>OX388226.1:0-2400000 GCA_947578815.1 Epinotia ramella | reverse complement strand
CTCGCTGTCGACAATTCGAGTTGCCGACCTAGCGGGTCCATGGCACTGAAAGGGTTAAGGTACATATTTTTTGGAGGAAACCTATGAGCCAGTTACCCAGCCATCAGGGGGTGACTGGGTTACGAGTATGTGGTATTTCTATCCACTTAAAACTCCTATGGATGGAGTAGGATGAATGGATCAACCGGATGGTTCCATCGAAAGACCAGCGCTGGCCACCAGGCCAGCACAACGCTGAGATGGAACCGTTTCGTGGCAATGTTGTTCTCTCTTTTGTATTTGTGATATATGTGTATGTATGTGTTGTTGTCATGAATAAATGATATTCTATTCTATTCTATTCAGTGTTGCTGCGCCCTCATGCAGAGAACTCCAGGATCTCATACTGAACTTACTGATCCTTCATATTTGGCTCCTAAAAGCATCTTCAGGGCAAACGAAGAACCCTGGTTTCACGATTGCAGTGGTCCCAACTGCAGTGGCGAAACCAGGGTCTCGTATGCGTATGGTATAAAATCCCCTTTTTTTCGTGGCGCGACCCCGAACCCCTGAAATCCTGAATAGGTGAGGATCAAAAAGTTGGTCAGCTTAGCTCGCTCAGTTAACCTTTCTATGAAAGTGTTCCGCTGTGACATTTAATTATTTATTCGTATGGCATTATAGTCATTCAATACTTGAATTATAATATTATTTTATCATGTAAATTCTGGATTCAAAGGACAGCGACGTTTTCAAGACGGAACAGGTCTGCTGGACTTCCATTGTATTTTGTGAGGGGGCAGTCTCCAAATCCTGAGATGAGTCCCGTTTGTAGAGATCATGTTCAAATCTGGTGTGGGTTTCTTGACAGAGTAGTATGCCTAAAAGGTGAAATGAAAATGAACCATACAATTCTATGGTTATTTTTTGTGTTCACAACAGAACTTTCTTACTTCAGTTTGTATGGCTACCGAGTAACGATGACCAAGAATGTTGTCCTCGCCCTAATATGAAACCGAGACCAATATAAAATGTTTACGTCACTTTAACCGCACAATACAAGTAACTGCGACCCCTTTCAAGAAACTACAGGTTGAAAAACAGTGGATTAGCCATATTCACTCTTTAATAAACTAGTTGATGTGACAACCACGTTATAAAAAGGTTATATCATTTTTAAATCTCTCAATACGGACCCACGAACTGTGCCCACGACGATCCATAAAAAATGTGCAAGTTCAGCACACTACATACGATGCAATTTGTCAAACCAACTTGCTATACCTACTTAGAATGAAAGGTATGTATTTAATTCTCATTCCAACTATAGCAATTGGTTGTGACTAATTGCTAGCTCTGTAATGACCTTTATATAATTTATATTCCGCTTTCCGCTACCCGCTCCGCTGGCGCTCGTGTCCTGGATTCCATCGGCCGATAAGTCGATCAACTTGTCGAGTAAGAAGCACCCCTATATAAGCGGCAGTAACACCATCCAGCCACCAGTCTACTGCCGTTGTTATGAACTAATTATTTAAAAAATAAAAATAAAAAGTAACTTTGTGTTTGCGCGGGAAATTGTTTTGGTGTTGAGAAGGTACGTAGTTTTCTTAAGTTACATTTAGTTTTACGATTTTTTAGATACGGTCATTCATAAGATAATTATTAAATTAAATATTTTTTTAATACAGGTAGATAGTCAAAAAAAAAACCATTTTTATTTTTTATTTTGTAGCTTTGTAAGTTTGTATAAAAAAATTACCCCTTATCATATTTTAAAATCATTCACCAGTAGGAACATAAAACTAGCTTTTTTAAGTATACAGTTTTGAAATTAATAATATTATCTACCCATTTTGACACATCTTACGGCATTTGTCTCCTGGCAGTCCCATCAACTCGTACTGTAGCACACAGAAACTGTCCTGCTATTCGGGCACTAAAACTGTTGAACTCGCTTCTGTCACAAGCACCTGAATGCGATGTATTTGCTAGTCGATGGGCGAATGTATTTCAGATTTGTCTGAGATGCGAGACGATGGATGTTTAAATATATTTTTTTTCTTTTTCGGTTTTTACATGTTAAGAATTATAAATTGTACAGTGCTTTGGTTTCTTACTGTCAAACTGTATAAATTTTGTATGATTAAATGAATAAACAAATTTGATAATATTAGAAACAATTTATTATTAAATCAGGAATCTACTAATCAATAAAACGTACGAAAATACTCGGTAAATAACAAGCTAAGAATTATTTTTGCTAAAAAAAACACTGTTTGACGATAGAAAATTGCGACGTCATAAGTCCTTATTTCCCTACAAACTTTATAACAGAACATTTATCACGTTTCATAAAAAGTTGCTAGTAAAGAACGATCGCTTTATGTCAGACATAAACTAACATGCTAGCTAGGCTGCTATTGATAAACTTTCTGAAATTATATTTTATCGATGATACTACTTTTTCTCTGTTCAAACAGTAAGTATATGGTAATAGGCAGGACAGCATACAAGGTAAATAAAAGCCTAATCAGAAATAGAGGGCTACCTACTCAAAAAAATGAATATGTTGCATTAGCTCCTCTACCTAGAGGTTGTCTGGAAGAGATCACTTCTTGGCGATAAGACCGATCTCTACTTTAAGCTTTATATTTTGTATTATGCTATTTTTTGAGTTGTGAAATACAGTGTATTTGTATTGAAAGTATTGTATTGTAGAGGATGGAGGGGGGAGCCAATACCGAAAAGTGCACAGGACCCTAAAATAACTATAATAATAATAATCGTTTATTGAAAAAACACATTTTATTACAAATTTTGACAGGGACCTCCGCACTAGGATTTGTCTGTATCGCGGGGAACCAGAAAAGATTACATAACAGATCTTTAAAAGAAAGAAAGAAAGAAAGTAAGATATATTTATTCACAAACACACAGGACACACATATTAAATAATAAAATAAACAAGAAAAGCTCATAAAACATGAAAAAAGTGTGTCTCTGCGGCAGTGAACCGGACACTGGCTCAGCATTATGCTGAGGTGTCAAGACACCTACAGCGCTGATTTTCAGCCAGCACCGTTGCGCGTTGGTGACTCACGGAAACGTCATACAATTTAATATATAAACTACTATACTAATACACTATTTGGATAGACGAGAGAGAAATAAATATAAATACCAGGTGATATGTAATGTAGGCCTACCTACATGCAGCATCAATACAGTAAAAATAACTTATTAGACATTAAATTTAATTCTAAACTAAAACAACTAAATAAAAAATAAGCAATTGGTTTATTTTTGCTGTCACAGTGCTGGATTAGGATATGAATAACAAAGTTACATACAGTTAACCAAAAGAAGTAAAATACAAATAAAAAGATTATTACACATTAAATTACATGTTATACGAAAACAGTATTCAGAAAAAGAAGAAAACTTAAAAATAATCATGAAAAATTTTACTTAACAATAAAACTTAGCTTACAAACAAAACTTATGTTATCCGTTCGTTTCTCTGTAAAGTGCCTAAAACCTTTTATCGGGAGAAGCCTGGGTTACGTGGTACCTATACCCATTAAACACTCCCCGAACGGCCGTCAGTCGTTCCTAACGTTTTCAATATCATTCATTACCCGATTCAAAAAAACAAAAAAATACTTTAGGCCTCTCACAGACTGGCGCGGCCTGTCAAAATTACTATTGTCCGCCACCGCAGGCCAGTGTGATGCAGGCCTTATTCAGGTAAATTATGAAATCATATTTTTCACAGGGCCGGAATTTCCTAGTAACTTACAAAAATAACATGCATTGATTAGTGACATTAATTTACAGATCTTTAGATAGTCTTTATTTATTTAAATTCCGACGACCGGTAGTGTCGCTGCCTACGAAGCTGAAGGTCTTGGGATTTAATCTCGGTACCTAAGGGCAAATATTTGCGTGATGAGCATGAATATTTGTTTCTGAGTCATGGAAGTTTTCTATGTATTTAAGTATTTATATCTATTAATAGCTTTTGCCCGCGACTCCGTCCACGTGGTACTCCTTTATATCGTTCCTCCATACAAACTTCCGCCCCCCATTTCATCCTTTTAAGGGATGATTTCCGGCATAAAAACTATCCTATGCCCTTCCCCGGGACTCGAACTACGTCTATACCAAATTTTGTCGAAATCGGTTCTGAGTTATAAGCGTGAAATGGTAGCAGACATACAGAGTTACTTCCGTATATATAATACTTATTAATTATTATGAGATCGCGATCATTTTAGGAATCGAAAAGCTGTCAATTAAGTAGCACTTTAACGAAAGTATAGGGTAAAAAAACATAAGTAAAAATCCTCTTATGTGTAGTAGGTAGTAACCAGCTTGAATAAATATTACCCTCGTAGGTTTGATGGAAATTTATGAATAAGGGGGTACATATTTAAAATGTTGATTCCATCTTAAAAGTTGCCTATAAGGGATGAAAACGGCATTACGGATTCAAAATATCTCTAGACCAAATTTTATTTGATGTTTATAGGGAATGATGATTTCCCGGATAAAAACTGCCTTATCATCTTCCATGGGCCACAAACTATCTCTATACCAATTTTCATGAAAGTAAATCCGAAAAAGTAGACCTTAAAAAAATATTTAACCCCCCCCCCCCCTCTATCCATCACTCACCAGTAAGGGGATGATATTCGGGATAAAAATTATCGTATGCCCCTCCTCGGAACTACATATAAATATCACTATCAAATTTCATCTAAATCGGCTCAGCGGTTTTAATAGCTCCATGCAAATTTTCAACCAATTAGGGGATTAATATCGGAAAAAACTATCCTGTATCCTTTCCCGGGATTCATACTATCTTTGCACCGAATTTCATCTAAATCGGTTCAGCGGTTTAAGTAGCTCCATACAAATTTTAACCCCCCATTTTACCCCTTAGAGGATAAATTTCGGGAAAAAACTATCCTATGCCCTTTTCCAGAATTCAAACTATCTCTGCACCAAATTTCATCTCAATCGGTTCAGCGGTTTAAGTATCTCCAGACAAATTTTAACCCCCCATTTCACCCCCTTAGGGGATGAATTTCGGGAAAAAAACTATCCTATGTCCTTTCCAAGGATTCAAACTATTGATGTATTTAAACTTTATTGCACAAAAGAAAACTTATCGTACAAAAGGCGGACTTAATGCCATATGGCACTAACCCCTTAGGGGATGAATTTCGGGAAAAAACTATCCTATGTCCTGTCCAAGGATTCAAACTATCTTTGCACCAAATTTCACTTAAATCGGTTAAGCGGTTTAAGCGTGAAGAGGTAACAGACAGACAGACACACTTTCGCATTTATAATATTAGTATGGATATATATCGTCGTCTAGTACCCATAACACAAGCCTTAATGAGCTTACTATGGGACTAGGTCCATTTGTGTAAGATTGTCCCCTAATATTTATTATTTATTTATTTATATTTTATGATTAGAGAAACTGATTGTACCCCCAATTTAGAAAAATCAGCAATAATCACAATCTATCAATCAATCAATCAATTCATTTATTCAAGAAACAATGTACATTGTGTTTGAAATTTTCACATAGATTATGATTAATAATAAGCAATCCAATTACGCTAACAAAATACAATAATAATAATCTAATTAAATTAAAATAAAGACACACTAATACATGTCACTACTAAAAACTATTGTAAATTACTCATCCATGTCAAAGGTTTAACATTAAAACTAATTAGTTATTAAATATTTTTGTCATTTATAAATTCGGTTACAGAGTAATAAGCTTTGTGTAAGAGCAACCTTTTGAGTCTCGTTCCGAAAACATTCCAATTGACAACCTCTTTGAGTTCTACTGGCAGTTTGTTGAAGAGATACACTGACTGATAGCACGTTGCATGCTTAACAATATTTAGTCTAGGGGCCACCTTGTTTGTCAGATCTTTCCGTCTAGAAAGCAGACGCGTCTCCCTCTCACTATTGCTTTCATAGAGATTTAAATGTTTAATTAGATCAGTCAGCACTACAAGTATGTACAAACATGGCACAGTTAATAATTGTAGCGTTATAAAATATTCTTTACACGACTCATAATGCGGAATGCGGACTATTGTTCTAATAGCTCTTTTTTGTAACTTAAATGCCGCATCAACATTATATTTGAAGCTATTTCCCCACAGTCTCACACTGTATCTCAGCCTAGATTCAACCAACGCATGGTAGACCATTTTTAACTGCTTGATCGTGACTTCGTCTCTAAGACTACGAAGAGCATAGCAAGCTGAGCTTATAGAATTACTTATCTCTTGAATTTCATTCTTCCAATTAAAAAAGGAATCTATATTGATGCCAAGAAATTTTACGTTATTAGTTTGCTGTATACATTCTCCATTTAAACTGATATCTAGAGTCTCACAAGTATTAGCAGCTGTAAAAAATATTGCACTTGTTTTACTTGTATTCAGTTTTAGATTATTTGTTGAAAACCATTTACTGAAGGCAATTAGTGCCGCGTTTACCTTAATGTTAAGATCTGTCATGTTCTCAGCTGAGATTATAGCATTGGTATCATCAGCAAAAACGACTAGTTTGATATGTGGCCCTAGGTTGTTTATATATTGTATCAGATCATTTAAGAAAATTATGAAAAATATAGGTCCTAAAATTGAGCCCTGGGGAACACCACGGTTTATTGACACCAATTGAGACCTATATTCTTGTAACATATTATCTTCCACACATTTCAACTCTATAAACTGTTTCCTATTGGTCAAGTATGATTTAAAGATTTTCAGTACGTTGTGTCTTACCCCATAGTGTTCTAATTTTGCCAACAGTATGTCATGGTCGACCATATCGAACGCAGAGCTAAGATCTAAGAATAGTCCTGCTACCTTCTTTTTCTCATTCAACTGAGTAACTGCATCCTGGATTAGAGCAGATATTGCTTCACTAGTGCCAACTCCTTTTCGATAACCAAACTGTCTCTTATTTATGATGTTGCAATGATTAAGATGTTTTAGTAGTCGTACTTTAATTAACAGTTCAAAAATTTTAGACAATGCTGGTAATAGAGAGATTGGCCTATAATTATTCGGGTCACATTGTTTTCCCTTTTTGTGCACTGGTAGTATCTTTGCTATTTTCAATTGATCTGGAAACAAGTTTGCTTTAAAACATCGATTATAGAACTGTGCTAGGGGTGCCGCTAGAAGATCAACATTTTCTTTAATGATTGTGATTGGTACCTCATCATGCCCGACTGATGACTTGGGTTTCATATCGCGCACTATTTTTTCAACTTCAAGAGGAGTCACACTGTCGAGAACCATCTCCTCGTGGATTCTTTCTGTGCTTGATTTTAACATTTTTATAGCATGTGCCGCATCACTTGATGCCCTTCCTGTGCTGTGGTCAAAGATTTTAGAAAACACGCTGGCTTGGTCTCGTGGTTTTTTGATTATGGTATCTGTTTTCAATACCAGATTTTTCAAAATTTTACACTGCGTTTTGTTCCTATGCCTATTTACCACCTTCCAAATAGCTTTGGTTGAATTGGCAGCCCGATTTATTTCACATTCAACTGCAGTTCTTTTAGCGTTTCTAATTACACGTCTATATGTTGATATATATAGCTTACGATATCTTTCAACTGATTCGTCACAGTTGTTCTTATTAACAATACTTAAAAACCGCT
Source organism: Epinotia ramella (assembly GCA_947578815.1). Classification (NCBI taxonomy): domain Eukaryota; kingdom Metazoa; phylum Arthropoda; class Insecta; order Lepidoptera; family Tortricidae; genus Epinotia; species Epinotia ramella. The sequence goes on along the minus strand of OX388226.1, from coordinate 2,392,301 downwards.
TCATTAGGCTAGAAATCTTAATTCCTTTTGTTATCCATCGCAACTTTGTATCCATCATTATTTGTTTTTTCTTCCTCTTAAAACTGTATTTAAAGAGATTGCTAAACTTCTGGATAAAAAGGTTGATACCAATATTTGTCCAGTTTTGAGCACCTAGTTTATGTCTAAATAATATTTTATTGACTCTGTTTAGTGATCGTCGCATTGTGAATATTACTGGTTTGTTTTTTATTCCTACTACTGATTCCACGAGCAGTTCGCACAATAACCCTGCGTGTCCATCCGCCAGTCCATTATGATCAACCATTATATTTAAGATAGACTCAGAGGATATGTTTGTGAGTATGTTATCAATGCAAGACTCAGACTGGTTCCTCCTGAAAGTTACCTCAGTGACAAGTGGTTCAAAATTATAACATTTAAGTAACGACAAGAACTCTGCCTTCTTTTTATCATTTTTAAGTAAATCGATATTGAAGTCACCACATATTACACACTTTTTATCCATGAAGTGTTCAAGCAACCTCTCCAACCTGTCCATGAATTCATCGAGGTTACTCTCATTTGGGTTGCGATAGCAACAAATAATACATACATTGGTTTCGGAGTCCTTAACACCACAAACTTCAAAACATTCAGATTTATACAGGCTCTTACAAAAAGAAATCTCATCAATTTTCCTACCTTTACGTACCAGTATAAGACTACCAACTGTGTTCTGTTCTAACATTATGACTGGCCAGATCGTACTGTGAAATAGTGAACAGTGAAACTGATAATTTATTTAAAAAATGCTCACTAACACATATATAATCAATTCCGTTTTCACGGTTTTCCAAATAAATCTCTACCTCCTGTATTTTATTACTTACTCCACATACATTTTGGTGAAAAATGTGGAGTTTCGTTAGATTTGATTGCTTAATATTGGATTCTTGGGATTCAGAAGCTGGCACATCATGTTGAAATTGATTGTTAAAGGCTGCTAGTTTATGTTCAGCTAAGTTAAAAAAACGGTGTGCTGAAATACATAACTTTTTACAATATTCCGTATTTACGGGTGTTTTTGGACCGGTTGACACGGTCCTAAAAAAGAGTGTTCAGTCTGTTCGTTAGGACATTGTATGTGGCGTAGCACAAGTTTAACATTCGTTAGTATATTTTGAATCCCTACCGGCCTTATTTTCCCTGATAGTGGAGAAAACATGTCAATTCTATTCGTCCATCGTCCATTTTAGATATCAACTTTGTTAGTTACCCCCAATGACTAGGCTGTTATGGAATCCAGGAATGGAATCGAGGCGGTAGAGCATCGGTTCCGAACTTGACTCCTTAAGATAATTATAGGGATTTGACGACCGGTTAGCCTAGTGGGTAGTGACGCTGCCTACGAAGCTGGAGGTTCTGGGTTCGAATCCCGGTAAGGGCAAATATTTGTGTGATGAGCTTGAATATTTGTTTCTGAGTCATGGAAGTTTTCTATGTATTTAAGTATTTATATCTATTATATATATCGTCGTCTAGTACCCATAACACAAGCCTTACTGAGCTTACTATGGGACTAGGTCGATTTGTGTAATATTGTGTCCCCTTATATTTATTAAAAAAAAAAAAAAAAAAGTCAGTATATCTATGAAAGTATTACGTATGTTAGGAAGAATCAAGAATTATTTCGTGAAGGCTACACCATTCATAAGATAAATAGGTACTAGGAATAAAATTAAATTGATAACAGTACTTAAGTACTAGGTTGTGTAGAGTTCAAAAGTAGTTTGTAAGGCTCTGTACACGCTGCTGCTACTTATAACAAGTTACCAGACCATGCCTTAGACATGTCTGAAAATAAATTACGTCCTTTGTAAGGCAAACTGAAAAATAGAGCTTATTACATATTGGACGAATATTTACCACATAAGGATATATCGGACAAATGTCAATGCCATTACTTAAGTTACCTCTTGTATAAATTCAAAAAGTGTTCGCCATGAATTAATCCATAATCCATAATTCCATAATCCATAATCCATATCCATAATCCATAATCCATAATCCATAATCCATAATAATATTATAAATGCGAAAGTGTGTCTGTCTTTCTGTCTGTCTGTCTGTCTGTTACCTTTTCACGCTGAAACCGCTGAACCAATTGGAATGAAATTTGGTATTGAGATTATTTGAATCCCAGGGAAGGACATAGGATAGTTTTTATCCCGGAAATGGGATGAAATGGGAATTGAAAGTTTGTATGGAGCTTCGATATAAACGAGTTCCACGCGGACGGAGTCGCGGGCAGAAATAATTTTCATGTTGATATTGACTTATTTTACCCCCTGGAGGTAAAACAGCTGTTCTTTGGTGGTAACCGAGTTGTGTAAAATGGATGAGTAGTGGGGGCGACTGTTAGCGGTTATATAGTTTTTAAGGACCGTTTATGTCTACAGACAAAATAATATTTTTTTATACATGATCTATTAACGTATTTATATCTATTTTATTTTTATTCTTATACACTGATGATCTTTTTGTGAATCCATGCTATTTTAATATTATGATATACTAGCTTCTGCCCGCGACTCCGTCCGCGTGGAACTCGTTTATATCGTAGCTCCATACAAACTTTCACCCCCCCATTTCACCCCATTAGGGGATGATTACGGGGATAAAAACTATCCTATGTTACTCTCCATCCCGTCAACTATCTCCACTTAAAAAATCACGTCAATTCGTCACTCCGTTTTGCCGTGATAGACGGACAAACATACAAACAAACAAACACATACACTTTCGCATTTATAATATTATAGTATATAGTATAGTATAGTATGGATTACGACATGTAGATTTTCAGAATGAAATAAAATAATCTAATGTAATCGAATCTATCGTTACACGGTCGCGCAGACACCAACCCCCCCTCCCGACCCGGAACGTGTCTGCCACGCGTCTGGCACGCTCAAGTCTGTAGATATAAACGGACCTTTATTCCGGGGGAAAAACAGTTTCCCTAGCACGTCGCGGGGGAACTTGGCACTTCAATGGGACGTTGTCGCTGCCTTCTCTATGGTATCAGTATCAGTATACCAGTCAAGTGCTGCCCCCGGTACAAAACTAGCACTGGCGACCCCAAGGACCCCCTTTGGTCGCCTTCTACAACATGCGGGGGACAACATACCCGTCGGTCAAGAATAGCTCTACACCTATTCTTGACCGAGCCTACATTTTGGTAACGTACACGTAGATAATATTAATAACTAGCGGCCCGCCCCGGCTTCGCACGGGTATTATACATTATAAACCTTACTCTTGAATCACTCTATCTATTAAAAAAAAACGCATCAAAATCTGTTGCGTAGTTTTAAAGATCTAAGGATACATAGAGACAGACAGCGGGAAGCGACTTTTATACTATGTAGTGATGATGATTGTTCAAAGTTTGAACTTCAAACCTAGCCAAAGAAGAAAACTGAATATAAAGAGTTAATTATAGTTATTCATTTATTTATCAATCAATAGGTATATAATAATATAGCTAGGTAATATAAAAGAGATTTTTGAAAGTGTGAGTCAGACTGTTTTTTTTTGTGGTTTTTGTGCAATTTACCGCACAAAAACCACAAAAAAACAGTCTGAATCACACTTTCAAAAATTCTCTTTTATATGAAGTAAATAGAGAACGAAGTGTTTAAAATAATACACTTTTGCAGGAAATAATAAAGGTTTATTTGATGTTAAGCTTAGTAGGTATACACGTTTGGTCTTGGTTTGTATTAAATATTAAAAACATTTATTTTACCAATTTAAAAAGCTAAGATAAAATAACAAAAAAGAGAAAATATAAAAAAATAAATCTCTGTTTTTTCGTGTCGATTATCCTATAAAGTCACAGATAACATTTTTACAAAAAGATCGTTTCGAATTATCCCAAATAAGTACCTACCTAGCCGAAGCAAAAATAGAATGCAAATATTTTAAGAAATACGAAATCGTCGTTCTTACCTTAATTTTCACAATTATTTACAAACATAATTTATAAAAGAAGTTTCTATACAAAGGCACTATAAAGGTTGAGCCCAATAAAAGGCCCAAGTTTACCAAACGGTCATACATCACACTCTGTCACACCATATCTATTATAACACCTTTATTTATTTTATAGAAACAGCCGGCTTTTCTATTTATTGTACTAGTCGCCTACGCCCTGTAGGATAGAAAAGTATCAATAAAGTGAAATAAATTAAAGAGAGCTGTGCTGGGCTAAAAAATAATCACGTCAAAAAAAATACATATTTTTTTTTTTTCTTATCTGAACACGATACCTTATACCCATGATCGGTTCACACCTAGGGTTGCAAATCCGGAAATACTTTCTCAAATCCGGATTTTCGGATAGTGGTTCGGCCGAAATCCGGACTTCGGATTAAATCCGGATTTTAGGGAGGTTTTTTCTCAGTACTAGAAAAAATAAACAAACAACTGAAATAACCCAAAAAAGTAATCAGTCTTTTTAATAAACAAATAATTACGTACACGCCTACACAAATTTTGGAAACTGAACATATAAAAATAAAAAACTGCTAACTAACAATTCAAATAATTAAACACGTCTTTATACAGCGTGAAGTTTATTACAGCATTCCAGCTGCCGAAAATGCTCTCCATTAGAATACTTTAACAGTTTTAACACTAATATTATAAATATCCGAAAATCCGGATTTAGGTTTATAAATCCGGATTTAGAGACGGATCGTGAAATCCCTTGAAAATCAGCTGTCAAAACGACGAATCCTTAAATCAATAAATGACCAGCGACGCAATTGTGATGCTTCTGGAGTTGGAAGTGTCCATAGTCTACGGTAGCCGCTTGCTCAGGCATGAGGCAAGCCGTATGCTTATACAGGGTATCCCGTAATTTTCGTCACTAGGCATATTTTTGCCTTCCTTCTTTGGGAGTAATAATAAATCCCCTATGTGGTGTCGGGTTAGAATTGCACCACCCCCTTTCTTCCCATGGGTGCCGTAAGAGTCCACTAAGGGAACAGGGTTGATGTGTGTTGTGGGCGATGGGCTAGCAACCTGTCACTGCGATATCACATTTATGCTAAAAGTGGTACTTGAACACAAGTTTTATGTGCTTCTAAATGTGCCCTTTTAGGGATAAAGGCGTGAATGTATGTATGGATGTGTGTATGTAATAATAAATTTTGAGTCTACACCCATATTTAACTATTTAGTATGATTCTTCTATTAAGTACATAGTATACCCGTGTTACTTTGGCCCTGGAGGGTAACTTTGGCTTTCGCGAATTACTCTGTCCACGGCTTTTTTATGAATTTGAACAGGGTCATCATCTTATTTTTAGTTTCAGCTAAATGCTCATGTTGTTACTTTTTATGTGACATTGCTATGAGTGCTTTTCATGCGGGTCAAAGTAACCCTCGATTGGGCCAATGTTACCCGAGTTAACGGAAACATTACATGTAAAGTATATGTGTCATACACACGTCCACATGTAACATTACGCATTGCCAGCTCATCGATATTGCATTCGCAAGGCTTCGCCAGCGGATTAACGACGCCGGGGGCCGAATTCTTTAATAGTACATGCGTCAGTTCAAATCAAGCGGGGCAGTGGGGTTCCATCATTTTATTAGCAGGGTTCGAAATTATCAAGATAAAAAAGACCGGGTTGCACTCCGGGAGTGCCGGCAGAAGTGGAAACTCAATGACATTGTAACAGTTTTTCGATCAGGTCACGTGACATCTTACGGTGTCACCCTAAAAATGAATTTGACGCAAATCTATAAACAATTATCAATTATTTAGGCGGACGGGCCGCGGGCGCGTTGGGTGCGACGGCGCGCCGACGGGCGGCGGCAAACACAATACCAATTTGTTTTTGCCATTGCCAAATATTTTTCTAAGCTTTATCTCTTTAGGAATAACGCCCAAATTCGAACTAGCCGAATTTTCTCAATAGCGAAACGGTGAAGGACGCGTTGGTATTATTACAAATTTATTTGCGGAATATGCTATTGCAAAAAGTGTTTAACGGCTTTATACTCTTACGAATAGCGTTCAGTTTTGAATGAAGTCGAATCGGCTAGCAGCAAAAAGTGACCTCCTTCACATCTGAAGTCAAAACTCTGTCGCGTATTTAACAATTTTTTCCCATCCCAAAAAGTACTCAGCGCCGCTAAAGAAGTTTTCACTTCAATTACGCTTCTTGATAATTATCACCAGTATAAGAACCAATGACACTCGAGTTCGCTCAACTTTGCATAATCCGAACTGAATTCTTCTTGTAAGGGGAATCCCCACGGCGCGGCAGGTCACGTTGACACTTCGTGCGTTCGGATAGACGCAAGTGCGGAAATACACGTTCGAATACTTCGAATACAGTTCACTTTTTCGTTATTATCAATCGATAATTGTCCATCTGTTATTATCACGATAATTATCATGATATTTATAGCTAGCCTATCGCCCACAACACACTTTAATCCAGTTCCTTTAGCTCCTTTTCCCTCTTACGACACCCGCAGGAAGAAAGGCACGCAGTGAATAAATGTTTGAAATCGGATACGCGGTTCCAGAGTTCACCCGATACATACAAACTTACAAAGCTACAATCCTACTAGTGTCTGTAATATTAGTATAGATAAATGTAATATTATCGAAGGTATCGGGGGCAGTGACGCGGGTCGAGTCAACAACATTTCATTTGTTGCCGGCAGCTTTGAGCTACACCGACAAGAGCTTAGCTCTTAAATGAGAAGAAGAAGAAGTTGTCAAATACCCTATTGTTGACCTTAATTTATTGTTACAGATCCATTGGGCAGTCGTTCTTAATCAAAGATGGAGCACGCCGAGTTTAGAGTGAAGGGTGAGTACCTACTGTCTTACTATTTAAAAGCTTTCCTTTTACCCGAGTGCAAGGTATGTACCTAGAACATGAAAATTCTATTTCACGGGGTACAGTCCAAAGGGCTCGATGGTTTTTGACATATCAGGTGTCGTTGGAGTCCTCATAGTCGTGGGAGTGACATAGGCATATTAAAAAAAAAACAGATGGGTTTTTTATCGTTTTTTTGAAGTGAAAACTTCTTTAGCGGCGCTGAGCACTTTTTGGGATGGGGAAAAATTGTTAAATACGCGACAGAGTTTTGTGACGACAGATGCGAAGGAGGTCAGTCTTTGCTGCTAGCCGATTCGACTTCATTCAAAACTGAACGCTATTCGTAAGAGTATAAAGCCGTTAAACACTTTTTGCAATAGCATATTCTGCAAATCAATTTGTAATAATACCAACGCGTCCTTCATCGTTTTGCTATTGAGAAAATTCGGCTAGTTCGAATTTGGGCGTTATTCCTAAAGAGATAAAGCTTAGAAAAATATTTCCCAACAGCAAAAATAAATTGATATTTTGGTCGCCAACTCGCCATCGCCGTCTGCTGTTCTTGCAAATTCGAATAGTTCGAATTTAGACTTTATTCCTAAAGAGATAAAGCTTAGAAAAATATTTACCAACGGCAAAAACAAATTGGTATTGTGTTTGCCGCCGCCCGTCGGCGCGCCGACGGGCGAGCCGGCGGCCCGTCGCACCCAACGCGCCCGCGGCCCGTCCGCCTAAATAATTATGTTTATAAATTTGCGTCAAATTAATTTTTAGGGTGACACCGTAAGATGTCACGTGACATGATCGAAAAACTGTTACAATGTTATTGAGTTTTCACTTCTGCCGGCACTCCCGGAGTGCAACCCGGTCTTTTTAATACAATGACGGTGGCAAAAAAGCGTACGGCCCGCCTGATGGTAAGCGGACACCGCAGCCTATAGACGCATGCAACTCCAAAGCAGTAACATGGGCGTTCCTGACCCTTGCTATGTTTGAAGTTTCGCCATGTTGACAGCTGAAGGAACAAATTCTCTCGCTCTCAACACAACGCATCCTCGGGAGCTCTGGCGACCTTGCTCATCTCCAGGAACACAACACTACTACAGAGCAAGTACCTAGTAGTGTTAAAGGCGGCCTAAAGGCGGAGGTACTTCCCCAGTTGGGCTGCTCCAAATTCAAGCGGGATTACATTTCGCTGTGCCCTACCTCACCTACCTCGTTTGAGTTAACTTTTTAAAAGTATGGCCAGCAGAGACTGCTCCGAATCGGGAGTGCTGGAAAAAGTATGGTAGCCCTTTGCCAGCAGTGGGCTCACAAAACATAAAAAATACACACTTTTTTATTGAAATGTCGCAAGTTGGTCAATGCGCGGACGAACAGCATATCGAGCAATAAGCTGAGCGAAACAGCATTTTAAGGGTCGCAGTCGCCTTAGGGTCGGTAACCGGCGGCCCGCGGGCCTCCCTTGCTGTTTTCTATGTAAAGGAACTTATATTGCCTGTTAAAGTCACAAAATAGGAAGAAGCGCGGCCCGCGTCAATTTCATTAGCAACTATATGGCCCTTGGTTGCTAAAAGGCTGCCGACCCCTGCATTATGGCACTCGTACAGTCGACGTCAAAGATATATTTACACTTTTTTACCTAATCGAATGCGTTTGCATACTAATTGTTAGCGGCCGCATTCGAGTTGGTAAAAAAGTGTAAATATATCTTTGACGTCGACTGTACACTTATGCTGAAAAACAACGCTTTACATATACGGGGTGATTGTAGGCCCCGTATCATAACCGGCCTTATCACGCGATATAGAGCGTCAGTCTCGTTCTATCGAACGGTGTCAGCCAGTGACGGACGCTCTATCTTGTCACTTATCGCGTTATAAGGCTGAACATGATACGGGGCCAGGAGACGTGCGTGATAACCAGACGTGATGAACGATTAGAAGATACACCTAATACAGTTGAGATTAGTTAAATAAGGCCATCCAAAAATGTCTACCGTTCAAGCTAAATGATTCAAATTCCAATGTAAGCTTTATAAAGATGTCACATTAAATAATCTGAACTGTACAGTTGATATCAAAGTTTCTAGCTAAGATTTTTTTTAATTGATGCGAAAATAACATGTCCAGTCCAACTGACAACTTGTATGGAAAAAAAATCAATTTTGGTAATAATTTATAATAGCTTATTTTTTCTGTGTAACGGATATATTATCAATAAAATAGTTACCCAGCGACAGAATCCGACAAAATTTCAGACAAAAAAAATGATAAATTAACTAGCTGCTAAAAAGTCAGAAAAAATATTAATAAATATTTTTGTCTTTATTTTGGTTCATTTACATTTGCTTTATAATATTCAAGTTAAATCATACAAAAAAAGACAATGCATGCTTCATTTAAATCTACATAATTACTTCCGGGTGGAAAGTTTGTCGGATTCTTGAATACATCATCTTAGAATAACATTTTAAAATGAAATCAACAAAAAAAACGCTGTTATAAATTAATGTTTTTCAAAACCGTATTTTGCCTGGAGTAATCCTACACCGTACTACGTTACCTCATTCGTCATACTCCATGTTTCAAAAGTATAGTCGTTCGGTTTGAGTTGTGTCCAATCCATTGTCTCATTGTAGTCATTGTGCGGGTTTGCTACCTCAATATGGTCCGTCATAAAAGATAAGCACACTTCGTAGATACAAACTGCATGCATTAACATTTTACTGGATTTTCAACCCTAGGGCCTTTGCCAAAAGTTTAAATTGCTTTAATAGAAATGTGACGTTTCTGACATTTACCTGAGCACTGATAATCGGAACAAGTACAAAGGCACCTGGACCGCCATTTTCCTATTAGTGCACTCGTAACCTATTACTTAGGGACATATAGTCGATATTCAATTGAACTTTCTAGGTGGCTGTAACGACTTTTTACAATATGGTAATTTTGGTGTTTTGCGGTTTCAGTCAACAAAGGCACTCTTCCTTGAAGTAGATTGGACACAACTCAAACCGAACGACTATACTACGCCCATGACTTGAGTTTTAAGTATTTTTTTCTGGAATAAAGACATGTATAAATTTATTTATTTATTTATTGTCAAATACATTTACGTGACATTACAGTAAAAACCAATGCGTCACGAAACTAAAAACAACAAATAATACTATTTAGGCGACGAAACGGCGTGGCCCCGTTGCATCGTCATCTCCGGTGTAGGATTCGGCAGGTTGCCCCGGAACCGTCGAAACACGACACCCTTCGGCCAGAAGTCAGCACATGCGATGGTCTCCTGCAGCGGCCGCGGCACGCGCACCACAAACGAGCTGAAGTGCACATAGTGGCGCGAACGCAGCTGGAACACCCTCAGCGAGAAGCCGGTCTTCTGACGAACGTACTCCTCATCAGCCGTGGCGGTGTAATGCAGGCGCGATACATATAGCGCCTTGCTCGGTGTGGCAACCCGCAGACCGGAACCAACCAGATCTGCAGTACCACACTGACTCTTGCGCGGCTTGCGCTTTCTCGACACCGTTGTAAAACCCTCCTTATCCACATCGGTGCGCGGGGGCTTCTCCTTTGGAGGAACCCGAACTTCACGCGCTCTTGAGGGCGCGTCTCTCCGGTCGGCTGCGACAGACCGAACAGCTACGGCATCAGCATAGCGATGACGTGATTTAGAGGATGGGGCGGGGGGAGGGCGCGGCGCGGTTAAATGTTTCATTAAAACGTCGATCGATTTGATATAATCTATACGTTCTTATAGCCACAATATATTTGAACATATACGTTTCATATCGCAAAAAAACGTATTCTAGCAGAATTCCAGGCGACAAACCACAATTTTCATACAAATCGGGGGACATTTTACGCCCGCTGGACAACCGGTGAAATTGAGGAATTTTTTTTAATACAGTTGAGTTGTATTCACGCTATAATTCATTAAGTAAGCAATGCAGCAACAACGACCGCTTTAGCCTAGTTGGTCGTGACCCTGCCTACAAAGCAAGAGGTCCTGGGTTCGAATCCCGGTAAGGGCATTTATTTGTGTGATGAGCACAAATATTTCTTCCTGAGTCATGGATGTTTTCTATGTATTTAAGTATTTATATCTTTATATAAGTATATGTTTATCGTCGTCTAGTACCCATAGTACAAGCTTTGCTTAGTTTGGTAAGATTGTCGATTGTCGTTGTGACTAGGTCGATTTGTGTAAGATTGTCCGCAAATATTTATTTATTTAATTAACAACAGCAGACATCGTATTTTCTTGTAATCTCCTTTTAAACAGCACATATTAGTAACGGGGAGGACACTAAAAACTTGTTTCACACATAAAGTGATTCCTGCTAAAACGTCTCCGGAATCAACCCGTATATCGTCAATAAATGATGTCAATGTCTACTGGTTCCGTATGTAACTGTAAGTCCGAGATCAGCGTAACACATCGTAAAGGATTCAATATGGCAAAGCCGTCCGTGTGATACAGCTTTATGGCGCCAATATCGTTTTATTTAGAGCGTTAAGCGACATATTGTCTACTGCGACGAAACAACTAGGGTGATTATCTTTAGGAAAACGTTGTACGTCGCATTGATTGTAAAAGGGCTTTGAGTCAGATTATTTCGGAATAAATCCATTGCTTGTTAGAAAGGCTTATTAACTAGGTTAGTAGTGTTCAAATTAGGCCACAAAAATGGTTTTCCTTGAAATCGCATGACGATAAAACCTATCGTGCTACGCCCGCAGGGTATAGTTAAGTTTCTTTTACTCCTTAAATACAAACGTACAACCTTTACCGCTTTATAATATTAGTATAGATAATAGGACAACCAACCATTGGCTACGTATTTTCCTAATTATCTCTAGTACACCTTCAGTTTGTGCGTTAACTACGTACGTTAATAACTAATATTAATGACCAATCATCGGTAGTGGCTGCGGAATGACGATTGGGACGTGGTTGGAATATCAATACATTAATAGTTGGTCATTGTTGATTCTGTGTAAAGTTTATTCAGATTCATTTATTTACAATATAAGACAATAGGTACGATGTCTGGTTGAAGTAACTGGTGACCGAAGAGCTGGCAGCTTTCTCGCGCAACGAATCAGTACTTATTGCAATTCAGCGAGGAAATGCCGGCAGCATCCTCGGTACAATGCCTCCAGGGCATTTTTGTAGATTCAACTAAATTATATACAAGATGATAACTAACATTAACTTAATTAAATTAAAACTAAGTTAAATCAAAAAAGCCGGCCAAGAGCGTGTCGGGCCACGCTCAGTGTAGGGTTCCGTAGTTTTTGTAATTTTTTTCAAAAACTGTTTAACCTATCAAGTTCAAAATAATTTTCCTAGAAAGTTTTTATAAAGTTCTACTTTTGAGATTTTTTTCATATTTTTAAAACTTATGGTTCAAAAGCTAGAGGGGGGGGACACATTGTTTTTTACTTCTGGAGCGATTATCTCCGAAAATATTAACATTATCAAAAAATGATTTTAGCAAACTCCTATTCATTTTTAAATACCTATCCACTATATTACACGTTAGGGTTAAAGTATTACACCAATATATTACACGTTAGGGTTAAAGTGAAAAAAAAAAAACACCCCACGTTACGTATAGGAGAGGTACCCTAATAAAAAAAAATTAAAAGACCGGGTTGCACTCCGGGAGTGCCGGCAGAAGTGGAAACTCAATAACATTGTAACAGTTTTTCGATCAGGTCACGTGACATCTTACGGTGTCACCCTAAAAATGAATTTGACGCAAATTTATAAACAACTAGCTTCTGCCCGCGACCGCGTCCGCGTGGAACTCGTTTATATCGTAGCTCCATACAGACTTTCACCCCCCACTTCATCCCCTTGGGGGACGATTTCCGGGATAAAAACTATCCTATGTCCTTCCCCAGGACTCAAATTATCTCTATACCAAATTTCATTCAAATCCGTTCACCGGTTTAAGCGTGAAGAGGTAACAGACAGACAGACAGACACACTTTCGCATTTATAATATTATAGTATAATAGTATATAGTATATATGGATGGATTATCAATTATTTAGGCGGACGGGCCGCGGGCGCGTTGGGTGCGAGGGGTCGCCGGCTCGCCCGTCGGCGCGCCGACGGGCGGCGGCAAACACAATACCAATTTGTTTTTGCCGTTGGTAAATATTTTTCTATTTCTCTTTACGAATAACGCCCAAATTCGAACTATTCGAATTTTCTCAATGGAAAAACGGTGAAGGACGCGTTGGTATTATTACAAATTTATTTGCAGAATATGCTATTGCAAAAAGTGTTTAACGGCTTTATACTCTCACGAATAGCGTTCAGTTTTGAATGAAGTCGAATCGGCTAGCAGCAAAAAGTGACCTCCTTCACATCTGACGTCACAAAACTCTGTCGCGTATTTAACAATTTTTCCCCATTCCAAAAAGTGCTCAGCGCCGCTAAAGAAGTTTTCACTTCAAAAACACTTTTTATCTGACCACTTTGTCGGCGTAATTGATATACATATTAGTACCAAATTTCAGCTTTCTAGTGCTAACGGTTACTGAGATTATCCGCGGACGGACGGACAGACAAAGCGAAATTATAAGGGTTCCTAGTCGACTACGGAACCCTAAAAAGGCCCTCGAGGCATTGTACCGAGGATGCTGGCGCCATTTCCTCCCTGAATTGCAATGCTGATGCGTTGCACGTGAAAGCCGCCAGCTCTTTGGTCACCAGTTACGTCAACGATTTAACTTAGTTTTGATTTAATTTACTTATGTAGATTACATTATCAACTACATAACTATGTCGATTTAATTTAAATAAATTTAAATTTATAATGTCATGGAACAGTTATCAAAGTTCACCTAAAATCATCGTTATTTACACTTTTAACTGATACCTTTGTCAGGGACACCATTAAAAATGGACTGCTGTACTCTTAAGCCGGCTTTACACATTGGGCCAACGTTGGCGCGTGAGCAGGATGCAGCTATGCAAACGCATGACAACGAAATAAAGCCCTCTTCCTCTAACGCATAGCTGCATTCTGCTCACGTGCCAACGTTGGCACAATGTGTACAGCCGGCTTTAGACTGTGTTCCTGGACCGGCAACGCATGTGGTGTGAAACGCGGGGCGTTGCGCGAGTGAGAAGCGGTCACGCCTTAGCGGGCGTAAATAAGTTTATAATATTTCTTTGCGATGTAACTACAAAACGGTTATCGGATTTAATTATGTAACTACTTGAGGTATAAGATGTTTTAGAAATCATGATTCTAGGGATCTAAGGTAACGGGAACTAGGTAGATTCTGACCAGAGAGAGATGAGCCTAGAAAATAGAGGCAAATAAATAAAAAAAACCGGCCAAGTGCGAGTCGGACTCGCGCACGAAGGGTTCCGTACCATTATATATAATAATAAGTTACAATAGAATTTGTACGAAACTATTACTTCTTGAAGTACATTTTATAAGTTGGTCGACTATTACTCGTAAACGTGTAAAGCCTACTTAGCTGTGATAGTTTTCCTTTTAACTTCGTTATATGTACTACTACCATGAATTTTTTCACATATCCCAAAACAACCATTTAGCTAGCAGGGGGTGGGGACACTGGAGTCTAACAAAAATTAGCACTTTAAGGCTTAATATTACACAAACGGATCGTTTAATCGAAAAATTGTTTTCACAAACCCCCAATATTTTTAAAAGACCTATCCAACGACACCCCACACTATGGGGTAGACGACAATAAAAAAAATCATCCCCACTTTACATGTAGGGGAGGTACCCTAAAAAAAAATGTTTTTCAAGATTTTATTTTACCACTTTGTCGGCATGACTAATATGTATATTCATGCCAAGTTACAGCTTTCTAGTACTAAGAGCCTCTGAGCTAAGCTGCGGACAGACGGACGGACGGACGGACATAGCGAAACTATAAGGGTTCCGTTTTTGCCATTCTGGCTCCGGAACCCTAAAAACAACGTGTTGCAACGTCGTTGCAATGATTATTTTTCTTCAATTCATACAATGTAACCGACCAATAGAAAATAAATGGGGTTATATGAAATAAAACTCTATAATCAAAACAACTCTCCAATCTCAATTTTGACGAGACATATAACAATTGAACTTTATATGATATTCTTCAATGTAAACTGTAAGTTTAGGTACTGTTTTTGTATTTTAAGAGATTTAAATCAAATTTATCATGGACCAGTTAATTTCTTAGTTAGCATATCAAGTATCAAGATTAAGACATATACTAATTTAAGATGTTTGACACATTTGACAATGATATTACTGTTGCCATGTAAAAAGTTTTAAATACATCTATCTCAGGCTCATATTTCCCTGGCCACACTACCATAAAGGTTTTTTAAAGTCCTTTCTGAGTACATATATACACAGCTAAAGCGGATATCTTTTGATTGTGTCGACCTAGAAGTTTGACTTGTTCACAGCTTCAAGAAACTGCATACTTAAAGGATTTCTTATTTATTTCAACTTCATACTCACACGCCTTTCTAAGAAAATGTGTTTTAATAGCCAGCCCCAGACAACGAAGTGATCCTAGTTCTTTTTTCAAAAAACGAAACATTTCTAATTATAGTAGTCCTTTCAATTGCATTAGAATCCGCACATGTGACCTAGTCACAAGAAAGAAACTGTTCTAGTCCCGTGTACATACATACTTGAACACTGTTCAGTCGTGGTTTCAAAGGATCGAAAGGAGTGGGCAAACATACACTTGTTGCGATGTAACTGTGTAGTTTATTTCTTTTAGAGTTTCAATTGCTTGGGAGTCCGAATGCGTGGGTGTGTGTGTACTGTTAGGTGCAATCGTAATCAAATAATATGTACCTACATAGCTGGGTCATTGTCAGATTTAGGTGCGCGTCTATTCGGTGGACATTGCCAAAGTTAAGGGCTGTAAAGCCTAATTTTTGGTTGAACTCTGAATCCGCATAAACGGCGTCGCCTCTTCTATAACTCTATGCGATAAAAACATATTATACCTATATAAACATAAGCCCTTAACTATTTCCCACTGAAAAGACGATTTTTGTTTTACTGACTGACAAATGACCCAGCTAAGAACTCGATTTGATATACAAATGACAGATGCCAGAAGTCATGAAGTCGAAAATGCATTTTTTTTGTTGTTTTGTCGATTGTTCAATATATCGTTAAGACTGTTAAGTACAATCAAATTGTCTATACGCAAATGGAACAAGTCAACAATAATAAAAAATCGCATCCTTTTGAAAAGCTGCTTTAATTAATTACATTTAGACCTTTTCTGTGTTTTAAGTAAAGTGTAGTAAGTTTCGTAACTTTACAACCAATTCAAATTTAAATTCAAAATCTTTATTGCGGACGTACAGTCAGCACCATAAGTAACTGCGCAATCGAAGACGTCAAAAGTTCTTATTCCCTTTTAATAAAGACTTTTGACGTCTATGTTTGCGTAGTTAATTTTGATTGACTGTACATCCATATCCTTGATTAGTAACAATATAAATAGGTACTTAACAAACGAATGTTAGTGGGTAATTAATTGATTAAATTAGGCGTTACTTATCATGGACTTCCGGTCTATGATAAGTTAATACGAGAGCTATTTGGCTAAAAACGCTTTTTAGCCAAATAGCAAAGGAATATTGTTCTCAATTTCAATTTCATTTATTTGTCTGTAAAACATAGCTACAAGTACATTGGTGTTACAAGAATCAATCTATAAACACTATGTTCTGGCCATGAGGCGTACAAACAGTCATTAGCAAATGACAAAGGTAGGCTAAAAGGACGTTTGGAATTAGCTATAATTATAATAATATAAAAAACAAAAACCATTCGGTAAAAAAACATGGTCAATGAGAAATGAAATGTGAAATGTTAAAATAATTCAGGAATACATGAATAAATTAATCCAATTAAAATAATAACCAATTTATATATGTCAGATATTACTAAATTAAGTTATTTCGTCTATTAAAATATTGAATAGTAGTACTTACTAATAAGTAATTTACAAAGCTTATTTTTAAATTCCTGTAAAAGCAACATTCTTAAAGCCAAGAGAATTTTATAAAAAAAAATGTGTGCCATGCAATAAACATACACACACTCTTTTGCATCAGTTCGGTACGTGAAGGTACAGAACAAAGGTTATGACTGCGATAGGTGCTACGCTTAAATACATCTGATACCTTTACGAATAGTGCAGACTTAGTTTTAACAAATATGGCCACTTCTAAATTATATAGACAAGGCACTGTCTCGTAACTTAATGTTAGTGGACACAATTAGAATTATTGAATAACTAAACATCAAAACCTCTCACAGACTGGCGCGGCGGCGGTCAACAGTCAACTGGTCATAAGCCACCGCAGGCCGCGCCAGTGTGTTGCTGGCTTAACTTAGGACTAAAACCAACCAATACAATTTAAATCTATTTTTGTTTATTTATATCAGCCAAGGAGATGGTGGACTACATAGCCGACTACCTGGAGAACATTCGCGACCGCCGCGTCTGCCCGAGCGTGCAGCCTGGATACCTGCACAAGCGGCTGCCCGCGACGCCGCCCGTCCAGCCCGAGGCTTGGGACGCTATCTTCAAGGACGTCGATGAGCATATCATGCCAGGGGTAAGCAGCAGCTGTCAAGAATTATTTGTAACTTAAGGTCCTAGGTTTCCCCCTCATGGGCCACCAAACTATTCTGAGCTCTGATGTTGCCATGAGTATTATAAAGCCTCGATTAGAATATTGGAGGTGATAATTTTGCTATACAAATAAATGAGTTCTGCAAGTAGGCCGTAATGGCACTTTTACAAGTCAAAATTCTACCAGCGTTTCTGAAAAAGAAGACCATTATAATCGCAGTTTGATAAAAGCCCCGTTCTCCTACCTTCTTCTCAATTCTTCAAAGGTTAGCTGGAAAAGATCCCTTATTATAGGAATAAGTTCGCCTTTGTACGTTAATCTTGTGTGACATATGTATTTGCTTAGATTTAGATGTAAAATGAAGTGGTTAAATATGTACATTCACAAGAGCTGGCGCGGAAAATATTTGAAACTGTCATTAATTTCATAGACATTACGCGCCAGCTCTTGTGAATCGACCTGTACATACATAACATCAAGCTCTACCCCTCTTGGGCCACCATATTATACTTGGCAATCAATGCGCTTAATGTGTGTCCTATTAGACACATAAGCATCAGCCGAAAGTAACTCTTGCACATTTGCGCTGGTCTTCCTTAATACATGCCACACCACCTAAAGATTCTGGTACATAGCACGCCATATAATAATAATAAATAATATTAAATGATTTATTTAGGAAAGAATAGTAAAATAAGTACTCTTTAACCTTACATACATACATACATACATAAGTGGATATAATCTAATTAAGTTATGTTTATACGTCAATGATAATTCCTTATTTTGTCATTGTAATCTACAATTTACGAATTAACACACCAGGGGCCGTAGACAAGGTTACAATCGACAAGCGCTAACGCCAATAGAAACTAATAAAATGTAGGGGAATGACAGATGCCGACGAAACACTTTTCGTTAACATCTGTCATTCCCATACATTTTATTAGTTTCTATTGGCGTTAGCCCTTGTCGATTGTAACCTTGTCTAGGCCCCCTGAACCGTTCCCAATAGTCATGCTTAACAGTTTTCCTTTCCACTAATAAACAAATATTAAAACAAAAACAAACAATACTAAAAACAAAAAAAACCCTCAATTAGAATAGGTATAATCTTAATACCCGCTACAGTTAAAGTGGGCATTCGCCCCTAGATACGACCATGGAGAGAGGGCAATATCTAAATATGTCGTTTGTTCCAGTTGGTCCACTGGCAGTCCCCGCACATGCACGCGTACTTCCCCGCGCTGACGTCATACCCCTCCATCATGGGGGACATGCTGTCCAGCGCACTGAACGTACTCTGCTTCACCTGGGTACGTATGATGAAGAAGTAAAGAAAGAGAAAGAAGAAAGAAAGAAAAATACATTTATTCACAAACACATACAGGTTCAGCATTATGCTGAGGTGTCAGACACCTGCAGCGCTGATTTTCAGCCAGCACCGTCGGTGACTCACGGAAACGTCATACAAATGTAATAAATAAACTACCTACATTATTGGGAAGTGGATTCCGCAAGGGTTTCTGTCCAGATAACAGAGTCTTCAAACATGTTATAATTTATTTATTTTATCCAACACACATATAGATATAAGCTATCAGGATATCACCAAAACGTTTCCACGGTAATATACTTAATATTTAACAATACATGAATACAACAATTTAATATTAATTACAAAAAATTAAATATTGGAACTAAAAGAAATAAAGGCAATCCAAACCGTAATTTATATAAGTACCTAACACAGTATACATGGGTACATTCAGTTGGATTTCGAGGCAGATACAGTGGTATTCAAAAACTTGTTCAGCAATCAGTAGGCAGAAATGTTTCATGGATGTGAACAGGGGGGGCTATATAGCACAACTGACACCGCGCCGCGACGCGAGTCGAGAACGATCTATCCTCCTCTTTCTAATTTGCATGGTGCGAGTGAGACAGGAGACACTCAGTCGCGCGCGAAGCGACGTTGTGCTAGACGTACAGAGAAGAATGGCCATTTCTCTAGTGACAAGAGCCTAGCTATTTAATGATGATGTTAGTATATGATTGTTTGGTTGTTCTAACAGGCGTCGTCTCCAGCGGGCACAGAGCTGGAAACCATCGCCATGAATTGGCTGGGGAAGATCCTTGGCCTCCCAGAGTGCTTCCTCAATGAGAAGAACGACAGCCCTGGAGGAGGGGTCATTCAGGTAAGTTCAGTTTTTGAACCTCGAGACTATTGAACACTGTCTGTGAACGTTCTGGGTTCACAGACAAAGTTTTCAATAGTCATAACCAAATGTCAATAAGTATGACGGCAAGAAATTTACTCTAAGGTGTCTCGTCAGATCCATGAGCACCTTCCACCATGTGATGATTGAGGGAGGTTCAAAAGTGAAATAACTGAAGTGCCTTACCCACTTTCTTCCCCTCAGACGACGGCGAGCGAGGCAACCCTGGTGAGCCTCCTGGCAGCCCGCACCAGGGCTTTGGTGGAACTGTCCAAGCTGAACCCTGAAATGCAGTTCTCCGAGCTGCTGGGACACCTCATCTGCTACTGTTCGGATCAGGCGCACTCCTCGGTTGAGAAGGCGGGACTTATTGGTGAGTACAGTTTACGACCACGGTTCAACACAACGACCTATGTGATTGTTAGGTTATGTTAGTTATGTATTGTATCCTCTGAAAATAGGTCTAAGTGATGCGTTTTGCTCCTAGGGTTGAAAAGTAATAAATAAAATGGAGCAAAGGCAGAAGCGCATCATCGCAAATATAAGTTGCAACGATGTACTTGCGCAGAAATTATTTTTTGAAAACATCATAAGGCAGTGCGTTTGCGCGGTTAAAATCTTCTACGCCCACTGGTCAAAATTTTGCGCGCGACGCCGGCAGCTCCGGCGCCCGCCATTTTGTCTGGCGCCATGAGCGGGAAAGCACGAGTTCACCTGTCATTACATATTGTACCTTACTTAAGGTCTTTATTTTATTGAAATAGTCATACGATCGATTTCATTCGGTAATTGTCGATTGCCGATGTAACTTATATTTGTGGTACTACTGTACTTGTGTGCGCAGGTCTGGTGCGCATGCGCTACATCGAGTCGGACGAGAACCAGAGCATGCGCGGCGCGCAGCTCGAGGAGGCCATCATCGCGGACAAGGCCAAGGGATTCGTGCCCTTCTGGGTAAGTGCCCTTCCTTTTTGTTGACCCAGGGGAAATCCGTTATAGATCCCACCCGGCCCGGTAAAACCCGGTTCACTCGCGTTTGGACAGAGCCCCGGTAATACACATCCGGAAGGGTAAGTGCCAGTAGACGGTGCGACGGGTAGATAACTTGACCAACAGATTTAACACACAGGCATATTTAAAACACAAACACTTACATTTCCTATTACGCACAAAAACTAAAATAATGACGAATTGCAGGCTGCGAAATTACACTGACCCATTTGACAGCCGGAAACCACTCACTTGTTTTTATATTTTACCATACAGTGGCGTGGGTAGGCCCCCACAAGGTGGACTGATGACCTGGTAAAGGTTGCGGGAGTCCGCTGGATGCGGGTGGCGCGGGACCGGTCACTTTGGCACTCTTTGGGGGAGGCCTATGTCCAGCAGTGGACGTCTTTCGGCTGATATGATGATGATGATATTGATGAAATAGTGGCCGCTTACAGCCAGCACCGTGATAAAGGTTACATTATCATATATTAGAGAAAAGAGGCGTCGCTTACAGTGCCCTTCTAACCCAACTTACAATAGTCCTTGCGATTTTGCTCGTGTAGCGTCTCCTTATGTTGGTTTTCAGGGTCATTGCGGTTTTTTTTTTTTTTTTTTTAAATAAAAAAATCGGCATATGATTGGTTCTAAGTATTTTAAATAAAACCTAACTACAGTTAAACCCGATAACGAATTAGAAATAAAAATATTGTCGATGCACGTTATCTTACTCGATATTTGCGAGATACTTACCAACTTATGTCTGGTCCTTCAAACCGGATGTTGTTAGTGAAGTAGGACAGGAAGTACATTTCCGATTTCAATAAGACTTATGCGACGGTACCTTCTCTTTTTACCCGACGGGCCCAAAAGGAGGTTTAACTTTTTCAAGCGTGTTTATGCTTTAAAGCGATAAGACTCGTGTAACATGTTTTTCTTATGATGTGGTGCAATTAAGAATATTATTATTATTATACCATGGGGTCCCGGACTTTTGGAAGGAATGCGTGGGGCCGAGACCAACAGCGCAGAGGCCCTTTAAAACAAAAATAATCTAAAGCGAGGGATACACATGGCAGATACCATATCTGAGCGCACAATACACCCGGTGCCGCAAGGTGCAAAGACTATTGCAGTGCAACACTGTGCTGCGATGGAAACTAAGGTCATGGGTTATTGGGGTGATGGTGGAATTATTATTATTATTATGTATGTGGATAAGAAAATTATATTTCACATGCTACAGTCCAAACGGCTTGATGCATTTTGGCATATGAGATGTCGTTGGATTCCTTATAACCGTGGGAGTGACATTGGCCACTCATATAATATTCGAAAAAAGCAGTTGAGGTTTTTGAAAAATCTTTTGATTTCACTTGTCCAGTAAGTTAATACACTTCGGTCATAGGTACAGTCAAGTGAAAAACTATTGATCGATTTAATCCATTCTTAAGGCGCCGTAGGTTCAGCGAAGTTAAGCGAACAGAGTTTTTGAAACAATTTAATGCGTCTGTTTATAATAATATGGTTTCAAAAAAATACGAATAGTAATCTTGAGGCTTTTCTGCAGGGAAATCAGTGCTTCGAAACACGATTAAGCAAATCTCGCTCGATAGAAAAAAAATCACGAACATAGGTCTAAGACACACAAAAATACACTTAAAATACTTATTTGTAACAAATTATGCACAAAAGCTATAAATTAGCTATTTTAGTCTAGTGGGTAGTGACGCTGCCTACGAAGCTGAAGGTCCTGGGTTCGAATCCCGGTAAGGGCAAATATTTGTGTGATGAGCATGAATATTTGTTTCTGAGTCATGGATGTTTTCTATGTATTTAAGTATTTCTGTCTATTAAATATATCGGCGTCTGGTACCCATAACACAAGCCTTATTGAGCTTACTATGGGACTAGGTCGATTTGTGTAAGATTGTCCCCTAATATTTATTTATTTTTATTTATTTATTTATTAAAATTGCTTCTAAAAATCGGCAATATCATGTTTGAGGGAAATCAGTGTTTACATTTTTATTTATTTAAACGGCCAAAAAATTAAAATTAAAAAAACATGATATCCGCGTTTCCCAGCACGCACTGCCATCTCGCTCACGCTTATGCTCAGTGAGAGGGAGAGAAGACCATGAACCTATGGCGCCTTAAATATGTACCTAAACCTTAATCCGCTGACATAAGAACGATGGGAGATATTTATGAGTAAGTTGTATGCACTCATATTTTTACACGTAAAAGCAAATAAAACAAAGGTCGTATTTCGTATGGTTTTCTTCTAAATGTAAGTTATGAGCCTACTATACTACTAATCCTACTATTATAAATGCAAAAGTTTGGATGTTTGTTACTCAATCACGCTTAAACGGCTCAACCGATTTGGATGAAAGCCTGGATTAAAATATAGAATAGTTTTTTATCACCGGTCCACGCAGACGAAGTCGCGGGCGGATGTTAGTAATTCATCATCAAAAGTGCCAAATACCTCAAAGAGTGCCACAATGACCGGTCCTGCGCCACCCGCATCCAGCGGACTCCCGCGACCTTTACCAGGTCATCAGTCCACCTTGTGGGGGGCCTACCCACGCCGCGCCTTCCGGTACGTGGTCGCCATTCGAGAACCTTTCCGCCCCAACGGCCATCGGTTCTACGTGCTATGTGCGCTGCCCACTGCCACTTAAGTTTAGCGATTCGGAGGGCTACATCGATTACCTTGGTTCTGCTGCGGATAGCCTCATTTCTGATGCGATCACGCAGAGAAACTCCCAACATGGCCCTCTCCATAATAATTAATATTATAAATTCGAAAGTTTGGGTGTTTGGCCGTTTGCTAGTATTACGCAAAAACGCTTTATCCCAGTAAAAGTCCAACAAAGGGAAGTCAACTAAGTTCAATCATAGGTACATGTATAAGAGGAGATATCGTTTAGTTGGATTAAGAGACCTACGAAAAAGTACTTAACTTTAGCTTTCTCAACAGGTGACAAGTGCCCAAAATAAGAATATTTATAACCCATTAAAGGGTTTAATTGTTGGGCCAGGCCTATCCCACTGTCATTTTGGCGCGAAAGGACGCTTAACTATGGTGAAATTTGGTGCAAAGATAGTTTGAATCCTGGAAAAGGACGTAGTATAGTTTTTTTCCCGAAATTCATCCCCTAAAGGGGTGAAATGGGGGGTTAAAATTTGTATGGAGATACTTAAACCGCTGAACCGATTGAGATGAAATTTGGTGCAGAGATAGTTTGAATTCTGGGAAAGGACATAGGATTTATTTTTCTTCCGAAATTCATCCCCTAAGGGGTGAAATGGGGGGTTAAAATTTGTATGGAGCTACTTAAACCGCTGAACCGTGTAGCTCTAGCTAAGACTGTACAACGTATCGCATACAATGACGTTTCATAAATACGTTCCGTTGTACGTAGTAGGTAAAAACATATTTTTTACTTAATCATGAGATCGCGGCTATCGTATTTTTGATTATCATATCATATTGTTATTTCCAAAATGTATGATTATTTCGATAATAAACATAGAAACGAAAACAACTATAATTTTGAATGTTCAGTTATGTGGTCCGTCGACTACCCTATCCCACTCTATAATTACAGTAAAAAAAACAATAAAAATGAAGATAAATTGTTATATAAACATGCATCTAGATTAATCCTAGAAAGTAACTAAGCTTAGCAAATAATCTAAAAAAATGAGATTGTGCTAAGTAATTAGTAGGAAAAAAATCTGTACCAATTAATTCAGAAATAATCAGTTAATTTTTATTTTATTTTTATTTTTTATCGCTAAACAATTACAGCTCTAGTCATCACAATACAAAATACAAATTGGTCCCACAGCCCTATTCGTACCTTGGGCTTCGGTTGCTACATACTACATTTCAATCTAAAATAAAATACTCCACAGCTGCCACACTGAAACATAATCACTGCAATCAAAAACCAAATATTTCAAAGTTTCATTTCCTAAAACGCCTCTAACTTTGCTCCCTAGAGCCTGACGTTTCATAAGCCCTAAGCCCTCAAAAGACACTTGTTATTTTTAAAGCGATGCACCGCTGTGGGACCAATTTGTATTGCTCGGAGCTTACGAGCTTGGCGCAAGTTGCGAGCGGGCGGGATTTAAGCTCTAGGGAGACAAAGCTCGACTTTGTTGATAGAAGCAATACTTAGGCTTTCGTTTATTGAAAACTAATACTAGTTCTTATTCGTGGGTTGTAAATAAATTCAAAATAAAATAAAATGGGGACAAATCGAACTTAAACAGTTACGTCATTGAGTAACAAACATCGAAAAATTCAAACATCTAAACTTTCTTATTTATAATATTAGTAGGATTAACATCATAATTATATTCCTGCATTGAGTTTAAAGCTGCGTCAATCGAACTTTACTTCAAAAGTTCGTCGCTTTTGCGTTGCACCAAATATTCTGCATCAGATTATTAATTTGCCTTTCAAGTAGGTATCTCCGTAGATTATTCTAAACTATTAAGAAAAGCGATTGCTATTAATCAATAAATGTTCTACTGCTTGAGAAAGTTTCTTGTAACGATACTAAATACTCTATACTAATATTATCTGCGATTGTAGCTTTGTCAGTTTATAAGTTTGTATGTTTTGGGTAATACCCGGAACCGCTCATCCGATTCCAAAAATTCTTTCACCTACGTGTAGAATACTTTCTGGGCAGTTATAGGCTATATTTTATCCGGCGGGCTTGGTTGCCGTCTCTGCATTCCGCGGACGAAGTCGCGCGGGCAACTAGAACATTGTAAAGAGGAATGGACCTGCCTCACCCCGAAAGTACTAGACTCAATATTGCCTAGCACTCGGCGGGATATCAGAATATAGGTACCTAGTCCTGTTTAATAAATTACATCTTGAGCTTAAGAGTCCGCAGTAAGCTTTCACCATCCCATACAAACAGAGTTTCGTTCTTCATTTCATTTCATGTTTTCCTGGTAAGGGCATTTATTTGTGTGATGAGCACGAATATTTGTTCCTGAGTCATGGATGTTTTCTATGTATTTAAGTATTTATTTATCTATATAAGTATGTTTATCGTCGTCTAGTACTCATAGTACAAGCTTTGCTTAGTTTGGTACTAGCTCGATGTGTGTAAGATTGTCCCCTAATATTTATTTATTTATATTTATTTTAAAAATACGTGTTGGATTGTGACGAAACTTTGCATATATAATGACATGAGGTATATCTATGTCTGTAATTAGTTTATATGGTTCCAGTTTATAAAACAAACAAAATACAGCAAAAACAAGTTTTGTATGAAAAACTTAAATTCACTGTAATTTTTTTAATTTGGTATCTGAAGCAACATAAACTAAAAACAGACCTGGATATACTTCATTTCATTGTACATGCAAAGTTTCGTTACAATCCAACGCGTAGTTTTAAAATGAGAGCGTAACTACGTTTGAATGGAGAATCGAGCTTACTGCGGACTCATAAGTCAATCACAAACAGCAACATGTTTAAAAACAAACTAAAGTCTTTCTTGTTGAGGAATTCTGTATTCAGGGCCGGGATTAATTCGTTATTTACGATACAAGTGCCGAAAATAGGAAATTCGCAACGAGTGGTGATAAATTAAAACACGACCGAAGGGAGTGTTTAAAATCGACACGAGTTGCGAATTACCTATTTGCACGTGTATCGTACAACGTTTTACTGTAGGTACATATGGGTCTTTAAAGTTTCGACATATGCACGGAAAGTGCTCTTTCCGCACTAGTGCGGGAAAGTAGCACCATATGTACTGTAAAATATGTTACTATTTTATTTATTACGAACCTACTGACATTTATTTGTTGCAATTATTATTTGACATACTTACTCGTAGTTAAGTTTAAATGATTTTGAAAATATAAGTTCCTGGTAATTAATATTGATAATTTATTGTAATAGACTTAGTTTTGCGGTTCAACAGATGTTTGATTTTTTTTTCTATTTTACTATTGACATGTAATTTGAGACACAATGTATATTGTTAAATGAATAAATAAATGAATGACTGCGAAGCTGTACGTTTGTATGCAGGGTTATCTAATGAACTTCTCAACCGATAAAAAAAAAAAGCGGCCAAGTGCGTGTCGGACTACGCACAACGAGGGTTCCGTGCCTATTAAAAAGGTCGTATCGTTACTGAAATCTTATGGCACTTACGTTCTTTTCTTTAAGGAAGGCGGTTTTTTAGGAATATCTCAAAAACCTTTGAACCGATATTGTTCAAAACAATTTTCGCTGAAAGAATTTAATAAGCCCTATGAGCATGATTTTTTTCATATTTTTAAAATACACGGTTCAAAAATTAGAGGGGGGGGACACAATTTTAGTGGCTTTCGAGGAGATTATCTCCGACTGTATTCACCTAACCAAAACAATTGCTGAGAAACCTTATATTTATTTTAAAAGGCCTATCGATTGATGTGCCACTTGGGGTGGGATGGGCTTACAATGAAACATTTTTTTTTGACTTTCAGTTTTATGTATGGAGTGCACCCCTAAAAAATTTTTTTTTTAGTAATGAAATTACGAAACTATGTAGCGGTTAACAAAATACACCTATCCTCAAAATTTTATTCAAATACACCTTATAGTTTTCGAGTAAAATGCCTGTGACATACGGATGGACAGACAGACAGACATGACGAATCTATAAGGGTTCCGTTTTTTGCCATTTGGCTACGGAACCCTAAAAACACCAGTATACGTATATAGAGTGAAACTTCAGATTGGACATATTCATGCCGCGGCTCCGGCTGGAGTCTCTGTAATACGCGGGCGAAGTCGCGCGGGTATTAAATAAATAAAATTGAATGAAGAGTCGATTTACAAACCGATATAGCCCTCCAAATCGCTAGCCGACATAGCCCCCACTTTAAGTGGCCATCCAAACTATATTTATAAAAATTTGGCCTGTGGGTCACCGTAACTCAATCAAACTTTTTTATACGTTTAATATGGTTTGTTGGAGTTCAGACGCCCACAAAAATCTGGAGAATGACCTTCTAAATGCGTGGAAATTGGTGAAGTTCTGCATCGCGCTATTGAAGTTTTTAATGTATGTTGTATAAATACAATTTCCTTCAAGCTCTACTTATTATGTCTCACTGACAACCTCAACGAATTTTCACATTTATTATATGTAGAGATACCCAAAATTTAAGCTCAATCGGAAAATGGCAAGCGACTAAATAATGGATTGCAAATTTTGACGGACAACTTACTTACATACTTATATACATACGAACAGTGCAAGTTAAATAAAAGCCTGTAATAAAAGCTTGACAGGTAACTATAGCGTCTGCGCCAAATCTTGGGATTACGTGTAGGTAGGCAACAACCAGGAAAAACCCTATGAGGATGATGATACCATAACTATTGTCCTCACAGAGGAAAAGCCCTGACTTTTCCCTCTACTATCGTTTGCCCTTGCACGCGTTTCCCGTCCTTATTTTCATTTTGCCGCTAGTTACGTGTAAGCGTGTTATCAATAAGTTAGTTAGCGCACGAGGTACGGTAATGTTCTATTACGTGTTATTTTATCCGGATGCTTTTAGAAGCGTCTACGTAGCGAGATGTCCTTAAGGATATTGTGCTAGCATAGTACCTAGTATTCTACATTCTATACTTCTAATTTAAAGAGGAGAATGCTATGAGGTTGTATGTAACTATGTAGGGGTAAACCCTTCCTCTCCCGCTGACCCATATATGGGTCACTTTATTCAAAATACTTTAAACTCAATTATATTATATTATTAAAATTCTAATTTAAACAACAACATGGAAACGTCCGGGATTTGAACACCTTTCCACTTTCAAGGTCACGGGGAGAGGAAGGGAACCCTTCCTATCCCGTGACCTTCAAAGGTCAAAGGTGTTCAAGTGCCGGACGTTTCCATGTTGTTGTTTAAATTAGAATTTTGATAAATAATAATAATTGAGTCTAAATTATTTTGAAAACAGTGACCCATATGTGGGTCAGCGGGAGTCCAGGAGTGACCTGTGACCCATATATGGGTCAGCGGGAGAGGACCAGTTAACGTAACTACTATAGTAGGGTGACCAAACAGTGGAACAGTATTCTAGACAACTTCTAATTAATGCGAAATATATGGCTAACATAAATTGATATTTTTGGTTCTATAAATTAATCCTGATAATCTGTATGTTTTTTTGATAATATGATCATATATATTGTGTGTGCAATGAACGTAAGCTTTGAGTCGAACCAGACCCCGAGGTGGGTGATTACAGAAACATGCTGTAAAGATGTTTATGCTATAATCAAATATTAGAGCCCTTTTATTTTTTGTAAATGTGATATTATTGCATTTTTTTACATATAAACGAAAATTAAAAAAAAAAGACGTAGAATAGTCTATTGTACAAGTCTTAACAGGAAACAAATACAACAAAATAAAATACAAATAATTTATAGATAAGACATAATGTACATCATCAAATAACACGTGCCTGAGCTAGGATACCCCTGTGTTTCAGGCAAAAAAGAATTACTAATTGAAAAAGTTATTCATATGCAAAATATAATACAATATCACTCTTATTGACTAACAAGTACAAATAATTAGGAAGTTATAACTTAGGTGGTACCTATAAAAGATAGTATAAAATTATTTTAAGAGGCTCCCATACGCCAATGACCTTCGATCTGAATCCCTTGGTTTTGTAATGTTTTTGTAGCTTATTATATTAACAACACCGGCTTTAAGCAATATTATATCCCATTATCTACTTCAAAGTTCATAGTTTTTGAGATATTTGACATCAAAGTTGAGCAATTTTAGGCCAAAAAACTAGTTTTCTGGCCATAACTTTTGTGTTAATTGGTTTAAAATGAAAACCCTCTACCAGTTTTTAGAGACGTCACAGACGAACCCAAATATGTAGATTTCGTATATGTTAGATCTTTCACGTCAATAGAGATACGAAATAAGTGTTTTTTTAGACAATGTTTAAAAAAATCATACAAAATGAAGTATTAATTTGTTTCAAAATCCGGTCAGTCAAAATGGAGATAAAAGATTGAAAAACCGATAGCCGTTTGATTTATGATTCTATCTGTAGTGCAAAAGTAGTAGATACGATTCAAAACTTGTCAAAAATCGATGAAAACCTCGGGTAGCCCCTTAAAACGATAAATAACTTCTCTGTATCGTCATATGACATATGTTGTACGTAGGTTTACGGTATTACTCAATATTGCTTGCTGCGAGAACGCTTGGTCAATAACGACTGGTCATTTGACCTGTGTTGCCGGTTTTGACTTGTACAATTGTAATTTGTAACTTTGGGGCACCGTAACACAACACTCAACAACACATTAACACCACATTCCTACGGCTGTGTTCATAAACGTCCTATAGGCCTGTTTTAACTAAAATGGCGTTGAAATTCGTTTGTCCTTATCTGTCACTATGACATTTGTGTTCGTAAGAAAGGGACAAAGGACATTTTATTTAGCTGAGGCATTTTATGTTTTATGAATAAGGGGGCTACTGTTATCATGGCTCTTAATTATTGAAATCAACCCCCGACACTAACGAGGGGTGGTTAGCAATGCACTCACGAGAAGTTTCCAAAGTTGCGAAACTTTCCACATGAGAATTTCTCGGTAACTTCTGAGAATGTTCTCGAGAACGAGAATTTATTTATTTATTTGACACGAGTGACACGACACCATCAAAGAGTCCAAATACACGCATCAAGAAATAGTTCAGTAACTTAGTTTAAAAAGTCAAGGCTAGTGTAAAGTGTGAAGTCCGAAAGTCGAAATTTTCTCTGAAATACAGTGAGAATTTAAGCAACTTATTGGTAACTTATCACTTATCAACAAAATAGCTAACTGTAATAGACAATAACACATGCATAATAACATTTAGTTTTAAGTTATGCCTATTTAAACTTTATTTCAAGTAGATTCTCTTGTTTAAACAATAATTTCCATGTTGCAGGAATGTTCTGAGAACATTCTCGAGAACGTTTCCGCTTTTTGGGAATGTTCTGCAATTTGTACATTGCTAGGGGTGTTATAAATTTAACATCTGTAGGTATCTGTGTGTGTGTGTCTGTGGCATGGTAGCTCCTAAACGAGATGAAACGAGTGCGATTACTTTTAATCAAGTCTTTTCTGTGCAGATTAAGCTACCTATGCTTGATCTGTCGGGGTGTTTGAATTTATTGGTTTATAGTTATAAACGTTTCTTTTTTTATCCAGGTGTGCGCAACCCTCGGCACGACCGGGTCGGTCGCGTTTGACAACCTGCGCGAAATCGGGGCGGTCTGTGACAAGCATGGCACTTGGCTGCACGTGGACGCGGCTTATGCTGGGAGTGCGTTCGTCTGCCCTGAATATAGGTACGAACAGTTCATATAAACACATGATACATACACAAACAGGCCCCGTATCATGGTCGGCCTTATCACGTGATAAGTGACAAGATAGAGCTTCCGTCACTGGCTGACACCGTTCGATAGAACGAGATTGACGCTCTATCTTGTCACTTATCGCGGGATAAGTTCGACCATGGTACGGGGCCTGGACACAAAAGCGTGGATGCGTCAAAGACTACTCGTAGTTTCGTTGTTGTCCTGGCCTCCTGGCAGAGGCGTCTCTAGCCCATGTGGCGCCCGGGTGCAATCATTACCGTAGCGCCCTTTAGCACCCCCCCTAGCGCGCGCTAGCGCCCGAGTCGAGGCGAGTGGCGCCCTGTGAGTGGCGCTCGGCGCCCCCTAGGACCGTGCGCCCGAGTGCAACGCACCCCCTGCACTATAGGTAAAGCCGCCCCTGCCTCCTGGGGATGCGTCAAAGACTACTCGTAGTTTCGTTGTTGTCCTGGTCTCCTGGCAGAGGCGTCTCTAGCCCATATCGCGCCCGGGTGCAATCATTACCGTAGCGCCCTCTATCACCCCCCCTAGCGCGCGCTAGCGCCCGAGTCGAGGCGAGTGGCGCCCTGTGAGTGGCGCTCGGCGCCCCCTAGGACCGTGCGCCCGGGTGCAACGCACCCCCTGCACTATAGGTATAGCCGCCCCTGCCTCCTGGGGATGCGTCAAACACTACTCTTAGTTTGGCTTCATGTATCTTTTTCGGTTAGGTATATTTTATATTGTGACTAACCGGTCAAGTGCTCGTATGATTGAACTTATTTTTTTGGGGCATGTACAGCGTAAATAAGAGCTCCCATTTGACAGAAACATATAAAATAAAATAAATCAGCCTACATACGTCCCACTGCTGGGCACAGACCTCCTCTCATGGATGAAAGGGAACGGGCAGTAGGTAGTCTCCACGCTGGCCCAGTGCGGGTTGGGGACTTCACATACACCTTTGAATTTCTTCGTGGATGTATTGCAGGTTTCCTCACTTCCTTCACCGAAAAGCTAACGGTAAATATCAAATGATATTGCGTCCGAAAAACTCATTGTTACGAGCCGGGATTCGAAGCCACGACCGCCGTTTGACAGCCGCATGCCTGAACCGCTAGGCTACCGTAGCTTATATAGAAACTATTATACAGAATCTTATATACTATATTAAACATGATGATGATTACCTATTCGATTTCGCAGGCATTGGCTGAATGGAGTAGATATGGCGGATTCCTTCGCCTTCAACCCTTCAAAATGGCTGATGGTCAACTTCGACTGCACTGCCATGTGGTTTGTCCCTTTCTTTTAATTATTCTTTATTTAATTGAACCGGCAAACTGGGGGTACCAATTTTGAATTAGGGCAGGGGGGGGGGGGGGGGGGTTAAGGATTATCATTAAATCGCCAATAACTGGCCAACGTTCAATAACTGGCCACCTCATACTAAATAATTTACTTTAAAAACAAAGTTTTAACCTACGTCAATTTAGTACTCCACCAAGCTACGAGAACATTTCTACATTTATTTTCCAATTTACCACATGAACTGATTTCCGAGCGCAAATGCGTTGATATTAGAGAAAAAAACCCAATCGCTGTATGTGGGCCTATAATATTTGAGGACTTCCGTCGATTCCAAGGACACCAGGACACCAGGATTCACAAGGATCACCTTTGGCACTTCATTAGCTGCTATTTCAACGGAATCTTATCTTAATCTGTGACGTACTTTTGTACTTTTAAGTAGATCATTGAGGAGTTCCATAAGTCATCTGTGGTCTTCATCATCAATTCCACTCCACCAAATTTATGATTTTCGGGTGTAAATACACGAGATATAATAGAAAATACCAAAATCATGCGTGCCTAATATAATTGAGGAGTTCCCTCAATTCCTCATGGATCCCATCATCTAACTGAATTAAAAAAAAATGGTACCCACCTGGGAGCATATACTTACAAACAAAAAAAACAAAATACGAATCGGCTCATCAATGACGGAGTTCTGAGGTTGAAAAAAAAAAAATACAACCGAATTGAGAACCTCCTCCTTTTTTTTGAAGTCGGTTAAAAAATGAGCTCTGTTCCTCTATAAACAGAATTTAATTTAGTATAACGTGGCCACTTATTGAATGGCCTGTAATTAACGCCTTATACTAAAAACGAATTCTATTAGAGGTGAAGTAAAATCCCCAAATATGGACCACCATATACATTTTAGTAAATAAAACAGGATTTTAAAATTGAAGAAATGTAATAAAAACGAATCAGTCGAGAAATTATCTGGCAATCTGCTAATGATAATAATAATATCATAAAGAAACAAATGTTTAACAAAAATTTCGTACTTCTAACACAGATCAAAATTAACCCTTTCAAAAAAGGTAACATTATATGGACCACTATGTTTATAATACGGCCTAGGGGTGCGTAATATGGACCATTAGTAATAAAGGTATTATAATTATCGCTGACACGATGGGCACTGTATGCATTTTTCTCCACAAGAGTCATCTGAAAAGAGACCGTAACAATAAAGACATTTACAATATACAATTACATAAACAATAACAATAACTACTAGTCCATATTTGAAACTACACTATTGGTCCATAATATGAACAGGTGTCATTTTTCGTTATAAAAAATCAAATAAATAATAGTAATACGTGTCGTCACACGCTACAACAAGAAAGTTTACTAACAAAATAAAGTTTCTAGGACACGGAGGTACAAGCATAAGCGGTTGCCATTAAAGAAGTTACAAACCTCACCGAAAATTTCCATCAAATGTGCCTAAAAACTTCAATCGACGATAACTGACAAGTACGTGCACTGAGCTTCGCGGCGAATCACTGGCGGGGAGCCGTACCTCAAGGGCGTCGAAAGCGGCCAACTTCACTACGTTAGCAACGCCACCTAGCGGGATATTCGTGTGGTCCATATTATGTACCTAGTCCATATTTGGGGATTTTACCTATAATGCATTTTTAGTATGAGGTGGCCAGTTATTGGGAGTTATCCTAAGTGATGTATTCTCCGACTGTAACCGTTGAAATGGGGTGTAGGTAATATAGGTTTTTACTTGTCAACGTCAATTATTCCTTTCGCTCACATTATATTTCCAAAGCAGACAAGAAGTAAAGAAAGATATCAGAAAGACTATTACTAATTTAACTAACTTAAGCTATCCTGATGATGAACTTCGAGAAAGTGCGAGGGAACTCGGAGTTGGTTTGAGATAGATATATGTTATGTGGGCTTTTTAGAATCCTCTCGGTGAGCAGTTGGGTGAAGTGTCACAAGATGGGCCTGATGATGAACTTCGAGAAAGTGCGATGGGACTCGGAGTTGGTTTGAGATAGATGTATGTTATGTGGGCTTTTTAGAATCCTCTCGGTGAGCAGTTGGGTGAAGTGTCACAAGATGGGCCTGATGATGAACTTCGAGAAAGTGCGATGGGACTCGGAGTTGGTTTGAGATAGATGTATGTTATGTGGGCTTTTTAGAATCCTCTCGGTGAGCAGTTGGGTGAAGTGTCACAAGATGGGCCTGATGATGAACTTCGAGAAAGTGCGATGGGACTCGGAGTTGGTTTGAGATAGATGTATGTTATGTGGGCTTTTTAGAATCCTCTCGGTGAGCAGTTGGGTGAAGTGTCACAAGATGGGCCTGATGATGAACTTCGAGAAAGTGCGATGGGACTCGGAGTTGGTTTGAGATAGATGTATGTTATGTGGGCTTTTTAGAATCCTCTCGGTGAGCAGTTCGGTGAAGTGTCACAAGATGGGCCTGATGATTAACTTCGAGAAAGTGCGATGGGACTCGGAGTTGGTTTGAGATAGATATATGTTGTGCGGGGTTTTTAGAATCCTCTCGGTGAGCAGTAGGGTCCAGGAACTCTGGTTACCAAAACTACTAGAGTAGACATCTGTCTGTGTTTACGGTAACTACGTGTTAGTACCTAAGTTACACCATTTATAATTAAGGAATGCCTGAACATTTTTTTATGATCATTGATTTGTTAGATTTGTCAGCACCCTGAACAGTAGAATCCTTTTTCGTGTTATATTTATTTGATTTTGTGATTAATTAGTCAGAAAAAATACTTTTAAAAGAACAGTGAGACTTTACTTATTACCAAACTACCTTCCATAAAAAATACAGATTAATTAAATATTTTCTTTTTTTTGTAGTACCAAAAATACTAAATGCTAAGTATTTATTTTGGTACGTTTTATAGTCACGATAGCTCGTTTTGTTACCATGTTGATATACTACTGTACCAACAATAAATTACGGTACCAGTCCGGATGCTTGTAGTAAACATATCCCATCACTACGCATTCTGCGTGCCAGCGCATCAACCAATCGCAACGCTGTTAGCACCCGCTCTGCTCATCACCTCTTCCTCATACTTTGGTGATTCGCGTCGCGAACAAAATGAGCGACATTAGGTTTCTAGTGGGCGTGTTCTGTGGTCCACAAAGAAATACTCCTTTTTGACATCGACAAAGCGGTGACCAGCTTGTGCTAGAGCGACACGAATGGTCTCAAGTTGTTGTGCGCCGTTACTGGTAATGTTCCTACTCAGGGACATGTTAGGATGCGTAATGTCCATGCGCAAATGTACATTTATTTTCTCTTTTTTTGTATTCATATTCAGGTTTACTTATGTTAAGTAGGTTCATAATATGCAAAAGAAAGAAGGCAAAAAAATATGCCTAGTGACGAAAATCCCATTCAGATATCTCAAAGAATTACGAAGCTACAACCGTTTTAATATTGCTTGTTAGAGAGAGAACACGCAAACGGTGTGTGACGTCACATTACAGGATGCAGCCGCTGGGCCGCGTCGACGGCGGCGCCGAACCGAACACGATGCGGCGCGGCACGTTGCCGTCTTCTGTGACGTCACATTTTTCCAGCGTCATCGTTTCATATGAACTTGCGTTATGCGAAAAAGGGACAGAACATGCCCCTTCTTAAAATTTTTGACACTTATGACAGTGATTATTTAACCTTTTGCGTTGTTTTTTTCTCCATTTGTAGTTGTCCAGTACTTTCCTGAGTATCG
Source organism: Epinotia ramella (assembly GCA_947578815.1). Lineage (NCBI taxonomy): Eukaryota > Metazoa > Arthropoda > Insecta > Lepidoptera > Tortricidae > Epinotia > Epinotia ramella. Next base: position 2,356,004 of record OX388226.1, on the reverse strand, counting down.
GATCCTAAATTATATGTACATATCTTCTCAAAATCACTGCCACTGGGCAGGGTGCCCACAAGGGTGCCTGCTTTGCCTCGCTGAATGGCAATGCTAGTTAGTAAATGAGTTATATATTTATCAGGGTAAGGGACAGCACGGCTCTTCATAGGACCTTTAATGTCAACCCAATTTACCTGCGACATGAGAATTCAGGTAAGAAAAACTAGCATAAATAAATAAATAAAATAGCCTCTAGAAGCACAAAGGCTTATTAAAAGAAATCCTTGGTTTTTTAATGAAATTTATACCGTTCTAAATTGGAACAAGGTTGCATTTGCCTTGATTCGTTATTCATTAAAACAAGTCAAATTCGGCTCTATTTTTTTTTAAAGTTGGTTAATCATTTTGAAAATACTCTGACTGACTCTTGAGCCTTATAATGATTAATTACGTCTTTTAAAAAAAAGGGCTCGATTGTGCCCGGTAATTGTTGATATGAACTAAAAAACCTTTTATTTTCCTTTCGTTTAATGGAATTAATACATCATTATTTTTACTTACAGGAAAAGCTATCGATTATATGGTAAGTGTATACAAATTAAAAGGTACCTATATTATTTCCTGCTGTTGAGAAAACCCATCTACATCAGCTGAAAAAAAATAACATTCGAAACACTGTTAAATATTTGACATTTAGTTTACTTTTAAATAATATTTACTTACCCACTCACTTGCTTGTCGCAACCACAGTTGCCAATCGAAGTATGGGCTGCTTTGATAATGAAAAATTAGAAGCACCTTAGGCTACTTTTAAAAAAATCCGAAATCAAGTGAGCAGTTACCAAAATAACTTCATATTTTATACTTGGTACACGTAAGTACAATGTTATTTTTAAATTTGTGAATGCTATCTTTATGTGTACTGTACCATTTTAAAATCAAATGTAGTAAACTGTATTTTTTTATCTCAAACGCCCAATTATAGGTTGGCTCACGAGTTGCAAACACGAAAGGAATGATTCGCACCAAAGGGGTTAAAATCAATGGTAACCACGATGAAATCATCAATGCTGAAGATACCATGAATGGCGAAGAAATTACTAATACAGACATTGAAGATCATTTAAGTAACGGCGATGAATCACCAGATGACGGATTCAATAGTGGTGGCTCGAATCATGATCTTTATGATGAAGAAGAAGGACTTCATGGATATGAAAAGATATCACCTGGATGCGGTACGAAGATACAGCTGGAGAATCAAGATAAGAAGGAGTATCTAGTACGAAATGTTGATAATGGTGGTGGTGATTTTAACATTGGTGTTGGAGCACACATAATAACTAAATGACGAAAATTGTACCTATATAATCTTAAAACCCAGTATAAGTTAAAAGTCCCAGTACTTGACTTGATTACAAAAGAGGTGGACGAAAGGTGTGACAGTGAAAATGTTAAGCTTAATATTTATGTGACAAATTGATATTGATTTGGCCTCACTCTAACCAGAGGCCCCCCCCTTCCCCTTCAAACTTCTTAAAAAAATCGCAATTGTAGAAACAAATCCGAGCTGCAAATATCCCCCTTTTTAAGAGAAGTCCCTACCGAAATCAGAAGGGATATCTTCATTATCAGTTGTTTTTAATTTACGCCTAAATGTCTAGTCAGAATCTAGATCATCTTCAATCATGTATCCTAACGCCATGAAACACTATGTTAATTGGCTTTCTGGTGGAGGTATATTTAATTTTCGAGGCCACTTCACTAATTTTTAATTTATTTTTATTTAGCATTGGCAGATTCCGCTGAGTCGTCGGTTCAGAGCTTTGAAGCTGTGGTTCGTGTTGAGGAACTATGGTATCTCCGGTCTCCAGAAGCACATTAGAGAGGTAATTGTTAACATTTAGTGACGTTACATTTAATTCTTCGTACGTATCGTATGTTACAGTTGGCAAAATCTTCATTTGTATCAAGTTCACTTTGATGCAATTATTGTCTTGACATCAGGAAAACTGTTCTGCTATCCCTCGGGACATCATCATAATTTAATTGTTTCAGGGTGTCCGCATGGCACAGAAGTTTGAAGCTCTGGTGTTGGCCGACCAGAGGTTTGAGATCCCGCAACCCAGGAGCTTGGGTAAGAAATTACACATTCTTTAACATCTCCTACAGTCCTTAATTTCGCTGTTGTCCACGTTAATCCCCTAGCCTGATCCCCCAGGGGAAAAAAACGGTTAGGTTGTTAGTTGAACTGCGACCCTACAGCGCGCGAGCCGAGCGAGCGAAGCGAGCGTGACGCGGCAGCGTCCGGCGAAGCGCCATAACCGAACATTATCATTTTTTCCTAGTTGAATATAAAATAATTGCCGCTAATTCCCCTGGGGGATCAGGCTAGGGGATTAACGTGGATAACGTGTTAATTTCTCCTCTATAGGGGGTCCCGATTCACGCGGTTTCTATTATAACGTAAACGCAGTTTCTTTTCTGATTTTTTACTTATTTATTTAATCATCAAATACACATTACATCATGTAGGGTTATGTATGGAGTCTCATGTACGCACTCTTTTATCAAAATTTTCCAAGACCATTTGGCATACAAGTTTCTGAATTTCGATGGAGCGGCGTGAACAACGAGAACCATCGCGGAAGCCATTTGCTACACTGTGTTCTTTACGATCCGTTCTATTCCAGTTGGTCATAAAGAAAATCCTTAACTGCTTATTTTCTTACTTCTTAACTGATCTTCTTCTGTTATGTTCCAGGCATGGTAGTCTTCCGTATGAAGGGCGATAACGCCCTGACAGAGCTGCTGCTCAAGCGAGTGAACGCCCGCGGCTACATGCATGCCGTGCCGGCTTGCTTCAAGGGGACCTACGTCATCAGGTTCACCGTGACCTCACAGAAGACTACTATCCAAGATATTCTGGGTGAGTAACTTTCAAAACAATGGTACTTAGTCTTACGCATGAAGGGCTACAACACCCCGACAGAGCGTCTGCCCAAGCGACTGGCAAGTTCAATGACACATAGTTTTTTTTGGTAATTCAGGTTTTCGATGTTAAAAATAAAACAAATTAAAAAAAAGACTGGCTCGCGAGTTCTAAAGGTCTCAGAAGTCACAGAGCCCTAGTAGTAATATTAGTGCAAATAAATAAGATCTTGCGAACTTCTTCAATTTGTAAAGGACTACTAATGTGTATAAGATCTATGGAGTTGTCAAATATCTATTTTAGATAGATATCTCACAACTCCATTCGATTGACATTTGGAGACCTATTCACATCTCCAAAGCACTAATTAGTTTTCTTGACTGATGAGAATTTAATTTTATACCAGTAACTAATTCATCATAAAATGTATCCTCAATCTGTTCCTGTTTTCAGATGATTGGAGCGAGATTACGACGGTGGCCTCTGAGATATTGGTGGAGGTGTTCGGCACTGAGAATGGAAACATCGTCGTGGCGAAGAAGCCGAGGGTGTCTCTTAAAGGTGATGGTCTGATGTGATTAACGGACACAAAGATTATTAATTTAAAGAGAATCTTAAACAAGTTTCTGTCAAAAATTTCATTTTTGGTACAAGCTTTTATTGCCGACTGTACTTTTCTGTACACATCATTATACGAGACGATTTGCTTAAGTACTGAATTCCCATGGCCACCTTCTGTCTCCATCATCAGATCAGCTCGATGGTACCATAATATTGAATTGTCATCCAAACTATACTTATGCCCAAAATTTCAGCTCAATCGGTCACCGAGAAGTGGGTCAAATTTAATTTGTAAGATTTGATTGCAGGCAGACAGACAACGGGACAGGTGAAACTAAATAAAAGCTTGTAAAATGTATTGCTTTGAGCCGGATTCGAATCTGTGACCTTCTGGCTATGTTCGCTTTAACATGCTCCTGACACTCTCTTGTTACAAGTCTTACAACGCCTAGCAACCAATTTTGTTTTAATAATTTCTGTAATACGAGTAGCAGACGTTAATGCTTATTACAAAATTAACCCCAAAGAATTGTATGTATGTAAATCCTTTATTGTACAAACGACAATTTAAAGGAAAATTACAGGCAGAACAGGTTATGCCTACAGGCATATAGGCGGATATATCCCTGGGGCCGTAGACAAGGTTACAATCGACAAGCGCTAACGCTAACTAATAAAATTTTCGTTAACATCTGTCATTCCCATACATTTTATTTATTAGCGTTAGCGCTTGTCGATTGTAACCTTGTCTAGGCCCCCTGGAAGGGATCTCTTCCGGTTAAACTTTTATTGTAACGTTCGGTAAAGATAAAGATAGCAACACTTAATTGTTCAACATAGGTTACGGGATGTCACAAAACCATGGTCAGATCGCTATGTGGCACCTTGCCGCATGCTTAGTCTTGGTCACTTTTTTATAGGACACTAAATAAAATAATCAATAATGTCGTATTTTCTCGAAAAAGGATTAATAATGTAGTCAAATGGAAAAAAAGGAACGCAAGAGGTTAAATAATCACAAAGTTACAAGTTCTGTCCCTTTTCCGCAAATCGCAACTTAATTTGAAACGATTGCCATTAACTATGACGCTCGCTTATTGTGACGTCACTAACTGCGAGCATTTTCCTCTCTAACGAGCAATATTAAAACGGTTGTAGCTTCGTAATTCTTTGAGATATCTGAATGGGATTTTCGTCACTAGGCATATTTTTTTGCCTTCTTTCTTTTGGAGTAATATTAATCTGTGGTTAAAATTTTAAACGAGTGTTGATTACAGAGACCCGCGAGCTGAACGCGACCTTCGGCACCAGCCTGCTGCTGGCCAACAGTCCCATGAGCCCGAAGATCGTGAACGGCACACACGCGGCCGTCTGCGACTATGAACAGGTGCTCACATCCTGCGCTCAGACGTTCGCGCAGCTAAAGATGGAGCCCAAGGACAGCCCTGGTGAGTGAAGACTGACTTACATGAGAATTCCAACTGGATTGAACTGGAATTTGACTTCATTCTTTAGGCCTAAGACTAAGATTAGAAGGACAACTTGCTTACGTACGAGTGTAGATGAAAAAACTAGGGGTTGAAAGAAAACCTTTGTGGAATGTGCCCCAGGTATAGAACTATAGACCAGGTCCAGGACCAGGCTTTATTGCTTTATTTCTTTACACGCATTTGCCCACAACTTCGTCCGCGTGATCTCTCTAATCATCTTTCATCCCCGATTTCATCTCTTTAGGTGTCGATTTTTGGGATAAAACTTAATTAACGATCTTTATGAAATTTTTTACCAAAATCCGTACAGGTCGGGCGACTGAAAAACAAACATCTAAACAACCTAACGTTCATAATATTAGTGGGATGCTTCAATGGTCGAAGTACTTTCCTAGATAGCCTACACTTTGAAAAAACTCATAATGATACTCTTACTTATTTTTATAATGCACAAAGAAGTACATTTAACGTCAGAACGTTCACATAAGTAGATATTAAATTAATTCGTACTTAGCTCTATTGTATTTTAATATATTCTTACCCCTTTTACGGAGCCTCTGTGCAGTTGTCTCTCAGGACTCGTATTTATGTAACTGATCTTTACCTGGTATCCTAAATCAATATTAAACTTTACTAATGGTGTAACTTATAAACCGGTTAAAACCCGGAAAGCCCTACGCCATTTGAAATCAGGTATCGCCCAGAAATAACGAGAACATTTTACGTTTTTGTATTTAGACAGTAATCACGAATTCCCTCAATACGATCGCGACAAACCTTTATTGTTTCATTCACGTTCATGCATGACATTCTTCATATATGCCATTACGAGTAAATTGACCTGATCTTTGTGTAGGATTTCTTCGCTCATATTTTAAAATTTTCGCGCTTCCTTTTTCTAGTTATGTTTCATTAAAATCGTTGCTGGTATATCAGTGTTCTTTAACATGTGGGTCGCGGGTAGCTTCTAAAACAGGCCGTAAGTAATCATGATTAAAACCGCAGAGATGCGTCGACGCATCCGCGCGATAAAGATGTGCGGGAAAAAGCTGTCCCTCGACTCCTGCATGGATATGGTGCAGGGCATGATGGTGGAGCAGTCACTGCCACTCTGCAGCGAGGAGGGGGAGGATGCTTCTAACGGTTGGTGGTGGTTTCATGCTTTTCATCAATCGTTTTGTCAATAATTTCATCAATAATTTTGGTTTTTTTCTTATCAACGTTGGCTTCTGTTTCATCCGTCATTTAGGATTCTGGCTTTTTACAAATTAGCTTTGGCTTCTTTTTCATCCACCAATTTAGTCACGATTTTCATCCATAGTTTCCTTTAGTTCGTTTTCGTAATTTCGTTTTCATAATTGGCGATGGAATTATTTTTCGCTGTTTCGTAATTGATTATCTTATCAAACAAGAATTTATTTTTCGTTTTAGTAATCGAGTTTCTTAATCAAATCCCAAATAAGAATTATGTTCTGTGTTCTTAATGTTTATGTCCATTGTTTGTTGGCTTTTTATTAACTTCGGCTTATGTTTCATTCATCATTTAGTCAAGCTTTTCATACATTATTTCGGTTTTCTTAGAGCAAAGTCCCTGTGAGTGATATGTGTGAAATTTGATGGGTTGAACCTTGAGTTTCTGTGTGGTAGACTTAGTGGTTGTAATATTGATCTGGATTTTATCTGTTCAGACTAGGTAGTATTTATTATTATTTTAATTAACTTTGCGATTGATTTAATCGATGATTCATTTGTAAATATAGTACTTATCGTTTGGTTGCCCATTCAGCAGAGAAGTGACGGCTTTTTAAAATCTCGTCGTCTTCTGCCAAGCGAGTATCTTTGTAAATTAAGAATTTTATATATATTTTATTTTATTATTGTACCCCGTATATTTACTATTCGAGTGTTTATTTTGTTATAATCTATTTTGCTAATTGCATTCTAGGTGTCAAAGTAAACAACATTGGCTCCATTTAGACATGTGTGAGTAGTTTTGAAATTGTTGGTGGTGGGCTTATAACATTAATGTATTTCTTTTATTAATTTCTTCCTGTGTTCTCTTTATTTGTCAATTGAAATTCACTACATTATATATGAGTGTTTTTATCTAATTACATTTCAAGTCTGCTCCAATTCCGTGCTAGCAGTAACTTCTAAACTACTCTGTATAAGAGTCCTAGCATTTACTACACTTTGAAAAGTTCAAAATACATATATAAGTAATAAATTAGTTAGTATTTACCCTTCTGCAGAAATCTATCCGTGGATGCCTTTGTAATTTTAACTCAATTTCCTATTACCTCTACAACCATGGAATTACCAATGAAGATGTTTCAGAATGCATTATGCCACCCGCTGGCAGCACTATGGCGAGAGGTCTAAACCTATCATATTTAATCATCGCCAATTTGATTGGTACATTTTAAAAGTAACTGTCAAAAAACCTATCGCCACAGCGCTGACAGCTGCTGGTGACACAATGCATTCTGAAAAATCCTTATTGATGTATTTTTTTTCTATAAAGTCAATTGAAATCCAGGGTCCAGCCCCGGTGACAGGTCCCCGATGTCCCCTTCACCTGTCACTGTCAAACGCGAACCAAGTCCGGAATCGAACCAGCTACAGATCCCCAGCAGGCAGTACCGCTCAAAATCCGTCGACGTGTCATTAACTGGTCTCAAACTCGATGACGCAAAAGTAACAATTGACGTTAAAAACAACGAAATCATTATAACACCAACTGGATCTAAGTCTATCACTGATCCAGTCAATGACGGGAAAACTGTACATTTCAGGGATATAGAGGATAAACTTAACATTGGAGATAAAATTACTCAGGCTTTCGAAAACCTACAAGATGGTCTACAAACGCTCAGCGAATTTAGGCAGAACGATAGTGAGATTAAAGAAGATAATAGAGAAGAATGTGATACTAAACTCACTATTAGAGGTCCTGGTAGTTACATTAAGAAGTTAATCCAGCAGTTCAGCGAAGATCCTTTTGGAAGTGAAGATGCTAAGCCTGAAGCTGATAGAGGAACCTCCAGCCAAACAATAAAGGAGAAAGCTGATGCTATTTGTAAAAAGTGTTTACATTACAAGGGTAAGATTACTAAGTAAATGTGTAACTTGGCAATAATAATTACGACGATGTAAATGTTATATTTAGACAAACAGACTTCGGCAAACATGTAAAGATGTCAGTGAAGATTATTCATTCTTACGTGACCTATCATGTAAACAAACATGACGTCAAATATGATATAGACAATGACTAGTGATTGGAAATTATGATAAAATGTACATTGAAGTGAGATTTATAGACAATCTAGACATCGACATTATGTCGGATATTTTTGAGGTCATTAAAATAAATAAATAAATAAATAAATAAATATTAGGGGACAATCTTACACAAATCGACCTAGTCCATAGTAAGCTCAGTAAGGCTTGTGTTATGGGTACTAGACGACGATATATATAATAGATAGAAATACTTAAATACATAGAAAACATCCATGACTCAGAAACAAATATTCATGCTCATCACACAAGTATTTGCCCTTACCGGGATTCGAACCCAGGAGCTTCAGCTTCGTTGGCAGCGTTACTACCCACTAGACTAACAAAATTCATTCGTTTGTTACTTCGATTAGTGAAGAAAATCTTACTTACATTTTATTTTTCAGTGGTTACTTGGTTGATTTCAATACTTTGTGAGTTTCTTTATGGGGTATACAGATTATGTGATTTTACTCCAATTTGTCAGAACAACATGTCGAAGCCATAATTGGGTGTGTCGTACAAATGTAACAATCCGACCACATGTGCATGCAATTTCTCAGTACAACTCGTTTGACAGTTGGATCAGCAGCGCATAATGCCTAGTAGTAATAGCAATTAGTCAGTTTCTGATAAATTGGGGCTGACAAATCATGACATGTTAGACCCCATTAAATATACAACAACATTCTAAGTGATGATTATTGTGTAATCCGTGAGAAAAGTGTGATAATGTCTTCGAGAAGGGTTTGTTTACACGGTAAGACACGTAAGGATGAATAGACTTTACCTACTGTTTTTTTTTGTAATTTATTAATAATATTTTTGGTCAGCTCTTTTTTACGTAATTTATATTCAATATGATTGATTACTATACTAGAGCCAATATTTTTCAGTAAGTCATGACTCTTACTATTTCTTTGCCGTAGTCAGGTAAAATGTAATCGTTTTTAAATAAATATTTTGTTTAGGAAAGTTTATCTCCATGTTACTAGGTGTTATAATATTATAGCATGTATTGTTTCAAATTTTCAGAAATAGGGTGTAATTTACTATAAAATGTATACTTAGAAAATTTCGGTGCATTGCATGATGTTGAAATTAGAGTGTTTAGCATTTTGTTCAGAGTATCAGAAAAAACCATTCAAGGGCTGAATTTTATTTTATTGTCGGCTTAAATTTTACGTCGGATTGGATAAAAGTGTGTTATTATATGTATAAATACAAAATCGTCACTTTCGTCATTATATAACGTTGTACTTACTGTACTTACGTTATATTCCACTGAATTACGAAAATCCTTTTCGTTTCGTATGTATGTATGAAAGCACTATATTGTACACAATAAAAGGTTAAAGCATGTTAAACTAGATCAAAGTAAGATAAGAAACCCTCTTCCAGCTAACCTTTACGCGTTTTGTCACTTGATGGAAAAAAAAACAAATAAAAAATCGGGCCCCAAATATTTATAAATCCTACGTAAAAAGTTAAATTGACTATGAAAAAAAAACAGTAATTATAAAAATAACATCCTATATATATTTATGTTCATCCGAAATTATTTTACTAATTTCAGTGAAACTCATCGAATTATACTGCCCTCATAATAAGCGGTATCTCAAAATGTAGATTTTAAATTGCATGTTCCAATGACATTTCATTTTAAGATACCGCTATTTGGCTTATGAGGGCAGTATAGTTGTATTCATAAAAATATATCAATAAATTAAAAAATGCCCAAAAAAAAACTATCCTTGTATGTAGCTTAGTTAAATGGGCCGGGTAGGAAATATTGTAATTACGTTTGTAATAAGGTTATTAAAGCACAATATTTTTATGTATATACATAGATAGTATAGCTGTAAGTTGTTTTTGTCGCTTATGCTATGATGTTATGACAGTGATTTTATGTCGTGCAATAATATATATGCTTATAGCATTCCATGTTATTAAAGTTAAATATAAATAATAATTGCAATATTTGTTTAAATTATAATTGTATATATATAATAGTAGCGATTGTCAAGGTGAAAATAAAAAATAAACTTACTTATCAGTGTTTCTAGTATTGGATAAATAAATCTTAGAAATCATTACCGGAAAATGATTTAAATTTTAATTGCCAATTAATTGTATTATATTCTTGCGTAAAAGTTCATCTACGTAGTTTATTTCGTTTGCTACTTAGAGTGTAAGAAACTCGATAGCTGGCAAACATTGCCAGTTGTAACAAATTATGGAGGATGATACTGAATTATGCGTACCTTTTCTTGCATTTGAATATCACTGCTATACCTACGTATACTCGGTGCCTGTAAGCTTGGGGCTTTGAATGCAAGTATCGATTGTGCTCCTAAAACGGAACTGCCTTTGTCCTATAACTTTTCAAAAATATGTTATTTTTATATTTTGATGACACTTTTTTACTTTTTTCATTAAAAAAAAAATAACAATGTACCTCATCCATTAGTTTAATTATCATACTACGGATGTCATAATCAGGCCGCGTTTGCAATACTTTGATGGTACAGTTAAAGTTCCAACACTAATTAATGATATAAATAATAGTTACTTTACAAAGTTACAAAACAAAAGTACCTACTTCAGTTTGACGAGCAGAATCTAGTCTTGAATTTAAAACCCCGACATGATAGGCACACTGTATATAGTAGGTATTTTTACCTTCAAATCATGTAAGAATTAATATAATGTACAAAAATACTCCCATTAATATCTGTCATCATGAATATCTTAGACAATTACATATTTAGAACTTTTTGAGTTACCTACACATAATTATAACTATGTATAACTCATACGTTCATAGCTCATGCTATATTGTGATTGGAATATATACTAATCTAGTTATAGTCCAAGTTAAACGAGAATTATCTGTTGTTTAAGTATAGTGTAGTATAGGTGTTTATGTATAATTACCAACTCAAACTGCTGTGCTTTATCAATAATATAGTTAATGATTATTATTAGAATAAATTGCTTGATTTAATAAGTGCATAAAAAAATATAAAAAAAGCATAGGTAGCCACAAAGTAGCTGTCTAAATACATATAGTAGCAATGTAGATATAGTGATTTGTGAAATTAATATATACGAGCAAATTAGTTAATGCGTTTTATTCCCAATAATACCCCCTTATTCTACATAGCGTTGAAAATTTCCGGAAAAAATACCGTTTCTTTCCAAACGGCTCGTTTATTTCGGATTTTAACGGAAAAATACCATGCGATTTTCCGCTTCAATTTTTCCGAAAAAAACGTTTTAATCAGGTTTTAATCGGTTATTTTTCTTAATACTGGTGGGTAGGTGAATGATTATAGACTTACTTTGCCATTGACATCCGTGTCAGTTCAGTTCAGTTGTCACAATGACTTATTGGTTTTTTTCGTTGAAAATCCGAAAAAAACGGAAAAAAACGAAAAATTCATAAATTCCCGAAAAAATCGTTCGATTTTTTCCGACATTTTCAACGCTAATTCTACATGCCAATTAAGTTTTATTTTCTTTTCTCCATATACTTATAAGGTTGTAGCTAATAAATGAATATGAATATAGGTTTTTTGGCATTTTTTTTCTGTCAACGCTGATCTACCGGGATACATAAAAACTAGAGATGTACCGACTAGTCGGCGACTAGTCGGGAAAGCCGACTATCCGGCCTCATTTGTAGTCGGCGACTAGTCGGCGACTAGTCGGCTAAATGTGCCGATTAGTCGGCACTTTATGGATCACAGGAAAACGAGACATAATAGAATAAGTAAACTGCCATTTTTTACCATTCGTCTCATATTTTACTCAAATGCAGATTTATTATCACATTTGGTACTTTGAACGGATGCAGACAGCGCGACGGCATTACGAAACGAAGTTTCCCGATTGCACCCGAACTTAGCCGAAGTCTACGATCGGCCTAGCCGACTAGTCCGCTGACTAGTCGGCCTTCTAGGCGGCCGACTAGTCGGCTAGTCGGCCAAACCCATAGTCGGCCCATCTCTAATAAAAACATGTCACGGTGTATCTAGTATTGTACTATAGGTACTCGAGCTTGTCAAAATATCTGATTGTGCACTCTAATGCCTTGATAATAAAGAAGTTCATGTGCAATATGGATGATCAGGTATGTCGGACCAAACATAATACAATACAATGCAATGGGGTCGATTAAATAAAAGGTAATATTATACTGATTATTTTAATAAATGCATAACATTCGTAGGATTATTATTAACATTGTCTACTTATTATTATTCATAAATTATTATTGAGCGATTGGTACATTTACATAAAAGGTATACTTTTCATGAAATGGTAATCTCAAACATAAGCTTTAATTTGAATAAAAGAATTACACAAAAATTTACTCTATAAATGGAGTCATGCATGCTGTACTAAATTAGGTATACAATTTACATTTTTATAGTATTTTTTAAATCAATATTATGGAAACTCAGAACATTGCCGACATATTTTTTATAGTTAAAAATACTAAGGAACAATCAAAATAATTTCAATTATGCATTTTCAGTTCTCAAGTCGTATCTAAGTATTACTATTTAACAATAAATAAATGCATTTTAATGTACAATAATTACTAAAACTAATAAAATATACAAATGTGTATATTACAAATGCAGAAAATGACACAATTGAAAGTGTTCACAGATCAAATGTTTTGTATAAAGTGCCCAATCCAAAAAAATACAATTTGTATATCTTGTTCAAAAAAGATTTAATAATATGTATACTTAATCATTTTTTTTTAAAGAAGCTCTTCCTATTATCGTCAAAACAATGCCATTTAAATCAAACAATTCCATTATGTGGTCGGTGCGTGCGATAAAAAGGTAAACTCCAGATAAAATGTTTTTCGAAAAATGAACTCTACTATCCTAGTCAAAGATTGAAAATAGAGTAACCAAGAATGAAGTAACTAAATATCTTTCTGGTTTGTACCTGGCACGCTGTGTGTGGTGTGGTACCTTTTTTATCTCCTTTTTTAACATTTTACGAGGTAGTTACCTTTTATTGCTTTTAATATGGCACACGGTGTGACCACAAACAAAAATCATTCATGAGCTCAGTTAAAAAAATGACTATAATATGCAGTCTTGTTAGAGAGCCATTACCATCAATTATTGTAATTGTAATTTTTTTAAACATATCATCTTAAAACACTTTCAGTTTATTTACAAAATAAATGCATAAAATCTCATTAAAATTATGAAGAAATAACAACATTAAGGGTGGGTGGAAATGTCACGTCTAATTAAATAATAAATTTATTTGTTTTAGAAAACATACGAAATATTCGTACGTGCTAAAACCTAATATCATTTTACAATAAATAATAAGTTCTACAAAAAGCAATATTCATCTTTCAAGCTCTCTCTAAAACATGATTAAAAAAAACGACGAACCGCTTCGAGAAAAGGTAGGTAGTGCCCTTGCGTTGCGCTTCGCTTGGCTCGTCTTGGCGGGGGCACTGCCGTGCCCCCAGATAAACGCATAGCATTTTTAAGTCCGGTCGTAACGGAATGCGAAAAGCTTTAATAATATTCACTTGATTTTATTTAAAATCTTCTTAGGTAATTTCGAAAAGGCTCTATTCCAATCGAATTAAAATCACTTTGTAGAAATAAGTACATATAGGAGTGTTTCGAAGTATATTTTTCACCGCAAAGAAACGTTGACTTTAGCCATATCTCTCTTTCTAGCGTCTACAGTGCGAGAAGGACAAAATGTCTCGGCAATAATATATAACTTACTTATGCTCAGAACGTCAGAACTACGAGCTTTTCTAATGGATGGAAAAACCTGTATTTTTTTACAATATTTATATTTCCTTCCTGTTATTTTTATACGAATTGAATGTTTTTGGAAAATGTATGGTTAGTTTTCTCATTAATTTCCTAACTCAAAAATTACTTGTGAATTACCTATAGATTATGCCTATTTCCAAAATCTAGAAAGGGGTTGATCTACACCTTAACTGCGAGCATTTATTGAATCTACATTTTTTTAAACATTTACCCCCTTATTCATAAAACTTAAAATGCCTCTGCTAAATAAAATGTGCTTTGTCCCTTTCTTACGAACACAAATGTCAAAGTGACAGATAAGACCAAACGAATTTTAACGCCATTTTGGTTAAAACAGGCTTGTAGGACGTTTATGAATACGGCCGTTACTCTTCAAATAAAACTCAAATATCAAACTATTCAATTAAATACGGTAAGACTATTCAGATCATTTTCTAACATGTAAATTGGCGGGGCCACACTACCTTTATATCTTGAATTTATATCATTATCATATCATATCATATCATTTGTTCAGTAATAAACATTCAGTAGTAGTAGTAGGTAGTATATTTAAACTGTAACCTGTAACTTTTCACTATAGGTACCGTAAAATTCAGTAGTTGGTAATTTTCAATGTTAACCCACAAGTTCAATGCTAGCTTTCAAATTACGCCATACCATAGTCTCTTTTCACCTTTTAATTAACCCTTTAACTGCCGAACGTCAAAAAATGTACTCCAAATTTTAAACTTTCATAAAAAATCGAGAAGGTACACTGTCAGTTTGTATTATAAAACCAGACGATGTCAGTTAAAGGGTTAAACGTCCTCAATTTCAAATCATCCCCTATTTTCATTGTGCCCCACATCACTTTGCCCCTATTTTAATTTTGCCCCTACTTTTTACTTTACTCCTCAATGCACCCCCGTGATGCTCCGAAGCCAGGGCTTGTAGAACGTTGTCCGCATGTACACGCCGGGCAGGTAGGGGGCTGCACACTTGATCCCGTGTGAGACGGTGCCGACGAGCTGCCAGCGGCCGTCGCCGCGTTGGAGCACTAGGGGACCGCCGCTGTCGCCCTGGAGTAAACAGTAAGTTAATCAATACAAATAAAAATATTCTTTATTTCGTCATCACAGGTTATTAAAAATGTTGAGAGGTATTATTTAATATGTTGTGCACAGCCAAGATGAGCCATTTTGGCATACGAAATTTACAATAATTAATAATTTATAAATAATTGACAGTTCGTTTGAAGTACACAGGTAAACAGAAATAGAATTACTTGCACGCTATCATCTTTTAAAAACTCTATAACATTATTATAACATTTTTCGCAGAGGAACTTAAAAACTATACTTTTAAACCTTGTTACAGTCACATTTTGCCATGCTTCTGGGAGTTTGTTATACAATTTGGGAGCCATATTGGAACATTTTTTTGCATCAAAGCTGTTAAGCATTTGTTTTTTTTTTTTTTTTATGATATAGTAGGCAAACGAGCAGACGGATCACCTGATGGTAAGCGATTACCGCCGCCCATGGACACTTGCAACACCAGAGGTGTTGTGAGTGCGTTGCCGGCCTTTAAGATGGGAGTACGCTCTTTTCTTGAAGGTTTGAATGTCGTATCGGTCCGGAAATACCGCAGGCGACAATCCATTCCACAGTTTAGCTGTGCGAGGCAGGAAGTTTCTGGAGAAGCGCACAGTTGAGGACTGCCAACCATCTAAGTGGTGAGGATGGTAATGTTGCCGCGTTGGACGATGGTGTTTGTAAACACCTTAGGTTTCCTTGGCCGAAGGTTTGCTCGTTGTGCTGGCTTTTGCATTTGAAATAGGTTTGGGTTGCTCCTAACAAAGAGGCAACATTCAAATATATATAGGCAAGGATAAGTCAGCAGTTTTAGCGTTTGGAAATATGGCTTGCAGCTTTGTAAAAGACTCAACCCCACGGTAGCTCTTACACATCGTTATACAATGAAGATTCGGACAATCTTTAATAGAGCTGATGGAGGATTAGGAAAGAAAGAAGATTAGAAAAAAAAAAAAAGATGAATATAAACAAGGTGGCGCTGCTGGGGGAGAACCCCTTAACGGCCTATGCAGAGTGCAGACTGCTTTTTTAAACGCGCTCGCGTTTGCGTCGATTTGACACGTGATTTGTCAAGAACCTGCGTCGACTGCGCGTTTAAAAAAGCAATCTAGCCCTTCATTGGGTTCTTTGCTAGTAGCGAGTTTCAGCTAGAAACCGGAAAAACTTGGCATTCACTGCGTCAGTCACAGTTTATTTTTGTTCGTAAATCGCCAGTTAAGTAAACGTTAATTAGATATGATTTTCAAAAATGAAAGGGATACATTTTGTTTCTAAGCAGGATTCGAGCCTGCGACAGGATTCAATCAGTTCCCTTTTACAACGCCTTAGGAAGGCGACTGGCCGCGTATGCCAATAGGTCGCATGTTTTTTTTTCCCTTTAATTTAAATCACAAAATGTGTACATATGTGTAAAGTGCACTCACCTCACAAGAGTCCTTCTGTCCGTTGGCGTATCCTGCGCAGAGGAAAGAGCTGAGGATCTTCTTGGAGTGACCAGCCGTCTGGAACATCTCCTGGCACACGTTGTTCTCTATAACTGGAACCTGCGAAAGGGAACTAATTAGATCATCAGCCGAAAGACGTCCACTGCTGGACATAGGCCTCCCCCAAAGAGTGCCAAAGTGACCGGTCCTGCGCGACCCGCATCCAGCGGACTCCCGCAACCTTTACCAGGTCATCAGTCCACCTTGTGGGTGGCCTACTCACGCCGCGCCTTCCGGTACGTGGTCGCCACTCGAGAACCTCACTAATTAGATACGACAAGTAAATTAACGAGTTAATCATGAATGAATTGAATATCTGAAATAAATTGAAAAACGAATGTATCTGCGGCACTTTAGCGAAACAAAAGTGCCAATCACGCATCAGTAGTTTCATAAAAACCCTGGAGATTTAAAAGCGTCGTTCTAATGCCGCTGGAACGCAGCCATGTAATGAATTGAGATAGCAACAAAAAATATTTATTGTTATCCCACTCTGGCATATTTCCGTCCTTGATTTATTTATTAGGCACACAAAACAGATAACATTCATTACATAGATTGTACAAGATAAATCAGGGGTTCTGGTCAGGAATGCAACAGCATGATTACAAGCATGGTATAACAACACAGGTACTCTCTTCCGAGACTCGCGAACCACGTGACTGACACAAGCCTACGTCATCATGCTGTTAAATGCCGTTTGATGCCGTAGGCTTGTGTGTTGTTATACCATGATTACAAGTAACAACGAGTGAAAACTATCCTAAAACTACACGAAAATTATACATAGCAATATGCTAAAGCATGCGAACTAGATAATAAGTGATAGGTTGATACTCGGCATACCCGATTAGTGAAGGTTGCTTATTAATATGGATTCCTCCTCCATGGCATAATTTCTACATCCCGAAACAAAACTGGCATAATGCATTTCGCACACTACGTTTTCGACGAATGTTAACTTTGCAGAGGCTCTAGTATAAATTTTACCGAAACAAAACGTTACGACCGCGTTCGCGTTTAGCTGTCAAATCCCATACAAATTGAGGGTAAAACGCAAACGCGATCGTAAAGTTTTGTTTTGGTGAAACTTATACTAGAGCCTCAGAATATGTGTTAGATTTCACACCCGCGGCGGTACACAGAGGTTAACTAATATCTGTGCTTCTTGGAGGACAGCGGGCACCGCGCCGTCGTACTTGAGTCGTCTCCAGCCTGTCACGGTCGCGATTCGGCCCGTAAAATCTGACTCATTTAGCATGCAGATGGGCATTGTAAAGGACTCACACTTACCTGTACTTCTTGTAGGACAGCGGGCACCGCGCCGCCGTACTTGAGTCTTCCCCAGCCGGTCACAGTCGCCATTCGGCCTGTGTAGTCCGTCTCGTCTGGCGGCATACAGATAGGCACTGGAAAGAGAGAGAGAGTGTGTTTTACTATCACTCTTATTTATTACGTTCACGGATACTACGCGAAACATAAGTGAAATACATCGGTATATGTATATTTCTATGATTGTGTTTAAAAAAAACGAAGAGACCAAAACTAAAAAAACGAATTACTTATACAGTTAGTTTTTGTTTTGTTTTATAAGTGGTTGAACGTGAAAAAAAGAATAGTTTATAAAATTATCTCGAAATGGGTTCACTTTTATACAACCCTATAATGGTGAAAAAGTTGCAATCAGCCTTTCCTATAACTAAAAATGTAACATAACAGGAACACTTCGGGTGAGCAGTATAATAAAGCGAAAAATGAGCGAGACCTCATGGGGAAAAAATCAAAATTGGAAGATACGCTATATCCGTTAAAAATAAAATTGTCGAACATGTTGCATAATCTCCGCTACACAAAAGTTGTCTGGATGAGTTCGCTCTTTAGCATTGAGATCGCCTGCTGCGGCTCTTTTTTAAACTGTTATATAACGACCCTAAAGGGCCATTTACACGGTGCACCAACTCGCATGCGAGTTTTATTACATTGCACGGTTTGATTGAATTCATCGTTTTTTTTTTTTTTTTTTTTTTTTTTAATGATATAGGAGGCAAACGAGCAGACAGAGCACCTGATGGTAAGCGATTACCGCCGCCCATGGACACCTGCAACACCAGAGGTGTTGTGAGTGCGTTGCCGGCCTTTAAGATGGGAGTACGCTCTTTTCTTGAAGGTTTGAAGGTCGTATCGGTCCGGAAATACCGCAGGCGACAATCCATTCCACAGTTTAGCTGTGCGAGGCAGGAAGTTTCTGGAGAAGCGCACAGTTGAGGACTGCCAACCATCTAAGTGGTGAGGATGGTAATGTTGTCGCGTTGGACGATGGCGAAAAGAAGCGGCAGGGATTAATCCGAACAATTCCTCGGAGCACTCCCCGTTATACATGCGATAGAAAATGCAGAGAGAGGCCACATCTCTACGCAGCGCCAAGGGGTCAAGCCGACCCGAAATATGCTCGCTGTCGACAATTCGAGTTGCTCGTCGTTGGATGCGATCCAGAGGGAGAAGCTGGTATTGGGGTGCCCCTGCCCATAGATGAGAACAGTATTCCATGTGTGGGCGGACCTGCGACTTATAAAGCTGCAGGCGGTGGGCCGGCCGGTGTGAAATACTGTCTCGATCTATTGAGCACACCGAGCTTTTTTGAGGCTAATTTGGCCTTACCCTCTAAATGGCCGCGGAACTGCACTTCACTCGAAATGTCGACGCCAAGGATTCCGATACTGGCTGCCGCCATGCCGCCTGATTGCCGCACAATCAGGGGAGTGCTCTCAAAACAAGGTGACACGTCGAACTTTAACTTTTTTGCGGTAAACGCGCAAACCTGTGTCTTGGTAGGGTTAAAACGGACTAAGTTAAGTCGACCCCATTCAGAGATTTCACTTAGGGAAGTCTCAATTTCAGACACATGTTTGTTCCGGTTCTCGATGACGATTTCCCGAGAGATATTGGTACGGCCGGATATCGTATTTCGCTAGCCCGCAGCCTCGCAATGTAATGAAAATCACATGCGAGTTGTTGCACCGTGTCAATTGGCCCTACTCCAACTATCCTTACCAATGTGAGCGTCGAACTTAATAGGTGACTCCAGCTCCAACAGCGCCAGGTCGTTCTCGAAGGTGGCTGCATCATACTGCCGATGCACGATGACCCTCCTCACGTTCCTGGAAACCGGCTTGCGACGCTCCAGGTCGAGGGAAATGTCGTTCTCGCCGAACACTGCCACTAGGGAGGCTAGGAAACTGGAAATGGTGAGATTTTGGTTAATCGTGAGTGAGCCTTTTCTACTAAATATAGAAGCGCTCATAGCCCAGCGGCGCCTGCGAGTCGGAAACGATAACGCAGGTTAAGCAAAGATGGCAGCGGTCAGACTTTGGATGGGTGACCGCCTGATGTTTGAGTGGTTAATATAAATGAGCGTTTCCGTGCTTTGGAAGGCACGCTAAGCAGTTGATCCCGGCTGCTGTCTATGACAGTAGTCGTTAAGCCGAGTTAAGAATGAATCGATAAGAATCCCGGTAAGGGCATTTATTTGTGTGATGAGCACGAGTATTTGTTCCTGAGTCATGGATGTTTTCTATGTATTTAAGTATTTATTTATTAAGTATGTTTGCGTCTAGTACCCATAGTACAAGCTTTGCTTAGTTTGGGACTAGGTCGATTTGTGTTAGATTGTCCGCTAATATTTATTTATTTATATTAATTTATTGTAGGCGGCGCAATTAACAACAAAATCAGAATTGGTAAGCTTGGTATACAAAATATAAATATATACATGTTTTTAAGGTTCTTTTTGTGGCAATAAATATTTTTCTTATATGTATATGTACTCGTATACTAATTAATGTACCTACACTCAAGAGAAAACATATTGCGCACTACACTATCGTATGCAAATTCAATACACAGTGTAGGTACCCATTATTTGCTCTTGATTGTATATGAATGTGTATAATCAGGAAGGTCATACTCTTGTTTGCTACCATAAAAAGTGAGACCTACCCTGGTTGGCAATGCGCAGCCGTGGTCACGAATCGTTGCGTAATGAGCACGCCGCCGCACTTGTTCTTTGTGAAGAGGCCGAGCCACGTCGACTCGCGGACTAGCACCTGTAAAAATACAAAATCAAACTTCTTTAAAGTCAAAGTTCTTTATCAAACATACCTATAAAGCCTGCTACACACGTCAACGATTTATCGTAGCGATATGACTGCGCAGCGGGGCTAGCACAACTGACGCCGCGCCGCGAAGCGATCGAGAAAAATCTACCCTTCTCTTTCTAATTTGCACGGTGCGAGTGAGATAAAGATACGGTCAGTCGCGCGGGAAGCGACAGAGCAGCAAGTTGTGCTAGATACAGTCCGTTTGTGCAGTTTTATCGACCGTATGTGTGACAAATCGTAACGATAATCTGCAACGATTTCTCATACACACGATCGATAAAACTGCACAAACGGACTGCGCAGTAAAATCGCTACGATAAATCGTTGTCATGTGTAGCAGGCTTTACATGCACCTGCTTAAAATGTTATAAACTAACACCGCTTCTGACAAATAAACCGCTGCCGCGGAACCAGCGTGAGAAACTCGGGAGGTGAATGAGGAAGTTAAGACAACATTTGCCGCTCTAAATATAAATGAAGGCAGCTTCCTCGCCCAGCGCATAAGCATTGCGATCCAGCGAAGAAACGCTGCCAGCATCTTGGGGACAATGCCGAGAGGGCCCAATTTTTTAAATATTTTTTAGTTTTATTGTTAACATTATCTTAGTTTTAGTCTTTGCATTCAAATGTGTCATCAGTTTTAATGTAAGAAAAAAATGTAATAATATCGTTCATTTCAGACAACATCGGTCCACACGTACACATTACATTACATTGGATACATTTTTTTAAAGCTTAATATTAATATCACTGCACATGTTAGTTCATTAAAATTAGTACAAATTCATTGAAATACTCACGTTAAGTAGTAAAAACCAATCTTAAAATTATCGCCATTGATCATAAATATGTCATTGAAAATGTGTGAGAAAAATTGTTTATTAAGACATTTGCGACACTTTAGAAACTGTATGTAATTCTAAAGTGTTGTTATATGAGTGATGCACAGTCAGCCGCAGAGAAATGTGACCTCCTCTGCATACAAAGTTTTGTGCAAGGGGTCACGTATCTCTGCGGGTGACCGTACTATTTTACTGGCACGCACACTGTATATATGTGTTTGTTTTCTGCCTATGCGTCTCTAGCCCATCTCGCGCCCGGGTGCAATCATTACCGTAGCGCCCTCTAGCACCCCCCCTAGAGCGCGCTAGCGCCCGAGTCGAGACGAGTGGCGCCCTGTGAGTGGCGCTCGGCGCCCCCTAGGACCGTGCGCCCGGGTGCAACGCACCCTCTGCACTATAGGTAAAGCCGCCCCTGGTTTTCTGTATCATTACCTGCCATGGCCAATCGCCTTGCCGAGCGTTCTTGCCGCCGACAATACGACCAGATTTAATTACGGGACGGACGCCGCATACTGGAATACAGAAAAAAAAAAATGTTTAATCACCACCAATTGATCCAAAATATTAATATTCGACTCGGGTCGGTAACGGTGGCTCGGTCGGGTACACTGACTCGTATCTATATTTCCTAGATAAAACAGCAATATCTATCTGTCTCCTTCATTTGCCGGGAGCGGTCGACTCGACACCCAAACACGTACAAACCAGTGATCCGCTCGCTCCCGCGGATTTCACATGGGTAGCAAGTGGTTTTGTGTTTCCGTGGGTGAAAAAAATACTTTTTAAGGCAAGTTGCACATGTATTTATTTATTGAAATTTAAGCATTTAGACAAGTATTGTTGTTTTGATGCAAAGTGACATTAATATGCTAGGCAATGACGTAGATTCGCGTGTCCTTCGGTAAGCCAGGTGAAATTTATGCGCCGGTGAATTCAAAATGGCTACAGCGAGGCCAGTGCTTCAAATTTAAGAAGTAAACAGGGACTCGAGTGTACCTCCCTATCCTAGTGTAGAAGCTGCTACAGTGGCTGATGGTAAACAAACACAGCGTCTGTCCAAAACGGTGTCTCCACCACCACCTATCCTCTGGTCTAATAACTATGCTGCCGATTTTCCACACACTGTTATAGTCTGAGCCCTCATACAAAAATGTATGCTGTAGTTTAAATCATGTATTTCGGAAGTTTCGGATAATACTTAGTTGTGAATTTTTCTTTTGTTCTTAAAAACAGACAAAAAAATTAAATCTTATCCCATCATGTTTGATTTGCATTTGTTTCAATCATTTGTTCTTTTTCTAGGAATCTGGAACTTCAAAGGATATATGAAAAGCTTATTGCCTTCTGCGCCATCTATGCAATGCAAAGCATGCTTCAAAGCATAAGTTTGCTAATTTAAGAGCCTAGCTCTTAAATAAACCGGACGATTCAGGTGAATACAAATAATCAATAATTTATTGTTCGAAAGTGAGTGATTATAATAGGTCACAGTATGGTTATTGTTCGTCACAATCAGCCAGAGAATGGCACACAATATTTGATGAATTTATTCATTGCATGTCATTGAATTGAATTAATTTATTTTTAGTATAGGTAGGTATGTCAATAATAATAATAAAAGTAAAACAAAAGAAGAAAAAAACATAATTATAAGAAAAATAAAAATGAAAATGTCAATGTCATGCTACGAATATATAGTGATGCGATGTCAATTATATTTGCATCAACTTGAGCTGCTTGGTTGTTTTATTGGATTTTCCACTGATATTATTTAAGGAGCTGTCGAAGGCTGTCTTTTTCAATGTGTGTGAGCGTGTGCTAAACTTATTTGGCTTGGTTGAAAACGGCTTCTATAGGTTGTTGTTTGCTTTGTCTATCTTTTTTCATGGTCTGAGCTCTATACTATAATGATGATTGAATCGACACTTACGGTCCTTGTCGTTATAGTCGATAGTCTGATCCGCATAGATCTCGGTGGTAACTTCTTCGACGGCCTCAGTGGTGACGGTGGTAGGGGCGGTGGTAGTGGTCGCCTTCTTTATGGGCTTCTTTTTGGTGGTGGTCACCTGTAAAATTATTCAGTCAATATGTTATTTCTTCAATATAATGAACTAATGACTTAGACCTTCATCATCATCATCATATCAGCCGAAAGACGTCCACCGCTGGACATAGGCCTCCCCCAAAGAGTGCCAAAGTGACCGGTCCTGCGCCACCCGCATCCAGCGGACTCCCGCAACCACGCAATGACTTAGAACTTAGTCAATTTTAATTATGACATAAATTATCTACACTTTTAATAGGCCTTTAGGCGGCTGACGTGCGCGATTTTGCACCTATTGCCCACACCTAATTACGATTAACCACACTTTGCGCACTTTGTTTTCGAACTTGAATTGTACTCAGACAAAAAATTTAACGGTTCATTATTAAGCCTTTATAGCCTAGTTGGTAGTGACCCTGCCTACAAAGCAAGGGGTCCTGGGTTCGAATCCGAAGTAAGGGCATTTATTTGAGGGATGAGCACGAATCTTTGTTCCTGAGTCATGGATGTTTTTTATGTATTTAAGTACCTGTTTATTTATCGTCGTCTAGTACCCATAGTACAAAGCTTTGCTTAGTTAGGGACTAGGTCGATTTGTGTAAGATTTGTGTAAGATAGTATTGTTAAGTAAAAGAAGCCAGACATGTTGCTACTTCAAAAAAAATTTTTTTTTTGTTAAAAAAAGCGGGTCCCTCCGCGTCCAGTACAACAACGCGTTCCGGGTGTTGGTGGGGCTGCCGCGCTTCTGTAGCGCATCAGGGATGTTTGCAGAAGCTAGGGTGGATTGCTTCTATGCCACCGTGCGCAAGAGAGCTGCATCCCTGGTGCGTCGGGTGCGCGCCAGCCCCAACACCATCTTAATGATGATAGGGGGCAGATTAGACTGCCCCTACTTGCTTCATTGTAGTCGGTTACATGCGCCGTACTCAATAAAGCCAAAGGCCTAATGTTCTTTTGATTTGATAATTTGGTATTCTAACTACTAACATAGTCTCTTTTTAAGGATAATTGTTACTAACAAAAACTGGATCTTTTTATCTGAGTAAATAAATGAATTGAAATTGAAATTGAATTTAAAACCCTAACTGATTGCTGATTGGCTTAACACGTTCGGCGGCGGTACCCAAGTCATGGTATGTACTCCAATGACAATTTTACGGTGATAGCCGTTACTGCCGCCCGCCGAACGTGTTAATAATCCACCGTAAATAATTTTTGCTCCTATTACAGGCCACACCCTGTAAGTATAATATTTCAAACATAAAGTATCTGTAAGTTGTAATTTCTGTACACTACCTTTTCACCGTTCTCCATTACTATGCTGGCATGAAATGAGAATAAAAACTTGAATAATCGATAAATAACAGTCAATCAATTTGTTTTCCTAGATTAAAAAATCTATTTTAGAGTCCCATTTATGTTTACGAGATACCTAAAAACGTTATATTGCTCTGAATGCGGGTATTAAGTACTGGAATATCCTTACCGGCTTTTTGGTAGTCGTCGTAATAAAAGTCGTAGTCGGCGGCGGCGCGTTCGTGGTCGGTCGTCGAGCAGCCGTCGTCAGCTTCGCCGGTTTCTTCGTCGTCTTAATCAGCGGCCTTTTAGTCGTCGTCGTCGCGCGAATAGGCTTCCTGGTCGTCACCACCGGTTTCCGCGTAGTCAACGGTTTTCTAGTGGGCTTAGGGGTTGTTGTTTTCGGGTTGATGATGGTCGCATTTGGCTTTTTATCGAGGATGACGATGTCGTGCAGTTCTTGGAACGTGCCTTGTAAGCTGCCGACTATTTTGTTGACGAAAAGATTCATTTTCTCATTAAGTTTCTCGTCCTCTTGCCATGACGGTGTGGTGAAATCTACGTCATGAAAACTGTCGAGTTCGTTGCCGGATAGAGATATACTTGTGTTATATAGACCTGGATTGGATCCTGTGACATTCAGCATAGGGTTCCTCACTGGAGGGAAATTGATCAGGTCGTCTGGTGACGTTTGCATTTCAGGCTTCAAGGTTGTAACGGAGTAGTATTCAGTGAAAGATTCTAAGGTAGGACTAGTAGAAATTACCACTGACACGGGTCTGGTAGATGCTTTGATAGGGTAAGGTGTTGTTGGTGATGGTTTTGGTGTAATAACAACGGTTGGAGACGATGGTCTGTCGTAAGACTGTGGTGGTTTCCCCATGTAAATGTTGTTCGTTGATTCAATGTGGTTGTTCACCGTGATCTGGCTGACTGGCTTTTTAAATGGCTCTTGCGATATTTCAACGTATTGAGGCTCTTTATCTTCCACTGGCTTAGTGGTTTGGAAGCCGTTCAGAACTATCACAGTAGGAGTGACACTTGAGAAGGTTTCAGGAGCTACATCGTAGCTAGAGATTATGTTGGATGGTTCCGTAACAGGCTTTCGAGAAGGCTTAGCGCCGGTAACGTAGCTGGTTGAAGGCGGGCGTCTAGTCGTGCTTGTATAGAACGAAGGTTTAGGAGTTGTAGTTGAACTGACGTAGCTGAACGTAGTAACTGATTCACCGAAATCACTAGGGTTTGTTGGGTAGCGGTTGAAGGCATCTATGGCTTGACTAGTGGACTGACTAGGCTTTGGTGAGGAGTAATACGGTTTGCTAGATGGCCTGCTTTCGTGTGGTATTGTGTTCGGAGTCGTGTATTTCACAGGTTTCTTGGTAATCAATACTACAGGACGCTTGGTCGTGGAGGTTGAAGAGAATACAGGGCTTGCTAAAGAGGAAGGCTTTAACGTTACGTAGTGGCCTGTAGATAGGTAGTAGCTTGGGTAGCTGCTGCTGTACTGGACTGGCGATACTGTGGCGGTGGAAGGAGATGGCGATGACTTTGTCTCCGCGAATTCTGGTAACGGTGACGTCACTTCGTCTTTCAAGCTAGGAGTGCTCTCATTGAGCATCTGAATTATGCTATTAATGGAAGAATCAGTGATTTTCTGCGGCTCTTTTGTCACAGTTGATACTTGAACGTAGTTTTCGGTAGGATTCTTAGTTGTGGTTGTAGTTTTGTTCTTAGGTCTGAAAACAGGTTTTGTATAGATTGGTCTATGCGTGGATACAGTTTTGGGTGTAGTTGTAGATGAGCTTGGCGGAGGCGTTGGCTTCGTCTGCATGGAAGATACTTGTATATTAAAATCTGACGGTCTAGCTACATTGTCAACTGCCGAGCCGTTTTTATGCAACAAGACTGTATCTACTGTCCCATGGTCTATGGAGCTGTGTGTGTATAGTCCGTCTGGTTTCGGCTTGATGTAGATGAAGTTATCATCTTTAGGCGGGGCGTGGAGCAGTGTGTCTGTTATCTGACTTAAGCCTTCAGAGATGACCTCTTTCTCTGTGCTATCATTAACGGTTTTTTCAGTAGATGACGAGGGTTTTTCTCCAGGTCTGTATCCAGGCGTCACGATGGGCTTGAAGCTGTTGTGCCACGCGTTTAGGGCCTCGGAGTCGTAGTCGTCACTCTCTGTGTCGGCTTCAGGGTAGTCAAGGTAGCTGGTCATGACAACTCCAGGGCCCTTGGGGATGTGGGACTGGCTGTCGGACTTGAGCTGGCAGCAAGCGCCGAAGAGGAAACCGTCCATACACGCGCCGACGACCTGGAAGAAGAAATATGTAACGGTGAAGTTTGTATTTTGGACATAATACAAGAAGGAAATCAATATTATCTATTTATACCGAAAATTTAATAATAATATTCTCGTAGACATGGAAAGTTCATGAATTGTGCTCGATCTGTATGAGGTGTACAGTAAAGAGTCGTCTAGTACCTACCCATAACACAAGCCTTAATGAGCTTACTATGGGACTAGGTCGATTTGTGTAAGATTGTTCCCTAATATTTATTTTAATTTATTAAAGAGTATTATTTCATCTCGCAGCTTCACTTACATTCTGTGTAATAGCGCGTGGTAAAAGTCGATGTATTGGTTGTCCACGGCAATCAAATAAAATGTGAGAAATCGAGATACAATAAAAAGTTTGTGACCATTACATATACACGGTGGAATTTAATCGGTGAACAGGAACCCGTTTTTCTAATTCAGTAATCGATGGCGGTCACGTTTATGTAGTACTTAAGTGGAACCAAGTTTTTTTTTATCATAACTAATTTTTAAGTTGAAATTAAATTTTAATTAAAATTTATTGTCACAATACTAATGGTTTAGTCTGAAAAGTTTAATACCTCTTTTCAAACTATCAGCCATAGAAACTTAAAACATAAATGAGCAATAAGCTGTCAATTTGTCATTGTCAAATTCATAACAAATTGATTCAAATCGTCTGATCTGTCTAGTTTCCCGCCAAAGCCAGCAAGCACTTGACGTATGTACACTTACGAGTAACTTCCCTTCAATAAAAGTAGGGTGTCCATTTATTCAGTCAGTGTACATTTTACCGATGTTAATTAAGTGTGATTAATTAGATTGTGAGCTATATTGCACGAGATCTCACGTATTGGTTTCTGTGTAGATTGATAATTAATATTTTTGGATTCCTGATCACCGATTAAATTCCACCGTGTAGATAAACGGCAATTTACGGCAACTATAATTTCTATACCACTAGTGAAATCGGACACATTAACGTGGATTTGATTTTATGTCTGTCGTTATACATATAATTGGATTGGCACTTTGTGATTTACGAGTATGTTTTACTCGTTCTACTAGCTTTTGCTGTGGCAATAAATCTATGTATGTTGCCATTAACTTTGAGCCCGACAACATAGTTTTTTTTTAACTGTTAATGTTTAGTGTTCTTTCGTAGTAATCATATTTGACATTATTATGTTTCGTACAAAATATATTTTTGGCAATACATGGGGTTCGAACCCACATTTTTTTTTTTTTTTTTTATAATTTTAAAGTGATTCGTGCCTAACACACTAAGGTTCTATGTTATTTTAATCGAAACATTGTAAATAATTGCTAATTCATCCAAAGATATTTTATTACTGTATGTATAGTTGTTATGTTGACGTCTGACATGGTCTATATTTTTCTTGTTTTCTTGTTTTCTTGCTTTTTGTTTTGTGTGTATGTGTGTTTTGATGTATACAATTTTGCATGGTATATTATTTAATAAGGCAAAATAAAGATCTGAACTATAGCTCCAGATTGAAAGTCTTGGTGTCACTAAATGTCATCATCATCGTCCTTCTAGCCTTTTTCCCGGTAAAGATGTCCTAAGGCCGCTTGTAGACGTCCGTTGTTTTCACCGGATAACGGAACGCTGTTGTCATCGGACAACGGACCGTCAATAAAGGGGTATCCTTGTATACATCTAATATGTATACCGGATGGATGTTAGCTTCGAGTGCCGTTTCTATGCTTCACTTTTGAACAGGTCGTCATAGTGATTAAAAGTGTGTCGTGATAATGATAATGTCGAAAAACAAACTCGTATTGACCTACTATTAGTACAAGGGCTTGTTTAGGCCGCTTGTAGACACAAGCGGCCTAAACAAACCCGGAGTCCACTTTTACACCTGTTCTATCTGTTAAATTTTCCATATAAAATGTCTATATGGAAAGTGACATTTAAACTGTCCTAACGCGCGTTCGAAACGTTACGTGATGAACCCTGGTCTAGGTAGGTATGTAGGTAAGTATCTAAATAAGTTTCTGTCAAAAAATTCATTTTTGGTACAAGCTTTTATTGCCGACTTTTCTGTACTTATACCATCATCAACTACTCATTGAGACGATTCTAACGAACCCTAACTCAACGGGGTTACGTCGGTTAAGTACTGAATTCCCATGGCTACCTTCTGTCTCCATCATCAGATCAATTTGATGGTACAATAATATTGAATTGTCATCCAAACTATACTTATACCCAAAATTTCAGCTCAATCGGTCACCGGGAAGTGGGTCAAATTTTACTTCCAAGATTTGTCCCTTACTAAGTTTATATAAAGCTTGTAAAAAACTGGCCAAGAGCGTTGGGCCACGCTCAGTGTAGGGTTCCGTAGTTTGTGTATTTTTTTTCAAAAACTATTCAACCTATCAAGTTCAAAATAATTTTCCTAGAAAGTTTTTATAAAGTTCTACTTTTGAGATTTTTTTCATATTTTTAAAATTTATGGTTCAAAAGTTAGAGGGGGGAGGGGGGGATACATTTATTTTTACTTCTGGAGCGATTATCTCCGAAAATATTAACATTATCAAAAAATGATTCTAGCAAAAAACGATTCATAAATCCCCTATTAATTTAAATACCTATCCAACAATATATCACACGTTAGGGTTGAAATGAAAAAAAAAACACTCCCCACGTTACGTATAGGGGAGGTAAAATAAATCACTTTTTATTTTACCACTTTGTCGGCGTGATTGATATACATATTATTAAGTACCAAATTTCAGCTTTCTAGTGCTAACGGTTACTGAGATTATCCGCGGACGGACGGACAGACAAAGCGAAACTATAAGTAAGGGTTCCTAGTCGACTACGGAACCCTAAAAATGGTAGTTACCTCTCCCCCTCTCTGAACACATTCGTGGTTGAACATGCATATGGTGTTTCCGCGATTGTACTTCGCTGCTCGGGATGCCTTGCAGTATGTCGGCGTTATCCGGTACCCGCCGAATAGTTTTCTAGAATCTGGAAAAAAATAAAATAAATGTCAAATGAAGTTTATTTATACAATAAAATTTATAATATGAACTAAACTAAAGTAATATAAAAAACTAAGTTAAAAATGAAATAGAATAGTACTAAACTAAATCTAAAAATGGCCCCTGCGGCATTGTGCCGAAGATGCTGGCAGCATTACCTCGCCGAATAGCTAAACTAATTCTTTGTGCGAGATAACTGCCAGCCTTTCGGTCACCGGTGGCATCTATACTCGGTTTTTTTAGCATTAGAGAGACCTTTGCAGAACGAGATATAAGGTTTTTTATCGGGCACAATCTGCGGATCGAACAGTGTATACGAGTTAATAAATATCACGTATTTATTATCATGTTTTATTAATACATACCTACATTACTCAGTATTGTGAACAGATAAGAAACATAATAATAGTAAATTTATATTCTAAGATGAAAAGATAAGAATTTTAATAAATTGCGTTTGCAATTTTTCATGGAAAGGTTGTACATTAAAAAACCTAGAGGCAGAGTTCTCACACAATGGTCTATTTTTAAACGTCACTGTCACTATCTGTCAACTATCACTCATGTGGGTTTTTCATTCGAGTTCATATTGTTGTCGGTTGAGTCGGTTGTGATTTCTATTTATTTTATTTCTATTGCCGCCATCTTGCTTATAAACACTTATAACTTACAGTTTTGCCAACAAATTAGTAATAAAAGTGAAAACTATGCGTTCAGCTATGGGTAAATATCAAATGATATGTACTCGTATGTCGTTCCGAGAAATTCAGTGGTATCGGTCGAAATCGAAGAAGGAAGGTTTACGACCACTGCTTCTTTGTTTACCCGTTTGACAGATAATTCTAATCTTAAAAAAAAATATAGTATCAGCCTCTATTTTAAAAATATAATGAATATATATTTAGAAGGAAATCAATTAAATAAGTGATTATGATAATTAAAAAAAAAAAAAGTTTATTTATTGGACTGAGGAAGACTAGATATCTCTGTATGTAGTTATTGTGTAACGCGGACGCGGACTAAGCCGTTTTACCTTATAAAGTTATGGAGCACGCAAACATAAACAAACTAAATTGCATAAAACTCCTAATAGGTGATCTTGACAGCAAGGCGACACGTGCTGAAAAGTATTGTGCAATTTCGTTTGTATATGTGTGCGTGACCGTGTGCTAAACTTATTCGGCTTGGTTGAAAACCGGCTTCACAAGTTTGTTCGTAATGCTCTGTCTAGAGTTTCTCTGGTTTTCCCATGTGCTACTCATGGGAAAATAGCCTTGACGGTTACCCTGACTCATCCCCATGACTTAGTCGATTTTTTACGTGATTATATTGAATTTTCTCCTCCAATGCACGGTGGTATTTAAACCCTCTGAATTGTTACATTGAAATAGAAATACATTTATTCGTGACGACAAACAGAAAAGCCACGAAACATGTCCGAAACTCCTCATGTATTTGGCCATAAGTGCTGGTCTTCCGTTATTCCGTCATTCTGTTTTATCTCATCCTTTTTTATATTATTTTTGAAGTGAAAACTTCTTTAGCGGCGCTGAGCACTTTTTGGGATGGGGAAAAATTGTTAAATACGCGACAGAGTTTTGAGACGTCAGATGTGAAGGAGGTCACTTTTTGCTGCTAGTCGATTCGACTTCATTGAAAACTGAACGCTATTCGTAAGAATATAAAGCCGTTAAACACTTTTTGCAATAGCATATTCTGCAAATAAATTTGTAATAATACCAACGCGTCCTTCACCGTTTTGCTATTGAGAAAATTCGGCTAGTTCGAATTTGGGCGTTATTCCTAAAGAGATAAAGCTTAGAAAAATATTTACCAACGGCAAAAACAAATTGATATTTTGGTCGCCTGCTGGTCTGCGTCGGTCTGCTGTTCTTGCAAATTCGAATAGTTCGAATTTAGACGTTTTTCCTAAAGAGATAAAGCTTTGAAAAATATTTGGCAATGGCAAAAACAAATTGGTATCGTGTTTGCCGCCGCCCGTCGGCGCGCCGACGGGCCCGTCCGCCTAAGTAATTGATAATTGTTTATAAATTTGCGTCAAATTAATTTTTAGGGTGACACCGTAAGATGTCACGTGACCTGTTCGAAAAACTGTTACAATGTTATTGAGTTTTTACTTCTGCCGGCACTCCCGGAGTGCAACCCGGTCTTTTTTTTTTCATTCATCATTGGAACAGGACATTATGCCTTTAGGACCATAAAGTTGAATTCCCATAAAGTTGAAATCTCGAAATGTTGAATTTCCCAGAACGTTGGATCTCATAATGTTGAAATTGCACTATGTTGAATCCTAAAATGTTGAATTGGCAAAAAGTTGGAATTTGCAATAAGTTGGAATTTGCAATAAGTTGAATTTGCAATAAGTTGAACTCCCAAAATGTATACTACTATTTATACTAGTTTCAGAGAGACTCTACGGCAGTTAGCTACACCGAGGTACGATGACGAGCGAAGCGAGGAGGAGTGTTAGGTGAACTGCGACCTACAGCGCGCGAGCTGAGCGAGCGTAGCGAGCGTGCCGCGGCAGCGGCCGGCGAAGCGCCAGAATCGAAACCTTCACTTCCTCATATAAGATAATCAACTGGACTTTTGTGCTTACCTATGTAAATATTACTAAAAAAAAATCAGTTCTGGCGCTTCGCAGGCCGCTACCGCGGCACGCTCGCTACGCTCGCTCAGCTCGCGCGCTGTAGGTCGCAGTTCACCTAACACTCCTCCTCGCTTCGCTCGTCGTCGTACCTCGGTGTAGCTAAACATAACATTCTGGGAAATCCAACATTTTGGGAATTCAACGTCATGAGAATTCAACATTTTGCGAAACTTTAAAAAATCAACATTCTGGGAAATTCAACATTTCGAGATTTCAACTTTATGGGAATTCAACTTTATGGTCCTAAAGGACATTATGTCGTCCGATCAGTAGCAAGCAGTAGGACCTCGTGGCCAGAGGGCATTAAACGACATTGGAACATGGCAACGACAACTAACTACATCAAAGAAACTACCTAATCTAGTGAAACCCCATTTTCTCTCACGTTCCACACATTAATACAAAATAAAATAACTTTCCCGATACGCAATCAAAAGCACTGCATCAGGCTTCATTTCGATAATTCTCCAACTTTCTTTGCGATTGCGTCATTTAGAAATCTAATAGTTTTAGTACCGATTAATTCTAATTTGCGACGATTTTATTGTAAATCGCCGTGGTGATTGCAGTCGTGTGAAGAAATAGCGAATGACTTTCTGACATTATGATTTTGGTACAAAGCTTGAAACTTTTAATGCCAGTTGTACTTAATTCACACAGTCAGTAACCACTCTTGTAGAGGGGTCTAATACTTCTAATGAGGATAAACACGAAGGGTTTATCTTGTGTAGTTTAGGAGAACCTATATGACCTTCACTCTCCATCATCACTTATCAGACCAGCTTTATGGTAAACTAGCTTCTGCCCGCGACTCCGTCCGCGTGGAACTCGTTTATATCGCAGCTCCATACAAAGTTTTACCCCCCCATTTCACCCCCTTAGGGGGTGATTACGGGGATAAAAACTATCCTATGTTACTCTCCATCCCTTCAACTATCTCTACTTACAAAATCACGTCAATTCGTCGCTCCGTTTTGCCGTGAAAGACGGACAAACAAACACATACACTTTCGCATTTATAATATTAGTATGGATGGAAATGCCTACATTATGTTATCATCGAATCGAAACTACATATGTACCATTTCAGCTAAATCGGTTGAGGAGAACTGCTTTGAAGTTCAGTTGCAAGATTTGACTTGAACATACACCTAACCTGGTACAGTGCGCAGGAGTCCGCTGGATGCGGGTGGCGCAGGACCGGTCATTTTCGCACTCTTTGGGGGAAGCCTATGTCCAGCAGTGGACATCTTTCGGTTGATATAATGATGATGATGATGATAAAACTGCATGCACGTGTTGTTGTTTGTATGTTATTAAAACAAAAGACTGATTATAACGCATCGTCATTGCCGTGCGTGTCATGTTTATCGTCATCATCAAACCAGCTTTGTGGTACAGTCGAGTTCTCCAATATCTACACAGGCAACCTCTCAAAAATATCTATACAGAGACTTTATTGTTACTGACATAAGACACATGTGAAGATATTTTTGAAAGGTTGTCTTTATAGATATTGGAGAACTCGACTGTACCATTTTGCATTGACAATACAAACTGAACATGTACGCAGAATTTCAGCTCAATAGCTAGAGGATAACAGCTTTAAAATTCTTTAAAATAAAATTAAAAACGCTTAGCTTTCGTGAATTTACGTAAGTATTGTTCCCAATGCAGTTTCGCACGCATTTAAGTGCAACAATATCCAATGCCCGTACACTTATCTTTTTTATAAAACCGCGGCCAAGGAGCCGTGTGCGCAGATAAATCTGCATTTTATGCAAAAGGGTAACGGCGCGGCCTTTGCCTTGTTATCTGGATTTTTGGCATGCGCATACGCAAATTTGCCGTGCCGCCGATTTTTAAGTATACCAAAATAAAAACAACCCTGACGACCATAAGGTAAAAGTTCCAATGTGTGACACTGGAAACTAACTGTGACATCTATTCATGTTTATTATGAATTAAGATTGAAAGTGTTAAGTAATGGGTCAGTGTCAAGCACTGGTACATTTATTTTATTTATTTAAGGTACAGTTACAGCTACAGTTACATTTTAGTTTACTTTGTGAGATAAACTTCCAGTTAAGTCATACTCATAATCAGAGCTCGGACAGGGTGAGCTATTCTTATGTCATTAATGTCATGCGTTAATATTAATATGGATACACCCTGAAAATAAATATTAAAACAAAACGAAACTTTAATTGATTATGATTAAACTATAATGATAATGCATTGCAAAAAGAGTACTCTCTACGATTTTTAATTTATTATAAAGTTTCTGTGTAAAAGAACTATCAGTTTTTCTATATTTACTATTTTCAACGTATTTCTTCTTACGTTTGATATCGACTTAAGTAAAGATATAATTCAACAAAGTAAGGTACCTAATTAAATTACACTTTGGACAAATACCATTGACAGGTATGTCCATGTAATGCAAACTCTCAAAACAGCTCACCCTATCCGAGCTCTGCATAATTAATCGTATTTTTTTTTACATTAACATTCATTTAAAAACCTTCATTCATTGATTCATGCGTCAATCATTCATTTAAGCGCACTAACACTGATTAGTATTACTACGTATACGTGAAGCTACGGTAGCCTAGTGGTTCAGGCATGCGGCTGTCAAACGGCGGTCGTGGGTTCGAGGTCCCGGCTCGTACCAATGAGTTTTTCGGACTTTATGCACGGAATATTTACCGTTAGCTTTTCGGTGAAGGAAAATATCGTGAGGAAACTGGTCTACTTCAGTGAACGAAAAAAACATAGAAGTCTAAGTAGTGCCGCAAAATGGCCCCAAAGAATGGGTGCCTTTGTCATTATGCGGGGTCGGGGGCGGGGTTTCAAAACGATGCCAGGCAGCCGTTTAGGTAAAACATGCGCATATATTCATATATTCATATTCATATTATTTATTCAATATTGGTTAAACATTGTCAATATAGAAAATAGTAGTAATATGCTAATATGTAGGTACAAATAGTCATGTCATTCAAAAATCCATAAAAATTCATATAAATTGATACCGGGTTTTAGCACGTTATCCACGTTAATCACCTGACCCCGATCACCCAGGGGAACCTAGCGGCAATTAATTTATATTCAACTAGGAAAAAATGATAATGTTCGGTTATGGCGCTTCGCCGGACGCTCCCGCGCCACGCTCGCTTCGCTCGCTCTGCTCGCACGCTGTAGTGTCGCAGTTCATCTAACAACCTAACCGTGTTTTCCTCTGGGGGATCGGGCTAGGGGATTCTAGTGGACAACAGCGGTTTTAGGCACGTGTACCTATGGGTAGAAATTAGTAAGGTGCTCGGATTCTATTGTTTTTAACGCAATAAGGTCTAGCTTTTTCTCTGGATTGGAAGGTAAGATGGCAGTCTCTTTCGTAAAAACTAGCGCTCATGCCAAATCTTGGGATTAAGAGGCTGACAAGACCTGATTTGGTGAAATTGATGTTATTTAAGCAGTTTTTTAAGAAAAACTATTAGTTATAGCACATCAAATAAAATATATGTTAATAGTCATTATATTTCAAAGACCGTGGACGAGCTCGATACATAATTGAACGAAATCGGCTCGATAGAAAATAATTGCAAAGATTGGTCTTAAAATCACATTAAACGGTTCTATGTCTTTATTTTTTGGACGTATGGGTCTGCAATTAAAAACATGAAGTCAACATATTCATACCTAAACCGCTAGCGTGTTATATTTCACAAATAATCCACCCTTTTTTTAATTCAATATTTATGTAATATCTTCAAAAACCGGGCCGCCCAGTAACACTCGCTCTCGTTTACTCCGATGCAAATAGACAGTGTGCGCGCTATCCAAAATCCTCAAGGGCATTTTGGTGTTGACAGCGTCTTAAGTGTCAAAGCGGACTCCGGGCTCTTTTAGGGCACAACCGGGAATAACGCTAGGAGGATGATGACGGTCCGCTACCTTGTACAAATCTGGAGCATATTGACCTGAGAACGACAGAAATTAACAGTCGACTCGGACATGACATGTGATCAGAATTAATTTGACGTGATTGGGACCACTAAGAACTTTGATGTTTTTTAGGGTTCCGTAGTCAACAAGGAACCCTTATAGTTTCACCATGTCCGTCTGTCCGTCTGCGGCTTAGCTCAGTAACCCTTACTACTAGAAAGCTGTAATTTGGCATGGGTATATAAAACAAACACGCCAACAAAACGGTAGAATAAAATGCTGTAATTTTTTTTAGGGTACTTCCATCTCGCTCACGCTTTTGCTCAGTGTGAGGGAGAGAAGACCATGAACCTACGGCGCCTTAAAGTGTCTAGAGATGTATCTTCAGGAAGGCCGTATGGTGGTTCGATCCATCCTGGTATAATAAAACAAATTGACTCTATAATTCTTGGCTATTCTCAATCTGATTATCAATGCATCAGAGTTTCCTATTAAATTAAACTCAATCACGGGACATATGGCTTAGATCTGAATTTCTCCAGGCTGATTTGCTTTCTAGTGATCGAAATTTCTCTGTGCTATGCGGATGGACTGTCTAATGGACGTAAAGTAGGCAGAAATAACGTTTCTAGTCTGCTCTCGATGCAATTGAAAGTTGGTCCTATGTAAGTTGTATGAATATGGTAAGAAGATAAAGGCCTTGAATTTATCTAAAAATTGTAAGAACCAGGGCCCATACTTTTCGTGCCCTCGAAGTCAATCCACACATCATCATGAAGTTTATTTCGTAAACAGAACTTATCAACCTCTTTTATTAAACAAATACTGGCACTTAAAATTGTCTTTGACTGACATTGTCATTCAGACGAACAATAAGTTGACGTTGTAATTCTTTAGTTATTTTATTTTCACAATTAGGTAGATGCAGTATTTATTTTTACTACTGTATAAAAAGTTCCTATACAATGTCCTATTTACAAGAATATTATTACGATTTCCTGTTTTTGGAGGTTCGGTAACAAGCTTAATTAAACTTAACTTATTTATCACAACATCTCGTGTGCAAAATAACGTCATTTTCACGGGCGCTGATAAGTATCATATTGTTTAACCCTTAAGCTCTCGTATGCCGATGTTAAAACTGGCTAATCAATAGACGACCAATAGATGACATTTAACGTTTTGACTAGCCAAAACCTACCTACCTTGTTTTTTGTTGGTTTACCTTCTTAAATTAACAAAATGATCCGCAGTTTTAATCTAACATTACCTTCTTTTCGGTTTGTGAGCATCGCAGTTCTGACCTAAACCACTTTTCTGGTAGCTGTTCGGTTCTGTAAGGGTCGCAGTTCTAACTTAACCTAACCTACTTTTCTGCGAGCAGTAGCATTATGTCTTCTGAATCAATGGCTTACCAGATAGTATATATGTCTGACCGAAGAATTCCCTTACTTCAAAAAGTACTTGTTCCCCACACTTTTAACCCCTTTTAACCTCCAACCTTAGAGGAAGAATATAAAAAACGCAGTAATTTGTTTTCTAGTCCTTGACCAAAGTTACAGTTCCCTTATTTTAAAATTGTCTTGTTCCCCGTATAAATTTCCAACTCTCTTTTAGCCCCTTTAGGGGTGAATCTCGTTTAGCACCCAATATTTTTTTCTAGTCTTCAAAGAAATAGTCTGAAACCGAAGTTACAAATTATAACCCCCTAAGGGATTAATTTTAGAAAACAATGAAATCAGTTTTCTAGTTTTTAAACAAACAGTCTAAAACCGATGTTGCTAATCTCTTACTTTAAAAATGTCTTGTCCTCTATACATACTTCGGATCCCCTTTTAACCCTCTTAGGAGATAAATAAAAAAGCGCTGACATTTGTTTTGCAGTCTTTTACCATACAGGAAAAACATGAGTTTAAAAATCTTACTTTATTTATTTTTTCTCTCCATACAAACTTTTCACCCCTTTTTAGCCCCCTTAGGGGTGGATTTTTCCAAAACGCTTAAGTTTCGTTTTTGGTATTCAAATCAGTAATATGTCTACAAAGTTTCAAGTTTCTAGCTCAAAAGAAGTTTCAAGTTTCTAGCTCCAAAAATAAAGTTCCCCCCATACTAATTTTGCACCCCTATTTAACCCCCTTAGGGGTAGATTTTTCTAAAACGCAGAAAGTACTTTTTTTGTATCTTAATAAGTAATCTTTCTACAAAGTTTCAAATCTCTAGTTCAAAAAATAATGTTTCCCCCATACAAACATTGCACCCCTATTTAACCCTCTTAGTGGTGGAATTTCCGAAAATCCCGTCTTATCCCTTGCCTCATTACGTTACGTCATAAAAGGAAGTTCTGATGTAAATTTTAAGTTTCTAGTCCCAGTAGTTTCGGCTGTGCGTTAATGAGTGAGTGAGTGAGTGAGTGAGTCAAGACAGGCATTTATATATATAGATAGATTAAACACTGTTGTATTTATAGCCAAAGCGTAATACATAATACAAATCAATTTGAAATGCGTATACTTATTTATTTATTTATTGGAAAACCAACAGCTCAGAAAACAGGTTAACATTAGATTTAAAAACAGGAGGCCAATTAGGGGTTCTCACAGATAGACATCTAATAGAATTTAACATCGCTATTGCTATAGAAGTATAGACAGTTGTCCATTGAGCTGAACAATTACCTGCATAAAGTATTAAAGACGAGCATTACACGATCATTAAATACTGACGAATTGATGATCCACCCATATCACAATCCGGATCACATGCATATTGACACATGTGTATCACAGGATTAGAATAGAATAGAATAGAATATGTTTATTTGCAAGAATACTTATTTCTAGTTACAGGGTGTTCTTGTGAATAGTGGTACAGTATTCTATCGTAATTAAACGACATGCAAATATTATAATAAACGTAACACGCGCATGCAATTACTCCATTAAAATTTAATCTAAATATGCTCTTAATCTTTAAAAGTGTCCATGCTGTTTATTTTTTTCGGTAAATTCCTTAACGCTATAAAAACAATTATCTAATAAATAAGTACCTACTTAAATTTCTCCTAAAATCAGTCAATTGTCAATATATTGCAGAATATTTTGAAATCCGCCCACAGATAAGAAACAACCTGTGTGCTTCCATACTGAGTATTGCTGCAAATACTGACAAACCAGGAACATCAGTATTTAATCACCGTGTAATGGCCGCCAAAGAATTTACGCGATAAAATACGTCTTATAGATTGGGTACCTATATATATTAAACACATATATCATGCTCTCTCTCTCTTATGACTCAATCTCCCAGTCCTTCAGAGTAACTTTTACTTGCCCCGATAGGCTTTCTCAAGGCTCCTAAAGAAAGCGTTGTCCTAAAGAAAGTCCGATATCATTATTATTCGGCGCGCGGGTGACACACAAACTGACTGTTTTGGACTTCCGATCATGGTGTGATGGGAATTTCATCCAAGCAAGTAGGGCAGTGGAGCTTGGGTTGCAATTTATTTTGCATAGATTTCGAATTCTACATACATTGTCTGGCTCTGTCTGAGTCGACAATCGCAGATAATTCTTCCATCCTCCTATTTCAACGCCTTACCGTTTCAAAAGGTAGCATACTCCCCTAAAATTCCTTAGAATCCAATCAATATGGGTGTGGATACTAAATAAAATAATCAATACTGATGTATTTTCTTGATATGATTAAGAATGTAGTCAAATGGAGAAAAGCAACGCAAGAGGTTAATTAATCACGAAGTTATAAGTGTCCAAAGTTTTAAGAGGGGGTATGTTCCGTCCCTTTTTCGCAAAACGCACCTTCATATATGAAACAATTG
The DNA here is from genome assembly GCA_947578815.1 of Epinotia ramella. Classification (NCBI taxonomy): domain Eukaryota; kingdom Metazoa; phylum Arthropoda; class Insecta; order Lepidoptera; family Tortricidae; genus Epinotia; species Epinotia ramella. Next base: position 2,315,229 of record OX388226.1, on the reverse strand, counting down.
TCATTTATTATGACGCTCAAGGATCGTGACGTGACGATCTGCTGCGTTTTCTCTCTAACAAGCAACATTAAAACGGTTGCAGCTTCGTAATTATTTGAGATATTTGAATGGGATTTTCGTCATCAGGCATATTTTTTTGCCTTCTTTCTTTGTAAGTAATAATAATATATGAGTCTACGCCCCTATTTAAGAGAGGTAGGGCACAGAGGAATGCCATCTTGCTTATATTTGGAGCAGGTCAACTGGGGAAGTACATCCCCCTTACAGTAGACCGCAGCCATAATAACACCAATACTTGCTCTGTAGGTCGCCAGAGCTGCCGAGGTTGCTGTGTTGAGAGCCCTCACTCTCTGCTTGCCTCTAGCTGTCACCGCAGCGAATCCTCAAATCAATAAAGGGTCGGCAACGCGCTTGCGATTCATCTGGTGTCGCAAGCGTCAATAGGCAACAGTGTTTACATACTATCAGTCATCAGGCCGTATGCTCGTTTGCCAGCGTTGTATTAAATGAAAAAAACATGCCTGCATTTTTTGTAACTTATAAACACAGTTGACACTCTTCAAGGCGCTTAAAATTAAGTTAATATAAGTCATCATCATCATCATATCAACCGAAAGACGTCCACTGCTGGACATAGGCCTCCCCCAAAGAGTGCCAAAGTCCTGCGCCACCCGCATCCAGCGGACTCCCGCGACCTTTACCAGGACATCAGTCGGTAATATAAGTGGATAATTAAATTACATACTCGTATCAACCTAATACGTGTAAACCAGGCGTTAAGTCCACCGTTCACGCTACTTCAGGTCATAAGTCGCTAACAATTAGCAGCATAATTGCATAAACAAAACTTGTGTCACTCAGAAGTGACGCGGGCGGCCATAATGTCCACAAAACGGTGTGATGTCACCGGAGAAAGTTAAGTACTCTTGGTTTCTGAACCGTTAGGAAGGCAGGTCTGGTCGAACTGTTCAATGTAAAAGAGTTGGGCTTTATACACAATCGTATACTATAAAACGATCAATATTTGTGTACGGGATGTATCAAAAAGCGGCCAAGTACGTGTCGGACCACCCACAACGAAGGGGTCCGTGCCTATTAATTGTATCGGTACTGGAATCTTATGTCACTTACATCCTTTTCCTTAAGGAAGGCAGTTTTTTAGAAATATCTTAAAAACCTTTGAACCGATCTTGTTCAAAACAATTTTCGCTGGAAAAATTTAATAAGCCTATGTCCATGAATTTTTTCATATTTTTAAAATACACGGTTCAAAAATTAGAGGGGGGGGACACAATTTTAGCGACTTTCGGGGCGATTATCTCCGATTCTATTCACTTAATTAAAAAAATTGCTAAGAAACCTTATATTTTGAAAGGCCTATCGATTGATGTGCCACACGTGGGCTTGCAATGAAAAAAATAATTTGTCTTTCAGATTTATGTATGGAGTGCACCCCTAAAAAAATGTTTTTTTAGTAATATAATTACAAAACTATGTAGCGGCTAACAAAATACACCTATCCTCAAAATTGTATTCAAATACACCTTATAGTTTTCGAGTAAAATGTCTGTGACATACGGACGGACGGACAGACAGACAGACATGACGAATCCATAAGGGTTCCGTTTTTTTGCCATTTGGCTATGGAACCCTAAAAATGGGGTGTGAACCGATAAAGGGCATGTTCGGAAGCGTATTGCGATCCAAAAAATGCATGTTTTTTTTTTATACAGCCTGTATATATTTGTAATCTCGTTTTCGAAAACGGCCCAACTATTTCGATGAAATGCAATATAGCGGTTTACGGGGCAAAAAATCCATCTACCAACATCAGCGATAGACTACAAACGATAACCGTTAACCGAATTTAAACTTTCGTGAGACCTGTTGGAATAATGCTTATAATTACACCCTAAAGAACTCCCGAAGAGTTCGAAACATGTCGTTTAGTTTTAATCCGTGAGTCCAACCGTGTAATTATTACCATTATTATAGCCGTTAACGTTTTGCGTAACATGGTCGTTCGTGTATTGGCAATACAGGGGGCACAGGTTCTAGTCCTGGCCCCGTATCATGATCGGCCTTATCACGCGATAAGTGACAAGATAGAGCGTCCGTCACTTGCTGACACCGTTCGATAGAACGAGACTGACGCTCTATCTTGTCACTTATCGCGTGATAAGGCCGACCATGATACGGGGTCTGTCCTGGGTTTCAGACGATGGTGGTTTATTTTTCCATTATATTTGGTCTCTGTATGGAGAGGAGCGATGGAATTTGTTCCTTCAGCTGTCAACATGGCGAATCCTCAAACATATCAAGGGTCGGCAACGCCCATGTTACTCCTTTGGAGTGGCATGCGTCTATAGGCTGCGGTGTCCGCTTACCATCAGACGGGCCGTACGCTTGTTTGCCACCGTCGCTGTATTTAAAAAAAAACGCGTTTTTGCCGAAATGGAAATTCGGACAAACGATACAGTTGGTAAACCAAATTCTGTAATTGCGATCCCTTAGGAGTTATCAAGCGGATGAAAGTGCCAAGTTACCAAGGTGATCAGCTACTCATGTGTTCGACTGTTTGGAAGCCTCGGTGCGCGAGTCTCATGCACCACGATGGTGGCACCCAAACATACGACCTAGTACGGCGGCTACGGTAGCAGACACCGCTTGCGGTTACAGAAGAGTCACCAGCGCGTTGGCGAGCCTTTATTGATTTGAGGATTCGTTACGTAAATATCTGGTACTGGTGTAACAGGCCCACCACCTGAAGAGGTGGATTATATATCTTTGAGCTCATCCATTGGATCCCTTTCAACGACTTCATGCCGATATTTTACATTTTGAAGCAACGTATCCGTTTTGCTCTAGTGTCTTTTTAGTCTAATATTGTTTATGATATATGTTAAAAAACCGGTCTAATCACAAGGTCTAGTTGCAGAGGTTGGAAGGTCAGATGCCAGTAGCTTTCGTAAAACTAGTGCCTACGCCAAATCTCGGTTAGGTTCGAGAGCGGTGACACAGAGCCAGGACACTACATAATTCTGGAGAGTAATTTGTCAGAGTCATGTACTGTACAAGATTTTTTTAAATTCCAAAGCTCCGTTAAACGGAGGATGGCGTTCGGAATTTTGAAATTTCGAAATAATTAATGTTTCGGGCTAACGACTTCGGAATTTTTCTGTGTTCCCCGAGAAGCCATGATGATTGTTTTTGATATTATAATAATAATAAACATTTGTGGACAATCTTACACAAAAGGACCTAGTCGCCAAACTAAGCAAAGCCTTGTATGTACTATGGGTACTAGACGACGATATACATACTTATCTACAAATAAATACTTAAATATATAGCAGGTAAACATCCCATGACTCAGGAACAATAAATGCCCTCACCGGGATACGAACCCCGGACCTCCGGCTTCGTAGCCAGGGTCACTACCAACTAGGCTGCAGAGGTCGTCTAGGTATATTGGAACACTTCCGTGCACCTCCAATAAATCGATATAGGTATAGAAACGCGCACGCCGGCTGCGCGCGCGCAATCAGAGCGTGCGAGAAACGCATACCGCTAACGGAGATCCAGATTATGTTATGTTATTACACCTGCGGGCTTGTATTCGCCGAGGAAATGGGAAGACATACAGACAAGGGCACCAATTTATTTATTTATTTTATTGACAAATACATTTACGTGACATTACAGTAAAAACCAATGCGTCACGAAACTAAAAACAACAAATAATACTATTTAGGCGACGAAACGGCGTGGCCCCGTTGCATCGTCATCTCCGGTGTAGGATTCGGCAGGTTGTCCCGGAACCGTCAAAACACGACACCCTTCGGCCAGAAGTCAGCACATGCGATGGTCTCCTGCAGCGGCCGCGGCCCGCGCACCACAAACGAGCTGAAGTGCACATAGTGGCGCGAACGCAGCTGGAACACCCTCAGTGCGAAGCCGGTCTTCTGACGAACGTACTCCACCACATCATCAGCCGTGGCGGTGTAATGCAGGCGCGACCAATATGCAGTGCAGGCCAATATGTATTCACTCAAAGTTTCATAAATATAGGTGGCCGTCTAGTCGCTTAACAACTATCGTCATAATATCGATTGTCATACAACATTATACGCATCCGGGAACTGCAAAAAGCCATAAGAATGTTGGGCAACAAGAAGGCCCCTGGCTTCGACTTAATAACTGCGGAAGTCCTGAAACACATTCCCAGAAAAACTATTGTCTATCTGACCATACTAATCAATGCCATATTGAGAGTACATTATTATCCCAGGCTATGGACTGTATCTGAGATCTGCATGATACCCAAACCTGGAAAGGCACCCACGGAGCCCAGCTCCTACAGACCGATTAGCCTACTTCCAATAATGTCCAAGCTGTTCGAAAAGCTACTCTTGCGGAGACTCAAGCCAATCTTAGAAGCAGAAGCCATCATACCCGACCACCAATTTGGATTCCGGGAACAGCACTCAACTGTAGAGCAGATACATCGAGTGGTCAACAAGATAAAACAATCTTTAGAACAAAAGGAATACTGCGCCGCTGTGTTCCTGGATATCCAACAAGCATTTGACCGAGTTTGGCACAATGGTCTGTTACATAAGCTTAAAACATTACTACCAAACTCATTCTACATGGTCTTAAAATCTTACTTGCTCGACAGAAAGTTTCAGGTTAAACTTGGAGAAGAGGTATCCCAATTGTACAGTATCAGAGCCTCCGTACCACAGGGCTCTGTCCTTGGTCCGGTTCTGTACTCCATATACACAGCAGACCTACCCTGTAGTGATGATGTAGTTACTGCCACATATGCCGACGATACTGCCTGCCTCTCAAGTCATGATAATCCAACCATAGCGGCTGAAAAACTACAAAGGCATTTGTATAAAATAGACGAATGGTTAGAAAAATGGAGAATAAAACCAAATATTGGGAAATCAGCACAAATAACATACACACTTCGAAGAGGAGAATGCCCCACTATTAACCTGAGAGGAGAACAACTTCTACAAGAAACAAGTGTTAGATATCTTGGGCTTCACATAGATAGAAGGTTAACGTGGGCCAAACACATCAGAACAAAGAGAAAAGAAGCAGATCTACACTACAAGCGCTTGTACTGGCTGATCGGACGACAATCACCTCTTACACTAAGTAATAAATTATTAGTCTACAAGTGCATCATTAAACCGATATGGACATATGGAATCGAACTATGGGGATCTGCCAGTAACTCGAACCTTGAGATACTGCAAAGGTTCCAGAATAATGTCCTAAGGGCTATATCACTCGCTCCATGGTTCGCAAGAAATACAGAGATACATGAATATTTAGAAATGCCAACTATTAAAGAAGAAATCAACAGATATTGTGTTAAATATAAAGAACGGCTCCACAAGCACACAAACGATCTCGCCAGGGACCTGGTTAATGTCAATGACTCCATGACAAGGCTTAAAAGATGGCAGATACTGCAGTTAGACCAGAGACACTAGATAGTGAACTCGCCTAAAATTAAGAGGGAGAGTGTTCGATGGAATACCTCTTGAAACACAGAAATGTCACAAAATCTGATTATGGCTAAGGAGCCGATCGCAGATAAAAAATGTGGAGAAAAAAAAAAAAATACAACATTATACGCATAAAGTTGGTGCTCATATTTTTTTTGGCATAAATTTATACTATGGCGTTATTGTTCCCAGTCATAATAGGGAATATGCATGTGATTTAGAAATGGACAAAAAAAATCACGTGTAATCTATATTGCTTAATAAATATACACACATGATTATTTTTTCAAATTATCATGTTTCTATTGATAAAATACGAGTAAATTGTTTAAAAGTACTATTTTTCAAATTCCCTCGCAAATTTCCAAAACGCAACGCTATTGGCGGAGCGAAACGTGACGTCACCGTGCAGGTCGTTAGTATGATTATTGAAAGTTATTCGCATTGTTTGGCCGCTGTTTATGATAAATAATCAGTGTTTTTTGGTAATTATTAAGTGAAAAAAGACTCGCCACAATGACTGAAGGCGGTTTTGTCAAGGCACAGTCGGATAATCTGCCTAAAATTGATGTGTTCATGATGACTAAATTTAATACATACTTCGCAAATATTTGTGACTTTACGTCCGCTGAACTAAGAGGAGTAAAAGCTGCAAGGTAAATAAGTTACAGATATTCAATAAATTTTCATATTCCTTGTTTTTATACTCGTGAGATTGGTCAATTAAATAATTATAACCTATTTTGGCGATTCAAATAGCTAGACTTTTAAACTACTTCAAATAGGTGTCTTTGTTAAATAGGTGGAATACAAAAACTAGTAGATATTTATCCATACTATATACTATTTTACTATACTATAACTTTATATATTATATATACTAACTTCTGCCCGCGACTCCGTCCGCGTGGTACTCATTTATATCGTAGCTCCATACAAACTTTCACCCCCCACTTCATCCCTTTGGGGGATATGGGGGGAGCTACGATATAAACGAGTTCCACGCGGACGGAGTCGCGGGCAGAAGCTAGTTATATTATATATTTTATATATACTTACTTAATAATAAATTATAAATGCGAAAGTGTGTCTGTCTGTCTGTTTGTTACCTCTTCACGCTTAAACTGCTGAACCGATTTGGATGAAATTTGGTATAGAGATAGTATAAACGAGTTCCACGCGGACGGAGTCGCGGGCAGAAGCTAGTATTATATAATCAAAGATATGTAGGTACCTATTAGGAATGTTAAATGTTGAGAACATCTTTATGAACTTTAACAAACTAGGTTGTTTTCGTAAGGCTTATAAATAAAACAAATTTGTGTAGGTCACTCAGTAAAAAGGATTAAATTCTTTTAACTTTCTTCGATCAACAGTGCAAACAAAGAAACTTAGCTAAAACGTTTCTTGATCAAAATCAACACTCGTAGTCAGCTGTTGATCAACAAAAATCATAATATTTGTAACATTAATAGGTAACTAAAAAAATATAAAAATCAGAATAGTTTTATGAATAAGTATATACTTAATACAATTTTGAGGTTAGGTTATTGTTTACCTATATTGTTCGCGAGTCATAATAAAAAAGATTTTAGGTACATACATATTTAATACTCACGTCGAAATGATCTTCACAACAATATAAACTACTCAAGCACGATACATTATCTCTCCTCATCGCCTTACACCACTTTATCCTTATATTTGCACCTTTGGGCATATGAAAATATTTGCAGTTTTAATGTGATTTTCACACATAGGGACAATACAATATTTATAATAAGCTTTTGTGTGCTCTTCCATTACAATAAATTGATCTTATAAGCTTTAATCACTCACATTTATTAAAAGTGTGAATCAAAAACTTTGTTGTTAATTTGTTTAAGAACCGCCGTGCACTAAGCTGCACGGTGACGTCACAAATGAGCGCGCCAAAATGGTGGCGTTTTGATCGTCCGAAAATGATAGTAATTTTAATTATTTTTTTTTAGCTTATTTAATAATATTGTGAAAGTGTTATATTTTTTTCCGGTTATATAATTACTTATAGAATAGATAAAAAAAATAAAAAAATGTCATGAATATTCCCTATTGGTTTACCCATAATGTAGAATGTTATACCTACATTTATTTAGTCATGATATAGATAATTATAATTATTTTTAGTAATAATTGTAAATGTCATGCATTTATCAAGCCATAATATTGATGAATTTCTACGCATTACACAATAGAACATATTATGTTCATAAACATTATGATTACAGTTACGCGTAATGATGAGTATGACGAATCCACGTTATGCCTATCAAAAAGATGACTTTACACTTTATGCAACCCGACCCCTACCCCATAAATATGTATACTACAACCTTATTGTTGCAAGGGGTCCAGCACAACTGACGCCGCGCCGCGACGCGAGTCGAGAAAGATCTACCCTCCTCTTTCTAATTTTCATGGTGCGAGTGAGACAGGGGACGCTCAGTCGCGCGCAAAGCGACTTGTCACACTGAGAAAACTGTTCATCAAAAACTTAGGTGAATTCAGTTAAAATAATGATGATTTCACGGAAAGTAGAGAGCATACTGATATCACCAAAAAGTACGATGAAACTACTGTCCCTGTTGCTCACGATATTATATGATGAACTGTCACCACGCCTTTAGTAGGAAGCAGACAAATATTTCGTTCTTCGTAACCAGCTTTTACGGTGAAAGTCATCGTACGTTGTGGGAAGAGCTCATATGACCATCTGACAGTCACCATATTTTTGTATGCTTGCCTACTATTGTTTATGTGCTTTCCTCATATTTTCGTTGTATGCCTAGCATTTCTTCCTACTATTTATGTATGCTTTCCTCATATTCCTGTATCCTTTCCCGTTACTATGTGCGTGCTTTCTTCATATTTTCGTTATTTTCCAATTAGCTCTTCCTACTTTTTATCTACGCTTTCCTTATATTTTTGTATTCCGTCTGATGAAGATATCAGTGTCCATATATATAGTAGCAAGTGCTAATAACATGTAAAAGTATTGCATTCAGCATTGCTAATGGACACTGATATCAAAAATACTTAACCAAAAGAGAGCACAATAAACCAAAATGTTAGCAAAAAGGGTTTATTGAAATTTTAAATTAATTATAATTTAACACATAGTCTCTCGTCTCGGTCTCGAAATCCATCTCTGCATTAAATCTGCCGTGGGTTGATCCATCATCACACAGTTTTTAAAAATACTTTAGTATTATCGGTCGTCACTGTCACGCGTGCGCATTCGATGGGGAACAAATGGTTACTGACGGGTGAGACGCGTCCCGCGGCCGGCCAACTGCGGCGAATTTTACCATGTTCTTCGTAAAGTATGATTCTATAAGCATTCGTTGTACGTTTCACCGTATTTTTGTGTGACAGCTTTGTATATAATTAGGATGCTATGATATTTCAAAATTACCAACCTTCAAAAAGATGTATGGCAACAACGTAAATAATATGACAAGTCATACTAATTCTATCTTACTTCAGTAAGGTGCCTTCACCGTATTTCAATTTACGTTCTGCAATTTAACTAGGAATTTCTTAATACAATATGGTGACAGTTTCCTCGTGTAATATAATTATAATCTTTCGCTGGAGTATCATCGAATTTCTGTAGTATAGTTTTATTTTAATAGGACAGCAAGATATTGTATCAAGATAGTAATATTATATTCGGTGACTAAATCTTATGATGAAAGGTCGCCACATTATTGCATTACTTCATCTAGATATTCGATTATTTCCTTATATGGTAGAATTCTAGCTTAGTATTTACCTACGGTCACTTTATTTTATTATATTTAATCATAATTCAGATCAATTTAATGATATTTTAAAATGAAGCCAAAACGACATTTTTCTCAGTGCAAGTAGTGCTAGACGTGCTGAAGTTAGCTAGGTCTGTGTAAAAATGTTTGAGACTGTGGTGTATACATTATATATGTGTTTTTTAACCCCTGACGCAAAAAGAGGGGTTTTATAAGTTCGACTGTTGTCTGTGTGTCTGTCTGTGGCATCGTAGCTAACGTAACTAACTAACTAACGTAACTCGTAACGAACGAATAGATTTTAATGCGGTTTTTTTTGTCTTAAAGCTGCCTTAATCGAGATGGTGATTAGCTACGTTTCAACCAAATCGGCTCAGCCCGTTTTGAGATATTGAACTTTGAAATGAAAATGGGAGTGTTTCAACTTTTCTTTGTTTAACATGTACCTATCTCTGTATCTGTAAATACCGTCTGTCCGTCCGTCTAGACCAGTAGTTCTTAACCTGCGGTCCGCAGACTACTGATGATACCTGGAAGCACCCGAAGTAGGAAGCCATCGATCAAAAATATTAAATAAGTGCCAAAGAGTCGACACAATGACCAAACATGCCAAAACAAAAAAAAAACCGATCAAGTGCGAGTCCAACGCAAAAATATGTATAGTATTCTGTTTTTTAGTATTTGCTTAACATATATAGCGGCAACAGAAATACATCATCTGTGAAACCTTCAACTGTCTAACTATCACGGTTCATGAGATACAGCCTGGTGACAGACGGACATACAGACAGACCGACAGACGGACGTACAGCGGATTTGTATGGTTATTTTGGTTTTGTATGGTTTTATTCAGACGATTCAATTGCAAATATGATGTAGTTTTGGTATGTTCTTTTTCATGGCATTCAATTTAGTTTGTCATAGGTAAATATTCAATCTAAGAACCCCGATTTCGCGGAGCGCCCCCTCTTAAGAACCATTGTCGTCTAGTACCCATAGTACAAGCTTCGCTTAGTTTGGGACTAGGTCGATTCGTGTAAGATTCTCACCTAATATTTATTTATTTATTTTATTATTGATCTACGGTTCTAGCGTTATTCCCGGTAATGCCCCTAAAGGAGCCCGGGGTCCGCTTTGACACCTAATCCCAAGATTTGGCATAGGCACTAGTTTTACGAAAGCGACTGCCATCTGACCTCCCAACCCGGAGGGAAAACTAGACCTTATTGAGAGATTAGACCGGTTTCCTCACGATGTAGAAATAGATGTCAAGCAATTTTTTTTATCGTTTAAAAAGTAGGATCTTCAAAGTAGGTACGTCACACAGTAGGTGAGAAATCGCACACAATCGATCATTGTTGTTCGCAAAAAAGCAGGAAATCGCTTCTCACACCAGCCCCAGATAAATCTGGGACAAACAAACACCTAGAGTGGTATAATGAGTACTATAGTTACTAGGTTAAAAGTCATTCTTTGAATTCATCATCATCATATCAGCCGAAAAACGTCCACAGCTGGACATAGGCCTCTCCAAAAGAGTGCCACAATGACAGGTCCTGCGCCACCCGCATACAGCGGACTCCGCGGCCTTTTACCAGGTCATCAGTCCACCTACTAACTACAACTTAGAAAAAGAAAAGTTGAAAAACCCCCGACATTTTCATTTCAAAGTCTCAAAAACGTTTAAACAAATTTTCATGAAACATGGCTAAGAACACTCGGGATAAAATTATCTATGACACAAAAAAAACCGCATTCAAATCGGTCCATCCGTTTGGGCGCTACGATACCACAGACAGATACACAGACACGTTAAACTTATAACAGTCCTCTCTTTCCGTCGGGGGTTACGGCGCCGTAGGTTCAGCGAGTTAAGCAAACGGAGTGTTTGAAACAATATAATGCGTCTGTTTATTATAATATGGTTTCAATAAAATACGAATAGTAATCTTGAGGCTTTTCTGGAGCAAGATCAGTGATTCGAAACATGATTAAGCAATTTTCGCTCGATAGAAAAAAATCACGAACATAGGTCTAAAATACACTTAAAATATTCGTAACAAATTATGCACAAAAGCTAAAAATATTTTTTTTTTAATAATCGGCAATATCATGTTTGAGAGAACTCAGTGATTACTTTTTTATTTATTTAAACGGCCAAACAATTAAAATCAAAAAACATGATATCCCCGCTTCCGAGCACGCACTTCCATCTCGCTCACGCTTATGCTCAGTGAGAGGGAGAGAAGACCATGAACCTACGGCGCCTTAAATATGATCGTTCATTAATCTATCTATACTAATAAAATAAAGAGGTGGAGTTTGTAGCGTTGTAAATATGTATCGTCATCGTTGTCACTTTAAAAAGGCCAAATAATGAATGCCATACGATAAGCCCTAAGTCCATACTTAGGGTAAAAGCCAGCCTTAGAAAGAAAGAAAGAAAGAAAACATTTATTCGTGTCAAAAAGAAAAAAAAAAAGAAACTTTTTTTTTTTTTTTCGTACCTATCTTTCCAAGTTGGGCCCCGAAGGGACCCTTAACTAATTACCTATAGCTAAAAAAGACAAACTGTGGACACACACGCACCATACCTACACATTTGCCATGAAATGGCTACAACTCAGCGTAATTTTTTTTTTTTTTTTTTTTTTTTTTTTTTTTATGATATAGGAGGCAAACGAGCAGACGGATCACCTGATGGTAAGCGATTACCGCCGCCCATGGACACTTGCAACACCAGAGGTGTTGTGAGTGCGTTGCCGGCCTTTAAGATGGGAGTACGCTCTTTTCTTGAAGGTTTGAAGGTCGTATCGGTCCGGAAATACCGCAGGCGACAATCCATTCCACAGTTTAGCTGTGCGAGGCAGGAAGTTTCTGGAGAAGCGCACAGTTGAGGACTGCCAACCATCTAAGTGGTGAGGATGGTAATGTTGTCGCGTTGTAATGCTGGCAACGCCGGCGCCGGTCTTCCGTTGTGGCCATTTGGTGAGGTACGGAACAATGACCCAAGATCACACCCAAGGACAAATTGCAAAATACAAAAACATTAAAAATAACGAAGAACACAACCTAGAACGGGTCCTTTCTCTTGACCAAACCACTTTTAGCCAAATGTTTCATTGGACCTAATGCATTTTTCGTCAAAACGGTGGTATATTCGGGTATTCTTTGAATATTATCAAATAGAAGTCATTAGGTTAGGTTAGGTTTGTTTCATAACAATCCTATAAAGCTTTCTATTGAAGAAAAAAATGCATGCTAAAAGTTGTTTGGTCTAACAAGGGGAACCTCCTTAGACATTTGACACCTTGCAAGTTTGACAGCAAGGTGTGAAAGAATGCAGAGCTGCGCGAGGTGCTATACCAAGCAGACGGCGTTGCATTTAATCGAATTTAAACTTTCGTTAGTCATGTTTCAAATAATACTAATAATAGACGGTTTAACTCGCGTTTTAAATGTTACTACAGGCGACATGTTTAGAACTCTTCGGGAGTTCTTCTTCAGGATGAGTGTTTTCACTGTACTTTGTTGTTGCTTCAAGCACTGCAGTTGTTTTGTCAACTTAACTCGAACCATGTCGCCCGCAGTGACATTGAATACGTGAGTATAACCGTCTAAACAATAAACGAATTATTAGTGTTAGCATTGCATCTGTTTTATTTCGTTAAATTTTAGAACAGACGAAATTAACAACCATAAAATTCAAAATTGTATGCCGATGACAGAAAACTAGCTTAAAAATAAAAAAAACATCTTTCATACACATTTTCATCGATTCTCAAAAACCTCATTCATCAAAATCGGTTCAGTATCTTAAGCGCTACGGTGGAAAACACGTAAATACAAGCATAGACAGCTAAGACATATTTCCTTTCGGCTCTACCGTAGTCGGCAAAAAAAACATGGCGTCAACAATTGAGAGTTTGGTGTTTGCAGAGAAAGTGAATCGAATGAATCCGAAGCGATCCATCGAGTGACGTAAGTGAAATTATCGAAATGACATTCGGCGAAAATCCGATTTATTATGCAACCAGCACTATAAGCTAAGCTATATCAGACTTTTCCACTTTGTAATATTATAGATGTAAGTAAAAGTTACTTTAATGTCACATGCACGGTGGTAATACCAATTTATAAGAGTTTAAAACACTGCACGGCTATCATGCGACGGCGCGCGAGCTCTTTCGATTTTTCTCGCACTATCCGTCTCTCACTTATTAGACCACTTAGAACAAGAGGTATGTGCGAGAAAAATCGAGAGTATGTCGCGGCCGTCGCATGATAGACGTCCAGTGTTTTAAACTCTTATAACTTGGTATTACCACCGTTTATGTCACAATAAAGTATCTTTTACTTAAATAAATCTATAATATTACAAAGTGGAAAAGTCGGATATTGTAGCTTTGTAAGCTTGTAAATTAACTAATAACTCCATCTTAGAGGTACTGGGCATCACCAGACGACTCTCGGACATCTGCCAGAAAAGGATTCTGTGTTTCTTTGGACAGTTCATGCGCTCATCTAGGCATGATCTAGAGAAATAAATTATTCTAGGTTCTGTGGAAGGCAAACAAGCTAGAGGAACGACTGATGCAATTAAGAGGGCTGCAAAATCCAGTCTATCCCATGTATCTAGTCCACTTGACGAGGAACCGAAGATCTTCAGTCATGAGGAATCGACTAAGACGATGAAGCTTGTATTTTTTTATGTAAAGTGAAATTTTCGGAATCACTTATCAGATTCAAAAAATACATTTTACGAGCAGCAGGGAAGTAATAAAAGCCTGTGAGATTGTAGCATTGTAAGTTTGTATTATATCAAATCAGAAACTATACATACAATTTCCGAAAAGCTTTCTTCAGTCATGTCTAGAAACTTTCAGGCTAGACAAAAGCTATATTTAAACCGCGTCTCCTTCTGTGAATTCTGTAATACACGGCCGGACTCATTAAGTTCATCATCATCATATCAGCCGAAAGACGTCCACTGCTGGACATAGCCCCCCCCCAAAGAGTGCCAAAGCGACCGGTCCTGCGCCACCCGCATCCAGGACTCCTGCGACCTTTACCAGGTCATCAGCAGTCACGTCACTCGAGAGCCATTCCGCTCCAACAGCCATCGGTTCTACGTGCTATGCCACGTGAACTGCCATTAAGTTCTAATACTATCAGTCTTTAAATTGAATACACTAGTATGATAAATGCGAAAGTAACTCTGACTGAGTGTCTGTCTGCCTATCTGTTACCTTTTCACGCTTTTAAGACCCTGATATACCATATAATACATATTCCGGACGTCAACCCCTTCTCCTTCTTCTAATTTAAGAGCTAAGCTTTTGTCGGTGTAGCTCAAAGTATAGGCTCCATCTACTCCGATCCCACTTTGGCATCTCTATACGATCTATCATCAACTCTCTTTTTGAGTTGCTTCTAGTTTATTCTAGGTCTTCCTCCTCGCTTTCCCTCTATCTTTCCTTCAATTAAATCCATACTAATATCCATATCCATACTAATATTATAAATGCGAAAGTGTGTCTGTCTGTCTGTTACCTCTTCACGCTTAAACCGCTGAACCGATTGCGATTCAATTTGGTACCGAGATAGTTCGAGTTCCGGGGAAGGACATAGGATAGTTTTTATCCCCGAAATCATCCCCTAAGGAGGTGAAATGGGGGGGGGGGGGGGGTGAAACTTTGTATGGAGCTGCGATATACACGAGTTCCACGCGGACGGAGTCGCGGGCAGAAGCTAGTTGAGTATAAAGTTGTCATGTAATATTCCCTCTTTTATTTTCCAAGTCACTAACTGCCTGGTCTGCCTCACCATTCAGCACTTCTTCATTAGTTACGTCGACCCCTATAAGGGGGTGAAATCGGGGGCAAAGTTTGTACACAGTCACAATATACCGCAACAAGTTCCACGCAGAGGAAGTTCCTTAAATTTCCTCTATGCTTCGTTAGCCTACACTTTTACTCACAATTGTAATCATAACCTTATCTTATTTACTTAATTATTGAAGTACTCGAGCACACCGAATTTCTCTCTCTGCACAACTTTCATTTTCAGAGCAGCTCTGCTACACATGAAATCATGTCAATGTCATGTAATTTGACGGGTTGTTGAACATGAGTCGAGCCTATATTTAATAGATAGCGTCCTAGCGTATGGAGGACGATGGTTTTTTATTTAATCGTATGGCATACATTATTTTGGCCTTTAAAGTTTGTCATTCTTTAGTACCACCCAGGGGACACGTGCAGGGTTGTGGTGGGTAGCTCCTGCGGACGCGAGTAACAGTTGTCCCCCCTTTGTCAAGTGAGTGGGCAACCCGACTGTTAGAAGTTCTTAAGCCGCCCAAAGGCCTCTAACTCAGTTTAACGACTACTGTCATAGACAGAAGCCGAGATCATCTGCTTAGCGTGCCTTCCAAAGCACGGAAGCGCTCATTTATATAAAACCACTCAAACATCAGGCGGTCACCCATCCAAAGACTGACCGCTGCCATCTCTGCTTAACCTGCGCTATCGTTTCTTTGTCTTTGTCAATATTTTGACAGGACAAACAAAAAAGCGTATGCGCGCTGACGGGCAGGAGATTTGACATTGTATCTCGTTCACACTCGTGGTGTCTATGTCTCATCCTTGTCAGTCATGTGTGTATGTGTGTGTGAGTCTATCTATTCTTCCTCTATGAGAAATATATACAGATCCTTACAAACATCCGATTTGACGCACTCACACTCTATAAACACATTTCGTTCGTTACTGCAACACACTGGCGCGGCCTGCTGTGGGTGGCAGTCAAGAGTAAATCTGACATCTAATGGCATGTTAACTATGTTCACCAGTTTGTGAGAGGCCTTAAGGCGATGCCTTGATTTGAGTCGAACACGCCCCCTAGACAGAGACACGCTGATGCCTTCCGCGCACGAGGAAAAGAGATGTAACACCCTTCGAGAATGGCTATTTTGGACAAATTTCGATAAATACCTAACTTAGAGACGTTTTATTTAAATTTCATAAAATGAGATTTTAGATGAGATAAAATACTATAGTATTAACTTGATTGTGTCGTAAAATAATGTATCGTTTAAGTAGGCTGAGTAAAAAAAGGAAAATACAGACCCAACTTTGGATTTTTTTTCTATCGAGGAAATTTTAAGCAATCATGTATCCATAAAATCAGATGAACAATCATGTAGTCAAGAACCATATATCTGAAAATCAGACCTTATTGTTTCTTAATCTAGTCAGAACGCTGTTTCAAAGCAAGCGATAATTTCCAATGCACATCAGCCCTGCGGTGGCGGTCAATAGTAAATTTGACAGCTAATGACAAATTAACTATCGACCACCGCAGCCAGGCCGCGTCAGTCTGAAGCCTAAAGCATGCATCACACTGACGCGGCCTGACTGAACTTGTCACTAGCTGTCAACTTTAAAACTAATGCCAAGTTTACTATTGACCGCTACCGCAAGCCGCGTTAAGCCTGCATCACACTGGCGCGGCCTGGCCGCGGCGGACAATAGTAAATTTGTCATTAGCTGTCAAATTTAATTACTACTGACCGCCACCGCAGGCCGCTCCAGTCTGTGAGAGGCCTTAGTGTGACTGACGGTGACGTGTGATACTAAATTTGACAATAACTGTCAAGTGAACTTTATTTCTACGAACGAGTATGTCACCGTTTACCGGCTGGCATTCGGGCCAGACTCGGCACGTTAAACTGTGAGCTATCTTTAATGAGTCTTTTAATTGAAATAGTATCTTAATGGCTCCAATGATTGGACAAGAGAACAAATATAATGACCACCAGAAGCTTTCTTACCAAAAAAATGTACTGAACACCAAAAAAAGAATTCTACCATTACAATGGTACTACCTGTTTTAGTAACGACTGCACAATTAAATTGTATTCAAAGATCAAATTTAGTAAATGATTACCAAATTTAGTAACTGAGCACCTAATCTTTGCGAAGAAATTATTACAATATGTCTACCTAAATAAGTCACTATGATTGCCATAAAATGTATGCATATTACCAAATAAAGTAGTACTTGCCGCTCAACTCCGTCGCCCCGCCCGCGCCGCGAATTTAGGGAATATGAAGAGGTATCAGGTTAGTAAACATTTTCTAGTAACTTAAATGATTCCTTGTTTATAGCGATCGAAAGGTAAAAATAGCTACCAAAACCCGAATCAGCGTACCCCACTTCCACGTGGTCTTGTCTGTCTTACCCCTACAGTGTATATAAAAGCCCGCGGAGACAGAAGCAAGTTTCTGGCGGGAGCCCGGGCGGAGGGCGGGAGACTGAGTTAGTTTTGGGTTAGCAATGATTAGTTGGGAGACATTTTCTTTAATAGGATAGTAAGATGTTATAATTTGGTTATCAATTAACATAAAAATGGTGATTAAATCTTGGCCCTCATTAACTATTTTTGGGTTAGCAATGATTAGTTGGGACACATTTTCTTTAATAGGATAGTAAGATGTTATAATTTGGTTTTCATTTAACATAAAAATGGTGGTAACATTTTGGTGATCATTTACTATTTATGTGTTAGCAATGATTAATTAGGAGACATTTTCTTTAAATAGGATAGTAAGATGTTATTATTTAGGTTATCATTTCACATTAAAATGGTGAAAAAAATTAGGTGCTCAGTTACTATTTTTGGTCGTCAAAAGTATTTTTTTTGTGTTCATATTTTACTATATCTGGTGGTCCGTTAAACATATGCCATTGGACAATTAGACTTGCACTAGAAAAAAAAACTTGAATATGTTTAGTGCGTTGATTGGCGATATTTGAACTGTACCTAAGACTATCTTGCGTGTGTAAAAAGCATGGAAAACGGTTTTGTACATAGCATATAAAAAATAAAAAAAATTAGGGGACAATCTTACACAAATCGAGCTAGACCCATAGTAAGCTCAATAAGCATATAGCTTTATACATAACTAGCGACCCGCCCCGGCTTCGCACGGGTACTATATTATACATATAAACCTTCCTCTTGAATCACTCTATCTATTACAAAAATACCGCATCAAAATCCGTTGCGTAGTTTGCATACATATGGACAGACAGCGGGAAGCGACTTTGTTTTATACTAATGTAGTGATTGCTTTTCAGTGTAGATAAATATATAATTAGATATCACTCATATCCTCAAATTTCTGTCGAATTTGCCTTTAAACAATAATTTACCAACATAAAATCAACATTCTAATCAATTAGATAACTAAAAATAGAACAAGTTCTACATTCAAAGTAATTAATGTAAAAAAACAGATACAAATCCATAAAACCTTCATCGTTTCATTAAAACCACAGATAATTTACACTAACGGACGATACACAAATTAAAAAAATGCGGTCAACTGCCAAAGACACACTTCACGACTACAAACTACTAAAACTAATACACCTAAAATGACATACAATATCAAATCAGCGTACATTGCGTGTCCAGAACGAACAATATGTATCATTTGTGAACAGAATGTTCAGTGTTATGCGCGCTATGCGCTATGATCGTTTCTGGGTACGATAAGACATAACTCGGTAGAAAGTAAAGGCAGGTCACAGAGAGTGAAAATTGTGTTGAATTAGAAAAGGCCGCAGGTGCAATTTGTAGAACAATAGAGGTTGAATGAATCGGCGGTTATTAAAATGTCGCGTTGTCGCTGTTTGAGTAAGGCCCGAATAAGGCCTCTCACAGACTGGAGCGGCCTGCGGTGGCGGTCAATAGTAAATTTGACAGCTAATGACAAGTTTACTGTTGACCGCCGCGGTCAGCCCGCGCCAGTCTGTGAGAGGCTTTAGGCCTGCAACACCATCAATAGAAGTATTGACAGCTATTGTCTAATTTACTATGGACCTAACAAATAATTACAAGCTTTTATTTAACTTGCCTTTGCTAGTTTTAAATGTGTTTGTAGTGTGTTCTGGGGACCGATTTTTGACTTTCGAGCGCTCGAAAATCAAATAAAAGGAAATACGTTTGTAGTGTCAAAATGGCAGGCACTTACTTTCTACCAATAGAATTGAATACGAGTGGTCAATACTATAATATTCAATTTTCTATCGCTATTTCAAAGTAGCATTTCTTAATTTATGTCAGTTTTCGAGTGAAAGAGCCGAGCGCTCGAAGGCAAAAATCGGTCCCCTGATCAAATCTAACTAGTCAAATTTGATCAACTTCTGGTAGTCCAATTTTTATTTCTGTAAGTCGGATGACAATGCAATGTTATGGTACCATAAAGGTGGTGTGGTGATGATGGAGACAGGAGGTGGCCACAACGTTTCCTCAATAACCCAAGATAAACCCGCCGTATTTAGGCTTATTATTTATACATTAGGGGACACAATCTTACACAAATCGACCTAGTCCCAAACTAAGCAAAGCTTGTACTATGGATACTAGACGACTATACACATAATTTCGATCAAAGTGGAAAATTGAAAAATTATTCGCCACGAGCGGGATTTGAACCCACAACGTCTGGAATCCGTCCATCGCTCTACCAATTGAGCTACCGTGGGTCCGCTAATGGCGACGAATCTTTTAATCCCTTCCATTATTATTGTGTTGTTTCGTTAGCGGACGTTTCTGCTTAATAAAACATTTAATGTTAAAAATGCGGTAGCGCATTGTTACTAACGGTTCTCAATGTAACTTGAGACGTTGGTGCAGTTTCAGAAGTTGTAATAACTTCAAGGTAGATGTCGCTAAGAGCCTCCGTAAGGTGTTAATACAAAAGTGGAAGGGATTGAATGATTCTTCGCCATTAGCGGACCCACGGTAGCTCAATTGGCAGAGCAATGGACGGATTCCAGAGGTTGTGGGTTCAAATCCCGCTCGTGGCGAATAATTTTTCAATTTTCCACTTTGATCGAGATTTGATATTTCGTTAGCGGACGTTTCTGCTTAATAAAACATTTAATGACTATAAACATACTTATATATAGATAAATAAATACTTAAATACACAGAAAACATCCATGACTCAGGTACAAATATTCGTGCTCATCACACCGGGCACCAACTAGGCTAAAGCGGTCGTCTACATGGTATTTTGCTGCGCTACTTATACTTCTAAGGTTTTTTCGTTCGCTGGTTGCGAATTAATAATTCGTCTTTGTAATACGTATGGCTAGCTTGGTTGGTTAGAAGGAATTGCGTGTTAGAGTACTATAAGTTACGCACGCTAAGATTTGCATGTGATTTGTTACAATATGTTATGTGAAGTATTTATTGCCCAATATATTGTAATAGAAAATAGAAACGTTGGAACGTTAAGAAGGGAAGAGGTTAGTTAACCGTTAATTCGTGGCAAATTCCTGCATGGCTATTGGTACCCTAAATGGTTTTATTGCTCAGAAATACAACGAAAATAAAAGATAGGTGCTGAACTTACAGAGTAGACTTTAATAAGTTTCACTCAAAAAAATCATTTTTGGTACAAGCTTTTATTGCCGACGTACTTTTCTGTATACCATCATCAACTACTCAGACGATTCTAACGAGCCTAAACTCAACGGGTTTACGTCGGTTAAGTGCTGAATTGCCATGGCCACCCTCTTACTCCATTATCAGATCAGCTCGATGGTACCATAATATTGAATTGTGATCCAAACTATACTTATACCCAAAATTGCAGCTCAATCGGTCACCGGGAAGTGGGTCAAATTTAACTTGCAAGATTTGATTACAGACAGACAGACAGACAACGGGACAGGTGAAAGTAAATAAAAGCTTGTGAAAAGACGGCCAAGAGCGTCATGGTCTCGCCGGAAGACCAGCGCTGGCTCGTCGAGCCAGCATTATCCTGAGGCGGGACCGTTTCGTAACAAATAAATAGTTTTTTCACGCCACTGTTCGGAAATGTGGCAATAGATGGTCTAAACTAAAACCAAGCTGGTAATTAGGCAATAGCTGTAGCACCTGAACCACCACTACCTACTACAATGTTTAATTGTAGTAGTGTTTGTTATTGTTGGACAGTTTGAACAGCGATTCACCAATCACAGCTCCCCCCGCCCCCGCCTCCGCCCCGCTCGTGACGCGAGCGGCCGCGCTAAAGTGTTTCATATTAAATAATTAATAAATAAATAAGTAATTAATTTTGACTTATAATTATTTGCAATTTCCTCGCAGTAGGCGTGAAAAGCCCTATGTAATGTCTCGGCCAAAAGTGCAATAGATGGACTCGTCTCCTTCGGATCTCGAACCCACTCGTCCATCTATTGCCTATCTTTCTAGCCTTTACAACAATGTACTATTCTCAAACATGCAATGAAATATTGACGTTGTGTTCTTCATAATGGGCTTCGAAGTGTCACGTTTCGGGCGCAGCGAGACGAGAGACCCGTAGGCATTTCATACATCGGAGGTTAGGCCTGCAAGATGGTCTTTTTTAATTTCCATTCCACAATTTGTGTCACAGGATCACGGCATTCAGCCATGAAAATTAATGTTTGATTTCTTGGAGTTTTTTTATGTACTATTAAGTTATTAAATAGTGTTATGTGTTAGTGTATATACTCGTATGATGTGATAGATATATTTGTTTGTTACGAATAATTAATTTTCATTTTCATTATTTCATTTTCATGGCGAAGGTGTGTAACTAAAAATTGTATTTTCAAAGAAAAGGTCCTTTTGTTTAGGAGAGGCCGGCTTTCAGCGATAACCGAAGAATCTTTGGACGTATAACGATTTTCTTTGAAGTCGAAAGTATGTAATAAATTAATAAGGACTGTTTTCATATTTTTTAGAGGTTCCAAAGTTAGATAATTACTGTGACTTCGATTCTCTCGGAAAATAGGACAGTCACTTAATCAAGACATGATTGTACCACGCCTTGACGTTTCATTTTGACCTTCAGCTACTATTTATTTGAGTTAATATTGAAAGTGTCAAATTTTGGGGCATTTACCTGGTCCAAAGTTTGCATGAAAATGCATACACTACTATAGCACTATTTCACTGCCAGTAGCATTCCGGAACCGATCCACGAGCTTGTAAAATGAATCACATATTGTTGAAATTATTTAACGTGGCCACTTTTTATAAAACTGCCATCGGAATTGGAACCTTCAGCCCTGGCAGAGTTGCGTCTTGAATAGAATAGATTAGAATAGAAAAACTTTATTCAACATCACACAATTCAAGTTACATGAGAACCTTAAAAGTAGACTTAACATACATATTAAGAGTCCGCAGCGCAGTAAGCTCGGCCGAATTTCACCTTCCCATTCAAACGGAGTTTCGTTCTCATTTTAAAACTACGTGTTGGATTGTTACGAAACTTTGCAAATACAATTACATGAAGTATATCTATGTCTGTAATTAGTTTATACGGTTCCAGTTTATAAAACAAACAAAATACAGCAAAAACAAGTTTTGTATGAAAAACTTAATTTCGCTGTATTTTTTTGTACTATTTTGTATCTGACGCTACATAAACTAATTACAGACCTGGATATACCTCATGTCATTGTACATGCAAAGTTTCGTTACAATCCAACACGTAGTTTTAAAATGAGAGCGTAACTACGTTTGTATGGAGAATCGAGCTTACTGCGGACTCTTAATCTTAGAGTTATCATTAAGTGATGTTAAAAAGGTGCTTGTCTCCGCATAATGTTACAGTAGTAAGGCCACTGCAACGCTGATTTTCAGACAGACCCTGGTAAAACTATATTAATCCATTTTACATTGCTCGCTGTTTGCCGGGAAGGAAATGTCTCAGTTTGTGTGCGCGTGTGTGTGAGTGTGAGTGTGTGCGTATGTGTATGAGTGTGTGTGTGTTAGACTACTTTGATGCAATTCGGCGAACTCAAATAAGCTCAGGTGCACATCACGAATTCGAGCACCGAGCGAAGAGGTCGCATTGACACTTTCCCGGTATCGAGGTCACCGGTCCTTGCGGAACAGGTATGGCCCGGGGCACGGAACAGGTATTCACACGGTACCCACATTGCCGATGGCCATCTCAGTCAGACTTGCGATGCGTATGTTGAGCTGATGACAATGCAAAGCTTTATTGAGCCCCCTTTTAACCCCCGACGCAAAGGGGTGTTATAAGTTTAACGTGTCTGTGTACCTATCTGTTTGTGGTATCGTAGCTCCCAAACGGATAGACCGATTTGAATGCAGTTTTTTTGTGTCATAGATAATTTTATCCCAAGTTTTCTTAGCCCTGTTTCATGAAAATCGGTTCAGCCGTTTTTGAGATATTGGACTTTGAAATGAAAATGTCGGGGGTTTTCAACTTTTCTAAGTTGTAGTTATTAAGCCAATAAGTGATTATGATTATGAAATCATCACTAAAACTTGTATAAATACAAAATAAACCTAATGTTTTTCTTCTTTCGCTAGTTGCCATGGTCTACTTCGCCTAGGTCACTTTTTAGGGTTCCGTAGTCAACAAGGAACCCTCATAGTTTCTCCATGTCCGTCTGTCCGTCTGCGGCTTAGCTCAGTAACCCTTACTACTAGAAAGCTGTAATTTGGCATCGGTATATAAATCAATCACGGCGACATAACAGTAGAATAAAGTCCTGTAAACATTTTTTTAGGGGACCACTGAAAGTGGGGATGTAATTTTTCGTTGGATAGCTTGTTCAAAAATATTATGGGTTTCTTAAATTCAGTGATTCGTTTGCGAGATATTGGGCTTGAAAGCCCTAATTTTTATTCGAGTCAAGTGTACCTCTCCTTCCTCCCTCAATGGCTACTATTGGGGACGTGAAAAAAATCGTGGTAGTACATATAATGAATTTAAACTTTCGTACAAATTCCAACGACACAACCGCACCATTTAGTTGTGCGTGTCGATGTATCAACGACAGACGGGCTACTACGGAACCCTACACTGCGCGTGGCCCAACACGCACTTGGCCTATTTTTTTAAACTGCAATTAAACCAATTTCCGCTCGACTCGCTGGCCTAGGCTGGAGGTCCTAGTTGAGTGCAACCAATTATACCGGGTGTCCCAAAACTCGACGTCAAGCCGGAACCGGGTGAAAAGGCAAGTCATACAGGTTGTCAGAAAAACATAAAAAAGTACAGTTAAAACTGGGACATTTATTTGTTTTGATTTTTTTTAAGGAAAAAAATCATTTTCATTAAAGCTGGAGCAGCTGGTTTAAATTATTTATTATTTATTTAGAAAAGCATGATTATTTATTTATTTAAACTTTATTGCACAGTAACAAGATACAAGTACAAAAGGCGAACTTAATGCCATAAGGCATTCTCTACCAGTCGACCTTTAGGCCAAACGGAAAATAAGCATAGCTGGTGCGGGGTATTAGGGTACATTATTAGGGGACACAATCTTACACAAATCGACCTAGTCCCAAACTAAGCAAAGCTTGTACTATGGGTACTAGACGACGATAAACATACTTATATAGATAAATAAATACTTAAAATACAAAGAAAACATCCATGACTCAGGAACAAATATTCGAGCTCAGCACACAAATAAATGCCCTTACCGGGATTCGAACCCAGGACCTCTTGCTTCGTAGGCAAGGTCACTACCAACTAGGCTAAAGCGGTCGTCGTATGACAGCAACACAGAAATAAAGTAAGAGGAAAAATTACTAGTATGTTATACGGATAATTCCAATAAATATAATAAAATACACATCCTTACTATAATTTAATATTACATAAATATCATATAAAACAAACATAATAAATACAATAAAATATAATATAATATTATAATACCTGCTACTAAAAACTAACAAGTCTTAATCTCGAGAATTTTCAACTAGATGCTTGCGCAATTATTCAGTTAAGTACATACATTTTATTTTTCTGACAACCTGTATGACATGCCTTTTTACCCGGTTCCGGCTTGACGTTGAGTTTTGGGACACCTGTATACAGGTTCGTTCGTTACCTTGTGTTCCTCAAAGCGGAAATTTTGGAGTAATTCCACCAAAGATCACCTCACTTTCAACCTCTTCGTGTATCCCTAAGCCTAAGCATGTTAGAAAATAGAAATCCATATTGAAACTTTTCTAATTAAATTAATTTTGTATGAAGCAGTTACGCTGCTAACAAATTTATACATTTTTAAATAAAGGAAAAATTGAAAAATTTAATGCAAATTATATTGAGAAATCGTCAGTAACGATGCGCCACCCCATACTAAATTAATTTTGTATTAAGCAGCTTTTGTTTTGTTTTTTCCTTTATTTAAAAATGTTTTCTAATTAACTCCGTCATATCGTCTCATAAGAAGCATCGCCCCTTTATTTCGCAATTGAAGACATATTTATGTTTTTTTTTTGTGCTTATGTCGTATTTTTTTTCAAAAGTAGGGTCAGTTCGGGTATGTGCGCCACCGGGGAAAATGCGCCCCCGGGGTAAGTGCTGATATTGACTTAAATGACTGTGAGGCGCACTTTCCTTGGTGGCGCACATACCCGAACTGACCTTAACCCCCAAAGGAATGAAATTGGGGGTAGTTAGGTTCCGTTTACGCTAACGAACGGCTAGAGTCTATATTGCTAGTATTTCCCTGCGACTTTATACAGGGTGGAATCTTGAACGTGATCCAAAATAGCAAAATGTGAATCTATCCATGATTCTGAGCAACTTTTATTATGGGACCAACTTTGTGTTATGCCAAAAAAATCCAACTATTTCATTAACTCTGCTCATTTTAGACTGACAAGAATGTATGAACAGGTGTGTTTTTTTTGGCATAACACAAAGTTGGTCCCATAATAAAAGTTGCTCAGAATCATGGATAGATTCACATTTTGCTATTTTGGATCACGTTCAAGATTCCACCCTGTAGAGGTAATATAACGTTCGACGCGGTACAGTACAAACAGCTGATGAAACACTTCCGATCAGCCCCGTGTGCTCGTTTGCCTCACAAGGTCACCGAACCCACCCCGTGCGAAGGACACGTCCATATTGTCCCGGGTCGATGACCTAAGATGCAGTTATGTTGTGGTACTTATAAATATTCATGTTGACCACATTATTGTCCGGGCTTATGGCAAAAACATTTAAAAGCATATCATGAAAAATCTCTTTTTTTACTTGCGAAATGTAAGATAGTCAAGGAAATTTATACGGAGTGCGCTCCAGCATAGAGGCTTGTAAAAGATAGTTTACATTAACAAAATTAAATTAAAACAATGTATATAATTAGCAACTTAGAAAAGTTGAAAAACCCCGACTTTAATTTCAAAGTTCAATACCTCAAAACCGGCTGAACCGACTTTGTTGAATCGTACATTTTTCACCCCCTAAGGGAATGATTTCCGGGATAAAAACTATCCTAATGTCCTTTGCGGGACTCAAAATATCTCCATACCCAAATTCATCTAAATCGGTTCAGCGGCTTAAGCGTGATTAGGTAACGTCTGTTACCTAATCACGCAACCTACCTAATCAAGACAGACACACTTTCGCATTTATAATATTACTAGCGACCCGCCCCGACTTCGTTCGAGTACTATTTTATACATATAAACCTTCCTCTTGAATTACTCTATTAAAAAAAACCGCATCAAAATCCGTTGCGTAGTTTTAAAGATCTAAGCATACATAGGGACAGACAGCGGGAAGCTACTATTGTAGTGATATAAGTATGGAAAAGTATGTATACGCATTTTAGTTACATACGTGCGACCAGTGCAAGTTTACTTAAAACTGGAAAAGATTAAAAAAATATAATGCTTCTATTCTAATCTAAACTCCTTGTACACCAATTAAGTATTGACGTCACCAAACATTGTGACTGGCATTCCAGAATCTTATCTTGCATCCCGCTCACGCTGACGGTACTGACTCAGTGATAAGATGTCTCCTTAAGGCCCGCATTACACTGCCTGGCCGCGGCGGACAATAGTAAACTCATAAATTTTAAATTAAGGAAAAATTGAAAAAATTAATGCTCCGAGCCGGATTTCAACCGGCGACCACAGGCGTTCATGGCCCGTCGCTACTAATACTAACCAACTGAGCTATCGGAACAATCCGGTTCGGCCACCAAATCTTTCAATCAATTACTTCCTACAACGCCTTAGGTAGGCGTGTAGCGACATCTACCAGAAGACTTAGGCTTCTTAACGGCACCAACGTCTCAAATTATATTGAGAAATCGTCAGTAACGATGCGCCACCCCATACTAAATTAATTTTGTATTAAGCAGTAACGCTGCTAAAGAAATTATAAATTTTAAATTAAAGGACAAATTGAGTGGCAATGTGATGAAGGCTTAAAGCGTTATGGCCTTATTCATTAATATTCAAGATCAAGTTTGATTTAGAAAAAAATGCCTACCATCAAACAATACAATATTGATAAGTCAAATCTGTCAAATAATATAATTAATGATTGTTTTATGTTCGGTGGTTTAAAAGTATATTTGTATATTTCATAATTGTATAGTCATGTACATAATAATTAAGATGTTAAAATAATTACAAGTCAGACCATGACGCCCTGTAAGGGCACACAATAATACTTAAAAACTAAACATTTAATTACATTAGATTAAAATTTACACTTTACAAACTATCATCATTAAAAAAATCCTTAACCGAGTAATAACATTTATCAATTAATAACATTTCTAGTTTGCGCTTAAATAATAAATTTCGGGATTCTAATTTAATTGAATTTGGAATTTTATTCGTGATTAAAATACATGTATAATGGGGGCTCTTTTTACACATCTGTAGATTCGTCTTTGGTACTAATAATTTATTCCTGTACTGCTCCCTGGTGTTTTCCTTGTCTTTCTTTAATGTGAATAATTGTGGATTTTCGCGAACAAAAAGTGCGGCTTGCAATATGTAAATACAAGGCAGGGTTAGCAGTTTAAGTTTAATAAAATGTGAGCGGCAACTGTTTGGTATATTGGTGTTTGGTAAGTAGTCAATAAGGAGGCTTCTAGACGGGCTACACTTTTCCGGAAACGTGTGGTCGGCATCTATACGCGTCTTGTTCACGGAAGTAACATTTCCGGAAAAGTATAAGCCCGTCTAGAAGCCCGATTATAACTGTGGGTGTGAAACCAAAAAGAACTTTAGGAATAATAGTTGCTGCGATAGCTCAGCCGTAAAATTTGCATAACAATGCCTTTCTCAAACATTTAACGCTATTTGTTTTTCCACAAACACGGAATAAATTTAACGTAAAATTAATGTAAACTGCCAAATCGGTTAGAAAGTAACCATAACTTTATAACCACATGGCAAACATTTTAGTTTTAACTTGTATGTAACCGCGTTATGTTTGCGCACTTTCTCGATCGTTTTAGTCTAAACAACGTAATTATACAACTGATACTTTCCAGTGACAGTTTCACTTCCTTGTTTACCTACTTTATAAACGTCGTTTAGTTTTATATTTGACATTCACAAGACACATAGATAGGTACTTACGTTTAACCGTGGAATTATTAGTAAGCCTTCTATAGTTTAATCCTTCCAATTTTAAAACGAACATCCTAACGACATGCGCAACCTTCAATACTTACTAACCCAAAAACAAAAACTTTGCATAATTCGTCATTTTGTGAAATTGAATTGATCGTTTACGGCTGGCCTTAGGATAATAACTATTAAAGTTTTTTCTTTTTTTTTCATAGGAATATTGGGATGTAGGTGCATTCCTAAACGTCAACTCATTTTATAGATTAGAGATGATTAGAGGTTTTGATGGGGATCAAACTTGAAGGAACGACCTGTCATCTTTTGGTGCAACTACTAATTGGTGGCTCATATTTCCAGCACAGAATTTAAGACGTGCTTAAGAACGATATGTGGACTAAGACCCACCGAATCTTCATAAAAACAAAGTAATATCACAGCACCAAAAATGTAAAAAAAAAACAGATTACGCCCCTTCATATGTACGCTGTATATCTTCAGTAGTAGTTTAAGTATACGTCTCGGTATTAGAAGGAATAATCACAAAACACTTCTATAGTTTAATCCTTTCAATTTTAAAACGCACATCCTAAAGTCATGTGTTCCAAATAGCTCTTCACATCAGATGGTGTTAGGATAATAACACATCATTGTAGTTTTTTATTTTTTACAAGCTTTTATTTAGTTTCACCTGTCCCGTTGTCTGTCTGTAATCAAATCTTGCAAGTTAAATTTGACCTACTTCCCGGTGACCGATTGAGCTGAAATTTTGGGTATAAGTATAGTTTGGATGAGAATTTAATATTATGGTACCATCGAGCTGATCTGATGATGGAGACAGAAGGTGGCCATGGGAGTTCGTACTTAACCGACGTAACCCCGTTGAGTTTGGGCTCGTTAGAATCGTCTCAATGAGTAGGTAGTTGATGTTGGTATACAGAAAAGTACAGTCGGCAATAAAAGCTTGTACCAAAAATGATTTTTTTGACAGAAGCTTGTTTATAGATAGGAATGGAGGCCAAGGCTATTGTATGTAGGTGCATTAAATTCCTAAACGTCAACTCATTTTATAGATTTAGATGTTTTGATGGGGATCAAACTTGAAGGAACCTTAAGATATGGTGTCATTTTTTGGGGCAACTCTACTAATTGGAGGCTCATATTTCCAGCACAGAATTTAAGACGTGCTTAAGAACGATATGTGGGCCAAGACCCACCGAATCTTCATAAAAACTTAAAGTAATATCACAGCACCAAAAATGTAAAAAAAAAACCAGATTTCGCCCCTTCATATGTACGCTGTATATCTTCAGTAGTAGTTTAAGTATACGTCTCGGTATTAGAAGGAATAATCACAAAACACTTCTATAGTTTAATCCTTTCAATTTTAAAACGCACATCCTAAAGACATGTGCTCCAAATAGCCCTTCGCATGAGATGGTGTTAGGATAATAACACATCATTATACTTTTTTCTTTTTTTATACATAGGAATGGAGGCCAAGGCTATTGGCATGTAGGTGCATTCCTAAACGTCAACTCATTTTATAGATTTAGAGGTTTTGATGGGGATCAAACTTGAGGAACCTTAAGATATGGTGTCATCTTTTGGGACAACTCTACTAATCGGTGGCTCATTATTTCGATATGTGGTCGTGGGCTAAGACCCAATGAATCTTCATAAAAACTTAAAGTAATATCACAGCCCCAAAAATGACAAAAAAAAAACAAATTACGCCCCTTCATATGTACGCTTTATATCTTCAGTAGTAGTTTACATATACGTCTTGGTATTAGTAGGAATAATCATAATAACGTTGTAAATTTAATGGACCATTCACTGTAGGAAGTGAATTGCCTTTTACGGTAGAGTAGGTAACGTACCGATTACCCTTTATTATGCGCCTACGCAGCGGGGTGGCTACTCACATATCTAAACCCAGTTCACAATTCCCTATAAGTTGATCCCGATATAGCTAACAACAGTGTGTATTTAGGGGTCAGCTTATACTTCATCCATCCACCTGGGAACTGTCGGTAAAAGCGTTAATAATATTATTTCGGATCGATTCTCGTCGAGATATAGGCTGTTAATGTTTTTATGTCTTCGCTACTGAAAGTCCAATTTTATTTCGATAAATTACTTATTTTTTTCTGTTCATTCCCGTCCTACGTATCCTGGAATACTTTATAAAATTGGGATTTTATGGGTTTAATTCCACCAAATGTAGGGTTTTGTTAACGTGTTAACCCCTTTTTCTATAGACTAAGCATAAGCATTAAGTTTTTTTATGAACATTGACCAGAGGGGTAGTCACGTAACGTTTCGAACGCGCGTTAGGACAATTTAAATGTCATTTTTCCATATAAAAAGTGACATTTTATCTACCTGACGCGCGTACAATGCGTTACGTGATCGACCTGCCGGCGTATGTCAAGTTGTTTTAGGCAGGTTCATTTGTTTATCATTGAACAATAAAAAATGTAATATATATCTATTACCACAAAACACCTATTTATAAAAGCGAAATTCTAAGAGAAAACTGTTATCTCAAGTATTTGACCGGGTTCAGGGTTACGAAGGGCTTGGATATTTAACTCGTGATTGTCTTAACTTTCGTCTTACCTGATAATGGAGCATATATTAAACGACAGTTAGACGGTAATTAACAGAGCCCTATTTTGAATCTTTATGGTTACACTGGACTTAACTTAGTGATAAATAAATGAATATTAAAGGACAAACTTACACGAATCGATCTAACCCCCAATTCAGGTTGGAAACTAACAATCTTATTCATAAAACTTAAGAGACCCCTGTTAACTATACTAAAATAGGTTTGATGACATTTATGAAGGCTTTAAACTCTTTTTTTTAATAAGTCTACACTGGCCATGCAATTTAAAATGAAATTATTTCGGCGTTATATTTTTCTTCGGAACGCAAATTTAAAAAAAAAACAGTTTTTTTTTAAATATTAACCTACAAGCAATTGTGAAATTGTGTAATTGCGAAAGTTAAATGTCATTGTCTTTAAATTGTCTTGGGTTTTGTCATGAATAAATGTATATTATTAATATTATTATATCCATTTCCTTATACTTAACCTTATAATTAATTTTGTACATTTAACTTTAAATTAATGGGACCCAGCATATATTTTCTGATAATATCAATTTTAATTAAGTCTGTATTTATATATTGTTTTCTCATAAATTATGTGAAATTAGATCGTTATTTTTTTGTGTACATTCTGTAAATGGATTAAAACCGTGTAACTTGTCTTCAACCGTAGTTATAAATTATTTATTCACTAGAGAAAAAAAAACCTCACCTCTGTCATATTCAAAGGCTCCACAGGCCAAAATGTCCAAAAATACCACTAAAACCACCAAACGTTTCACTCGAAAAACACACTCCCTAACTGTCATCGTGACTTTTGTTCCCGCGCAAAAATTAAAAACAAAACAGACTACTACACATATCGATGCCTAAGCCTAGGCATTTTTTTAATTGTTTTTTTTTTAGACGAGCGCTCACAGCGACGTTTGGAAACCCACTAGCCAACTGACCAACTTAATGCAGTAAAATAAGAAACATACATATTACAGGTAAGCTATCACTGTGACAAAGTCCTATGCTTTCTTTTTATTTCAATTTGAACCTTACTTCCTTTTTATCAAGGTCGAGAATAGCTGTAGTATCTTGGTTTGGACTTGGTCGCTGTTAGTAGCAACTTGCTAAACGAGTGAACGGTGAAATGAGAAATTGTGAGAGACGGACGTATGTCTGAGGGGGATGGGTAGACATTTCTTTTTACAATACCGCTCTGTAGAGTTTAGAGTTGAGAAAGTTTTGTTTGATTGGATATTTACTATGAAAATACTATTAGCAAACTCAAACATTTATTTGTGACAAACAATACAGAAAATAAAAGAAATAAATTAAAATAACACATCAGGTTTTGTCACCAATGGACCCATGGATTGTTGTTAACGTTTCTCGTTTTTAAGTACTTAATAGTATATTACGTACCTAGGGCGGTTAATTCGTGAATGGCCCAGAACGCAGGTGTTTGTGGCCCGAACCGCAGGTGAGGGCCATAGATATGCGATCTGGGGCCTTACTAATTAGCGACCGTGGTGAGTACACAATTTTACATCTGCACTGCACCTGGCCACAATGCGAGTTTTACCGTACGCGCAGCGTCCGGTATAACTCGCATTATGGCCAGGTGTGACGTAAAAGTATTACTGAGCCCGAACTAAGCTACCTACTAAACGTTTGCTTACATAAAACTCCTCCACATTTTTTTAAATTTATTTCGGTATGCAAGCTACTCACGTGTATGGTGTAAACAATTGTTGGTAAACCTAATAAATAATGAATGGCTTTTTCTCAATTTAAATTCAAAAAGTATAATAAAACGCATCATTAAAAATCTAAAGTAAGTAACTATAAACATTTAAGTAATATACATTATTTCAAAACGAATGCGTAACTGTTCTATTTCTTTCAAAATCATTTAAGGGAACATGGTTAATCAAGTGATTTATCTTTATTTGCGTTACATAAGTGGTACTACTTTTGTTAGCTACATTTGATATAAAATAATTCGCTGTTTTTCTGTAATTAAATAAAAGTTTTTTGTAACTGATACAAAACTAAAACAAAACTAAATACAGCAACTGTTAAAATTGCCCATCGCAAGCAGGCGAGAAAATAAATACTTTTTCTTATTTTTATTTATTTATTTAATCTATATAGAACAAAAAAATAACTTAGGTATGGTACAAACGGCGAAACTAATGCTATAAAGCCTTCTCTATCAGTCAACCTTAAGGTAAAGGAGATAAATTGTGGTACTTACCTACTTATTTACTTACTTTTGATTTCCTACATCTGACAAACTACTAGATATTTTTTAATATCCAGGATACAAGTAGAATTATTAAAAATATTAATTAATCTTTAAATAAGCTTACTCTTAGGTCAATATTTACCCAAAGTTCAAAGTCACAGCACCCGGCTATAATATATCGAGCATAGTAACGGAAGCATCTCACTTTTTGAAACCATCCTTTATGTCATAATTAATCAGAACTGACCCCTTTCAAACTCATACGTTGGACAGAGACAGCTACACTTCCCAATATCCATCCTTCAATTGGCACAATCCTTGCAAACTTAAATCTGCGGGTGGTGAACTTTAAGACTACTGTCGCGTAGTACTAAAATATCACCATTTAACAGACGGAGGTGACGTCACGGACCGTAAATATAAATTTGTTATATATATAGAGTTGCTAATTCGAGTCAATGTGATGGAAACGGTACTGTAATGACGTTCCTGCTGAATTGATTTGGAGTGGTTTTAACCGACTTTGCAAAAGGTCCTTAACCTTAGCGTTATCCTTTTTCATCCTGAAGGCCCAGGATCCGCGAACCCGTCCAGACCCCGTATCATGGTCGGCCTTATCACACGATAAGTGACAAGTGGCTCTCACCGTTCGATAAAACGAGACGGGCGCTCTATCTTGTCACTTGTTGCGTGATACGGCCGACCATGATACGGGGCCAGCACAACACTCATCGACAATGTGTTTTCGAAATTATTAAACGAACAATATTTATATAAATATATATGTGTAGGTACATAATTTCATTCCCGAAAACGGCTAACTACGAGTATTTCGATGCAATATGCAAAATGGAGGTTTACGAGGTTGAAAAATCGATCTAGCGTATTAGGTCTCATTTCGGGGAAAACTTCGTATTGCCTATTTTCATCCGAGCATGGCCCGGTCACCCCGGTCCTGAGGGGTAATCACGTAACGTTTCGAACGCGCGTCAGGACACTTCAACTGTCATTTTCTCATTTAAAATAGTATTTTATGCAATCGTTATATAATGTATGCTTTTTCAGTCGAGTACCAAGTTTACGCCACGAAGCTTCCTGAGTGGCCTAATTAAGGTACGAGACTTAAAAAGCTAATTGTATAACTATTGTATTTGTATACAATACTTTTTCTACGAGTCAACGGAAATAATAATTTATTAAACAAACTTGGTAGGTACCTATCGCCCTTCTGGAACGAAGTCCAGCCAAGCGCTTTTTTTAAAACACGTTGATGTCTTTCTGTAAATCGATTGCCTCGCGATTGGTCAAAATTCATTTTAGTTCTGTATACAATTGAATAATAATTATTTCGATTGTCCATAGAGCATAAACTTTTGCATCAGAATAAAAGTGTTCAATTGCGTTGTGGTTTGCGAGGTTCTAATTTAAAGATGATAAAAATACGAGTATAAAAAGTGACATTTAGATCTAACTGACGCGCGTCCAATGCGTTATGTAATCGACCTGCTGGTTGTGATTAAAGCTAGAGATTATTTTCTCCTGTCACAAACCTCACGTTGGTTTACCTAATTATCCCTTCACCGTTATAATCTATAGTAATGTGTAATTAAACCGGTAAAGCTTCCTGTTCACTACAATTAATCGCAGCCGTGAACAATGTTCTGTTCCCGACTAGCCCGTTCTACAGGATTTGTCCACGGGGCTTCTGCGAGCTGTGTTTATGTTCAAGAACACATTAGTACAGTACAGTTCTCTCATGTCGTGCTGCAATAAAGTGTAGGTATTTATTATTACTATTATGTATGTCTTTCCCGCTCACGGGACAATGATGTCCAGGGCCTTTGGGAGGCATGCGTGGAGCTAGGTACAAAGTACCAACTGAGCCAACACGTAGAGGCCCTTTTGACAATTTAATGAAATGCAAGGAGTACACCGAGCGGATGCTGTCCCTGCCCGTGTCATGGGACGCACACAGAGACAGCACTCGCTGGGGTATATAGGGCCTATTGATGGTTGAGGTAATCTAAATGAAACGGGTTATTGGGTAAAAATTATGGACTAGTGGCTGGGCTATTGGATGAAGCATCGGACGCCTGCCTAATAAAACTGTCACACTTTTTATCTCTGTCAGACGGTGACTCGCTAACTGCTAGATGGGCTCCTATTAATAGCGACATTAAAAAAATGGCCTAAGGGCAACACCGGTCAGAGAGCTGGGGGGTAGAGAGGTGGCACTGGACTTTAAACATATATAGCCAACTTGCTACTGAGGTGTCCACATTAACCCTCGAGCAACAGCTCTTGCGACTCACTCTGGACGGCCAGTAGAGGCAAGCCAGAGGCAGGGGGCCTGTCCAACCATCCACCCGGTCGGCTCAACCGGACCACAGGACACCCCCAGGAGTACTGAGGTACGTAGGGTCGCTACTCCCTAACAGCCCGCCACAAGCTGCCTTACGTTGACTGATTGCACCAGAAATGTGGTGGGCGATGGGGCCTTCACATCCCTACGCCTTTATTATTATTATTATTATAAGTGATTATTCGCTATTCTGTCTGCAAGCTGAGCTGTTGCTGCGGGTGCGCATGCTGTGGGCTTGTCCATATTCCCTATTTTGAAATGACGAACATATATGGACACTGGGACAGCCCCTGTAGATCAACCGACTTAACCACTGAAATGCCAATTAAAAGTGTCAAGGAGTCAAAGGTTAAAGGGTTCGCAGAAGATCACCAATAAGCCTAAACGTGACCTACCTCCCTCACCCTTCTATTAGCGTTTCCCGTTTTACCCTAAAGGGGTCGGGTCCGATTTGGCACTTGATCTCAACAATGGGTCAGTTTTACGAAAGCGACTGCCATACAATTACAATAGACCGGTTTCCATTCCATACCATATTTTACTTTACCAAGTTGCACCAACTTACAATAGGGATGATGACTAAGATTTTTTTGTGACGTCATTCGAACCAGTTTTTGGAGAGGAACAAATGTTTGTATGGGAGCAACTACAATTAAAGAACATAAATACCTAAACATTTGAGACCAAGATTGACCTCACTGGCGGCAGCGCAAAACTCTTCATACTGTGTGTCTACAAGTATGACGTCACATTTGTACATTTGTACTAATCGTAGTATGGAAAGTCAGGTAAATTGTTGTTTCGGTCGCGAAATACTGCGTGTAAGTACATAGTTGTCATACAATTTTGTTTCTAGAAAAGCGTAAGGATTCTATTGGTAGCTTTTAATTTACTCTTGGACAATAAAAAAAAAATGCATATTATTTCTAAACTTTCAAGGGATCTTTTTATGATTTTAATTATATTTTATAATTTATACTTTATTACGATAATTTGATGGTTTACTATCCATTTAGCATCACTACGTTATCAATTTGAACATGAGGCATCATGCCTATTATTTACATACCGACCAACATTAAATATGGCGTCGACAGCTGTCATCCGATAGAACATTCTTATTATACAAACTTTCCGTACATTCAGATTTCACGTGGCCGTTGGGGCGGAAAGGTTCTCGAGTGGCGACCACGGCTGATGACCTGGTAAAGGTCGCGGGAGTCCGCTGGATGGCACCCTTTGGGGGAGGCCTGTGTCCAGCAGTGGACGTCTTTCGGCCGATATGATGATGATTTACTATTACAGACTGTTTGGTTCAACCCACCCTAAATATCAAATTATATTTAGCGTAAGTTTTTGAAAAAAAACCCATTGGTACGAGCCGGGATTCGAACCCACGACCTCGAGATTGCAAGTCGTGTGTCTTACTCTTCTACAGTGACTCTCTAAACCTAGACATTACCCGTCCAATATAATTGACACTGACTGATTATAATTGTATCGTAAATAATGACAATGTCAAGTTTCTCGCAAGGTTCTTGACCTCTGTAAATTGTCTATTCAAAATGGCGTAACCGGCGTACCATTGACATCACTGTTAACTGAGCAGGTATACCTTATTGCAACGGGATAGAGTCTACTATTGGATACTTCAGCGTGTCTTTGTTTGTATATATGGTGCTAGTTGCCCGCGCGGCTTTGTCCGCGTATTGCAAAGCACACAAGCAAAGCTGCGGGTTAGACATTAGCTTATGTCCATCCTGAAAGTCTATTCTATGTAGTGTTGAAAGATTTTTTTTAAATCCTATATACATATATTATTATTTATATACAACGTGTTAATAAAATAACGCAAAACCTGAAAACAGTTTGTTCAGAATCGAGCATCGAATGCGAAAAAAATAAAAATAAAATTTTTTGACAAGATTTATTTTTTACATTTGTATGGAGTGTTGGCCGACTGGGGCGACCTGCTCCATACAAATGTAAAAAATAAATCGCGTCAAAAAAATTATTTTTTATTTTTTTCGCATTCTACTCTCGATTCTGAACAAACTGTTTTCAGGTTTTGCGTTATTTTATTAACACGTTGTAAATATTTTTTTTTTTTTAGTTCTGGAGATCACCCATACACACAGACTATACCTCTTTATAATATTACTAGCTGCCTGCGCAACTCCGTCCGCGTATTACTAAGAACCCAGGCAGAGACAAGGGATTAATAATAGTCTATGATCATTTTGAATGTCCATTGTATATACTGGTGAAAGAATTTTTGAAATCGGCCTAGTAGTTCCGGAGATAACCCCTTTTAAACACATACAAAGCCACAACCTCACGACATTTCCTCTTTATAATAATACAAGTATATCTAGATGAAGTTAAGCCGTTTTGGTTTTGGTATAGCCGGTCAGCCGAGAGGGGCACTTTCGCTTAGGGTCGTGCCTTATAAAATAGTGAAGAGTTTTGTCGATGTAATGGTATCGGCATTTTAATTGACAACGTTATAGGTAGCAATTTTATTAGTCTTAGAAATGATAGATAGATGCTGATAATAATTTAATTTAAACGCATGAATAAAGGTACAGAGATTTGCGGAATATTTCGCGCTTTTTGCATACGATTGTATATTCAAGAATCATTTGCACGAGAGTACCTACATTTTCTTCTTTCGTCAAAAGTAAATGCAATGAATAATAATAAATTTAGCGCATGTACCTATATATTACCTACCTATACCTACATAAATTCAGGGTGCCATAAATTTAGACCCTCGGCATACTTCCAATGCACAATGATGCTGGCAGCGGTTCCTCGCTAAATCGCAACGGCGCTGCCAGACAAATTTTTTTTCAAACAGAAAAAGTTTTACCGTCATAAAAATATGCGATACGTCGCGGAAGAGCGCTGGATGCGGGTGGCGCAGGGCCGGTCATTGCGGCACTCTTTGGAGGAGGCCTATGTCCAGCAATGGAAGTCTTTCGGCTGAAATGATGATGATCAAAAATATGCAGAAAACACAAATACATAATAATATTTCAGTATTTCGATATAAATGTTTTTTTCTTCTTCTTAGTTTATTTATTTATTTATTCCATTTTACATAGTAGCTTACAGTGCAGTCACCAAATCGCGTACAATATTATTTTAATTACCAACTTATTGCTACTTAATTATTCATTAAAATGTGTGTCATCATAATTCAACTAAATAAAACATATATTAATAATCATTGTAAAATTCTAAATAGTTATATGTCACATCTAACAATTTTACTATATTAATATCTATATAAAATATTTAAAAAGTTAATACATTTTCTGCAAAATCCACCAGCACTATCGCAGAATATGTCCAAGTCGTAGTCCTCGACAGCCACTAGATTTAAGAATTTTAAGAGAGCTAACGCCCTCGGGGTGGGAGCGTTGTCGGGCTGACGGGTGCGCGCGCGCAACCACGCAAACAGGCGGCGCCGGCGCCGCGGCGCATGCGCGCACGCCGGCTGCTGTCCGATAGTTGATCCTTCATGGCTGAGGATCGTAACAGCATACCATAGCCCTCCACGCAGTTCGGTTCCTCGTTATGTGGACTGCATGGGAAAGACTGCATTTTGCAGCCCTCTCAACTGAGTTTAAAAAAAAACTGCTATCTTTTAGTACCTATAATCTCTCTCACACATTTTCCGCAACAGCTGCACAAAGATTCTGACTGATATTGCTATTTTGCTATTGTACCTACATTAAGCCAAGACACTAACAAGTGTAGGTAATTACCCGCCTGTCTAACGTTTTGTCGCTGTCACTAAGCTAAAGAGGATAGGCAAAGCTGTAGAAAGTTTCGACATAAATTGTCGACTATCGATATTGACCGTCTCTTTACTAGAACACAATAGTTCCTTAGGGAGTTTATATGCGTTGGAAAGTCTATTGTTAAACAAAAACGTGTTATTAATGTAGATAGTGTTAAAAGTGAAACTGGTAATTTAAATATAATCACAGTTTTGAAGTGTCATGTCAGGTACATCTCCAATTTAGGGCATTCTGAGGATGTTGGAAGGATGGGATTGCCCTATGTTAAGGTACTGGGTTGGCATTGTGACGGGGAGGGTAAAATAATTTAGAATTGTGCCCTCCACGTTACAGTGCCTGTCGGCAATAAATTAGTTAAATTATACTTTTCAATCATTATTAACGCTTTTGCTTACTAACACTTGGTTTTTAAATTATTGTATTTACTAACAAACACATGGATTCTTGAGTCTGAAATAAATGTTAGCTGCTCACACCGCTTCACCCGTGTATCGCAAAAACATAAGCAAAGCGACGGGATAAAATATATGTCTATATCCATCCTGAACCTCCATTACATAGCATAGATACATATTAGTATAAACATACATTGAGCGCAGTCTCGCCAACAAACTGTTTTGACAGTTTGGCGGGTAATTTAATATATGTATGTATAATGTACTTTTTTTAAAATATATAAGTATATCGATATTACAATTTTTCTGTGATTGTAGAATTTAAAGGTTGCCAACAATTGTTCCTTTTGTTAAAAGTAGCACTGTTTATTTTTCCTATTTGATACAGGTTGTCGACTGGTGTATGTAGTACAGATGTTTTACAAAAAAAAATAAAAAATAAAACTGTTATGACATTGTAAAAATTTGCACACCTGCATGCAGGTTGAATATGCATGAACAAATTCAGTTTTAAGACCTTACCCTGTTACCGTATTCTGGCAAATAAAGAAATTTTGAATTTTGAATTTTGAATTTAAAACGTGTTCCGATTTTATGACATATTTTACTTGGTGAGTGTTTTTAAATCTTTGAAAGCAGTTATTTTTTTCTAAAATCGATCTGGTGATTCCTAAGAACAAATTTTCTGTATCTCTTATTGTTTAAAACCCTCACTTCCCCATTTGTATAATACATACAAATGGGGAAGACAGTACTACACTAGTGAACCCCATACTGTAGTGGGGGACTACAGTATGGGGTTCTTCAAAAAAGGAGTGTATAAATTCTTAAAGGGTCGGCAACGCGCATGTAACAACCCTGGAGTTGCAAGCGTCCATAGGCTACAGTAACCACTTACCATCAGGTGGGCCGTAAGCTTGTTTGCCACCGACGTGGTATAAAAAAAAATACTGTACAGTATATAAAACAAAAGGTTGGTTGAACTCGAGCATGGCTGGACCCATTTTCATGATCGTTGATTAGTTGGATTTTTCTTCGCCCCGAATACCAGAACAATTATTATGTCAGTCTTTTTTATAGTAGTTCAAAAACAGATTTGAAAAAAAATGCGGTAAAATGATCGAACTTGCTGTAGAAGAGAACAGTCAGACATCCGCCGGACGTCGAACAGACATACGAAAGCATTTTTGCCCAAGGAGAAACGGAGAGCTTCGCTCGTTTCATTCAAAAATCAGCTAGAATAATATAAAACTAACATTCAATTTAAGAATCTAAAACTAGATTAAATATTCCATCACGCAGCTAGAAAGAAGAAAAATGTATTTATTTATTCACTAGGTTCCGCCCGCGATTTCGTCTGCGTGGACCCGGGATAAAAACTATCCCATATTTTAATCCAGGCTACAAACTGTCTTCGTGCAAATTTTCATCCAAATCGTTTAAGCCGTTTAAGCGTGATTGAGTAACAAACATCCAAACATCAAAACATACAAACTTTCGCATCACTACATACGTAGTAGTACATATAAAACAAGTCGCTTTCCCGCTGTCTGTCCCTATGTATGCTTAGATCTTTAAAACTACACAACGGATTTTGATGCGGTTTTTTATAATAGATAAAGTGATTCAAGAGGAAGGTTTATATGTGCAGGTGCAGCCTAGTGCAGGTGACACGGGCAATCTTATTATTCTTAAGCTATAATGACAGTGTTCCGTAACCAGTATGTCACAGAAACCATGTTTTGTTTAAATCTATGTCACTGTGTAAATAAACAATTTTGATTTTGATTTTTTTTTTTTTTTTTTTATGTATAATATAGTACCCGTGCGAAGCCCGGGCGGGTCGCTTGTTCATAACATTAGTACGATCAGTTTTCGTAACAAAAAACAAATTATCGGTGTTTTGTATCGACAATTTATATCGACTGTTGCCGCGTCCCTAGTATTATCGACACCGTATTGGACACGGCTCGGCACAATAGAAAGTTTATTTGTACACGGTCGGCAGAAAAACACTTTTGTGTGAGTAAATGATGAGTCAGTTAAAAAAAAATGTCTGATCCGGGAATTGTGTTTTGTATAAGTTCTGCCGTCATCTTGCTTTCTATGGAATTTTACGTTTTTTTATACGACGGCGGCAAATGAGCATACGGCCTGCCTGATGGTAAGCACCGTCGCCTATGGACGCTTGTGACTAGAAGAATCACAAGCGCGTTGCCGACCCTTCATTGAGTAGAGGATTCGTTGTGTTGACAGCTCTTCAATACTAGCTTCCGCCCGCGACTTCGTCTGCGTGGACCCGGGATGAAAACTGTGCTATATTTGAATCTAGGGAATCTATCTTCGTGTAAAATTTCATCCAAATCAGCTGAGCAGTTTAAGCGTGATTGAGTAACAAACATCCAAACTTTCCCATTTATAATATTAGTAGGATTTTAATTTAACCAAGTCAAGCGCCGGTAGCCTAGTGGTTCAGGCATGCGGCTGTCAAGCGGCAGTCGTGGGTTCGAATCCCGGCTCGTACCAATGAGTTTTGCGGAACTTATGTGCTGAATATTTACCGTTAGCTTTTCGGTGAAGGAAAACATCGTGAGGAAACCGGTCTAATCCCAATAAGGTCTAGTTTTCCCTCTGGGTTGGAAGGTCAGATGGCAGTCGCTTTCGTAAAACTAGTGCCTATGCCAAATCTTGGGATTAGGTGTCAAAGCGGACCCCGGGCTCCTTTAGGGGCATTACCGGGAATAACGCTACGAGGATGATGATCACATTTAATCAGTGTAATAAGTACCTACGTAAAGGGCACGGGCAACCCAAAGACACCGGGTTCGATACCCTGTCTGCTCTGCTAGTGCACAGTCAAGTGTAAAAATATGAGTGCATACAACTTACTCATAAATATGTCCCATCGCTCTTAAGGCGCCGTAGGTTCAGCGAAGTTAAGCGAACAGAGTTTTTGAAACAATATTATAATGCGTCTGTTTATAACAATATAGTTTCAAAAAAATATGAATAGTAATCTTGAGGCTTTTCTGCAGCGAGATCAGTGATTCGAAACATGATTAAGCAATTTTCTCTATATAGAAAAAAATCACGAACATAGGTCTAAAATACACTTAAAATATTCGTAACAAATTATGCACAAAAGCTAAAAATATTAAAATTGCTTCTAAAAATCGGCAATATCATGTTTGACAGAACTCAGTGATTACTTTTTTATTTATTTAAACGGCCAAAAAATTAGAATGAAAAAACATGATATCCCCGCTTCCGAGCACGCACTTCCATCTCGCTCACGCTTATGCTCAGTGAGAGGGAGAGAAGATCATGAACTTACGGCGCCTTAAGTCAGCGGATTAACCTGGATCCTGGAGATATCGATTGTCCCGAAACTGATAAGTAAGTACATCTCTTGATGTCGGAAAATTAGTAAAAAGAAATCATGGAGTTTTCCCCTCGCAAAACTGATCGCTGATTGACCATTTGTGACTGGGTGTTTATTTTTCAGGTTGACAGTTTCGTTTGGAAACGTTCTATGCGTGTAAACTTGGTAAAACGGATTGACGTTTGGCTGCAGATTTTTTCAAATGTTATGTCCTCAAGTGAGGACCGGGGGATCCAGGAGGTTAAGGTTTCGGTACATATTATTTATGAGAGGATTAAATCGATGCATATTTTTGCACTCGACTGTACGCGTTTTATAGCCCAGTTAGTTTTGATATTTATCTCATCTTGACCTGCCCTTTTTGAAAGACAGTATGGTGTTGACTGTACAAGAGCACGTGAAAGTGTCGCTACCGACTGTACCGCGCGGCAATTGTTTTGCGGACGCTATTATTACTTTGTTGACCTTACGCCGCATTGTGCCCGGCATGGGAACATCATAAAGGTGGGTTCGTTCCTCTTGCAACTACTTTTTATTTTTTTATTTTTCCATAACCTGCTGGTCGATCACGTAACGCATTGTACTTACGTACGTTAGGTAGATCTAAATGTCAAATTTTATATGAAAAAAATACAGTTAAACTGCGGCGCTACCACGAACGTCGAAAGTCGAAGTTCGGGTATTTCCATCTCTATCGCACTCCCTTAATCGAGTGACAGGGATGCATGTATTATGAATTTCGACTTTCGAAGTTCGTGGTAGCGCCGCTGTTCTAATGCGCGTACGATACGTTACGTAATTACCCCTCCGCAAATCTAAATGGCAATTATTATTTGGAAAAGTGACAGTTGAGTTGTCCGTTACGCGCGTTCAAAAAGTTACGTGATTGCCCCTCTGAATGACACTTTTTGAATAGGAAAATGACAGTTAAGGCGCCGTAGGTTCAGCGAAGTTAAGCGAGCAGAGTTTTGGAAACAATATAATGCGTCTGTTTATAACAATATAGTTTCAA
This sequence comes from Epinotia ramella, assembly GCA_947578815.1. Lineage (NCBI taxonomy): Eukaryota > Metazoa > Arthropoda > Insecta > Lepidoptera > Tortricidae > Epinotia > Epinotia ramella. Next base: position 2,270,642 of record OX388226.1, on the reverse strand, counting down.
AAAAATATGAATAGTAATCTTGAGGTTTTTTTGCAGCGAGATCAGTGATTCGAAACATGATTAAGCAATCTCCGCTCGATAGAAAAATATCACGAACATAGGTCTAAAATACACTTAAAATATTCGTAACAAATTATGCACAAAAGCTAAAAATATTAAAATTGCTTCTAAAAATCGGCAATATCATGTTTGACAGAACTCAGTGAAGACTCTTTTATTTATTTAAACGGCCAAAAAATTAGAATGAAAAAACATGATATCCGCGCTTCCGAGCACGCACTTCCATCTCGCTCACGCTTATGCTCAGTGAGAGGGAGAGAAGACCATGAACTTACGGCGCCTTAAGTTGTCCTAAGGCGCGTTCGAAACGTTACGTCATCAACCAGAGAGTTGATTCCCATCTTCGACTGTTCTTTATCGGACCACTATGAAAAGATGGGAGGAAATATTAATATATTTTTCTCAAACATGCTCGGAAATGTACGCGTTAATATCACGAAATGAAGACGTGAAGTTTCTTGTTTACGGCTCCCTACATTACTTCTTGGCCTTAGGCCAAGAAGTAATGTATGAAAACCCTAAGTAAAACCATTATTGTCCGCTACTCTAACTTTTTAAATTTGCTTACTAATATTAAACTGACTAAGGAAAATTTACATACTGCCAACCACCACTAGACACTGTAAGCATACTTGCTTCATAAAAAAAATAAAAAAAATCTATGGTACTATACTTTATGTGCGGTTAAACATGGTGCTCGAACGGCTTGTTCAAATGGCATGTTTAAAAAATAAAAAAAGCGCAAATTACCTATTATTTAATTGATTACTTAGTATTTATTTTAATTTTAATATTTCCTCACATCGTTTGAGAAAAGTACTATACAATCCTCGGCCGGAACAGGGATTGCTGGACTCGTTGTATACGGCCTCGTCTACGACTCGGCCGTCTACCCCAATCTCGTCCAGCAATCCCTTACTTCACGGCCTCTGCAGTAATCTACTAATCTGTAGATAAAAATAAAAAATATAATGTAATTGATGCATGTGGTAGAATATTTTTTTTTATTATTTTTTTATTATATTGTTTCCACTGCTGGGCAGTTCCTTTTTTTGCTACTCGTCTCGGTCCTGTGTGTTCGCTAATCTTTACAAACGTACCGACGTTTATTTTCGGTTAGCCTGTCCCACAGTCGCCTTCTTTAGTAAGGTTTAATAATACACAGCGGTCTCGAATAACCCGACAGACTTTTACAGTGTCTTCTGACCAAATTTGGAGACAAAATGTCTTACAAGGTTGGCTGGATTTAGTCTAATGTTAGAAAAATACGGATTTTTTATGAAAAACTATTTTTGTTTTTTTCGATACGGAAATCAAATGATACCTACTCGTTTGTAAATTACTTACCTAGCGGTAAAAAACAGTAAGTATTTGATGTTCGAGTCGAAGCGCTATAAATATGCAATTTGATATCTCTATTACCGTCCGTGGCAAGTTTAAAATTGCCACGGGCTTTGTGACACGACAGCACGGCGTTCAGCTTCAGCCATATTTTTTTTTGGGTTCGTACCCAAAGGGTAAAAACGGGACCCTATTACTAAGACTCCGCTGTCTGTCCGTCTGTCTGTCTGCCCGTCTGTCACCAGGCTGTATCTCCTGAACCGTAAAAGTTAGATAGTTTAAGAAAACCACTATACATACCTCGGCGTGAAGGGGGCCTGGAATCCCTATCCGTCTATATCTAATTGTCCGGCAATCCTCATTTTCCCGGCCTCTGTACAGATAATGTAATGTACATACTAATAAGTGCTAGGAGGAGCAAAGCTGCGTCGTGATTGTCGAAAGTGTCCGAGACAGGTGCATCGACAGGTGAACGTGGAAAGTTATTATTTACTGCAGTAAAAGTGTGAATTGTTATATACTCGATGTTTAACATACATGACATGTTGACGTCATTTTATGGGCAACCTTAAATGTTGACTTCTAAAAACGATTCTCTAGCCTTTGACAAGATGGTGTTGAATCTGACACTTATTTTCACACATATATTCAAGTGGGAGTCGACTCAGTGCCGAGGGAGTTACCTGCATGTCTCTCTAGCTATCGATGCAAGGAATGTTCAAATAAGGAGTCTGCAACATTTTGGGAATTTGTTTAAAATTCTACAATAAAACTCCAAAGCACATTACCGAACTTCATGACTCTAAATTCAAATCAGTCGTAAAACAAACAGAATTTGAAAAGCATATTATAAATCATTCGATTACATCTATATTGTAATATTGTAATTTTTATCTCGAAATAAATAAATCTAAATCGACCTAAATCATCATGGATGGTAACAAAAAGGAATCATGAAAGCTAGCTTAATTGACGTGGTAACTATGTACAAAGTTTTCTAGAAAAGATTTTAAGATTTATTATGTGTCTTTTTAATTTAATCTGTCAACAAACGCTTTCTACCCATGGCCATCGTACCTAATCTATTATTGCTTATAGCTAATATTTGACCGCTAACCTCATAACTAAAGGCGAACCTTCTGGTCTTTACTTTTCTGTACCCCAGCCGCAAGCGTTCACAGACTACGGTGTCCGCACTATCAGGCAGGCTGAATGTTTGTCTCTATCGTAGTATAGTATTTTTTTTTTCAACTGAGCTCATAAATGACCATTGTTTGCGCCACGTAAAATGCTCATTGAATAATTTAATTAAATGGATTTTTAAATGAACTTCTATACAGGGTGGAATCTTGTACGTGATCCAAAATAGCAAAATGTGAATCTATCCATGATTCTGAGCAACTTTTATTATGGGACCAACTTTGTGTTATGCCAAAAAAATCCAACTATTTAATTAACTCTGCTCATTTTAGACTGACAAGAATGTATGAACAGGTGTGTTTTTTTGGCATAACACAAAGTTGGTCCCATAATAAAAGTTGCTCAGAATCATGGATAGATTCACATTTTGCTATTTTGGATCACGTACAAGATTCCACCCTGTATAAAAATACCACAAAGCGTCTCAGGTACAAACAAACCAAAGAAAATTTTACTTCATTCTTCGTTAGTTTATTTTGAATCTCTGGCACGACCGATATAATTCATTGTTCAATTAACATCTCTATGGCGGTAACCTTTTTAGGGTTCCGTAGTCAACACGGAAACCTTATATTTTCGCCATGTCCGTCTGTCCGTCCATCCGTCCGTCCGTCTTCGGCTTAGCTCAGTAACCATTACTAATCGAAAACTGTAATTCGTCATGGGTATATAAATCAATCACGCCGACAAAACAGTACAATAAAATCTTGAAAAAAATTTTTTTTTTGGGTTTTTCCCCTACACCTAAAGCGGGGATCTATTTTTTTCTCGTTAAACCCATGTTGTGGAGTATCGTTGGATAGCTCGTTCAAAAATATTATGGGTTTCCTATAACCATTTTTGAAATCAGTGATTCGTTCGCGAGATATTGGACTTTAAAGCCCTAATTTTTGTTCGAGTCATGAGTTCCCCCCCCTGCCGGCTAAATGGCTACTACTGGGGATGTGAAAAAAATCGTGGTAGTAGTACATAATAATTAATTTAAAAGGAAATCTATCACGGACAAGTAGGCATAAGTAGTTACCGAGTAATAGTCGACCAACTTAATGTGGAAAGGCCAATTTTCATACAAATTCGGCCGACGCAACCACACCGCAGGTCGATGTAACTAAGACAGACAGGCAACTACGGAACCCTACACTGCGCGTGGCCCGACACGCACTTCTTCAAGCGCCTAATGTTTCGCCAAGAATTATTTAGCAAATTCTTAACTCCCCAAACTACGTTTCCCGTATTTTTATTTGGTCAAATTTTTATTTCCCAACTCAACGTTTCGCACTGATATCATTTCCCAACTAATGATTTGATCAATTATTGTGAGACAAATTATTACCTGGGATTTTTAAAAGATGTCAATTATGTTTTTGTCAAATGTATTGATTGGCATAGGTACCTTGATTTAGCAACATACTGAATGGCATTATAAAAATCTAACCTAGTTTGTTAGAATTCAAGGTTCAAATTGCAGTATTTTATTGCATTAAGCGGGTAGGGTGATGCACCATCCAGCTAAATTAAGAGGGTACTTTTGTTAACATAGTTTGCGGCTCAAAATAGTATACATGTACAAATAATATAATAATAATAATAATATTTGCGGACAATCTTACACAAATCGACCTAGTCCCAAACTAAGCAAAGCATTGGTTTGCCATTTTATTTGCGTAGGCGTGCGGGTATACAAATGCACGGCAATTAGTTTAACCCAACCTAACCGCCAGCGTGTCGACGTCACCCCGCTTCGCGGGGTGCCTATTTCCGCTCTAAGGGACACAAGATAACCATAACCTAACTTAACAAAAATACAATTGTTACGATTGGTTTTGTTTACTGCGGGGGGCTTCGCCCCCCGTGCCCCCTCGTTAGGGCTTTTTAAGAACTCGTGCAGCACGCTAGTTGGTATTATGAGATTTTATGACGGTAAAATGATATTAGGGAAATTGAGATTTAGATCTTACGTAGCATCGGAATTATGAAAATAATCAAAAAATGAATGTACCCGTTTGCTTCATAATTAGTGGACAATATGTTATTTGCCTTAGCAAATCATTAAATCTTATCCTATGGAGCGATTGCTGCGGTGGTCAGAACAGAAATATCAAAATTGTTCTCATGTTGAAAGCTATGTTGAACTCCCATCCAACTTTGAAAACGATATCATTTCGATTCCTTGAGTCCGGCCATACGTTTTTACCGAATGACACAGATTTTTCTAAAATAGAAACTGCTCTTAAACACTACCAACGCGTTTATACAGCTCAAGAATACATAGACATTATTAAGCTCAGTAAAAAAGGAAAACCATTCCAAGTTTATAATATGGAGGCAAATGACTTTCAAAGTACAAAGATATTGGAAAAAAAAATTGTAAACAGAAAGAAATTTACTGACAAAAGCAAAGTCAGTTGGTTATACAACGTGTTCCCGCCAATTTCCGTTAATTGAAAGGGGGCATAGCTTAGGTCAAATAAAGGTAATTTCTCCAAGACACCAGTATCTTAACTCTTACTGTTATCAAGATATTCAACATTTTAATTTAATCAGTTATGCAACTTTAACCAGTGTAAACGGTTTTTTGACGTGCATGTCATGTGATGTCATTTGAACATTATCACATTTGACACTAACTTTTCATTAACTCTTAAGACCCTTGTACAATAACCGTTAATGCTAAATTTAATTTTTTTGTATGAAAATCGAAAAAAAAACTTTTTTTTTTTAAAACGAATTATGCTACTTTGTTTCGGTGAATGGACTCTGCAATATGCCGAAGTTCAAGGAAATTCAGAAAACACCCTGTATACGAAACATAAACCAATCTGATTTCCGTTTGTTGTGGACTAATGGAAAACCAATCGCTCCAGCACCACATACCTGACAATTGTCTTCAATTCTATAAAACCCTAAGGAGTTCTGAGGACATCATTGATGATGTTGATGGGTTCGGTGGCGTGCCAGACTTTGATAGAGAAGGTTATGAAGAAGAATAATGGCCGACATTCATAACCTTCTGTATCAAATGGACCGATATGACCGATGACAGTCTTGTAGGTACTTGTTATTGAAATAAATATTAATTTCTTTCGTACCTATTGTTTTATTTGTATTCCTAGTTTTCATCCACGTATTTATTGCCTAAGTTCGGTCAAACAATTAAATAAATTAATGCAAAAATACTTTGTGGAACGTTTTTGCAAAATTTTCATCCACGTACGCATTTGCTTGCCTAAATTCGGTCAAAACCTTGAAAAAATTAATGTCAAAATACTTTGTGGAACATTTAAGCAAAATTTTCATCCACGTACGTATTTATTTGCCTATGTTCGGTCAAAAATTTGAACAAATGAATGACAAAATACTTGTGGAACATTTTAACAAAATCATTTGTAATTGGGTCCATACAAAAAGGCCTTTTGCTAAAACGTTCCAATACCATTTTACCTCAATATTTACCCTAATACTATAAGTATACAAAAAACACGTATAAAATAAAATAATAATTATATATTTCTACAATTAAACTTATACTATTCGTTTCTACTAGTTACAGCAAAAAAGTGTACCACTAAAACGTAAAATTGCGTTTAACTCAAAACGAGGTCCGTGCGGGTTGGAACGTTGGCGCGTAACTACGTCCATTTGTTTGTTACACAATTATTTACCACACAAAATTTGTCAATATTTTATTTGCCTTAGCAAATCATTTGATACACAATTATTTACCACGTAAAATTTGACGTGGTAAAATTCTGCAATATACAAATGTAGCGAAATAAAAAAATACGAAGTAAAATTATGCCAAAGATTGGTTTGCCAAATAAAACTTCGGCGAAAAGTTGGTTGCCAAATGAAATTTGACGAAACATAATTCGGCAAAAAGGCAGTATACACCCAACAGTGCAATATTTGACTTGAATGCCATTTTTTCGACGAAAGACGGAAGCTCGGAAGAGCTCAGTTCAAAAAATTTACACTATAATATAAAACGCGATAAGTATGCCTAATGATCCAAATTGGCATGTTTCCCAGCCACATCCTGATCGCAAACACCGTGTTCTGCCGCGTACAGAATACTAAGTGCAGGAGAAAACTGCGTTTCACGTTTAAATATAATGTTTACGATGGAAGAGTATTAAACTGGTTGTAATTTATAATAATACTAGCTCCTCTCGCGGCTCCTGCCGCGTAATACAGGCACTGTAGATATAAGAATAAGAATAATTTATCCATACTTCCATACTAATATTATAAATGGGAAAGTGTGTGTGTTTGTTTGTCCGTCTTTCACGGCAAAACGGAGCGACGAATTGACGTGATTTTTTAAGTGGGGATAGTTGCAGGGATGGAGAGTGACATAGGCTACTTTTTATCTCTTTCTAACTCTCCACACTTCCCTAAAATGGGGGGTGAAAGTTTGTATGGAGCTACGATATAAACGAGTTCCACGCGGACAGAGTCTCGGGCAGAAGCTAGTAATATTATAAATGCGAAAGTGTGTCTGTTTGTTACTTCTTCACGCTTAAACCGCTGAAACGACTGAGATGAAATTTGGTATGTAGAGAGTTTGAATCCCGGGGAAGGACATAGGATAGTTTTTATCCCGGAAATCATCACCTGAGGGCGTGAAATGGGGAATGAAAGTTTGTATGGGGCTACGATATAAATGAGTTCCACGCGGACGGATGTTTGTTCGGGTGTAATCTTGCAACTCAATTTTGAGGCAGATAAGATATGTATGTAACTGTTTGTTCGGGTGGAATCTTGCAACTCAATTTTGAGGCAGATAAGATATGTATGTAACTGTTTGTTCGGGTGTAATCTTGCAACTCAATTTTGAGGCAGATAAGATATGTATGTAACTGTTTGTTCGGGTGTAATCTTGCAACTCAATTTTGAGGCAGATAAGATATGTATGTAACTGTTTGTTCGGGTGGAATCTTGCAACTCAATTTTGAGGCAGATAAGATAAGTATGTAACTATTTGTTCGGGCGGAATCTTGCAACTCAATTTTGAGACAGATAAGGTATGTAAGTAACTGTGTTCGTTCGGGTGGAATCTTGCAACTCAATTTTGAGGTGATAAGATATATTATGTATGTAACTGTTTGTTCGGGTGGAATCTTGCAACTCAATTTTGAGGCAGATAAGATAAGTATGTAACTGTTTGTTCGGGCGGAATCTTTCAACTCAATTTTGAGACAGATAAGGTATGTAAGTAACTGTGTTCGTTCGGGTGGAATCTTGGAACTCAATTTTGAGGTGATAAGATATATTATGTATGTAACTGTTTGTTCGGGTGTAATCTTGCAACTCAATTTTGAGGCAGATAAGATATGTATGTAACTGTTTGTTCGGGTGGAATCTTGCAACTCAATTTTGAGGCAGATAAGATATGTGTGTAACTGTTTGTTCGGGTGGAATCTTGCAACTCAATTTTGAGGCAGATAAGATATGTATGTAACTGTTTGTTCGGGTGTAATCTTGCAACTCAATTTTGAGGCAGATAAGATATGTATGTAACTGTTTGTTCGGGTGGAATCTTGCAACTCAATTTTGAGGCAGATAAGATAAGTATGTAACTGTTTGTTCGGGCGGAATCTTGCAACTCAATTTTGAGACAGATAAGGTATGTAAGTAACTGTGTTCGTTCGGGTGGAATCTTGCAACTCAATTTTGAGGTGATAAGATATATGTATTATGTACTGTTTGTTCGGGTGGAATCTTGCAACTCAATTTTGAGACAGATAAGGTACGTATGTAACTATGTTTGTTCGGGTGGAATCTTGCAACTCAATTTGGAAGCAGATATCTTCAACTGATTGAGCTGAAAAAAAAGGGTTTGGATGACAATTCAATATTATGGTACCGTTGAGCTAATCTGATGATGATGATGGAGATAGAAGGTGGCCATGGGAATTCAGGACTTAACGTGACGCAATAAAAGCTTGTACAATGTTTTTTTTCACAGAAACTTATTTACCTGCCATAACTTAATATAACAATTTTCTTAGATAGATCGACTAGGCACGACTGTACCGTGGAAGCCACACCAAACACGAGAATTACCTATACAAATAATATGCGCCTTTTAGCATTAAAAAAAAAAGATTTAGTATTAATGAAGCTACGGTAGCCTAGTTCAGGCATCCGGTTGTCAAGCGGCGGTCGTGGGTTCGAATCCCGGCTCGGAACAACGTTTTTCAGAACTTATGTGCGGAAAATTGACCGTTAACTTTTCGGTGAAGGAAAACAGTGTGCTCTAACTTCCCACTGGGTTGGAAGGCCAGGTGGCAGTCGCTTTCGTAAAACTTGTGCCTACGCCAAATCTTGAGATGAGTGAGGTGTCAAAGCGGACCCCGGGCTCCTAAAGCACAACCAGGAAAAAAGCTAGGAGGCGAATGTTATAGTTAAAATTATTCTGAATCAATGGAAAGTGCGTAATGTAATACCTACCGTAAAAAGTTTAATTACGCACGCTGACGCAACTTGTAACTGCCAAATAAACGGTCAAGGGTGATCGGCATAAATTCCACGTCGGTGGCAAACAAGCGTGCAGCCTGACGGTAACAAGACACCGGACACGTTGCCTATGGATGCTTTCAATGCCAGAGGAATCCTGAGCGCACTGCCGACTTGTTATCGATTTGACCACTTAAGGGGCTCTACGCGCATTTTGATGAGTTTTGACGAGTTTTGAGTTGATATTCCCCCGTCAAAACTATTGATATGTTAATGGCACACACGCTAATCGGTTCTTCAATCCTTTATCTACATTTGCACGAGGTAAATTTTGAACAAAAAAATTTTTTTTTAATGATTTATTCAAACATGGTCCAAAAAAAGCTCTGTTTTCGATATTAGTATGTCGTTTATGTACTTTTATATATGAAATCTACATATAACTCTTCCTTATTGCCGTCTCTGACAACGCATGAGATATTAATTTTTTTAACTCATTTTCACAAAAGTTCCGCCATAATACTGTTTTTTATCACGAAAACTGTGAGTTTTGAAGTAAATATGAGATAATAATTTCGGTAAACCTCGTTTTTATTAGTACGATAAGCCATATAAAACACGAAACGGACAGTTACAGATCGAAGGCCATTGGGAGCTAGGAGCCCCTTAATTGTTGTACGAGTATTGACAGTTAGAGACAAATGCAGAGGGGTAATAAGGTAACGTTACGAACGCGCGTCAGGACACTTTAACTGTCATTTTCCCATATAATAGTACTTATTTTATGCAATCGTTATATACAGGATGTTAACGGGGTCATGATCCGGAATGACAAAAAGCGAATAAGATGATCATACTGAACAACCTTTCCCATGGGACCAACCACAAAATCGCAAAAAAAAAGAGCCAATTAAGAGTTAACTGTGAGTTAACTGCGATTTAATTGAGAGTTAATGTATGGAATACCTGGTTTTTTTTTGCGATTTCGTTGTTGGTCCCATGGGAAAGGATGTTCAGTATGATCATCTTATTCGCTTTTTGTCATTCCGGATCATGACCCCGTTGACATCCTGTATATTGTATGCTTTTTCAGTCGAGTACCACGTCAAGGTACGAGACTTAAAAAGCTGATCACATAACTATTGTATACAATACTTTTTCTACGAGTCAACGGAAATAATAATTTATTAAACATACTTGGTATCTATTGAAAATCGCCCCGCTGGAGCGAAGTGCAGCCAACCGCTTTTTTTAAAGCGCGTTGATGTCTTTCTGTAAATCGAGCCTCGTGATTGGTCAAAATTCATTTTAGTTTTGCGTACAATTGAATAATAATTATTTCGATTGTCCATAGAGCACAAACTTTTGCATCAGAATAAAAGTATTCAATTGCGTTATGGTTTGCGAGGTTCTAATATAAAAATAGTCGAAGAGTATAACAAGTCTAACTGACGCGCGTCCAATGCGTTACGTGATCGACCTGCAGCAGAAGGATGTGTTGGGTTGAGAGTGCAGAGCCCGCGTTAGACTCTAGCTATCAACACAAAGAATCCTCAAATCAATAGGGTCGGCAACGCGCTTGTGATTCTTGATCGCAAGCGCCCATATGCTACTGTGTCTATTTACCATCAAGCAGGCCGTATTCTTGTTTGCCACCGTCGTTGTAAAAATAGGCTAGTATCTTACATAAAAAAACACACTATGTTCATCAAAATTCGGTTCTGAAGTGCAATTTAAGTTTTGGTGCACAGTCAGTATTTTTTTGGTAAGCGATAAAAAATCTCCTAGAAAGAACAACTTACAATTGCCAGAAGTGACACTGAAATTAAATTAATTTGCTCTGGCTACCCCTTCCAGGACCACGGGCGTGAATGTATATGTTTACTTTTGCAGAATGACTTGGTCATTGAACTCTAATTGACCGCAAGCAAAAACACCATATCGAAGCAATCTGACCCCGGGGAAAGTGGGCTTTCTACGTCTTTCCGAGTAAAAGTCATATTTGCCGTCTCGCTTACAAATCCTCGCATATCTCACTGTACCGATACATTGCAAAATCAAGTTTAGATAATTGATATATAAAGTATAAATTCGATTGGCGTTTGGGGATCAGATGATAGAAGTAGTACGTTATTTTATTACAGATTGTAAAATAAATATTGTGTAAATTTTTCGAATTGTTACAAATTGGTCCCTATGTCGAATAAAATACAGTTAGACTTTTGGCTAGTGTTAAACAATGTTTAATTGTTGATTTAAGTGTTTTTTTGTTTCTGGCGTTATTATTATTGCATTTTAATTATATATTTTTTAGCTTTAAGATTATCTATGCAGAAACAAAAACATTTAATTACTGCGCAAATATAATATTGACATTATACCACGTTATCCACGTTAATCACCCGACCCCGATCACCCAGGGGAACCTAGTGGCAATTATTTTACATTCAACTAGGAAAAAATGATAATGTTCAGTTATGTCGCTTCGCCGGACGCTGCCGCGTCACACTCGCTTCGCTCGCTCGGCTCGCGCGCTGTAGAGTCGCAGTTCTACTAACAACCTAACCGTTTTTTCCCCTGGGGGATCAGGCTAGGGGATTAACGTGGATAACAGCCATTATACCTACCTAGAAGTATTTTAGACACTAATATTTGCTAAAGAGAAATGACACTGTAATTTGACTCCACAGTCAAACTGATAATTTCGTTGTGAGGAGCTAATGTACTTTATTATTTTTGTCTAATTTTACTTTTTAATAAATCAATATAATAAAAATATAAAAAATAACCTTTATAAATCAATACTAAATAGAGAAACTGCCCAGCAGGCATGTTTTTTTACGAGACTTGTGGTACATTTTTGGGACATCAGCCCCGCTATTATGTTTGTTTTTTTTTTTTTATACAACTACGGTGGCAAGCAAGCGTACGGCCCGCCTGATGGTAAGCGGAAACCGCAGCCTATAGACGCATGCATGAGTAACATGGGCGTTGCCGACCCTTGATAGGTTTTAAGCTCACCTCAACGCTCATACACAAATATATCTTGACACCGCGATTCGTAGTAACTATTAAGCGTAGGTTGAGGTCTAGTTTCGTTAGCCGTGACGGGTGAGGTGAGGCGCATGCGTGGGTAAAGAATAACAGCCCAGTAAGCTCTCGGTAGTACAAATACCGCATGCAGATTCAACCTACTAAATGCAGAAGAACCGCTTTCAAGATAAATGAAATAAATTAATTTTATTCTGCAAATAGGCCGTAATGGCACTTTTACAAGTCAAAATTCTACCAGCGTTTCTGAAAAAGAAGACCACTGTTAAGGGGTCCCATACGCTTTTATACGCGGTTTTCTTATGTTTTTTGTAGCTTATTAAGGTAACGGCGCCTATTACCGGGGGTATCAAAATCGGCGACTATTACCGTGGTATTTTCAAATATGCTTTTATAAGCAAACCGATCGATTTTCTAAAAAATATATTTTACACGAATGAAGCTTATTTATTTGACTTACGGACCTGTTAGCGCTAGTGTGTGTGAATGAAACAAAGTGCTCGCAATTCGTCAGTTTCCGCGACGGCAGCGCAGAAAGAGGTCGTGCCATACTAACGCGTGACGCCACAGGTAAGTGAACTCGAATCTTATTTAGTGTTTTACGTATTATTTATGGCAATTGAACGAATGGTTTGGTATTTAAATGGTTGTTTATTGTTTTCTGCACGACTTCTGAGTGTTTTTTATACATTTTGTGGCCTGGAAATACGTTTAAAATTGAAAATAAAATACATCGGTGATAGACGCCATATTTTGCTGTGGATACTATTACCGTGGTATACCACGGTAATAGTTTTTTTTATTTCGGATATTTATACTTTATTTTTGGTGTATGTGATCTCTTATACATATTTTCTTACGGTCATTCCAATCTTGATCTATTCACGCTATTAAAGAACTATTTCCGTGGTATGGAAAATATTCAACAAACCCTTAATATTTAACAAAAACTTCAGTACTGAATTCGTAGTTTGTATAGAAACCTTAAATTGTAAAGTTGTTTAAATATTGAGATAAAATTGTGTATTTACTTACCAGTTATGTTATTTTGGTTTTATACCAAGGTTGTAATATATATATTTGATTTATAATGAAAACTAAACTGTAACCGTTTGTTTTTATGGGTCGGAATTAGGTTTTTCCAACACTCCATATTGAGCCTATTACCGATGGTACGATCAGATAACCCTCGGTAATAGAATGTACGGGAATCTATTACCGACCCATTCAATATTTGTTTGGGTCGGTAATAGGTTCTTAAAGAAGCTTCTATTACCGAGTGACATTTTAGTCTTCTACCAAATTAATCACATTTAGGGTACCGTAAGCACAGATTTCTTTGATAAAGTCGAGACTTTTACTCATCAGTTGAAAACTTCCGTGTTAACTGCATATGTAGTTATCATAAGTCCTTCTTACTTTTGATACTTATATTATATTTATTTATTTATTTATGTATTTAATTATAATTATATATATATTCTTTGCAACCAAAAAAATATTTTTTCTCTGCCGACGAAAAGGGTTCTATCAGTTAGATGTGCTTTATTTGACTCGGATTCAGATAGCGACAAATAATCTCAGTAAACGAAGGCTGTACAGTTAAGTAAAGTTATGTAAAGTTACAAGCCAAATTTGTTGAATAATTTGTTTTTCATACAGTTTAGTTAATATAGTTTCTGGCCTATTATAACCATAGTTCCTAAAAACTTGTCAAATCGTGATCTCAAATAACATGATGTACAATGAAAGTTGATACTGTGATTTTCGGCAGTAACGACATTAATTTTACTCCAGGCAAAATACGGTTTTGAAAAACATTAATTTATAATAGCGTTTTTTTTGTTGATTTCATTTGAAAATGTTATTCTAAGATGATTTAGTCAAGAAGATGTTTGAAATTTTGTCGGATTTTGTCGCTGGGTAACTATTTAATTGATAATATATCCGTTATACATCAAAAATAAGCTATTATAAATTATTTCCAAAATTGACATTTTTTTCATACAAGTTGTCAGTTCATTGCCTGGACTATTTAGTAAGTAGAAGATTGTGCTGCTATTATTTATGTTTTAGATTTTTATTTTAAAAAGGGTAAATTAATCCGTTTCTTTTTAAATACAGATAATATTACAATAAAACATACCTATAATGTTTACATCATAAGCAACAACTTTTGGAAATTTGAGGACAAAAGTTGGTTCCGCGACTGATATTATATAAAAAGTCGTAGAACAAAATAGTTGGTGCTTATGGTTAATTTTCAGATTAGACCGAGGGGTATACTTAGTATTTTAAAATTAACCCTGTATATAACGGATAATATTTAAGTTATTAGTGTCTGATTTAAACTTGATGCCAAATATTATTATCAAAAATGTTACCATTTGAATGTGTAATTTGCACTGTGATTTAATTAGAAGTTATTTTTTGTTTTGTTAAGGTAATCATGTCAGTAAGACACAATTTTTATGAATCTTTGTGATTTAAAATTATACCATAATGTTACACTTACAAGATGTAACAAAACTCCCGTTTATTAATTAAGTAAATATAGAATCAGTAGCCCGACTACAAGAATACATGAAAACACTCGAAATTAGAAAATTATTGGACAGAGGTTTTGTTACGTCTGTAAGTACAAATTTCACCATACGATGTTAGATTTAATCAACGTCAATCGCCTGTTAGTTCATACATTTTGACAGATATTAACGCTCTAATCGTCCTTTAAGTGGTTCACATCGGATGGTGAAATTGGTACTAAGGCTTGAATCGACCAAACTTTTATTCCGAGAACAACGCTTAGGTACTTTCAGATAGTAATGTCACCCATTATGAGGTTTGGCCATTACTATCCGAGAGTAAGCATTATTCTTGGAATAAATTTTGGCCGAATCCAGCCTAAATATATAATTTAACTGTGTGGTTACTTAATAAAGGTGCCATGTCTACCATGTACGTCCTAATAGGTAATAAGTAAAAGTTATTCGTAAAATCTGTCCGTATAATTTGTTGATTTATGTTTTATAGGTATATTTTATAATTTGTTTTACTGCTTGGTAATTTAATTATTTGTAATTGATTGTAACATCTTTGATAATCGAAATATAAATCCTAGGTACAATCATATTTTAACGTTTTATTTCATTTCCTTAAAAAACTTGTTGTGCAAAAATGATACTTATACGGAACCAAGCCATGATTTATTTTTCTAACCCTCGGTATTAAGAGTCCGCAGTAGGCTCGGCCGAATTTCACCTTCCCATACAAACGTAGTTACGCTCTCATTTTAAAACTATGTGTTGGATTGTGACGAAACTTTGCATATACAATGGCATGAGGTATATCTATGTCTGTAATTAGTTTACATGGTTCCAGTTTATAAAACAAACAAAATACAGCAAAAACAAGTTTTGTATGAAAAACTTAAATTCGCTGTATTTTTTTTACTATGGTATCTGAAGCTACATAAACTAATTACAGACCTGGATATACCTCATGTCATTGCACGTGAAAATTTTCGTTACAATCCAACACGTAGTTTTAAAATGAGAGCGTAACTACGTTTGTATGGAGAATCGAGCTTACTGCGGACTCTTAAGCTCCGAATCATGAGTCAGGTGCCTATTACCGATGGTAGAAAATGGCTGCTTTTTATACCCTCGGTAATGGAAGCTGAATTCGCGGTAATAGAATCACAGCCGGTTTATTACCACGGTAATAGAAGACTTGGGTATTTTGGTTTCAATAATTATTTTGCAATATATAATGGAGTAAAATGAGTCAAAAAAGTTACGAGGCTTAAAGGTCAATAATCACTCTTAAATAAAAAAAATTTTTTCGGTCGCTCAGGAGCTTTGATAACCTTATTTTTTTGGACTCACTTGAAAACTTCCTTAAGTACCACGGTAATAGGCGCCGTTACCTTATATTAACAACAACGGCTTTAAGCAATATAGTATCCCATATTTACTTCAAAGTTCATTGTTTTCGAGATATTTGGCATCAAAGTTGGACAATTTTAGGCCAAAAAACTAGTTTTCTGGCCATAACTTTTGTGTTAATTGGTTTAAAATGAAAACCTTGGACGAGTTTTTAAAGACGTCACAGACGAACCCAAATGGGTCATCATTTAGGTGCGCGTCTTTTCGGTGGACATTGCCAAAGTTAAGGGCTGTAAAGCCTAATTTTTGGTTGAACTTTGAACTTTTTTGGAGATAAAAGATTGAAGAACCGGTAGCCGTTTGATTTATAATTCTATCTGTAGTGCAAAAGTAGGAGATACGATTCAAAACTTTCAAAAATCGATGAAAACCTCGGGTAGCCCCTTAAGAAGAAACGCCGAAACAAACTCAACACAGTCAGTAATTTTTTGCCAAAAAAAGCTTATTGCAATGATAGTTCTTAACCTACTAAATAAGTCAAACTGAATATGAATACAAAGAAAATAAATGATCATAATGCGTTGTTCTACAAGAACACATGTCCGAATAAGCTATATGAATGATTAAGCTATTTTGGGCCATGCATTTCTGTCATTTAGATGGTCATTGATAAGGCAGCTTTGTGTAGTTTTGACAACTTTTAAATCCATTCTACTATTATAAATATGAAAGTGTACCTGTCTGTCTGTCTGTTATCTCTTCACACTTAAACCGCTGAACCGATTGAGATGAAATACAGTATCGAGATAGTTTGAATCCTGAGAAAGAAGATAATAATGTTACACATTAGCGATAAGAATTTAGATCATAAAACCTATTATGTAAGCGTCACTCACACACGACACACAAACCATATACAGGGTGTCCAGTAAATAATGGATAACCTTCTAACCACCAATAGGCCACCTTAGGCTGGTCCAGAAAATCCACTTTAGGGTTTAGTAAAAGTTCCCTGGTTTTCGAGATTTTCACACTTTTCATAATTTTAAGTTTTCGGTTCCTTATTTGACTGTTATCATCGTGGTAACGAGAAATGTAATGATTTGTTTTTTTTTTGTTTTAAGTTTTTTTTTTTTTTTTTTGTTTTTTTTGTTTTTTTTTTTCTGGAACAGCCTAAGGTGGCCTATTGGTGATTAGAAGGTTATCCATTATTTACTGGACACCCTGTATAAACCCCTTTTTTACCTAAATAAATATTCATTTAGGTAGTAGAGGTGTAAATAATACAAGACCCAAGACTCGTATTATTTACACCATTACTACTGCCTACGTCTCATCCCCACCCCCTAATAACAATAATAATAATAATCATTAATTTGATGTCAGGCAACTAAGGTCCATAGTTACAAATACCTTACAGACTAACATACATACGAGTGCAATATAATCTAAGACACTAATATGTTTTTAAGCGACAAAACAGCGTGGCTCCGTTGCGTCGTCAAGTCCGGTGTAGAATTCGGTAGGTTGCCCTGTCCCCGTATCATGGTCGGCCTTATCACGCAATAAGTGACTAGATAGAGCGTCAGTCTCGTTCTATCGAACGGTGTCAGCCAGTGACGGACGCTCTATCTTGTCACTTATCGCGTGATAAGGGCGACCATGATACGGGGCCTGGAACCGTCGAAACACGACACCCTCCGGCCAGAAGTCAGCACACGCGATGGTCTCCTGCAACGGCCACGGCACGGAGTGAGAAAGGGGTTGAAATGGGGGATGGATGGGCAGAAGCTGGCTGATAAGGGTGTAAACAAACCAGCCACTTTCAAGACTGTCAGTGTACTCAAGCCAGCTTTGTAGTTTTGACAACTTTCAAATGTCAAATATGGCGGTGATGCCGGCCGCCTGGGAAACTGATACAGCCTCTGGGTCAAACTGTGTGAACTTTGCCACAGAATAGCCATAGGCAGAGAAGCCGCTGTCACAGTTACATATTTCACCTAGGTATTCATTATTGACGTTGAAATGACATGAATCATTAATACAAAATATGTGTCTATTGTTACATGAAATAAAATATATTATTTTATATTACGAGAAAAATATTTCTTTGCTATTCCGCTATAAAAACGTGCTGGTCTATCAGTGAAGATAAGATGAAACTATTTGCGTATAAACATGCAAAAAATTACAGCAAACCATTGTTTGCATTGTTTAATAGTTAGTAATATATATCATGGACTTCCGCAAAGTAACGCCTGATTCAATATATATTTTTTTTTTATATTATTTTTTTTATTAATTAATTCACAAATACTTAATACAATAATAATAATTAGCAGAATAATACACAGTCTGAAAAAGTTGAAGAGCACATAACAGTTCAACTGAGCAATGTTTGCACGTATCACTCGCGGCTTGTTTGCTCTACTAAAACCAAACCAAAATAAAAGGATCGGCTCTGATAAGATAACTCAGTACTACAGTCTTTATTCTCTTATTTTTACAACAATGATCAATCGTTATTAGAGATGCAACGGATAGTGGTTTGGCTGGATACCGGATTCCGAATATCCGGCGGTGCAGCCGGCCGGTAATCCGCTATCCGGCCGCAGGATATTCGGCCGAAAGTTACATGCCTAAAATGAAGCAAATTCTACCGCACCCGTGCGCGGCGCTCTGTGTAGGTTTATTTCAACTTGTCACATACTAATATGACAGGCTTGAAACATGCGCAAATTATTAAAATGACTGATAATTGATTACTTTGTAGTTCGTTATTTATTCACCCTTATTTTACCTACTGTCGTTCTCTTTTTACCATTGTAATATTTTACATTCACATTATATTACTTTTATTATGGAAAAAATGTTATGTTTTTCGTTATAAAATACTATCCGGTATCCGGCCGGATACTATGCCACTATTCGGTATCCGGCCGGATAATAAAATTGTGGCCGGATAGGCCGGATACCGGATAGTGGCCGGATATCCGTTGCATCTCTAATCGTTATGTCATCATTCGCATTTTCTTTATCAGGGTCAGTCAAAACGAGCCGCCGCCGACTGTTTCGCACCCGGCTCGCATGTCTACTCAGTAGTCGAGAGCGGCTGGCCAGGAAAACGCTCGAGTCCATTTCGGGGCAATGAATCTGTAATTTTTCCTCTCCTGACCTGATCTGACCTGTTCCTAATTTTTGTTCGTAATTTCCTGCTGCCCAAAGGTTATCTAGAAGAGATCGCTCTATAGCGATAAGACCGCCTGTTGCTACCTGTTATACTAGCTTATAGGGGGGCTGTTGGTCTCTTATAGGGCTACATAAAGACCTTGATAATAATTGAAACAGACATACATTGAATTACTTAGAATTAGGTGACATGAATTATTTTAGTTATTTTAATTAAGAAATGTGTATGTGTGTTTGTATAACAGAATAGTAATGTTGGTGATAAAACGGATAGATACAATGTAATCTTTGACGATGCAAAAGTGATTGTGAAATCCTACTTGAATAAATGATTTTTATCTTATCTTATCTTATATCTTATATTGTTCTGCATTTGTTGGTTTTGGTGCAATAAAGAATATTAATATCACTACATAGTATAAAACAAAGTCGATTCCCGCTGTCGTCCCTATGTATGCTTAGATCTTTAGAACTACGCAACAG
Organism: Epinotia ramella; assembly: GCA_947578815.1. Classification (NCBI taxonomy): domain Eukaryota; kingdom Metazoa; phylum Arthropoda; class Insecta; order Lepidoptera; family Tortricidae; genus Epinotia; species Epinotia ramella. The sequence goes on along the minus strand of OX388226.1, from coordinate 2,250,972 downwards.
ATTTTGATGCGGTTTTTATTAATGATTCAAGAGGAAGGTTTATATGTATAATGGGGTATACAGATTAAGTGATTTTACCCCAATTTGTCAGGACAACATGTCGAAGTCAGAATTGGGTGTGTCGTACAGACGTAACAACTGCAACTACAATTTCATTCAGTGTGGCCAGTTAACAGTAAGAAAGCGAAAAGACTGCAAGATTGTTACTAACCGATGAGATAGGGCAAGACAGCACGTCTATCATGGGACGGCCGCGACATACTCTCGCTTTTTCTCGCACTATATTGTTCTAAGTGTTCTAATAAGAGAGAGACGGATAGTGCGAGAAAAATCGAGAGAGCTCGCGCGCCGTCGCGTGATAGCCGTGCAGCACACAAAAACCGAGAGTATGTCGCGGCCGACTCATGATAGACGTGTTGTCTCGCCCTATCTCATCGGTAAGTAACAATCTTGCAGTCCGCTTCGCAGGACCGTTTGAATGCGGCCATTTTTTGCTTTCTTACTGTTAACTGGCCACACTGAATGAAATTGTAGTTGCAAAACACCGGTTATAAAAAAATACAATATTAGTGTATATTTTTTAATTTTCATTTAAATTTATTTGAATGAAATTTGTGAGAAAAAAAAACACTTGGCAGATCATCCAAATCCATGGTCCAAATTGTGATTTTCATGCAATTAGTCGGAAAACTCGTTTGACGGTTGGATTGCAGCGCAACATGCATCCACACGATAGCAATTAGTCAGATTTTGATGAATTGGGGCTGATTAATCATGTAATGTATATGCCCCATAATATAGTACCCGTGCGAAGCCGGGGCGGGTCGCTAGTTATCAATAATATTATCTGACATCTGTTTCCTAGTGTCCTAAAACGGGAATGGCCGTTGTTTACAACGCCAAGTCTGTTCTACTCTGTTCCTACTTTTCCCCTACAATGCAAGTTAAGTGCCTCCCAGAGAGAAATTACTCGCTGATTGTGTTTCGAGGCCACATTAACATAATACGGCGTTAATTTATTAATTATTAGTTTATTTAATGGTTGGCTTTAGTACGGGGCGACGGAAGTACCTGAGACAGATGAAGATAAGAATAGAGAGGTTATACAAGCTCGTATTTAACTTGCACTGTTCGTATATTAAGCGCAATTTAAATTCTAGCGCAAAAGATTGCAGCAAGTTTCATTAATTAATTAATATTAGGGGATAATCTTACACAAATCGAGCTAGCCATAATAAGCTCAATAAGTTTTTTTTATGGGTAACTACTAGACGATGATATATTTTAATAGATATACATTAGTTCTTAAATAAATATAAAACATCCAAGACTCATAACACAAATATTTCCCCTTACCGGGATTCGAACCGAGGACCTCCAGCTTCGTAGGCCGCTGCCTGACTGTGACTACCCACTAGGCTAATAGGTCATTCATTACATTGCAAGTTACCGAGGCAAGCATACTGCGTTGATTCATCTATCAACCCCGCGGTATATTTAAAATTGCATGCAATTTATTGCTTGCGTAAATTGCGCTTAAGGCGCCGTAGGTTCATGGTCTTCTCTCCCTCTCACTGAGCATAAGCGTGAGCGAGATGGAAGTGCGTGCTCGGAAGCGCGGATATCATGTTTGGCCGTTTAAATAAATAAAAATGTAAACACTGATTTATCTCAAACATGATATTGCCGATTTTTAGAAGCAATTTTAATACTTATAGCTTTTGTGCATAATTTGTTACGAATATTTTAAGTGTATTTTTGTGTGTTTTAGACCTATGTTCGTGTTTTTTTTCTATCGAGCGAAATTTGCTTAATCATGTTTCGAAGCACTGATTTCCCTGCAGAAAAGCCTCAAGATTACTATTTGTATTTTTTTGAAACCATATTATTATAAACAGACGCATTATATTGTTTCAAAAACTCTGTTCGCTTAACTTCGCTGAACCTACGGCGCCTTAAGAGGGGGCGTATCGCCAGGGAAAAATCAGAAATCACCCGCGCGCCCCGTACCTGCCGCGCTGATGCGTCTATTGCTGCCCCGCTCCTTCTCGCATAGTATATGCCCCGACAGTCAGATGAAACATGATGAATACCTATAGATAATTATAATAAGTGGAAAGAAAGACAAAATCTGTAAGTACCTATATTTGAAGATATAATTTTCGCTAGTAGCTAAGTCAGTTTCGAGAGCTATAACTGAAATGACCTTCCGTTTTTTTACTAAATCACGTAAGGGTTGTAATTTAGCATACCTAATAATGTCTCGTAAAAGGCTAAAGCAAAAAAACAGCTATAATCGAATTTAAACTTTTGTGAGACATATCTAAAATACTACTAATAAATCCACGGTTAAAAAATTAACGTAAATGTCACGGCAGGCGACATGTTTCGAACTCTTCGGGAGTTCTTCTTCAAAACAAACATCGAAAACACTAATCCTGAAGAAGAACTCCCGAAGAGTTCGAAACATGTCGCCTGTCGCGTCATTTAATACGTGAATTTATTAGTAGCATTAAAAAAAACTGTAATTTATTATGAAAACTTCGATCATGTTTATGAAAGTCAGATTTTCAGGCCACTGTGTGGCGGCCAAATTTTTCAATTCTGACCCCGTGTCATGGTCGGCCTTATCACGCGATAAGTGACAGGATAGAGCGTCCGTCACTGGCTGACACCGTTTGATAGAACGAGACGATGCCCCTATCTTGTCACTTATCGAGTGATAAGGCCGACCATGATACGGGGCAGACCCCGATCAGAATCTCGGATTCGTACTTGGAGACAATGGAGACGCTTTGGCCCTTTAGTTATCAATTTTGAACATACTCGTATTAAAGAAAAACTGCAAAATTGTGTTCACTTTTTTTAATATAAAAATGTCCAACTTCGCAGGCAATAATTCGGGTGCAGACTCGAAAATTATTATTACTCCAAAAGAAAGAAGGCAAAAAAATATGCATAGTGATGAAAATCCCATTCAGATATCTCAAAGAATTACGAAGCTACAACCGTTTTAATATTGCTTGTTAGAGAGAAAACGCAAACGGTGTGTGACGTCACATTACAGGATGCTGCCGGCAGGCCGCGTCGACGGCGTCGCCGACCACGATGCGCGCGGCACGTTGCCGTCTTCTGTGACGTCACATTCTTCCAGCGTCATCGTTTCATATGAAGTTGCGTTTTGCGAAAAAGGGACAGAACACATCCCTTCTTAAAACTTTGGACACTTATAACTTCGTGATTATTTAACCTTTTGCGTTGATTTTTTCTCCATTTGACAATTTTTTTTATCCTTCTTCGAGAAAATATCACATTATTTTATTTAGTGTCTACGCCCCTATTGTTGGAATCTAAAAGCGTCACCCGTGATGACTTTAAAGAAAAAAAATGACAATAATTACACGGTTCACCCACGTATTAAACGTCACTACGGGCGACATGTTTCGAACTCTTCGGGAGTTCTTATCGGGATTGAGTGTTTTCGATGTTTGTTTTGAAGAAGAACCTTTCTGTCGTGTCGTTTAATACGTGAATTTAACCGTGAATTTATTAGTAGCATTAAAAAAAAACTATAATATATTATGAAAACTTCGATCATATCTATGAAAGTCAGATTTTCAGGCCACTACTGCGTGGCGGCCAAATTTTTCAATTCTGATCTCGGATTCGTACTTGGAGACAATGGAGACGCTTTGGCCCTTTAGTTATCAATTTTGAACATATTAAAGAAAAAGTGCATAATTATGCTCACTTTTTTAATATCAAAATGTCCAAGTTCGCAGGCAATAATTGTTGGAATCTGCACTCTCGATAACCCTAAAAGCGACACCCGTGATGACTTTAAAGAAAAACAATGTCAATAATGTCACTACGGGCGACATGTTCCGAACTCTTCGGAATTTCTTCTTCAGGATGAGTGTTTTCGCGGCGGTGTCGCTTGAATCACGACAAGATTCAAGCGACACCGCCGCGAAAACACTCATCCTTAAGAATAATTCCCGAAGAGTTCGAAACATGTCGCCCGTAGTGACATTTAATACGTGAGTTGAACCGTGTAATTATTAGTACTGTTTCAACACGTCACACGAAAGTTTAAATTCGAAAAGCAATGTCCGCCATCTTGGAATTCAAAATGGACATCATTTCTAGAATCTTCACCCTCGAGAAGCCTGCCAATGTATGTTGTTCTTTAAAAAAACGCGCATATTAATTTACAACGAATGTTTCAAAAAATTTAAATAATGCGACCACTTTTAGAAATATTTCTGACTATGAATTCGTATTTAGACCTCTCAGACATCGATTTTGAACATAACCGGATTTATTCTCAACTAGCGATCCGCTCCGGCTTCGCACGGATACTATATTATACATATAAACCTTCTTCTTGAATCACTATCTATTAAAAAAAACCGCATCAAAATCCGTTGCGTAGTTTTAAAGATCTAAGCATACATACAGACAGCGGGAAGCGACTTTGTTTTATACTATGTAGTGATAGTGATACTCGTAGTGATAATCCATACTAATATTATAAATGCGAAAGTGTGTCTGTCTGTCTGTCTGTCTGTCTGTCTGTCTGTTACCTCTTCACGCTTAAACCGCTGAACCGATTTGGATGAAATTTGGTATAGAGATAGTTTGAGTCCTGGGGAAGGACATAGGATAGTTTTTATCCCGGAAATCATCCCCTAAGGTGGTGAATTCGGGGGTGAAAGTTTGTATGGAGCTGCGATATAAACGAGTTCCACGCGGACGTAGTCGCGGGCAGAAGCTAGTCTTTCATAAAGTAAATACACGATCGACAGAAAAATGTTCGTCTAGTTTTGCATGTACTGCACAAATTATTCTAAGAAGCCGGTCACCCGCCGATCGCTGCGTAATATTATAGTTGTATTTTGAACTTTAAGATCTATATGTTAAGGTCGACTTTTAAATATATTATTTCAAAATGTAGCAAAATATCTACTGGAATGTAATGATACGTTCATTCACTGGACGAATATACTGGGTCACAATATTATTGAAATAATTATGTTCATCGTGCTGTCGTGAGAGCACAGAACGTAGTCCTCTCGTCTCAGCGGAGCGATTACGACTGACTCCGCCCGCGAACGGCAACAAAAGATATACAGAACCGCACGAAACACGCGACGGGAGAAAGGGTATCGCGCTAAATAAAAAAGGCCTATACGCCAAATACGTTTCACCTCAATAAGTCTGAAAAGGGACTACATAAAAATACCCCGCTAGTACTTTCATTAGGTAATGTGAAAAGCTATTATACACTCAACTTTTACTTAATTTATATGCACGGGAACCTCACACTATTGAAATTGAGTAAAAATAAGACATGTTTTGGCGGTTCTTTTCTATCGAGGCAATTTTGGTTTTGTATGGTTTTGTTCAGACGATTCAATTGCAAATATGATGTAGTTTTGGTATGTTCTTTTTCCTGGCATTCGCTTTAGTTTGTCATAGGTAAATATTCAATCTAAGAACCCCGATTTCGCGGAGCGCCCCCTCAAGTAAGTGTATAAAGAACATGCTCTGTTCACATAGCCCGATCCTATATCACAGTCTGCTCAACACATTTGATATCGTTATGTGAACACGCTCTCCGTCAGAGCGACCATGGTTCGGACAGAGCGTGTAGACAGTTGTTTCTTCGCAAATGTGTCGATAAACGTCATATAATATAAACGCTCACTGAGCTTTGATAATTACATCCTCAGCTCCCTTATCACGCTCACCTGCGGCTCGCGTGAACAATCCCACCTCACCCGCCTCTGATGTATATCAACATAGCTCACCTTATCACAATGTACTATATTACAACCAGCGAACGAAAAAAACATAGAATTCGAGCTCCTTACAAATTTCTACCTAAACACGTGCCTAAAACCCGGTATGCGCATGTTCGAACTAAACGGCTGCCTGGCATCGTTCTGCCACCCCGCCCCCAACCCCGCATAATGGCAATGGCACCTATTCCGTGCGGCCATTTTGTGCGCTACTTAGACTTCTATGGTTATTTCGTTCGCTGTTTAAATACACCTGTTTAGACAACTAAAATGAATTTGACCAATCACGTGGCGCCTTTGCTGAACTATAATGAATTCGAACAAAATGCCATTTTGTGTCAGTAACTTATGTAGATACTCGTCTATTCTTAATGATCTGTGACGCCTATCTATAGTTTTAGGCACCTAAATGATTATGACTATTTGTGTGACCCACGCGCTTTACTCTACTTTATAATTGTAGTAATTACATATTTTTAATAGAGACGCTGTGTTAAAACTGGATAGGTACCTACTTAAGATAAATGTGTCTCTAGTTACTAGATTATAGATTCAGATTAGATTTATTTATTACACGATATAAATTACAATATTGCATAAATGTCAAGATTACAAGAATTTCTACCATGTTCGTCAATTTTAATAATAAGAACTTAATGAGTCAACTGTAAATACAAAATTATATTATTATATCTCCTGAAAAGGATCGTCATTTATTACGCACAATAACATAACAGAATAATAATCACACATAACATTGATACATATTAAGTTAACAAAAATAAATGTCAATTTAAGAAAACATAATACACAATTAAATAGTCATTTCCATGTACTCGTTAACGGAGTACAGAGGGTTCTCCAACAAAAGATTTCTCAGTTTGTGCCGGATTTTTTTTTGTAAGATGTTTCTCTCTTGTAGTGGTGCAATAAAGAGTATTTATTATTATTATTATCTCTTTATTTATATTTGATCTTAAGCTAGGTTTTTACATTAATTATATAAAAAGTAAAATATAAAACTATACATACAAAACATAAAATCATTATAAAAACCTAATCTAGGGTGCAGCCGGCAGCGAGGCGCGGCCTAAGCTACCGGCGGGCGGTCAGGGCGACAGAGACAGGAACCTCCTGACTATACGCGCAGTATCCAGGAGTACCGCCTTCTGTATCTGACCCTTGATCCAGCCGCCTAGCGAGAGTCTCTTGAGGTGATGGTCGAGACTCTTCGCTATTAAACCGTTCGCCGAAACGACTATCGGGACGATGATCGTCGAATCAACATCCCACATGGCGGTTACCCCGTGAGCCAGGTCTAGGTACTTGCTGGCTTTGTCCTTCTCGGCCTTCAAGAGGTTCTCGTCATGGGGGATGGTGATGTCGTCGATTTATTATTATTATTATTAATGTTTCGTCAGACGGTTCATTCCTTAGATTGTTTGTTTTTTCTCGTGAAACTTTTCTGAGATGAAGTTAAGTGCAATGACTGTAGTCAAAAGCAATGAAATCGAGTAAACTTTGTAGGTATTCAATCTTTAATCGCAAAGTGCTCTAGGGATGTTAAGCTTGTCCTGTTTAGAGCATATTGTCAAAGTTTTTATACCTGTTAGCTGTGGACAAAAAATACACGGAAGACAATACAATGATGCCTTAAATCTGACGTTTCTTATTTTAGGCGGTCTATACAACTTACTTAGCTGCCTAAATGCTATTCTAAATATGTCGTTTTTAATCTGCCGCCTAAATTATGTCTAAAAATTAGACAATTTCGTTTTAGGCCAGTTAAGCCATGTGGACGTAGAATCGGGTCTACTGTTAGAAATGCATACGCAATTGCGCACCAAACAGCCTAGATTCTGTAGTGCATCGGCAATGTTTGCTGACGCCAGGATACCCGATTTCTTTGCCATTATTAGAAAGATGGCACAGATTAAGTACGCATTTCTAACAGTAGACCGGATTCTACGTCCACATGGCTTAATTAGCCTAAAACTATATTGTCTAATTTTTAGACATAATTTAGGCGGCAGATTAAAAACGACATATTTAGAATAGCATTTCGGCAGCTAAGTAAGTTGTATAGACCGCCTAATTAAGAAACGTCAGATTTAAATTAGCGCTGTCATTTGATTATGACAGCTGCTCATAGAATAGCAAAGTGCTTTAGCGACACCTAAATAAAATTAGGAAGTTTAGAGGCCACTGTAGAATCGGGTCCAGTGTATCTAAGAAGCCGTTTTAGATACACAGTAGTATCTAAAACGGCCGATAACAACTTTGACGTCACACCTGTCCAAAATGCGAGTTTTACCGCACGCTGCGCGTATGGTAAAACTCGCATTGTGGCCAGGTGAAGACGTAAAATTGTGTACTCACCACGGGCAGTAAAAAAAAAGCCCTCTATCGCATATTTACAACCCTCGCCTGCGGCTCGGGTCATAAATACCTGCGATTTCGGGCTTTCTTTCTTTTACAACCCTCGGTAAGTAATGTACTATTACCGAAATGCAAGTTATCTGCATTGGTTTTCTGCTCATCGGATTTTATTTTATTTATATCATCATATTTAATTGTATTTATACTTTTTTATATTATTACTAGCTTCTGCCCGCGACTCCGTCCGCGTGGAACTCGTTTATATCGCAGCTCCATACAAACTTTCACCCCCCCATTTCACCCCCTTAGGGGATGATTTCGGGGATAAAAACTATCCTATGTCCTTCTTCGGGACTCAAACTATCTCGATACCAAATTTCATCGCAATCGGTTCAGCGGTTTAAGCGTGAAGAGGTAACAGACAGACAGATAGACAGACAGACAGACAGACAGACACACTTTCGCATTTATAATATTAGTATGGATTACGATTGTAATGGGTTTATTGCACAAATTAATTTTCCCCGTTTAGTAAAAATAATGTGTAAGAAACGTGAAAGTGGAATGACGAGTGTCAAACGATTTGTTACATAAAAATTCTTGTATTCTACCGATAGTCGAAAAGTAAAAAAAAAAGAAGTGGTAGCGTAATGCCATACTTCTCCGGTGTGACCAGCCTTTGGAAACTCTCATAGAATGAAAAAATGTACGGGATAGTTCACGCATCTTAGCCAACCTAACAAAACACAGAACTTTTGCACCTTATTACAAGGCAATAAAGTGCACTCATTTTTTCTTTACGTTGGTAGTAGACAGAAGAGAATCCTAAAACAATGTATGAAGTTCCGCCTCCTAAAGCGTAGTGGTTATAATCTCTTTGGGTGTGACTTACAGCCCGCCATACCGACGAGAACACATTATAAAAAAAAACAATTCATCCATTTGTATCAGGCTATTTTTTGCACAGCAAATCATCGTCGAGTGGACATTCACGAAAATCACCATGCCAAACTTTTCCGGCAGTTCCAAATGACCGCCATACCGCCCCGCAGGCTGTAAGTCACACCGGAGAAGTATGGCATTGGCACTACCAACTAGGGTACAGAGGTCGTCAAACATGATGGTCCGCTGTCCGGCTGTTCACTTGTAGATACAGGTCAGATTTCTACCTATTCTCGTGAAGTTTTGTGAGCCGGTACAAGTGCCGAAAATAGGAAATTCGCAACGAGTGGTGATAAATTAAAATACGACCGAAGGGAGAATTTTAAATCGACACGAGTTGCGAATTACCTATTCGCACGTGTATCGTACAACGTTTTACTGTACATATGGCTCTTTAAAGTTTCGACACATGCACGGAAAGTGCTCTTTCCGCAAAAAAAACTTTTGAAACTGGCTGGCTCGCGAGTTCTGCTACTCACAGAATAATAGCAGTAACCAAATACAATATCAACCATTTCTCTCCAATCTGCACAAATGTTTCCTCAAACCGAAACGTCATACAACATTGCAAACGAAAGCAAATGTCATAGAAAGCGAACGCCCAAGTCCCGGCGTCCCTCGGAGAAACTGGAAAGTGATGGTAAACATGCACGCGCATGCTGGGTATTATGTTTTGTAGTCCGCGATCCGACTGTAGTCTCAGGTTAGGTTAGGCTACTTACGACCGAACCTGCGAGACCCTTCCTACGAAGCTGACGGTCTAAACAAACTGAATCGACAAAAAGCCATATAATTATTGAACCTGCTCACAATATGGTTCAGGACAAGTATTGACCTGGATTGTAAAAACGAACATTATGAAATAAAAATATCAAATGTCGATTGTACTAGTTACTAGATTTCATAGATCTTAAGTGACAAGATAGGAGTCGTCTCGTTCTATCGAACGTTGTTAGCCAGTGAAGGACGCTCTCTCTTATCACTTATCATGTGATAAGGCCGACCATGATACGGGGTCAGATGTGTTAGGTTGCATAGATTTGATAGGCTATAAACCACAATATTATAGGCAATAAGGCAATGTTTACAAAATATGAGACCTACCCGACCCTGCGTGACCCTTCCTACGAAGCTGACGGTCTAAACAAACTGAATCGACAAAAAGCCATATAATTATTGAACCTGCTCACAATATGGTTCAGGACAAGTATTGACCTGGATTGTAAAAACGAACATTATGAAATAAAAATATCAAATGTCGATTGTACAAGTTACTAGATTTGATAGATATCTTATACATCTGATGTGTTAGGTTGCATAGATTTGATAGGTCATAAACCACAATAAAATAGGCAATATCTACAAAATATGAGACCTACAAAAAAAAAATTGGTATGTTAATAAAACAACGACACACATTTTTGACCGATCTGATCCCACACTACATAACTACATATTGTATTTCAAGGGAAAACCTGGAATTAACTTAATATGTGCTTGTTTAAATAGTTTACTTAACGTTACTCTTAACTAAGTATTCTAGACGTTCTAATGAATGTCTGTTAGTATGAGAAAATAGCATATATGTATAAACTTAACACATTTTTGCGTTTTCACTAGAATCTTGGACGACGTAATTGGATGCTGGTAGTTCATAAACGGGCCAATTCCCACTGGTTCTAGTATATGTTCTATTGATGGAACTAGTGGGAATATATCTTATCAAAAAAGAATCCGAAGGGTCATACATACCCACGCATACTATTCTGTTCTGAGAGGTAGGCAGATCATATGGAATTTTACGCACATTTAGCAATTGTGTATGCGGAGTTATTCATCCATAAAATCACAATTATTCCGAAATTCATTCCGAAACACATTTTCAACTTAACAAAAGGCCACTGATCATTCTATGTATCGAATAGGAATATAAAATAATTTTGTATTAAGCAGTTACGCTGCTAACGAAATTATACATTTTTTAAATAAAGGAAAAATTTAAAAATTTAATGCTCCGAGTCGGATTTGAACCGGCGACAACAGGCAATTATGGCCCGTCGCTACTAACCAACTGAGCTATCGGAACAATCCAGTTCGGGCACCAAATTCTTCAATCAGTTCCTTCCTACAACGCCTTAGGGAGGCGTGTAGCGACATCTACCAGAAGAAATAGGCTTCTTAACGGCACCAACGTCTCAAATTATATTGAGAAATCGTCAGTAACGATGCGCCACCCCATACTAAATTATTTTTTTATTAAGCAGTTATTAAGTGGTTTAAAAAAGGAATATAAAAGTTAGAAATTCCATCTGCGGTGCATGGTTGTTAGTTTTCCGTACCAAAATTGGTCCAACAAAACCTTATTGGTATTATGAAATTCGGATAAAATAGATTTCGGACAAATCACTTCACGGAATATGTAGAGTAGGTATCCGATTGCAATAACGAATATACAGTATAGACACTGCTTTAGTTCAATAAAACGCAACACTTTAATTATGCAATTTATTTCATATTCGTACTCATTTAACTATAAATATAGTCCTAATCTTACAGGTAACTTTCAATTTCGAATTTCTGGTAACCATGAAACATCACAATTGATTTCTTAACATATCGTATAATAAATTTGCTTATTCATGAAGTACATAATTATATAAATAAAAGGTTGATTGTATAAATAATAACTTTCCTGCGTAAATAGTATAGTTCTTGAAGGACTATTCCTATTAAAAATCAATTGCCCAATCAATTGTCATTTTTCAACGGACAATCTAAATGGTAAAGGGTGAAATGAAAAATAACGCAGGAAATACACTGATCGTATGAGCACTAGAACTTAACATATAGGTAATATAAATATCGCTTAAAATTAATCAGAATTCAATTCATCGTCAATTTGACACAAAAATCATACATTAATACAAAAGTCACAAAGAAATCTAGTGCAACTCGATTTTTTAACTTTAACAAAATCTAAATTGAGATCGGCTGCGAAATTTTGAAAAGGACTGGAGAAAATTTGTGAACTCTAAAACTGTCAAAAATTATGAAATGCTAAGTACTTTGAAAGCCAATAGAAAATTGAAAAAACGAGTGGTACTGACCAGTTGACCACTCGTATTCAATTCAATTCTAGGTAGAAAGTAAGTGCCTGCAATTTTGACACTAAAATCGTATTTCATCATCATATATTATCAGCCGAAAGACGTCCACTGCTGGACATATGCCTCCCCCAAAGAAAGCCACAATGACCGGTCCTGCGCCACCGGCAAATCGTATTTACTTTATTTTAATTTTCGAGCGCTCGAAAGTCAAAAATCGGCCCTCAGAAGCGGAAACTAGTGCATACAATAACACTGAAAATTATTTAGGTGAATTCTGACCCCGTAGCATGGACGGCCTTATCACACGATAAGTGACAAGATAGAGCGTCCGTCACTGCCTGACACCGTTCAATAGACCGAGACGGACGCTCTATCTTGTCACTTATCGCGTGATAAGGCCGACCATGATACGGGGTCTGGACTCTTTTAGAATGCAATTGGGACTGCCAATTATATATTTTATATCTGTCTTTTTACACTACAACACTGAAAAAATAATTTCTAAATGAACGTACGAGTATGTCTAGTTCCAGTGACTTCTGTATCCATTTTACATCGAGAGCAGCAGAGTCAAAGAAGTTTCATGATCAAACTGACAATTTACCGTCGCAAAAATTCCAAAACCCCTTACCAATAAATTATTTCCCTACAAAGTACTTTATATTCATCGATAATTATTAAACTTATTAAATTAATAGTTGGGTGATTTGCACCCTGGATTCCATCTGGAGAAATGATGTCAATACTATTATTTCTTAAGTGATACCTTATTATCTATATGATTATACTTTTGCAGCTTCTTTAGCTTCTTTCAAACTCCTTTCTCTTTCTAACAATCTCTTCCTTACTTCCTCTGGATTGTATCTCTTTTTGTAAACTCTACGAACTCTTCTGACAGGATTTACGTTCCTGGCTTTGATTACTTTTTTCTTTCCATAATTATTATTACTTATAACTGAAGGAGCTCTAGAATCTTCTAAGTGTCTAAAATTCCTGGGTTTTCTTGTTGAGTTATTGTAAATATCTCTTTGTTCTCTTATGGTAGCATCGTAAAACACTTTTCCATTAACAATCGCTTTTCTTATGTTTTCCGTTGTGCTCAATACCCTTGGCGGTCTTACAAATGTTGTCTCACTCACTTCTAAGCTTCTATCATTATTTTTCTCCCGTTCTATTTCGTCTTTAGTTACTTTTTGAATGATTCCCCTCCTTTCTGTGGTTGGGAATCTATTGCCAAAGTTGAAATCGACTAGATCTTTATCAAGAGCTATGTTTTTAGATTCTAAATCTTTTTGGGACCTTTTTTCTAAAATCAACTGACCACCTCGCCTTGAGGCTAATAGTCTACCTATAGCTTCAATTTGTTTTTCCTCTGCTTCCAAAGTTTTTAAATCGGATTCCTTTTCACCTTTTTTAGCGTCTTCAATGTCTAGAACTTCTATAGATTCTGTTAAATCTTCTAATTTGTCATCGATACCTTTTAATTTGGCATTATCTATATTGGAAATGACTGGCTTCAGTATTTCTACATCAGAACTATTAACTTTTGTCTCCTTTCCTGGATCTTCCTTAGGTTTTTCTGTAGGTTTTACTTCTAATTTAGGCGTAGTTGTTTTTGCTTTCTCGGTTTCATTTTGAATATCATCAGCAATGTTGGTAATATTTCTAGTCTTTTCATCCCTGTGTTTTTTTACATCTAAACCATTATTGATGGGTTTTTCAATATTGAATTGAACAAATTCTCCTGGCTTCGGTTTCGGAAGTTCTGGCCTGTCTACCCTGTCTATTCCATTTGGTCTATTTGGCCTGTCTGGTCGATCCGGTCTAGGACTCTCTGGCCTTTCAGGTCTTTCCGGGTATAAATCATATTTATCCGTTGTGGGTGTGGATTCATTAAATTTGAAATAGGTTATATTCGGTGGAGGTCCTTTGTGAAGATATGCAACTGGCCAATACCTGGAAAGATAAATACAGTTATTACTCGATCTATTGCAGAATACAAACGCTAAATGAGAATGTTACAAATGGGAATATTAGTTAATGTTTGTCATGTAGGTATAATTAAACACATGCTTCTTCGTCGTTCGCTAATGACTGAGGATCGTGACCAATCATAAACCATCAATCATTAATCATAATATCATAAATCATGTTCTATAAAGACCAACGTGGTCAAGGGTCAAAGGGGCTTAATGGTGTCAGATCACCATTTTGGTTTCCGGGCTCTGTCATTTCCCCTTGATTTGGCCCAGTCTGGTTCTTCCTTCGAGGTGGTGCTGGTTTGAACGCATAATGTGCCCAAGGATTTTGAGAGTTTCTTGTTCATCAATGGTTGATAGCACATTACATTAGCACTCCCAGTCCTCCCAGCAATGGCGAGTCTGACTCACAGCCACAACACGCAAGCACCAGGTGTGCGCAGTAGTCCAGGCCCCGTTTCATGGTCGGCCTTATCACGCGATAAGTGACAAGATAGAGCGTCAGTCTCGTTCTGTCGAACGGTGTCAGCCAGTGACGGACGCTCTATCTTGTCACTTATCACGTGATAAGGCCGACCATGATACGGGGCCAGGGTGCTTACATTTGGTACCTTATGCCTACAGGATGTCTACTTAATTTCTCTCGCTCCTTTCCAGACCCGAGTTGCACTATCGAGTGACGTCTAGGCGCATACCCTTGTTATCTTATACAGACGGTTACAAGGAAATCTTACCTTGGCACTCCTAGGCCTCCTGGCACCGGTGGGTTCAGCTCCTGTTGCGCGTCAGGCGCCAGTGGCGCCCAGTGGCCGGAGCCAGGACGAGGGTAGTTGTGCTGGTACTTGATGCGAGGACGGCTTATTGGGGGCACGCGCGTGTAGCCTGGAATTAATGTAAACCATTAGGCAGAAAGGAAGACATTGATGATGAGGGCATATATATACTGAAGCTTATAAGTAGGATACGTTATAGTACATCAGTAAAAGAATATAAGATCCACAAAAGTAAGCTTATCCCTTGCAAGTGATATAGTTTTTAAATAGTGAAAGACGACCAAGCGATGTTGATGCTATAACGATGGCTGGCTGTCGTTAAGACACGAGTGACACCAGTGAAAACGGTCTACCAGAAGAGGTCGCCTACGATCTTGGAAATTGGTGGTTCTCCTCTTAGGGTAGGATGCACCAAACCGTCTGGTAATCGTAAGCGATGTTCGTTAAATTCTGATTGTATGGTAACTTTGACAATTTGCTATGGGATCTCAGCGGCCGGCGCCATATTTTTAACCCCCGACGCAAAGAGAGGGGTGTTATAAGTTTAACGTGTCTGTGTATCTGTGTATCTGCCTGTGGTATCGTAGCTCCCAAACGGATGGACCGATTTGAATGAGGTTTTTTTTGTGTCATAGATAATTTTATCCCGAGTGATTTAAGCCATGTTGTATGAAAATCTGTTCAGCCGGTTTTGAGATATTAGACTTTGAAATGAAAATGTCGGGGGTTTTTCAACATTTCTCAGTTGTTACATACGTTAATCGTAATTGTACTTAACCGTAAGTTGGTGCAACTCGCTCTCAAATAGTCCTATTATGGGGCATCTAAACGGGCAAAATTTTTACGGCAATGTGTGGCCGGCAAGTATGTGCATCTTGCCCCAGCGTACAAAGTCAGCGTAAGACAGCAATAGTTGCCGGCCAGAAATTGCAGGAAAATGTGGCCCGTTTAGAAGCCACATTATAAAATACCAACCTGGCAAAGGATTCCCGTATTCGTCGTAATACGCCTTCGGTCCGTCTTTGTACAAATCGTCCCAGTATTTCCTGTCTCCCTCTGATATGTACGGGCCCAGTATAGGTTTGTCTCTGTCGTCGGGTAGGTAGCCGGGTCTACCGGCCGGCGACCAGGGTCTACCGGAGAGGCGGGAGGGAGGTTCTGAAAATGTTTTGTCTGTTATTAAAAGTAATCATCATCATCGTGTCAGCCCAAAGACGTCCACTGCTGGACATAGGCCTCGCCCAAAGAGCGCCATTCACAATGACCGGTTCTGCGCCACCCTCACCCAGTGGACTCCCGCGACCTTTACCAGGTCAACAGTCCATCTTTTGGGGGTGCTAAAAGTAATACTTATAGCCATTAACAGTTAAGTTTAGATTGACGTGAAGTGGCGCCAAATAGGGAAGACTCGCATTTTTTAGCCAAGTAAGTTAAGCTGCTGCTGCTAAAACCCTCGACAAGCGCTAACGCCAATAGAAACTAATAAAATGTATGGGAATGACAGATGTTAACGAAAAGTGTTTCGTCGGCATCTGTCATTTCCCTACATTTTATTCGTTTCTATTGGCGTTAGCGCTTGTCGATTGTAACCTTGTCTACGGCCCCTGGTCTCCAGTTAAATTAAAGTTACATGTATAACATGTACTTTAAAGTTCGTGCAAAGAAGACGGAATTACAGACAATTTAATCCACTAATTATTTGAGTAATACTTATTTTTATTTAAATGAAATAAATTACACAGCATTACAGTATTACACTGCGGAATTTTGAACAAAAAAATAAAAAAGATACACATCAAAATTATAGTAACAATAACTATATTAACGAACATAATATGGACAAATTTTGGTTCTCTATTGGATCGCATAAAATCATTTGGGATAATATAATAACGCATATTTTTTTATAACCGAATTAGCGTTAAGCCTAATCATGTTATGGCATAAATTTTTAGGCATAAAATTAAAAAGAATAAACGAAAATAGCATAATCATCACAAAGACTAACATCAGATAGCATAAATACAAAAAGACATAATAATTACTTGGCATCATTACAAAACGCATAAAAATTGTGTCCTAAAAAATAAAATCATGCATTACACAAAGCAATGAAA
Source organism: Epinotia ramella (assembly GCA_947578815.1). Lineage (NCBI taxonomy): Eukaryota > Metazoa > Arthropoda > Insecta > Lepidoptera > Tortricidae > Epinotia > Epinotia ramella. The sequence continues at coordinate 2,233,871 of OX388226.1, read as the reverse complement.
GCATAATGCACGGCCCAATAATGTACAGCCTGATAATCCATGTACATTGGGACGGTCATCTGTGCGGACTAATAATCTCCAGCGAGTCGACGCCATCCCGCTGCGCAGGGTGTCTATTTCTGGTCTGAGGAACACAAGTGAACCCTAACCTAACCGACCTAAGACAGAGTTCGCTTATGACAAGTCAAATGAAAAATTTATCCGCCCTGATAATGCACGACCCAATAATCCGCGTCCACGAAAAGTGTAAATGCATGCTAACAACGAAACTGTGTTTTATTTATTTAGAAAACAGAAATTATGCTTCAAAACAGATATGATAAATAATTATTAGCCCATACAATAGTATGCATAATGAGTCTTAGTCGAATACAAATTAGTCCAAGTAAAATTATTCTAAAACCATAGTATGCCAAACAAAGTAGTAGGCCAAAGTATTATTATGCGACAGTATTATTATGCCAATAGAAATTATGCCAAATCAATTTTGCGAAACTATATTAATAAAAAATATGCCAATGAAGGGGATCCCACAAATTTTACATCAAATTAACAGAAGTGGGCCGGTCATCCATCGCTTCACAGTACACCACATACATCCATCCACTTATTTCCAAAAACATCACAGTCTGGTGTTGATGCGAGAAGGGAATTGAGGTAGTTCAGAGCGCGCACAAGCGGTGAGTTGGCTTGCGCGGTCGAAGGTTGGACTTCGATTTCGACAGAGGGAATGTAGGCGCACCAGTTGCTCAACCAATTCGGGACAGTCTGAATCTCCTCGCTGCGGACGCTACACGCAATAGTCAGAAGCCCATAGTTACGCCTCACCCCCAGAGAATTAAATCCTAAGACGCCCAGTAGAAATTTCGAGGGGTACAGAAAACCCATACATTTTTTTATAAAGAAACCTCAAGAACGCCTTTTGGATTTTCACCAGGAGCAAGGTGACCTCGTCAGGATTCCAAGTAACGGACGCGGCCTCAAGTTTGCTTCTGACTAGAGCAGTATAAATAAGTTTGATGGCAAAGGGGTTGCTAAACTCCTTGGTGTTGTGGATGACAAAACCCATCCTTCGATAACACTGGACCGCAAGGTTTTTCATGTAGGTAATACGTACCCCTATGGCCCTGTGAGGGGTGTGGCACATTATGTTGATGGTACGGATAGTATTTTTCACTGCAAGGACGCCATTGGTCCTTCTCTGGTCCAACGTAACACCTAAAAAATAAATAACAGCAAAGTACAGTCACCAGCATTAAGATCTGCCACAAAAAAGCTTTATGTTATGGCGGCTTTTAATGCTGGTGACAAATTGAAGGGAAGCGTTTTTTGTTTTCATTAGTTTCCAACTGCCCTTTCTATTCTTACCAAGGCTTACTAAATCCTTCGCTGTAGCCGCAGCGATGACTTGGCGCACAGCAGTAGTCCCAAGATCCTGGAGAGAATCGATGATTAACAAAAACAATTTATAACTACAACTTAGAAAAGTTAAAAAAGCTTTCATTTCAAAGTCCAATATTTAAAAAACGGCTGAACAGATTTTCATTAAACATGGCTAAGAACACTCGGTATAAAATTATCTATGACAAAAAAAAACCGCATTCAAATCGGTCCATCCATGTGGGAGCTACGATACCACAGACAGATACACAGATACATTAAACTTATAACACCCTTTATTATAACCTATTAACTTATAACCTCTTTGCGTCGGGGGTTAAAAATGGATGCAGACCTTAGGCTCAGTTATGAATATTGTCCATGTCCTTAAATTCTGGGAACTGGATCTATGACGGTTGCGTTTGTCTGTGACAATTACTCTTTCTTACATAGCTTGATAATTGAATAATATTTGCAGTATCGACACAAACAGCTGTTCTATGTGAGGAAAACCCACCAATAGCCTTGCTAGCCTTGACCACGTATCTCCTCCTATTAGTGGATTTCCTCGCACACCGCTCCGTTACCTAGGACAGCTCGGGTGGATATCACCCTTCATTATCAGCCCATCTTAGTCCACTGCTGGACATAGGCCTCTCTTAGCTCTTGCCAACCTACGTACAACTCTGTTACAATATCTGTGGACCTCGCTGGAATGTGAAGCTCCCCCTTCTCTTTTACCCGCGCTCGCCCCGCGCGCCTTGCGCACCGTACTATCGACAACACAGCTAACTGACCATCCGAGCACTTTATGTGCATTGTAATAAGGTTCTGTATAAATACAGGATGGTCAGTTAACAGTGTTGGCGTTTGTACCAGAGCGCCGACGTGACTTCATCGACGCCAGGTCCACAGATATTGTAACCGGGTTATATATATTGTGATTCCACCCAGTCCGAAAGCATCCGACGTTGCTGTTTCACGGGCTACATTCAAGAACACATACGTTTCCGGTAACAGCAAATGTTTACTAAGCCTGCTAAAGAAATTCCAAATTCCGATCAAAGTGAAAAATTTAAAAATTAATCGCCACCGGGATTTGAACCCACGACCTCTGCATTCCGTGCATTGCTCTGAACCAACTGAGCTACCGAGGGCTTCGCTCTTTGTGACCAATCTTTTAATCCTTTCACTTTTCTTAATATGTTTCGTCGCCTAAATTATTAGTTTTTATAGGTATTGTATGTATTGGCTTTAAGGTATTTGTTGCTAGAGTCTGGCAAACGAAAGTTGAATCCACTAAACTCACGTTTACGTATGACGTTTAGTGTTGCCGCGTAATTGAGTTTAGTGGGTTCAACTTTAATTTGCCAGACTCTATGGGCCTTAGATCCCTGAAATAAATGGTTTATTATTATTATTATTAATACGCCTTAGGGAGGCTCGTAGCGACATCTACAGCGAAGTTGTAACAACTTCTGAAACGGCGCCAATTTCTCAAATTATATTGAGAATCGTTCGTGCTAAGTGATCTTTACCGACTTCGCCTCCCTCCGGTTCACAAGCCCAGTGTCCCGCCACCTGGTTCTGCGCGCACGTGGTGCCTCCGAGGCATGGGAACCCGGACACGGTGTACTTGCTCCAGGATACGGCAACTGTGGAGCAGATGACTTATAACTGTTTTGGCCTATGGAAAGTTGGTCAAAGACTTGCAAGATTTGACTTGAACACACTGACTAACATAAGGCACGTTAAATAACAGCTTGTGGTGTAGCCTTATAAGTTTGGTCACATTTGACTTGGAAGATTTGACCCGCACACTCCGCACAAGCCATTCTGTATTAACATAAGGCAAGTTAAATAAAAACTTGTAATAAAGTGTGTTTTCTCTAAGAGGCTTATAAGTCATGTGAAGTTTACTTATTAGTTTACCAACAAGGGCAAGTCCATCTATCGTAACATTCAACCACGATGAACATGGGATTGGAACAAATAGTTAAAGCAACGACGCGTAGTGTCAGCGTCCGAGACGCAACCGGATCCTCCCGAAGCGTTGTGGAACTGCCCTGTGCAATTTGAACTGAGTCAACTTGGACTGGAGCGGAAATTGGAGAGGGGTGATAAAATTGTGTCACCACGTAGGTATTCGATTAAGACCAGCATTTCATTATATAAACAGCATACACACTTAGGCAACCGACGTTTCAGTCGGCTGCCTCGCGACACAAAAAAAAGTTGAAAGGTCCCAGTGGAAGTTGGCACGGGGCGGATCGACAACACTTCGGGAGCTCCGCGAGCAATCCAGTTGCCTCTTCGACACTGCAACTAAGTATGCATCATTGCTGTGAATATTAGTAACTACCGAATCTACAATGAATGATTGTAAAATTAATGAAAGGGTTTTAAGTATAACAATGCCAAAGCGTGCTTTTAGATGAGTTTATGTACTACGTTATGGAATGCGCTATCTACCGATATCTACGTCTAATAAGTAGAATTTTGTTTAATATCAGTATCAAAATGTAACCTGAAAACATAGAACGACAATTTAGAATTTTGAAACCAATTAATCAACTTTAACAAATGACATTTAATCGTGTAATCGAATTAAACGTACCAAGAAAACAGCAGGCTATTTATTTTGTTGAGTGGATTTTTAAGTTTGCTTGGCCAAACTAACCCATATTTAACTTTTTTACTTTCATTCAAAAAAACTTGACTTTTTGTCCAGAGCCCGTATCATGGCCTTATCACACGATAAGTGACAGGATAGAGCGTCCGTCACTGGCTGACACCGTTTGAAAGAAGGAGACGACGCTCCTATCTTGTCACTTATGATAGATAGATAGATAGATAAATCATTCATTTGGCATTTTGCAACAAAATAAATATAAAAAAAATACAGAAAAAAAAAGAAACAGAAAAAGAACAAGTAAAACAATTGTGGTACGGAAACAGAATTATAAATTAAGTTTAAGGCATACTTGTGCGTTGCAATAATGCCAAAAAGGTACTAGCTCAGCTTATCGCGTGATAAGGCCGACCATGATACGGGGTCTGGGGTAATCACGTAACGTTTTGAACGCGCGCTAGGTAGATCCAACTGACATGTTTCTATATAAACTTTGACATTTAGATCTGGTTAACGTACGTACCATGCGTTACGTGATCGACCTGACTAGTTGAGTTAATAGGTAAAGTCTTATTCTAAAATACTCACTAGGTCCATCTTCTTTCTCACCAGGATAAGGCCTTTCTATCGGCCGAACGGGCACTTCTATCGGCCGAACAGGCCTTTCTATCGGCCGAACAGGCCTATAACCAGGCCCGCTTTCAGGCAAATACCCAGGCCTGCCTTCCGGCAAGTACCCAGGCCTGCTATCAGGCAAGTACCCAGGCCTGTCTTCGGGTAAATATCCAGGCTTTTCATGCCCTGGGTACCCAGATCCACTCGGGCTGGACGGCAGGTAAGGTTCATAAGGTTTGTAACTTGGATAGCTAGGCTCAAAACCAGGTCTGTAGCTCGGGTAGTCAGGTCGGGATTCTGGGTAGGGGTAGCTTGGCTGGAAGCCTGGACTTGGTTCTAAGTAAGGTTTGCCTGGCCTGTAGGGGCCTGTCGGGCCGGATGGGCCTGACGGCGGGGGGGGCGGACCGGGTGGCGGACCGGACGGCGGACCGGACGGCGGGCCGGACGGTGGCCCGGAGATGTAAGGTACTGTAGAAAAAAATAACGATGTTCTTATTCTGTTAGGTATAATCATATAATCAATAGCTAGATCATGAACCAATTGTGACGCAGTGTTGATAATGTAAACAAAAATACACACATAGTTTGTTACACTGTGGTCAAGATTTGGACTAACTGTCAAATCTGTAACTTTTTAGATTAGATTAGATTAGATTCTCTGTAGAACCATCCAGTGAAGACACGTTAGGGGACAACAAAAGATGAAAAAAAAAAAATACCTACATAGTCACATTGCATAGGAAAATAAACATAACCAAGCACTGTTGCTTGGTTATGTTCATAATCATCATCATCATCATCATATCAGCCGAAAGACGTCCACTGCTGGACATAGGCCTCCCCCAAAGAGTGCCAAAGTGACCGGTCCTGCGCCACCCACTCCAGCGGACTCCAGCAATCTTTACCAGGTCATCAGTCCACCTTGCGGAGGGCCTACCCACGCCGCGCCTTCCGGTACGTGGTCGCCACAATCATCATTTCATAATCATAATCATCATTCATTGCATCCATGGTACATGTACAGTCGAGGAAATTGAATGTTTAGCACTTTTGGACCTTAACGTCATTCAAATAGAGTTGACATGTGCCAAACTTTCATTTTCCTCGACCATACATACAAAGGTCAAACATATAGTTGATTCACATGGACCCCGATAGGGCACAGCAATATTAGGTAGTCTTAAATGAAAATGTTACCTCTCGACTGTGCTTAAAAATGCACATGTTGTATGTTACCTTCAGGAGCAGGCAAGTAGCTTGGTCCACTGGGTTCGTCCAGTCTGTCAGGTGCATGGTATGGCACCACAGGAGGTACCAACGGTCGGGGTAACTCCGACACGTGGTCGCTGTAATGATAATAATGATTTATTTAATCGTATGGCATACATTATTTTGGCCTTTAAAGTGTGTCACTCTTTAGTACCACCCAGGGGACACGTGCAGGGTTGTGGTAGGTAGCTCCTGCGGACGCGAGTAACAGTTGTCAAGTGAGTAGACAACTAGACTGTTAGAAATTCTTATAAGCCACCCAAAGGCCTCTAACTCGGCTTAACGACTACTGTCACAGACAGCAGCCGGGATCAACTGCTTAGCGTGCCTTCCAAAGCACGGAAACGCTCATTTATATTAACCACTCAAACATCAGGCGGTCACTCATCCAAAGACTGACCGCTGCCATCTTTGCTTAACCTGCGTTATCGTTTCCGACTCGCAGGCGCCGCTAGTCATAGCCTAGCGGCGCCTGCGAGTCGCTTCATAATAATGATGGTAAGTACATATTGCTTCACTGAGTCCGCGCGCAAGCAGGCGATGACTCAGTGAAGCGCGAGGACTATAGTGGCTGGAGTGGAAATAAACTATATAGTGGTCAGTATGGGTCGTGGGCCCCTGTTTCTGGGTCGGTAAGTAACGATAGTACCCAGTGACTCTTTACCGTACCCATAGATTCAGCAATGTGCGTCAAATTGATAATTTAGGTTTCCTAGAATGCGTCATGTTGCCAGCCGGCAGCACTGTTGCGAGGTCTAGGTGTCAAAATCCACCAATCATGTTTAATCAGCATCAGATTTTAAAAACTGTTGTCAAAAATACCTCACCGCAGTGCTGGCAGCTGCTGACATAATGCATACTGAAAAATCTTCTTTGTCAAGGTGGTGAAACCTGGTGAATAAGTCTAGTTTACTTATATTTAAAAGACTTACTCAAAGTCCTTCCCGTGGATCTTCCTCCAGCACTGCCCGTTGAAGAGGTCGAAGGCGAACAGCCAGTCGTCGGCCGAATGCTCGTAGTCGACCCCCTTCTGCAGGTCGAACAGGCGGATTTCGGAGAGGAGGCAGTTGTCTATGCCGGGAGGGGCGTCGTTGCTGAAAATTAATAGTAAATTGTTTTGTTTTTAGGGTTCCGTAGTCAACAAGGAACCCTTATAGTTTCGCCATGTCCGTCCGTCTGTCCGTCTGTCACCCTGGTGACACCTGGATACAGCCTGCTGTATCTCATGAACCGTGGTAGTTAGACAGTTTAAATTTTCACAGATGATGTATTTCTGTTGCCGCTATGTTTAATGTTTATTTGGGCAAACAACGGTACAATAATACTTAATACTACGGCGATAGGATATACATCAACCAGCAAAGTTGCCACCAAGACAACCGAGGCTATAACACCAAATACTAAAAAACAGAATAAAATTAATATTTAAGGGGGCTCCCATACAACAAACGTGATTTTTTTTGCCGTTTTTATAGATAATGGTACGGAACCCGTCGTGCGCGAGTCCAAATCGCACTTGTTTAATTTAATGACGATAATGCGTAGAATTTTGAGTCGGTGACCCGCAGCCACTTACTTGGTGGCCACTTATAGGAAAAAGAAGCGTTGGTCGTCCACCAGCTGTTGCAGGGTTGACGACGTGATTTTTTTTCTGGATGAGACTAGCACGGGACCGGGATAAGGGACGTACTCGAAGAGAGGCTAATGCTCAGCAGTGGGCGATTACAGGCTGATGATGATGACCCGCAGCCTGGGGGGCACCATACCCTTCTGGAGTGGGCACAGCCCGCCTGTCTTCCCCCCTATATACGCCCTATATGAGGAGGCTTATACCTATGAGCGGGGCTTACACTTACTTATACTCAATGATTATAAACAAGAGGTAAATAGGTTATAAGCGCTCCAAAACTGGCACACTACAACTCAGCCAATTGTATGACCTTGCCTCAGTGTCGCGTCGTCAATGTACACGTAGAAACGTGTCTCAGCTGTCAGATTTGGTGGCCATTTTTAAACACGGAATTTCTTATAGACGTATCTACCTCTTTTTTTATATTACATCATTGCGTATTAATCTTAATAAAAGGCCAGGTCAAAAGTACCCTAAACCGACGAGCATGTATGAGAAATGTTATGAAAGTGAGTGAAGCGACAGGGGTTTGTCAGGATCGTAGCAAATGGAGATCCGTGATCTCTGCCTACCCCTCTGGGAAAGAGGCGTGATTATATGTATGTATGTATCATTGCTTATACTCACTTGAATGAAAAGCTGAGGCATCTAAACGGCGCATTGGTGCACGCCGACCCGCAGGTCTGCTCGTCCCCGACCCTGGCGTGGCCCTTGATAGCTGAGCCTATCAGCTTGGCAGCGTTGTCGTATTGCAAATAGCACTCTGGAACAAAGAGCTCACACTGCACACTACTTTCTCCTGGCAATGTATAATGCAGAATATTATCTTAAGTTCCATTCCTTTCCATTCAGGAAGTAGGTACTTATCCTTAGAAGTTCTAAGATTGTGGAGGAATATGCACAAATAATTGTGATAAACAGCATGCCATGTAAAAAAAAAACTTGATAACCTGATTGTAGCAAGATCCTTAGCTATTAATTTATCTTCTATAGGACTGGGGTAGTTTATCAAAGGTTTAAGGCTGATTGGAGCCTCTGGAGAGCGAAAACAGTAGGTACATGATGTCACGATCATTATTATTTAGTGGGTTATGTTTGCTTTGAAGGTACATCACCTTCAAAGCAGCTCATGTTTTCGACAACAAAAAGCTGCTGTATTAGGTGGTGGTGCCAATTTTACCAAACTTACCTTTTTTAGGCTCACTAACGACAGTGTTATCAAAGAGAGCAGGCTCGCAGCCCCGTCCATAGTTCCCTCTCGCGTACAGCTCATGCCCTTTAGAGGGGCGCAGCCCCCTCCCAGCGGAGAGGGACGTGGGAGGCGAAGAGGTGAGGATGCAGTTGGGGAGGTCCTCGCCTATTGTTGGGGATGAGAACCTGTTGAAAAATGTATGAAAATGTAACACGTTCAATATGAAGGAAACCGTGTCTAATCCCAACAAGGTCTAATTCTCCGGGGATGACGGTCACACAGTCGGTTTCGTAAAACTAGTGCCTACCAGTGGCGGCGCGTGAAAATTTTCGATGGGCAAAAAAAAAATATTAAAGAGTTTAGAGTATATAACTATAGGCTTCCCTAAAAAGAAATTTTATGCAAGCCGGTGGGAATTGGCTTGCATAAAATAGGTAGTCCAAAGCTCACTCCATCATTTTCACAAACCGGATAACGGAGCTCACAGGAATTACTTTACATACCTTTCGCTTTAAGTGTTCCCGATAATATATTATATACCTAGTTCTTTGAGAGGTTTACCTGAAGCTGAACACCCTGCAGAAGAACCCCTGCACCCTGATGCACTCCGCCTCACAGGCGCCCAGACCAGCCACTGTTATGGCCGCTCTCGCGATGGACTCCGACACAGCTACGCCGGAGCGGACGTGCCAGAAGCATTCTGTACAAAATAAAATAATGATAAAGCCTTCAAAGAACTGGCGAAACGTCTTGTCGACGCGACAGGTGACCAGAAGGCTGAAGCGCTCATAGCCGAGCGGCGCCTGCAAGTTGGAAACGATAACGCGGGTTAAGCAAAGATGGCAGCGGTCAGTCTTTGGACGGGTGACAGCCTGTTTGAGTGGTTACTATAAATGAGCGCTTCCGTGCTTTGGAAGGCACGCTAAGCAGTTGATCCCGGCTGCTGTCTATGACAGTAGTCGTTAAGCCGAGTTAGAAGCCTGCGGGCGGCTTAAAAACTTCTAAGAGTGACAAACTTTAAGAGCCTTATCACACTTGCGATTTCCAAGCGTATTTTGTATGAAGGCGATCACGCAGCGTGTTCGCCGCGACTGATAATTGTATAGAAAACACGCTCGCAAATCGCAAGTGTGATAAGGCTCTAAAAGACCAAATAATGTATTCCATACGATTCAATACCAGAAGGCTGGCTCCTACCTTGCTCAACGCATTGGCATTGCCGTGCAGCACGGCAATGCCGCTAGTCTTTTGTCTGGGCACCTTACCACTGGGCACCGAGCTGGAGTCAATTTTTTATTTGTAAACTAGCTTCTGCCCGCGACTCCGTCCGCGTGGAACTCGTTTATATCGTAGCACGATACAAACTTTCATCCCCAATTTCACCCCCTCCAGGGATTTCCGGGATAAAAACTATCCTATGTCCTTCCCCGGGATCAAAACTATCTTCATACCCAATTTCATCTCAATCGGTTCACCGGTTTAAGCGTGAAGAGGTGACAGACAGACAGACACACTTTCACATTTATAATATTAGCATGGATATTACATATTTGTATAACTAGTTGTTTATTTTAGGTTTACTTTTGTTTATCGTTTTTTTTTGTATTTTTTATTGTTGTTACTTGTAAATAAAGCATGTATGTATGTACAAAAACTAAAACACTTCGGCCTAACGAACTCAGCTAAGAACCATATAGACTATTCTAAACAAACGAGACTTTCGATTAAAAAAACCTTCCGTTTTGGAGGTACGATACATGTTAAACGTATAAACAATCCTCTTTTTCGTCTTTAATTTAAGATTCAGTCACTCTTAACTTAACCCACGGTCTATTTGACATAGCACAGTCCTATGGCATATTTTTTTTCTCAACCTAAATTGCCACTAAATTATAAACATCGTAACTAAATTAATAAAACAATGTTAACAGGCACACAAAATACAAGACAGTAAAGCTACCGATAGGATTTCTGCATCAGCGGGGTTTTAAGTTTTAGGGTAAAACCAAGACACGTCAGACTGTTTCAATGATAGTAGTTATTTTGATGTAATTAAAATTCAACCTTACCGCTCTCGACCCAAGGTCTATGTGTCACAGCACAGTCCTGCGGCATGGCGTACACGTCTGATCCACTATCGGTGGCCAGCTCCAGCCCTCGGTAAGGCCGCTCGCTGAGGAAGCAGTTGTCTGAACCGTGGGAGTTGGAGTACCTGCACGAAACATCATCTTCATCATTATCGTCATCATAACAGCCAAAAGACATCGCCCTCCCACAAAGAGCGGTCCGGGGTCCACTAAAGCCGTGACCTTTACCAGTTTATCAGTCCGCCATTTATCCACGCTGCACACATACTACTAAAAAATATAAAATATCCGTAGAAAGTGACAAGATATTTCACTTCTTCGACTAAGTCATTTGCCAAAGTTCCAGTTTCCAATGGTATTTTTCTGTCACCATTGATTCTTCTTTGTTAAACTAAAAGCGTATAGAATCCATTAGGTTAGATTAGGTTTTTTATGCTGGGTGTTTTAAATGGGAAAAAATAAGCGTTCACTGTATTTTTTTTGGGATTTAGTGGTTGGTGTTATGGGAAAAGTTAGCAAGCAAAACTATCTTCTTCACTAATTGTTATTCCTGATAATGTCTATGGATTCAAAATCACACAGCATAACAGAGAGATTAACAGCTTTTCAAAAAAATCAGCGGCCTTGAAATTAAAGCATTGTACGAAGCATACCGATAACTGTAGGAAACACATTTGAACTCTCGCTCCTCGAAGCAGGCCGCCTCGCACTCCAGAACGTTGTGCGCCACGAGGGCTCTCCTGATGGAGCCGGTGCTTAGGGACATGCCAGGTCGACGCTCCGACGCGCATCCTTCACCTGGAAAAGACATGGATTCACAATGGAAAGCCAGCACGGTTTTGGAACCACTACCTAACATGGTTAGCGGGTGGTGGTGGGTAACGTATACATTACAATTAATTAACATATTTACTGACATGTAATACTTATAATATAAACAATCCTTGTAGTGTAATAAATATTCTACGAGTACAACAATGTAAATGTACCTCTGACATGTAATTTATATTACCAATAAATGATTATGATTATGATTATGTCACCTATCCCTTATTTTGTCACCTTCGCTTCGAGCTCTGTGATTCGAAAAGCGTTGGCAGTGCTAGAATACGCTTGGTGACGTTTTCGGGCGCCTTGTTTTTAGCTTAGTGTGAATATCTACCAGAGCTGTGCAAGGTAGCGGTGAGGTGTGCGAGGGAAGGGAATCTACCAATAGGAAGAGATGAGCTAGCAATGCTATTGGTGGATTTTTCCTCACACACCGCTACGTGCAATCCTACCATTGAGCGTACCCATGTCAGTGATCGTTCACTTACAAATAACACCGTCCAAACAAGTACACACAACACTTTGGCACAACATCTCACCTTTCTTCTTAGGCGGCCCATAATGAGGCAACGGCTTATAAAAATTCGACTCCCCATAATCCAGTCCATTCCAGATCCCAGCTGTTCCAGCCCCAGAACTCCCAGAACTATTCCACCACCCCCTCTTCCAAGATCCATACGCGTAGGGATGTATCTCATCATCCCCGTCTCTCCTCAAATCGTTGTAGTTGAAGTCTGTCTTAACACTCCAGGGCTTGACCCCTTGGAAATCGTTGTAGTTGAAATCCGTCTTGGAGCCCCAAGGTTTGACCCCGTCGAGGTCCAGGTCGCTGGACAGCCGCCAATAGTTGATGGACTTGTGGTAATCGTTTCTGTTCTTGTAGTATGTATCTCCGCCGTAGTTACCGCCGTATTGGCCCCAAGATTGCTCGTCGTTGCTGCGGCCGATGCCTGGAAAGGGAAACAGTCTGAGTAAAGGTTCTGTAAGCACTACAACGAGTGATAACGGAATTAGTAGACGTGCAAAGTCTTAGCTTCACTAGATGATGGACATACTTACTACACGGGCACTAAGTTACAAATGTAATCGGCAGCTTTCATATATAATTGGTCCGCATGTCTCCTACGCCCTGTTTTCCTATTATCATAGAAGGGGTGCTGGTTGTCGACCCGTGGAAGAGTCAGTCCCAGTCCCGCAGTCCAGCTTGCTCCCGGCTGGTAGTGAGGGTTTGGAAAGGTAGCCCCAGTGATACCTATATCTCCTGTTCTGCCACATCTAACATCGTTGATTCCTGACGTGGTGAATGTTAGTCTATCAAACTCACCGATCCTCATAGTAGGAGATACGAGTATGTCCTGTTTTTCTATCATCATGGAACTGGTGTTTAGAACTGGTGCTGATTGTTGGTCCCGTGGATGTCTAGCTATCTGCAGTCTGCGAGGGTTTGGAGGAAAGATTGCTGCAATCATACCTACTGCTGTTCCAAACTCACATGAAACATCGTAGATTCCTGATTGTCTTAATGTCCTAAGACTCCTAGGTGGAGCAGAGGGCGACCAGAGTAAACAGCCATATTGTCTTGTCTTGAGCTCGACGTTTAATTTCGATCCAGGTCTTCCCAATGCCCTCCACTTTTGCCAGGGTTGAGCGCCTCCAAGTCTGTGTGAGGCAGCCACATTTTTGCTTGCCTTGTGGGTTCCAGTCCAAGATTTCTGATGCAGACGATGAAAGTTAGTGTAGGTATCTTACTCACCGATCTGATAAGGCACGTATAACTGATCTTCATATCCCCTACGCCCTGGTTTCCTGTCATCGTAGAAGCGGTGCTGGTGACTGGACCCGTGGAAGTCTAGCCGGTCCCAGTCCCCCGCTGACCAGGTGGCTGCAGGCTGCGAGGGTTTGGAGGAGAGGTAGCCGGAGTGGAGGTGGCCTGGAAATAAAAGATTTTTTTATGTAAGCGATTGACTGATTAAATACCAGATTAACTTCCTCCCACAAACGCTCCCCTGAAGTATACTGTCTATGTTTGACAGGAACAATAACTGATTTAATGTCTTTCTGGAAAGTAGCCTCTCAAATTACTAGGATATCAAGTATGCGTCAAATGGATGACCCAACAACACACGCTACACGATCCACACGGTCCGACTGTCTCTAGTTGTTTCGACAACGTCTCAAAACACAAGCGCCCATAGGATGCGGTGTCTGCTTGCGATGCCGCCTCGATCCCTGTTACCTTTCTGGATAATATTTGATATGGCACATACAACAGAAAAAAACCGGCCAAATGCGAGTCGGACTCGCCCACCGAGGGGTTCGTATAAAGACTATATTTTTTATGATTTAATTACAAATGTAAATCGTTTTCAGATTTTCCCCTGTAGTAAAAGACTATAATAATAATAAATAACTTGCCAAATTTCTTCGTTCTCGGTCAACGCAAGGTAGCCTATTTTGATTCCCTTGAGTGTCGAAATTACGTATTTTGTGGCATAAATGGCCGTATGTTTTTTTTTACGTTACCTAACTTAGAAGTTTGATTATTTCACAGCTTCAAGACTGGACCTGAGTAAAATTATTTTAATTTCAACTCGATACCTCCCCTCCATGCGTTCCCGAGATAAAGGGACAGTTAGACAGACGTACAGTCGACAACACAGCTAAGTGACCATCGGAAATCTAATCTGACCTTAAGTGCATTGTAATAAGGTTCTAGGTTTTCACGGTATGGTTAGTTAGGTGTGTTGCTGTGTGTACAACAAAGTGATCCTATAAGGGTCTGTTTTTTCCTTTTGAGGTACGGATCCCTAAAATGATTACCAGATCCCCTGAGTGTCTCTGGGCAGTTTGGCTCCAAGCTATTCCGGTCAATCTCGTAGAAATCATAGTCCTTGTCTTCAACGAAGTCTCGGCGCAGGTCGAAGGCTTCAATTGGCTTCGTCATCAGCTCGCAGAGACCCTTGCCGCGGAAGGACGGGTCCAATCTGGAATAATAGTTCAGACTCAGATTCAGATAATTTTATTGGTAAAATGCAGGGGGCCTAGACAAGGTTACAATCGACAAGCGCTAACAAATCAAATCAAATCAAATCAAATCAATTATTTATTCTGCAAATAGGCCACAAGGGCACTTTTACATGTCAAACGGTAATTTACAATAAAATAGTAATCTTACACAATAATAATTTAAAATTATATATAAAAGGTTTACAAACTAAATGTCACTAAGTTAATGTAAACAAAACAAAATTGCAAAATATGACCATTACATTCGATATAAGATCTGTATCAGCATTAACAGAAGTTAATGATATTATTCAGTATTCCAGAGATGTATAAGATCTCTGAGCGTCCAAATACAATTAATAATTATTCTAAGAGATGTATACGGTCTCTAAGCGTCAAAACAAAAAAGGAACATTAATGTTATATGTTTATGTTGTATTGTGTTTATGTTATATTGTCAGAGATGTACAGGGTCAATAACAATAAAACGTGTCAAGATCAGAATGATGTCTCTCGTCAATACGATAATAATAATAATAACACTAGTATTTAAGTAGTTAATTAGGTACTATGCCCTTGCAAGCATGAACAGTCCGGACTCCAAGAGAAACGAATAAAATGTATGGGAATGACAGATGTTAACGAAAAGTGTTTCGTCGTTAGTAGCGACGGGCCATGAATGCCTGTGGTCGCCGGTTCGAATCAATGACATCAATTTGACGTCACGCTGCATATAGGATGATCCCAAATAGTTTTATTGTAATTATTAATCATTAGTCGTCAATCAATTTATGGCTTTCGAAATTATGACGAGAGTCGTTATGCGACTAGATGGACACCCATTTCGTGAAGCACATGACTTGGAGGAGTTTAACGTGGGCAGGTACTGCATAACCCAGGAGGAAATATCTGGAGCCTTTTTCATGCTTTCTCATAGACTGTTTCCCATGAACGTGTGAAGACTAGTACAGTGTCATCGGCATAAGAAACACCCTTCCACCGTGAGCATTGAGGTTAGTCAGATCATAGATGTAGGTTAGGAATAGAGTGGGGCCGAGTACATTGCCTTGGGGGACGCCAAAGGAAATATTTTGTTCGCAGCTTATGTAACTACCAATTTTTACCCTCTGTGTGCGATTTCGTTGGTAGTCAGAGAACAGTGTAAGCGGCTTTCCTATTATTCCTATGTATTCGAGCTTATGTAAGAGGATGGAGAGAGACGGTGTCAAACGCTTTTCGTAAGTCTAGGAAGATTGCAGGGCATTTGTTACCACTATCAAAGTGTAAAAGGGATCGGCCTTTTTTTGGTGAGAACCAAATTTATTATGATGTTTATTAATTCTTTGTCCAACCAAGAGTGCATAAGGTATGAGCAAGTTGATTAGATTGTGGACAAGTGTACTTTTAACAGAGTGACTTTGTTTTGCGTAGTTAAGAACGGGGGCAGTGTACTAGGATAACATGTGCTGTATTAGTACCAGTGGGCGGACGGGCGGAGAAGAATTTATTTGTTTGCATACAAGGGTGAGTTGCCTGATCAGGCTACTAGGAGCATATAAGTTAGAGGAGTGCTTAGTTACTGCAAAATAAAATGTTATGTTCGGCAGTTATTGTCCTTTTTCAGTTACCAGGGGTACATAGTGTAGGGTATGCAGCTAATTGTAATATGTCGGGTAGACGAATAAAGTCAGTTAGTGTCCAGCCTGCGTTTTATTGTACTCTCCATTGGCGCAGCCGAGTTAAATAATTATATTAACGAGTATTTACGTGTCGTTGTGGATTTAAGTGTCTAAATACGAATGTTTAGTGTCACGGGTAATACGGTTTAAGTGGATTACCAAGATGCCGATTGGTAAAATCGAAGCATTCGATCTTAATTCTAAACAATGGCCGGCTTACGTACGACGTGTGAATCAGTTTATTTTGTTAAACGGAATTAAAGACGAGTTAAAAGTGCCGACTTTGATTACCGTAGTAGGCGAAGCGACTTATTCGTTAATGTGTGACCTATGTGCTCCAGCTCATCCGGAATCGCAAAAATTTGACGCCCTAGTCAAATTAGTGTCGGATCATTTGGAACCGCAGCGGTCAGAGATCGCCGAACGCCATATTTATCGCCAACGAAGGCAACAACCCGGTGAATCGCTGACCGAATTTCTACAAAATTTGAAACATCTCGCAGCGACTTGCAATTTCACCGGGAGATTGGAGGAAGAGTTGCGAGATCAGTTCGTCTCCGGCATGGCAAGCGAGGCGATGAGATCGCGGAGAAAAATATTAAGTACAACAAGGCAGTGGACCTAGCTCTGGCCCTGGAGGCCGCTGAGAAGCATGCGGTCGTGAGCGCGACCGGCGGGAGCTCGGCGGTGACGAGTGCAATCGGCGGCGGCACTGGCGGGGCGGGCGAGGGCCTGCACGCCGTGAGCGCGCGCCGCGGCGGAGCCAGGCCGCGCGGGCCGGCCGGGGGTGCGGAGCGCGGCGGCGGCGGCGGCGCGAGGGCATCCGGCGGCGGCGGCGGCGCCTCGGGCTCGGCGGGCGATGGCACGGCGTGTTGGCGGTGCGGTAAATGGCATCGAGCGAATAAGTGTCGGTTTGTGAACTATAATTGCGATCAATGCAATCAACGCGGCCATTTAAAGGCGATGTGCCCTAAAAGTGATCGGCGTAACAGTGAAAAGTGGCAGCATTACTTGAGTGATGATTCGGAAGACGAGTTCTACAATATTGAGGTGCCATCTAGAGGTAACGAACCATATTTTGTTAATATTGAAGTTAATGGCATCAATTTAGAATGTGAAATTGACACTGGCAGCCGAATATCGGCCATAAATGAACAATGCTATGAGCAATTGTTTAAAGATAAGAAGTTGCATGCAGATAACTTAATCCTCCGCAGTTATTCTGGCTCACGAATTGAACCTCTGGGGTTCCTCTCTGTTGAGATTAATTTTAAAGGTACGAGAGTAAACAATCAATGTCTTTATGTAATTAAAGGTGGTGGCAGACCGTTGTTAGGCCGAGATTGGCTCAGGGCTCTGCACATCAAAGAGATTAAAGTAAATCAGATAGTAGAGGATCAGTTCGTGAGACAATTGTGTAAGGAATACCCGGAAGTGTTTACTGATAAATTGGGTACATGTAAAAAAACACTTAACTTAGAAGTAACGGACTGCGAAGGTGTGTACATGCGGGCGCGGCCGGTGCCGCTGGCGCTGCGCGCGCGCGTGGAGCGCGAGCTCGCGCGGCTCGAGCGCGACGGCACCATTTACAAGGTCAATCATTCGGATTTTGGAACCCCCATTGTGCCTGTTGTTAAAACGAGTGGCGAGCTTAGGTTGTGCGGCGACTATAAAATAACGATTAATCCAAAACTGAAGCGTGATTATTATCCTTTACCGCGTATTGAGGAATTATTCGCCAATTTGAGTAATGGACAGGAATTTACGAAAATCGACCTTAGGCATGCGTACGAACAGGTGATTTTAACAGAAAATTCGCAACGTTTTACTACGATAACCACGCATATGGGTACATTTTCTTATCGTCGCACCCCTTATGGCTTGTCATGCGTGCCAGAGAAATTTCAGAAGTTAATGGAAGTGACTTTGCGGGGGGTGCCAGGGACTGTGGTTTTTCTAGACGACATTTGCGTCACGGGGCCGGACCGTCACGCACACCTTCGCAATCTCAGATTGGTACTCGAGAGACTTAGGCAGATGGGGTTAACGGTGAAACTGGATAAATGTAGATTTCTGCAGGAAAAAGTACATTATCTGGGGTTTATCATAGACAAGAACGGTTTACATCCTGACCCGGCTAAACTTGAAGCCCTTACCTGTCTGCCGAGTCCCACGGATGTCACTCAGTTAAAGAGCTTTTTAGGATTATTGAACTATTATGGCAAATTTATACCTAATCTTAGTACACTGTTACACCCATTACACGCGCTTTTAAAAAAGAATGTCAAGTGGTCTTGGGATGGCAATTGTGAAATCGCTTTTGGAAACGCAAAGACGGCGCTGGTCAGAGACTGCGTTCTGGCGCATTATGAGGAGGGGCGGGCGCTGGTGCTGTCGGTGGACAGCAGCGCGTACGGCGCGGGCGCCATCCTGGCGCACCGGTATGCCGACGGCAGCGAGCGGCCCGTCAGCTGCGCCTCGCGCACGCTGAATGACGCAGAAAAAAATTACAGCCAACTCGATAAAGAGGCTTTAGCCATCTTTTATGGGGTAACTAAGCACCATCAATATTTGTTTGGTAGGCCGTTCATACTCCGCACAGATCACAAACCGCTCATGTACATATTTGGGGACAAAAAAGGTATTCCTCAGACGGCGGCTAGTCGGCTGCAGCGATGGGCTGCGCGGCTGGCGGGCTACGACTACAAAATCGAATTTGTCAGGTCCGCGGACAACGGTCCGGCGGATAGTCTTTCAAGGCTTCCATTGTCACACGAGCATCGCCCCGCCTCAAACACGCCATGTTATAGCATGTTAGAAACTATGCCGATTAATTTTAGGAATGTGGCAAAAGAAACAAAAAACGATCCTTTGTTATGTAGGATACTAGGCTACATTATGTTTGGTTGGCCATTGTCTCCTAGCAGTGAGGAAGAAAAAGCATTCTTTAGTCGCAAGGAGGAACTTTACACGGAGCTGGGTTGTATTTTGTTTAAATATCGAATCGTTATCCCCACTACACTCCGGGAGAAGGTATTGAAAGAAATACACGTCGGACATATAGGGATGAATAAAATGAAAAACCTAGCGCGAAACTACGTGTACTGGCCTAAGTTAGATGCTGATATCGAGGCGACAGGGCGCGCGTGCGCAGCGTGTCGCGCGGTGCGCGACGCGCCCCCGCGCGCGCCCCTACACCCGTGGGAGTTCCCCTTGCACCCGTGGAGGCGTATACATGCCGATTTTTTTGATTGTGCCAGTAAGCGTTTTTTAATCATGATTGACGCTCATTCAAAATGGGTGGAAGTTTTGTTAATGTCAGGAACTACGGCGAAATTAACAATTAAAGCATTCCGCTCTGTATTTGCAAGGTTCGGCTTGCCCTCGCAGCTAGTGACAGACAATGGCCCTCCATTTTCTTCGGACGAATTTAAGTTATATTGTGAAAATAATTCAATAAGGCACACCACATCGGCGCCGTACAGGCCGCAGGGTAATGGAGAAGCCGAAAACGCAGTAAAGACGGTAAAAAAAGCCGTCAAACGAGCAATTATTGAAGGGGAGGACATTTTTGACGCCCTGAACAGGTTCTTATTTCAATATAGAAACTGCGAGCATGCTACCACGGGTGTGGCGCCAGCCGTGGCGCTGCTCGGCAGGCGGCTGCGCGGGCGCCTGGACGCGCTGCGGCCCGACCCCGCGGCCGCGGCGCACGAGGCGCAGCGCGGCCAGCAAGAGGCCGCTGGCGGCCGGTATAGGCAATTTTGCGTAGGGCAGCCAGTTTTAGCGCGAGATTACACACAAAAAGGTAACAAATGGTCGGAAGGTCAAATAGCGGCAACCACGGGTCCCGTATCGTACAAAGTCGACGTGGGTAATGGTTCCGTTTGGCGCCGGCATCAAGATCAAATTATACCTTTAGGAAAGTCACATCGGTATTCTTTATCGCGGGCGAATATGTTGCCTACGGACTTAGACCCGGACGAGCCGGGTGGCGCGGGTGCGCGGTCAACGGCGGAGGTGGCTGACGCTCCCGCGGCAATCAGTAAGAAGGGGATGGTCGCTGACTCCGCTAAGTCGGACACCGAGTCAGAGCACGAGTACGGGGACGCGGTTGATAGCTCGGAACAGGGGGAGAACGTCGAGCATTCCGCGGTACCGTCAGCAGCCTCCGCTCGCGATATCCGGGCCCACGAGAGGGCCATAAAAAAACAGCTACTAAGTAAATGAGTAGTACGTAAAAGTATAAGTAAACAGAGTTAAGTAGTTTTTTTTTTCTTTCGTTCGCGATAAGACGCGAATTCGCGTCTTAGAATTGTATGCTTTTTTTTGTATTTCTTTTTGGAAATTACACTCTTTTAGGGCAATGGTATGGGTTACTATCCCACAGCAAAGCAATGTTACGAAGGTTGATAGGAAAAAGTTATCAAATGGGCTGTTCTTACCTATAACTACTATTCACTTTAATCACGTTATCGTTCATTAAAGACTTGTATAATACCTACGCGCCTAAATGAATTAAACATTATGATGCGTCCCATTTGGGGAGAGGATGTGTTGGAGGTGGATGTACGATAAGTTTAATTCATACAAATAATGAAGTAGAACATATTACAACTTAAATGAAAGTTGCCTGTTTAAACTGTTGATGTACTATGTCCGAATTTGGTGGTGGGATGTGTAGGGTATGCAGCTAATTGTAATATGTCGGGTAGACGAATAAAGTCAGTTAGTGTCCAGCCTGCGTTTTATTGTACTCTCCACATAGGACATAAGTAGGTTGGTTAATTCTAGAGTGTGTGTATGAGGTATTTCTGTGAGTGTGAGAGTTGTGTAGTGTGTGCGACAGCATAGGATCATTAATTATATATTATCTTGACACTTCAATGGGTACTAACTAAGCGTCTAGTTTTCTGTTTCAACTTGGGGACTTGGGCGAACAATTGTTCGTAGTGTGTCCGTATGTTCTCCTCTACCAGAGCAGCGCTACCACGAACTTCGAAAGTCGAAGTTCGGGTATTTCCATCTCTATCGCACTCCCTTACTCGAGTGACAGGGATGCATGTATTACGAACTTCGACTTTCGAAGTTCGTGGTAGCGCTTTTCTCAACCGATTGTCGCGAAATTTTGTGAGCAAGTTCAATATTTACATCGGTTTTTTTTTTGTCAATTAAATATTTGAAAATTACAAAAAAATAAGTCTTGCGTGTAACAAAATAACAACATTATAAATAAAATAAACAGTCAAACAAATAATTCAGCCAAACGCGAGATAATCGCGGACAAACATACAGGTCAAACTGAGAACCTCCGTTTTGAAGTCGTTTAATAAAAAAAAACAAAGGTAATTAAAAAGTATGTAAACGTTTATAAAATAACGAGTTTAGAAACTGCACTTAAGGTCTGTTTTTCTGTTTCCCCTCCTCAAATCATATTATTTTGCATCGTCTCCCTCCGCCACCCAAAGGTTGTCTGGAGGAGATAGCTAGCGATAAGACCGCGTGTTGTCTACCGTTGTTTATGTTTTTAATTTACCTCTATTTTTCTATTATGTATTTCTGGTGAGCAATAAAGAATATTTGTATTGTAAGGTCAAGGTCACATTCAACAAAACCGAACAAACCCGCCCATCAGCTATCATCTACAATCAAGTCAGCGTCATCTAAATCGGTGCAGCCTTGCGGGTGACCTGGTTTCGAGCATTATGCGTAATGGCGTGTCAACTGATGGGAGCTGAGTGCTAAATTGTTTGTTTAAGGCTCGCTACATACAGGTGAATCCCGCGACCGAGTTCCGTTGCGGAATTGTTCCACCTGTCTGTGGTAGAGCTACTACAAGTCTCGGATACCAGTACGTTTTTCAAACCGTTCTCTTGTAAACGATTTGATACACAGGACTTAACAAAGAAAAAATAAACCATGATTGAGAATAACTTTAAGAATAAGAATAACTTTATTTTACTAACGACACTGTTACATAATAGAAAAGCGATATCCTGTGAGTCTCAAACTAGGCTGAGCCTGTATCTTGGAACTCATGGAGTTATCAGTTACACCTGTTATCTATAATTAGCTACGTGACAGAAGTTGTGTTAAAAATCAAGACAGACATTAATTTATTACTTTGAAACATTAAAGCGCTAAACTTATATAATATCTTAATTTATTAATAAATGTGTGTGTATGTGTGTTTGTCCTGTAAGTATATGGATGAGAGAGCGTCATTGTCTCAACTCTCAAGCTTTTGGTGGCAGAAAGAAAGGTCCTCCGAAAAATCCTCGGCCCAACGCATAGACCCGATGGCAGTTGGAGAATTCGGAAGAACTTTGAAATAGAGGACCTTGTTGAGGAGCCTAACATCATCGGAGTGACTAAGACGCTTAAACTTCGGTGGCTCGGTCACCTGTACGTCTAGCACGACTTGCTGACAAGTCGCTTCTCGCGTGACTGAGCGTCTCCTGTCTTACTCGCACCATGCAAATTAGAAAGACGAGGGTAGATATTTCTCGACTCGCGTCGCGGCGCAGCGTCAGTTGCGCTAGCCTCCCTGGAGCGACTGGCAGACAATCGCGCAGCTAAAAGAGCCTACGAGGGCAGGCCTATAGGAACGTCCGGTTGGTCGCCCCAGATATCGGTGGGTTAATCTGGTGGATGCGGATCTTCGGGAGCTCCAAGCTGGCGACTGGCGAGAAACCTTGGTGGTGGTGGTGGTGTTTCAAGTGTCCATGGGCGGCGGTAATCGCTTACCATCAGGTGATCCGTCTGCTCGTTTGCCTCCTATATCACTGGTATTGGAGGCCAAGACACGCTTTGGGTCGTTGCGCCAGAGGAGTAAGTAAGTAAGTAAGTAAGTAAATCTCAACTCTCAAGCCCGAGACAGGACTCGAACCTGAGAAGGTACCGCGAAACGAAAACGAACTTCGATCGTGTATCTCCGTCTCTGCCGCACTTACTAGTTCAAGCGACAGAGAGGCAGATACACGAATGAAGTTCGTTTTCGGTTCGCGGTAGCTCCTCTGCCTGTATTGCCGGTACAGCGTAACAGCACTCTTC
This sequence comes from Epinotia ramella, assembly GCA_947578815.1. Lineage (NCBI taxonomy): Eukaryota > Metazoa > Arthropoda > Insecta > Lepidoptera > Tortricidae > Epinotia > Epinotia ramella. The sequence goes on along the minus strand of OX388226.1, from coordinate 2,210,500 downwards.
CAACTGAGTTACTCAGAAATTGACTGTTGACCGCTTATCTTTGCATTACGTTTTGTACTCTGTATCGAATTCGGTAAAAATGTATCGTGGTAACTTCCACGTTAAATTTACGGGATAAAAGGTAAAGGTAAATGTCATGTTAATTATTGAATGTAAAATATTTGCACATTGCCTATCCATGTAAGTTTGGCCATACTAAATATGTAATTCCATCTAGTGAATAGTTTGTCTTTAAGTTATGAATCTTTCTGTGCACACACTGTTTAGAATCATAGTCGGGTCAATTTTCAAACGAGCTGTTTTTTATGTCCCACGGCTATAATTTCAAGTCAGTTTAACATGGAGTATTGATGGGTGATTCTTGAGAGGGTCAATTTTCAGCGTCCTGAGGGAAAAAGTACCCGAAAAAATAAAATAATTGACTTTACACATTTTTGTACAGTAGTTCAACACTTAATCTAACTGGGGCAGGATTTACTTTTTGTTAAAGGTAAGTAGAATTAGCCATAAAAAAATGTCAAACACCTAAATTATCATTCCCCCGGTGCGTCCATCCGCCATTTTGTGAACAATCTACTCTGAAAACAACTAGTTATGGACCAAAATCAAATATTGTATCGAGTTAAATCGTTAGAATATAAGTTAATGATTTAAAAATAAAAATATGGTTCCCCTATTTATCATAGTTTTTATAGGAATCTATATCAAAGGTTTGTCCAGAGCTAACCTATTATTTCCCTAATGCCTGACTAAACAACGCGTACATCCTTACTGCAACGTCTTGTGACGTAAATCTCGGCCGTGTCTCACCCTCGTCTGTAGCGCTACCGACGCCGCGGAGAGAGGACGCGTCTCGTCGCTGGAGCTCGGAGCAATGAAGGTAGATATATCATCCCCTAACTTTGGTTCACTACGATTATCATTACCCTATATTTACGTATAAAATCTATTTCCTGCAATTGGCATACAATATTTAGTGTAGAGAATAACACATGAATGATTGCATGTGTTGATTTAATAGTTACTCTTATATTAATAACAGTTTCGGCATAATCGACAAGAAACATACTTTTTCTTATTCCCCCGACTCTCATTCCCTCGGTTTCTCATTCCCTCGACTCTCATTCCCTCGATTTCTCATTCCCTCGACTCTCATTCCCCCGGTTTTCTGAACGGGGTAATGATAGATTTCTGAAGTTTCTAAAAATTATAATATTTTATCATATGTACCGGCTGTGGCCTGTAATAGGAACAATACATTTAGAGGATGACTCCATAGAATATATATGTCATAGTGATTAATAGTGTTTTCTTGTTTGTTTTTTGTTAAACCACTTAGAACTGATTGCTGATTGGGTTAGTAATCCACCGTTTCATTTATTGCTCCTATTACAGGCCAAACCCGTATACCGTACTTATAACATATTATGGTCGACTCATTTATTCAACAATTTATTTATAATATCATGAACGTAACATTACATTTTCTGTTAAATAGAAGGTCTTGAAATCAATACTAAGTATAAGCATGGTTGTCAATTTAGGTTACTTTTGAATTTAGAAAATATACATTTATTATTAAATTGTTACTAAAAAAACGTTAATAACTAATGAAGAGTCTGATATTTATATAAATGTTACAAATATGGTTTATTTGTGATCTCAAGTGATATTTATGATTACGTAGTAAATAAAGAAATGTTACGACTATAGTAAAAAAAGGTATTATTCCAGTAATACAAAAATATTATATTAATGCTATAAGTAAAGTTGTGAATTTTAGTTTCTTTAGGAATCAAACCAAAAAGATGTTAATACTTAGGTAACTAACTAATAGTCTGATTTTTATCAACAAATGTAACTTATAAAAAAAGAATTGCTTTAAAACAAATGTCCAGCAAAACGATTTTTGTGTTATTTTTGTTGAATTGGACCTATTATTGTGTGTTGTTTCACTTGTTTCTAATCATGCATGCAATTTTATGGGATTTCAAATATTAAATCAAGTATTTGAGAAAAAAACATAAAGTACCTATTTTAGTCTTTGATACGAAGCGTATACCTAATGATAATCATTTTCAGAAGTTTGAGAATTTAAGTGAGTTAGATGTTTTTAAAATTACTTCCTTGTTTGATTGTGATAAGCAAAAGAAAAATATATATTTGTAGAAGTATTTTTGTAAAGCGGACCCCGGGCTCGTGTAGGGCACTACCGGGAAAAAACGATAGGATAATGATGATTGTTGCAAGTAATGCGAAGAATTAATGTCAATGAATGGTTAAGACTGAAGTCTCAAATTATGGTACTTAGTCTATAAGATTATTAAGAAAAAACTCAGAATTTTTTCTTTATTCAAACTGAAATTTTGTATTATTTAATAAAACATCTGATCTAATACCAAAGATTATCATTCCCTCGTCAATTTTATCATTCCCTCGTAGTTTTTATCATTCCCCCGTTATTTTTCTCATTCCCTCGTACTTTTTATCATTCCCCCGTCATTTTTTCTCATTCCCTCGACAGCTAAACTTTGAATTGGTATATTTCCGTACCTAATTGACCCAAAGTGATGCCTATTCGATAAATATGTTTATTATTAAATACTTAATTTGATTTTATTGTAACTTAGTAGAAATTTCTTAAAATAAAAAACGCCGAGGGAATGAGATGAATAATGCAATTCTCAAGAATGACCCTGATACATATATATTTGTATTCAGTGTATTATAAGGTACTCGCTTTTTTGCGTGTCCCACTTGCGGTTTTGCTCAAACAAAAATTCATAACTATAGACTACGGCAACGTATAAATAAACAACTTGTACTTTTATAAAGAAGATTTATTAGCGTATTCATTAAAATATCTTTCAAAATTAATTCGTGAATAATTAAAACCAGTTAAGTATTTTAGTAGTTGTCGCGCGTGGACTCATTTATTAAGACTCAACCTCAAAACCCTTAAAATCTGTTTTTTTACTGTCCCACCGTTACATTTACTTTACGATACGATAGAAAGGTTAGTTGGGCTTAAACCACCAACGGGAGTGGACGCTTCGCCGGTATTTTCGACGGAGGAAACAGGTTTTTTTTATACGATGTATTTTGGTGCGGCTATCACGACATTTGTATGGGCGTTTATTTATTAATATACGAGTGAAATAAAAATGTGTCTTTTATAACAAAAGTTAGCAATATGGGGTAAGAGTTTCGTGTTTAACTAATTAGTGAAATCAATTAATAGTGTACGAAAGACCGCCAAAAAACATTCATGTTGACATTTCTATGGCGACATTTGTACCTACGGCTTTTTTGGCCGTACAAAATGTCGATTCAAAACAAAATCTAAGTAAATCACGAAATTAATGGACATGGAAAGCATAAAACTGGCTTCGATTTAGGCACTGGTACCGTGACAAATTTGTTGTTTGATACGTTACCTACTTACTACTTTTTAGGGTACCCAACCCTAAAAAGTAGTAAGTAGGTAACGTATCAATTTCGGTTTTCAACAATTGTATGGCAAAATTGACATTTTGATGGCACTCGCCGACATTTGTATGCCGCTATCGACATTTGTATGCCAGAATCGACATTTGTATGGCATTATATCGACTTTTGTATGGCGCTGTCGACATTTGTATGGCGCTGACGACATTTGGTATGGCACGGTGTTTTTAAAGCATCAATATCTCGCTAACCATTAGAAGCAGAGTGGTGCCTCATGCACCATATTTTTTCTTTTTAAATACCCTACCTCACGTTGTCGTTACATATCTAATATTCAAAAAAAAAAAAAACCAAATGTCGAAAAAACGGCCTCTTCAAAAATTGACCCAGTTCGGATCTAGACACTAAGCTTCTTATCTTACTGAATGCAAGACTATATATAAATAATAAATAGGAGACTCTACACGGGCCGGCCGACGCGTGGTTCTCGGCCCGTGTGGATACGTGTCGGCAGCACGGCGGCCGGCCAAATCAAGGTCACTCCATACTAGATTTTCTGTGACCTTGCTTGGCCTCGGCCCGTATAGCGTCTCCTTATCGATATTGCAGCTCTGCAAATAATTGCCATTTGCAACCACTTTTAATGTGCGTTACAACTAATAAAATAAATAAATATTAGGGGACAATCTAACACAAATCGTACTAGCCCCATAGTAAGCTCAATTAGCCTTGTGTTATGGGTACTAGACGACGATGTAATTAATGTATATAAATACATAGAAAACATCCCAGACTCAGAAACAAATATTCATGCTCAAATCACACAAATATTGATTTGTCCTTACCGGGATTCGAACCCAGGACCTTCAGCTTCGTAGTCAGCGTCAGTACTCACCAGGCTAGCCGGTCGTTAACTAGCCGTAATATTGCTTGAGATATCTTAGAAATATAGCAAAAGGCTCAAATAACCCACAAATAACCTATTGAATGTATGTCTATTGACAAACGCTTTTCCAGCGCGGTGCAATCCCAAGGTGATCATACAACAATGCTGATGACACGGCCGATATCGCTGGAGGCTGTTTTTTTTATTTCCTACTATCCATACGTTGGGTCATATTGTTAATGAATAGATATTCTATACGAATTGCTTAAAATTTTTGAGGGGTATTGACGGAAAAAGTTTTTGTAAAAAATATTGGGATATATTGCCAAGTTTGAAAAATGTAAATATTTAAAATTGGTATTACGGTTATAAACGGAGTTGAAAAGAATAGCTTGAAATTTATGAGGCGTTAACATCAATAAATTACTTGTAATTTTCGTTTTGTAATGGGCAATATTGCCCAATTTGAATTTTTGCTTTAGGGTTAAAAAAAAATTAGGTTGCATTAAGCGGAGTTATAACGTTTATTAGGAAAGGTTGTTAACTAATGAAATGTTCGAAATAATATTTCAGTGAATCTATTTTATATTTCCAAACGTTGCAATGAATAATATTTTTTCCCTCCTCAAAAACAAAAACAAGACGCACGACTATTTTAAAGAACGATTAAGTTTCCAGTTTCAAAATAAGGTTTTTTATTGATACTTTTCTCAACATAACGTACCTACTATTTTCAAAGTCACCACCCACAGTAAACGTAGGTATATCAACTGATTATTCTCCCATAATTAAAACTCTTGTGCTAAATACTACTACACGTAGATAAAATTGAGAACACGCATTTAAAAACGCAATAAATCAAACATATGACAATCTAATTTACATTTTAACACCTATTAAGTCACAAACACGTAAAACAAAAAAAAAAAAGTAAGATATTAGACAATTCGCACGTTTTAATACAGACTCTTAAACAGGATTATTTTTATTTTAGACTGTACACCTATAAAGTTAAGATTGACTTTTCAATGCAATGTAATTGTTGAGTATTTGTAATGTATGCAAAGTATCAGTTAGCAGTTATGACATGAGTAGGTACTCGCGTAGAGTCGTGTGCGGTGAGAAGATTGATATCGGGTTAGGACCTAGGCTTACGTGAGTTAGGGTTGGCGACGCGTATTTTTAGAAAGAAACTTAGGCCGGGAAAAAAAAAATATTTGTTTAATCCCGTGACAACAGCAAAATCATTTATTAATAATAGGTTATGTAAACTTATTTTTACAAATTACCACCTCTGAAAATCAGGGCCTTACACCGTTATTCATAAAAAATCGGGAACAGAAAAAATCCGAATTCATTCCGATTTTAAAATTTCCGAACCCCTTTTTCCGCTAAACGTAAATTAGGGATTAGCACAATATCCTAAAAAATCTATAATTCCTTCAGTAGTTTTCGTTATTATCGAATTCGGAAAAATATGCTTTCGAAATAATGTAGTGTACCTACCGAAAAACATCAATACCTTCATCAATTCGTGATATTTTGTCGGTATGTCAAGTAAACGAGTCCGTTAAGATACAAAAATCCCAATTTTGGATATTTGTTACTCAATCACGCTTAAACGGCTGAACCGATTTGGATAAAATTTTGGAAAAAGATAGTTTATAGGGTGGATTAAAATAATTTTTATTTCGGGTCCACGCAGACGAAGTCGCGGGGGAAGCTAGTAAGAAATGATAAGCGAGATACCGAAATTGAATACCGGTATTGTCGTATGAAAATGATAATGGTATGCGGTAATTGCTTAACGTAGTGCTAACTTTTTGCAGCTATAGCCAAAAATAGGAAAATAAAGGGCTGGGCCTTGGCTGGTGGCAACCCTAACACGCAGTAGTAACCTAGTTGCCTGTGCTCCGTGAGAGAAGGGCCGCATCCGATTGCTTTTGTACGCACAAGTGGCTCTGGTACTACCTGTGCTACCTCCTGCCTAGGTACTACATCCAGCAAACGATAAAACCATAGAAGTCTAAGTAGCGCTGCAAAATTGCCCCACAGAATGGGTGCCATTGCCATTATGCGGGGTTGGGGGAGGGGTGTCAAAACGATGCCAGGCAGCCGTTTAGTTCGAACTCGAATATTATATATATACAACGTGTTAATAAAATAACGCAAAACCTGAAAACCGTTTGTTCAGAAACGAGAGAAGAATGCGAAAAAAATAAAAAAAAAAATTTTTGACGCGATTTATTTTTTACATTTGTATGGAGCAGGTCGCCCCAGTCGGCCAACACTCCATACAAATATAAAAAATAAATCTTGTCAAAAATTTTATTTTTTATTTTTTTCGCATTCTATGCTCGATTCTGAACAAACGGTTTTCAGGTTTTGCGTTATTTTATTAACACGTTGTATATATATATACATATTATATTATATTATTATATACACGGTGGAATTTAATCGGTGATCAGGAATCCAAAAATCTTAATTATCAATCTACACAGAAACCAATACGTGAGATCTCGTGCAATACAGCTCACAATCTAATTAATCACACTTAATTAACATCGGTAAAATGTACACTGACTGAATAAATGGACACCCTACTTTTATTGAAGGGAAGTTACTCGTAAGTGTACATACGTCAAGTGCTTGCTGGCTTTGGCGGGAAACTAGACAGATCAGACGATTTGAAGCAATTTGTTATGAATTTGACAATGACAAATTGACAATTTATTGCTCATTTACGTTTTAAGTTTCTATGGCTGATAGTTTGAAAAGAGGTATTAAACTTTTCAGACTAAACCATTAGTAGGGTGACAATAAATTTTAATTAAAATTTAATTTCAGCTTAAAAATTAGTTATGATAAAAAAAAACTTGATGCCACTTAAGTACTACATAAACGTGACCGCCATCGATTACTGAATTAGAAAAATGGGTTCCTGTTCACCGATTAAATTCCACCGTGTATATATACCGGGTTTTAGGCACGTGTTTGGGTAGACATTTGTAAGGGGCTCGCATTCTATGGGTTCTTCGTTCACTGACTACATCCTATAGGTACTATTAAATCAGCCATACTTATGCTTTTTCTACGAGAGCCGCAACGACGTTTTAGTTAAGAAGCCATTGTCACAAGGTACATTACATTTATGGGGTTTTTACAAGCTATATTATTACAGGCTTTATATTAACTTGACCTGTTCGTATTGTAAGTAATAAGTATATAAGACTGTAAGCTGTCCGTCAAAATTTGCAATCCATTTTTCAGTCACTTGCCGTTATCCGATTGAGCTGAAATTTTGGGTATTAGTATAGTTTGGATGACAATTCAATAATTTGGTACCATTGAGCTGATCTGATGATGGAGACAGAATGTGGCCATGGAAATTCAGTACTTAACCGACGTAACCCTGTTGAGTTTGGGCTCGTTTGAATCGTCTCAATGAGTAGTTGATGGTGGTATACAGAAAAGTACAGTTGGCAATAAAAGCTTGTACCAAAAATTACATTTTTGTCAAAAATTTATAGTATAGTATAGGCTACCAAAAGCCTGGTGGACTGCAGGTTGAGTATAGCTAAATGAAACTTATTTGTTTGTTTATAAATTGGGTCTCAAAAAGACTTCGATTTGTAATAAAATATTTTTCAGGAATACTCGTTTTCTCCTGAAAAACGCCGAGGAGATGTCGGCTATACCAGGTTACTATTACTATTCTTGCTAGGTAAATATCTGTGAAATGTAAGTTTCAAGTTTTTCAATCTCCGGTGCTGAGTGAGGAAAAAAATCCACCAATAGCATCAGCATCGCTCGCGTATCGCTTCCTATTGATGCATTTTTCCTCGCTTACCGCCTCACACAGCTCTGTTGGATACTCAACCTTACGAATACAACCGCTAATCTCCTAATGTTGTAGGTACTTAATTATCAAATTAGCTACGGTAAGGTATAGGAAACATTCTAACGTCATTAAACGAATCTGCAGAATCTGAACTTGCCCAAAATGGCCGCTGTTCCCACAACGCGTTCACACCATTGTTACTGGAGGCTGTGGCCTTAATTTTATAATTTTTAATAGCTACGAAATTTACGCTTATTTGTTCAATGTTAATCAGCCCTTGTCTTCAAATACTTGGGCTTATGCAATAACTAACCGATGTGAGCTTAAGGGGCTGCCATACGCCAATGACCTTCGATCTGAATCCCTTAGTTTTTTAATGTTTTTTGTAGCTTATTATTTTAACAACAACGGCTTTAAGCAATATAGTATCCCATATTTACTTGAAAGTTCATTGTTTTCAAGATATTTGGCATGAAAGTTGAACAATTTTAGGCCAAAAAACTGGTTTTCTGGTCATAACTTTTGTGTTAATTGGTAATTTTAGTAAGTAGGTTACAAAGTTCTTGTTCATTATTTTATGACAAAGATTATAAAATTTCATCTTCTTCTGATAAAAGATGGAGCAGTAAAGTGAAAAATTAGTGACTAGATTTTTTTTTCTACTTTTTTGTTAAAATGAATTTCTACGGAAACTATGTTCCTTCTTATATCTTGCAGATTATGATATATTTTTTCCGACATAGCTCACGGGCCGTCTCCCAAGTCTATCATGAGATGGCCGCGACATACTCTCGATTTTTCTCGAACTATGCCTCTTGTTAAGGTAACCGATATAGCCCTCCGAATTGCTAAACTTAAGTGGCAGTGGGCAGGGCACATAGCACGTAGAACCGATAGCCGTTGGGGCGGAAATGTTCTCTAGTGGCGGCCACGTACCGGAAGGCGGGGCGTGGGTAGGCCCCGCGCAAGGTGGACTGATGACCTGGTAAAGGTTGCGGGAGTCCGCTGGATGCGGGTGGCGCGGGACCGGTCACTTTGGCACTCTTTTGGGGAGGCCTATGTCCAGCAGTGGACGTCTTTCGGCTGATATGATGATGATGATGATGATGCCTCTTGTTCTAAGTGTTGGTGTGGAATAGATGGACCTGATAGATCTCCAGTCTCTGCACCACAAGGCGGACATGGTTGTGGAGGGCTCGCCCGGCCAATACGTGACTGAGTCCAACCTCTCCATTGCCTATGGATGCTTTTGCGATTCCAAAAGAACCTCAAGCTCGCTGCCGAGCCTCTATTGATGTGTGGATTTGTTGCATGACATGACAGCTATATACAAATCCAGACCGCGTATCATAGTCGGCCTTATCACACGATAAGTGACAGGATAGGGCGTCCGTCACGGGCTGACACCGTTCACAGAACGAGACGGACGCTCTATCGTGTTACTTATCGTGTGATAAGGCCGACCATGAACGGGGTCAGGTCCCCACTTTCAACACAGCGCGTTCTCGGCTGCTCTGACGACCTTACCCACCAGGAACACTACATCAAATACCCTCATAGAAGGAGACGTGTTATTATCTGAGTGCTTACTAAAAATCTAACCTCATCGCTTGGTGGTCCGACAACCAAGAAGAAAAACGCTGACATGGCATTAAGAATGAGATAACACTGACCTGTAGTTGAAGCTCTCACAGTGGAACCTCCGTTCCTCGGCGCACTCTCGGCGACAGTCCTCCAGCCTCTCGCAGTGCACCACTCGGCGCACGTGGCTGCGGAGGGCTCGGCGCCCGGCCAGCACGCGACGGAAGCAGGCTGGGGGAAGACACAGATTAATTGGACTTCAACTACTCACTTAGCAACTAGGTATCCAATGAAACATAAAATTAAAACACCGCCAGGAAGGACAAAAAGTAATCACAAAGGACTTCCTCAAAAAGGACTTTCTCGACAGACAAGGCTTCGCTAAAAAAACCGCTTTTAAATCGGTTCATTCGTTTGGTAGCTATGACGGCAGAGACATCATACACACAAGTACTTGTTCAATTTTGCCAAACCATTTTCAGAAAAAGATATGCTCAGAGCATGATTTGAAACCGCGACCACAGGCATAAATGGCACAAAAAAAAGATTGCTAATCCCGTTAGGGTCGGGGAGTTAAGAAGTATATTTTGAATACTACTATGGTGGTAAACAAGCTTGACGCCTGATGAATAGACATAGACGAGCCTTTAATTAAGTATTCTGCAAGTGGCAAATGTTTTTAAACGTTGATTTTTGGAGGAGAAAGCAACATAGAGGCAATTTCGCTTATATACTGTGTTTTGTAGAATGTAGCCCTTTTGCGCCACTGAATGTGTATCTAGCAGGTCAAAATAAGCTGAAATTAACAAATTACGTCAAGTTTAATTCACTTTCACTGAGTTTAATTTAAACAGGTTTCACACAAAAAAATGCAATTTGCAAGGTTTCACACAAAACAATGCAAACGATGCAATTTATCACAACAACCGATAGAGACGCAGCTATAGTTAAAATGAGTCAGCAATACATGTGCTTTATTCAAACTATGGGTGAGTCTATGTCAGTTATTGCGAAAAAAAAACCTAAACAAATGAGTATTAGGGGACAATCTTACACGAATCAAACTATCTCCATAGTCAGCTCAATTACGCTAAAAATAGGGTACTAGATAAAAAAACCCTGTCCTGTTGTATGTTTGGCCTTACCAGGATTCGAACCCAGAACCATCAGCTACAGGGTCACCCACTAAGTTAAACCTAGGCCAGCTCAGGCTAGATCGTACATCGTTCGTAGTGACCTCAACGCTAATAATTGGGCACAATAAGACGAGACGGATGCAATTTAACCAAAGTATAAGAAAAGTAATTTTTATAAAAACAGCATTCATGCCATAGTATAAACATCAGTTGGATAAGTGGTAGATCCGCTTGAAGATGACCTAGTGCTGGTTAATGAGGGTGAAGTAAGTAAGATAAAAACTGGTTATTGCTATTATATTGTTGTGATTGATGATGGTATACAAATACCTACATTAAGGAGACAAATTATCATTACTTTGATGGTAGTAGATTAGATTAGATGATCTATTGACTAGGTTTAGTTGTTGAAGTGGCACTAAAAATCTAAATTAATATATGTAACAAGGTTATTCCCAAAATAAAAATAATAATTAAATTATTTATTGGCGCGACTTATATCGCTAAAGTTTTGGTGGTAACTTGTTTAGAGGTAGCATAGCAATAGTAACAGCTGGGAATAAAATAACCTCAGGATATGACGTAGATTTACTATCTTCACTTATACAAATTAACTGTAGTCATTTTAGTGGATCTCCGTCAAATGTAACTAAAAATGTAATGGCAATTTACTTTTACCAATTTGCAAATTGATATGGGAATTGCAAACATTATCTAAAAAGAGCTAATATACAGCGTGTATCTTCTACACGACTCGAAATTTATGCTAACGGTAGCTTTTAGTGTTGTTTGCAGTTTTATGAAAAAAATGTATCTAGTATTACCGATACATTTCAGACTGTATTCATTTGAATAGAGAAGACATTTTTTTTACTTTCAACGGGTGCGTAACGATGCCTATAAAAATATCTGAAATAATATTAGTCGCAATAACACTCTTTTCATATAATTCTTGAATCATATAACAACACTAAATATATTTACATACGATATAATTATCATTTTATATAATGATCATTTGATGTAATAACATTTAATATAACATACTTTAAATATAATGCATATTTCCTATAATGAACAAATAATATAATGCAAATTGCTTCTAATGCACAGTTAACATAATATTTTTTGGCAGACTAAGGCAGGTCGGTTTAGGTACGACGACGAGCGAAGCGAGGAGGAGTGTTAGGTTGAACTGCGACCCTACAGCGCGCGAGCCGAGCGAGCGAAGCGAGCGTGCCGCGGCAGCGGCCGGCGAACCGCCAGAACCGAACACTTTTTACTACCTAATATATACTTACATAGTAAAATTTGGAAACTGTTATGTTTGCTACATTTACTTTTGATAATAAGATATTATTCTACTTGATAGTTACGATATATAACTTGTATATAACATGAGCATTATACCATATAATGATTATACAAAATAAACATAAATCAAAATCGAAATTATAATCAACGTTTATTATATACAATGAGTGATTATATACCTTGAAAATATAAAGCAAATGTTGTTATAGCGAATTAAATTATATTATTTATTTGTATACCCATCATTACACACCCACTTTCAACCCTTAAAATATATGTTCGTATAGAACACACTGTATATTGGAAATGTGTTTAGTTAAGGTAAATGTAATTTGTTAATAGAATATAATAGGATAGAATAACCATTCATTCATGACAACAACATATACATCGATTTAGGTTGTCCTAATATAGTCTCCCTCCCATGGAAACTTAATTCTACCTCTACAGTTCACACTTTTAGGGGATGATTTCCCGGGTGATAAGTAAGTATTCTAGGGAATCAGTCTGCAACTCTATACCATATTAGTTTTTATCTGCGCTTCATGCTGCGCGCAGCATGCAAGGGAACTGGGGACCGATTTTTGACTTTCGAGCGCTCGACTCTTTCACTCGAAAACTGAAAAAAATTATGAAATGCTATTTTAAAATAGCGATAGAAAATTGAAAAACGAGTGGTATTGACCACTCGTTATTAATTCTATTGGTAGAAAGTAAGTGCCTGCCATTTTGACACTACAAACGTATTTACTTTTATTTGATTTTCAAGCGCTCGACAGTCAAAAATCGGTCCCCAGGCTCAACATTTGCATTTATAATATTAGTATAGTTTAGTAGGATACGTACTAGGAGCATTCTCCACCAGTATCACCCTGGATCCAATAGTCGCCTGCGCACACAGACACAGCATCAGCGTCAACACACGCATTCTCACACATGCGCATACACATCATACACTGATAACATCGCCGTCTCTATTCACTGCACCAACTGTCAACTGTTCAAATTATTGCATATTTATAGTTTACACCCTGTATGTCGTTGTCACTGTTCGATTTTTAATTTGAAGTCGTTCACTGTTATTATTTACTATTTAAACCGTCTTTTATTATTTAATTTAATATCTTCGTCCAATATTCGATTTTAAGTCATCACTGTTAGATTTTTAATTTGAAGTTATTCACTGTGATTTATTTTTTAAACAGTTTTTTATTTTTAATTTAATATCTTCGTTCACTATTTAAATTTCAGTCATACACTGTTCTGTTTTAAATTTGAAATTCAAACACTGTACGATTGTCTTTTGTTTTTATTCTATGTTCAAACGATCCAAATTGTGTCACGCTCACTTGTTTTTACTTTCGTTGCAACTCTCATTTATGACGTCACATACGTACGTCAAATAATTAGCTTATTTAATGTATTTCTAATGTATTTTAGTATGTGCATGGGATATGGGTCAAAGAGGCTGCCGCGCGTGACATGGCGCTACTGAACGGAGTCATTGTCTGACATAAGCTTATATGTGAATGGGATTGTTGTCGTAGCATAGCGTGGATAAGACATTGATATTCGCCCACAATCTGTCTGCTTGGCCCAAAGGTTGACTGGTAGAATTCCGCCCTTTGTACGATACGTTGATCGTTTGTGCAATTAAGATTAAATAAATAAATATTGTACGGTTATATCTTCTATCTTCAGTGTAGGTCAATTTTTGTCACTTACGGTCTGTGTGATCACATTTAATTTATATACATACAATTAACATTCATAAATTTACGCCTATGTTCTCAGATGAAGTAGGCAGAGTACATTAATTTTAAATAATCAGTGCCACTTTTAGCAATTGTGGGATTAAAGACGGAGAAATTATGATATGGCAGTGACAGATTGTTAGCCTATCGCCCACAACACACCTCAATCTGACCCCTCAGTTAACATTTAATACACCCTCGGAAAGAAAGGAGGTGGTGCTATTCGACTACTAACACTACACAAAACTTTTTGAGGATAATATGGGGTTCGATTTATTTGAATTCCTTTATTTATTGTTCCTGGTTTTTTTTTAGTGCATGCATTTTATCCGGAAATATTGCCAATCTAAAGATGTACAGTTCACATTACTGAGTACTTAATCATTTTGTTCAAAACGGTTTTAGGCAGACATATTATGTTTTCTGAATCTTGATATGCTAGCGTATGTATAATTTTATTAATGTGAAAAATATATAAGGGCATATCCATCATATGCTCTCAGCTGTGATTACACCTGATAACGCCGGCTGGCGGCCTATTGTCTCAAAAAACGGATTTATAAGCAAAAACCGAATATATCCGACCATTGTGGGGCCGCGAAGCTATAAATAATGTAAAAGGGCTAAGTTAAGTAACACGACCTTCATTTGAATAAGATCTACTGATAATATTGCCAATTTTTAATAACGCGTCTCGGCAATATTGCCATAAGAAATTGCGATGGAAAGCCATTTCGAAACTGGCAATATTTTCGGATAATTATTGTTATATCTGACTACATCAGGTGAGATTAAGATGTATAATTTAGCAATTTTCGATGTATCCTTGGTTAGGAAATATTTCAAATATTTGGGAACGTCAGATGTCTTTTCGACAGTAAGTATTTGTCTTTTGTACCATATTATGCAGGTACTGTTGTAGTACATAGAAAGATAAGAGAAAATATATTTTCAATGTTTATTTCGGCAATATTACCGGAATTAATGTATGAATTGCATCGCATACTTCTGGAAAAAAATCGTAAGTATTACAAACAAAATGCAATATCCACACTATACGGAAAGATTTATAAAGGGTATTTAATATTATTATTAAGTATGTCTTTTCCATATCTCGGCCCCATGGTTCCGAGATATGGAAAAAACATCCCGGAATTTTGGGGCTGCAGTCAACAGCGCCCTCTGCCTCTTTAAAAAATAAAATAATCTAAAGCGAGGGATACACATGGCGGATACCATCTGGGTCATTGTCAGATTTAGGTGCGCGTCTTTTAGGTGGACATTGCAAAAGTTAAGGGCTTTAAAGCCTAATTTTTGGTTGAACTCTGAATCCGCATAACCGGCGTCGCCTCTTCTATAATTATATGCGATAAAAACATATTATATATAACATAAGCCCTTAACTATTGCCCACCGAAAAGAAGATTTTTGTTTCACTGACTGACAATGACCCATCTCCGAGCGCACAACATGATGTACAACCGGTAATGGTCCCCGCCAGGTGCAAAGACTATATCAGCACTGTGACTGCGATGGAAATTAAGGTTCATGGGCAATTGAGTTGAATGTTGGATGGACTGGACACTGGGTTTTGGAAGGAGACTAGCGGACACCTGCCGTGACAATCAGTCTCAAAATTGTATAAAGGTGGTGACACGCCAGCTCGCCGAGTGGGCCCAGCAGAACAGTCGCACGCTCAGTGCGACAATATTATTATATGGCTTGAACGCATGCATATTGCATAGAACATCTTATTTTATTTCTTTATTTAAATCATCCTAAAAGATGATTGCAGTGCCCAAGGCCAGAATGGTTAAAGGTTTTTACGGGCCAAAAAAAGCATAGTTCGAGGCCGGATAGGTGTCGTTAAGTTAAATACGCGGAAGACTTAGTGACTTTAAAATGCAATTAAGAAAAAACTTCATTTAAGGGTAATAAAACATATTGTATAAGCACAGATTGATATCAAAAATCGATTAAAGCGCCGTAAGTTCATGGTCTTCTCTCCCTCTCACTGAGCATAAGCGCGAGCGAGATGGAAGTGCGTGCTCGGAAGCGCCGATATCATGTTTTTTAATTTTAATTTTTTGGGCGTTTAAATAAATAAAAATGTAAACACTGATTTCCCTCAAATATAATATTGCCGATTTTTAGAAGCAATTTTAATATTTATAGCTTTTGTGCATATTTTGTTACGAATATTTTAAGTGTATTTTTGTGTGTTTTAGACCTATGTTCGTGATTTTTTTCTATAGAGCGAAATTTGCTTAATCATGTTTCGAAGCACTGATTTCCTTGCAAAAAAGCCTCAAGATTACTATTCGTATTTTTTGAAACCATATTATTATAAACAGACGCATTATATTGTTCCAAAAACTCTGTTCGCTTAACTGCGCTGAACCTACGGCGCCTTAAGCCGTAGCCGAGTAGACAGTGGCCCTGCCTACGAAGCTCGGTCCTGGGTTAAAATCCCGGTAAGGGCAAATATTTGTGATGACCATGACATTTTTATTTTAAGTTTTTATCTCTATTAACTATGTCGACGTCTAATACCCATAATACAAGCCATACTCAACTTATTGCTTTATTTGGTACTAGCCGGATGTGTGCAAGGTTGTACCCTACTATTTATGTATTATCACCTATTATTAGGGCACCTAATTATTTTCACGTATACTCTAGCACAGAATAGATATTAGTACAAGTACAGAAGGGACACTCCTTTGATCTTTACAAAAGGCGCTTTTTTCTGAGAACATTAAGATTTATGGCCCTCTGACGTCGTCGACGTTGATCGCTACAAGTACATGCCGGTTCCCCAACGTTGGGGCACCGGCATGTACTTGTAGCGATGAACGTAAATCGCGGAGTGTCCCGCGCCTGACTCTACTCTAATAATATATTCTAGTCTCCCTTTGAAAAATAGGTTACCAGAAAAATCTAGAGTAAGTAAGTACCTACTTATAATATTTAATATTTATGAAAATTATCATGGAGTGGTTTCTGTAGGAATACATAAACGCTATTTAGTTATCGGTGAAACAAAAATTGCCCAATGGCAAGAGGTTTTCATTGAGAAATTATTTCTCTGGTGAGGAACCCTAAAAATGTTGTAAGCCTTTATAATTAGGTCGAACTTTACCCAATAAGTCATTATTCATAGCTAGAAGATAAACAAACGTCTCTTAACCACTCATTACCTAATTCGGAGACCCTTTGTTTTAAGCTATAATTATTTCTGAATCACCGTATCTCGATCTGACCTGCGGCGCTACCACGAACTTCGAAAGTCGAAGTTCGGGTATTTCCATCTCTATCGCACTCCCTTACTCGAGTGACAGGGATGCATTACGAACTTCGACTTTCGAAGTTCGTGGTAGCGCCGCTGGCTCGTTTTTTGACCAAAACCTGTCATCATTCGCGAATTGCATTAACTAACCATAGCGAGCTTATTATTGTAAGGTAAGATAAGTTATAGTGGACCAAAGGTCCAGTTTGTATATTTTACAACAAGAGATTCAATCAATCAATCAATCTTTGGTTTTATGGCTCCATCGATATTGTCGATGATTCTGCCAACGTCAAGGTTCGAAAAGGCACGTAATTACACAATATTTGACCGGTGACTGCAGAATACCAGGTACACTCAGGGTTGAATCTATAACAAGAGACAAAACAAACAAATATTGTTAAACTAACTACAAAAACAGGTTGTTAATTTTGATAAATTTACCTAAGACATATACAAAGGGGGAAAATACTAAAGTGAGCAGGAATTTAATGTTGACAGGGCGGGGAATTTCAGGAGGAAGGATATCATACAGGGGAGTGACAAGACGATTACATTCTAAAAATAGGTGCTCGAGGGTGCCTTCTGCCAGACCACACTCGCACAGAGAGTGGTCCCGAACACGAATTTTAGCGAGAAATACTGGAGTACATATGTGGCCCAGGCGTAAACGAATAATAGCGGAAGTAATCTTTTTTGCGAGTGACCTACGAGAAAAAAACCACGGTCTAGAAGATGGAAGGTCCGGTTGAAGATACCCATAATTTTTACCCACTATAAGTCGGCTAGATTGCCAACGAGTGTTCCAAGCATCTCGCATGTGTGTGAGAGCAAGAGCCTTAATGTCGCGAGGGAAACATCGGTTATAACCTGGATTACCACATATAATGGCTTCTTTTGCGCAGAGGTCAACAGTTTCGTTGCCTTTTATACCGCTGTGGCCCGGGATCCAAGCCAGGACCACCTCGATATTTTCTTTGTGACATTTGAATAAAAGATCTTTTATTTGCAAGGTTACAGAAAAGATATCCTTCGAGTGGAATGGGCGTTTAACAAGATCCTGCAGACAGCTGAGGGAATCCGTTAAAATGAGAGATCTGTTAAGATGGTGGGAGTAAACGTAGGAGACTGCTTCCAGTAAGGCAATAGCTTCTCCAGAAAATACGGAATTACCGGGAGGAAGTTTAAAGTTTAACACAATTTTGTACTTGGGAATCCACACCGCCGATCCCACAGGCCCCCCTTCGCACAGTTTAGAGGCATCAGTAAAAATTGTTAAATAATCAGCCCACTCCTCAGCTATCACATTATTAAAAATATTATCAGCCCCCATCTGATTTTTGGAAATTCCTAGACTGAATAACACCATCGGATGGAATATTAAACTATCGTAATTAGTTTCAAAAAGAGGGTTTTTATAATTTTGGAAAACTTGTACAGGGAGGTCTAGAAACTTTTTGTAACTATTAACTAAGAGGGGAGATACTTTGTGTGACCAATATGGGGAAATTTCTATAAGTTGCTGTAGAGATTCAAGGATTGGGAGTAAAGGATGCGAGGCTATTTGAAGTGTTTTGAAGAAAAATCTGTCAGCTAAGAATTGTCTACGGAGGTTATAAGGAGGGTCCATACACTCTACTTGGAGAGCATTCGTTGGGGAAGACTTCATAGCTCCAGTTATAATCCTGAGACACCTTGCCTGGATACGGTCCAGTTTAGCTAGGGCCAGTTTATTGCATGGTTCTAAAACGAAGCTACCATAATCGAAATGGCTTCTAATTATTGCGTTATACAGAAGTTTCTGACTATACGGATGTGACCCCCATCTTACGCCGGACAGTGCACGGATAACATTGATGTTTTTCTCAGCTTTTTGACATATATAGTTCAGATGGCTGACTCCAGACAGCCTCGAGTCCAGAATTATTCCCAAAAATTTCGCTTCCTGCGCAATTATTATGGGTTGCTCGTCTATGTAAATATGCAGATCGGGGACTTGTCTTTTACGGGTAAAGATAACCACCCTACTTTTTTCCGCGGATAACGAGAGCCCGTGATCTGACAACCATGTGTCAAGATAATACAACGCAGAATTGATAGATAGAGCAGCTTCCGTGAAGTCTTTCGCTGGAGAGTACAAGGCAATGTCATCGGCGTACTGAAGGATATTACAAAAGCAATTCACGGAAGTGTCAAGATCCGAAGTATATAAACTGTAAAGGAGAGGGCTCAACACAGAACCTTGGGGTAGCCCCTTCCAGACGCTGTTAGGGGATGTTAATTTTCCATTATGTCGGATAGTGATAGACCGACCCATAAACATATTGCATACAATATTAATGATCCTCACAGGGATACTCAGATTGAGCATTTTCTGCCTGAGTATAGGAAGATCTACATTATCATATGCCGCAGTGATGTCTAAAAAAACACCTATAACGTTTTCACCGCGCGTCAGAGCCAGCCGGATATCAGAGGTAAGGATGCTTAAGCTGTCCATTGTCCCCAGACCCTTTCTGAAACCGAATTGAGTTCTAGAGATGATATCTTTATTTTCCAACAACCACTCCAATCTATTTTTTATTAAATGTTCCATAACCTTCGCTAACACCGATGATAAGGCAATGGGCCTGTAAGAGACAGGATCAACCGGATCCTTACCAGGTTTTAATATTGGAATAATCATTTGAGATTTCCAGCTGTCAGGCACGTTTCCAGATAAAAAAATACTATTTACTATATTTAAAAAAGTTACTTTAGTGGATTTTGAGCTTTGACTAAGAAAAGAGTAGGGGATACCATCAGAGCCCGGAGTGGAATCTCTAACGTGGTCTAGAGCGCAACAAAGCTCATCAAAACTAAAAGGCTCATTCATTCTTTCAGATGGGGCAGAAAGAGAGCAATAGCCGCCGACACCTTGTTGGTTTGGGACAAATGGTGGAGCAAGCCTTGCCGCGAATCCCTCGAGCCAGGAATCCTCGTTGCTAGAGATATTGTTATCAGTTTGAGAACAACGAAAAGCTTTTATTTTTTTCCATACTAATGTAGCAGGAGACCTAGGAGATAAAGATTAGCAGAAATTACGCCATCCGTGAAATTTCTTTCTGCTAAGAAATCTCTTACTATGGGCCGAAACACGTTGGAAATTCATATAATTTTCTAAGGAAAGGTCATCGACAAAGAGAGATTCTGCCATTTTACGTTCTTTGATTACTGCAGAACACTCAGCATCCCACCATGCCGGAGAAGGAATTTTATTTCGAACTGAATTTTTCAAGGGGATTGAGCTATCAGCCGCTGAAAATATCGCTGAAATAAATAGATTATATACTTGTAAAAAATTATCTTGTGAAATACTAGGCAGATTTTCGATAGCGGGATTCAAATTCAATCTATATTTACTCCAGTCCGCGTGACAAGTTCTGTATTTCAAAAGTGGGGCTTGTATTGGTGATGGAGAAATGGAAGAGTCTAGCAGGGAAGTAATAATGGGTAAATGGTCACTCCCAAGAGAATTTGTGGAAACCATCCACGACAAGGACCGAACTAAATTTGGGGATGCCAGCGTAAGGTCAGGGATACTTGCGTTCTGAGTGGGCGCTACTCTGCGGGTAGCTGTTCCATCATTCAATATGCATAAGTTTACATCATCCATAAGCTCTAGGAGGAAGTTTGATGTCGCATCACAGCAATGGGAGCCCCATAAGGTGTGACGACAATTGAAGTCTCCTTGAACAATGATGGGAGCCGGAAGGGCTAATAGTATGGAACACAGTTCTTGAATTAGATCACGATTTGGGTGTGGAATGTATACACAAACAAAGGAAATATTTAGACACTTGATTGCAACAACATTTAAGCCAGAAGAATGGGGTGGGATGGGAAGTTGAGAAAAAGTAAAATTTCTTTTTACAAAGATTGCACAACCTGCCCAGCCATCATCCCTGTCATCCCGGACACAGGAGTAGCCTGTTACCCTAAAGAGGGATCGAGGCTTTAACCATGTCTCCGAAATGGCAAGAATGACCGGACTAAATGAATTAATTAATTGAATTAGTTCTTGTTTTTTATTTCTAATACCTCTAGTATTCCATTGGATTAGATTGTGATTGACTATCTTGAATTAATTTATTGATAGCAGAACTAATGTGGCCCTGAAGGCTTTGAAGAACAGTGTACGGTATGATGTCAGCAAATTTAGCTAACAGATTAATTAACATCTGGGAGATGAGGTCTCTCAAATTGTCGTTTGGGGTGAATGATGAAGGCTGCCCTAAGGCACAACCGTTTGGCAATGATGATTGGGGAGTCGCTGTCATATTCCTGTGAGCATCAATGTCATATGACTTACCAAGCACAGGCTTAGGCCGTCGTTCAATAGAAATTGTTTTACGGTACGAGTGAGTTTGAGACTGAAATTGAGGATGCGATGGACTTGCAGGGGGAGAAGAAAAAGAAGACTTGTTTTCCACAGTGTGTTGGTTTTCAATATTATTTCTAGTCTTGTCAGCATAAGAAGTGCGCACTGATCGAAACCTTTGCGCCGCTTCTAAATATCCAATATTTTCCTCTTGCATCACTGTTTTTATGCTTTTCTGTCTACTAAATTCAGGGCACTTAAAATCAGTTGCTACATGTGGACCGGAGCAGAAAAGACATGAAACCTCTGTGTCAGGCACCTTGCACTCTGAGCCTTCATGATTTTGCGCACATCTTGAGCACCTAGCATTTGAGCGACACTGATCTTTTATGTGACCATACCTGCAACACTTATGGCATTGTATAATGGGTAGCCTATAAGAGGCCACCGGGATTGACATGCTGAAACAATATATCTTCTCTGGTAATGTTTGGCCGAGAAATGTCAAAACTACAGTGGCAGTTGGTTCCCAGACCCGTTTGCCATCAACTTCCCTTTTTTTGTTTAATCTACGGGCTTTGATCACGGGACCAGACCTAGCTGGACATTCAATGCCAGTAGCAAACTCTTCCAATGACCAATCCAGAGGAATATCCGTAACAACACCCATACGAGACACTTGGAACCTTGGAATTGTTGCATTGAGCTTATGCTCGGCCAAAACAGGATTGACCAGAAAGGAGTTAGCCTCAGACGCTGACGCAAAGAATACACTCATTTTATTTTTACCCACGCTCTGTATTTCTTTAATGCCGGCAACCTTACCATTATAAATTACTTGGGCCATTCTCAGAGCACGCATACGGTTTGGGGCTTTAATTAAGTCAGTATCTTCGCGGGACACGTGAACCACATATGGACCCCCGTCTGACTCAGCATATTTGATGTCTGCATTATTTTCGTAGCCAGGACGGACATACGTATGTACGACGGACGCGCTAGGCGGACTAGCTCTTTTCCCGAGCTCATTTAGATCAGAGTGATCTTCATTAGGTCGTTTTTTGTTAGATGTAGTTTGGCCACCCCCCTTATCAGGGGGCACGGCCTCCCCAATCTCCATAATTACCACTCAATAACACAAAAACTTACCTTCCCGTAGGTTAATAAACCACCACCCACAGAAATATTCTAATCTGAGTGTATTTAGATGAGAAAACCGGTATAAATTTGCGATTCCAACAAGACACGTGCGTTATCAAACACAGAGACAAGCAGAATCCAACAAGAGATTAATCTTTGACAATAAGATCTGACAGGCTGTAACTGCTGTCAGATCTTTTTGAGTAAGAATTCTTTTATCAAATATTATTGTAAGTGACCCCAAAGGGTAAAAGAAAAGGAAAAAAATATAAATAAATAAGTAAGCTATTAATTAGATTCGATTATTATTCCGTGATTAATTTGCATAAATACATATTATAAAACGGTCGTCAAAACACATACACATCCTTACTAATATTATAAATGCGAAAGTGTGTGTGTTTGTATGTTTGTCCTTCTTTCACGTCGCAACGGGGAATCGTATTGATGTGATTTTTTGTATGGAGATAGTTTAAAAGCTGGAGAGTGACATAGGCTACTTTTTCCAGCGGGAAAACATCTAATTCACACGGGAAAAATCAATATGTTACATTTTCCTATTACCACGCGGGCGAAGCCACGGGCATCAGCTAGTATTACATTAATAATAACTCCATTTGGTGTTATAAACCTGTATTAAGCTTTCAGTAAACAATTACTATACTAATTAATAATGTAGTTCATTTAAATTATAGCTGCCCGTGCTATTGCGCCTGCGTATTGCAAAGATCGAAAGCAATCCCGCAGGATAAAATATAAACTATTTATTTATTTATTTATTTATTTATTGCATATAATTAACACTAACAGTCTAGCCTATCTGAAAAGATAAACGATTTTTTAAAATCTTATTACTGGTTCCGGTGATTACCCCCTATATAGAAACTCACAAAGCTACGATGTCACAGACTTTTCCTCTTTACAATCCTACTAATATTATAAATGCGAAAGTTTGGATGTTTGTTACTCAATCACGCCTCAACCGATTTAGATGTTTTTTTGCACGAAGATAGTTTATAGCCTGGATTAAACGCAGGATAGATTTTATCCCGGTTCCACGTAGACGAGGTCGCGGGCGGAAGCTATAGTATCAGTATAAATGTATAAACAGCCTAATAATAATTAAGAAGCCGACACAAGACAATAAATGCGTTTACCCCACTAAAATACCTTGGTTTTGGCACAACAATGGTTAGGAAGTAGTTAAATCTTTTTAGCAATTTGTAAAGTGTTGGGATGCTCTTAAAATATGTTTTTTACACGGAAACAAACAAAAAGATGTATGTTTAGAGCACTCAAGTACAACAGTAAGAAACATGTATAAAATTTGGTTCAATCGCAACTCGTTTACATGATACGAATATATTAAACTCAAATAATCTATATATCTGCTTATTTATTTAATCATTATTGCACACATTATAACTTATAGTACAAAAAGTGGACTCGATGATAAAAGACATTTTCTACTTTAGGGCTCTGGGTGTATTTTATTTGACTGATGTTATATAAATAAATGCAACAGGTATATAAAAAAATTCGGCAGTGTCGGCCCAATAAATGTTTGAATGAAAAATGGGTTTGTAGTTTTTCTAACTTATACCCTATGTACCTATAATTAATAATTACGCAACAGATCGTTGTTTTTAATATAATCAAATTCATTTATTAGCCTTTACCTCGAAAGTTTACAGCTAGCAATTAAGTATTTTTATTAAATTGACGTCGGAAATATTACCCGTATGGGAAATATTGCTAACAATGTTTTAATACAATTAACGTCATGTTATTGTATACTATTGTGATTGCCAATATAATACATCATATTATTGTGATTGCCAATATGTGGGTCAATTTTCAAACGAGCTGTTTTTGCTGTCCCACGGCTATAATTTCAAGTCAGTTTAACATGGAGTATTGATAGGTACATATATGTATATTTGTATTCCGTGTATTATAAAGTACATAAAATATATATAACAATACCTTAAATATTAATTGATTCTGAAAAAAATGTATTTTGAAATCGTAAAACAGCGAAATCTACCGCTTTTGCGCGTGTCCCACTTGCGGTTTTGCTCAAACAAAAATTCATAACTATAGACTACGGCAACGTATAAATAAACAACTTGTACTGTTATAAAGAAGGTTTATTAGCGTATTGATTAAGGTATCTTGCAAAATTAATGCGTGTATAATTAAAACCAGTGAAGTGTTTTAGTAGTTGTCCCACGCCACGTGCGACCTATTTGTTAGGACTCAAGCTCAAAACCCTAAAATCTGGTTTTCTATTGTCCCAACGTTACATTTACATTACGATACGATAGACAGGTTAGTTGGGCTTCAACCATCAACGGGAGTGGACGGAGCGCCCGTATTTTTGACGGAGGAAACAGGTTTTCTTTGTATTTGTTACATACACAAAGTTATATTACCAGCTTTTATCTCATCAATGAAGAGAGAGGGATACCTGTCATATTTCTCATACTGTCATTCACGGACAATACGAAGGCCATACTATGATACGAGGGCTGCCTTTTAAGTTGTGTCGTTTGGAAAAACTAAAGACAATTTAAGTGTTAAATGGTATTTATTGTTTTTCAAAGTAATCACCGTGATATGTAATACACTTTTTTATTCGATCGAACCAGTTTTCGAAACACTTATTCCAGTCCGAAGTCGGGGTCTCCAAAATGGCTGTTTTGTATGCATCAACCGCTTCTTCAGGCGTCTGGTACCGTTGACCACGAAGTCGTTGCTTGATTTTTGGAAAAGTAAAAAAATCGTTAGGGCTTAAGTCTGGACTGTACGGCGGGTGTTCCAGAATTTCGACGTTTTGCTCTTTTAAAAACGCAATAGTTTGCCGGGCGGTGTGCGAGCTCGCATTATCGTGGTGCAGTTCTTATACGACGTCTTGGGTTATTTTTTCGAAACTCGCCGATGACTTCTGGTAAACAGACAGTGGTATACCAGTCAGCATTAACCGTTTTACGATCCTCGAGCACGATGGTGGCAACGTGGCCACTTTTCGCCACAAACGTGGCGACCATTTTTTTCGATGTGCTCCGTGAGCGTATTACTTTGGTCGGTTTTGGCTCACCTTGGAACACCCAAACAGTCGACTGCTGTTTAGAATCGGGATCGTAGGCATATATCCAAGATTCGTCACCACTGATAATGTCGTAAACATGTTTCGAGTTTCCTCGGTTGAATTGCCGCAGAGTTTTGCGACACCATCGAACGCGGGCCGTTTTTTGGTCTTCACTGAGTAAATGTGGTATCCAGCGTGAGATCAACTTTTTTACGCCTAAGTGATCATGCAAAATACTGTGAACACTGGTCCCTGAAATACTTAAGGAAGCTTCTATCTCACGGTATGTCGCATGGCGATCTTCGATGATCAGTTGCCGTACAGCATCAATGTTCTCCTGGGTTACGGCTGTTTTTGGTCGACCTTCACGATGTCTATCACCAAGACTAGAGCAACCACGTTGAAATTCTAAATACCAGCGTTCCACAGTCCGAAGGCATGGTGCTTTATCATTGAAAACCGTAGTCAACTCTTCGAAGCACTGAAGTCGCGTTAAGCCCCTTTTGAAGTTGTAAAAAATTATCGCACGTAAATTTTCCTTCGAAATTTCCATTTTCACAACTGACTTGTCAACTTTGAACGAACGCTGTACTAAAACGGTTGGGCCGATTTCGAGTCATTCTTTTGTTTTCGAATTCTAAATTAAAATATTTTAACGTGACACTAGTTCTTTTTTATGCAATCACGGGAGGTTTGCAAACGACAGAACTTAAAAGGCAGCCCTCGTATAACTTGGACAATAAGTTTCGTACACAATTATTCAAAGATTCTTGTTATCGGATCAGTATCTTGAATGAGTGGTTCAAGTCACAAGAGATCTTTAGAGCACATTACAGCAACTACTGGCCGCCACTAAACTATATGAAAATCAAAATGAAAATATCTTTATTGAGACAAAAAAAGCAGTAACATAAATATAGTTGTATAGCGGGCCCCAAACTAGGCTGGGCCTGTATCTTGGGCGCCCTGCGAGTTGGTATTCTTTACAAAAACGAGTTACAGTGTGCATAGTACTTTAAAAGGACATTAATAATCATACAAGTAGAAAAAGAAGAAAGGAAAAGTAACAATTGAAAATACTTAATCATTGATTCAAACGCTCAAGTGATGAAATTATGACGTGAGTGTGTATGGGTGAGTGTTGTAAGAGAGTGTTTATGTTTGAGTGCGTGCGCGCGCGCGCGCGCGCGTGTGTGTGTGTGTGTGTGTGTGATATGTTACTCTGTAAGGTATTTGTGAATATGGCCTCAAATAAAAATTTAATTTTTTTTTTTATATTTCATTTTCTTTCTTGGTTTTCTATGCTGTTATCTTATTTTCTAGTTTTAGTTTTAATTTAGTTTTCTTATTATTCTCTTAATGGTTAGTCTTAGTTTATATTTTTATTTAATATGTATTGTGTTTTTAACCAATAGTCTTATTTGTAATAAAGTATTTTTTTTTATAATTAATAAAAAAAAAAAGTAAAAAAAAAAAAAAAACATGGCTACTAGTAGTGGCTCGGATGTGGCCACTAAACGCTCGGTGAGCGCCGATGTTACAAATTGTATGAAACCACTCATCCACACAAAAACCTGCATTTCGAACCACCGTAGTCCCATATTTACAGACATAGCTCAGAGAGAGATACAGAGTAGTTTTTTATTATAAATGAATAGAGAAAGTTTGCCGATGTCTTGTCCTTACAATGCCCCATCCACTTTTTGTTGGTCGTCTTTATAATCTATTGATTTCTTTTTTGAATACCACGACGGTGGCGAACAAACTTACGACCTGCCCGCCTGGCTGATACTCGTAGCTCGTGACTTGGACCATGAATATCGTACGAATAGTAAATTGCAAGCAGACAGCTCCGACTAAATTGTTTAGACCTTCCATTATTTCCATTACGCCGCAAAAACAGCCGGACTGTGGTTAAAGGCTTATTGTATTATTTTGGACTAGCTTCCGCCCGCGACTTCGTCTGCGTAGACCCGATGTAAGAACTATCATATATTTTAATCCAGGCTATAAGCTATCTTCGTGCAAAATTTTATCCAAGTCGATTGAGCCGTTTAAACGTGTTTGAGTATCAAACATCCAAACGTCTAAACATCCTAACTTTCGCATTAAAATTTATAATATTAGTAGGATTCATAATTTTGTATTAAGCAGTAATATTAAACAACAACGACCAACATCTCAAGAGACTCTCGCTGGATGTCTGGGTCAAAGGTCAGATACGGAAGTCGGTACTCCTCTGGACACTGCGCGGATAGTCAGGAGGTTCCTGAATCTTTCGCCCTGACCACCGGTTGCTAAGGCCCGGCCTCGCTGCCGGCGGCAACGGGATCGGTATCCTAGGTTAGGTTTATATAATGACTAGCTTATCTGCCCGCGACTTCGTCCGCGTGGAACTCGTTTATATCGTGGCTCCATACAAACTTTCACCCCCCATTTTCGGGAAGTGGGGGTTAGAAAGAGACAAATAGTAGCCTATGTCACTCTCCATCCCTTCAACTATCTCCACTTAAAAAATCACGTCAATTCGTCGCTCCGTTTTGCCGTGAAAGACGGACAAACAAACACACACATACACTTTCCCATTTATAATTATAGTATGGATGTTATGTTTTGTCTTTTCCTATAGTTTTATATTTTACGTTTATATCGATATTGAAAAACCTAATCTAAGACATTAAATTAATAAAGGACATAATAATAATAGTAACGTCGGTCAAATTCAAAGGATAAAACTGAAAACTTGTGGCTCCGAGCAGAATTCGAGTCTGAGGCCTTCTGGCGTTCGCGGCTAGTCGCTGCTACCAATTGAGTCAGCGGAACCAATATAGCTGGCCGCCTATGTCAGGAGATTGTAGCGTACTCTATGAACGCACCTGTCATAACATCCTTTGTAAATGCAAGGTCCTGTCAAACCTTATGAGGTGTCACTGTCAAGCCTCTTTGCCGTTACCCTTGCCACGGTACACATCTCGCTCTAATAATAAATTAACTATAAGGTGCACATATTGAAGAAAGCATTATAAATAAATACACGAAGACTCTTCTACTATCGTTTTATTGAAGATCTTACAGAGATCGCAGGTTCGAATGCTTCTGGGAGGTACACATGTTTCCCTTTATTTTGAAATTTATTTTTTTCGTATGCAAATGGCAGGGTCAGCTTTAGTTCCGCCAATTTAAACTTTCAAAATTGTACTACCTTGTAGCTTTTATTAATCTACTGAAAGGGCAATATGCTGGAAGTTTATCTGCGTGTTCGCATCAGAAATGAGCTCCTCCTCCTCCTTATCCTCAGCAGAACCAAGGTAACCGATGTAGCCCCCCCAATCGCTAAACATAAGTGCCAGTGGGCGAGGCACAGTGCACGTAGAACCGATGGCTGTTGGGGCGGAGAAGTTCTCCCGTGGCGACCACGTACCGAAAGGTGCAGCGTGGGTAGACCCCACAAGGTGTACATACCCCGTACGGTCGGCCTTATCACACGATAAGTGACAAGATAGAGCGTCCTTCACTGGCTGTCACCGTTCGATTAGAACGAGACAGACGCTCTATACGAATACAGTTGACCATGCCTGATGACCTAATATACGTCGCGGGAGTCCGCTGGATGCGAGTGGTGCAGGACCGGTCATTGCAGTACTCTTTGGGGGAGGCCTATGTCCAGCAGTGGACGTCTTTCGGGTGATGATGAACTTTTAACTTTGTAAATCGGGCCACAGGTGGAATAAAAATAATGCAGGAGTTCCGTAAAACGTATTTTCCGAATGAAGGACAATATTGGCACAGTTTTCCTATACGCTTTCGCTCCCAATAACTTTGGATTGGATGAACCTGACTGTGTTTAGCGTGAAAATCAGAAAAAATGCACATAGTTAAGGCCTTAATATAATCTACGCTTTAACTTTTCTCATTTTAGTAACGACAATTACCCATACATTTTACAGGCGTAATAGGGATGATGACTAAGATTTTTTTGTGACGTCATTCGAACCAGTTTTTGGAGAGGAACAAATGTTTGTATGGGAGCAACTACAATTAAAGAACATAAATACCTAAAAATTGGAGATAAAGATTGACCTCGCTGGCGGCAGCGCGAAACGCTACATACTGTGTGTCTATACAAGTGTGACGTCACATTTGTATATTTGTACTAATCGTAGTGGAAAATCAGGTAAATTGTTGTTTCGATCGCGAAATACTGCGTTTAAGTACATAGTTGTCATACAATTTTGTTTCTAGAAAAGCGTAAGGATTCGATTGGTAGCTTTTAATTTACTCTTGGACAATAAAAAAAATGCATATTTTTTCTAAACTTTCAAGGTTCATATCTTTTTATGATTTTAATTATATTTTATAATTTATACTTTATTACGATAATTTGATGGTTTACTATCCATTTAGCATCACTACGTTATCAATTTGAACATGAGGCATCGTGCCTATTGTCGTTACTAAAATGATAAAAGTTAAAGCGTAGATTAGATTAAGGCCTTCACTATGTACAATTTTTTGGATTTTGACCCTTTAACATTTAGCTGTCAAGCAACACCTTGCATGCTTGACAGCAAACAAATGAAAACATACATCTCTGCTGGATAAGATATAATAAATACACCGCTTATTAGAAGCCATTTTATCGCTGTATACGTACCATGCGCGCCACGAGGCGTGATGGTCACGGAAATAATGATGTCATTTATACATTCCAAGTAAACCATTAAGTGAATTAAAACGGGTCACCTCGTCATTGAAAAAGGGCAAAATTGAGTTCATCCTTCAACTATTTCGCCCTACAAAATTCAAGGATCATCTCACAAACTTTTGTTTCATGGTCCTGCACTCTATATTCTGGTGAAAAGCATTTTAAAATCAGATTAGTAGCTTCGGAGATTAGGTACCTCGTACATAAAAACTTTTTCAAACCACATGCTCGACAATGCCGAATTATAGGTCATGTAAACCCTACCGAAAGCAAGACATTAAATCCCTTGGTATTAGCCGGGTTATAATGTTATACTGAATTTCATTATAACCCGCTGGTTAATAATATGATTTCACTTTTCATAATTCTTATTACTATATGCATAAAGTTTAATTTTGCTAAACACAATTTGTCCTAGGCCATGGCCTACTTGATTTGACAAAATAAATGAAGTTTACCTCCGTGTGAACCCCGGTCCGGAGGAGCGCGGTGTTCGAAATTCGAATTTCGAATCTAGGACCACGGCTTGTGCTTTCGAATTTGGAACGTCGCGCGCCTTCATTTGTTCACGCGTGACGAACAAATCGAGTTCTTGTAGGTGCCTATAGAAGATTTAATTTCAAAAATAATATTGAAAATGTCGAGTGATGAAAGTGTTTTGACTCCTGAGTTTATCAAATTAGATGCCATAGGCATTGTCAACAATCTGCTGCCAGAGAAGTCAAAGGAAAAATACCTAAAAGCCT
This sequence comes from Epinotia ramella, assembly GCA_947578815.1. NCBI lineage: Eukaryota > Metazoa > Arthropoda > Insecta > Lepidoptera > Tortricidae > Epinotia > Epinotia ramella. The sequence goes on along the minus strand of OX388226.1, from coordinate 2,179,207 downwards.
ACAACGATTTTGACAAATGGAAAGCTGTAAAAGGCGTAAAGTCTGTGTCTGAATCAGTGCTTCTGGTATATTTTGAATATTTGTAAATAAACATTATTTATCTACTGAGCCTGTTTTTTTGTCTCGCATAAGGTGTGAAAAGTAGAGTATACACCTCGGGGATAAGACTGTTTTAGTCTTGGGCGGTTGAACGCCTCACTGCACTCAGGACTCAGTCTTAATTCCCTCGCTTCGCTCAGGAATTAACTTATAACTCCCTCGCTACGCTCAGGAGTTAAATTATGAGTCCTTCGTTACGTTCGGGATTCAATTCGCTCCCGTGACATAAAACAGTGCTTTATCCCCTTAGTGTATAATCTACTATTAAAAACTTACACTTCACACATTACTTAAAAAACCGGGCAAGTGCGTGTCGGGCCACGCGCAGCGTAGGGTTCCGTAGTTGCCTGTCTGTATTTGTTACATTGACACGCGCATTCCAACGAAACGGTGCGGTTGCGTCGGTTGAATTTGTACGAAAGTTGGCCTTTCCAGGTACACATCAAGTTGGTCGACTATTACTCGGTAACTAGTTATGCGTACTTAGCCGTGATAGTTTTCCTTTTGAATTCATTACATGTACTACCGCCACCATTTTTTTCTCAATTCCAGTAGCAGCCATTTAGACGGGAGGGGGTGGGGACCTTTGACTCTAACAGAAATTTGGGCTTTAAAGCCTATTATCACAAATTGACCACTAAGTTAAAAAATGGTTTTTAACGAGAAAATAAATTAGATCCCCAGTTTACGTGAAGGCGAGGTAACCTAACCTAAAAAAAATAAAAAACAAATTTTATTCCACCATTTTGTTGGCGTGATTGATTTATATAGCCACGCCCAATTACAGATTTTTATTAATACTTAATGGTCACTGAGTTAGCTCAGAGCTAGCTTAGCCGCAGACGGATAGACGGGGTTCTGCCTTTTCGGCGAAATATGTTTCGCAGAATTTCACATGGCAACCAACTTTTCGCAGAATTTTCATTTGGCAAACCAATTGTTGGCTTACTACTTAACTTCGCAGTTTTCTCATTTAGCAAAATTTTTATATTGCTAAATTTTACTTCGACAAACTTTTATGTGGCAAATTATTATGAAGCAAATGATTTGCTTAGGCAAATAACAAATCGTCAAATGACGTTTGGGCAACCAAAAACATGGCACCATTTAGAGCGCTTCAAAGGTCATAGAAATACTGAGGCGCGGAGCACTATTCTGGACGCGGATTATCAGGGCAGACAAAAATGGCTTGTCATAAGCGGACTGTCTTAGGTCGGTTAGGTTAGGGTTCACTTGTGTCCCTCAGACCAGAAATAGACACCCCGCGCAGCGGGGTGGCGTCGACTCGCTGGAGATTATCAGTCCGCACAGATAAAACTATGGCACTCTAGTTCGTAGTTCGTTCGTTTGACGAATACATAACAAAATCTTATAATATAATATAATAATCTTAAAAAAATCCCAGGTAATAATTTATCAAATCAATAGTTGCGAAATGATATCAGTGCTAAAAGTATGTTATACCAATCAATACATTTGACGAATACATAAATGACGTATTAAAAAAATCCCAGATAATAATTTGCCTAACAATAATTTATCAAATCATTCGTTGGGAAATGATATCAGTGCGAAACGTTGAGTTGGGAAATAAAACTTCGACCAAATAAAAATATGGGAAAAATAGTTTGGGAGTTAAACATTTGCCAAATAATTTTCGCCGAAACATTAGTAAACCCGGATAGACGGACAGACGGAGATGGCGAAAAGAACTATAAGGGGTCCTTTTTGACTACGGAACCCACTGCTCTATCTATGTGAGGAGAAGCAATACAGAGTATCTGTATTGTGTTATATTGTACCTACCCAGGCATAAATCAAGGCCCTGTAGTTGCTAGATTTGTATTAAAGTGCAGACCAGAATCATAGACAATCTATAGACAATAATTCTCTATGATTCTGTCAGTATACCGGCACATCCGGCAAGATACAAGGCTATTTGTACACAGATATAGTAACTTCATCTTAATTTGATTGACTGTGCACCCACACTATATAATATGTTTAATTTAAACACATTTATTGAAATAGAACCGAATTTCATCCGTATTAACCGTAAATCTGGTTGAAAGACCGTCGAAACATTACGTTATTGTTTGAAACAATTAATAATGAAACAAAAGCGTGGCAGACTGGCGTGACCTTACGATTTGGGCATTTTTTATGCGTTTATACGATCACATACAGTGACAAGGCACATCAAAGCATGTTAAACTTAAACATAATCCTTTAAGGTTCAAAATGATCTGAAAACAAACATTGCAGAGTGGTTAGGTCATTGAATACGAGTAGGTCTTTAAAACTACTTCATTTGCGGAACGGACAGTCAGCAAAAGTTGCTACGCTGGTCAAGTGCTCAAAATTACCTACACACGACTCTAATGTCAAGAGGATATAAATAAAATAAATAAATAAATAAATATTAGGGGACAATCTTACACAAATCGACCTAGTCCCATAGTAAGCTCAATAAGGCTTGTGTTATGGGTACTAGACGCCGATATATTTAATAGATAGAAATACTTAAATACATAGAAAACATCCATGACTCAGAAACAAATATTCATGCTCATCACACAAATATTTGCCCTTACCGGGATTCGAACCCAGGACCTTCAGCTTCGTAGGCAGCGTCACTACCCACTAGACAAACCGGTCGTCATATGGAATGTCTAGATAATTTTGGGCGTGTTATTTTGCGTACCAGTAGGTACTCTGCTGCTGACTAGACATATTCATATTTTATTCAGAGTGAATACGATCTAGATGTTTAAAATGTACTGCCTGCATGATAAAAAAAACCGGCCAAGTGCGAGTCGTACTCGCGCACGAAGGGTTCCGTAAGTACCATTATCTAAAAAAACAGCAAAAAAAAACGCGTTTGTTGTATGGGAGCCCCTCTTAAATATTTATTTTATTTTGGTTTTAGTATTTGTTGTTATAACGGCAACCGAAATACATCATCTGAGAAAATTTCAACTGTCTAGCTATCGCGGTTCTTAAGATACAGCCTGGCGACAGACAAACGGCAAAAAAACGCGTTTGTTGTATGGGAGCCCCCCTTAGATATTCATTTTATTTTGTTTTTAGTATTTGTTGTTATAACAGCAACAGAAATACATCATCTGAGAAAATTTCAACTGTCTAGCTATCGCGGTTCTTCAGATACAGCCTGGTGACAGACAGACAGACGGACAGCGAACTCTTAGTAATAGGGTCCTATTTTTACCCTTTGGGTACGGAACCCTAAAAAATAAATTATAATCGCAACATTGCTTCGGTGCGTGTCGAATAGAGATCCAATGCCTATGTCCTTGCTTAATTTCAATATTCAACTGAATATCAACATGTGTTAATCCTACGTATGTATGTTTCCGCATGGTAAATAATTGTATTACTTAATTGGGTATTGTTTTATTTTCATTAATGGCATAACCTTGCTATATTGCTATTACGGTATAGCGGAATTCCCGAAGTACGGTGTACAAAGGTAGCCAGTAATTTGTGTAAAGTCCGAAGCAGATATAATCACTGCAAGTTAAAAAATACATCACCATCCTTTCGATTTAAGGCCGTTGGTCGGTTTTCGTAATAATTCAGAGCTCCTATAAAAGTTGAGTGATGGACTAATGGACCAGCATTTGTCTCTAGATGTCGGTACGAGTCCTCAAATCATTAAAGGGTCGGCGGAAATCAGCTTCAGATTTTTCTGTACTTGCAAGCGTCCAAAGGCTACGGTGTCTGTTTACCATTAGGCGGTCCGTATGCTTGTTTGTTACTAAATAATACAAAAGAACCTTCATGATATCGACGCTTATCTAAAACAAGTCAGTATCGCGAAATAATCCGTTTTGCTACTAAGTATAAGACTAGACGCAGAACACGGTAAAGTTTATCGTGACTAAGACTCCCGTGTTCTAATTCAAAAAATTGCCACCGTGGCAGCATTGTGCCGTTATGCCATTGGTGGGGGTGTCGACGTCATTTTATCTGGAAGACCGTCCGTAGGCCAGATGAGCCATAGCGATCGACGCCGTCACCACGTTTTTTTGTTGACTACCGGCACATCCCCAAATAATTCGTTAAAACACATCAATTTGTTTGTACAACAGCGGCATTACGCGAAATAGCTCAGTGGAACACTAGCGAATTTTTTTGCAATATAGGATTATTCATGGATGGGACACTTTCCGTTAAACAGTAAGTACTTACCGATGTTTTGACTTAACCACAAATAAACGAGTATTCACGAAAATAATGAAAGTTGGCTTGTTCATGTAAGCAAAATAAGCCCCTATACTACATAAGATTTACTTCATTATTGGTATACTATACGAATTTGGACTATGTTCATCATAAATATGCATTTAGTTTCTTGATTCAAAACGAGAAAAGCCACCATAAATAGATAAGCAGCACGATGATAAACTTATTAAAATGTTACATGTATTGCAAAAAAGGTATTTGCTCGGTTGTATTTATATCAATTAAAATAATAATATACAACACAAGCCTTATTGAGCTTAACTATGGGCCTAGTTCGATTTATGTAAGATTAACCTCTAATATTTATTTATTTTGTAATATCAAAAAATATAAGTATAAGATACATAGCTACTACATGCTCCATGTACATGGGGACTTCAATTACTCGTGTGCGTCTTATGCGATCACTCGGAGGCTGTCCGTCTGTCACAGCCAGATTTTTGTATAAAAAGTGGTATAATAACAATAATAATTATATTTTTATGATGGACACTATTTAAGGGTTTGTCCTGCCTCTCTTTCGTGGCTGAATTTGTGTCAAAGATTCAGTAACTCATTCAGTTGACTATATTATACTTTGGTTATAGAAATGAACACGCGAACTGGAAAAAATATCCGAAATCTGCTTTGGTTTTGCTGCGGGTAGCCTCATTTCTAATGCGATCGCGCAGAGAAACTCCCAGCATAGCCCTCTCCATTGCCCTTTGGGTGACCCCGAGAGCTTTCAGCTGGAAGTTCCAGCTGAAAGCTCTCGGGGTCACAGTTCCAGGCTGGAACTCCAAAACCGTTTCGATTGCCTAGGTTTTGTGGAACCTGTCTGTGCCACTGGGTCTATGTTCTTCGAGGCCCAGCGGGCCATCAGAACTAAAAGGCTCTCTAGCTCCACTCAGAAGCTCATGAAGGAAAGGAGTGAAATGATTCTGCAGTCTTCAAACGATGCGACTTTATACCGGCAGCTAAATAAACAGATCTCCAAGCCACTTACCCGCGATCTGCGCCAATTCACTACGAACCGTATTGAAGAGGCCATCGAGCGAAATAAGGGCTCTAATGTGTTCGCACGAGATTCGATCGAGTCTATTGGGCAGAGCCAGCTCGCAAGGTAAAAAACTGAGGACTGGAGAGTCGTTTTTTCCAAACCTGAGCTTTTGAGTGAGTGCGTTTTTACACGTCATACATATCGTATACACGTCAACTCGCAGACCCGAAGTTGGTCTGGCGGAAGACCCTAGCTAGACCAACCCGACAGTTTACCGACGACATCCCGGACATCAGCCTGTACGAGATTAAAATGGCTCTGAAACAGCTTAAGAACAGCAGGGCACCCGGTGAAGACGGAATTACAGCCAAACTCATGACGGCGGGTAGAAAACCGATCCTTACGACCCTTCAGGAGTTGTTCGACACCGTCCTACTGGAAGGGAGAACGTCAAAGGCGTGGAACAGAGGTAAGGGGTGCTGTTCTTCAAAAAGGGGAACAAAACCCTGCTGAAGAATTACCGACCCATCTCACTTCTGAGCCATGCTTACAAGCTAATTTCAAGAGTCATTACGAATCGCCTCGCACGCAGGCTTAGTGACTTCCAGCCTCCCGAAAAAGCCGGTTTTTGAAGAGGTTTTAGTACCGTTGACCACATTCATACGCTCCGCCAGGTTATACAGAAGACTGGAAAGTAAAACTTGCCTCTCTGCTTAGCCTTCGTGGAGAAAGCTTTCGATTCGATCGAAACCTGAGCTGTACTACAGTCTCTCCAGCGGTGAAAAGTAGACTGCCGCTATATCGAAGTACTGAAGTGTTTGTACGAGAACGTCACTATGTCAGTCCGACTCCAGGATCGGAGCTTGAAACGTATTCCGCTACAGCGGCCTGTTAGGCAAGTGAATGTTATTTCCCCAAAACTGTACACCGCTGCAATGAAGGACGTTTTCAAGACTCTAGACTGGAGAAGGCTAGGCAAAAACATCAACGGCGAGTACATCAATCACCTTTGGTTTGCTGATGATATAGTAGTCTCTGAGACCATGGAGGACTTGAGTACTATGCTCGATGACTTCAGTAAAGCCTCCGAGCGAGTTGGTCTAAGGATGAACATGGATAAGACAAAGATCATGTCAATCGGACACTTTCAAGACTTCTTCAGACTGCCAAGTTAGATAGGCCCGTCCAACTTTGAGTAAGAGTCCGATTTGGCTGGGTAGCATTCGGGAACCTACGGCACATCTTTTCGCCCAATACTTCGCAATTTCTCAAGAGTCTTTGAGCAGTGTGTGTTGCCACTACCTCACTGTGTGATGACGTATGACACGGAAACGTAGACGGTTACCTCATAAGAAGGCTCAAAGTCACCCAAAGAGCAATGGAGAGGGCTATGCTGGGAGTTTCTCTGCGCAATCGCATCAGAAATGAGGCTACCGCAGCAAAACCAAGGTAACCGATATAGCCCTCCAAATAGCTTAAGTGGCAATGGCCTGGGCACATTGCACGTAGAACCAATGGCCGTTGGGGCGGAAAGGTTCTCGAGATTTGACCACGTACCGGATGGCGCAGCGTAGCTAGGCCCCCCATGAGGTTCAAAGATTTCAAAGATTCAAAGATTTTTATTTTGCTCGGAATGCAGTTACATAGTTCTTAAAAATACAACATAATCGTCCAGTGCATTCAGCCTACGTGCAGGCGTGCAAAACATTTTTATGGAGCCTTTAAGTCCGAAATAATTATCCGAAATTTTATCTTTGAATCTTTGAATCTTTAAAAAAGAGTTACTATTTTACATCCATAGTACAAGTGTTGTAAACTAAACTATACCGTTATTGTCTATATAGTTTAAGTATTATTGTGATGTATGTCGTTTAAGGCCATTATTGTCCATATTAAAAAAAAATATTTGAGAAACAAAACAAAATAAGTCAGTATTCTTTTAATATTGTATATATACGCTTGTCTTAAAGATGAATAGTACACTATTATTCATAAGAAAAAAATATTTTTTTGAATTATTTTCTATTGAGACGTTAGTACACATAAAAACTAATCCTAAGTATGTAAATATCGTGTCACAACTCTAAATTGTAGTACATTTTTGAGTTTTTTTTGTGTAGTTTTTTGTTGTTTTATTTTTATTTTATTGGGTTTAAATAACTGGATGACAGAGGAAACTGTGACTAAAAGAAGATTTTAAATTGGTTATCTTAATAAAAAATATAACAATATATTTTTTGTGTTTTTTTTTAAACCTCTGCCCTGAAAAAACACAGTTTTTGAGATACAGAGTTGTTTTAGATAAGCATCGATATGTTCTTCTTTTTCGTGTGTGTTAAACTAAATTTAATTTTACATTTGGCATTATGCCCGCCATTTGTCGGTAGATTATTTAGTAATATGTAATAAAGTTTAACTAAATAAAACTACTGTTGACTTACCTTTATAACTGCTAAGCTTCCCAGGCTCCCTATATCCTGCGTCTCCATAACCAGGCCTGTTGCCATCAGATCCACTCCCATATCCTGGTCCATCCAGCCCACCTCCATAGCCTGACTGGTCTCCATAATCCGGCCTATCGTAGTCTGGTTTGTCTCCATAGCCGGGTTTTTCTCCATGACTGGGGTTTTCTACATAACCTGGTTTGTCTCCATAACTTGGTTTGTCTCCGTAACTTGGCTTGCCTCCATAGCTTGGCTTGTCTCCATAGCTTGGCTCCCCATAGCCTGACTCTCCATAACCGGGCTTGTCTTCATAACTTGGTCTGTCTCCATAGCTTGGCTTGTCTCCATAAGCAGGCTGGTTTCCATAACTTGGTCTGTCTCCATAGCTTGGCTTGTCACCATAACTTGGCTTATTTCCATAGCTAGGCTTATCTCCATAGCTTGGCCTGTCTCCATAACTAGGTTTGTCTCCATAACTGGGTTTTTCTCCATAGCTTGGCTTACTCCCATACTGTGGCCTATCATACCCAGGTTTTCCATAATCCCCAACCGCAACAGGCCTTGAAGTTATTATATCTCCATTAGGTTTAACAATATAGCTGGGCACATTGCCTGGTTTCTCCAACTCATACTCATATACCGGCCTGACATCGGGCCTATAGGTCTCATTAGGTTTCTGACCGGGTTTATAAGACTCTTGACCGCCGTAAGAATTTTGACCGTCTCCGTCCGGTCTGTTTGGGTCTTGACCTCCATAAGGTGGTTTTTGAGTTCCGTAAGATGGTTTATCCGGGCCGTCTCCATATGAAGGAGGTTTTGGGGTACTACCATATGATGCCCCGTCATGATTTGAGCTATAAGGAGGAGGTTTTGGACTATTATAAGGTCTATCATGACTGGTCTCATATGAAGGTTTATCATCATGGTATAAAGGACGGTTGCTACCATAATTTTGGTTGCCATGTTGGTTGCTTGTATAATCGTTTTGCCCATATGACCCTTGGCTGCCATATGAAGGTTTATACTTTTGAGGCTTTTGATTGCCATAATTACTCTCAAAATTCTGACTCGTATGACTACCTCCGTAAGAACCTTGACCGTAAGGTCTGTCAGGTCTTTCGTCTTCTGTAGGTCTGTTATAATTTTGACCGTATAGGCCTGTTTCTACGGGGCCATAACCTAAGTGACTGTTCAGAGCTGGGGCGTAAGAATAATGACTAGAGTGGCTATTGTAGTCGTGATGCGCTTGACCGTAACCATAATCCTGACCGTAACCTTGGCTTGGATAATTTGGTTTATTGTTTAACGGTCTCATTGGTTTATAAGGTCTTGGGGGGTCATAAATTTCCAAATAAATAGAATTGTCTTGACTCTGACCGTAACCACTAGCATATTGACTATTGTAACTATATGTAGGTTTTTCATGTGGTCTTGGGGGGTTATAAGGTCTGTTTGGTCTGTAAGGTCTATAAGGTGGACCTACAGGACCAGGCTCGGGACCATATGGGTCTGGCTTAGGTTTATATCCATCGTTTGGTTTGTTTGGATAATTTTCTATTGGTTTATTTCCATATCCACTATCTGGAATAGGGTCAGGTTTATTTGGTGAATAGGGATCCGGTCTATTAGGTTCAAAATCAGGTGTACTGGGTTTATATGGGTCTTGTGTTGGTTTATTGTAGTCATTTTGAGGTCTCGGTATTGTCGATGGTTTCTTATTGGGCCTCACGATGTAGTGATTCTCTGGTTCTGACGGCTTGTACGGAGGTCTTTCTGGCCTAACTGGTTTAGATCCATATAAGTCAGGAACATCATCATTTAGTGACGGCGGATAGATAGGATCTGGCCTCCATAGACCGGGATCTGGTCTCGGAGGTCTCCCGTAGCCACCTTGGAACTGTAACTCGTCGTACGGATCAGGTTTTGAGTGTGATTGGTTATAAGGTTTATTGTAATCAGGTCTGTATGGGTCCTCAGGTCTCTCCGGTCTATATAAGCCTCCTGGTCTTTCAGGTCTATAAGGACCACTGGGTCTTAAAGGTCTATCAGCATTGTAAGGATCTTCTGGCCGCAAATGAGACCCAAATCCATACGGAGGTCTGGTTGGTCTAGAATCATCTGGTCTTAGAGGTCGTTCAATACCATAAGGAACATCTGGTCGAAAAGGTTCCGGTCTGTAAGGGTCATCAGGTCTCAAAGGTCTCTCAGGCAAATACGGATCATTAGGGCGCAGAGGCCTTTCAGGGTAAGGACCAGGTCTCAAAGGCCTAACTGGTCTGTACGGATCAGGTCTATAGGGTATCTCTGGAGGTTTATGCGCGCCGTAGCTAGGAGGTCTGTCGAGATCAGGCTTAGAGTTGTCATAATCATCAGGTCTATCACTGTCTATGAAGTTGTTATATGGTCTTGGAGGCCTGGAACTTGGTCTAGTTTCAAAAGGGCGTAGATCAGCCAGGAAATCATCTGATAGGGGATTTTTTGGCTCTTCCTCATCAGGGCGGAAGACAGGGCGATGCAAGGGAGGGTTTTCTTCGTCGAACTGTGGCTGGAGTGGGGTGGGGGGCGCCTGTTCGCAGCTGAAGCGGCGGATGTAGATGTCGTAGTCTGGGTGGCGGCGGAGAAGGTTCTCGGCGCGAAGTTCTGCATCGCCCAGGGTGCTCAGGTTGCAGGTGGCGTTGCCTTTAGCACCGACCCTGGAAAGGACATGATTTATGTACTTCTCTGACTTTTTAACAATGGTGAATGGGCGATTTATTCTAGCAAGGGCAACATCTGATAGAAATAGAATGCGAATCAATCACAATTGAACCAAACCAATGGAATGAACGATGGATGGATGGATGGATGGATGGTGGAATGACGAAACCTGCGCTGTGGATCTTGATGGTATGTAGTGGTTCAGTTTTATTTTTTTTTGTGTTTGTTTTTCCTGAATAAATATTGTAAAATAAACAGTTTCCACTATTGAACCAAATGTATAAAACTAGATCAAGTAGATAGATAGAGAGTAGACTAAATCTAGATGTAGAGACAATCTAGTCTAACACCTATTGAGGTGTGTTTTAAACTTGATCAAACTAGGAACTATACGTTTTTAAAGTTAACTAAAAGCTAAGGTTGTCTGGAAGAGATCCATATCTTTAGCGATAAGAATGCCTGTTGTTTCTTTCTGCTTATATTCACTGTGTTCTGTACTTGTATGTTGAACTACTACTTACTTCAATTGAAGTAGGTACCTATATAAAGAGTATTTAAATTGTATTGAAACTTTGGATTTATTTTTGACAAGTTAATTTGGTAAGATTTCATAAATGATTAAAAGTTATTCACAAGCAAACATCGATCATCATTATCACGCTAGCGACCCTCGATCTACGACGACGATCTACCATCAAAACCTAAAATTATTTTCAACGCCATCTGTATCTAAGCTACGGAACTCACCCGTAGTCGAAGGTCTGGCATTGCTTGTCCTGCTTACACAGTTGCTCGCACTCGCGCGTCGTTAGTTCCGAGATGTTGCGGTAGATGGCGTCCGGCGGGAGTTGTTCGCCGATCGATATACGTTCGAAGCAGTCTGTCAAAAGGATTATGAGGTATTATTTTATTGTTATACTTTTTGCGTTCTCTAGCGTTATTACAAAATCGGAGCTTTTGTTTTTCACATTGAAGTACCAATGCAACGGACATGGACACTAAACACTAATCAAAATACCTTTAAGGCAAGGCATAATTAAGTGGATATTGTTTATAGCTATAGGTAATTCTATGTATACTCAAACTCAAACCCTCGCATTACCGATGGAAAAGCAACTGAATTACTAGGTGTTATTAGTTTTACTTGCTGTCCTATTGCCTAAATAAAATAGATATACATAGATAGTAAGTTTGTATTTCAAACCTAAGTTTTTTTCACGAAAAGCGACACAGGTTGTCAAAACCTTGAGTTGCGTAATCAATCAAATGAAATGAAATAACCTTATGACTTCCAGAGGACATCCCGTTATTTTTTTGAAGGAAACGTTCAATTTTATCACAATGTCAATATCATTATAACAATAAAATAACGGCTTGCCTAAAAATACAAAGTCGGCAGACAATCCGGATGCTCAGAGTGATCTAAGTGATTTATTTCGACAATCATCACACTAATGCTGTGATGTTAATTGCACAAGGTCGCAACATCATTAAGTACCTACGTATTTTTTGTTTTACTTTGTGTTTGGTAAGAATGGTAGGTAAGTTTAGCGATCTCTTCCAGACAACCTTTGGGTGGCTTTACTTTATTTGTTAACTGACGAAAACGAAGTGTTAAGTATGTACCTACTTATTTGGCATTGCATTAGTGTAGGTACTTAGATGATGATGGATAGTAATCAATCACTATACTATATACTGGATGTCTTTATTTTCTTCCTAGCCATAATTATTCCGGTGGCATTCTAATTTTCCCAGTTGCATGTTTTTTTTTTTTACTTGTAAGGTCAGTTCGGGTAAGTGCTGATATTGATTTAAATGACTAAATGATGAATAAGGCGCACTTTCCTCTGTGGCGGACATACCCGAACTGACCCTATTTATTCAAAAAAATAAACTTATGCTAATACATTTATTGCTGTATTCGTACTGAAGCAATAAGGCTTATTTGCAAGAATCAGTTGCAACTTAAGGCGCTGTCAACACCAAAATGGCCTTGAGGATTTGGGATAGCGCGCACACTGTCTATTTGTATCGGAGTAAACGAGAGCGAGTGTCACTGGGCGGCCCGGTTTTTGAAGATAATAGTGCATAAATATTGAAATAAAAATAAGTTTGGATTATTTGAGAAATGTGACTCGTTAGCGGTTTAGGTATGAATATGTTGACTTCATATTTTTAATTGTACGTCAAAAAAATAAAGGCATATAACCGTTTAAGATGATTTTAAGACCAATCTTTGCAATTATTTTCTATCGAGCCGATTTCGTCCAATTATGTATCGAGCCCGTCCACGCTCTTTGAAATATGGTGAATATTAACATTTTTTTTTGATGTTTAGCACATCAAAAAAGTAGTTTTTCTTAAAACACTGCTTAAAAACATAATTTCAACAAAATCTTCTTGTCAGCCCCTTAATTATTTATATTATCCTAGTATATTGCAACTGTTATTGCAAGCTATTCATGTAATATATGGTGTAAACAATTGTTGGTAAACCTAATAAATAAATATTTACTAATATTATTTTTCAGCAGGGTATACCTGCCTTATTTATGCATTCCAGATTTCATGGAAAATAAAATTTTAAGTAAGTACTAAGAATTGAGACATGCACTAGTATTTGCAGATGTGACCGATTTTTGGCCTTCTTCGTTAGTGCCTATACTCCAGGCAAAATACGGTTTCGCCAAACATTAATTTATAATAGCCTGTGTTTTTTTTCTCCGTCATAAATACATATTTTAAGATACTCTATTTACGACTCTTACAAACTTTCGACCCGAAAGTAGGTTTAAAAAAATACTGTCAAATATACGCCGATTTTATTAATTAAAATTAATAATAGATGTCTATAATCGTCAACACAACAATATTATTGTCTTTAACCTGTAAACAATGAAATCCGACATTTTTTTTACATGTAAAATCAATATATTAACAAAATGCATGGCTTGGGTGACAGGTGACAGAAGTTGGTAGAAAAAAATTGTAATAAGTAGTACTTTGATTTGATTCTCATAAAAATAAATGATGAACCTATTTTGCTAAAAATCGTATAGATTTTTGTTTAGAATTGCATATAAATACATTTACTCCAATAAACTATCGGTAAATATATTTATAGGACCAAATTGTGTCCAAATTTAATTTAACTATATAGATTATTAAAGTAGTACACAAATCCTACAGAAAAAAGGTTTATGTAAAGCATAATACACATTTGAATAGTCCTGTTTAATTCTACAATTGAACTTGAGCTCTTTCCGCGTGTGTTAACGATCACATTCGCTCGCAACGGCGGCACGCAACGAGTCCTTTTCTGTGACGCGAAGTAGATAGATACCTACATTACCTACGCAGATTATTTGTAATCATTTATATCGTCTTCGACGATGTACTAGTAGGAGAATGCGACTATTCACGGTGTAATAATGGCGTAAGCGGGAAACGCGCTAACAATTAATGAAATTTATAAACATATTTTAGTGAAAACATGCCAAGAATTTAGTACATTTCTATGTTTGGTGTCTCAATGCTTCATAATTATTTACTGATAAATGTCATCATTATAAAACAGTGACGACAATTTTAACAGGTGATTTCCTACTTAAAGTAGTTAATTTCCCACTTAATCTGCGTAGGTAGTACACAGACCACTTAACCTAGGTTAAGTCGTCTGTGAGTTTGTAGTACAAGATCCATCTGCACATCATTGTAGTAACGGAAGTAGGTACTTAATTATTGGAATGGGTAAGAAAGAACACGCTGCTAAAATACTGCTTAGCTGCTATAGCTATACAGAGTGGAAAAACCTATGGGCCCTGAAAGAAAACCACCGTAAATCCATAACATCAGTGGCGTGCACCACGTAAAGGCAGAAAGACACTGCCTGCCCTACTCAAATCTGTGATATTGTTTTACCCAAAGGGTAAAAACGGGACCCTATTACTAAGGCTCCGCTGTCTGTCTGTCTGTCTGTCTGTCTGTCTGTCTGTCCGTCTATTGTAGGTAGTTTGGGCTAATTTGGTTTATTTTTACTAATCATATGTTTAATCTTGGTGAAAATTTAAAGTCAGGCATTAATATATGTACAAAAAAAGGCCTTAAATATCTGTGTACGCCTCTATGTCAGTTTTTATCCTTACTCTGGTACAAATATTAATATCCCTGACTGGTAAATTCGATTTTCAGCTACGTTACGCGTGTATCGACTCGATAAAAATGCAATACTTGAGTACCATTTGGTTTTGGTATTCGATGGTTATTCTCGCCAGTTCCCTGCAATTTGCTAACACTAGTAACGGCTGTGAATTGTTTCCTATGGAACTGGACTGAGAAAAGTAACCCTAAGTAAAACCATTATTGTCCGCTAATCTAACTTTTTAAATTTGCTTACTAATATTAAACTGACAAAGGAAAAATTACATACTGCCAACCACCACTAGACTCTGTTCTGTAAGCAAACTTGTGACATAAAAAAAAACGATGGTACTATACCTATGTGCGGTTAAACATAGTGCTCGAACGGCTTGTTTAAATGGCATGTTTAAAAAATAAAAAGGCGGCAAATTACCTATTATTTAATTGATTACCTTGTATTTATTTTTATTTTAATATTTCCTCACATCGTTTGAGAAACGCACTATACAATCCTCGGCCGGAACATGGATTGCTGGACTCGTTGTATCCGGTTTACCCCAATCTCGTCTACTACAGGCAAAATACGGTTTTGAAAAACATTAATTTAGCGTTTTTTATAATAGCATGTTTTTTGTTGATTTCATTTGAAAATGTTATTCTAAGATGATTTGGTCAAGAATCCGACAAACTTTGCACTCGGAAGTAATTATGTAGATTTCAATGAAGCATGCATTATCTTTTTTTGTACGATTTATCTTGAATATTATAGTCATTATAGAGCAAATGTAAATGAACCAAAATTAAGACAAAAACATTTATTAATATTTTTACTGACTTTTTAGAAGAACCACAGACCACTTAACCTATAGACCCCGCTTACTAAGGCGCCCGCGTGAGCCAAGCTTAAGCATAAAAAGCACCAAGCAGCTACCACGCCCCCAAACATTCTTTTAGTACGCGGTCGACCGTTCTCGAAGTAACATGCAATATTCAACTGCTTTCTTGGCTATAAAGTATACAAAATATGCCTTATTATATGGTGAAACTGTGTGGAAAGTGTAGCATGACATCTAGTCGTCAAAAGGATGAGATTTCATTTCACAGGTAAGCAGGTTTTTTCTTTTTACAACGAAAAAACAATAATAATTTAAAATTTCAATTTATAAAGTAAAAGTTTCTTAACGTGGCGACGCGTTGATGTCTTTCAACGGCTGTCTTTTTCTTTCGCTTACAATTTTGTGTAATTCCGTCTTTGTCGCACCATTGCAGTGTCTTAATTAGTGATGTGACTGATCGATTACTTTTACGTCACCGATATCCGTAAAACAATATTGAAGTGTACAGAACGAACTTGTATTATTGAAATAAATACTACTAATACTGTATATATTTATGAGAGGTTTATTGTATTTGTAAATAATCGTTTGTTTTGTTTTTTAGTATTTTGTTTTACAAAACTCTAATAGTGATATTTATTTCTATACATGCATTGAAGATGTTTAAAAGAAAATCGACCGCTTTAGCCTAGTTGGTAGTGACCCTGCCTACGAAGCAAGAGGTCCTGGGTTCGAATCCCGGCATTTATTTGTGTGATGAGCACGAATATTTGTTCCTGAGTCATGGATGTTTTCTATGTATTTAAGTATGTATTCATCTATATACTCGTAAGTATGTTTGTCGTCGTCTAGTACCCATAGTACCTACAAGCTTGGCTTAGTTTGGGACTAGGTCAAGTTGTGTAAGATTGTCCCTTAATATTTATTTATTATTTTAAAATGGAAAAGTCGCGGATTCAAAAACCAATTTTGAATAATAATTAATAATAAGTTGTTATTTTCTAGTAATAAAGGTGCAACAGATGATGCGATGATATTTTTAACGTTTTTCAGATTTCCAAAATGTTCTACACAAAACCAAATTTGGATAGACGCCACAAAACAGTCACAAAAATGGATTCCTGCTACAAGCAGCGTAATTTGTTCGCGGCACTTCAAACCAGTGTTTCAAATACACGAATAACAACAGACGCTTGTTGTTCAAATTCGAAACCAATAAAATATGATATTCTCTTTAATGTTAAATTTCATTCCAATTAAAAATATTTACATTTATATTCTGTAGTATTATTTTCGAGTGTGTCCCATCACTAACCAAAATGGTGCGCGTCACGTGTCAATCGTGTGATTGCTCGTTGACCTTGAGCTAGCCAATCACAGTTCACTTGTCGCCCCCCGCGCCCCGCCAATTTGGCATAATGAGATACAAGACAAAGTTTTATGAAGTGGAGTCTATAGGTTAAGTGGTCTGTGAGAAGAACTTATCATTTTTTCGATGTCTGAAATTTTGTCGGATTTTGTCGCTGGGTAACTATTTAGTTGATAATATATCCGTTATACATAAAAAATAAGCTATTATAAATTATTTCCAAAATTGACATTTTTTCCATACAAGTTGTCAGTTCATTGCCTGGACTAGTCCAGCAATCCCTTACTTCACTGCCTCTGCAGTAATGTACTATTATTCAAAATAACACACGTATAGTCTGGCCAGGGAAAGATGAGCCTATATTGTTTGCATATTTAGCAAGTAACCAAGTAAGAAAATCTCAATGAGAACAACGTTTACGTTTACACATTCCCATATGACTATGACGTAAGAAGTTTCATTATATTTTGCAAAAATGCTTCACAAGACGACGTTTGGGATGAAATGGGTAACTCTGGGTAGGTTGGGTAAACACCATCTCTAGGCAGGGTGTTCTTTAAATAAATCGATACTAAATAATTACAACATTTGGTTTATCAAGTTATTTCTTCCGACCTGACCCTTACTTATACAGTACATATGTAAATATTAAGTAGTAAAAAAGTGTTCGGTTCTGGCGCTTCGCCGGCCGCTGCCACGGCACGCTACGCTCGCTCGGCTCGCGCGATGTAGGGTCGCAAACTCGCAGTTCACCTAAAACTCCTCCTCGCTTCGCTCGTCGTCGTACCTACACCGACCTGCCTTAGTCTCTGTAAAACTACTTTGAATTTCATTCAAAATGAACATTTGACTAAACGTATGAAATGCGGAAAGTAATGCTGGATAAGTCAAAAATTGGCTATGAAACAAAAGTTGTAACAAAGCTCAAAAGACTGTAGTGGTAAAAGTTTTTCGGACAACTGACACATTTGGATAACATCAAATGGTAAATGAAAAAAGTAATGAATTGTATATTCGGAGAAGTCATAAAAATACGAAAAGTTTTCGGACAAAAGATATTCGGTCAATAAATTTTAGTGATTGCGATAGTAAATTGTAATTCAAATGTAATTCGGGCTAAAAGTAGGTAAATTAAATTTGAATAGTGTTTAATTCATGATAATGAGAGCGAGAGAATGAGCTGTCTTAAGGGTTTCCCTTCAGGTTCCATAGATTTTTTCACCCTGTATATTATCTAACGTGTAATATTGGGCATAATAAAAATCAAATAATAGGTAAGGGTATAAATCTCTCTAGTTTACTATTTTAACGAATTTTGCTCTATTACAATTACTACACGCCCACAATCTGTCTGCTTTGCGCAAAGGTTGACTGGTAGAGAATGCTTACGGCATTAAGTCCGCCTCTTGTACGATAAGTTGTCCTTAGTGCAATAAAGACTAAATATATAAATAAAACTGAACCAAAAAAGAAATTAATGTAAACAAAGCAAGCATCTTCCTCTAGTCTTAAAAAGTCCATCACAAACTACATAATATACTCGTGTGCACAATCTTTGAAGTCCCTTTTTCCAACTTCCACTACCTACGTCAAAGTTCAAAGTTAAATTGCATAGGTATCTTCATCCCACGCTCGTCAGTGTCACTCATTGATAAATAAATAAAAATACTTAAATATTTTCATAATTCGTTTCACAACGAGTATATTAAAATTTAACTACTATCAACAACTAGATCTTAGACGCGTTAGATGGTTTCGCGAATCGCTGCGATTCGTGCGGTACCTACCTACCTACCTAGTATGTAGTACCTACGCGGCGAGCGGGCGGCCGGCCAATCACGTTAGCTCTGCGGCTCGCGCGCGGCATTTTTAAACCTATTTTAACAGGTGTTTGTAATAACATTACTTGCAACCGATTTTATAAGAGGATTCGTACATTATTCGATGAAAAATAGCTTATAATGAAAATCCCAAAAGTAACTGATCAATTTGCATTTTTTTTAATAGTTAAACAGCATTTAACCCCTAAAATCCACCCTCCGTTGTTGTTTAGTGTGCGATTCGTTTCTAATGTTTGTGTCCACTACATTCATCAAAGAATGTAGGAACCTACAGCCAATTATTATTTTTGGACACGGAAATATGGTAAATGAATAAAATGTTAGGGATCTACTAAATAGAAATGTAATATTCGGAAACATTTTTTGCCTGATTTATCATCAAACTTATAGAGGAAATATTAATTTATCAAAACAAAGAATAAAAAATGAGTTAATTTTTTTTTCCGATTTTACAGGAATTTATAATTTTCAATTATTTATTAAAATATCTAAATCACAAATATTTTGTCGGATTTAGTCTCGTCGTTATTAATACAATTATAATTTATCTGTTACGCAGAAAAAAAAAGCTATTATAAATTATTTCCATTTCGCCATACTAGCTGACCCTATTTTGCCTGGAGTACTACTCCAATTTTAGTAGTAAGCAAATTGTTTTTTTTATTGTATAATTTATACGTTGTGCAAATATTATGGCTCTCCTGTTAACACGTGTAGCTTGACTGTAAGGTGTTAATTTATGGAATAAATAAATAAAAAAAAAATAAAAAAAATTGGGATTTGGTTCCAAAGAGGGCTCTCCTTTAAGGGTTCAACCAAAATAAAATGTTAGGAGGATCATCACCGCCTTCTGACCTTCTCTGACCATTACAAAGGTGCTAAGATACTTAGTGCCTTTCCTGTTGCTCCTCAATTCTTTTTTTCAGACTGGGTTTACATCATTAAAAAAAAACCACTAGAATTTTAACGCACAAATTCGTCAACGTTTCATCGTTTATTAGAAACTAGCGACTTGCCCTGGCGTCGCACGGGTACTATATTATACATATAAACCTTCCTCTTGAATCAGTCTATTAAAAAAACAGCATCAAAATCCGTTGCGTAGCTTTAAAGATCTAAGCATACCTACATAGGGACAGACAGCGGGAAAAGACTGTTTTATACTATGTGTAGTAGTAATAATGAATGAGGATCATTTATTTATGTAAGTAAAAGTATACATTACCCTAATATAAAACGAAACACTTACACTTAAATCTACTTAACTACTAGTATCTAGGACATCAAAGGGATATATTGTAGCAGTTTTACTTATTTCGATCATTAAGTGCTTTTCAAACATAGCAATTGTTTTTTCCTGAAATCGCTATATGTTGGTCTTGAAATCGCAAGACGGTTCACGCACGAATTTTCTAATCTTATATGAAATAGTTACGGTACCCATAGATAGATGTCATTTGAGTTTAGACCAAGTTTAGTCCAGAGAATTGTGACGTTTTATTAAATATTATCTCCTTTATCCAGTATGGTCGAATCGCACCTTAATCTTCGTTATAGTCGGTAAGTGCCTCGCGATGTTAGAATCGTCAGCGGAACAAACGAATGTCAGTAATTATGGCGTTTAAATTAGGGTGACGTCTTTTTATCCTGTAGCTTATTTAAAAAAAATGTGACCTTTGACCTTCAATGGCAGTCGGCCGCGCTTGTACGTTCAAGCGCGGCCGACACCTAATGTAGATATCTTTTAAAAGTTTCTGACTTACCTTCAATGGAAGTCCCGAGCTGCGAGTCTATGGTCAAGGTCTGCACCGCAGCCAGCACCGGACACCAAAACAAGACACTAAACATGACTACAATCATGCTCGCACTTTGTGGCCCATTTCTAAAAAAACACCTCAGCAAAGACGTACTCGTAACACGTTAAACGTCTAATGAAAATAATGGGAGACTTAAAACGGAGAAACGCCTCAGCTTTCCCGCGCTTTCTAACGTCAAACGCATAGGCAACTTTTTTCAGGCGCGCATATTTTTGATCGTGTTAAACTTTAAAAATAAATGATTGATTTAGAATTGATGCGTAACACGAGTTTCAAATACATCAATGGCGAGTCTTTTATTTTTAATCTTCTTTTTTAATAAAAGACAAGGAAATTCGTTCAGCCACTAGGCTTAAGACGTGCTGTCCTGAGTGATTTTGTAAAACTTCTGCCGATGCTTAGGTGTGTCTGTCACGGTTCGGAGCTCGCAAAGTGACTCTCGAGACAGGTGAAACAAAGGGACCCGCAGGATATGTGAAATATATCTTAATTACACGTTACATGGTATTCCCATTTCCTGAGTCCAGTGGAGAATTCAATGATTAAATGGTGATGATTGCTGTTCATGGTAAATGATTAATGCTGTTTATAACCCTCGCTGCAAAACGTGTGTCCGCGGTACCGTAGCTTCTATACGGAAGAACCGAAATCAAAAGCTTGTATGCCACCGACGTGGTATAAAAAAAGCACTTTTTAACCCCCGACGCAAAGAGAGGGGTGTTATAAGTTTAACGTGTCTGTGTATCTGTGTGTCTGTGTATCTGTGTGTCTGTGTATCTGTGTGTCTGTGTATCTGTATATCTGTGTATCTGTCTGTGGTATCGTAGCTCCCAAACGGATTGACCGATTTGAATGCGGTTATTTTTGTGTCTTAGATAATTTTATCACGAGTGTTCTTAGCTATGTTTTATGAAAATCTGTTAGGCCGTTTTTGAGATATTGGACTTTGAAGTGAAAATGTCGGGGGTTTTTCAACTTTTCTAAGTTGTGGTATTGAAAGTTGTCTGTCGGTGTTGCCTGTCTTGTTCCCGTGTAGTGGGTTAAAATAGCAGCACCCCATTTCTTCCTTTGGGTGTCGTAAAAGTCGTACTAATGGAACAGGGTGCAAGTGTGTTGTGGTCGATCATATCACATTTTGTTGATCAGTTCCCCACATTTGTGCTAAAAGCGGCACTGGAACATAAGATTCATGCCCTGTCTGCCCCTTTTGGGAATGAAGGCGTCAATCTATGTATGTGTGTCTTGTCTGTCTAGATGGTTCTAGGTTTCTTGTGTCGAGAGTTTAAATTTCTAATTTCTGTAGTTATTATACCAAGGCGTTAGCAACATAGGGGTCAACGTATTGAGGTAGGGCACAGCGAAATGTCATCCAATTCGAATGTGAAGTAGCCCAACTGGGGAAGTACCTCCGCCTTGCAGAAGACCACAGCCATAATAACACTACTACTTGCTCTGTAGTAGTGATGTGTTCCTGGAGGTGAGCAAGGTCGCCAGAGCTCCCGAGGATGCGTTGTGTTGAGAGCGAGGGAATTTGTTCCTTCAGCTCTCAACACAGCGAATCCTCAAACATATCAAGGGTCGGCAACGCCCATGTTACTCCTTTGGAGTTGCATGCGTTTATAGGCTGCGGTGTCCGCTTACCATCAGGCGGGCCGTACGCTTGTTTGCCACCGTCATTGTATTAAATATATATATATATATATATATATATATATATATATATGGTCTCCCTGGTGGTCAGCAGACAACGCCGGACGCTGGCGACTCCAGAGGCGTTGCCGACCCTTAGTTATTTGAGGATTTGTTGTCTTGGCAGCTACAGACAAATGCAGATTCCTCTCGATAAAGCGCAGCAACCTTACTCGCTATCAAGAACACAGCACCACAGACCTTCAGACCTAGGTTGTAGAGCATGGTTTTGAAAGGGGTATAGAAGATAAACTAAATCTTATAGAATTAGGAGAACCTTGGAAGGCAGGGTAGAAAGCGTGCGACATTTCATTGAAGAAGTCAGTTAGGGGAACTATATGCTAATTGTACAACGTAGCGTACCATACGGAAAAATCACAATTACAATAATGAGGAGGAGCGGAGAGAAAATAAAAATAATAATTAAATAGCATAATATCGATCACACACACAATATATGGAAACGGACTTAAATATGAAATGAAATACTTGGTTCCTTAAGTATTAGCTCAGTAAAGATCTGCTCTGTTGCTAAATGTGTACCAAGAAATAAGGTTTTCATTTTTAAATTCGCCCATCATGAAAAAAAGCCTGTATATTTTGCCTAATGATATAATTTGGTATCACAGAAGTGTTGAGTGTCCTCTTGGGTCATTATTTTTGTAAAAAGTTTCATTAAAGAGGCAGACGACCTGGTTTGTCTTAGCTTACAAAAACCATGGACCAAGCCCTCAATACTCAGGGCACGCTATGGTAATAATAATACCTCGTCCGAGCGAGATGGCAGCATACAAATCTCGATAAGTGTGACAGCAAGAGAAATATCACTCGTCCTTTATTCTACTTTTTTTCACTAATCTCTGTGGGTATTTTTCATACCGAAAGGAAGTTTTTTGAATTCGAATTTCTCGACAGAAATAGTAAAAGCAGTTTTACTGACGGAAAATTTTACTTAATGTTCATTTTTATTGTTTTAGCCCAATTATTATCACGGAACCCAAATATAGCAAACTAACTTTTTTCAATTAAACTTAAATTCTGCTAATTAATAATTATATCATGTTTTGTTTTATACTACACTTTACAACGTCAATCAATCTGTAGTAATTAGCCACAGAGATATCGTTTTTATCACCTAGTAGATAAGAGAGGTTGTTGGGTATTTTTTGCATATCCGGCAGAATTGTTTCCATAGTCATTATGAGTTACGGGCCATAGAGGCAAAAGATTTGTTTTTTAGCAATGACCAGTATGACCACAGTAACTGTGAACAGTGAAGTAAAGCTGTGAAAAAAATGTGAAAAGATAATTTTATTTGTGGAAGCAGTACAAATTGAATTCATCTTTATTTTGGCAAAAGAAAAACCAAGAATAAATTAGAGATGGCAGAGAGGAGGGTAGGTAGTCCAGAGTTATACTGGGTTCGATTTCCTGTCTCTCCAAAAGTTATAATTTCAACTTTTTTCTTCGTGCCATTTCTCTCAGTTCTTTTTATAGATGGTTTTTGATAAAAATATATTCAAGAGTAATACGATTGGAAATAATTCGTATGCTCTTGAGTATGTTATTTAGAATACCATGCGTAATCATTTTTTTCGAATGGACATGGACATTGGCAGCAGCAGTAGGCAGATTTTTTGGAATACCTACTTGAAATGTCTTGAATTCTTCTCTTCGTCTTCTTGGGTACCTAAGTGTTCATCAACACTTAGGTACCCAAGAAAAGGCAACGAAAGTTTGTTTTACCTGTAGGTTTGGTCCCAAGTCTAAAGTGTCCGTGGGCAAAGCGTCATAACTCGGATTTATCAAGTTTCGCCCAAGTTTATAGACCCCTGTTTTTATTGAACTGATTGCTATCAGAAGATAATTTTTCTACCATCTGTATCATGCCTAAATCACTTCTTGACCGTAACCGCAGCCATTTCCTGACCACATAAATAAGGGTTATACGAACTAATTTTGAAGTATTGCTAGTCATAAGCTAAGGCTAACTAGTTTTTTTTCCAGTTATCAATCCTGAATTGACAAAATTACTATACAATCATCGAAACTGCTCACAGAATAGGGAAGATGCAGCAGCTATAATATTTACCATTCTTTTGTGACCAAAATGTTGAAATAACACTGAAACGTTTTCACTATAATGTTTACTAATTTCAAACAATAATTACGATTTGAAGTAATGTGAAACGGAACGTGATTTAATCCAATAATCAGCGTCTGGTAACGTCATTCCTGTCAAAAGTCAAAACTTAGGCAACTCTATGACATCTAGGGACGAACCACGGACAAACAAATATGCCGAGTGACACACATGCGAGACGTCACAGGAACTGTAGATCCGTTTAGGCGCGAAAGTTTAAATTGTCAGTTTGTAACAGAAATTTTCGACTATAAATTATAGTATTTTAAATTTTTGATACTTTCGCTATTCTACACGCGATTCTTTCGAATGGAAGCAAAAATGAAAATATTGCATCTTTCCTATTTCACGAGAATCAGCTGAGAAGTGCGACGTTTAGAAGAGCACAGCCGGACATACGACCGCATTTTCGCCCAAGCTATGCTGAAACGGAGAATTTCGCTCGGTCGCTCAATTAATATACAGGGTGTTAACGGGGTCATGATCCGGAATGACAAAAAGCGAATAAGATGATCATACTGAACAACCTTTCCCATGGGTCCAACCACGAAATCGTAAAAAAAAACCAGGTATTCCATACATAACTCTCAATTAAATCGCAGTTAACTCACAGTTAACTCTTAATTGGCTCTTTTTTTTTGCGATTTCGTGGTTGGTCCCATGGGAAAGGTTGTTCAGTATGATCATCTTATTCGCTTTTTGTCATTCCGGATCATGACCCCGTTAACACCCTGTATACTCAGGGTGAAATTTTATTAGTGATACAAAATAGCAAAATGTGAATCTACTTATCCATGATTCTGAGACACTTTTACGAGCAAAGTGTATGAAATAGCTGGACTCGTTTGGCATACCACAAATTTGTTCTAAGGGACGACGAAACCAGCCGACATACGAAAATGTATAAACAGCTCATGAATAGATTTGGGTACATATTGCTATTTTGTATTACGAATTAAATTTCACCTTCTAGAATAAATATAAGATACAGGTATGTGGACAATCGAACCAGCCCGATAAAAAGCTCAATAAGGCTTGTGCTATGGGTGCAGTTATCTCACTAATCCGGCACGTCCAATAATCCGGCACGCCCTATAATCCGACACACTCCGTCCGCGCCTCTTCCGCAATTCCTCTCCGCGCTTGCACTCTGGCATCAGAGTAACCTTTATTTTTTCTATATAAGTAATTCAGTAATCTAAACATTCCAATACCTACTCCGGTACCCTCTAGTTTTTAAGAGGCTGACAAGACCTAATTTGGTGAAATTGATGTTATTTAAGCAGTTTTTTAAGAAAAACGATTTGTTCTAGCACATCAAATAAAATATATGTTAATCTTCACCATATTTCAAAGACCGTGGACGGGCTCGATACATAATTGGACGAAATCGGCTCGATAGAAAATAATTGCAAAGATTGGTCTTAAAATCACATTAAACGGTTCTGTCTTTATTTTTTTGACGTATTGGTCTGCATTTAAAAACATGAAGTCTACATATTCATACCTAAACCGCTAACGAGTCATATTTCACAAATAATCCACCCTTTTTTTATTTCATAATTGATGTAATATTATCTTTAAAAACCGGACCGCCCAGTAAGACTCGCTCTCGTTTACTCCGACACAAATAGACAGTGTGCGCGCTATCCAAAATCCTCAAGGGCATTTTGGTGTTGACAGCGTCTTAATAGTACCAGACTAGTGAAACTCTACTA
Source organism: Epinotia ramella (assembly GCA_947578815.1). Taxonomy (NCBI): domain Eukaryota; kingdom Metazoa; phylum Arthropoda; class Insecta; order Lepidoptera; family Tortricidae; genus Epinotia; species Epinotia ramella. The sequence continues at coordinate 2,153,166 of OX388226.1, read as the reverse complement.
AATAATACCACGAGCACTTTACCAGCTGCTCGATTATCAAATGATACCGCACATGTTCGGAGCACTATCTGTCTCTGCCATGATTCTTCATAGTTTCTATTTTTCTTTTTTATTTATTTTCCGTGTCTGTGGTTATAATAACACATATGTATAAGTTTTATGTAGGAATTTATGTAAGTATGTTTATTTGTATGCTTTATGTGTCTATGTTTATTATTAATGTAATTGTGTATGTTGTAAGTTAGTTTACTTACAATTTTGCCACCTACCTAGTTACTTGTAATTATTTGTTACAATTACTCCGCTACCCAGAGGTTGTCTGGAAGAGATAAGACCGCCTGTTGTTAACCTCCATGTTTTTATCCTGTATTTGATTCATGTTTTGAGGTGTGCATTATAGTCATCATATCAGCCGAAAGACGTCCACTGCTGGACATGGGCCTCCCCCAAAGAGTGCCACCGGCCCTGCGCCACCCGCATCGGGCGGACTCCCGCGACCTTTACCAGGTCATCAGTCCACCTTGTGGGGTTGTGTCTACCCACTCTGCGCCTGAAGATAAAGAGTATTTGTATATTATTGTATTCTTCCGAAAACATAGGCTGGCCCAGGATTCGAACCCACGACACGTGTCATAGTCACACGCCTAAAGCCACCGCTTCTATAGCTAGTAAAGGAGGCTAATCACCTCCATACAAATTAAATCTCAATTACCTCAGCTATGAATTTGCATATCCAATCTGGGAATTAGAATAACCCAAGTCCATTATGTTTTGCTGGACTTTACTTCTAATTGACATACAGTTTACAGCTACAGTGGCGTAAAGATTAACACGGTTGTAAGCCATTTGGAAACTATATACGGCTGTTAAGGTTTCGCGCCTTTGAACGTCTTTATACAGACATCATGTTGACCATATTCTTGTGGGAAGATGTACAGTCGAAAACAATAATGTTTGAACAAAATCAGATTCAGCGGGCCTAAGATAGTTGCCAGTTTCGCTGGGGATAAGACATCTGTCGTTCTGAATATCCGCGTGCGAGACATCCGTATGTCTTATACAATACAATAAGTACAATACAAAAGTGTTATCCACTACGATAAGTGATAAAATGCAATGGCAACCACTTAGGCTCGCAGACATTTCTGAAGACAATTTTATATGTTTTTGACGAGAGCCGTTTAGATAATTCAACTTGGCATCTTCACAGATCATCATAAGAAATATATTAAAGGACAGTCTTACCTAGCCTATAGTAACTTCAATAATGGGGTGTATACATGTCATGCGTTGTTAGCTCCAATTTATCAGAAGCTGACTAAATGCTATCGTCTGGAGGCATGTTGCGCTGCTGATCCAACTGTACTGAGAAATTGCATGTATACATGTGGTCGGGTTGTTACATCTGTACGCTACACCCAATTATGACTTCGACACGTTGTACTGATAAATTGGGGTAAAATCACATAATCGGTATACTTACCCCATAAAACTTCTGGTACTAGATGACGATATCAACTATAGATATATTTATACTTTAATTTATCTAAAGCAGTGGCGGAGCGCCCATACAAGCCGATTCAAACAGGCTTACCTAAAATGTATTATAGGCAAGCCTTCTTTCATAACTTTTTTCACGCGCCCCTACCCTACTTATATATAGGTATCTAATAATCATCTAAGTCTCAGAAACAAATGTGCATGCTCTTTAAACAAATATTTGCCTTTATCGGGATTCGAACGGATATTTGTTTTCCGGTTTTGTAGCATATTTGTTAGGTACCGGGAAAAAGCTAAGATGGGTAACAAAGATTTTGCAACTAGTGCTATAAAAATTCTTAAAAAACTGTAACAGTAAAATCTGTAAATAGAATCTAGACTAACTAAATAGTTATGAAACAAAAAAGTTCTAGTCACGATTTTGCCGAAATTCAATTTATACCTTACGACTGTTCGCTGAACGTTGGGTTTCCTTTATATCTTCGTTGTGAATGTATTCTTTTTATATTAAAGTAATTAAATGGCGAAATTAGGCGTTTTCCCACGTGGGTTTTGGAAAGGCGAACGAACTCAAAGAACAGAGGTTAGAGTTGTGTGGATTTAGAAAATTACAGGTTTTCGTTCGTGTGCCGAAAATTATAGTTTACCTACGCACTTAAGTGAGTAGAAATCTTGTTACGTTTTGAAACCAGTGCTTAAGGCGAATGTAGCCTTCAATATTTAGTCTCGTTCGCCCGCTAATGTTAAGCAGCGAACGATAAAACCGTAGAAGTCTAAGTAGCGCCGCAAAATGGCCCCACAGAATGGTGGGGTGTCAAAACGATGTCAGGCAGCCGTTTAGTTCGAACATGCGCATACCGGGTTTTAGGCAAGTGTTTGGGTAGAAATTTGTAACGAGCACGCTTTCTATGGTTTTTTCGTTTGCTGATGTTAGGTCGATAAACTAACGAAAGTCGGTATAAGAATAGATTTTTGTCAAAAGAGATCGATATTTAAATGACGTCACATGCCTATGTTACCCGGGTTGACGTAAGAACTCTAATCATACCTCACACATATAAATATAAGTAAAGGCGTTGAGTATCGTTCTTGTGGAATACAGACACTCACACACACACACCCTGAACACATTACACTCCTTTTCGTTGGGCAGTAGTGTAAAAAGTGAACATGAAAAAACTGACAAAATATTACTTTTTAAGTTAATGTAGGTATTTTTAATTAATTCCCGAAAAAGAAGCAGAAGTAGAGCAAAAAGATCTTTTACGGACCAAATCAAGGATAGAGTAAACAGCGTGTCGTCTCCATTGAGCTAACGTATAGAGAAGACATCGCCCATCACTACTGTGTTCCGTTCAACTGCGGTCGGCCGGCCGCACGTCACTCAGTCGCTTGCGAGTTCTAAAGCGCGGCAGTCGTAATGTTAAAACGAAACAGTGTAAAAACACGTTAAATAAGCCCTCGTGTGTGCTGCGATATTGCACTAATAATTCAAGCAATACGTCGAAGTGCAAAGGAGTAACTTTCCATCGATAATTAACTATATAATAATTTTAAATCTTAATTTGAGCAAAATGTATAGTGGGCTCCATGTTTCGTCATTTGTCATAGACTAAAAATTAAGAGATGTGACATTGTGTGGATAGTAAAAGGTGATGTTTCTTTTTAAAGCGGAATATAATTTAAGTATAAGGCTCTCCATGCCCCCTGAACCAGTTAATATATGTACAGTCGCCATCAGATATATCGGAGCGGCCACGGTGCTCAAAAATATCTGTACATGCACTCTAACGCCATGACAATAAAGGCCTGCTCAGATGTTTGTGAGCACCCTGGCCGCTCCGATATATCTGATGGCGACTGTACATACCTCAGAGGTAAGTGTACACTAACCTAATTAAAATTTAGCATTTATTTTTTATAAACAAAAAATAAACAGACAATATTAATATAACTTAATATTAAATGTATCATCCACGTTCCCGTAGGTACCTAATTAAATAGGCAGAATATAAACAAAAGTGTCGCGTCTGCAACGGTGACATCGCATGACTAGTTAGCCGCCCTCCCCGCGCCCCGCACTGCCGTGCTTGCTACCCACATTTTGTTCGTGCCGTCTGTTCTATGTACGTAGTACATTATACTTCAATGGCCGTCTCACGATGTCAAGAAGAAAGCTGAGAATAGAGAGTAATGGAAACAGCCAGCGGCAGAGAAACATGTCAATGCAAAGGGACATGTTGACTGATGACCTGGTAAAGGTTGCGGGAGTCCGCTGGATGCGGGTGGCGCGGGACCGGTCACTTTGGCACTCTTTGAGGGAGGCCTATGTCCAGCAGTGGACGTCTTTCGGCTGATATGATGATGATGATGTTTCTCAGAAGCTGACTGTACATGCGTGTCTACACTAAGCTGTCTAACGTTACAACAAAGAGGCTAATTACATCGTAATCACCACAATCTGCAGACGCGCCAGATTTATTATTAATTCAATAATACCAGGGAACACAGAATACAGCAGGGATGGGACATTACCTACTATCGATAACTTATTTTATTTATGTGGAGAAATCTAAAGGTGCTGTTAACTATCGTATGTAGGTAAGTATACTTAGTTTAATTTAGGTTTGTTTTATAAATAAACCCGAAATCCGAAAAAGATTCTGAAAAGAAATGTTTTCGATGAAAAAAAAATTCGGCTAAACATTCATTCGATGAAACGTTTGTCGGTAAAACAAGGGTAAACCATACTTCTATACTAATATTATAAAGTGGAAAATTATTCAGGTATATAGGTAGAATGGACCTCATAGCCTAGCGGCGTCTGCGAGTCGGAAACGATAACGTAGTTTAAGCAAAGATGGCAGCGGTCAGTCTTTGGATGGGTGACCACCTGATGTTTGAGTGGTTAATATAAATGAGCGCTTCCGTGCTTTGGAAGGCACGCTAAGCAGTTGAACCCGGCTGCTGTCTATGACAGTAGTCTTCGGGCGGCTTAAGAACTTCTAACAGTCGAGTTGCCCACTGACAAAGGGGGGACAACTGTTACTCGCGTCCGCAGGAACTACCTACCACAACCCTGCACGTGTCCCCTGGGTGGTACTAAAGAGTGACAAACTTTAAAGGCCAAAATAATGTATGCCACGGCCGTGGCCGGCCACCGGCCAAGAGCGTATCGGGCCACGCTCAGTAGGGTTCCGTAGTTTTTGTATATTTTTTTCAAAATCTATTCAACCTATCAAGTTCAAAATAATTTTCCTAGAAAGTTTTTATAAAGTTCTACTTTTGAGTGTTTTTTCATATTTTTAAAACTTATGGTTCAAAAGTTAGAGGGGGGAGGACACATTTTTTTTTACTTCTGCTTCTTTGATTGAGGCCAAGCATGGTAGCTCGTTTTTGCATGCGCATCACCCTCCCAGCATCAATCGAGTTGCCACATAGGACTACGCCATACGTCATAAGGGAGTGGAAGTGAGAAAAGTATACTTGTCTCAGCGCATCACGGGAAACCAACGGCTTTCATTTGCACAATGCAAATACTGCGCCGCCTAGTCTATTACACAGCAAGTCCACGTGCTGTTTCCAATTTAATGTGGGGTCTACCGTAAAGCCTAAGAACTAGCACTACTGGCACTGGATACTAAACGCTCGGAGCACACCTACTAGAGAACACCATTATGTTGGATTTGCTGACGTTCAATATCAATCCATTCGCCGAAAACCATCTCTTTAGTTGATCATACACAGTAGAGATTTTTTCAGATAGAAGTTCGTATGTGCGTGCTTTAACCTCCACTGACACAACAGTGGTAGTCAGCAAATAGAGTTATTTGACCCTCAGTAATGGCAGATGGTAAATCATTTATGTACGCGAGAAATAGGGTATTTCCCAGCGCTGCCGCTCCCTGATCTCATCCGTTTACCGCCTAGCATTACCTCAACGGCTTGGGTTCGGTTTTCTAAGAAAGATTTCATGAGATCGCTAGCACCTCCTAGCAGGCTGTAACACTTTAGCTTTTTTATTAGCAAGTCGTGGTATATGACGTCAATAGCTTTAGACAGATCGCAAAATATGCCGGCTATTTTGTATTTGTCATCTAAGCCTGTCACTGTCACTGTTGTCCGATGTGACCTATTTAGACTTGTTACGAGAACATATTCCTTTGCTGTTCCGCTAAAAAACATGCTGGTCTATCAGCGAAGATGAGATGCAACTATTTGCGTATGTTTGCATGCGGTTAATAGCGCCCACCCTCCCTGCACGTGCAAACATGCAAACAATTACAGCTAACCACCACCACTAATGACAAAACCCCGACATGTGTTTCGCCTCTCTCTGCCGTTCCGGACGGCTCACACTAAAGTGCTGAAATGTCCCCCGCCACACTATTCTTCAAAAGGAGAGTGTGTGAAGGCACGCGAAGGCGGACGGCTCATTTGCTCACTGGACGTGGCGCAAGCAACATCACCTGCCAGCATCTCCTGACCCCGTATCATGGTCGGCCTTTTCACACGATAAGTGACAATATAGAACGTCCGTCACTGGCTGACACCGTTCGACAGAACGAGACGACGCTCCTAACTTGTCTCTTCCTTCCTTCCTTGGGTCAAGAGATGCTGCTTCCGCCTTCGCGTGTCTTCACAACACTCTCCTTTCGAAGAATAGTGTGGCGGGGGACATTTCAGCACTTTAGTGTGAGCCGTCCGGAACCGTCAGTTATATTTATATAAGACCTCTGTTTAGACTTGTCAAATCGTAACGCAGCTTCGTGAAACGGGCTACACGAGCCTGTGAGTCAAAACCAAACTTTTTCTCAAAATAATTACATATAATATATGTAGTTATTTCCTCTTCCAATGCACAAAAAATACTTTGGCTAATGAGGCCTTCTCTCTCTCCCATCTCAATTTTTATGGATATTACCTCTTTACCTTTCCCTTCCCTACGGTGCGCGAGCGCATCCAAGTGACCCGTGAATTTTGACCGCCACTATCCTCTCGAGGCATAAAGGCATTGTATGCGCGCTAATGGATGAAAACAGGGGCCAATGACACGTCAGAGACACGGCTTATGTATTAACAGTATTTTGACACTAGTACAGTCGAACTGAGAAGTATAGTCTGGCCAGCGTGTCGGGTCATAAGCATATTTTCCAAACTTATTAACATGGCAACAACGACAATTGATGTTTATATATATTTTTTTTTTGGTTTTTACATGTTATTTTTTTTTATTGTAGTTACCTACTGCCAGTTATAAAATACTTAATACGCCGCTACGCATTTCTAGTTGCCAGCATCCTTTCTTTTTTTGTGAGACCATTCTAGCTGAACCAACTTGATACCTTGTCGCTTCCACCCGTTTGACAACTTCGTATGGCAGTTTAAACACGACGTTAAAGTGACACGGTACTAAGGTGTACTACCGGCTAAACGCCTGCGTTCGCAGCAGCGAGTCTTCGCACACACTCCGGAGTGTGGTGGTGGCCACTCTTGGCTTTGCGGTCAAGTAGTCCTGTCTGCGGCGTGGTGGAGTCCTGGGGGGTAGGAGTGGAGCTCACTGAGAGCGGTACGAGCTCGCGTGGATGGGCACGCTCGTGAGGTGTCAGGGGGGCGCGTGGTGCGGCGCGATGCTCTGAAGCAATACGTTCCTGGTATTCCAGCCTTATCTTATCTTATCTGAGTCAGAGCCCTTTCGATGCACATCAACTCAGTGGGATCTTTTGGGCAATTCCTTTGTGCCTACTCCAAAGCTTGCATCATTTTCAGAAACCGGATGACGCAGCTCAGCGGGAGTACCTGGAATTCCTTTGGTTGCAGGTAGCCGTTACCAAAGTGTTCCATTGTCTCATCCTGTGAAGTACATGTTAAAATACTGGTCGCAATACTTTTATATCATATCTTCAGTTTATTATAAAATAATTATTCAACGAGAGCTCAGGAAACCGTGCAAACAAACAATGGAATTAAATGGCAGCAAAGCTGTTAATTTTTCGCAAAAAACTTAACGGAATATGTCGCTAATACCCCGTTGCGCGGGTCCATAGGATTTACTTCGTGAGACTAGCGTGAATCAGGTAACTTAAAATAAGTTACCCACGCCGCGCCTTCCGGTAGGTGGTCGCCACTCGAGAACCTTTCCGCCCCAGCGGCCATCGGTTCTACGTTCTGTCTTCTTCGGAAAAAATACTAAACTGGAATAAAGTTTTATTAAACACAATGTTAAGACGTAAAAAAAAAATGCTTTCCCACCATTTTTTTAAATAAAATATATATCATAGTTGACGCTAATTTGAATTGGAAGCGCCATGTCGATAGATTGGGTAGTGCAGTCTTTGCGTTGAGAAAACTGAAACCATTGATCTCAGGGGAGGCATTGAAACAGGTGTACTTTGCTTATTTTCACTCACTTCTTTCTTACGGCACACTCGTCTGGGGGAGCTGTACAGATGCTAAAAGGGTGTTAATAGTGCAAAAACGAGCAATCCGTACACTTGTTGGAGTAAAACATAGGCACCCTTGTAGAGAACTCTTCAAATCTCAACGCATTATGACGCACTACTCACAATACTTATTTGACTGTTTGTTATTTGTAAGAAAGAATATTTCCCAGTTTGTGCGTGTCGATTTGCCGGGAAAACAACTCCGTTCTACTGGACGCTTGAGAACGGTTCCTCGTCGCATGGCGCTTTCAACAAAGAACCCCCGCGTCATCGGACCCACTTATTACGAACACTTACCGGCCAATCTAAGGAATGAACCATATGACGAAACATTCCGGCGCAAACTGAGAAATCTTTTGTTGGAGAACCCTCTGTACTCCGTTAACGAGTACCTACATGGAAATGACTTTTTAATTGTGTATTTTGTTTTCTTAAATTGACATTTATTTTTGTTAACTTAATATTTATCAATGTTATGTGTGGTGATTATTATTCTATTATGTTATTGTGTGTAATGAATGACGATCCTTTTCGGGAGAGAGAATTATATAATATTTTGTATTTACAGTTGACTCATTAAGTTTTTATTATTAAAATTGACGAACATGGTAGAAATTCTTGTAATCTTGACATTTATGCAAATTTATATTGTAATTTTTATCGTGTAATAAATAAATCTAAAACTATACGCATACTTTCCACCGAAAACCGCGAGCTTTTTTAGAAACCAACATCATTAAATTATGACTGCTTTGTTTGTGTGAGGTGTGCAATAAAGAGTATTTGTATTGTATTGTATTGTATGACTGACCATGAAGATTAGATACCTACATACATGCATTTCCTTTAAAAAAGCGGCCAAGTGCGTGTCGGACCACGCAAAACGAAGGGTTCCGTGCCTATTAAAAAAGTCGTATCGTTACTTAAATCTTATGGCACTTTTTTTAGAAATCTCTCAAAAACCTTTGAACCGATCTTGTTCAAAACCATTTTCGCTGAATGAATTTAATAAGCCCTATGTCAATGTTTTTTTTTCATATTTTTCAAATACACGGTTCAAAAATTAGAGGGGGGGGGGACACCATTTTAGTGACTTTCGGGGCGATTATCTTCGACTCTATTCACTTAATCAAAAAAAAAAATGCTGAGAAACCTTATATTTATTTTGAAAGGCCTATCGATTGATGTGCCACACGCCACACGTGGGCTTGCAGTGAAAAAAAAATTGTGACTTTTAGTTTTATGTATGGAGTGTGCACCTCTAAAAAAATATTTTTTTAGTAATTTTATTACAAAACTATGTAGCGGCTAACAAAATACACCTTCCTCAAAATTGTATTCAAATATACCTTATAGTTTTCGAGTAAAATGCCTGTGACATACGGACGGACAGACAGACAGACAGACAGACAGAGATGACGAATCCATAAGGGTTCCTTATTTGCCATTTGGCTAGGGAACCCTAAAAAGGACATAGACATTGGTGATTGTTTTGCCCTAGTGGTTAGTAGCCCTGCTAAGCCGCCGGTCCTAGGTTCGAATCCCGGTAAGGGCGAATATGTGTGTGATTTGCATGAATGTTTCTGAATCTTGGATGTATATGTATTGCCTAGTATCTATAACCCAAGCCTGAGCATGGTATAACAACACAGGTACTCTCTTCCGAGACTCGCGACCCACGTGACTGACACAAGCCTACGTCATCAAATGGCATTTAACAGGCCTTAGCTATAGGACCGACCGGTTCGATTTGTCTAAGATTGTCCGGTATTTTGTAATCGAAATCCAACAAAACGGGGTGCAGTGTTGTTGGGAACAGATTGGACGATTTGGTGACCGAGTCTGATTGTCGAGAAAGCTCAGTTGATCGATCAGTGTCCTGTGATCCCCGGTTCGGAGCATAAAAAACTTAAACTTTAGCCTTGAAGATCGCAAAAACGGCTTAATTGAATTGGCTGACATTGCTCTTAATTTGTAATTTAAAAACAGGGTGTCAACAATAAGAATGAATAAAACAAACCATACTTATAACCACATTTATTAACATTAACACTATTTCTTACTCTTCTCAGCCTTCTCTCTCTTTCTCTTATTCAGTGGGTTCCTGGGGTCGTATATGTCGAACCAATCGTCTCCCTTCGTCGACGCGTCTCTCGCCACAAGTGGGCCCTTCTCCTCAAAACGCAGGGTGTGTCCCAGCCTGAAGGGAATAAGTATTCGTAATAAAATCTTATAGATATACCTACTAGACTTAAGGGGCTCCTAGCTACCAACAGGAGATTTTTTTTTCACATCAATCGTCACAAAATTAATCGCGATTAATTTAATCAAGATTAAATTAAAAAGATCAAATTGTAAACATTGGTAAATAGTTTCAAGAAATATTGACATGTCTATCGGCCGAATATATAATGGATCAATGTATATGTATATTATAAGTTGTAGCTAAACACCTTATGTACCATATATTCTGATGAATAAATTATGATTGATTGATTGGATTGAAAGTTCCGCTGCAACACAAAAATTAACCATAGAATTGTATGGTTAATTTTCGTGTCGCAACGGAAAAGTTTAATTGAAAATTTAATTTTGTGAGTTAGCTGGCCCCAGTTTGGTTCTTATTTTAAATCGGCATACTGGAAGAACATTCAACTTTTAATATAATAGACCGATTCCAGTGCGTTTTTTTGTCCAAAAGCTGACGTGAACGATATGGTTCATTGCTACGTTTCACCAAAAACGCTTCAGCCGGTTGTGAGATATTTAACTTTGAAATTAACATTTCGGGAGTTTTACAACTTTCAAAGTTGTAAATGTTGTAATTATTAACGCTTACAATACTTACCACTCATCAGTATTGTGGTTGTCGTCCGCCTCCTCCGCGCCCGCTTCCGCTTCCGCCCCCGCTGCCGCCTCTGAACTGGACGCCTTCTCCTTTATAGCGTGAAGTTTGTTCTTGAACTTGGCTAAAAGCTCCAATGTAAAGCTCTCCCTGCAACAAAAACGAACGTGAAAATGCTTGTGGCTCAGTCAGTATCAACTATCAAGTATACACATACACACATACACCTTTTCTAACGAAACAAATTATTTTATTAAATACTAGCTTCTGCCCGCGACTCCGTCCGCGTGGAACTCGTTTATATCGTAGCTCCATACAAACTTTCACCCCCACTTCATCCCCTTGGGGGATGATTTCCGGGATAAAAACTATCCTATGTCCTTCCCCAGCACTCAAACTGTCTCTATATCAAATTTCATCCAAATCGGTTCAGCGGTTAGACAGACAGACAGACAGACACACTTTCGCATTTATAATCGTATGGATATGGATTTTTGTTTCGTTTTATTGTAACGAGGAAGTTACCCCGATCATTTTTTAGACGATATGATACAGAGATAAAGAATATAATGGAAAAATAAACCATCTTCGTCTGTAGCCCCCGACAGGATTCGAACCTGCGACCTTTCTATTAACGCTAGACTGCTCTACCAACTGAGCTACGAGGACAGTGACGGAAGTTGTATACTTTTCAATTACATTCCCGCTAAGACTAGCGCCCTCTCTGTATTCTCTTGAAAGACTCATTCACAGCCTTAGAACCACTCTAATGGGCGAGCTACGCGCCCGCTCTATTCTAATCGAACCACATCAGGTAGTTTCAGATCAGCGAGAGAGATGGCGCGTGTACATTATACCTTTTCTAACAAAACAAATTATTTTATTAAATATTTTTGACAAAGATGGTTTATTTTTCCATTATATTCTTTCTCTCTGTATCATATCGTATACACACATACACTAGGGATTCTAGGGCCTCCAAAATAGTCCATTCAAAAAGCAACTCCAAGGAGATTTCAAACCTTATCGACGCCAACATTCGCAACGCAGGTTCAACGCCAACGACTGATATATATGCTTCATGGAGCCCAACGCGATATCAACCTTCTAGCATTGACATAAGGTTTAATTTCGCACTAAACGAATTGTTGACTTGGCGTGCGGTTGACAACTATATATTCTCTTTGACAGAGCGTTGGAAATGTTAAAGTTGTTTTACCGCTCGGGTACAGCGGCCCTTAGTTCCAAATGACCCCCTAAAATCAAACAGGGCTGTGCCTCCCCCCATTTTCACAAAAAAAGGGGATGATCAACTGATCATACAAGTCACATTACTTCGGCGGTTCTAGTAGTATTGCAAGCTTTTTAGGGTTCCGTAGCCAAATGGCAAAAAAACGGAACCCTTATAGATTCGTCATGTCTGTCTGTCTGTTTGTCTGTCCGTCCGTATGTCACAGGCATTTTACTCGAAAACTATAAAGTGTATTTGAATAAAATTTTGAGAATAGGTGTATTTGGCTAACCGCTATATAGTTTTGTAATTAAATTACTAAAAAAAACTTTTTTAGGGGTGCACTCCATCCATACCTACATAAAAATGAAAGTCAAAAAAAAAAAAATCATTGCAAGCCCACGTGTGGCACATCAATAGATAGGCCTTTTAGAATAAATATAAGGTTTCTCAGCAATTTTTTTGTTTAAGTGAATAGAGTCGGAGATAATCGCCCTGAAAGTCACTAAAATTGTGTCCCACCCTCTAATTTTTGAAACGTGTATTTTAAAAATATGAAAAAATCTAGGACATAGGGCTTGTTAAATTCTATCAGCGAAAATTGTTTTGAACAAAATTGGTTGAAAGGTTTTCGAGATATTACTAAAAAACTGCCTTCCTTAAAGAAAAGGACGTAAGTGCCGTAAGCTTTCACTAACGATACGACCTTTTTAATAGGCACGGAACCCTTGTTGTGCGTGATCCGCACTTGGCCGCTTTTTGCTACATAAAGCTTGCAATACTTTAAGTTATTAATCTTTCTGTGCACACACTGTTTAGAATTGTAGTCCAGATCTTGACACTAAGCTTTTAATGTACTGAATGAATGACTGTAATTTATTGTGTGATCCTTATAAATAAATAAATACTACATTGCAAGCTTTTTGTAATATTATTTTTTTTTTTTTTTTTAATAGCTTAAATTGTGTCCCACTGCTGGGCAAAAGCCTCCCCTTTTTTCCGCCACTCGTCTCGCTCCTGTGCTACTGTTCGCCAATCTGTGCAAAACGTATCAAGGTCGTCCCGCCATCTCCTTTTCGGTCTTTTTGTAATATAGTTTTTTTTAAATAAAACACATCATTTGTTGCTGTATATTTCAATTTATATTTAATTAATTATCCTGTATATGCAATATTTGTAGCAACATCTCATTAAACAAATCTAACTTAATTTAAATAATACGATGGCCTGGATATCTTGTGAATAGTAGAGTAAAAACTAATATTAATTTAGATAAAAAAAACTTTGGTCACTCTTTTGTAACTGTTTAGTCCTGTAAAACGTTTTCAATAAAAAAAAACCTCCACATATTCATTAGAAGAGGTTAGGCATACAATTTTATATTTAAATGTAACCCGCTTATATGTATACAACGTGTTAATAAAATAACGCAAAACCTGAAAACCGTTTGTTCAGAATCGAGCATAGAATGCGAAAAAAATAAAAAATAAAATTTTTGACAAGTTTTATTTTTTACATTTGTATGGAGTGTTGGCCGACTGGGGCGACCTGCTCCATACAAATGTAAAAAATAAATCGCGTCAAAAATTTATTTTTTTATTTTTTTCGCATTCTACTCTCGATTCTGAACAAACGGTTTTCAGGTTTTGCGTTATTTTATTAACACGTTGTATAATACGTAAAATGCTTCTAATAAATAAAAATGTGTTTTGTCCCTTGCTGACGAATACAAAAGTCAAAGTGACGGAAAAAGATAAACGAATTATACATAGCTAACATAAGCTAAAATAGGTATGACGAACGTTTATGAATAAGCCATAAGTGTACCTAGTTGGTTACTAAGTTCTGTTTCTCGATTTGTTAACCTCTTTTTCTCAGTTATAACAATTAAAAATGACAATTTTTGACTACAAAAAAAATTAAAAATGACAAATTTTGACAGATTTGTAAACTATAATTCTGTACCACGCATAAAATCTATCTTGTATTCACGATGAAGTGGGGTCGGAAAGAGCACCGTGTCGCTGTAATTGCGTTGCACAAGTGTGGGCTTCCGCCAAACATGATTATGAAATTGCTTCATAACCTAAAAATCAATAAGCGATAGGGTTGAAGACACTAAATACAATAATCAATAATGTCGTACTTTCTCGAAAAAGGATTAAAAATGTAGTCAAATGGCGAAAAAAGCAACGCAAGAGGTCAAATCATCACAAAGTTATGTGTCAAAAGTTTTAAGAGGGATGTTCTGTCCCTTTTCCGCAAAACGCAACTTCATATGAAACAAAATCGTATTAATAGGTATCCTGAGCTGTGATGACCGCAAATGATCTGGAAGACCACGCATCGTTCGGACACAAGCCCTAATATGTATGTTTAACAAAATAAAATATTCTGATTCCTAATAAAGGCAAGTGAAGGCGAGAATAACGAGAAACCCCGTCCGGTAACAAAATTTGTTGGCAATACGGTATTTGACTAAAGTCAAATCAGCTTCTTTTTATGAAACGTAAAAACGCTCCGTTAGTATGGAATTGTAGGTATAACTTGCTTGTGACGTCACAATCAAACAATGTCCTTACTGTTAGTTTTGATGAATTAAAAATCCTAAAATAGCAAACTTAAATGAAAGATTGATAGTTTCCGGTACTTTCGTAATTTTTATCTGTTGCTAATGAAACAACACATTATTGTCAATGTTGTCAATTACCCTATTCTGCACGTCTATCATGAGACGGCCGCGACATACCTCGATTTTTCTCTCACTATACCTCTTGTTCTAAGTGTTCTAATAAGAGAGAGACAGATAGTGCGAGAAAAATCGAGAGAGCTCGCGCGCCGTCTCATGATAGCCGTGCTGTGAAGGACACCTTGGACCACATACCTACCGCAGAAGGGTAATTTGCTTAACGAACGTTTGAAGATAATGAGGCTAGAGAGAAGTCGTGTACTTATAAAGCGGTACGCTAAATGACCACCGAAAAATATTGTTTACGGACAAAAAAAAAACATCTTTTAAATGAGTTGTAACCGCCAGAATGATAGTGTATGCAAAACACAGTCAAGGGGCGAGTGTGGTTGCTCCGGAAGTTCAAAGAGGACATATGTATTTGTGTAAATATGTTGTATATTTTTTTGTTGTTATTTGCACTGCCCACAATCTTTTCCGCTTTGCCTTGAGGTATATGGCATCGCCTTTTGTACGATACGTTTTTCTTTTGTGCAATAAAGCTTAAATAAATAAATAACCCCTCTTACGTGATGATTCGGCTGGGTGTGTCCTATTTGCCTAACGGAGGTTCATTTCTGTTAAAAGGGTGTCAAAAGTGGGGCTAAAGTCTGCCAGGAAACTGTTCTTGAACCAATTTTGAAGTCTTTAAGGGGCTACCCGAGGTTTTCATCGATTTTTGACAAGTTTTGAATCGTATCTACTACTTTTGCACTACAGATAGAATCATAAATCAAACGGCTATCGGTTCTTCAATCTTTTATCTCCATTTTGACAGACCGGATTTTGAAACAAATTAATACTTAATTTTGTATGATTTTTTTAAACATTGTCTAAAAAAACACTTATTTCGCATCTCTATTGACGTGAAAGATCTAACATATACGAAATCTACAAATTTGGGTTCGTCTATGACGTCTCTAAAAACTGGCAGAGGGTTTTAATTTTAAACCAATTAACACAAAAGTTATGGACAAAAAACCAGTTTTTTGGTCTAAAATTGTTCAACTTTGATGCCAAATATCTCGAAAACAATGAAGTTTGAAGTAAATATGGGATACTATATTGCTTAAAGCCGTTGTTGTTAATATAATAAGCTACAAAAAACATTAGAAAACTAAGGGATTCAGATCGAAGGTCATTGGCGTATGGGAGCCCCTTAAGCCACACCCTAGTTCAAGACCAGCCAATAAACCGTGAGTCTTTCAACAGGACTCGGCCCCTGCACACAAGGCAAAAACAACTCAAGCGTGGTCTCGAGCGATAAAATGGCGAGGCGAGTTAAAGGTATGCCAACAGACAATGACAGGTTTTCTTAAAAAAATCCCAGGTAATAATTTGTCGAACAATAAATTATCAAATTGGGAAATGATATCAGTGCGAAACGTTGAGTTGGGAAATAAAAATTTGACCAAATAAAAATATGGGAAACGTAGTTTGGGGAGTTAAGAATTTGCTAATTAATTTTCGGCGAAACATTAGTAAACCGGATTGGACACAACTCAAACCGAACAATTATGGGGTTTCAATACCACTATACACATGTTTATGTTATATTGGTAAACCCATTCAATGGCGTGGCATCGCCTTAGCATATCAGTTTTTTTTTAAAGAAAACCTGTCATTGTCTGTTGGCATACCTTTAACTCGCCTCGCCGGTTTACTAATGTTTCGCAGAAAATGAATTAGCAAATTCTTAACTCCCCAAACTACGTTTCCCATATTTCTATTTGGTCAATTTTTATTTCCCAACTCAACGTTTCGCACTGATATCATTTCCCAATTTGATAAATTATTGTTCGACAAATTATTACCTGGGATTTTTTTAAGACGTCAATTATGTTTTCGTCAAATGTATTGATTGGCATACCTTGATTTAGCAACATATTGAATGGCATTATGAGATCTAACCTAGTTATTTATTTATTTATTTATTAGGCACACAAAACAGATAACATTCATTACATAGATAGTACAAGATACATCAGGGGTTCTAGTTAGGAATGCCATCCAAAACATGTATGCACAGCATGATTATAATATTTATATGCGATATATTGTATCGCATTAAGCGGGTAGGGTGATAAACCATTCAGCTAAATTAAAAGGGTACTTTTGTTTACATACTTTGCTGCTCAAAATAGTATTACTGTATGAATAATAATATAATAATAATAATATTTGCGGACAATCTTACACAAATCGACCTAGTCCCAAATTAAGCAATGCATTGGTTTGCCATTTTATTTGCGTAGGCGTGCATTATTTTAACCTAACCTAAACCTAACCTAACCGCCAGCGTGTCGACGTCACCCCGCTTGGCGGGGTGCCTATTTCCGCCCTAAGGGACGCTATATAACCATAACCTAACCTAACGAAAATACAATTGTTACGATTGGTTTTGTTTACTGCGGGAGGGCTTCGCCCCCCGTCCCCTCTTATTTGGCTTTTTAAGAACTCGTGCAGCACTCTAGTTGGTATTATGAGATTTTAAGACGGTAAAATGATATTAGGGAAAATGAGATTTAAATCTTACGTAGCATCGGAATTATGAAAAGAATCAAAAAAATAATGAAATCATTTGCTTCATAATTAGTTGACTGGTTGACAATATGTTAGTTGCCTTAGCAAATCATTTTCTACACAATTATTTACCACACAAAATTTGACAATATGTTATTTGCCTTAGCAAATAATTTTCTACACACTTAATTTACCACGTAAAATTTGACGTAGTAAAATTTTGCAATATAAAAATGTAGCGAAATAAAAAAAATACGAAGTAAAATTATGCCAAGGATTGGTTTGCCAAATAAAACTTCGGCGAAAAGTTGGTTACTAAATGAAATTTGACGAAACATAATTCGGCAAAAAGGCAGTACACCGTCCAATCCATTGTCTCATTATAATCATTGTGCATGCATTTTTTATCTACGAAGTGTGCTTATCTTTTATGACGGACCATAATCAGGTGCAAACCCGCACAATGACTACAATGAGACAATGGATTGGACACAACTCAAACCGTACAACTTATAACGAGCAACAAATAGTAGATTGTGTCACAAGGGAGCAAAATGCCATATTTACGGCGAGGGCGTAGATTGAATCCTGAGCGTAGTGAAGGATTCAAGTGTTCACGCCCAAGATGGAAATAATTTTGCTTCCGTGTGACTCATACTGCTTTTCACATCACTTATGAGGATAATGAAATATGTCAGTAATAAAACACATGTATTTACACTAACTAAAAATTTATTTATTTATAGCCTCATAAATGTAAAAACATGCTGCTGCATTCCAATATTGTGGTATTTTAATACGTTTCGTAATATTTTATAAGCATACCCCGGGGTTTTGGGTGCGGGAATAACTTGAGAAAGGGTAGAGATAAACAGATAGGTTATATTGACAAATAATCATATTGTGCCTAATGAATAAATACCTTCCTGCGAATTGTAAACAAACTACAATTTAATTACAATTTTATTTCATTACACTTGGTGCAAAAGAACATTGAATCTCGAACCTCTATTTCTGGATTATTTTCTATCCACGAATGCACGAACTCGTAACGAGCTTTTATCCGTGAAGGCATGTTTGTATTAACTGTTATATAGTATTTTGAAAATGCTATTGCGTATATGTAAATTACATAAGACAAAGGCACGGTATGTATGACAGACATTGAATGTCAAATATCAATCTTGACGTTAGATATCTCTGAAGTGTTTATTAATTTATAAATACTTGAGTAAGAACTGAACTGAAGAGGTTGATAATAAATTACTGAGCATTTATTTGATATCATACTAGATGTTATCCGCGGCTTCGTAAGCGTAGTTAAATGAAATATTTTCAAATAAATCAATAATTGAACGTATGTTTTTTTTTGTATTTTTTTATTCAATTAATTATTCAGTAGGTAAGTATACATTCTGTTATTTAATTCATACCTATTCTTTGGCTTATGTCATTCATTCGCGCACCCAAAACCCCGGGGTATGTTTATAAGACAAAAAATATATGCAAGTAATCGATTATAAAAAATAAGTAATCGATTATGTGTATACTAATTTCATGTATTCGTTGGGATATTTTTTTTTATTCTGGCAACAATATGTCCTGGAACAGAAAGTGCCACTTTGATCCCTCCTAGCAGGGAAGAAACAGCCCTTATCCGAATAGGTGATGTGAAAAAATAGTTGTATGGCTCATTTATTTCATTAAATATCATCTTATTTCATTCAAGCACTCATCCAAATCATCAGAGTCATTGATGACAGCCTCGTCCCACGGCCCGTAAATATTATCCTTATACTTTTGCCATCTCACAAACATCACAGGACAGTACACTGTCAAAACAGATACCAAACCAACATAATAAAACAACAACGTATTCGACACCGAGTACAAACCGAAAACCGTCAAAAATAAAATAACAACACATAATGGCAAAAACAACTGCGTCCTCAGCAACACTTTGAATAACTGCGGGCTCAACACGAAGAAGATGACAGAAACTGTCAGAAGCACGAACGCGTCAAACGGCGTTGACAGACGCGACACTAGGCACACTGAGGCAAAGATGGCGGCGTTTATAGATAAAGAATTTGACACTAACGCTACAGGTACATCGTAGTCGAAGAAAATCAAATGTGTCAACATCATTATGACAGCCCAGGCGTATATTGTGTCAGTACTGACAGTGTCTGTCAAAGTGTGCAATATAGGCGACACTAGGTACCCTATTACTACATATACTAAGACAGTTTTCAGATTACTGAGCAGCGCGCTGCCTTCGAATAACAAATACAAGATATAACTACATATAGTAACTGATACAGATACATATATAACTGTGTATGTGTGGACCCAATCGTTGGACATATATGTGAATAGTATAGCATAGAGCACACATACAGACAGTCTCAGCACAACCCGAAATGAGCCTTCGACAGCTTGTTTTAAAGTCACTTTTTCGACGAACAAATTCTTCCGCAAATCTTCAAGGAAGTTGGAATCAGTATGGTTGTCTGGGTAGTCCCGGTTTTCGTACAAATTCTTGACCCACGGTTTCTTTCTGAACGGTTTTCTTGATACTTTCGTACGTCTGCTTCTGAAAAGACGTTTTTTGCTTCATTTTCTCTTGATTTTTCACATGTGCACACGATATTGGACCTAAAGTTTTGTGACGTAAGGTATATTTTAACTCGGAATACGGTACGATATTCCAGTGTTGTATATTATTGTCACATAAGTAAACAGATATGAACCGAAATCTCTAAGACGTAAGGTGTATTTTAGACTCCAGTGCGACGCTAATAGTTTCACCGTTAGGTAAAGTAATAAATAAACATTTGTATACGATCAGACGAAATTAAACCTAATGTTAATGCCGCTAAATTTTCGTTGTGGGAAAGATTTTTCTATTTTAATCCTAAGGTTGGCATCAGAAAATACACCATTTTTAGGGTTCCGTACCTCAAAAGAAAAAAACGGAACCCTTATTATGATCACTTTTTTGTCCGTCTGTCTGTCTGTCAAGACCATTTTTCTCAGGAACGAGTGGAGTTATCAAGCTGAAATTTATATCAAATACTCAGGTTTATTGTCCCTTGGAACTGTGAAAAAATCAAACTTAAAAGCCAACGCAATCAAAAGATACAGTCGTTTATGCTGCAAATTTTAGAGTTTTTCGAAATTCGCAAAATCTATGGGGTACTTCCCGTGAACTCAGAAACTTGAAATTTGGCACGAAGCAACGTCATATGGCACAGACAAAGGAAAAATTACGAAAAGTAGACATTTTTAGTAAAATCATACAAAAAAACGTTTTTTTAGAGCCAATGTCTGTATGTATGGCGTAGTTTGTATGCTGTTACCATTATTTATTTTGCATAATCTTGTTATATTCTCCGTTATTTGTGGTGCAATAGAGAATATCATTATTATTATTAATTTATATGTTGGGGGTAATCTCCGGAACTACCGATAGCAAAAACTCATTCACCAGTATACAGAATGAACTCTTCATATGGTAATACGTTCTTTGTAATAAAATCTGAATGTATGGAAAGCAGGACAAGTTTATATGGCCTGACAGCCGCCGGCGCCATATTTAACGTTGATCGATCTGTAATCGTAACTTGGTGCAACCCATCTTAAAATCCCACTAATATTATAAATGCGAAAGTTTGGATGTTTGTTACTCAATCACGCTCAAACGGGTCAACCGATTTGGATGAAATTTTGCACGAAGACAGTGAATAGCCTGGATTAAAATATAGCATAGTTAATATCCCGGGTCCACGCAGACGAAGTCGCGGGCGGAAGCTCATCATCCTCCTAACGTTATTCCCGGTAATCCCCCTAAAGGAGTCCGGGGTCCGCTTTGACACCTAATCCCAAAATTTGGCATATTTACGAAAGCGACTGCCATCTGACCTTCCAACCCAGAGGGAAAACTAGACCTTATTGGGATTAGACCGGTTTCCTCACGATGTTTTCTACTCTAAATAAATTTTTTGACAAGATTAGTTTTTTACATTTGTATGGAGTGTTGGCCGACTGGGGCGACCTGCTCCATACAAATGTAAAAAATAAATCGCGTCAAAAAATTTATTTTTATTTTTTTCGCATTCTACTCTCGATTCTGAACAAACGGTTTTCAGGTTTTGCGTTATTTTATTAACACGTTGTATATTCCAGTACATCAACTCATTGGTACGAGCCGGGATTCGAGCCCACGACCGCCGCTTGACAGCCGCATGCCTGAACCACTAGGCTACCGTAGCTCGCGGGCGGAACCTAGTATAAGAATAAACCAATTCTTACCTGGCAGATCCCTTCTTCGGTATTTTCTCCTTTATCTTCTTATACTTCTCCTGCTCTTCTACAAACTTCTTGTACATCTCGTTGTCTTCTTCGATTGGCTTCTTTTCCTGTTTCGGTTCTTCGTTCTTCTCCTGTAGATCTTCTTTGGGCGCGCGCATCTCTTTTTTGAGTTGTTTTATTTCGTTTCTTATTCTGTCTCTGTAATAAATTAACAAGTCAATATTAGAGTCAATGTTGAATCAAGTACTTTGTTCGATATTAAGGGCACCAAAGATACTATTATAATATTTAAAAAGTGAAGCCAATTGATAACTTGTTTTGAAATCTGACGACCGGTTTAGTCTAGTTGGTAGTGACGCTGTCTATGAAGCTAGAGGTCTTGAGTTCGAATCCCGGTAAGGGCATTTATTTGTGGGATGAGCGCCAATATTTGTGCCTGAGTCATGGACGTTTTCTTTGTATTTAAGTATTTATTTATCTGCTCGTTTGCCTCCTATATCAATAAAAAAAAAAAAAGTATGTTTACAGTACATATGGTGCTACTTTCCCGCACTAGTGCGGAAAAGAGCACTTTTCGTGCATATGTCGAAAATTTAAAGAGCCGTATGTACAGTAAAACGTTGTACGATACACGTGCGAATAGGTAATTCGCAACTCGTGTCGATTTAAAACACTCCCTTCGGTCGTGTTTTAATTTATCACCACTCGTTGCGAATTTCCTATTTTCAGCACTTGTATCGTAAATAACTATAACAGTACATATGGTGCTACTTTCCCGCACTAGTGCGGAAAGAGCACTTTCCGTGCATATGTCGAAACTTTAAAGAGCTATATGTACAGTAAAACGTTGTACGATACACGTGCGAATAGGTAATTCGCAACTCGTTGTATCGTAAATAACTATTACGTCACACCTGGCCATAATGTGAGTTTTATCGCACGCAGCGTGTAAGGTAAAACTCGCATTATGGCCAGGTGAAGACGTAAAATTGTGTACTCACCATGGGCAGTAAAAAAGAAAGCCCTCTATCGCATATTTATAACCCTCGCCTGCGGCTCGGGTCACAATTACCTGCGATTTCGGGCTTTCTTTCTTTTACAGCCCTTGGTAAGTAATGTACTATTATCGTCGTCTAACTCATTGTACAAGCTTTGGTTAGTTTGGGACTAGGTCGATTTGTGTAAGATTGTCCGCAAAATATTTTAAATGGTTGATGGCTTGCCACGAACACCCTACTTAATTTGGGTGGGTGATAGTTTGTTTGTCACAAAGTCATATAGAAAAGATTGTGGCAAACAATAAAAAAGCGGCAAAGTGCGTGTCGGAACACGCACAACGAAGGGTTCCGTGCCTATTAAAAAGGTCATATCGTTACTGAAATCTTATGGCACTTACATCCTTTTCTTTAAGGAAGGTAGTTTTTTAGAAATATCTCAAAAACCTTTGAACCGATCATGTTCAAAACAATTTTCGCTGAAAGAATTTAATAAGCCCTATGTTCATGATTTTTTTCATATTTTTAAAATACACGGTTCAAAAATTAGAGGGGGGGGGGACACAATTTTAGTGATTTTCGGGGCGATTATCTCCGACTCTAATCACTTAATCAAAAAAAATGCTCAGAAACCTTATATTTATTTTAAAAGGCCTATCGATTGATGTGCCACACGTGGGCTTGCAATGAAAATATTTTTTTAACTTTCGGTTTTATGTATGGAGTGCACCCCTAAAAATTTTTTTTAGTACAAAACTATGTAGCGGCTGACAAAATACAGCTATACTCAAAATGTTATTCAAATACACCTTATAGTTTTCAAGTAAAATGCCTGTGACAGGCCCAGCCTAGTTTGGTCACTGACGGACAGCCTCGATTTAAATGTAATATTTGTTTTTG
The DNA here is from genome assembly GCA_947578815.1 of Epinotia ramella. Lineage (NCBI taxonomy): Eukaryota > Metazoa > Arthropoda > Insecta > Lepidoptera > Tortricidae > Epinotia > Epinotia ramella. The sequence continues at coordinate 2,129,687 of OX388226.1, read as the reverse complement.
TGAAATAAACTATTTTGTATTTGTACATACGGAGGGACAGACAGACAGACAGACATGACGAATCCATAAGGGTTCCGTTTTCTGCCATTTGGCTACGGAACCCTAAAAACGAGTAGAGGCGTAACTTGGGATATTCCAAAACAATAAGTAACTGTTCTTTTTTTTCATTATTGCAATGTGATACAATTTAAGGCCCTAACCAGATCACAGCGTTTTTACTACACCATGTTTTTTTTTATTTACCTTGGTGGCAAACAGGCTTACGGCTACTGACGGTAAGTGGTGTATACATGTATACTTTCTTATAGCAATATTTACCTCTCTTTCATTCTCTCCTTGTCCCTCTCCATCCCGAGATAGTATACCTCTTCCTCGCTCTCACTCTTTCTCCTCTTTCCCTCCGGGCTGCTGCTTCTCTCTCGCTCCGGACTCCTCTTCTTGAGCTTGTCTCTGATGTTGGACACCGCTGCCGCTGTTTCAACTCTCTTCTCTTCAAGTTCCTGCTCTGTTGGCTCTTTCTCTTTTTGACTTTGTTCTTCTAACTCTAATTCTGTAATATAATGAATTGATAATTTTATACCCGTACATCATTGAGTAGCACGTAGAACTGATGGCCGTTGGGCAGAGTTGTGACTTATTTGAAATACTTGTATTTCAAATGCAAATACAAAATACGTTTTTTATATTTTGTACTTAAATACTTTTTTCTTCAAGTATTTTGTATTTTATTTGAAATACTTTTCGAAATGTATTTTATATTTGTCAAATGCAAAATACTTTTTTACTGCTAATTTTCGAAAGTATTACCTTTACCACTCAAATTTTCAAGTGAATGGGTCAGCGATTCGGCAAATGGCCACTAGAGGCGCTGCAACTTTGAAAAGACTTTCATGTGCAAAATGACAGTTAAAACAAAATGAACGTTATTATCTGTGAAACATGACGTTACGCTCCGCTTTTTAACGAGAATGACTTCTATTTTGTTTGAAAGTATTTTATTTGAATAAAGTATTTAAAAAAATACCTATTTTGTATTTAGTATTTAGATACAAAAAGCAAAAGTATTTTGTATTTTGCATTTGAAATATCAAATTAGAAAAGTATTTGCATTTTGTATTTAAATACTTTTTTAAAAGTATTTTGTACATCTCTGCCGTTGGGGCGGAAAGGTTCTCGAGTGGCGACCACGGCGCGGCGTGGGTAGGCCCCCGACAAGGTGGACTGATGACCTGGTAAAGGTTGCGGGAGTCCGCTGGATGCGGGTGGCGCAGGACCGGTCGCTTTGGCACTCTTTGGGGGAGGCCTATGTCCAGCAGTGGACGTCTTTCGGCTGATATGATGATGATGATGATGACATCATTGAGTACGAAGAATGTCATGAAAGTGACTGAAGCAAAAAAGGTTTGTCGTAGCAAATGGAAATCCGTGATGTTTGCCTACCCCTCCGGGGAACCGACGTGACTATATGTAGGTATGTCTGTATGCATAATCATCAGTCGGGTTAGAATGGCAATACTTCCTTTATCTGTGATGGTGTCGTATGATTCCAGTATGGGAATAGTGTTGTGTTGTGGGCTAGCACGCTAGCAACCTATCACTACAATGTAACATTATCTCCATCCTTAAACCTATGATTGCTAGAAGCGGCATTGTAAATATAGGTTTTTATGCGCAATATCTGGCTGCTAATAAAACCTCGCCTCGCTCGGTCGCATAACCATTTAGTTTAGGGTCCTCCAAGAGGTCGTGTGTGAACTTCGCGCTTATCTCTGTCCGTCCTCCAAAACTTCCTCACCGAAGGAGAGTAGACCGAAGTTGTGAGTATAAGGTACTTCAGTCTCTGTTGTCACTTACCAGCGGCGGTCATCTTGCTGAGTTTGGGGTCCTCCAGGAGGTCGTGTGTCGACTTCGGCTTCCCTCTGTACTCCATCGCTTCGCCTTCGTCCTCCTCCGCTTCCTCGCCGAAGGAGAGTAGACCGAAGTTGTGAGTATAGGTACTTCAGTGTCTGTTGTCACTTACCAGCGGCGGTCATCTTGCTGAGTTTGGGGTCCTCCAAGAGGTCGTGTGTCGACTTCGGCTTCCCTCTGTACTCCATCGCTTCGCCTTCGTCCTCCTCCGCTTCCTCGCCGAAGGAGAGTAGACCGAAGTTGTGAGTATAAGGTACTTCAGTCTCTGTTGTCACTTACCAGCGGCGGTCATCTTGCTGAGTTTGGGGTCCTCCAAGAGGTCGTGTGTCGACTTCGGCTTCCCTCTGTACTCCACCGCTTCGCCTTCGTCCTCCAAAACATCCTCGCCGAAGGAGAGTAGACCGAAGTTGTGAGTATAAGGTACTTCAGTCTCTGTTGTCACTTACCAGCGGCGGTCATCTTGCTGAGTTTGGGGTCCTCCAAGAGGTCGTGTGTCGACTTCGGCTTCCCTCTGTACTCCATCGCTTCGCCTTCGTCCTCCAAAACATCCTCGCCGAAGGAGAGTAGACCGAAGTTGTGAGTATAAGGTACTTCAGTCTCTGTTGTCACTTACCAGCGGCGGTCATCTTGCTGAGTTTGGGGTCCTCCAAGAGGTCGTGTGTCGACTTCGGCTTCCCTCTGTACTCCATCGCTTCGCCTTCGTCCTCCTCCGCTTCCTCGCCGAAGGAGAGTAGACCGAAGTTGTGAGTATAGGTACTTCAGTCTCTGTTGTCACTTACCAGCGGCGGTCATCTTGCTGAGTTTGGGGTCCTCCAAGAGGTCGTGTGTCGACTTCAGCTTCCCTCTGTACTCCACCGCTTCGCCTTCGTCCTCCAAAACATCCACGCCGAAGGAGAGTAGACCGAAGTTGTGAGTATAGGTACTTCAGTCTCTGTTGTCACTTACCAGCGGCGGTCATCTTGCTGAGTTTGGGGTCCTCCAAGAGGTCGTGTGTCGACTTCGGCTTCCCTCTGTACTCCATCGCTTCGCCTTCGTCCTCCTCCGCTTCCTCGCCGAAGGAGAGTAGACCGAAGTTTCTGAATCCGGTGAGTATAGGTGAGTATGTACAGCAGAATGTTCCTCACTGTCGATGTCAATAAGGACGATTTCTGATAGCGTCGCTATGGAAATAGCGCCTTATTGACACCGTCATATGAAATTTAAACTTCAATAAGAGACAAAGTCGAAAGTTTAGGCATAAGCACATATGAAGAAAACCTCTGCCACAAGATGAACCGGCGAGGCATAATTTTTCAAAACGTTTTCCTACTAATAGTGTTTAGATGTTTGGATGTTTGTTACTCAATCACGCTTAAACGGCTCAACCGATTTAGACGAAATTTTGCACGAAGATAGTTTATAGCCTGTATTTAGTTTTTATCCCGGGTCCACGCAGACGAAGTCGCGGACGGAAGCTAGTACAATATATAATTTCAATATCACAGTATTATAAAACAAACTCACTTAACCCCCTGCTGCCGCTCCTTCTTCTTCCTCGGCGCCTCGACGGGTTTATCCGTCACACGGGGCACGATGTCATCGAACGGGTTAATGATCACCGTGCAGCCCGCGATCTTGTGGGGGTGCTCCGGACGGTCGTCGGGGCCGATCAAACCCTCCGTCACCTTTAGGACGTTGTAGATCGTCTCGCCTATGAATAAGGGTTAATAATAATAATAAACCATTTATTTCAGGCATCTAAGGCCCATAGCAACAAATACCTTAAAGCCTAACATACATCCTATATATTTTTAAAGGAGATAACTAGGTGTTTATTAAGCAGTCTCAGTTGGTTCAGTTCGGGTTGCACCGGGCGGTTCCACAAGACTTCGGGAGTTCAAATACCGCGAGCCAATAGGCGGATCCACACCGGACGTGCGGCTCGGCCGAGCACGGCTCGTCCTACCGAGAGCGCTCAGTGTAGACGAATGCTCGGCCGAGCGCGCCGCAGCCTATGAAATGAAATGTATTATTCATAACAATTGTTACAGGTCGAGGTACAATTATGAGCTTTCAATAGTTTTAAATACAATTTATATGTCACACTATATTTTATACCTTTACAGAATTATTGGTAGACTAAAGAAAGACGGTTGTTTTGTTCGACCGCGCGCCTCACCCAGCATTGTCGACTTTTTGACCGAGATCCGGGTCGGACATAGGAAAGCATTTTTGCCCTAAAAATATAGAACTCGCTCACAAAATTTCACGAGAATCTGTTGAGAGATGCGATATAGAAAGAAAGAAAGAAAGAAAGAAAATACATTTATTTAACGTCACAACTTAAACAACAAAAAAACAAAGAACAAGCAAAAGAAAAGGCTTAAATACGCGGACGTTAAACAGGAGCCCCACTCAGCATAAAGCCCCTGCAAGACACGGCAAGCAGAGGCGCTGATTTTCGGTGGGGACCTAACTTAAAACTATTGTAAGTGGCGGCACAAACTCCAACAACTGGTATTAACTAAGAACAACAAAATAAAATAAACCTAAACAATTGACATAAGTAACAAAATAAAAAGAAAACATTTAATATGCATATATATATATTTATGTATAATTTACATGAAGACCCTATAACATTGTGAACAAAACGCAACCAGAAAGTTTAAAAAGTTTAGTAGCAAGAAGCATATATATGAAGGAATGCAGAAGGTAAGTAAAAGTAAATTAACAAATTATCAAAAATCAACTATATTGTACAATACAATACAATACAAATACTCTTTACTGCACACCTCACACAAACAAAGCAGTTAAAAAGAGAAACAATACAATAACATGTAGGTAGAGGTAGACAACAGGCGGTCTTATCGCTGAAGAGCGATCTCTTCCAGACAACCTTTGGGTATCGGAGAAAGAGATAAAACTAGATTATGTAGTGTGTGTGTGTGTGTAATTGTAATTGCATTTCTAAAAAATACGCATGGCACTTTGTCTTAAACGTAGATATTGTCCTTACAGCACGGATTGGTGGAGGAAGGTCGTTCCAGCACTTGGGCTGTCCCCTCTATACGAAAGCATTTTTGCCTTATAAATATCGAGCTGTGCGTACACGCAGCTTCATGGCGATTGCGAGCTCAACGAATGGCCCGTACGTAAATTCGGGCGAGTCGATTTGACTCGGAGTTGCCGCGCGCGTTTGCCCAACGCGTATCCACACCGACCGAGCGCATGCGGCCGAGCACTCGGACGGCTCGCCCGAGCCGTACGGACACAGTATAATAAAGAGTACTAGCGTACAGTATGGCCACTCCCTGCCTCCCGTTGAAAGTGCCGCCCACCCGCTCTCAGTTACCTCACAGTTACCGGCTGGCAAGGACGCGACGACGCGGTGCACGAGCGGAGGCCACGTAAAATATTAAAATATCAAAAAAATATTTACAAATCCTTTTGTAATGGGCGTGTGTTGTGCTGGGTCACAAAATTTCATGAGAATCGATTAAGAATTGCGACCTGTAGAGGAGAACATCCGGACAAACAAAAGCAAATTGCTCGAGTCAAAACATAGACCTTCGCTAACGCTTCGGTCACTAATAATCTCAGAAAATAGAGTTAAAAACGTTTTTGTTTATAATTAATTACAAACACACAACATAATTCGACGCCGCTATTACAAGGTCATCTCATATTGCGTTCCCGATTCGCGAACGTACTAAAATGGCGGCAACCCTAGCATGTCTTATCGCACTCACACAAGCATGGTACGCGTTCACCTACACGAGCTTAGGCTGTGTGCGTAGGAACGCATTTGTTTCATACATTTGATCGCCAGTGTCCGAGGTGTGGTACGGGCGAGCGTTTGAACTGGCTCGGGCGAGCCGCTCGTCCGGTGTGGACACGCCTATTCGGTTTCCTCTCGGCTGAAACTACGCGACATTGCTCTGAATAGTAAGGTCGGTGCTAATTCAACATTATCGCGCCCTCGAGCTGATCTGAAGGTTGTGAAAAATTAAGCTGATCGGCATCCCAGGACGAAGTCAAGTGAAAAAGTGCTTTCTATCCAAAAACTGCATCATCATCATCATCATATCAGCCGAAAGACGTCCACTGCTGGACATAGGCCTCCCCCAAAGAGTGCCAAAGCGACCGGTCCTGCGCCACCCGCATCCAGCGGACTCCCGCAACCTTGAAAAACTGCATACAGCAAGAAATTCTAATAAATATAAATATTAGGGGACAATCTTACACAAATCGACCTAATCCCATAGTAAGCTCAGTAAGGCTTGTGTTATGGGTACTAGAGGGCGATATATTTAATGGATATAAATACTTAAATACATAGAAAACTGCCATGACTCAGAAATAACTATTCATGCTTATCAATATTTACCCTTACCGGACTCTAATCTTTTCTTCTAATGACTAATAGTACATTACTACAGAGGCCAGGAAGTAAGGGGTTGCCGGCCGAGTATAAATAGACGGCCGAGCGTAGCGAGGTCGGATAGTTATGAGGCTGGCAACCCTTTTTCACGCCGAGGTATGTATAGTGCTTTTCTCAAACATGCTAAGAAATAAATTAAAAAAACTCCAAGTAATCAAACTTTAATTTTCATGGCTGAACGCCGTGATCCTGTGCCACAAATTGTGGAATGGTAATTAAAAAAACCATCTGTCAGCCCCAATTTTGTATGAAATGCCATTACGGCCCTCTCGTCACGCTGCGCCCGAAACGTGACACTTCCCCAGCCCATTATGAAGAACACAACGTCAATATTTCATTGCATGTTTGAGAAAATAATCTTTCTATCTTCTTTTCATAAACTTCTTTATTGTAATCCATTGTTTTCCCAACTTTTAACATACAAAGTATATACTAACCAGTGACTTTCCCAAAGATGGTGTGTTTGTTCTGCAGCTCCGGAGTGGCTCCGAGGGTGATGAAGAATTGGGAGCCGTTGTCGTCCTTCCCAGCGTTCGCCATGGCGACCAGACCTCGTCGGTTGAAGCGAAGGCGCGTGTGGAATTCATCCTGAAATTAAACATACACTACAACTTAGAAAACTTGAAAAGCCCCCGACATGTTCATTTGAAAGTCCAATATCTCAAAAACGGCTGAACAGATTGTCATTAAACATGGCTAAGAACACTCGGGATAAAATTATCTATAACACAAAAAAAACCGCATTCAAATCGGTCCATCCGTTTGGGAACTACTATACCACAGACATTTTATTACATTCTCTACAAAAAGAATCAACCCATAGAAAAAAAAAGAAAGATTTAGGATTGAATAATAAAATATGGAGAACCTATTAAGGGGATACACCGAGAATTTGTCATTTTTAAACTTTATTTTTATAAAAATGAGGAGATTCTACTCGTTATATGTATTTTTGTCATATTCTTACCAATTCAACATTTTCGTATTTAATGTAATTTGGCCCGAAACTAACCAAAATTTGTCTAACGGAACACTTATGCGATCACTCGGAGGCTGTCCGTCTGTCACAGCCAGTTTTTTATTTTTTATTTATTTTGTTCGACAGTTTCTGGTGTAGGTAAATATTGATATGTTTAAAATCGCTGATGGTTCATCTGAAGCGAAAAATGATTCAGTATTACATGAAAAAAGTAATAAAAGTAAAACACACCGCGCGACACCAGGCGACGCGGTGATCTGCGCCCTCCTGCCACACGTCTCGCAAAGGCAAAAAAATGTCTTCACTCGATGGGACCCAAGATTTACAACAAGTTGCCCCAGGATGTCAAAAGCGCGCCGAGTATGAGGTGTTTTGTTAATAGACTTAAAATTAAACTAGCATCCGATGCATGCTATTCCATAACGAATTTATGAATTAAATAGGTATACTGACAGCCACACAACTTTTTAACTGGCTCGCTACCCAACCAACTGATACTATTAGGAAGTATAAAATATCTTTCTTCCTGAAACATTGACAAATAAACAAATGTACTAACCATAATTATACAGTATTGTAAACTGAGACATACTTGTTATATAAGATGTGTATAAATGTTATTTAAGATCTTGACAAAAAATTGACATGTAAAACTACGTTTTATCAAGGGATAAATGAAAAATGAAATGAAAAAATAAATGATGATTTATTTCAAGGTTAAGAATAATTTACTTAATCGTTGTGTCTTCTTAAGAATTGTTCCTTTAGCGTAACTTACTGAAATCAATGTATTTAAGTACCGTAAACTGGGGCTATTTGGCACAATTTTTTGACTAAAACATCAATAAATCCATGTTTTAAGTGTTTATTAAACATATAATAGGTATTTTTTATAGATAAAACGCGTAATGCTCCATCTTTCTATATACTGCACGTGTCTTAATTGTTAACACAGGATGAGTATTTTTTTTTTAAAGACGTGTTCCAAATAACCTCGTGTTTGTGGCTTTTTGGGAATCGACGGGTTTCGAACTGGTTTTGGCTGAATTTTGAAGCTTGTGTTATTTAAAATATAACAAGTGATATTTGAGACGCTTTAGGATTGACCGCCGAAGGTATTAAAAGCAGAGTAACCATGTTTTCAAAAAAAAAAACGGGACAAAAAAAATCACAAAGTTGTACTAACAAAGTCAACTTTTATTAAAATCTTTGTTTACATGTAACACACTTTTAAGGAACCGTAGTTACATCTATATTAAACCAAAATATACTCCTTTATATAAACATAAAATAAACGTCCTTGACAACAGTAAATCAACTATAAAAAACAACTAAAAAAAACTTCTAAGTCAACTTTAGATAGAATATGTTTAATTGTTATTTCGTTACCTATAAAATATTTATAGGAAAATGACATAACTGTATTTGGTAAATCTACATAGGTATTACTTAAATAACAACAGGCATAATTAGCAGTATCAAAAACAGTCGTAACAAATTAACTCTACGTTCCATTCCACTTAAAATGAATGGAATGGAATGAGATTCTTTTTCCTAGTACTAAAATATTAAGAACAATAAACGGTATTATTTAGATAGCCAATTCTAATCATAATTAACAGTCTCAATTAACAGTCTTATCTTTCAAAAATGGCATTGTCCAAATATTTGGATAAAATTACTATAGAAAACAAAGAAGGGAGTAGTAGAACTACTTCCTTCTTTGTTTTAAAATCACCTTTCAAACACAGTTAACAATAATCTGCCCGGGTAAATCCACCTCAGACGCAGGTTACCAATTTTTTCGTATTAAAAAAAATATATTAATGTATATTTTACATTATATCTAGAGGTACAAAGTAACACTTATCTAAAGCCCCCTACATTTCCGCGATAGCGTACTCTTCGGTATATTATGTTTTTCGCCAGCTTCTCCCAAAGACATGCCCAGCTGCCACGTCGGCCATAGCATTAGCCAATGCTTCTTGGGTATATGACGTGTAGGGTTGAAATTTTTTTCCCTTCCGACAATTACGGTACGTACGGTTGTACTTTCGCACCATTTTCCTGTTGAAAAAAAAAGATGGTCAACCTACCTTTACAGTAAGGGGGATATTTGGTACTAGCAACCAAATACCCACAAAAGCCGTCTCAAATAGCCTCATTAAAAAAAACCGCTAAAATCTAATTCAAAATGAACGGCTAAAATTATGTGATATAGCTTAAAAAACTCCCGAGAATATGTACTTTTAGGTATGTATACCAAAAAAAAACTTACCCCACAGCCAGCCAACATTTAAACAGAAGTAGGACGGTATTTAATTGCACTGATTTTCCACCGACACAAACAAGATTTTTTTTACGCACGCGAGCGAAGTCCTCGGCGTCACTGCCACCACTAACCAACTTCACATTAGACTTAGGGTTGCCAGACGAAGATCTACGTTTCTACCATTGCCATGACAAAAAATATATGGACTCAAAACTTATAATTTATTTTTTCCAAATAGCCTCGCAGATCTTAATTAGCCCCATTTTACGGTAATAATTTATTTTAGACTTTTAATTTTGTAAATACGACTTTCCCAATGATGCATTTATTTTAATTACATTAAGCCATACATTTATATTAAATTATTTTTATAAGTAAACGTTGGAAAAGTAAAGCTGTTTTTAAAAATTGGTATATTTTTAATAAAGCATTAGTAGTTATTTCCTTGTTTATTACTCTCCAAAACGCATGTGCTCATTTACTTAGTTAAATCATTTGCGTCGAGCCTCAGCCCGAAATAATTGCACTGCTCAGTATTCCCTAGTAGCATTTTCGTTGGCATTTCGTTGGGCCAACTCGGTGATCAATGGCCCAACGTGGGGCCAACTTAAAATGCTACTAGGGTTAAGATCATCATCGTCATATGAGGCTGCTAAAAGGTGTTCTGTCTGGGTACCCTGAAAACCAGCGCCTTTAGCATAATGTATCGTTTGAGTAGGCTGAGTAAAAAAAGGAAAATACAGACCCAACTTAGGATTTTTTTTCCATCGAGGAAAGTTTAAGCAATCATGTATCGATAAAATCAGATTAACAATCTTACAGTCAAGAATCATATATCTGAAAATCAGACCTTTATGTTTCTTAATCTAGTCAGAACGGCGCTTCAAAGCACGCGATAATTTCCAATGCACCGCCTTAACGCAGAATGTGCGCAGCGTTTAAGTGCAATTGTGCATGAATAAATATCTGATAGAACCCCAAGCAACACTAATGCGGCAACCTCAAATTTACTCTCAAAATAATCTATTAAATCTCGCCAGTAAAAATTAAGTGATTGGATTGCCGAAGAATCTCAACTGAACCAGCAAATTAGGTATTCATCCCAGCAGCACACGAGGCACACCATACTAATATTATAAATGCGAAAGTGTGTCTGTCTGTCTGTTACCTCTTCACGCTTAAACCGCTGAACCGATTTGGACTAATATTATAAATGCAAAAGTGTGTCTGTCTGTCTGTCTGTTAACTCTTCACGCTTAAACCGCTGAACCGATTTGGATGAAATTTGGTATAGAGATAGTTTGAGTCCTGGGGAAGGACATAGGATAGTTATTATCCTGGAAATCATTCACCAGAAGCTAGTACCTAATAAATCCTTTAAAATTTACACCATGGCCTTACTAACATAATAACTATAAGTTAACATTCTGAGTATCAGGGGCCCATTTCTCAAAAACTTGTATGTATGTAAGCACTTTATTGTACACAATAACAGGTTAAAGAATATACATGTCACACAATAGATCAAAGTACAAAGGCGAACTTATCCCTATAAGGGATCTCTTCCAGCTAACCTTTGAGCAATTGAGAGGAAGTTAGGTAGAACGAGATAGGCAAACTTATACCGTGTACAAAAACACAGAGAAAATGAAAACAAAACCTAATAGGTATTAATCCTAGACAAATAAAAACATGCCAATACAGATATAAAAAAAAAAAAAAAAAACTTTCTTCTTGAAAATTTCCTGCTACCCAAAGGTTGTCTGGAAGAGATCGCTCTAAAGCGATAAGACCGCCTGTTGTTACCTTTATTTATCGTCTATACTTTTGTAACATGCTTTTCTTATGTTGTGGTGCAATAAAGAATATATTATTATTATTATTATTATAAATATACAATATAAAATATAATACACACTATCATATGCAATATATATATCGCAAATATACAATAAATAAATAAATACTATATTCAACCAATTCACAAGTCATTGGAAAGCCACAACTTCTTCAAATTCATCTTAAGTGACGTAACAGACCACGACTGTCGCAGCGACAAAGGCAACTCATTCCACAACTTAACAGCGCGCGCGGTAAAAGATCTAGAGTATGTTCGCGTCTTTTTAGACGGTACAGCAAGCACGGCGCGGTACTTGTAACTTGTAATACAATACAAGCGGACGCCTCTTTTCCACTCCTTCTGTTAGAAAGTGACTTCCGCTTAGTGATGCACGACTTTGAATGATACTAATTCGATTATCAACTAAGTCGACTAATTCGATTAGTAAGCTAATCTAATGTGCCCGAATCAAACTTGACGTTGACATTAGTCGCTAATGTCACTGTCACTACTACTGACAGGTGACAGTGACATTAGTTACTACTAGTTAGTTGTCGTCATTCGATTATTAGCATTAGTATACAACTAATTTCCAATTCGAATATTTATTTATTTAAACTTTATTGCACAAAAGAAAACGTATCGTACAAAAGGCGGACTTAATGCCATATGGCATTCTCTACCAGTCAAACCTTAAGGCAAAGCGGAAAAGATTGTGGGGCAGTGCCAATAACAACTAAAAAAAATAACATTACGGTATTCCTATATACAATATATTTACACAAATACATATAGGTACATAAATAAAATAAATACTTACACTTATACACAATATTGAAATGAGTAATCGCTAATTATTCGAATAGGCAAATCATTCGAAGTCGCGCATCACTACTTCCGCTTGTATTACAAGCTTTTGAGAAATGGGCCCCAGATAGATTACATTTCTAACGTTCTTACTGGAATTAATAAGAACGTATAAAAAAATTGATTGAACCTTCCATTTTATTTGTTGGTCGAGTCGAGATTACACACTAATGTATGTAAACTACGATTAACAAACGATAGCGCGACCTACAATACACTCAGAGACATCTAGCGGATAATGTTGTCACTAAAGTTTAGTAGCAGTAGCCAATTTGAAACGCGAAGATCCCATTCTACATAGCTTGTAAGATTAGTTACTCTTAGCACAACTAGATGGCGCCAGGTGTCCTCAATATCAATACAAACAACAACCAAACTTTGCCTTTCTCAAGGCTACTGAAAACGATAAGAATGTAAAAACGAGAGTAATAAAATCTAGCCAATTTAATATATGTCATTCATCAACACGTAACTAGATGGCGCTAGTAGGCCCAATATTAAGCTAAGCCCTGCTAAGACGCAGGTCATAATCGTGGGCAGTCCGAAGCTCATTCCTAGGGTAGATTTTCTTAACTTGCCGGCTGTAATGTTTAACGGAGTCCAGATTCCGTTTGCACACCAGGTCAGGAACCTTGGTGTTATAATTGATCGCACGTTGTCTTGGGTACCTCAGGTGAGCGAGGTCAGCAGGAGGATGTTTGCTTCGATGGGTTCCCTTCGTCGACTACGTAACTTTTTGCCATTCGCCACTAAAATTGCGCTAGCTCAATCTCTCCTTCTCCCCATTTTAGACTATGCTGATATTTGCTATCTGGACCTTACTGAGGACCAGCTGAATAAGCTTGAGCGCCTCCAAAATCTTTCTATTAGATTCATATTTGGCTTGCGCAAGTATGACCACGTTTCCTCCTTTCGTTCTCAGCTCAAGTGGCTTCCTATTCGTCTCCGTAGGGATTCTCACATTTTATCTTTGCTTTACAGTATACTTTTTGTTCCCTCAACTCCTCCGTATCTCAAAGAGCGTTTTAATCACCTTATAGGTAAATGCGTAGCGTCACACCTACCTATGATGGATAAGGCTGAGACTTTATGTACAGGGTTTATTTACATAACTAACTATTTACAAATTAATATATGCATTACATAAAACATAAAAGATTAGATTTTAAATCGCAACCGGCCGTCAGAAAATGTAGTAGAGCGATGACAGAGCTGTTGACCACGTTGCACGGCAACGGGTCGCTGCAGCGCGCAGGCGCGCGGTATTAGCACCGTGGCGGTCGAGCAGGCCGCTACATGTTCCCCCTGGCCAGACCGTGACTACGGTCGAAGTCTGCTGGGGAACCTCACCAGCCGGCCACTTCTCGTCCGAGTCTCGGTCTCTGGTTTCGCGCCGCTGTTCTGTGTATCGGACGATGATGAGTCTCGCAGAATGTATGCGGGTTTTAGCCTGTCAATAGACACAGTATTCTGTTTTCCTTTAATGTCAACTGTGTAAAACTTTGCCTGTCTCTTGATGACTTTGTACGGTCCCTCGTACGGTGACTCGAGTGAATGCCGTACTCTGTCAATTCGTAGGAAAACATGCGAACAGGTTTCCAAACTCTTCGGAATGTAAAATGGCGAAGCTGAGGTATGCCACGATGCAGGTATCGGTGTTAGTTTGGCCATATGAGAGCGTAGACGTGTGGCGTACTCGGTAACATCTGCCACTTTGAAGTCGTCTTGTGGTGACAGGAACTGGCCAGGTAAACGAAGTGTCTCGCCGTAGACTAGTTCAGCTGGAGTCGTCTGAAGATCTTCCTTTACGGCGCTTCGAATACCCAGAAGAATGAGGGGCAGGGCTTCCGTCCAAGTGGATGTTGAGGAATGACACATGATGGCCGATTTGAGCTGGCGATGGAGTCTTTCAATCATCCCGTTGGAAGCTGGGTGGTAGGCAGTTGTGCGGAAGTGGCGCGCGCCAACCATGGAGGTGAGAGCTTTGAAGAGGTGGCTCTCAAACTGCCGACCACGGTCCGTGGTCACATGAAGCGGACATCCGAACCTGGCAAACCAGCCAGACACGAGGGCAGAAGCGCAGGACTCAGCTGTGATGTCTGTGAGAGGAAACACCTCAGGCCATCGCGTGAATCGGTCGATGACGGTGAGGCAGTACCTGTAATTAGAGGAAGGGGTTAAGGGTCCTACGAGGTCGAGATGAATATGAGCGAACCTCAAGGATGGAGTGGTGAAGGTGGAAAGTGGTGAGATGGTATGACGGATGACTTTATTCTGCTGACATTGTAAGCACTGCCTTGCCCACTCTCTACAGTCTCGGCGAATCCCTGGCCATATGAATCTTTCCGTGGCCACTCGCACTGTAGCTGACCTTCCTGGATGATGAAGTTGATGGAGTTGTTCAAAAACTTGCTTCCGGAACTCTGGCGTGATATAGGGACGAGGTTGTCCAGTAGATGTGTCGCAAAAGACTGTCGAGGTACCGTCATGTGAAGGCAACTTCTTCAGTTTGAGTGACGAGCCGTGGAGGATCAGATCTTGCAGCTCTGGATCTTTTTCCTGAGATCGTGCAAGACCCTGATAGTCGATGGGGGCTGTAACCTCCTCGACGCGCGATAAGGCGTCAGCGACAACGTTTTGAGAGCCAGGTAAGTAACGAAGATCGGTTGTGAACTGTGAGATAAAGTCCAGGTATCGGAATTGCCTTGGTGAGCATTTATCTCGGTTCGTGGAAAAAGCGAAGGTAAGTGGCTTGTGATCAGTGTATATAACGAAGTCTCTGGCTTCTACCATATGACGAAAGTACCTGATGGCCTCGTACACTGCTAGAAGCTCTCTGTCGTACGGGCTGTACTTCTTCTGTGGTGTGGTGAGCTTATGAGAATAGAAGGCCAATGGTCTCCAGATGTCACCAACTAGCTGTTGAAGGACTGCGCCGATAGAAGTGTCAGAAGCGTCCGTGAAGATTGCGAGCTGAGCAGTTGGATCCGGATGAGCTAGAAGTGTTGCTTTAGACAACGAGGACTTGCAGTCTTCAAAAGCCTGAAGCAATTCTGTGGTCATGTTTACTGGATGTGACCCTTTGACTTTAGGTCCTGACAGAATGGAGTGAAGTGGTGCCTGAAGGTAAGCTGCATTGGGTACGAATCGTCGGTAGAAGTTAATCATACCCAGGAATCGTCTGAGCTCCTTAACAGTTTTCGGTAAGGCGTAATCCTGGATGGCTTGAACTTTGGATTCCAAAGGCTTGGTACCTGATGCTGCCACATGGTATCCGAGGAATTTGACTTCGGATTGGTCAAACAAACACTTGGAAATGTTGATCCACACGCCGTATTGTGTCAATCGCTCGAACAGTTGACGAAGATGACTCTTATGTTGCTCTAAGGATGACGAAAATACCAGAATGTCATCCAGATAACCATAGCAGAAGTCCAGCCCTAGCAGTACCTCGTCTATGAACCTCTGGAAGGTCTGGGCGGCGTTTCTTAATCCGAACGTCATAAAAGGGAACTCAAATAAGCCGAATGGAGTCAGGATCGAAGTCTTCGGAATGTCCTCAGGATTCACGGCTATTTGGTTATACGCCTTCACCAGGTCTATAGTCGAAAAAATTGTGCAACCCGACAGTTGGTGCGAAAAGTCGTGTATATGACGATCTAATCTAACGACGAGCGGTCTGGAATTGTTCTTGCATTCAGAGCTCTATAATCACCACATGGTCTCCAAGTCTCATCCTTCTTCTTCACCAGGTGGAGGGGGCTGGCCCAAGGACTCTCGGAGCGTCGAGCTACACCTGATGCCATCATGTCTTCGAATTCCTTCCTTGCAGCCTGCATACGCATGGGATCAAGGCGGCGAGGCTTGCAGTATACAGGCGGTCCAGGTGTAGTCCTGATGAAGTGCGAGGTGTTGTGCTTGGATGGAGAGTGTCTGCCTGGAGGTTTTGTTATAGCGGGGTACTCGCGTAAGATATCATGGAATTCAGTTTCACCCGTAACTGCTTTGACAGAAGCTATAGTTTCGGCAGGCGCGCAATGTACGGCGGCTACTGACAGTGTAGTGACATTGTCTAGTAAACGTTGGTTCTTGCAATCGACAAGCAGGTCGTAATAGGCGAGGAAATCAACTCCTATTATAGGCCGTGAAACATCGGCAATGGTGAAGCTCCACGGAAATGCTCTTCGTAGCCCAATATTGACACATATCTGAATAGGCCCGTAAGTATGAATGACAGTATTGTTGGCAGCAATGAGGTCATACTTGGACTGTGGGCATGGCGTCTTAATAGCCGATCGGGGATAAACGCATAAGTCGGAGCCCGTATCAACCAGGTACCTAATGTTTGTAGTCCGATCCGATATAAATAGACGGCCTGATGCAGTGGGGCAGTCGCTGGCCGCTAGTTCCGACCGCCCGGGAAGTTTTCCGATTTGAAACTGCATGGCTGACTGCACTTGTAAGCATTGCGTCCGAAATTGAAGTGATAGAAACAATGTGGATGGTTTGGCGGCGGTTGCGGCATTCGAGAACGTGAGCGGCTCGACCTCCTTGACGGTGACGACGAGCGTGAGCGCAAGTGTGAGCGACTTCTTCCACAGTGGGCGTTAAGTAAAGCAACTTGCCTAGTAAGCTCGCAAATTTGCTGCGCCATAGCTTCGGTTGACGGGGCGGGCGTGTAGATAGCAGGTGATGAGTGGGCGGCAGATGGCGCTGGTGTGTATGTAGTAGGAGCACCCGAAGTAGACGCCACCTGCGGAGCGCGAGGAGTGGGCGGAGCTAACTCGTATACCCTGTCCGCTAAGTCAGCCAGTTTATCTATAGGCAAGTCGATCTGCGAAGCAACAATAGTTTGCACATTATGAGGAAGACGATCGGTCCATAAAGTCTTCACGAAGTCGGTAGTAGCAGCTGAACCGGCTAGATTTTGTAAGTGCCGCAAAAACTGTGACGGTCGTCGGTCGCCGAGCTCTTCATGTAATAGTAGTTGCCGCGTTCTTCTTTCTTGCGACGCAGACAAACGTTTGATGAGCTCGGTTTTAATTTTCATGTACTTATCTGCCGCGGGAGGGTTAATTATGACGTCTCTAATTTCTGAGGCGTACTGGGCTTCGAGTTGTCCCGCTACGTAGTAGAATTTTGTCTCGTCGCTAGTTATTTTGGAGAGGACAAATTGCGCTTCGATCTGCGCGAACCATAACTCGGGTTCAACCGCATTGAACGGTGGTACTCTAACGCCTACTCTGCATACCTGACCTTCGGCTGCGGCGGCGTCCTCAAATCTTTCTTCCAAATTGTCTTTGCTCATCGTTGGAAGAATTACAAATTTTCTTTGCTGAATGTTCTAAGTCGGTGGTCACCAGTTATAGGTAAATGCGTAGCGTCCCACCTACCTATGATGGATAAGGCTGAGACTTTATGTACAGGGTTTATTTACATAACTAACTATTTACAAATTAAAATATGCTATGCATTACATAAAACATAAAAGATTAGATTTTAAATCGCAACCGGCCGTCAGAAAATGTAGTAGAGCGATGACAGAGCTGTTGACCACGTTGCACGGCAACGGGTCGCTGCAGCGCGCAGGCGCGCGGTATTAGCACCGTGGCGGTCGAGCAGGCCGCTACAACCTCACTTCCATCAGATCTTCACATAATCATCTTCTCGCTCCACCGCCTTCATCCACCAAGTTCTATAACAAATCATTCACCTTTCAGGCTGTCCGGCTGTGGAATGCTTTGCCGTTGCATATAAGATGTGCAAAATCTCTTGAAATATTTAAAAATCTGTTGAAACAATATTACTTGTCGCTGCCTTAAGTTGTCTTGTTGTCCTGTAATATATTTATATAATTGTATTATAGTTTGTATGTATGTATCTATGTATTTATACTATACTTATTTATGAAAGTGTGTATTTGAGTGTGTAATTAAGCTTTTCTTGATTTATTCCTGCACTGCCTGTTTTTCAACTCTTCTTGAAAATTTCCTGCTACCCAAAGGTTGTCTGGAAGAGATCGCTCTAAAGCGATAAGACCGCCTGTTGTTACCTTTATTTATCGTCTATACTTTTGTAACATGCTTTTCTTATGTTGTGGTGCAATAAAGAATATATTATTATTATTATTATTCGGCCCTGAGGCCTGTAAAAATACAAGACGTGTTTGAAAAATGTTGTGGTATTTTATTCATTATTAATTGTTTTCTCGGTCTTTTCTTCTTTTTTGGTTCAGATTAATCAGTATATACTGCCGCAGTGTTTTTATATTCGTATTTAAAAGAGGTCCCGACTGTCTCGGCCGGGATCCGAACATAGATAATGTCCCACATGGTATAACAACACAGGTACTCTCTTCCGAGACTCGCGAACCACGTGACTGACACAAGCCTACGTCATCAAACGGCATTTAACAGCATGATGACGTAGGCTTGTGTCAGTCACGTGGTTCGCGAGTCTCGGAAGAGAGTACCTTATACCATGGTCCCATACTAGTGGCGGCGGCGGCGACGGCGAAGCGGGAATCGCGGACAACCATTTCACTGATATAGAAGATTATAAGAATAAGAATAAGAATAAGAATTTATTTATTTAGCACATAAAAAAAATAAAAAAATGAAAAAGGTAACAGGTAATACAATATATGTAATGCGCTAAATAGGACCCTCACTCAGCATGTTGTCACGGAAGCCGTGACGCTGATTTTCAGTGAGTGCCCCCAAAAATAAAAAATAAAATAAAATAAAATTAAGACTAAACTAAACAATCAATTTTGTAATTTGTAGGCAAATTAAATAAATACCTAAAAATTACAATGCTGAACTTAAAACTAACTAACTAACGGGTGACATCTACAGTGCGTGTGGCGACAAAAAGGTGGTAATGTCCATGACCAGATATTAACGAAAAATATAATATAACATGACTTAATTCTTAATCTAATACTTATTGAAAAAAATAAAATAAAAATAAAAACATTAATTATAGATATAATGGTGTAATTAAGTGAATATAATGAGAGACTTAAGTGAATGTAAGCTGATTAACTGCAACCGCTGCTCCATTTTACTTTTGTAAGCGGTAAGTACCTACCCACAGATTAAAACATTTGATTAGTAACAAATAATCAAAGACCAATTTGCACACTAAAAAGATGTGTCCTGATTTTTGACTTAAAGCTATGAATAGAGTTTAAAGCTCGAAGAGGAGGAGGAATTATGTTCCAAATCTTGGTTGCAGCATAGCGGAAACTGCCCCGTAATGCTGCCGTGTGCGGCCGTGGACAAACAAGCTGAAGGAATCTCGATGACCTCACTCCCGAGGACCTGGAGTTACGAAACCAAGTCAACTTATTGTACAGGTACGAGGGAATCTGTTTGTTTACTATGCCAAACATCAATGTGGCTAAGTGTAATTTTTGACGTGTTGACATTCTCAAAATACGATTTTGATTCAGGAATGGCGTAACGTGTGTGCGCGGCGGGATATGGAAACAGAAACGCGCACAAGCATTCTGCACTCGCTGGACCAGCCTCTGCGTTCGCGACAACAGACGCGGCCCGAACACAATATCGCCGTAGTTTAATTTCGATAGTACCAGTGTATCGCAAAGCTGTGTCCTGAGTTCAACGTTAAGAAAGTCGCGTATCTTATACAATACCCTAAGCCTAAAAAAGCAGTTGCGCACAGTATCAAGCACGTGTTGCTCAAAGCGCAGTTCATCGTCCATAACAATTCCAAGATTACCTACGCGCCTTGCGCACACGCTCGACAGGGTCGTTATTAATATGTAAATGAATATTTAGTTTTTCAACTGTTTCTATTTGAGTCCTCGAGCCCAATATTAAGTATTTCGACTTAATAGGGTTTAAAACCAGGGAGTTCGTGTGTGACCAGTTATTTATGCGATTAAGATCCTCATTTCATTTGCTAGCTTGTAAGCACGCATCTTGGGCCCGGCACGAAATGTATAGCTGAAGGTCATCTGCATACAAATGGTACTGGCTATTCTTAATAACCGTAGTAATGTCGGCAGTGTATAAAATAAATAAAATAGGACCCAATATTGATCCTTGGGGCACGCCTCTAGGGACCAGTGAGATGTCTGAGAGATTACTCTTACCATTAACAGTTCGGAGTTCCACCAACTGCCTACGGTTACTTAAGTAGCTATCAAACCATCTGACAGAATCGGTGTCAAAACCATAATAAGTCAGCTTGGACAGAAGTAACGGGATGTTAATTGTATCGAATGCGCGGGAGAAATCGAGTAACGTCAGTAACGTAGCCTGACCTTTATCCTGTGCAGCTAGTATGTTGTCAGTAACGTCGAGTAGGGCCGTGGTGGTACTGTGGTGTTGGCGGAAACCCGACTGGTTAACGGGCAAAATATTATTAAATTCCAGATAATCGGTAATTTGGTGGCAAACCACTTTCTCTAGTACTTTCGATAAGCAAGGCAGAATATTTATGGGACGAAGATCCTTGACATGAACTGGATTCGATACCTTGGGAATGGGCCGCACTAGGGCAGTTTTCCATAGTTCAGGAAAGCAGTTAGTTGTTATAGACCTGTTTATAATAGCTGTTATGACTCCGAGAGTTCGAGGTAAAGTTAGCAGCAGCATATCCTTAGAAAGTTTATCTACACCTTGCGCATTCGATTTTAAAGATTGAAAAATTTTTTGAACTTGCGTTTCAGTGACAGGTTTTAATTTAAAAGAAGATGGACTAAAACGGTCAAACTCATAATGAGTCAAGCTGCTAATTGGGACGCAATCAATACCTGGTAAATTCAAAAAATGCTGGTTAACTAAATTGGGGTCATTAAAATGTGGGGGTAGTTCTTTTTCGCTACGGTTGTCAGGGATTACGTCTTTTTTGAGGTTCTTCCATAGTTGCGCGGGACCTCTAACGTGACAGTTGATGCGCTGCGCAAAGTATGCGCGTTTTTCGTTGTATATGGCACTGATAACGATGCGTTTTAAATCTTTGTAATATTCTTTATGCGCAGGTAACTTGGTTAGCCGATACCTGGAATGCGCCTCGTTACGCAGTCGCATCATCTGTTTGACTGTGTAAGTTATCCAAGGGCAATTAGGTGACCTTATGTAGGCAGTTTTTAGTGGGGCGTTATAATCAAATAAGGTGATCAGTGCCGAATTAAAAGCATCAACCATTTCGTTGCAGTTAGACAGATGTAGGATATTTTCCCACTGGATATTATGTAAGTATTGCTCGAATTCAAGCATGTTAATATCTTTTAACGGCCTGTATGTTATACACTTCGGAATGGGTTTGTCCAATTTGATGTTCAGCTGGCAGGAAATAAATGCGTGTGAGCTAAGGTCGGGTATGTAATTTACTTTAGTGAAACACACCGGCGCGTCGGTGCAGACGACGTCGATAAGGGTGCTGCTGTGTTCAGCGAAGTGCGTGGGCTCCTGGACATGTTGAGTCAGGTTAAAACATTGCGTGAAATTCGCGAGTTTTATGGAGTTAGCATCACACTTAACCGACATATTAATATTAAAATCACCTAATAAAACAATATAATCGTAGTTTGAGAACGCGCTCGCGGATTCACTTAGGGCGTCTAGAAAAACATCCACGTTTAACCACGGTGGTCGATACGCCGTACCAATAATTACCCTCGTACCTTTAATATTGGTTGCAAGCCACATTTGCTCAACCAGGGAAGTCCCAGGGTGCGGACAGGCTCGGACTTGTAGGCCGTGTTTAATAAAAAAACCAACGCCTCCTCCTCTTGAGCGTACTTCCGGTGGGCGAGGCGTGTGACGAAACCTGTACCCGGGAACGGTGGGCGCTCGTTGCTGCTCCCCGTCCCGGATCCAGGTCTCGTTAATAGCCATAATATCAACCGCATGAGTTTGCATAGCCACAATAAATTCCTCATGTTTGGTGCCGAGGGAACATGGGTTTAATAAACCAACCAAAAAATGATTATTTTTGTTAAACATTGCAATTCAATTGAAAATAGACAAAGAAACGCAGTGCTGGATTATGCAAATTGGCGGTAAAGGAAATAGCTATATAAACAAACAAATTAGAATCAAATAAGCTCATATAGCACAGAAGTCGAACATGTCGTGAGATAATTATAAATAACATACAATAACCAATGACATTCTTAATTGGAATAAACTTAAAGTGCAGCCGTAGGTAAAATACCAAATTAATATATACTAAATTAATAACACAAACATTTAATATGCTCAGCAAACAGTAGCTCCGCCAAAAACCTCAATGACATCCGCTTCGGATCGTAACCGGCGCGGAGCTGCATCTTTAATTCGACGAACATACACTCGGCCGTCCCTCGTCCAACTGTAACGCCAGCCAAGCCGCTTGCACTCCTGCCGAGCAAGGTATAGGACCGTCCTGTTTTGCCTGGTGAGTCGCTCGTTTACATAAAACCTACTCGGTCTGCCCGGCAGGTTGAAGTCCGATGTGTCGGCTCCACGACGCACCCGCGCTGCTCGCAGCAACTCTGCGCGCGGCCCGCGACGGGCCAGCCGGACGATCAGCGGGCGCGGGCGCGCGCTCTCCGCGCCAGCGGCTCCCTCAGGCGCTCCAAATGGGGTCGGAGTATCCGCAGAAGCCGGCGGCTGGCGGCGCGCCCCGACACGCTCGGCAAACACCACATCTCGCTCGTCGAGTCCGACACCGAGTTTGTTTGCGACTAAGCACACAATATGAGCCGGGCTCTCATTTACCTGCTCCGGTATTCCCGTGATTTCGAGGTCGTTCAGGAGAAGATCTTGGTCACGGTCTGAGAGCTCCAGCTTTAATGCAGCGACCGTCGCTGCCAGCTCACTATCAGCAGAGGCCGCGGGCCGCTCCTCCAGGCGCTTAACCCTCTCCTCTACGGCATTGATACGGCTCGAGAAACCCCCGAAAAGCAGGCGCAGCTCCGCCACTTCGCGCCGGAGGCCCAGGACTTCGTCGGCCACGGTGCCAATCTGCGTGCAGAGCAGGCGCAGCTGCTCGGCGACGTCCAGCTGCTGAGCGGGTGACGCAGAGCCCTCCTCCCCGAGCTCGTTGCTCTTGACTGGAGTTTCTGTATTGTCGCGCCGCGGGGTATTGACTTTGCATACCGGGCACGTCCAAGTGGAAGGGACACGACCTGTATGAGGGATGTTTACACATCCCTTGTGGTAGACCGATGCACAGTCGGTGCATTTGGCGACACCTGTTGACGAGAGGAATTTGCCACAAGCCGAACAGTTGACCATAGTGACGATGTCTATGTAACTTTACACGACTAGTAATTAGTTCAACGCACTTGCGATAGATGGCGCTTAACGCAAAGTATATGATTAAGGTAACCAATTTATATTATAATCAAAACTGTATTTATAGTTCTATCGTTGCGCGCGCGACTACACAGAACTACAAGTCTTGCTGGATGCGGCACTCCTAAAACTCACTTTAAACCAGAGTGCACTTGACACCACACTTGAGTGTTTATTATGGTGGGTACACAGACATACGTGCTATGCACTCGAACAATGTTATTTACTAGTTTCACTTATTTATAAGTCGTATTTCACTGTGATAACAATGACGATTGTTATTTGTCTCATTAAAAACACTTTGATGAAATAAATTTATGTAAAAAAAAGGTTTGATTATTTAATAACTCCCGACGAAAACAGCTGCGCGACCGCGACCGCGGTCGTTGACGTCCGACGTACCCTCCTTATGAACATAGATCTGTGCGTAGCGATGCATCTAATTACAATGCAGCGGATATGGAGGTACACGACTTATCTCATCATCATCCTCCTAGCGTTATTCCCGGTAGTGCCCCTAAAGGAGCCCGGGGTCCGCTTTGACACCTAAACCCAAGATTTGGCATAGGCACTAGTTTTACGAAAGCGACTGCCATCTGACCTTCCAACCCAGAGGGAAAACTAGACCTTATTGGGATTAGACCGGTTTCCTCACGATGTTTTCCTTCACCGAAAAGCTAACGGTAAATATTCCGTACATAAGTTCCGAAAAACTCATTGGTACGAGCCGGGATTCGAACCCACGACCGCCGCTTAGCAGCCGCATGCCTGAACCACTAGGCTACCGTAGCTGTTACACGACTTATCTAATAAACGAAAAGGAAGCGAGAATTCTCCAGAAAATGATTGGCAATCAGTAATGCGGCATCGCAAAGCACTGGCAGATTTTTCGAAGTCATGGCGCAAGTAAAAGGCGGCAAATTTGGAAAAATACGCGTACTGACCGCTTATATAGCATAGGTAAAACTGTTGTCATTACACCTGCAGCCTGAGGAGCGGCTACACTCAGCGGTCGTACAATTTTTATTTATTTAATCGTATGGCATACATTATTTTGGGCCTTTTTTAAAGTTTGTCACTCTTTAGTACCACCCAGGGGACACGTGCAGGGTTGTGGTAGGTAGCTCCTCCGGACGCGAGTAACAGTTGTCCCCCCTTTGTCAAGTGAGTGGGCAACTCGACTGTTAGAAGTTCTTAAGAGTCCTTACGCCCACATAAGCAGAAGCGGGAGCGTATTTTGAAAAATGCTTCCTTTTTCATTCAAGATTACGACATAACTATTAGTATTAATTCAAAAACTGATAAAGTAATTAAATAATCATTTCTTAACCTCTTAATAATATTTAAAAAATAAATTTCGGCGCGCGGCATCTGTGCAGCGTGATTTATACGTCTTTAAAAAAAATATACATTTACGGCATCGTAGGTCCTATAGTTATGATTATTTATTTATGGGTTAACATAAAGTTATAATTTGCTGTCATATTATTTTTAGGGCAAAATAAAAGTACAATTTGCGGTAAAAAAATATAATGTAATCCTGTTTTCACCAAAAAAATTAAGAAAACTCGGAAGGTGTTTTATCAACTTTTTAAAATGAATCTTTGATTTTCAATCATGTCAGCCCCTCGTAAAAGATCTGGTGATGTGAATTGTAATCATTCATGTACCTAATGATTCTTGTTTACTGTAAAATTGAGAACCGAAACGACACTTCTCACTACAAAATTTGAAAAAGACTCCCAAGAAAACTCATTTATTTTAGGTTTAGAAACAGAAAATGTAAATTTGAACCATGTTAGCCCCTAGTTTAAGGGATAATTATTTAAGTACGTTATCAGTTTTTGAATAAATACTAATAGTTACGTCGTAATCTTGAATGAAAAAGCAAGCATTTTGCAAAATACGCTCGTTTTAGGCGTAAGGACCCTTAAACCGCCCTCTAACTAACTCTCTAACTCGGCCTAACGACTACTGTCATAGACAGCAGCCGGGATCAACTGCTTGGCGTGCCTTCCAAAGTACGGAAGCGCACATTTATTTATTTATTTCATTTTTTATTTTATTTATTAAGAAACAAACAGTCTCATATAGGTACATTGACACAATAAAAAGTAGTAAATTATGGACTTACAGTTTCCTTAATGAGAATACTTAAACCTGAACATTAAAAACATAAAAAAAAAAATTGAGTTGTTGAGATGTAGTTGTTGATGTTGTTGTTGTTTATATTAACCACTCAAACATCAGGCGGTCACCCATCCAAAGACTGATCGCTGCCATCTTTGCTTAACCTGCGTTATCGTTTCTGACTCGCAGGCGCCGCTAGGCTATGAGCGATTCAATGTCCGCGCGGTCGTACAATGCCCTGCGCATACAATACAACGTTTCCAGGATGCTGTTGGAACTGCCACGATATTGCAGTGCGTCCGCCATGTTCGCGGAGGCGCGTACAAACGACAACACTGTTAACTGACCATCCTGTATTTATATAGAACCTTATTACAATGCACTTAAGGTGCCCCGATGGTCAGTTAGCTGTGATGTCGATAGTACGAACGATTTTTACGCGATCATACGCAATCGGTCAGCGTCACTAAGCGATAATAAATACTTACAATTTAATTAGTTTTAAGCTCTATGTAATGTCTAAGTTAAGAGCAATGCCTAGCTGAGCAACTTTTCAAATCTCGAATTTTTGAGGCAATGTTTCTGTCGCGCTGCTGTGGGCGGGAGCTCCAATTCGTGCGATAAGGACAACTGCAGCTCGGACTAAAAATCCCACGCAAAAAAACTCAAAAATCGAGGTTTTGCTCTCGACTGTTTCCTCCTCCATAACGCAACCAATCATTATAAAATTTTGGGAACTGCAAGAAGAAGAAATAATCTACGCCGGTATGTTTTGATTTTTTTGATATTTGTTGTCATATTTGTATACTGCGCCTTTTTTGGCAGCCAATTCAATTAAGCCGTTTTTGCGATTTTCAAGGCGCTGTAAGTTTCTTTAAAATGAAAATATCCAAAAAAGCAAAACATAGCGGCATAGATATTGATGATATTGATCTTATTTGAAAAATTCATTGCTCTATGTTCAAAAACCAGAGAGGAAACAGTCGAGAGCGTTTGTATGGGAAAAACGCAGGTCGGCATTCCTCTTAAGTTTGTGGCAATAAAGATATGTATTATTATTATTATTATTTATAATAGCATCCTGAAAACGCTCGTTGATAAACTGGATGCGCCATTACCGAGGCACTGGAACATCCATGCAGGACTAACCAGGGTCGAGGGATGGTGCATATAATTTTTGTGTATTTTTAACCCCCAACGCAAAGAGAGGGGTGTTATAAGTTCAACAGGTCTGTGTATCTGTCTGTGGTATCGTAGCTCCCAAACGGATGGACCGATTTGAATGCAGTTTTTTTTCTGTCATAGATAATTTCATCCCGAGTGTTCTTAGCCATGTTTCATGAAAATCTGTTCGGCCGTTTTTGAGATATTGGACTTTGAAATGAAAATGTCGGGGGTTTCTCAACTTTTCTAAGTTGTAGTTATTATTTTCTACGTGTTTTAGTTTTTATTACCCTAACCCTAGTTTGTAAGTATACTATACATGTATCTAACTAACAAATTATGGATCTTATGGTCTGAAAATAAAGATGAGAAAAATGCTTTTACAGGACTCGTTGGCCAGACTCTAATTGATTTTATTGGATGACTCAGTAAATATAGCCTGGCAGATAACATGTAAAAATTTCAGCTATTTAAATATAAAAGACTTACACCAGGAACATTTAATGACGCATTGGTATTGCACATCTAGATGTTCGAGGAGTAACAAGTGAAACAAAAGAATTTCGAAAAACCCGACTGCTTTTTAGAGTTCCGTAGTCAACAAGGAACCCTTATAGTTTCGCCATGTCCGTCCGTCTGTCCGTCTTCGGCTTAGCTCAGTAACCATTACTACTAGAAAACTGTGATTCGCCATGGGTAATATATAAATCAATCACGCCGACAAAAACATTTTTAACCCCCGACGCAAAGAGAAGGGTGTTATAAGTTTAACGTGTCTGTGTATCTGTGTGTCTGTGTATCTGTGTATCTGTGTATTTGTGTATCTGTGTATCTGTCTGTGGTATCGTAGCTCCCAAACGGATGGACCGATTTGAATGCGGTTTTTTTTTGTGTCGTAGATAATTTTATCCCGTGTGTTTCATGAAAATCTGTTTTTGAGATATTGGACTTAGAAATGAAAATGTCGGGGGTTTTTCAACTTTTCTAAGTTGTAGTTATTCAAATCAGTGATCATGAATCAGTTTGCGAGATATTGGGCTTTAAAGCCCTAATTTTTGTTCGAGTCATGTGTATCCCCCCCTGCCGGCTAAATGGCTACTACTGGGGATGTGAAAAAATTCGTGGTAGTAGTAAATATAATGAATTTAAAAGGAAAACTATCACGGACAAGTAGGCATAAGTAGTTACCGAGTAATACTCGACCAACTTAATGTGTACTTGGAAAGGCCAATTTTCGTACAAAATCGGCCGACGCAACCGCACCGCACGTCAACGTAACTAAGACAGACAGGCAACTACGGAACCCTACGCTGCGCGTGGCCCCACGCGCATTTGGTCGGTTTTTTTTTACAAATAATATTATAGCGGCTATAATATTATTTGTAAAAAAAAAGTTATAATAGCCTATGCAACTCCCCTCTCACCAATCCAACAACACCGAATATGTCGAAATCCGTCTAGGCTGCAGGGTGTCCCAAAGAATAACACATACACGCATAGAAACCAGGGTTCTAGGATATATATCAATGGATATATATCATGATATATATCCGATATATATCCAATGATTTTGTATGATATATATAAATGTAGAAATAAGTGTAGGTATGACCATTGACTGATTAGAATTTATAAAAAAAGTTTTATGTTTTTGAGTAGATATGAATTTTAGTGTATAGATTTTATGTTTTTTAGTTCATTTATTATGTTTATGTAACACATATGCAAATAGTATACCTACAGAAATAATACAATAAATTAATAATATGACTTTCATACAAAATGGATACATATATCAAACTTTTGATACATATTGGATCAGATATTTTCGAACCCTGATACAAACATACACATACACATTACATACACTCGAAAAACATAACCCTCCTCTCATTCGGCCATTAGGTAACAAAAGGTACATACTTTGAAAGGAGCCCCGTAAATGGAGTCTCCGCCTGTGCCATCCCCGTTTGGGTCTCCACCCTGCGCTATGAAGCCTGGTACTACTCTGTGGAATATTGTACCTGGAAAATATTTGTCTTGATTAACTAACATAATTATAATAATATAATAAATCAGCCTATAAACGTCCCACTGCTGGGCACAGGCCTCTCACGGATGAGCCCAGTGTGGATTGGGGACTTATGTACATACAGTACAGTACACCGTATGAATTTCTTCGCAGATGTATGCAAGTTTCCTCACGATGTTTTTCCTTCACCGAAAAGCTAACGGTAAATATCAAAATGACATTCCGTACTTAAGTTTCGAAAAACTCATTGTGTGAGTATGAGCCGGGATTCGAACCCACGACCGCCGCTTGACAGCCGCATGCCTGAACCACTAGGCTACCGTAGCTTCAATTTTTCTTCAATTCAACTCAAATAATTTATTTTAGAACATGTCCATAGTTAATTTTTGTATTAAGCAGTTACGCTGCTAGCGAAATTATACATTTCAAATAAAGGAAAAATTGAATTTATCATCAAAAATATATCATCGTTACTGACGATTTCTCAATATAATTCGAGACGTTGGTGCAGTTAAGAAGCCTAAGTCTTCTGGTAGATGTCGCTACACGCCTCCCTAAGGCGTTGTAGGAAGGAACTGATTGAAAAATTTGGTGGCCGAACCGGATTGTTCTGATAGCTCAGTTGGTTAGTAGCGACGGGCCATGAATGCCTGTGGTCGCCGGTTCGAATCCGGCTCGGAGCATTAAATTTTTCAATTTTTCCTTTATTTAAAATGTATAATTTCGCTAGCAGCGTAACTGCTTAATACAAAAATTAATTTAGTATGGGGTGGCGCATCATTACTGACGATTTCTCAATATAATTTGAGACGTTGGTGCCGTTAAGAAGCCTAAGTCTTCTGGTAGATGTCGCTACACGCCTCCCTAAGGGGTTGTAGGAAGGAACTGATTGAAAAATTTGGTGGCCAAACCGGATTGTTCCGATAGCTCAGTTGGTTAGTAGCGACGGGCCATGAATGCCTGTGGTCGCCGGTTCAAATCCGGCTTGGAGCATTAAATTTTTAAATTTTTCCTTTATTTAAAATGTGAAGTGTGTGTGGTGTGTAATTCTAGTGTTTTTGCTGTATTTTGTTTGTTTTATAAACTGGAACCATATAATCTAATTACAGACATAGATATTGAAATTGAAATTGTTTATTTCGTACATCATCCATAGTTGGTTAGTAAGTACATGTTGGCTTACGAACTAGGTTAGTAAATACAATTTATTAGAAAATTATTCAATTTAAATCTATTTAGGTATACAATTAAGGAATATCATATACCTCATGTTATTGTACAGTCAGCGTCATATAGTTAGTAGCAGCCAAGGTAGCCAAATATTTCGGTACACGTCTTTATTACTGTAAGAATAAGGGTGTGTTACGAAATAATTGGCTACTCTGGCTGCTACTAACTATATGACGCTGACTGTATATGCAAAGTTTCGTCACAAATCCAACACATAGTTTTACAATAAGAATGAAACTCCATTTGTATGGGAAGGTGGAATTCGGCCGAGTTTACTGCGGACTCTGTTTTTATTTTATGTATGTGTGTAAATAAAAAAAAAATAAAGATTCTTAATTATTTATATTGTAAGGTTGTCTAGAATAGATCACTCTTTAGCAATAAGACTGCCTGTTGTTTGACTCTGATCTTATATTCACTGTGTTTTGTACTGTGCTGTAATATTATTGAGGTGTGCAATAAAAAGTATAGTAGGGTTATTTCGCTGGTTACGCAACCACCTGAAGGAGAAGGTTTTTTCTATTGAAGATAACATCAATTCTACACACCCTATTGAGACAATTACTTGTACATGCATTTTTTTGTTGTTTTAGAATAGAAATCTACTAAAAAACCGAGAAAATATCCTTTCAGTTCACCAACTCAGCTTAAGTGGTCGCCCACCAGCACATTAAATTAGGTGGTCGCTAACCGGCAAAATGACCCTATTTATGTCTGTAACCTACCATTATAGTATCCCTCCATACATAATTGTATGAAATTTCGGCATGCCTTGGGTGCCTCTTTCGTCCATAATTCTATGTCAATTTCACCAGCTGATGTTTTCAGTAACACCTGAAATAAAAGTGCCCACATTTTTTGTTCAATACTCAACTTGAGATATCAAAAAAGTATTAAGCTTAAAGGAAGAATAACAGAGCCACTATAAGCTTGAGTCAAGAGGGACGGAAATGCAGCTAAATTGGTTGTCATGGAACTAATTGCTGAGTCGCAACTAATACCATTCGATAAAAGCTAGAACTTAATGTTCGTACATTTCGTTAAGAATGTAATACAACTACATGTTATTTGCGTATTATTTCCTTTTGGAACAATCAGATATACAATAAACATAATCCTAACTTCATATTAATTATATTTCCTAAAGGTAAACCGCAGAAATGTGCCCATAATCTTGATAAAAACAGATGTAACGTACCTTTCCGAGCGCGGGCGGTTCTTGTATGTAAATATTACTCATTTTGACCCAGTGAATACACTAAACCATTTATAATAAAGTAAGATTGTTTAATTCTGAACAATAAACAATTGATAGCCAATTATAACACGTTTGTTCAATTTATTTAATCTACAATTCTATATCAACGCTGCTTGGCTTCCTTCAGCAAACGTCAATGTCAATCACTGTTGTATATGCTGTCAGTTTGACAGTTGCGGAACGTTCTGATATCATCTTTAGTCGACCCGACTCTCACGCCAGCATTTAACCGAGCTAATCGATTATAATAATTATGTAGCTATGATTATTGAATAACTTATAACTGTAACATTCTTGAACAAAACCCACATTTGTTGTTCATCTTCATTTACTTGCCATTATTTAATTTACTTGGGGCCGGCGTGCATGCCACACAATTATAAACACAATTTATTTGAACGAAGAATTTTACAGAAGGCGAGGCAGTATGGTCCATGGTCTTAGCCTGTCCGAATAGACGAATTAAAGAAGAAAAAAAAAAACTGGCCAAGTGCGCGTCGGACTCTATATGAAAACAGTAAAAAAAAATAGCGGCAACAGAAATACATAATTTGTGAAAATTTCAACTGTCTAGCTACTTATCGCGTTTCTTGAGATACAGCCTGAAAAAAAACACGTTTGTTCTATGGAAGCCCCCCTTAAATATTTATTTTATTTTGTTTTTAGTATTTGTTGTTATAGCGGCAACATAATCTGTGAAAATTTCAACTGTCTAGCTATCACGGTTCTTGAGATACAGCCTGGCAACAGACAAAACGGCAAAAAAAACACGTTTGTTGTATGGGAGCCCCCCTTAAATATTTATTTTATTTTGTTTTTAGTATTTGTTGTTATAGCGGCAACAGAAATACACCATCTGTGAAAATTTCAACTGTCTAGCTGTGGCGGTTCTTCAGATACAGCCTGGTGTCAGACAGACAGACGGACAGCGAAGTCTTAGGGCCCCCCCACACTACCGGCGTCTTCGTTCTCATACAAAATTGTCTGAATCTCAAACAATTTTGTATGAGAACGTTCACAAGACGCCGGTAGTGTGGGGGGGCCTTAGTAATAGGGTCCCGTTTTTACCCTTTGGGTACGGAACCCTAAGGAACCGCACACTAAGGGTTCCAAATCAAATCATACGTATATAAAAAAAAAAAACAAAGTTTATGAATATGCAACGATATTAGTGAAATCACTAGCGCGTTCAATCCTGTGTGTGTGAGTTGAGATTTTATCATACTTAGGTCTCTAAATTTTTCAAGCGGAACTGAGAAACGAACAGTAATTTCGAGCCAATTTTGTCAATTTGCTGCCATGGTTCTGGTATTTTATCAAATCAATAAACTAGTGTAGTAATAAGACAAAACCTTTATCTATGTTAACCTTTACCAGGTAATCAGTCCAATCAGATTTTGTGGGGGGGCTACCCACGCTGCGCCTTCCAGTACGTGGTCACCACACCAGAACCTTTCCGCCCGAACGGCCATCATCAGTACGCAATGTGCCCCGCCCACTGGCACCTAAGCTTAGCGATTCGGATGGCTATTTCGGTTACCTTGGTTCTGCTGCGGATAGCCTCATTTCTTTTCATCTTTGAAATTGATCTTCGATTCTAAGGTTTCACGACAATTATTAAAATGTTAATGGTGGGATCATATCCATGGGGACGTTTTTGATGTCGAAATTCTAAATACAACGATATTTCGTTCCACTGCCCACGCGGTTCACCTTTTTATCTGTAAGAGGTACTCGTAAATGGCGGGAAATATGGGTCATCGGTTTAGCCACGCTCATTTTTATTGAGCAATATGCGTAGTTGATTTTATGTGAAATATTTATCCATATACCTATGTATAACCGGTCAAGACACCAGACCCTGTATCATGGTCGGCCTTATCACACGATAAGTGACAGGAAAGGGCGTCCGTCACTGGCTGACACCGTTCGATAGAACGAGACGACGCTCTTATCTTGTCACTTATCGCGTGATAAGGCCGACCATGATACGGGGTCAGTATGAGGTTCTTCCACAAAGGAATTAACCGGATTTTAAATGTTCAACCTTTGATACATTAATAGACCCGATTCTACGTGCACATGGCTAAACTAGCCTAAGTTTTAGAGTTTTTCTAATTTTTAGAGATAATTTAGGCGGCAGATTAAAAACGACATATTTAGAATAGCATTTAGGCAGCTAAGTAAGTAGTATAGACCGCCTAAAATAAGAAACGTCAGATTCAAATTAGCGCTGTCATTTGATTATGACAGCTGCTCATAGAATAGCAAAGTGTTTTAGCGCCACCTAAATAAAATTAGGAAGTTTAGAGGCCACTGTAGAATCGGGTCCATGTTTAGTAAAGCTATCAAGCGGTTAAGCTACGGTTTAGCAATATTAGGCCCCTCTGAACAGGGTTTGAGCTTTCAAATAAGTACAAAATTAATAATCAAAATCGGCTAACAAATGACAGTTCTCTAGCAACATATTAATACATATACTCCATCCTTTTTCAGAAATCGGTTAATAAAAAGTGCTGATAACAGAACTAGTAAAGTAGTAAGTAATAATAATTATAAGGAGAACAAGTTTGTGAGCTTTGCAAGTTTGTATGTAGAGGCTTATCTCCGGAAACTCTTGATCTCCGATAGGTACCTATTTTTTTGCACCTATGTTGGTGTACAGTCAAGTGCAAAAATATGTATCGGTGACGTCGATAACATCCTCTCATAAATAAGTACCAAAACCTTAATCCGCTGACATAAGAGTTATGGGACATATTTATGAGTAGGTAAGTTGTATGCACCCATATTTTTTACACTTGACTGTACCTATGGAAAGTGGGCAAAAGCTATATTTTATACTGCGCCTCCGCCTATGCCGGCTGTACACATTGGGCCAACGTTGGCGCGTGAGCAGGATGCAGCTATGCAAACGCATGAGAACGTTATAAAGCCCTCTTCCTCTAACGCATAGCTGCGTCTTGTCATTAGACTAGTGTGTAGATCATTTTGAACACTCGACCGGTGTAGCTACTTCTGCTGCTGACTGTACGAGGCAGCGAAGCGAACGAAGTTCTATGCTTCAGCTTGGGAAAATCGTTTGTATGTCAAGGTTTCCGGATGTCCCGCTTTCGCGCTGTTTTTCTCTAGAGGTCCCATTTCTGAGTAGGATCATTAATTATACTTGTCGGAGAAAAGTTTCATTCAGCGCCCTCTATTATGACCGCTGTACACATTGGGCCAACGTTGGCGCGTGAGCAGATGCAGCTATGCGTTAGAGGAAGAGGGCTTTATATCGTTCTCATGCGTTTGCATAGCTGCATCCTGCTCACGCGCCAACGTTGGCCCAATGTGTACAACCGGCTTTACATTCATCGTGACTTCAGTCGTAATGTGCTCCACTGTCAATCTACAAATGTCATCATTGGCCAAAATAATGTACAGCCCAATAATCCGCGTCCATGCTGTATACATGGATTATCAGGCTGTACATTATTGGGCCGTGCATTATTGGCTCCCATTGAAATACATGCGTACAGATTTTTTGTCGAGTCACTTTTTCGAAATTCAAAAACGTGTTTTTTTTAATAGAGTATAGTGAGATCTACAGCTTAAAGAGCCTCTAGAAATAAGTCTACATACGAGGGCTGCCTTTTAAGTTCTGTCGTTTGCAAACCTCCCGTGATTGCATAAAAAATAACTAGTGTCACGTTAAAATATTTGAATTTAGAATTCGAAAACAAAAGAATGACTCGAAATCGGCCCAACCGTTTTAGTACAGCGTTCGTTCAAAGTTGACAAGTCAGTTGTGAAAATGGAAATTTCGAAGGAAAATTTACGTGCGATAATTTTTTACAACTTCAAAAGGGGCTTAACGCGACTTCAGTGCTTCGAAGAGTTGACTACGGTTTTCAATGATAAAGCACCATGCCTTCGGACTGTGGAACGCTGGTATTTAGAATTTCAACGTGGTTGCTCTAGTCTTGGTGATAGACATCGTGAAGGTCGACCAAAAACAGCCGTAACCCAGGAGAACATTGATGCTGTACGGCAACTGATCATCGAAGATCGCCATGCGACATACCGTGAGATAGAAGCTTCCTTAAGTATTTCAGGGACCAGTGTTCACAGTATTTTGCATGATCACTTAGGCGTAAAAAAGTTGATCTCACGCTGGATACCACATTTACTCAGTGAAGACCAAAAAACGGCTCGCGTTCGATGGTGTCGCAAAACTCTGCGGCAATTCAACCGAGGAAACTCGAAACATGTTTACGACATTATCAGTGGTGACGAATCTTGGATATATGCCTACGATCCCGATTCTAAACAGCAGTCGACTGTTTGGGTGTTCCAAGATGAGCCATGGCCACGTTGCCACCATCGTGCTCGAGGATCGTAAAACGGTTAATGCTGACTGGTATACCACTGTCTGTTTACCTGAAGTCATCGGCGAGTTTCGAAAAAATAACCCAAGACGTCGTATAAGACTGCACCACGATAATGCGAGCTCGCACACCGCCCGGCAAACTATTGCGTTTTTAAAAGAGCAAAACGTCGAAATTCTGGAACACCCGCCGTACAGTCCAGACTTAAGCCCTAACGATTTTTTTACTTTTCCAAAAATCAAGCAACGACTTCGTGGTCAACGGTACCAGACGCCTGAAGAAGCGGTTGAGGCATACAAAACGGCCATTTTGGAGACCCCGACTTCGGACTGGAATAAGTGTTTCGAAAACTGGTTCGATCGATTGAAAAAGTGTATTACATATCACGGTGATTACTTTGAAAAACAATAAATACCATTTAACACTTAAATTGTCTTTAGTTTTTCCAAACGACACAACTTAAAAGGCAGCCCTCGTATTAAATTCGTTTTCTAAATACATAAGATTCCGCAACGGATCGTATTAAGATGTTGAATACCTACTGAAAATATTCCAATATGAGAGAGTAGGTATTAGATATCGCTTCATATTGAAGGTATTGCAATGAAATGAAATACCACTCGGCTATTTGGACTCGCTTGGTACCTACACCAATACTCCAGGCAAAATACGGATTTGAAAAACATTAATTTATAATAGCGTTTTTTTTGTTGATTTCATTTGAAAATGTTATTCTAAGATGATTTAGTCAAGAATCCGACAAACTTTCCACCCGGAAGTAATTGTGTAGATTTAAATGAAGCATGCATTATCTTTTTTTGTACGATTTATCTTGAATATTATAGAGCAAATGTAAATGAACCAAAATAAAGACAAAAACATTTATTAATATTTTTACTTACTTTTCAGAAGCCAGTTAACTGATCATTTTTTCGATTTCTGAAATTTTGTCGGATTTTGTCGCTGGGTAACTATTAAATTTTTTTTTAATTGTATAACGGATATATTATCAATTAAATAGTTTAAAAATACATAATTAAAGCTAACATAAACATAAATAAAAAAAACTAAATTGGCTATAACTAAAAATGAAAGCTAAAAAAAAAGAAGTTATAAAAAGAACACCGCCTCTAGGAGGTCAGACTGCGGCATCGACCCCATTACGCTGGCAGCATTGCCTCTCTGAATCGCAATGGAAATTCGTTGCGAGAGGTAAGCGCCAGCTCTGGGGTCACCAGTTGCTTGGACCAGCCGCGAAGACAATGCCTTGAAAAATATACACATATCTGACGACCAGGGACCCAAGGTTTCCACAGCAAGCGCCGCAAAATCGTAATCCTGTAACAAGGAGGAGTATTTGCGGCGCTTGTTCACTTGGGCCTGGTCGGCAGCAGCGCCGGCCTGTGAACGGGTGCCCTGGATGTGGGACTGGGCGAAGGTGTCAACGCAAGTTACACCCCACACCAGGGCTCTGCCTAGTTTCCAAGGCACCAATGTAGCCCCATCTGGACGCTTGCCATCGTCACGCGCCAAACCAACAGGTTCTAGAATTGCTGGTACGGAGGCGGTGGCAAGCGAACGACGGATCAAATCATTTAAAGTGCCATGGCGGTACAGGCGGCCGGCGCTTCTATGACAAGAAAGACCATGTCTACCCAGCTGGTCCACGGCCCTCCCACAGTTACACGTACGAGCGACACAAATTCTGGCTCCAAGTCTGAGGCCCGACTATTTAATTGATAAGATAATATATCCGTTACACATAAAAAATAAGCTATTATTAATTATTTCCAAAATTGAATTTTTTTCCATACAAGTTGTCAGTTCATTGCCTGGACTACAATGTAAACACGCGCGTCGCGTGAAATAGGGCACAACGCACAACGAATCCACGTATCAATAAAGGGTTGGCAACAAGTATGTGGCTCTGTGGAGTTGCAGTTGGCTACGGTGTTGGTGTGTGTCGGCTAACTATCACGTTTCTTTTTCCGGCCTTTTATATGTGTTTTTCGTTGCTAACTATAAATATCGTTAAAATATCAGTCTAATAAACAACAAAATACTATGAATATTATTACAATACATACTAGCTTTTGCCCACGGCTTCGCCCGCGTAGTGAGTGTAATTTTGCAATAATAGTTGAATTGTGACGCCGGCAACGGCCTACTACTACTTACCTACTTCCCCTATGAATAACCCTTCGTCAAAACCCGTTATGGTAAATTATTTTTAATTTACCTACTATTATTTTTATGCCCGTGTGACACCACATAGAAATTCACCCCCCCTCCACCCCTTCTTTCCGTGGTTGTCGTAATAGTCGACTAAGGGAGCAGGGTTGAAGTGTGTTGTGGGCGATGGGCTAACAACCTATCACTGCAATATCACATTTTGTCGATCTTTATACAAACTTTCATACTTCTAAGTTTTTAAAAGAACGACTTCGCGGTACAACTCTTATTTCACCCCTTTAGGGGGCAAATTTAAAAAATATATATTTCTGGATAGATCTACATATTATTATAAAAGGAACCTGTTGTCTTGCTATTATGTTTCTAGCCACAGTTTATCATTAAAAATCACACATTACCTACTTATATGAACTTTCAACCCCTATCTTAACCCCTTCAAGGGATGAATTAGAAACAACCCCTGATCAATGTTTTTGACTGTAAATTTGGAGCTTGTGACCGAAGTTTTAAATGGCTAACTTTAAAAACGACATGTTTCCCATACGAACTTTCAACTCTTTTTTAACCCCCTTAGGAGATTAATTTTAGTAATAACGCTAAATAATTTGTTTTGCTTTTTAGTAAGAAACCTTCATACAAAGATTCAAGTCTATATATATTTGGAAAGCCAAATGAACGATTTCCATACAACGGTTCGACCCCTATTTCACCCCCTTAAAGGTTGAATTTCGAAAAATCCTTTCTTAGTACACGTCCACGTACTGTAAAGAGTATATGTTCCTAATTTCATGCTTATATCGTTAGCGGTTTAGACTGTGCGCTGTCTGTCAATAGATTAGTAACGCAAGAGTTTTATATATATAGAAGATAAAATAGACACCGATTTATCGCTAAAAGTTGAATAAATAAAACTACTTATAACTAAAATAATTATTGTGGCGGTTATTGTGACGTTAATAAAGACTCATCTTATCTTATAGATCTTATTTTAAAATAAGGTGTCTCCCCCTGCGCATTTCCCCGCTGCGAGCCCTATAAATAATTTTTACTCGAAACAATGTAACGAACACTGTCTCATGCACCGCTACGCTACACTTGTGGCGCCACGCCGTAGTGCGTAGAATCAACAAAGGGTCGGCAACGTGCATTGTAATTCTTTTGAAGTCATAGTTCAATATCTCAAAACCGGCTGAACCGATTTTTTTAATGAAAAACCATCTCAATCACAAAAAAAAAACACGTCAGCTTTCGGACAAAAAAACCGCATTAATATCGGTGAATTTATTTAGGAGCTGCGATATCATTATCATTTACGACCAAACAGCGATAGACACAGACAGACAGATAAGTACTCTCTTTTTACGTCAGTGGTTAAAAATAAACTAAATCGAATTGGATACAGGTTAATTTAATCGCCAAATTAAGTAAATCTCCAGATAATACCTAAGATTTGTTCGGCAGTGATGAAAAAGACAAACAAATCGCAAATTAAGACGAACTGTATTGCGCCCCTGGGGAGAGCTTATCCTTAAAGCTCCGCATCCACTTGCTGCTATAGCTATCAGTGTCATTCAACTATTATTATTGTCTATAATACAGTTCCTCGTCGCATGGCGCTTTCAAAGAAAAATCCCCGGGTTATTGGGCCTACTTATTTCGAGCACCAGCCGATATAAGAAACGAACCTTGTGACGAAACATTTGGGCGTAGACTGAGAAATCTTTT
Source organism: Epinotia ramella (assembly GCA_947578815.1). Classification (NCBI taxonomy): domain Eukaryota; kingdom Metazoa; phylum Arthropoda; class Insecta; order Lepidoptera; family Tortricidae; genus Epinotia; species Epinotia ramella. The sequence goes on along the minus strand of OX388226.1, from coordinate 2,089,978 downwards.
GTTGGATAACCCTCTGTACTCTGTTCACGAGTTCATGGAAATAATGTTTTAAGTATAATTATTAGATTTATTGATACCTAATCTGATACTATTTCTTGTGTTATATTTATATTGTATTTCTACTGTGAAATCGTAATACGTAAATTGACATTGTTTATTTTTGTTTAAAATTAATTATCCACTACTTGTTAAAATTTAATTTTTATTTCTTATTATTGACGAGCGTGATAAGGATTCTTATAATTTTGACATTGTTTGCGAATTTATATTGTAATTTCTATCTCGAAATAAATAAATCTAATCTAATTTATGATGTCTCATTTCAGGGCAACAATGAATATTTTCTTTTCTATTTTTTTTTGCTTACCCGCGTACAATTGGCATCAGATATCTATCGTGTGTGGGCTCACTATTAATACACGAGTATATTGCCAATTAGAGTGCACGTACAAATACATTTGAGCACCCACTACCAGTATTTGGAGACTATTGATTATATTGGAGATTAGTTTCCAATCAGTTCATGTTTGCAAGAACGACAAACAAGTACCTAACCTTATTGCAGAGTTCAGTGGAATTGACATAAGCGACTTCACTCTGTTCTCATTTGATTATATAAAATTATTAAAATTTTCTCTCAGCGACCTTATAAATACGTCTTTAAGAATTAAAATTTTTGAATTGTACCATTTAACATTAAGTATTTAAATTGTTAGTATTTTTGTTTCTCATGTCTGTTTTAATTTAATATTGGATTTTTATTGACTATTATTTATTATTGTTCTTTATTCTTATAACACTCTGACGATCTTTTTGTGTAGGTATCCATGCTATTTTAATTTTATGAAATGACATCTATCTATCTAATCTATTTGCAGAATAAATATTTAGATTTTGATTCAGATATATACTGATAGCGCCTGTACTACAAAGATTAAAATCACATAGCCTCGCCCTCGCTACGCCACCGCCCTAACCGCGCAATGGAAATAAGTTACTTTCGTCCCACTGTCAGTCCGTGCTGTGATTCCGACCGATCGCCACCGATACCCGATCTCTGTATTACCGATTTTGATTCCTGATCTTGACGTGGGAGTTGCGGAAAAGGTAATTGTATTTTGTTTACTTAATTAAACCGAAAAAAATAAGTAATACCTTGGTATACAGTGTGTTACCGGCATGCGGGCATTTATTAAAACTGTTCCTATTTGCGCAATTAATTTTCCAAAATACAAACCTTCAATGGACTAGGTGTATGACGCCGTACTAAACAAATTATGACAAGCTGTCACTTACACTTACTTGTCAATTTACTTTGCTGTACATTGCTGGCAATTAAACGTTTGTTAGAAAGTTAACGAAGTCTGAGATCTAGTTTATTAATCAAATTAATGTCATGGTTGAGTTACATGTACATGTTATTATGACATCCTTTAAAAAAAGCCCAGGTGCTGGTAACACACTATATAGTTACCTAATAGATACTTTTAAGATTTAACTTAGTTTTAAATTAATTTCGTTCATGTTAATTATCATATTGTATATACGTTAGAAAGTTAGGTAATTGACTGTTTTTTTTTTTCGTAGCGTAGACTGTCCCACTACTGGGCACGGGCCTCCCCTCTCGATTTCCACTCGTCCCGGATTTTAATCTCCGGCCAATTGTTACAAAATTGTGACCGGACCGATTTTTGACTTTCGAGCGCTCGACTCTTTCACTCGAAAACTGACAAAAATTATGAAATGCTATTTTGAAATAGCGATAGAAAATTGAAAAACGAGTGGTATTGACCACTCGTAATTAATTCTATTGGTAGAAAGTAAGTGTCTGCCATTTTCACACTACAATCGTATTTGCTTTTATTTGATTTTCGAGCGCTCGAAAGTGCAGAACAAGAAAGTGCAGAACAGAAGACAGGCAGACGACCGGTTAGCCTAGTGGGTAGTGACGCTGCCTACGAAGCTGAAGGTCCTGGGTTCGAATCCCGGTAAGGGCAAATATTTGTGTGATGAGCATGAATATTTGTTTCTGAGTCATGGAAGTTTTCTATGTATTTAAGTATTTATATCTATTATATATATCGTCGTCTAGTACCCATAACACAAGCCTTAATGAGCTTACTATGGGACTATTTGTGACGTACCTATTGATAATCTGATATACAGAAACAGAATATGATATGATTTGATATATACAGAAAAAATATTCCGTTTTTGATACCGATATTCGTACCAATGAGTTTTTCGGAACTTATGTACGGAATATAATTTGATATTTACCGTTAGCTTTTCGGTGAAGGAAAAACATCGTGATGAAACCTGAAGAAAATTCAAAGGTGTAGGGAAGGTCTCCTACCCGCACTGGGCCAGCGTGGGGACTCCTGCTCGTTCCCTCTCATCCCATGAGAGGAGGCCTATGCCCAGCAGTGGGACATATATACTTAGGCTGATTTATATTATTACTAGCTTCTGCCCGCGACTCCGTACACGTGGAACTCGTTTATATCGTAGCACCAAACAAACTTTCATCCCCAATTTCACCCCCTCCGGGCATGCTTTCCGGGATAAAAACTATCCTATATCCTTCCCCGGGATCCAAACTATCTTCATACCAAATTTCATCTCAATCGGTTCAGCGGTTTAAGCGTGAAGAGGTAACAGACAGACAGACAGACAGACACACTTTCACATTTATAATATAACTATGGCAGTATGGATTATTATTTATAAGTATTACTAGCTTCTGCCCGCGACTCCGTCCGCGTGGAACTCGTTTATATCGTAGCTCCATACAAACTTTCACCCCCCCACTTCATTCCCTTGGGGGATGATTTCCGGGATAAAAACTATGCTATGTCCTTCCCCAGGACTCAAACTATCTCGATACCAAATTTCATCCAAATCGGTTCAGCGGTTTAAGCGTGAAGAGGTAACAGACAGACAGACAGACAGACAGACATATTATAGTACTAGCTTTTGCCCGCGACTCCGTCCGCGTGGAACACCTTTATATTGTACCTCCATACAAACTTCCGCCCCCCATTTCACCCTTTTAAGGGATGATTTTCGGCATAAAGACTATCCTATGTCCTTCCCCGGGACACGAACTACCTCTATACCAAATTTCGTCAAAATCGGTTCAGTGGTATGAGCGTGAAATGGTAGCAAACAGACAGACAGAGTTACTTCCGCATATATACTTATTATTATTATGAGATAAGGTAAAAAAACATAAGTAAAAATCCTCTTCTGTGTAGTAGTAGCCAGCTTGAATAAATATTACCCTCGTAGGTTATTTGATGGACATTTATGAATAATCATAATAAGTAAAATAAATAAAAAATACATAAAAAATTCAATAAAAATAATTATAAGGGGGGTTTATATTTAAAATGTTGATTTAACCTTAAAAACTTCCTATAAGGGATGAAAACGGCATTAAGGATTCAAAATATGTCTAGACCTAATTTTATTCGAATTTTATAGGGTATGATGATTTCCCGGATATCATCTTCCATGGGCCACAAACTATCTCTATATACCAAATTTCATGAAAGTAAATCGGAAGTAGACCAAACAATTAATAACCCCAAAATCACTCACCAGTAAGGGGATGATATTCGGAATAAAAATTATCGTATGCCCCTCCTCGGAACTACATATAAATATCCCTATATCAAATTTAATCTAAATCGGCTCAGCGGTTTTAATAGCTTCATGCAATTTTTAACCCTCCATTTCAACCTCTTAGGGGATTAATATCGGAAAAAAACTATCCTTAACTATCCTTTATTCTTTCCCGGGATTCAAACTATCTTTGCACCAAATTTCATCTAAATCGGTTCAGCGGTTTAAGTATCTCCATAAAAAATGTAACCCCCCCTTTCACCCCCTTAGGGGATGAATTTTGGGACAAATACTATCCTATGTCCTTTCCCAGGATTCAAATTATTTTTGCACCAAATTTCACCTAAATCGGTTCAGCGGTTTAAGTAACTCTAAGAAATTGTAACCCCCCCTTCACCCATTAGGGGATGACTTTCGGGAAAAAACTATTCTATGTCCTTTCCCAGAATTCAAACTATCTCTGCACCAAATTTCATCTCAATCGGTTCAGCGGTTTAAGTATCTCCATACAAATTTAAATTAATAATTTCGGGAAAAAAACTACCCTATGTCCTTTCCCAGAATTCAATCTATATATGCACCAAATTTAATCTCAATCGGTTCGGCGGTTTAAGTATCTCCATAGAAATTGTAACCCCCCATTTCACTCCCTTAGGGAATGACTTTCGGGAAAAAACTATCTCCAAATATGCACCAAATTTCATCTCAATCGGTTCAGCGGTTTAAGTATCTCCATACAAAATGTAACCCCCCATTTCACCCCCTTAGGGGATGAATTTGGGAAAAAAAACTATCCTTTGTCCTTTCCCGGAATTCAAACTATCTCTGCACCAAATTTCATCTCAGTCGGTTCAGCGGTTTAAGTATCTCCATACAAATTTAAACCACCCATTTCACCCCCTAAGGGAATGAATTTCGGAAAAAAAAACTATCCTATGTCCTATCCCAAGATTCAAAGTATCTTTGCACCAAATTTCACCTAAATCGTTTCAGCGGTTTAAGTAGCTCTATAGAAATTGTAACCCCCCCTTCACCCCTTAGGGGATGACTTTCGGGAAAAAACTATCCTATGTCCTTTCCCGGAATTCAAACTATCTCTGCACCAAATTTCATCTCAGTCGGTTCAGCGGTTTAAGTATCTCCATACAAATTTAAACCACCCATTTCACCCCCTAAGGGAATGAATTTCGGAAAAAAAAACTATCCTATGTCCTATCCCAAGATTCAAAGTATCTTTGCACCAAATTTCACCTAAATCGTTTCAGCGGTTTAAGTAGCTCTATAGAAATTGTAACCCCCCCTTCACCCCTTAGGGGATGACTTTCGGGAAAAAACTATCCTATGTCCTTTCCCAGAATACTAATTATTGTTGCACCAAATTTCACCTAAATCGGTTCAGCGGTTTAAGTAGCTCTATACAAATTGTAACCCCCCATTTCACCCCTTAGGGGATGACTTTCCGGAAAAACTATCCTTTGTCCTTTCCCGGAATTCAAACTATCTCTGCACCAAATTTCATCTCAGTCGGTTCAGCGGTTTAAGTATCTCCATACAAATTTAAACCACCCATTTCACCCCCTAAGGGAATGAATTTCGGAAAAAAAAACTATCCTATGTCCTATCCCAAGATTCAAAGTATCTTTGCACCAAATTTCACCTAAATCGTTTCAGCGGTTTAAGTAGCTCTATAGAAATTGTAACCCCCCCTTCACCCCTTAGGGGATGACTTTCGGGAAAACACTATCCTATGTCCTTTCCCAGAATTCAAACTATCTCTGCACCAAATTTCATCTCAGTCGGTTCAGCGGTTTAAGTATCTCCATACAAATTTAAACCTCCCGTTTCCCCCCCCCCCCCCTAAGGGGATCAATTTCGGGAAAAAACTACCCTATGTCCTTTCCCAGAATAAAAAATATTTTTGCACCAAATTTCACCTAAATCGGTTCAGCGGTTTAAGTAGCTCTATACAAATTGTAACCCCCCATTTCACCCCTTAGGGAATGACTTTCGGGAAAAACTATCCTGTCTTTTCCCAGAATTGAAACTATCTCTGAACCAAATTTCATCTCAATCGGTTTGGCGGTTATGTATCTCCATAGAAACTTCAACCCCCCATTTCACCCCCTTAGGGGATGAATTTTGAGAAAAAAACTATCCTATGTCCTTTTCCAGGATTCATACTATCTCTGCACTAAATTTCATCTCAATCGGTACGGCGCTTTAAGTATCTCCATATAAATTTTAACCTCCCACTTCATCCCCTTGAGGGATGATTTCCAGGATAAAAACTATCCTATGTCCTTCCCTAGGACTCAAACTATCTCTATACCAAATTTCATCCAAATCGGTTCAGCGGTTTAAGCGTGAAGAGGTAACAGACAGACAGACAGACAGACACACTTTATAATATTAGTATGGATGGATATGGATGGATTAGTATGGATAAGTACGGAAGTATGGATTATTATTTACTAGCTTCTGCCCGCGACTCCGTCCGCGTGGAACTCGTTTAATATCGTAGCTCCATACAAACTTTCACCCCCCACTTCGCCCCCTTGGGGGATGATTTCCGGGATAAAAACTATCCTATGTCCTTCCCCAGGACTCAAACTATCTCTATACCAAATTTCATCCAAATCGGTTCAGCGGTTTAAGCGTGAAGAGGTAACAGACAAACGGACAGACAGACATACTTTCGAATTTATAATACTAGCTTCTGCCCGCGACTCCGTCCGCGTGGAACTCGTTTATATCGCAGCTCCATACAAACTTTCACCCCCGATTTCACCACCTTAGGGGATCATTTCCGGGTAAAAACTATCCTATGTCCTTCCCCAGGACTCAAACTATCTCTATACCAAATTTCATCCAAATCGGTTCAGCGGTTTAAGCGTGAAGAGGTAACAGACAGACAGACAGACATATTATAGTATGGATAGTATGGATATGGATGGATTAGTATGGATAAGTATGGAAGTATGGATTATTATTTATAAGTATTATGTTGTACAGTCGAGTTCTCCAATATATGTACACTTTTTTACCAACTCGAATGCGGCCGCTAACAATTAGTATGCAAACGCGTTCGATTAGTTAAAAAAGTGTACATATATTTATGAACTCGACTGTACTTTCCCTTCCATTCCTTCAATAGATACTACTATATATTATTTGCTTACGTTATTAGAACTTCGACTACCTCCATACCATTATTATTATTATTGTTCACAAGCTTCAAACAATAAGCGACAAAATCGCGTGTCAACTACTTACGTCACTCTCAAAAACAGAAGTTGAAATTGTTGAAGTTCATTTGTTTTGTGGTTATTGGGGACAGTTAATTACGAGATAGTTTTAAAACAGATTAGCGAAGCACCCTAATGAACATGAATATGATAAACTACCTAGCTTAGGTGTGCACGCGACTTTGTCCGCGTATATCCGTTTATCGTGTTAGGGAATAAATAGGTACTAAGCTGTTTTTGAGTTAGATTTCCCACGGGCACGTTATCAGGAAGAGATCCCTATGGATAAGTTCGCCCTCTCACTTCTTCGAGGGATGATTTCCGTGATAAACACTATCCTATGTCCTAGGGTGAAAACGCTCTGCCGATCATAACCGCTGACTTGCTTTCGGATTTTTAAAAAGGTAGCCTAAATTGTTTTTAATTTTTATTTCTCTCAAAGCAATACTTTGCTTTTTTAATTAATGTAACTACAAAATTACATTTAAAACAAAAGCCCTGCAGAGTTGCAGTTGGCCTGTGGGAAGACTTAAAACAAAAATATTTTTACCATTACAGGTTATTCATTATACTCTATGACCATTACTTAGGTTAGTTCGACACTATACTATAAAGGTAAGTCTAAGGTAGTGTATCTAAAATATTTGTATTCATATTAATATTATAGATGCGAAAATGTGTCTGTCTGTCTGTCTGTCTGTCTGTCTGTCTGTCTGTTACCTCTTCACGCTTAAACCGCAAAACCGATTGAGATGAAATTTGGTAGAGGGATAGTTTGAGTCCCGGAGAAGGACATGGGATAGTTTTTATTCCGGGAATCATCCCCGGAGGAGGTGAAATGGGGGGTGAAAATACATATGGAGGTACGATATTAAACGAGTTCAACGCGGACGGAGTCGCGGGCAGAAGCTAGCCTAATAATAAACTACAGTTGCCACAGTGAGTTTATTGGTTCACAAAGTTGGCAAATGTAGTTGCCACATGCAAGGTAGGCTTATATTTGTGCTGCCTACCCCCCTCTAACAGCTAATGCGTGATGTACCCGTTAATCAAACGTCCATCAAAGCAGGCAGGGCGATAACGTAGACATTTTAATGAACGCTGTAAACGCTATCTGGAATCACTGGCACTTGAGATAGGAAAGCTTTTGAAGTCCAGGGTTCAGTGGGAACTGCTGAACCATCGAGTTGTTATTATTATTAGCCGACTACAAAAAAAAACAAAATTCAAAATAATTTATTTGTAAGAATACAGTTTCATACATGGTATTAGGTTATGGTGTAAAAGTCCTCGTATTCAGCATGCACGCAAGCATACAAATATTATATTTAAATAAGCTAAAATAACATGTCAATTAGGTATTAATTCAATATTGTAATAATTTCTTATGTCAAACATTCTTATAATTTAAATAGTCCTTGACGCTGTAATAGTACATTACTGCAGAGACCAGTAAGTAAGCCATCCTGGACGAGTATGATTTAGCCGGCCGAGCCGAAGGCGAGGTCCGGCTATAATACGAGGCCAGGATGGCACTTATGGTCGAAGCGTGTATAGTGCTTTTCTCAAAAATAAAACAATATGTTTAAATAAAAGTTAGATAATTGTTTGAATAAAAGTTAGATAAAAGATTGAATAAAAAATATATAGGTACAGTCACCAGCATTAGTATATGCCATAACAAAGGCAGTAGAAGTGAAAACTTGAATAATAAAAATAAAAATGTTCTATATTTAAATATTATGATATGTAATGGGATTTCATACTTACTTAAAATGCTTCTGTTGTAAAACCGGGTTCAGCGTTAATCGTTGAATACCATCTGCAAATTGTCCTTGGATGTGGGAGAGCTTTATTGTACATTCTCTAACGTATTTATTCGCAGCTGGTGAATTGTTGTTATTATTATTGCTGTAATATCCGTTTTATTTTCTTAAATGTTTGACATTTCTTTTAATTCATTTATTTCATTATGTTCACTTCTAAAAATTGTCCAGGATGAATCACTTTCGGATACTATCTGCACAGATGTTATGGGAACATTTCGTACTATTTATGAGAAAAAACATTTGCAGGGGTTTACGGGGCCGAGAGGCCGATCTAGCTTCGTCTTATTTTCGAGAAAATTAGTTTCTTCCATATTTTCTCGCAAAAGGCAGGCTTACTCTTCGATGACGACCAATGGTTACCCAATGGTTGGTTTGTTGATGGCTGCGAGTTGGAACCCCAGCGATGAGGTTTTTTGTTTTCTTTCTATCAGTTTATTTCGTTTTTTTTGGTAAACGATCAGTTATTGGTTTATTGTTTAATTTTGAATAGAAATAAATTTTTCGTAGTATTACAGCCGAGAAAAACTCGGTCCCCGGAAAAAACAAAGCTTAAGCATTAATAACAATATCGACGGTTGTGGATTTGAATGCATTCATGCAGTCTTAGCGATTTTAGGGTTCCGTAGTCGACTAGGAACCGTTATAGTTTCGCTTTGTCTGTGCCCGTCCATCGAATTTTAACGCCATTTTAGTTAAAATAGGCTTGTAGAACGTTTATGAATACGACCGATAGTGTTTATTCCGGGAATCATCGTCTAAGGGGGCGAAATAGGGGGCGCAAGTTTGTATATAAGGAGCTACGATATAAAAGAGTTCCACGCGGACGAAGTCGCGGGCAGAAGCTAGTTTCTAATAATGGCAAAGACCTCGGGTACCCTGGCGTCAGCAAACATTCCCGATGCACTACAGAATTGGGGCTGTTTGGTAATTATACTTAAGGCAACATTGTATTGTAGTCTAAGGGTGTTGTAAGCATTCCGTGTAGGTATATTTTGTCCACCTGACAGGTATAAAAACTTAGACATTATGCTCTAAACAAGACAAGCTTAACATCCCTTGAGCACTTTGCGAATCCGCGTGCCAGCATATTAATTGCTGCGTATAGCCAGGGTCGATGTCCGGTCGTCTCGCATCTTCTCACATAAAATAACGTTACCTATAGGATTTATGACGATTTAAAGTTGACTTAACAACAATTTTCTATTAAATAGTTAGTAGAGACTGCCTATGAAGCTGCGAATCCCGGTAAGGGAATTTATTTGTGTGACGGGCACGAATATATTTGTTCGTGAGTCATGGATGTTTTCTATGTATACATTTAAGTATGGAAGTCGTGCTTCCGACACGTATCCACACGGGCCGAATCACGCGGCCGGCATACAGTTCTGCCGTAATCGGCCCGTGCGTTCCTATTGGCGTCGCGGCGTGACTACAACATGTACAGTCGACAACACAGCTAAGTGACCATCGGAAATCTAATCTGACCTTAAGTGCATTGTAATAAGGTTCTAGGTTTTCACGGTATGGTTAGTTAGGTGTGTTGCTGTGTGTACAAGTGGCGGGAAGGTTCGAAAAACATGTTTTTGAACCCGTTGTTTTTAAATCATTAAATTTCGGGAAAGTTTGAAAGAATTTAAGAACGTTTTCGTTTTATCATGTCATGTTTTTTAAGAAGTTCTCTATAGGATTTTTTAAGAAATTACCAGGATCTTTCCATCGGGATTTTTTCCAGTTTTTGGACATATTCGTCTGCACATCAGTAGACGTCACATCGTCATTGTTGAAACACACTTCCTTAATTCTCTTAAGCCACGCCCCCGTATTACCTCTACCCTTGTTATTTGTGTACAGCCAGCAACAGAAGTTGCTAAGCGGTCGTAGTGCTCAAAATCTACACACGAACTCTAAGTGTAAGGCCTGAGTGGACGCCCCGCTCAGAGCGGGGCGTGCAGCGTCCATATAAAACAAATCCAATATATATGGACGCTCGACGCCTCGCTCTGAGCGAGGCGTCCACTCAGGCCCTACACTAATGTCAAGGGAATAACGATCTGTGTAGGTCATTTTGAGCCTGTTGTACTAAGCAGTAACGATGTAAGGATTAGACCAGTTTTCTTTCCATGTTTTTTGTTTTTCTTTGTATGCCCGTTTACCCATAGTTCTATACTCTCTTTTATTCACAGGAAGTCCACTATGCAACCAAGGATTTAGCACAAATATGAAACTACTCATCCTTCTAACTATCATCACTACCATCTCCTGTGCGGACCTCCAAAACTTCATCCAAAACCTCAACGATGTGACCACCAAGTTCAACTCAATAGCGGCCGATATATCCTGGGAATCTTCCTTGAACCCTGGCAACACTGAGCTCCCGAGCAGGTCTGCCAACTATCAGAGAGAACGAATCGCGTGGGAGGAGAGGACGTGCGCTAGGTTGGCAGCATTGGAGCACCGTCAGTTGTTAAATGGAACCGAGAGGCGTATGACGTATTTGATGTGTAGAGGGCCGAAGTTCACGTTGGATGAGGCTAGGTATTGGGCTACATATCCATACTATCCATATCCATACTAATATTATAAATGCGAAAGTGTGTCTGTCTGTCTGTTACCTCTTCACGCTTAAACTGCTGAACTGATTTAGATGAAATTCGGTACGGAGATAGTTCGAATCCGGGGGAAGAACATAGGATTGTTTTTATCCCGGATATCATCCCCCAAGGGGGTGAAATGTGGGATGAAAGTTTGTATGGACCTACGATATAAACGAGTTCCCCGCGGACGGAGTCGCAGGCAAAAGCTAGTTCTTTATATACATTATTTTGTGCAGGCCACGCCTGATTTGGCGTGGAACCTGTGTGCTGTATTTTCGACTTTACCGAGAGCTACTTAAGTTATTAAGAATTTATTTATCTATATAAGTATTTATATCGTCGTCTGGCCCATTAGGCCCCCGGAGAGACCCGTCCCCTAATATATCTGTAACTGGCCGCTTGTGCGGGCCAACACAGGAACCTAACAATAAAAAAATAAAAAATAAAACTAGTACAGGTTTGGTTAGTTTGGGGCCAGGTCGATTAGTGTAAGATTATCACCAAATATTTATATTACTCTATATTTATTTTCAGGAAAATCAGCGTATTATATGAAGACCTACAATCTATATACTCTGATGCCAAAATCTGCATTCCTTCCGAAAAAAATATACCTTCCACCGATTTGGCAGGAATCGAGGCCGCCATCTTGGAATACATCTCAACTGTCAAACGAGTTCTTAATTTGAAAACAGGTGGCGTATCCAGGTACAATAGAATACAGTACCTATAAATAGTATTATAATTAATAAGTTACCGTCGCCTAATAAGCGTTGTAAAACAATAACAGTGTGATTAATAAAGAAAAGCCATTCATAGGACAGCTAATGATTTCCTTAACAAACAAAATATAGAAAGAAAACCCCAATGTTCCTTGGGTTATTAGGTTATTACAGAAAACATCCTATAAAAAAAAATGTTGTAATTTATTAATATATACGTGCAATCAATGTTTATACATAGCTATCGTCTAGAAGTGGTCGAATAGTAGGTATAGTTTTTAATTAAATCTATACAATAAAATACTGAACATATTATCCCAAAATTTATTTGGAGCAGCCCAACTGGGGAAGTACCTCCGCCTTGCAGAAGACCACAGCCATAATAACACTACTACTTGCTCTGTAGTAGTGTTGTGTTCCTGGAGGTGAGCAAGTTTGCCAGAGCTCCCAAGGATGCGTTGTGTTGAGAGCGAGGGAATTTGTTCCTTCAGCTCTCAACACAGCGAATCCTCAAACATATCAAGGGTCGGCAACGCCCATGTTACTCCTTTGGAGTTGCATGCGTCTATAGGCTGCGGTGTCTGCTTACCATCAGGCGGGCCGTACGCTTGTTTGCCACCGTCGTTGTATAAAAAAAATAAAAATGGCCGTGTGTGCCTTCTTAGGAGTATGTAGGTACATTCGAGATACATACTTACTATTGGGTAGATCGAATGCTTGTGTTTATCACCACCTGGGGAAAAAATCTTAAAATAACTCATCATTATCCAGGGCAGCAAAATTGGCGATCAATGAGAACCCCGTCGAGTCAATTTGTTTGTATGGAGACGTGGACTTCGACAAGATGATGAGGTTTTCGAGGAACGAAGATGTGCTGAAGTGGTTGTGGCTGGCCTGGCGGGGGAAGGTCGGACCGCCCATGAAAGGACCTTATAAGAAACTGGTTACTGTAGAAAATCGAGCTGCAAAAAGGAACGGTAAAGTATTTCTTTCCTCCTCTCGTCTTTATAGTTTATTCACTACGGGAAAGTAATTAAGTAGCATGTACATTGGTGGGGCTGTAATTGCTGTAATGTGGCTCCTTCAACCTTATGCCGCGATGAAACAAATGTGAAGTACTTAAATGGTCTAAAATTTTTTTACTGGCCGGGTACACCAAATATACCTATGTATGAAGCTTTTTTTTAGAGAGACAATATTAATCCTTCGCTACGCTACGCTCATGTATTCTTGGATACCACATCTGTCTATCTTAGTTTTATGAAAAATATTTATTGATAAAAAACATAGATAGGTACTAACAGTGTAAATAAAATACAATACTAAAACTACTATTAAATAAAAATAACTTAAACTAAACCTTAAAATCAGAAAAAAGTAATAGAAATAGCAACTAATTATATAAAAGACCTGGGCCTCTTGGCAGGGTGCCCATCACGCAAGCAGCACTCCCGCGCCGTACTGCGATTGCGATTCTTTGCGCGAGAAAGCTGCCGGCGCGCGAGTCGCCTGTTGCCTCTCTCAACCGTTTGCTGAGCTCCCTGTGGAGTTCCAGCGCACCTTTACCCCAAGGAACTAGTGTCTCGACGCCGAAAGCGAAGAACTGAGGGCGCCGAGACAGCTGTATTTTGAGACCTTGAGGCGTTCTCGAGCATCTGCCGCCGCCCCCGCACGTTTGGTAGTTGCTGGTAGGTAGGACGCCGCCCGGGTGTCAGTACAGGTGGCGTCCCACACTAGCGCACGGCCCGTCTTCCAGGGTATCAACGACATTCCATCAGGGCGCGTGCCATCGCTCCGCACAACCTGGGGCTCCAGAGCAGCAGGAACGTTGGCACTGACGAGCGCCCTTCTGAGAATGTCGTTTAGAGCGGCGTGGCGGGACAGGCGGCCGGCGCCCGAGTTGCAGGAGAGGCCATGGTGGCCTAGTCGGTCCACTGGAGCCCCACACGAAACACAGTTGTGACTTGTGCAAATCCCAGCTCCCAGCCGGATACCGACAGCTATGCGTAGAGTGTCTGGGTCGATAAAAGTGCCAGTGTTGGGCGAGGGAGTTTTAGATTATTGGATCCACTGAAATTCACATTAATTTAGTTCATGCTGAGTAGACCCCTCTTTTAAGGCAACATTTTTTCTAGACTTGATCATGTAGCGTACATAGTGTACACTGTTTTGTATTTTAAGCAATCTTTTAGTGCATCTTCTTTGGATCGGTACCTTTTGGTCTTTTCAGTTTGAGCCTTATTTAATGGTAATTCTTGTTGAATCATGTACAGTCAGCATCTTCAACAAGTATACACTTTTCGACCTTATCTCTTAGCAATAAGGTCCTAAAACCATCTAGATGTTTATGAAGCTGACTGTACCTACCTATTCAATTATAATATTACAGGTTACACAGACATCGGTGCGGCCTGGCGCGAAGAGTTGGAAGTAACTGACTTGCGCTTGGTCTGCCGTCGCCTCTATTACCACATGAAGCCGTTGTACTCCCTTCTGCACGGGGTAGCGCGGCACTACCTGAGGAAGGCGTACGGCGATGTGGTACCGGAGCGAGGGGCAATACCTGCTCATTTACTTGGTACGATATGTCTCACTCTTATTTATCCCTGTTGCATTTTTAACTACGGCTCTGGAACCTAGGAATCCCAGGATCCCGGGAAGAGTTGGAGGTAACTGACTTGCGCTTGATATGCCGACGCCTCTATTACCACATGAAGCCGTTGTACTCCCTTCTGCACGGGGTAGCGCGGCACTACCTGAGGAAGGCGTACGGCGATGTGGTACCGGAGCAAGGGGCAATACCTGCTCATTTACTTGGTACGATATGTCTCACTCTTATTTATCCCTGTTGCATTTTTAACTACGGCTCTGGAACCTAGGAATCCCAGGATCCCGGGAAGAGTTGGAGGTAACTGACTTGCGCTTGATATGCCGACGCCTCTATTACCACATGAAGCCGTTGTACTCCCTTCTGCACGGGGTAGCGCGGCACTACCTGAGGAAGGCGTACGGCGATGTGGTACCGGAGCAAGGGGCAATACCTGCTCATTTACTTGGTACGATATGTCTCACTCTTATTTATCCCTGTTGCATTTTTAACTACGGCTCTGGAACCTAGGAATCCCAGGATCCCGGGAAGAGTTGGAGGTAACTGACGTGCGCTTGATATGCCGACGCCTCTATTACCACATGAAGCCGTTGTACTCCCTTCTGCACGGGGTAGCGCGGCACTACCTGAGGAAGGCGTACGGCGATGTGGTACCGGAGCGAGGGGCAATACCTGCTCATTTGTTTGGTACGATATGTCTCACTCTTATTTATTCCTGTTGCATTTTTAACTACGGCTCTGGAGGCTAGGAATCCCAGGATCCCGGAAAGAGTTGAAGGTAACTGACTTGCGAGTGATCTGCCGACGCCTAGCCGTTGTATTCCCTTCTGCACGGGGTAGCACCGTACTACCTGAGGAAGGTGTACCGCGATGTGGTACCGGAGCGAGGGGCAATACTTGCTAATTTACTTGGTACGATCTCTCTCATCTTCTTCATACCCTATGGCATCTTCATCTGTGTCGCGACGACATCCGCCTTTTTCTAAGCATTATAATTAGCTATGTCGCTAGCGGAGCGTACTCTGATAGCCGTGCTGGAAACTCTGAATCCCAGTATCGTCTATTCGACCACATTTTTCTGTGCTTCTCTCGCAATTTTGGGGTTTTTTTTGGGTTTAAAAGTATCCTTTTTAATCCGGGGTGAAAATTATATCTCTACCTAATCTCATTTAAATCCATCCACCTATTTATGCGTGATTGCCTACCCAAGTGACAAACATCTATATTTCCACATAAACCAGGTATCTATGTACATATCCTCAAATTAATCATGTCATGGAAAACAACCTTAACGGCTTTAGAATATTATAGTGTATATTGTAAGAGGGTGGCCTTTGCCCAGCAGTGGGACACTTAAGGCTCTTAAATAAATAATAATAAATAATATTGTAACACTGCTGGAATTTTGTCTATTTTCAGGAAACTTGTGGGCTCAAAATTGGGAGGCAATAGCTGATCTTATTCTGCCACAGACTATAGACCTCGACAAGAGTCTCAAGCACACGAATTGGACGACTCTAAACATGGTATGTCCCTCAAACTCATACTCAGGCCCCGTATCATGGTCGGCCTTATCACACGATAAGTGACAGGATAGAGCGTCCGTCACTGGCAGACACCGTTCGATAGAACGAGACGACGCTCCTATATTGTCACTTATCGCCTGATAAGGCCGACCATGATACGGGGTCTGCAGAGAAAACAAGAAGTCGTTTAATCTTTATATGTAAAATAATAATAAATACACAAAAGAAGAATTCTATTACGGTCACAGGTGAGACACGCTGAAGACTTTTACCAGTCACTCGGGCTACCCGCCATGACAGATACATTTTGGCGCGAATCCGTGTTTGATCGGCAAAGTCAAACCACGCGCTGCCACGGCACTGCGGCGGACATGTTTAAAAATGGCGACTACAGGTATTACCAGTTTATTTTTAGGGTTCCGTAGTCGACTAGGAACCCTTATAGTTTCGCTTTGTCTGTCCGTCCGTCCGCGGATAATCTCAGTAACCGATAGCACTAGAAAGCTGAAATTTGGTACTAATATGTATATTAATCACGCCGACAAAAGTGGTAAAATATAAAGTGTTTTTTTATTTTTTATTAGGGTACCTCCCCTATACGTAACGTGGGGAGTGTTTTTTTTTTCATTTCAACCCTATCGTGTGATATATTGTTGGATAGGTATTTAAAAATGAATTAAAAATTGCTGAAATGATTTTTTGATAATGTTAATATTTTCGGAGGTAATCCGAATCGAGCTCCAGAAGTAAAAAAAAAGTGTCCCCCCCCCCTCTAACTTTTGAACCATAAGTTTTAAAAATATGAAAAAAATCTCAAAAATAGAACTTTATAAAAACTTTCTAGGAAAATTATTTTGAAAATAATTTCTGGACGAAAAACTACGGAACCCTACACTGAGCGTGGCCCGACACATTACATTGCCACATGCATTACATCCGTAATATTTCATTCACATTTTCAGTAAATCTTACAAAAAGTAAAATAATCCCTATTAAATGCCCTCTAATTTTCAGGCTGTTGTATTGCTCTGGGTCGTCTGCTGAAGACTTGTACGTAATTCATCACGAAATGGGACACATTCAGTATTACATGGCGTATGAAAATCAACCTGGTGTTTTTAGAGTAAGACAGTGTTCTCCAATTATGTATTACTAGCTTCTGCCCGCGACTCCGTCCACGTGGAACTCGTTTATAATAATGGCATTACGTGACCCTTATTAAACCAGGAAAAATCTTAACAGCGCGAAGTAGGACTGTGAAAAGCGCCATCTATTGCAACAATATGTAACTAAATCATTGTCGTCGAAAAACTACATCTAACATAAGAATTGTGTCTCAAAGGCAATACGTATAAAGAACGAATTAGGAAGTACATCTAGCGCCATCTTCTCATCTTACATTTGGTAACGCTAATTTCACGCTTGTTTGTTGGTCTCCATACAAAGTTTCATCCCCTTTTTCGTTCCTAAAAAGGATGAAATTTGACATAAATTGTAACTGGAAAGTTTCATAAAAACTCGTCCAGCAGTTTTTGAGATTAATCGGAACGTACATTCATCTATCCATTCATCCAAACTTTCGCATTTATAATATTAGTAGGATAAGTCATCTATTACTCCCAATAAGATAACAAAACATTTTTGTGTGTTAACTGTTTAAATCCTAATTGATTTCAAAACGTTTCAGCAAGCGAATTCAGCTTTACATGAAACCATTGGGGACACGATAATGTTTGGCGTACAGACACCACAACACTTACACCGACTTAGTTTGATCAACGACTCCCTACTATACGTCAACCCGCCAAAGGAATCCTACAACAAAGAAGAAACCTTAATTCCAGAAGACCAGGGTTCAAATTTCAACGAAAAACTAACAAATGACGACTGGGTACTAGACCCGAATTGGAATGTCATAACTACTGATGACGTCTTACTTCTAAAACAAGCTCTAAACAAGATACCACAGATTCCATTTTCACTCGTCATAGATGAATACAGGTGGAGGTATTTTGAAAAGGATTTGAGAGAAGATGCTCTGAATAAGGAGTTTTGGGATCTGGTTCTGGAGTTACAAGGAATAGCACCTCCGGAGAAAAGAGACGAAGATGGGTTTGATGCTGGGGCTAAATATCATGTGCCTGATAACACACCGTTTATTAGGTAAGATTTTAAAGTGATTTCTCCTTAAATTAATTCTCCTTGTTTATGTTGAATGACAGCGTGAATTTACCATACATTTTTTTTTGGGTTTGAGCCTTCAAAAGCTACAGTGATACCACGGTGGGGGCAAGCTTACTTCCACCCTGATTGTAAGTGGTCACATCTATAGATGCCTGCAACTCCAGGGGTGATTCCCATTTCCAAACGCATTGCCGACTCTATTTATTTGAGGATTCGTTGTGTTCAAGCGAGATAGAGTAGAGAGACGGTGTCTCCATACGATTGTTTAACGTTGTACAAAAACAACAAAAAAACTCCACAACACAGCGCGGTCCGACAAAAATAAGTTAATAACTAAGTTTGTAATTATGCATCAAAATGTTCGATCGATTTGCGGTAAAACTTCACTGCTAGAACTGTTATGTAGCACTGAAAACCCGGATGTATTAGGATTAAGCGAAATTTGGTGCCAAAAACGTGATTTGGAACGAATAAGGTTATGTCGGTATGACCTTGCGAACGCCTACTGCCGCGCACGAGTCAACGCTCATGGTGGGGTGGCGCTGTATATACGCGAAGGTGTGCAGTATAGGCAGCGTAATGACTTTCATTGTCTTTGCGTTCCTTATCACTTTGAAATTACGGCGATTGAAATTGTATGTATTGATCTAGTTATTATTGTATTATACAGAACCGGAAATGGCGATTTTGACATATATTTGGAGAAATTGGAATTGTTATTAAATAAGTTATCAGACGAAGGTAGAAAGTTTCTTATAATTGGCGATCAAAATGTTAATTATCATACTGAGAACAGTAGGAGGCAACGGGTGGACGATATATTGGATAGTTTTGACTGCGAAAACACAGTTACTTTTCCTACTCGCGTGACTACGGAGTCTGTGTCATCCATCGATTGTGGTATAACAAATCATGCCCTAGATAGTATTATTGTGTTGCCAGTGAACACGTTCATTAGCGATCACAATGCGCAAAGGTATGAATTGACAACTGAAAGGAGGGTAGGGCGCATTAAAAATGGATCCAACCAGTTTGTGGAACGACGGCTATTTAATCAAGATACATTCCGTTTATTTTATTTTGACATTTCCAATTATGATTTTACTTTTATTTATTCTGATTCTATTGACATTAATTTCAAATTTAATAAGCTATTTAATATACTGACATTTTACATTAATCTACATTTTCCAATAAGGAGAATAAAATTAAATAAAAATAAGCATTCTGTCCCTTGGATGAACGACGAGCTGTCCGAATACATTTGTAAATACAATGACCTTCAAGAAATAAAACGCCAATATCCTAATAATCGACTAATATCAGACTGCATTGCTCACTATTCTCGACTTATTAAATCGGCCACTCTGCGTGCTAAACAATCGCATATAGAAAATAAGTTGAGAGAAAGCGAGAACTCTAGTAAGGCTATATGGAGGATTGTAAATGACGAAATAGGAACCAAAACTAGATCTCAACCAACGTTCAACTTACATGATCCTATTTCGAATACCAAACTGTTAGACAGTGAAGTGCCAAGCATGCTTAATTCTTATTTTTTAGACATTGCATCTCGATATACTATTCGAAATGATGAATCATTATCTACACACTACCTACGTCAGCATCTAGGCAACTCAGACGTGCCTGTATTTCATCTCCCCGTAGGGTAAGTGCACCAGTGAATGAACGCTTAAGGATTTTTTTGATTTCAAAAAATGTTTTATGTAAGATAGCTATACTTAATATCGGCCATGACTGTTTGTATAGATGAAACAAGTATTCTAGTTTGGTTAAATTACTTTGCTTTTGCAATAGTTTTCCATAATTTTAAGTTATATGACCTTTTAGGTAGAAAAATGGGAAATCACCGGTGAATGAACACGGTTTTCTAGTAAATGAACAACTAAAACCAGCGAATGAACTACTGTTATAGTTGTTGTTTATTGGGTTAAATCGTTGTCTATCGATTTTGTTTGGCTTTATATCGATATACCAACAGACGGAATAGCGTTATTGGTTTACTTTTTCTACAACAATTAATAAACTGTAACAAATGTACGTTCATTAACTGGTTCCGAAAAAAATAGTAAAACCAATAAATGAACCAAGTAATTATCGGTTGATGTTCATTCACTGGATATCTGTAAACCAGTGAATGAACTAACTTCATGTTCGAAAATGAGGTTTGTTCGAACACTGGGCCAACGATAGACAAGCCATTACTGGTTATGTTAATAGAAAGTAAATCTTATTAAAATCACTAGAACATAAGATATTGCGAAAACATTAAAACAGTCGTGGCCAGTGAATGAACACTGCAGTTCATTCACTGGATTTGGGCGGTTTTGAATTCTAGTTATAGAACACCGACTAAAAAATGAGAATCTACACTTGAATAACGTAAAACGATGTTTTAGTAGCACAATTTCACTCTTATGATTTCCTAAAACCAAACACCATAAGTCACAAGTTTATAAAACTAGTACAATGGCACATCAAATAAACGGTGACATACTTGTCCCCTTATTACCGGCTCATACAAAACATCCACGCCCGTAGCCCGCGAACTTTAAGCTTCTCTCATTTAGTAATTGTTGCGACTGAGTTGATATAAATGTTACAAACCCCTTACAGTGAATGCTTCTAATCGAGAAAAAAATACCTGGTATGCTAGAAATATACAGAACTCTTAATTTAAGCAAATAAGCAGCGTTTCGTTCATTCACTGGAGCACTTACCCTAGTTACGCACGATCTCTTGCACATGACAATACAATCAATGTTAAAGACGCGTAAAACCGTGGATACATACGATATTTCTTTAGACATTATCCTATGTATCTATCCGGTCGTCTCTGACATATTGGTTGTATTGATAAATAGTATGTTTGAAACTGGCGTCTACGCCGATGTATTGAAATGTACTAGGGTATGCCCAGTATATAAAGGGAAGGGCGAAAAAACTGACGTCAATAACTATAGGCCGATCACCATAGTACCGACCATCTCGAAAATTGTGGAGTCCATCCTGTCATCTAGCCTGATGAACCATCTTGAAGCAAATGACCTTCTCTCACCAAACCAGTTTGCTTACAGACAAAACATGTCAACAACTGCAGCGGCGCACAAGATGGTTGATTGCATTATGACGGGGTTGGACAGCAGGTACAAGATGGCCGGTATTATGTGTGACCTGTCAAAGGCCTTTGACGTAATCAGTCATACGCTCCTATTAAATAAATTAAAATATTATGGCGTTGGAGATAAGGTTCACGATTTATTTAGTTCTTTTATGTTAAATCGAAGGCAGAAGGTCAAACTATCCATAAATGGAACAACTCTTGAGTCTGACTATGGATACATCAACCAAGGCATCCCTCAAGGATCAGCCCTAGGCAACACCTTGTTCTTGGCCTATGTAAATGATCTCCCGTCTGCTATCACCATAGGCTTGCCCGTGCTGTTTGCAGATGACACTACGGTCATAGTTAGTGCGCAAACGCACGAGCAGCTTGGTGCGAAGATAAGTGACGCATGTAGGCAGTTGCAGCAGTGGTTTTGTGCAAATGGGTTACTTTTAAACGTCACTAAATCGAACATAATGATATTTTCAGGACGGAATATAACTGTGCCTCCCTGTATATCAAACTGTCCAATGCCAGTATGCAACGAGACTAGGTTCCTTGGCTTTATGTTAGACTCAAATCTTAACTGGAAGTGCCATGTCGATAAGCTGTGTGCTGGGTTGAGTAGTGCGGTATTTGCACTGAGAAAGTTGAAACCCCTAATTTCGAATGTCTCATTAAAATCGGTGTACTATGCTCATTTCCATTCATTAATGACTTATGGAGTACTCATCTGGGGAAACTCAACGGATGCCAATCGAGTCTTCATAATGCAAAAACGGGCATTACGAACGCTAGCTGGTGTGAAACCTCGTGACTCATGCAGAGAAATCTTCATAACGCACAAAATTATGACGCACTACTCCACATACCTATTTGAAATTATAATGTTTGTTAGACGAAACTTAACCATGTTTAGGGTTGTCGAGGTATCAGGTAAGACTATTCGTTCCACAGGCCAACTAAGAACAGTCCCACGTCGCATGGCACTTGCAGGAAAAAACCCGCGCATCATAGGTCCTACGTACTATGAACGTGTACCCGCCGAAATACGCATAGAAACATCAGAAACAATATTCAAGCGTCGATTAAGAAACTTTCTATTGGAAAATCCACTGTATTCTATAAGTGAATTTTTTGACATAACCGCATAATTTTTATTTATTGTTTTTTGATATATTTCAATTATCGTATTATTATGTACTGACGATCCTTTTAGGTGAACTTTGATAACTATGACATAAATTTAAATTAAGTGGACATAGTTATATTTCAATTGTTAGTTATTAATTATTATTCTTCAAATTACTTTTATTGAATGTTATCGTATGTTGTTGACGATCACAATAGGGATTCTTTTAAATTGACATGGAATGTAATTTATAATGTAATCTTATATTGTGAGTAAATGAATCTGAATCTGAATCTGAATCTGATACTTTTGTCAGAAAACGCAGCACAACCTTGGGACCTCTCTGGTCTTACTCGCAACCAGAAACAGAACACCACATACCTTAGGACCAACTTGTCGTTTTTTCCTCCCGAGTCCCGAGTTAGAAAGAACTAAATGGTCCAAAATAATAGAAATGAAATATTAAAGGAAAAGATTTTCATTTGTTTTGTCTCTTCTATTTGAAAACAAATGAAAATTCTGGATTATTGTCCCGACCGCTCTGTTGAAATTAGGTCTCAGGGAACGTTGTGGTTTGGTGAAGGAAAACATCGTGAAGAAACCGGCCTAATCCGCCTAATCGCAATAAGGTCTAGTTTTCCCTCTGGGTTGGAAGGTAAGATAACAGTCGCTTTCGTGGAACTAGTGCCTATGCCAAATCTTGGGATTAGGTGTCAAAGCGGACCCCGGGTTCCTTTAGGGCAAAACCGTGAATAACGCTAGAAGGATGATGAGGATTAGAAGGTTATGATTGCGGTATTCTGTAAGACGGAGACATCCTAGTTGGACGGCTCCAAGGGCGTAAGAGCATCACATGACTTTCCACTGAGCCACCTCTCTAAACTCTTTATTTCCAGATATTTCCTAAGCAGTTTCCTGCAACACGAGCTGTTTGAGAGTCTGTGCAAGGCTGCTGTCTTCGGACGAGTTGGGGCTATGGAGGAAATACCGAAGACCATACCGATGAACAGATGTGACATCTACGGGTCTAAAGCTGCTGGGAAACTGTTGAAGTAGGTTTTTTTTTTCTTTTATTAACCCCTACCCCACCCGCTTTATTCCCGTAGATTTTATAAAAGTTGTATATATGGGGATATGTTATAGGGTTGTAATGTAGTTGTATCACTGCAATATGACATTTACTCCATCTTTGAACCAATAATTGATAAAAGCGTCACTGAAATTTAAACTTCATGAGCAATACCTGTCGTTACATCACATTGACTGACTACTGCTGATTGGTAACGCGAACTGAATACTGACTATACGTACCTGCAATATATTTGCGCACGTATTTCTTTGACTGATTATTTCTGTATCTAGCAATAACAATACATAGCTATCTGAATGTGGATGAAACATCCATTAGTGGCCTCCAACCACCACTTATAGTCACCCCTTTCCTCACAGAATTTACCACCGCACCCGTAGGTTACCGCACTGTATAACATGTGCAACTGAATTAGTCTGAATATTCTGAATGTCGTCTTGTTAATGTATTGTATACCAATTGTATACACTGAATCTCTGATCTCTGATATTGCTTTACTTCGCATCATTTGCCATAGCTAAAAGTTGTATACCCTGAATCGCTGATCTCTGATAGTGCTGTACTTCGCATCATTTGCCATGGCTAAAAGCACGGTGCGAAATACATCAAACATAACTAGTGAATCATATTAAAACTCACCAGGAATCACAGTAACAAACACTAAACCATAACATAGCTTTTCGTAAGCTTACCGTCATATAATAAAATTGACACACCTATATTGACATTTGGCAGCTCTGATTTTAAATTCACCGCTCACCAAAAAGTACGGATAATAACCGAATATTACCTATCATTTGACCAGTCGATTCTTGGTCTCATGTTTTCTTATACACAAGCTTATATACTTACTGATTTGACACTTAACCCGTCGAGCGCGCTAGTAACACACGTGTGTTACTAACGGAAAATAGTAAAGGGCTGGGTTCGAAGGTAGTCGTAAGAACTGCTGAACTTGGTTGCGTCTGGGGTTAAAAAAAGTCTGCAAGAATGTGTTTTCGAAAGAAACTTAGGGTGAGGTGAAGTGACAAGTGTTTCTTTTGCAGAGATTTTATGTCAAGAGGCCACTCCCAGCAATACCAAGAAATACTCCAAGCGACGATCGGCACAGACGTCATCTCCTCATCAGCACTCGAGCGCTACTACCGCCCTCTGTACAAGTTGTTGGTCAAACTCGTGCGCGCGCACCGAATCCCTATTGGGTGGTAGACGACCAATCAGAAGACGCTGTCAAAATTTGAATTCTAGTCGTAAAATGTAATATTTTTGAAACGCTCTTTAGATTTTGAAGTTTCTTGTTATTTTCTTAGTATATTTATTGCTGTATTCAGGGCACGCAATTATTTTTTATTCAGTCGCAAGATGCAACGTTTTTTAAAAGTTCTACTGATTTGAATGTTTTAAGCATTTTAATTTAATTTATTTATTTAGGTACCTAACAAATGTGTGTAGCTTTTGAAAAACTTAGTATTATGAATATTGCAATACTTGATCGTCAAGCCGTGTGCTTCAATTTTATTTTATCACAGTGTGTTTTTTTCATTGGTCTTGATTCTATAAACGAAGTCATTTGTTTGAGCACTCCTATTTAGACATCGAAGGTTTTCAAAAGGGTCAAAATGAAAGCACCAAAATAAATTAACAATAAATACACTTTAATAACCTAAAATGTTCTTAAATAGTGCTTACAAATTGTCAATCAAACTTAATAGATAAAAGTAAAAAATGGTGGACCTATAGACAATTGTTTAGAAAATAAATACATGCTTCACAATAATTTATTTAAAGCGTCCTTATTTCCGCTAATTATTCAATATTTACACAAGATTAGTGGTAATTTATGTACAACTAAGTTTATTTACATATTCTATATAGGCACTTAAGAATTACACCTTTTCTTTAATGGTGCACTACATAATTCCGAAGAGTTATTTGACCGACACCATATTTTTCGGATATATTCATAATTCCGAAAAACATTTTTGATTTTTTGTTTTTTAGGATACCTACCTATAAATAATATGAACCTAACCAAACATATTTATATATTTCATCAAATCATCCGCGTCGAAATTCCTTTAGCGGAAAATGGCGTTCGGAATTATGAAATTTCGGAATAATTATGGTTTCGAACAAATGAGTCTTCGGAATTTGTCTGTGTTCCCTTCTTTAATATTGCAATTTAGCGAGTATTCTATTGCAAAGACGTTATCACATTTTTAGCCTAATATAGTTTTTTGTAAACTGAGATTTCTAATACGTTTATTGGTAAGTTGTTCATATAGAATATGACAGTTTTATTCTCTCTCCCGCTTTGGGAATCAATGTAATAGCCAAGTACCGACTAAAAGGTTTACCATTATAAATTCATACTTTATGAATGATTTATTATTAAATTGGGTAAGATCGACATGGAAATAATTAAACTGCGTATTTTTATATTATAATCCCACCCTTTAGTAGCAGATTTCAAAGTAAAGCCGGGACAAAAGTTAAAAAAACATTAGGTACTTACTTATTTGTGGCAAAATGTCGGTCTTATACCACTTGTACAGTCGCCATCAGATATATCGGAGCGGCCAAAGTGCTCACGAATATCTGAACACGTCTCTAATGCCTCGACAATAGAGTGCGTACAACGTGTGCTGATTGTGAGCACTTTGACCGCGACTGTACGTACTCGTCACAAATTCAATCATTCATAGAGGATCTACTACAAAACGCACAAATCAAATCGACTCTCTTGTCTCTCTTTCTCTCTCGTCAAGTATAAAATATTGGAGCGCAAGAGACAGAACGATCGTATTTTTAATTTCTGCCTCACGCCTAACGCTAGCGTAGCAGCAACCACATGCACGTCTTTGATCGAATAGTACAAGGTTCTAACTACAGTGTTTAACTTTAGAAGCTAGAACCTTGTACCATTGAACCATTGAACCATATTGAATCACTTACTAAACAAATTTTAAGCCACAAAGAAAATTCGTTGTAAGGATACGACTTAAGCGAATATAAACTTTTGTTTATAAACAAAGTTGAATCAACATTTTGGAGAGTACGATCACTGTATGAGGACACGCTTGACGGTTGATTCATCTTTATTAATATATAATAGTCTATATTTTTTGTGTATATTTGGTGGATGACGAACTAAGCACGCTCGCTCACTCTTCTCTACTCGTCTATAATGATTATGAATACGCTCTATTGGGCTCTCCTTATCTGCGCTCGGTGTTATGTACTACAACGTCTAAAACATCGAATGCGTTCGCCTTGACGATGTCTGATGGAATAAAGGTTTCGTTGCGTGTTCTACGAGTTTGCATCATTCTGCTATCAAATATCTGTGTCACTGAGGAAAGGGTATCGAAACCAGCTTTTACCACTCATTTTGGTTTGTTCGATTTCACTATTATGAATTTCGGTCTGTATAACGCGTCAAAGATTCTCAGAAGTTATTCTCGGTAAGTTACTTCTTCAAGCAGTTTTAGAGAAAACAATGATTTTAAAAAGACGATCAGTGTGGAAATTTAAAAAAAATATTCGGGATAAGGACAAGCGAATGATGATTCGCCACGAGCACGAGTTGAGAATTTTTAAATTTTCCAGTTTGATTGAAATCTGGCGTGGTGTTGGCGCAGGATGCTTAAGATCAGCTGGACAGAAACGTGTACCAATGAAGAAGTGTTGGAAAAGGCTAAAGAAAAAAGACAGATAATATCCGCTATAGAAAAACGCAGAGCTAAATGCATCGGCCACATACTGAGACATGAAGGGTTGAACGTTATTACCTGGAAGGTAAAATAGAAGAAATAAAAGGGAGAGAAAGGCCCAGAATACCATACATGACACAGATGAAGGAATGGTACTGTAGCCACACATACCAAGAAGTAAAGACGAGAACCCAAGATAGATTGGAATCGAGAATGCTGCAACGACAGAGAACCAGGCCCTCTTAATATTCATGATGATGATGATCGAAATTTAGAATTTCATTAGCGGACTTTTCTGATTAGTAAACGTTTACTGTTAAAAATATGATTCTCATACGTCAAAGTAATCAAATATAAAAATATTGTAACAATGTCATGAGGCTTGTAGTGCCGATGTCCTGTACTTGTCAATATCTGCTTTCCAGTTAGATGGTACAGTTCTTGTTATTTATTATTTTGCGTTAATCTTAAACTGTTCTGCTATAGTTATACATGATCATTAATGAAATTAACAAGGAGAATCGGACTGTATGGAATTGGAATCGATTTTGTAATTCTCAAGTATTCTGCCATATCCGCCAAGCCTAAAACATGCACACTTTAGGAGGTGTAACAGTGATTTAACCCTCTTATGATGTGAGTGCCACATATCGACTGGTTAATTAAGCTTAAGTACCTTACTTACCTACTGCTGGGGAGCAACAACCCAAAGTGGATCATAGCCTCCGACTTAAGACCGCCATGCTTCCCTGTCCAATGCCATTTCTGTCCAATCGACGGTCTGGAATTCGTTCAGGGTTCGTTCGGGGTTAATTAAGCGAATGTGTCCAATCGATTTGGCAGTCACATCATAAGAGGGTTACTTCACTGTCAAACCTCGCAAAGCATCCCAGACCCGGCCCATCATAAGTTAGGCAAGTTACAATGTGTTTATGTTACAATCAGCGCGTATGATTCGATATAAGTACCATACTGATCACAATGAATTGAATTAAGCTCCTGATTCATTAGTCTACACTAATAATATTATAAAGAGGAAAAAAAATATAGTTTGATTTTTTTTTATTGAATAGGCTCCGAAACTACTGGACCGATTTGAAAAATTATTTTACCATTAGAAGCCGACATTATCCCTGATGAACATAAGCTACTTTTTATCGCGGGAAAATGCTTCATTTCTACAGGAAAACGGGTAATCCGTGCGAAGCCGGGCCGGGCAGGGCCTAGTTGTGAATATAAATTCAGAATTTTACACAGGAATAATACCCTGGTAACAAAACAATTGTCGTGCTTCAACCCTCATCAGCAGATTCTTCCTGTTATGTACAGACTGTATTAAGATTAACCTTTGTAACATAATAACTTTAGCAGAACAATTTAACTGGAGTAGAAAAGTTGCATTTAAATCGTTTATTCCATTGCATATTATCCTTCCAATTATCAAACAATGGGTGAAAGATTTTCTTAATTTCACTAAATTCATTGGTCATTGTCATCTGACGATGACCATTCGACGTACATTGCTGGCTTGATGGGTATAGACGGTCGCTGGACAGCCTCATTACTTATCGACCCAGCAATGCACGTCAAATTCCCATCGTTGGATAACTTCAAGTTTGTGAAATAGAGACCAGGCTTTCTGAAATCATTATCACCGAGGCACAACCCTACGGTTTTAGTCCATATTCAATTTGAACTGTATCCCCTTGACATAGGGCTGAATATTAAGACAGGGTGGTTGCATGGCTTATCCAATCAACTGTATGGGCGACCCTGTGGTAGATGCCTGGCTGTCCGCGGCTTGCGCACGAATAGCCAGCGGAGACGACGCCAATCAGGTACCATCTGCCAGCTCTTTCTAACATGAGGGGGCCCCCGCTGTCGCCTTGACAACTGTCCTTTCCACCTCCTCGGTAACCGGCGCAGAGCATCTCAGGATAGATCACGACGTTGATGCCTGGAAACAGAAATACGTTTTGATGAGCTAAAGTGGTTGATAAGGAATAAAGGAATACTTCATTTTATTCATATTTAATATCCTCTAAAAACATAAAAACAACTAAGGTATAAACTTAAGGAACATAAAAATATTTATAACGGAATATAACTAAACTAAACCCATAAAAAGTAAATGCAGGTTCCCGTCATTGGTTATGGTGCCCAGAAGGCTGGCAGCGTTGCCTCTTTGGATTGCTAGGCTAATCCTTTGGCCAAAATAGCTGCCTCTGGTCGCCGGAGGTTTGAATGAGCCGTTTCGAAAGTTCCTTATATAGGGCTTTCGCGCCCGGTCCCCACGGCACCAGTTTCCACTCCGAACGGCGCAAACATGTAGCCCTCACCAAGGACAGCATATTTGCGCCGCTTGTGTTGCTCTGCCGTGTAAGGAATACTCAACTAGGTAAATAAGAAACTTAAATGCAAGTGCGTTCAGCTGTCGATAGATTAACAGTAGTTGCAGTTAGTATGCATCATCTCATGACTTTGACATTGAGGAGTTACCATCTCTGAGAACGAATATCGTGGAATTATTGGTCGCCCCATTCGTTGCGCTCATTTTGTGAGTCTCAAGCTTTACTATATTATGTACGCCGGCTGGCTGATTGATTGATTGTTGATTGATTGGTGCGCTGCGAGGGCTCATATCGTGGGACAACTTGGACGCTCCATACTGTACTATTGTGTTTGGGCTGGCTATATTATTTTCGCGCTGGGCTTTAAATTACAATTACAAAAGAAGCAGTTAAGGGGGTACATTGGAAATTATCGCGTGCTTTTAAACGCCGTTCTATAAGGTCTGATTTTCAGATATATGATTCTTGACTATACGATTGTTTATCTGATTTAATCGATACATGATTGCCTATTTTTTCTTCGATAGAAAAACATTCCTAACTTGGGTCTTTATTTTCCTTTTTTTACTCAGCCTACTCAAACAATACATTATTTTACGACACAATCAAGTTAATACTTTAGTATTTTATCTCATCTAAAATCTCACTTAATGAAATATAAATAAAACTTCAGTAAGTTAGGTATTTATAGAAATTGGTCCAAAAAAGCCATTCCCGAAGAGGAAGGCATAACTAAAAACACGTCTCTCTGTCAAGAGGGCGTGGTCGACTCGAATCAAGGCATCCCCTTAAGAAGAGAAACGAAAGTAAATAATAACATGTAGGTACAGGTAGAGGTGTAGGTGGTCTTATTGCTCTCTTCCAAACAAATTTTGGGTCCAACCTTTTGCGTTACTGAGTTCTCATACTTATGAAAAAGGGAAAGAACGAGGAAAAGGAGAGTGAGAGGGTGGAGCAGAAAATGACTGTATATTACCGTTAGCTCGATGCCACCGCTCACACACGCGGTTGTCGAGCACTGGGACATCAACGGCTTGCAACGTGCGCGGGCGCAACCGCGAGCCCGGGCTGAGCGCGCCCCACCCCGCCGCCCAGCCGTACTGCCCGAGGAAGTCACTGCCACGTTCCGGCAGGCAGATGGGTGCTGAAACGAGAGAGAAGTTCATCAGTTTTTTAAAATGTTTTTCACAAGAACGGTTGATATCGAATACTCGTATGCAAGAGATATTTGTGGTCGTATTCATAAACGTTCAACAAACCTACTTACTTTAGCTAACACGCCTCTAAAATACGTTTGTATTTATCAGTCACTTTGACATTTGTGTTGAGAAAGGAACACAACACATTTTATTTAAAAAGAAGGTTTGTTAAGTTCTATGAATAAGGAGGTAAATATATTACGTGCAAACCTAGAAAGAAAGATACTTAATCCACTTGTGGATCAGTGATGTAACCAAATGCATTGGAATGTGTCGAATAAATAAATAAACCCGCGTTCTTCAGTTCGACAAACGGAATATCTGAATAAAGGAGGCAACCAATTGCACGGCTCGCCTGGTAGCTAGCGGTCACGTTAGCCTATGACCGCTTGCAACTCCAGGGGTAGGATAACAAGTGTCTTGTGGAACCCAGTACCTACCTAAGAAAACTTCGAGACTATTATGAATGCTTTATTTACCATTTTTATACTACGACGGCGGCAAGTAAGCATACGGGCTATCTGATGGCAAGCAGACACCATAGCGTATGGACCCTTGTGTCTCCAGAATAATCACAAGCGCGTCGCCAACTACCCTTTATTCATTCGAGCTACCTTGATACTGTTACTCACCGATATGCGGCATATAGTGCACGCTCCCTGTCCAGCGTGAGCACAGCCACGTCGAATCGGCCCGCCTGCGGCATGTGATTGACGCCGAACGTGTACGCCGGGAGGTGCTCCGCCGCCGAGTTGATTACGTAGTCGCCGAGTAGTGAGTACTAACATACTTAGTGGTCCATTTAGAAAGATGGTGCCTCACACCTTTAAGACACTGGTGCCAAACAAGCGCACTGCTCACCAGCCTTTGGACGTTTGTAACTCCAGAAGTATCACATGCACGTTGCCGACCGTTTAACAATGTAGGTACGAGGGTTGCCTTTTATATTTCGGGATTTGAATAAGCTAGGGTGGCCATCGGTCAAATGAGGTTTAAAAAGTGTAGTACAAACATTTTCGCGGCAATATTATGAAAAAAAAAGTTTTGACGCGATCGTATTTTGTTTTTAATTATCATTTGAAAAAATATCGTTTCGGCTACCATGGAATTTTTCCGCGAACATTTTCGGGCGATTATTTTGGTATCCACCGCGAACAAACTTTTTTGACAGCTTAGGTAATGCAATATTGTTTGTATGCTGGTCCCACCAATGCCCAAAAACGCCTCAATCTCTCGATAAGTCACGTGCTGACGGTCTTGCAATATTAGTTCACGCACAGAGTCAATGATACGGGACAACCAAAGATTTTGGACGACCTTCGCGGAACTCGCCCCCAAGCGAACTACGGCCACTAACAAACTGCAAACCAACGATAAACACTCGTCCTTGATGGTGCTTGATCTCCAAAAGTTGAAATAAGTTCATCGATACACTGTTGTTGACTGAGGCTGCGTCGAAAATTGTAAAAAATAATCACCCGAATATGTTCGCGATTCAATTCCAAGGTAACCGATACGATATTTTTTCAAATGACAGTTAGTTACAAAATACGATCGTGGCAAATCTTTTTTTTTCTTTATATTGCCGCCAAAATGTTTAAACTACACTTTTTAAACCTCATTTGACCGTTGGCAACCCTAGCTTATTCAAATCCCGAAATATAAAAGGCAACCTTCGTATACACTACTGTGGTGGCAAACAAGCACACAGCCTGGTTTTTTGTGCCCTAGTATCTACGAAAACTTTAAGAAACTTGATGCCTTATTTGCCTAGTTGAATGATACTATTACTCACCGATATGCGGCATATAGTGCACGCTCCTGTCCAGCGTGAGCACAGCCACGTCGAATCGGTCCGCCTGCGGCGTGAACTTAAACAGCGGGTGCACTTTGATGCCCCGCACGCCGAACGTGTACGCCGGGAGGGGCTCCGCCGCCGAGTTGATTACGTAGTCGCCGAGGGTTACTCGGACGTGGCGGGGTTGCGCGCGCGCGACGCAGTGACCCGCAGTGACTACGTGGCGACGGGAGATTAGGGAGCCTCCGCATCTGGAATGCGAGAGGATTGTATAATAATAACTGCATTCAAATTGAAAAAAAAAACACCGGTTATAATAGTCTCAGATAATATTACCCTGGATAATGTAAGGA
This sequence comes from Epinotia ramella, assembly GCA_947578815.1. Taxonomy (NCBI): domain Eukaryota; kingdom Metazoa; phylum Arthropoda; class Insecta; order Lepidoptera; family Tortricidae; genus Epinotia; species Epinotia ramella. The sequence goes on along the minus strand of OX388226.1, from coordinate 2,056,880 downwards.
TTTTAAAGCTATCTTACACACCTAAATCAGTGGAGGCGTTTGGTTGCTCCAGTGGAATAAAGAGACTCATATGTGAGTTTCTTAAGATCTACGTCAAAAGATATGAACACTGTAAACATTATTTCACATTGAGGTGACAATTTAAAGGATCAAGTACCTACATTGAAGAAGCTGAAAATGTTTACGTTACAAGCTTAAGGGGATGATTTGATTTGAGTCGACCACGCCCCTTGACTAAGACACGCTTATGCCTTCCGCGCACGAGAAAAAGGGGTGCAACACTTCTGGAATGGCTTTTTTGGACAAATTTTGATAAATACCCAACTTACTGAAGTTTTATTTATATTTCATTAAGTGAGATTTTAGTTGAGATAAAATACTATATTATTAACTAGATTGTGTCGTAAAATAATGTATAGTTTGAGTAGGCTGAGTAAAAAAAGGAAAATAAAGACCCAACTTTGGATTTTTTTTCTATCGAGGAAATTTTAGGCAATCATGTATCGATTAAATCAGATAAACAATCATACAGTCAAGAATCATATATCTGAAAACCAGACCTTATTGTTTCTTAATCTAGTCAGAACGGCGTTTCAAAACACGCGATTATTTCCAATGCACCCCTTAACGCTATGGCACGACATATGTTAAAAACGTAAAAGACGTGTAAGCGTGTTTAATTCTTGGCTGCTTTTTATTGGATCGGAATGGGAATCAAATGGATAATTTGAGGACGGCGATCAAGGAAAAGAAGTACCTAGTTATTGAATAGGTATAGGATATATATAATGTAAAAGATGGTAATAGAATCAAAGTAGTATGTGAAGGCAACGGGAAGGTAATGATGGACAACGGAGCAAAGCAGTAATTGAGTGTAGTCATTTATAAGTTAATCGGTTATATACCTATAAGCATCAGAGTAGTATTTTGAAGACGAGGCTTCGTAAACGAATGTCCTAATAGGTCTGATATCTTAGCAGAGACCTACTTCACAAAGCTGGAAGCTATTACAACTAGTCTAAACCTGCAACGCTGGTCAAATTAGAAACTGGTCTGGTAAGATTAGAGAAGAGATTAGGTTATAGAAATACAAGAAAAATTGGTTAAGGGGCTCCCATAGGCCAATGACCTTCGATCTGAATCCCTTAGTTTTCTTATGTTTTTTGTAGCTTATTATATTAACAACAACGGCTTAAAGCAATATAGTATCCCATATTTACTTCAAAGTTCATTGTTTTCGAGATATTTGGCATCAAAGTTGAACAATTTTAGGCCAAAAAACGAACCCAAATATGTAGATTTCGTATATGTTAGATCTTTCAAGCCAATAGCGATACGAAATAAGTAAGTGTTTTTTTAGACAATGTTTAGAAAAGTCATACAAATTTCATAAAAATCCGGTGGACCAAAATGGAGATAAAAGATTGAAGAACCGATAGCCGTTTCATTTATAATTCTATCTGTAGTGCAAAAGTAGGAGATACGATTCAAAACTTGTCAAATATCGATGAAAACCTCGGGTAGCCCCTTAAGTTACAATAGATACCTATAGTAAATGAGCGCGTCTCGCTATCCACCTTAATAGTTTGGCGAGTATATATTTAGAATTAGAACGTGTCACTATTTGGGGGAGGCCTATGTCCAGCAGTGGACGTCTTTCAGCTGATATGATGATGATGAAACTATCTCTTCTAAACGATAAGTTACGTTCGAATTTAAACATTCGTGTACAAGTACATGTTGAAATAAGAGATATGCTGATTGCACTTTCGAAAAAAAAAACAAAATTATATCATGTTAATTGTTAGGTACATGTATGTATTTATTTGGAAAGAATGGCCTGTTGGTATTAATCAAGAGTAGTAACAGAGACTTTTCTTTAATAATCGTCGATATGGATAAAAATTGCCTGTAGCACTTTAAAAATTGCGACGCGATATGTTGCAGTTTAAGTTCCGATTTCTGCAGCTAGGTCATGAACGTGCATAATAAGTTTTGAACCAAATAAAAACACGATGCTCAACAAGCGGCAAAGTTAAACGTTACAGCATTATTTCTAATCCCTTAATAACGCCTCCATAATTATTGGAACATGAACAATTTCCTAAACATGTGCACACGATTTGTGAACAACTGAAAAGCAATCTTAATTCATTTGCCATAGGTTATAAATTTCTTTGGACACGTGTCGTCTCTAAAACTAGGTCTATATGTTGTAAAAGTTACATGTATAGTTATGTAAGATGCCCTTTAGTGTAGACTAACCTTTTTAGATAATATTAATGGTAGTTACGGTGAAACTAATAGGTACAATCACGTACTGCCTTAAATATTAATAGTGATATAACATTAAGGTGCGTGTGCACTGGCATGGGAAAACTTTGATAGAAAATATAAATAAGTAACTGCTCACGCAGCTTTGCCTGCGTTTTACACGGAATCCAAGTTGAGTCACGGAATCTAGTATAGCCTAGTATAGTAGGTATATGCTATGTCCACGCCGAAGATCCACTGCTCCCATACGCCAATGACCTTCGATCTGAATCCTTTAGTTTTCTAATGTTCTTTGTAGCCTATTAATATTAAAAACAGGGGCTTTAAGCAATATAGTATCTCATTTTTTTTACCCCATTTACTTCAAAGTTCATTATTTTCGAGATATTTGGCATCAAAATTGAACAATTTTAGGCCAAAAAACTGGTTTTCCGGCCATAACTTTAGTTTAAAATGAAAACCCTAGACACGTTTTAGAGACGTCATAGACGAACCCAAATATGTAGATTTCGTATATGTTAGATCTTTCACGTCAATACAGATAGGTACGAAATAAGTGTTTTTTTACACAATGTTTAAAAAAATCATACAAAATTAAGTATCTATTTCTTTCAAAATCCGGTAGACAAAAATGGAGATAAAAGTTTGAATTATAATTCTATATACGAGATACGATTCAAACAAAACTTGTCAAAAATCGATGAAAACCTCGGGTAGCCCCTTAATATAATGGTGAAAGATTTTTTTAAATCAGATGTGCTGTTTCAGAAATTCCTGACATACATTTCGTTAAACTTACGAATTTTACCTCTTTAGAATAAGAGGTACCTAAATAAATAAATACCCAAACTAAGCAAAGCTTGTACTATGGGTACTAGACGACAATATACATACTTATACAGATAATTAAATACTTAAATATATATTAGAAAGTATAATATTTTATGTTAGAAATTATTATTCATATTAGAAGTCCACATTGTTTATTTTTTTCCTAAGAAAGTCTGTCGTTTTGTCTCCCGGCTTTTCTCCCGCTAGAAAATATCAAGAAGCAGTTATTATTATTATTAATAGCCAGCTGTGTCCCACTGCTGGGCAAAGGCCTCCCCCCTCCGTTTCCAGACTTCAACAGTTCATTGACTCAAATATTTGAACCAATCTTCTAATCTCTAATGGAATTCAGCAACAGCCTTACCCTATTCCTATGTTATATAATAATAATAACGCGACCGAGCGAGTTAGTAAGTATACAAATCTCAATAAGTGTGACAGAAAGGGGGTTTTACTCGTTGTCCTTGTCGAAGTTTCACTTTTTTTTTATATGCCGTAACTAACTCAGTTTTAGGCTAGTAAGTATTGTTTATGAAGCCTATCGAGGATTCTATCATTGTTACGTAAGCACCTAGGGAGATGTTTCTGTATGCACTTGACGCCTGCGCTGCGGATCATTTTCTGCATTAATTAAACTATTTATTTGTTAGTATGAGGTTCCGGCAAATAAACCCTTAAATTCCCGCCCAAATTAAATAGGTTGTTTATTGTTAGCCGTCAGCCATTTTTAGACCAGTTCTTAATTTAGCTGCATAAGAGCCTTTCCGTCACGTATGGTGGCAACGCGTATATAGCTCCTCTGTTGAAATCTATACCTACTATAAGGTTACGTCAGATTTATAGCAATCTTGTAACTCTACCTAATCACAAGCTTGACATAAGCTAACCTAACATCGATGCTAAAAACCGTCGTAACCCATAGGAAGTTAAACAATGACTCGAATTATCCAATTTTCTTTACGTAACTATAACTACGTGAATTATATATCGTAACTGACATAGTATCATACGCTCTTTTATGCGTATAGCTACGCACGCATTATATGAGTTTTGTATAGAAATTAGGGCGCTTATGTAACAGGAATTGTTACAAATGAGCTTGAGGGGTAGGATGGGATGGGGTAAGATCATTATGGAAAGAATTAATGTATTATTGGTTCACAATACATAAAAAAAGATTTTAGTTATCAATATATTTTAGGAACGTTAAGATAAAAACGAGATTTTTTTTGGGAAAAAATATCGATACTATCTTAATATATTTTCAACGTTGGTCGGTGATATTTAGTGTTGAAGGAGATTTACCTTAAATTAAATAATATAACATGACTTACCTTTATGAAATAATTTCATAAAACAGGTTCATAGATATTAAAGTGTTAGTTTTGTACTACACTATGTTAGCCATATTACTTTACATTCTTAAAGTAGTTACACGAGAAGAAAAATGTGCGAAAAAGTAGACAGAAATAATGATAATAAATTAGACAGATATGCTGCGGAGAAAAACAGAGCTGAATTATATAAACAAAATACATGAAAAACTTTAGAATAGTGTTTATTATACAATATTTTTTTATAAATTATAATACACTGGCATGCTTCATGCATTTCTAAATATAACATTCCGAATACAAATATCAAGAATAACCGACTCAAATACATTTGGGTTGTTAAAAAAGTAAACTGTTACGTATTTAATTCATCCACAATTTAATAGTTCCTACTGAATAATGAAAATTAGTGAATAAAACTGTAGATGGATTAAAGTCCTGAAACAAGTAGGTACTTATTTTAATTTCCCAATCCTATTTTGTATTAAAAAAAAAATGCCATTAAATTTTTTTCTACTATGCATGCTATGTTAATGCGATGTATGAAATACTATTAATACTAAAATATATGGTCTTATCGTTGCATTGCATCCAATTACTGCCCCATTTTAAAACTAATCTAATTATTACATTCAGTTGCTCCCTACGGTACAATTTTTATCATAATATCAATAACATCCCATTTTCTACTTTTATCTACCATTCCCTACCAGGTCGGGCTATCTCTTTCGCACATTTACCTCTCTATCCAACACTGCTTCCATCCAATAAGCTCGAATATCGACATAAGCATGTTGCATCTGTAAATTTATTAATACACATATTAGTAGTTAATACACAAACACCATAACCATTTCAAAACGAGTAAAATACGTTTCATTTAATTTCCCATTGAACGTAAAAAAAAAAAAAAACATTTTAAAATATCTATCATTTCATGACAAATTTTTAACATTACGAGTAGGTAAAACAAAAAAGAATTACCTATGTATTCTTTTTTTGTCTTGACCAGACTTTTTTTGGGAAATAGAATCATTTTACTCATTTTAATATTCTTTTTCTGTAAGAAATTAAATTTGACAAAATAATATTTGTAAACATGTATACTACACAACATTTAAAATGTCAAAATTAATTTGAAACTAGTTAACATAATGTTAAACATAATAAGCACTAAGCAGTGTGAGTGTTACGTGTCAATAATTACATGATTTAATTAGTTAAGCATTGATGTAGTGTAAAAATGAAAAGTAGGTCTTCTTTCATAATCTTTTCACATCATTAAGTATTTTTAATATATAAATAATGAAACACACGGTAACGATTAAATTGTTATTAAAAATATATATATAGTCCTGAATTCGTACATCGCGAAACACGAAAACTATGTGAAACTTTCCTTCTTTCTGTTAATCTCTATTTATGGTAGTTTCTTCCTTTTTTAGATTCATTCTCAGGGAGGCGAGACTCAGCGATGCCTGTCTCACTCGCACTGTGCAAATTTAAATTGCGTTGCATCGCAGCGTCAGACGCAATAGCCCCTTCCCCTTAGGTCTTGTAGGGATTATTTACAACGACTTGTGGTAGATGGCAGCACGGAGAGTACATCCAGGATTAACATCATGAAGTCGATCATAGACTCGTATTAATTGACATTGTGTCATTTTAAGTGCAGTTGTATGTTGTGAAATAAATGAATCTGAATCTGATATAATTCCATCCCTATCGTGCATTAACTTAACGATAAACTTGACATACTTAATAGAAGTGACCACGAAGCCTTCCTTGAACTGCTAAGGGATCGTATATTGTTTACATATGAAAAATACTGGTGAAACATACATAAATCTTGATATAAACAAACTTGACCGACCCACTTTTGATTTGTGATTCTGTGAATGTGTGTGTACGTTATTTTATACAAATTAGTATTGTAATTTCCATTACATTTTGTAAGTGTATTTGTATGATACATTGTTTAACACATCCAGTGACAACTTTTTCTTAGCGATACGTGTGTAGCATATAGTTTGATTTCCACTTTGTAGCGAAAACTAGTTATGAACAGAGAACCCAAGAGATTGTTGGCAGCAAAAGTGTTATGCAGCTCTAGCACTTTGAGGTAAGATCGTCATAGCTTTTTGTTGTCTCGATTTTTACCATGACGATCTTTCCCCATTGAGTTTGCTTGTTCTAAAATCTATTGAATGTGATTACTAAAGTTTGTATTCTAGACACAGTATTTATTTTCTACCAGTCTTAAATACCACTCATTTCTTTATATCCCCTCGTAATAAGTTACTCAGAAAGAAAAAACAAGCCAGTTATGGTGTTAACGGGGGCTCAATCGAACGCATACGTATCACATCAAATATGTTTCGCGTGCTCTTTCGTACACGAAAACAAAACAAATTGGAGTGTGGTGTGAAGCATAATATTACCAATGGTTGACTGACTGAAAAGATTAAGTCCAGTGATAGTACTTCTTTTTTAAATATTTCCCCGAGCCTTGCTATCTCTCCCAAGCCTTCCAGAACAGGAAGGCACGTATAGCTCGGGTGTGTAATGAATATTGAGCCTTAAGGCCCGGTAATAAGCTACCTGGAGGATCCTATCCTGATGTACGCCTGCCATGGGAACGTCCCGAAGCCGGCGTCGTCGCCACCGACGATCCGTCGTTGGGCCGTCTGCTTGCCTACCGCGATGCCGCAGCCTGAAAGAAAAGAGACGGAATGTTAGTCATCATCATTATCATATCGGCCGAAAGACGTCCACTACTGGACACACGCCTCCGCCAAAGTGTGCAAAAATGACCGGTCCTGCGCCACCCGCATCCAGCGGACTCCCGCATCAGTATCAAAGTTAGTTATATAAAAAAAAACTGCGATGGTGGTAAACATACATATGCAAACACCGTAACCTAAGGATAATCCCAAGCACATCGCCGACCCTTCTACATTCTCAACACAGTGCATCCTCGCACCATTATTCTCATGAACACCATCATGATTCTTACAAGCTTGTGTTTATTTAACTTGCACTGTGAACTACTTAGTATGATTAAGATTTAGATTTATAATTTCATGTATTGCGCGCTGTAGGTGTCTGTCTGACATAATGCTGAGACAGCGACCGATTCACTGCCGCGAAGACACACACATTATGTGTCAAATGTCTTCTTTCTTTCTTTTCTTTCTTTATTGACGAAAGATGTTTGTAGTAAATGTTTACTAAGCAGAAACGTCCGATAACGAAATTGCAAATTTCGATCAAAGTGGAAACTTGCAAAAATATTCGCCACGAGCGGGATTTGAACCCGCGATTGTTGAGATGTCGATGTGGATTCCAGAGGTCACGTGTTCAAATCCCGCTCGTCCGTTCCGTGCTTTGGAAGGCACGCTAAGCAGTTGATCCCGGCTGCTGTCTATGACAGTAGTCGTTAAGCCGAGTTAGAAGGCCTTCGGGCGGCTTAAGAACTTCTAACAGCCGAGTTGCCCACGCTCTTGACAACGGGGGGACAACTGTCACTCGCGTCCGCAGGAGCTACCTACCACAACCCTGCACGTGTCCCCTGGGTGGTACTAAAGAGTGACAAACTTTAAAAAGGCCAAAATAATATAAGCCATACGATTAAATAAATAATCCCGCTCGTGGCGAATAATTCATCAATTTTCCACTTTGATCGAAAAAATGTTTGGGCTCGTAGGATTCTCTCAATGAGTATTACGCAATTGATGATTGTGCAAGTAGATAGTATCGGCAATAAAAGTATGATTAGCCAACCTTTAAGATTAGTAAACCATATGCCTTTTTTTACCGATCTACTAAGAGAATCCAAAGGCAAATGTTTTGAAATTTGGAAAACCTATTTTGATGAGAGGTCCAGAGAGAAAGGCATATGGTACAAAACTATGGTTAGCGAACCTCCGAAGATTCCCTGGTTTTGTGAGTCTCGACTAAATAGACAGCAAGTTGTTATAAGCATGCGACTGCGCTCCGGGCACATTCCACTAAATGTGTTCGGGCATTTGATGAGGGTGGTTGATTCTCCAAACTGCTCGATTTGTGGTGTGAGAGAAGATGTCTACCACGCATTGGTGGAATGTGCTTGAATCGGAGCAGACCGCAGGGTACTTGAAACAAAAGCCAAACTTAAATTAGCAGACATTGGCTTATGTAACATAATATTGTCTAACCCTACATCTAAATTAGTAATCAAACTGTACCAACTAATAGTTAAATTACTGAACTGTAGACAATGAATCATGTAATGCCTATGAGGCCGGCATTATCGCTATGCGATTAAGGCCTTGTTTTTTTTTCAATAAAGATTTAAAAAAAAAAAAAAAAAAAAACCTTTAAGATGTGATTAAGACCCGTAAAATATTCTTAAAAGAGGGCCAATAGTTGAATAGTAGAGGAATGTTACCTTCAAACTTATAATTCTCCCAGTCCAATTTAGGTATTTTCTTCTCGCTCCTCCGAATCACTCTTATTCTTATTTCACTTGTGAATTTAACAAGCAGAAATATAATAATGAGCATTGTTAAATTCATTGTCAGTTCGTCTCGTCACTATAGTCTCAAATAAAGACTAGTCATTTTCTTTTTCATTTCGCTCGAACGATGAACTACTGCTAACCACTTATCAACTACTCTTTACGGATTTTAGTTTAAATAATGTCTAAATCATCGCCGTCGTATGACATGTCTAATAGTTGACAATATTGTTCACCAATATGAATTAAGATTGAAAGTGTTGCACCAGTGTCTATGATTGGAACGTTTAGCATATTGCTTAGAAACTAAAAAAGTATTATAGACTGAAACTCTTCAACAAATATTTCCTGAAGCAATTACGTATGAAGCTTTTTATATTTGCAGTCATGCTAGTACGTATTACATTTTTAGTATTATGTTATTAGCAAACCGTAAGGTTCTTTTGTTTTCTTGATATGGTAAACTTAAAACAAAATTCGTGACAACAGAGAGAGCTAAGAAAAAAAAAAATCACATTTTATTAGGGGGCAAATCAATACACACATACATAGATTTTATGGGTATATCGACACAATTGGATTAACAATGCAAGAAATCTCATAAACTATTTATCTTCAACATCCCAACTTTAAATCATTTTAGACACCATGAACCGTTTTAATGAATAATTTTCACAAAAAAATATTCACAAGATTTAAGATTTATTTATTTATAAAGTTCATGGCTTTTTTATAAAGCCCCATTATCCCAGCACAGTTCCAAATTGCCTATTTACTCGGGGTTATTCCCGAGTTTTTTTTATTTTTTTTACTCTGAGTACAGTCAGCGTCATATAGTTAGTAGCAGCCAGAGTAGCCTAATATTTCGTAACACACCCTTATTTTTACAGTAATAAAGACGTGTACCGAAATATTTGTCTACCTTAGCTGCTACTAACTATATGACGCTGACTGTACCATAGTGTAAAACTAAGTTTACTAATAGCTAATCATTAAAGTAGGCATTCTCAGTGCACACTTTTTTACGATCTCTTCTAGCACAACACTAATGATCCATGGCTTAACAGCGTCCAAGCGCAGACAATATAAGTTCTTTTTCACTTTTTTTACACGTCCACCTCACAGATATTACGAATCCACACTAACTGCCCACTGTGTTATTACATAAATGATTATGTACTTTAAATAGTTCCTGTGCGGATGTCCGAATGCGTGCGTATCTATATCTACTGGTTATGTACGAAAAACCGTGTACATATGTAATGAGTGGCAGAAATCATGAGCCTTCTACGTTTATGATAAACGGGGATTTTGTGCATTTAACGTAAGTTTTGTAATAATACGAGTACATAAATAATAATAATAAACATATAGTGTTACGATATAAAAGAGTTCCACGCGGACGAAGTCGCGGGCAGAAGCTCGTAGTAAATAAATATGAGGGGTTAATTTTACACAAATCGACCAAGTCCCAAACTAAGCATAACTCGTACTATGGGTACTAGACGACGATAAACATACTTGACTCAGGAACTCATTCGTGGTCATCACACAAATAAATGCCATTACCGGGATTCGAACCAAGGACCTTTTGCTTATTAGGCAGGGTCACTACCAACTAGGCTAAAGCGGTCGTCTATACATGACTGTTGACCACTGCGTTCCTCACTAAGGTAGAATTTACGCAAACTATATATCTTAAGGTATTTATTTATACACAAGCTGCCCGCATAATTCTATTTTCAAGTTTGTTCAACAACTTCGAACTCAAACTAATGAACCTACATTTTTTTTAAAGAAACTTTTGTCAAAATAATTGATTCAGCAGTTCAAAACGAGCATGTTGAAACAGTTAAAAATTAATGCAATGTGAAGATATGAATCTAATTGATGCCTTTGCCGTATTATTTATAGGTTTTTTTACTACGCAGAGGTAACCAAAGATAAGATAAGTTTTAAGTTAGCTTTAATTTTTACTTACCTATGTTATGAGGGCTCTTAAAGTCGAGTACCGTGTTTAGGCCACGAAGCCTGCCGAGTGACCTTAGTAAGGTACAAGAATTTAAGAGCTACGAGTCAACTGAAATAATTAAACAAACTTCGTATCTATTGAAAATCTAAGCCCTGCTGAAACGGAGCGCAGTCCACCGGCTCAGTGTTTCGTTGATGTCTTTTGTTTTATGACGACGTTCTATTGGTCAAATTCATTGATAGTTCAGAAAGGCGCCACGTAAATGGTCAAATTCATTATAGTTGTATAATAGTTATTTACGATACAAGTGCCGAAAATAGGAAATTCGCAACGAGTGGTGATAAATTAACACACGACCGAAGGGAGTGTTTTAAATCGACACGAGTTGCGAATTACCTATTCGCACTTGTATCGTACAACGTTTTACTGTACATATGGTTCTTTAAAGTTTCGACATACGAGTATGCACGAACAGTGCTCTTTTTCGCACTAGTGCGGGAAAGTAGCACCATAATTATGTACTGTAATATTTTTTTTTAGTCGAGTTGGGAGCTCCATAAAAAAAAGTAAGTGATTATAGTTTAGTGTATTTACGAAGTCTTAATTCGACGAGTATAAAAATCTGTTAATGTATATGTCAAATCTTAATCCGAACAAATGAAAATAAATTGCTTAAGTGATAGTCGGAATCAGTCACCGTATTGTCGGCAACCGAACGGCAACCTCACCCACCGCAACCGTGAAAGTGCAGTAAACGATACCAATCGCTGCTTGCGGGTTACTTCCTTTGTTAACCGACGATAAGCTTAACTGTAGGTTTAACTACAGATTACTATGGAAATCATAGCTCCATTTTTTTATATTCCATAAACAGAATCAACAAAGAAATCCATACTAATATTATAAATGCGAAAGTGTATGTGTTTGTTTGTTTGTTTGTCCGTCTTTCACGGCAAAACGGAGCGACGAATTTACGTAATTTTTTAAGTGGAGATATATGAAGGGATGGAGAGTGACATAGGCTACTTTTGTCTCTTTCTAACCCCCGACTTCCCTAAAATGGGGGGTGAAAGTTTGTATGGAGCTACGATATAATCCATCCATACTAATATTATAAATGCGAAAGTGTGTGTTTGTTTGTTTGTTTGTCCGTCTTTCACGGCAAAACGGAGCAACGAATTTACGTAATTTTTTAAGTGGAGATAGTTGAAGGGATGGAGAGTGACATAGGCTACTTTTTGTCTCTTTCTAAACCCCCACTTCCCTGAAATGGGGGGTGAAAGTTTGTATGGAGCTACGATATAAACGAGTTCCACGCGGACGGAGTTAGCGGAGGTAGCTTCTGCTAGTTCTCTATAATTATCGACCCTGCTAAGAAAATTTCGTTAAAAAATAAAATCGGTTGAGACATGCAACCTGTGGGAAAGAACAGCCGGCCAGAATTTTTGCACCTGCTGAAACGAAGAACTTCGTTTGTTTCACTCGCTCGTTCAACAAGCTACTACTTAACTGTTTTATACTACGACAGTGGCAAACAATCATACGGTCCTTAAGCTCTAGTATAAGTTTTACTGAAACAAAACGTTAAGACCGCGTTCGCGTTTAGCTGTCGAATCCCATACGAATTGAGAGTAAAACGCAAACGCGATCGTAAAGTGTTTGTTTCGGTAAAACTTATACTAGAGCCTCTGATGGCAAGAAGAAACCGTAGCCATAATATATCGAATTACAAGCGCGTTGGTAATCCCTTATTAATTGTAGGATTCGTCATCAGAATCATGATCAAAGTAATTTTTTAGGGTTCCGAAGTCGACAAGGAACCCTTATAGTTTCGCCATGTCCGTCAGTCCATCCGTCTTCGGCTTAGCTCAGTAACCATTACTACTAGAAAACTGTGATTCGGCATGGGTATATAAATCAATCACGCCGACAAAACAGTACAATACAATCTTGATTTTTTTTTTTTAAGGCGAGGTACACCTAAAGCGGGGATGTATTTTTTTTTCCTCGTTAAACCCATGGTGTGGAATATTATTGGATAGGTCGTTTAAAAATATTATGGGTTTTTTGAAACCATTTTTCAAATTAGTGATTAGTTTGCGAGATATTGGGCTTTTAAGCCCTAATTTTTGTTCCAGTCATGTGTCCCCTCCCCCTGCCGGCTAAATGGCTACTACTGGGGATGTGAATAAATTCGTGGTAGTAGTACATATAATGAATTTAAAAGGAAATCTATCACGGATAAGTAGGCATAAGTAGTTGCCGAGTAATAGTCGACCAACTTAATGTGTACTATTAGCCTTTCCTAATTATCGTACAAATTCGGCCGATGCAACCACACCGCACGTCGATGTAACTAAGACAGCCAGGCAACTACAGAACCCTACAAACCGCGTGGCCCGATACGCACTTGGCCAGTTTTTTTTTGTTGTGTTGAAAGATAGAGATAAATGCGTGCCACTCACTCTCAACACAACATCCTCGGGCTCCTACAGGAACAACACCACATACAAACAGAGCTTGAAGTGTCGTTATTATGGCTGTGGTCTTCTGTAAGGTGTACAAAAGGGTAGGAAGGCTTCCCCAGTTGGGCTGCTCCAAAAGATGACATTCCGCTTTGCCTACCCCGCTTAAATGTCTTTCAGTTTCTCAGTTCATGAGCTCTGCAACTTGAAATGATTTCAAGTAAAATTTGTACAACTGCCAATTCCAATTGAGTTGAAATATAGTTCACTTATGTAAGTCAGATGATAATTTTAGGCGCTATATAAAATACCTATTTATTTATAAGTACGCTAGATAAAGTACAAATCTATCTTCAATGGCTCACCAACCTAAAGTGGGTCTTGGCCTCCGACACGAGTTGTCGCCACTTGACCCGATCCTGCGCCATCTCCTTCCAGTTCATGGCTTTAAAGTCGCGCAGACCCCGTATCATGATCGGCCTTATCACGCGATAAGTGACAAGATAGGAGCGTCGTCTCGTTCTATCGAATGGTGTCAGCCAGTGACGGACGCTCTATCTTGTCACTTATCGCGTGACAAGGCCGACCATGAAACAGGGTCAGGTCTAATTCGACGACGTCGTTCCAGCGATACCTGGGACGTACGACGGGTCGCCGCCCTACTGGACGTCCCAAAGTACAATTGGTGGACTTAATGCCATAAGGCATTCTCTGTGGGCTAAACAGAAACATGGTGCAGGCATAAAAAAAAAAAAGATAAACTATGTCTACCTAGGCTTTAATTCTTAAATGTTTGTCGAATGTTGGTGATGTCGAAAACGTCATAATTATTTTCACAAGGCTGACTTTTGAGACACGAGCATATGAGACGTCTAATTTCAGACTCAGATATATAATCTCACAAGGGATGTTGCTTAAACGGATGAAGTATGAACAGTCTATTACTAGCTCGTTTCATGCTTGAAGGTAAAGTATTATCGTAATGTGGCCTATTGAAGACTATTACATAAGAAATATATGTAAAACTGCCTATTTACTAGCTAAACTGCTATTCTTATCTTTATTACTAAATTCTGCTGCAATATCGTGATACGAGTATGGTAACCCTATTTTACTAATTTCTACAGCCAAAGCAGTGTGTTAATTTTAGTTTTCATTTTATTATTTTCGTTTGCGTGATATCCGGCATTAAAGGCAAAATCTTTATTAGAGTCAAGGCGGGGGGGGGGCTCATTTGTAAGTAAACGTCCACATTATATCTCTTTTGAGGAAACTAACATTTCATTCCGGACAACATAAGGGCAGAACAAATGCACAGCAAGCAGCACATAATACAATAGTAAATATTCATTATAAAAATTATAATATTGATTTATTAAAAAAATATATATATTTTAGGGGACAATCTTACACAAATCGACCTAGTCCCATAGTAAGCTCATTAAGGCTTGTGTTATGGGTACTAGACGACGATATAAATAATAGATATAAATACAACACATCTTTCTATAATCCAGTCACAAGGATGTGTCGTCAGTACAACGACTTGGCTGCTAATAATAATAATGACATAGTTGATATATTTGATCCACGCATTACTAAATTCAAAAAGACCTTAACGGACGTCCTCTTCTCTACTCACCCTGAATAATACTAAGTTGTTACTTTAACTTTTGTTTTAGATTTGCTTAAGTTCGTTTTAGACGTTTTTAACATTTTTGACATGTAGAATTTTTTTTTTGTGATTTATACTTACTGCGTATGATATTAATATTCAATGCAGATTCGTCGCTGTTGCTTGCATATGCGCTAACTTGCTGATCATGCTGTGTGCACTTGCCTTGGATGTCATGCTAGTCTATAGTCTATAATAAATAACCATTGTATTTCATAATGTATGATGTCTGTAAAGTGTACCTAATAAATAAATAAATAAATAACTAAACTTAAATACATAGAAAACTTCCATGACTCAGAAACAAAATATTCATGCTCATCACACAAATATTTGCCCTTACCAGGATTCGAACCCAGGACCTTCAGCTTCATAGGCAGCGTCACTACCCACTAGGCTAACCGGTTGTCGTATGTTTGCCAGCTATGAAACTCAAAATTTGCCACCCCGCTCTACCGCGTAGCACGTGCTCTTTCGTTTATGGTTGTCACGTTTTGTGACACTGATAGTGGCAACGCCGCCCGCGGAATGGGCGAACGATGTCAGTGGTGTTCAAAGAATTTGCACCTCGAAGATGTAGTTGTAGAGCGGCCTTTAGACCTGGCTTTATGCAGTGCACTAACTGCAGCGAGATGGCTTGAAAACGAAAATGTTTTTTTTTTATTTCTCTGTTCTCAATGCATGACATGACTGACGATAAGGTTGAGACTAGCAATGCACTCACGAGAAGTTTCCAAAGTTGCGAAACTTTCCACATGAGAATTTCTCGGTAACTTCTGAGAATGTTCTCGAGAACGAGAATTTATTTATTTTTTTGACACGAGTGACACGACACGATCAAAGAGTCCAAAGACACGCATAAAGAAATAGTTCGATAACTTAGTTTAAAAAGTCAGGGCTAGTGTAAAGTGTGAAGTCCGAAAGTCGTAATGTTCTCTGAAATACAGTGAGAATTTAAGCAACTTATTGGTAACTTATCACTTATCAACAAAATAGCTAACTGTAATAGACAATAACACATGCATAATAACATTTAGTTTTAAGTTATGCCTATTTAAACTTTATTTCAAGTAGATTCTCTTGTTTATACAATAATTTCCATGTTGCAGGAATGTTCTGAGAACATTCTCGAGAACGTTTCCGCTTTTTGGGAATGTTCTCCAATATTGCTGGTTGAGACTAGTAAGTATTGTGTCCATGTGACAGTCTCGCTCTTCGATAACACTAGTGGTTGAACAGAAACAAAGAGAATCATCATGCTAGCGGTATTCCCGTTTGTGCCCTAAGAACACAGAAACATAGAGAATAATTTAAATAAAACAATAATATTTCTGACACCTGCTAGTACAATGAATAATTAGAGAAATAAATATATAATGAATAATAAGAAAAATAAGAGAAATTAATATAAATCGAGTAATGTGTGTCATGTCATGTGTGTGTGAGTGAGTGAGTGTGAGGTTGTGTGTGCGTGTGTGTGAAGTGTGTGACCTATTCAGTGGTCTATCTCCACTCCCCCAGTGAGTGAGCTGCATTTAGCCAAGTCCGCATAAAGTGGCAAGAAGGAAAGGCGTAGTCCCAAGTAGGAACCCTTTTAGGAATTAGGCTAAATCACCCTTAAAGGGTTAAATGTCGTAATAACTCGATAACCAACTCATAATCCAACCCATTTAAATCCGGAAACCATTCCACGTACTAGTCATTATAAAACATCGCGCACGATTCCTTATGTAATAGTTACACAGTAGGAAAAGGCGTGTACGCATAGTAATGTATATAATGAGGTTGTGTATGTTATTCAGAACGGTTCCCGTCCTTGAGTTGGCAGTGAAAATGTGTGTTATAGCAGTGTTTTGATTATTATTGGTTCAATGTCAGGAGAAAGTTTGTCATAGTTTTATACAAGGTGTTACAAAAATAACGCAAAATATTTTAAGGGCATAGGTATCGTATGTTCTGATAAGAAAAAAGTAAGAGAATTTTTTGACGCGATTGTATTTTTACTTTTGTATGGTCGCCCCAGTCGGCCAACGCTCCATACAAATGTAAAAAAAAATCGCGTCAAAAAAAATATCTTGGTTTTTTTCTTATCAGAACACGATACCTGTTATGCCCTTAAACGGTTTTGTGTTATTTTTGTAACACCTTGTATAAATAAAATAAATAAAATAAAATAAAATAAAATAAAAAAGCCTTTTATTTCTTGCCAGTACTTGTACAATGTCAATAATAATATGTAATGTTAGAGTTTTTTTAATATTTGTTATGCTGCGATCCATACTTCTCTGGCATGTCTTAATTTTATTCCTCTTTTTTAGTGTAAATTTTCAAGTTTGAGCTGCATATGTTAGTGATGGAAGCAGGCACGAGTCCATGATTTGTTTTTTGGACTTAATAGGTAATGTGCTCTTTAATATCTTCTTATGACTCCAAAATTTGTTCCACGTAGTCTTGATCCTTCTCTCAATTTCATGGTCATTGTTGTTTCTGTCGAACGAGATCTGTTTACCTAAATAATATGTAATTGTGGACATATTCCATTTCGGTGTCGTCTATCTTCAGTGGGATTTCTGTGCTATTAGTCATGATTTTTGTTTTGTGAAAGTTTATTTCGAGTCCTGTCTCTCTGCTACGTGTCTGTAACGTGTTTATCATATATTCCAGTTCTGAAAAGCGTTCAGAAAAGAGCACTATGTCATCGGCAAATCTAAGGTGGTGGAGGTGTTTTCCGTTGATAGGTATCCCTAGTTTAGTCCAGTTTAGTTTGCTGATTATTGATTCCAGCACTGCAATAAAGATCTTTGGGGATATCGGGTCGCCTTGTCTCTGACGCCTCGTTCGATTCTTATGGGTGGGGAGTTTTTTCTAATTGTACTCTACTTGTGCTATTTTCGTATAAGTATTTTAGAATATTGATATACTGGGGCTCTACGTGTTGTGCTTTTAGTGACTCCCAGATAGATAAGCGTGGCAAAGTATCGAAAGCCTTCTGGTAATCTATAAATGCAATGTAGAGCGAACTTGAACACCTTGCATGCTTAGTAAAGCAGAATGTACTGGACTTGATATGTTTATACCACCTTGTTTTGTAAACTACATTCTTGCAATGAATAAATGATTTATGATTTATGATTTATAAAACCCTTAAAATTAAAACTGTCAGGGCTTAGCCATGACTTCCAGTAGCTTTGGAAGCTGTGCGACATATGAGGGGGTGACAGATCGGAGCAAATGCTGCCGCCGCTGGGAGGATTTGGCGAGCCTTCAGAGTTAGTAACAGTGCCCAGTGGAGCGCGTTCGAAGGTTTGCTGATACTATGATTTTTACTGTGTTTAAGTAAGGTAGGGATGGACATCCTACTAATATTATAAATGCGAAAGGTTGTATGTTTAGATGTTTGGATGTTTAGATGTTTGGATGTATAGATGTTTATGTTTTGTCGACCGGTTAGCCTAGTGGGTAGTGACGCTGCCTACGAAGCTGAAGGTCCTGGGTTCGAATCCCGGTAAGGGCAAATATTTGTGTGATGAGCATGAATATTTGTTTCTGAGTCATGGAAGTTTTTCTATGTATTTAAGTATTTATATCTATTATATATATCGTCGTCTAGTACCCATAACACAAGCCTTAGCTTACTATGGGACTACGTCGATTTGTGTAAGATTGTCCCCTAATATTGATTTATTTATTTATTTATGTTTAGATGTTTGGATGTTTGTTACTCAATCACGCTTAAACGGCTTAACCGATTTGAAAGAAATTTTGCACGAAGATAGTTTAAAGCCTTGATCAAAATATAGGAT
Organism: Epinotia ramella; assembly: GCA_947578815.1. Lineage (NCBI taxonomy): Eukaryota > Metazoa > Arthropoda > Insecta > Lepidoptera > Tortricidae > Epinotia > Epinotia ramella. The sequence continues at coordinate 2,038,028 of OX388226.1, read as the reverse complement.
AGTTTTTATCCTGGGGCCACGCCGACGAAGTCGCGGGCGGGAGTTAGTAAGCCATATTTTATCCCACACCGCTCATTTGACTTCAAAACAAACTTTCACAGTTATATAAAAGGCACCGATGGAATGAACATAGGCTATATTACATTATTACTTTTATAAATTAGTTCTAGTTTATCGGACTCACAGAAAATTAGCGTCGTAGCACTCAGTGTCTCACTGCACTGCACTGCACTGCGCTGATGCTGAGTGGACTCCTTTTTTGAAGCACCACTAGATTCCTTCTTTAGATTTAAGCCTTATATGATTTATATTCCTGCTGTTGTACCAAAATAAATGTATACTATTCTATTATATTTTATCTTTAACCAATTGACCGCCAGCTGACGGAGTGACTCGCCGTGCCGCGGACGCCACCGACGTCAAATGACGACCGCCCAAAAACCAATAAAAAACACTTCTAGAACTCTTTTATAATGTTTGGTATGTTTGTGGCTCTGCTGTCAGGGGCACGAATGGCACGATTTTCCGATGATGTGAATGGCCGCCTTTGGCGTTGAAAAGGTTAATTTTCTTTGCAATACGCGGGCACAGCCACGCGAGCTGCTAATATCAAGAACTACAAGAACTTCAATATATAACTTTAAACTATCGAGCTTTATACTCATACTAGCTTCTGCCCGCGACTCCGTCCGCGTGGAAATCGTTTATATCGCAGCTCCATACAAACTTCAACCCCCCATTTCATCCCTTTAGGGGGTGATTTCCAGGATGAAAACTATCCTATGTCCTTCCCCGGAATTCAAACTATCTCCATACCAAATTTCATCGCAATCGGTTCAGCGGTTTAAGCGTGAAGAGGTAACAGACAGACAGACAGACAGACAGACAGACAGACACACTTTCGCATTTATAATACTAGTATGGACTAGTGTGGACTAGTATGGATATGGATTATAATTATTATTTAATCGGGTCTATCGCGATTCATTTAGTCTACTTTTCTGAGTACATGATTGGTGCAACCCGTGTTGAATTGAAACTTCAGAAAAAAATGAAATGAAATATAGACCCGTGTTTTAAATAAGAAATAGTTGATTGACTATATGTTGTAAGATGCATTAGGCAAGCCAGGAAACCTGCGCAAGCGCTGCTTGCATCTCAAACGAGTGCTGTAACCGTTATGTCAGCCGGGAAGCCCCCTTCGACCCTTCATACGTGATCAGACTTAGAGATTACTATCTTAACGGCTTAACCTGTCTATCTATCCAACCCCACCCCATCACGGTTTTCTTTTACTTCTACGTCAGTGGCAAAGGAGTATCTGGCCTGCCTGATGGTAAACAAACACCGTCGCCTATAGACGCTTGTGACACTAGAAACACAAGCGCACTGCCGACCCTTTTGATTTAAGAGCTGGTGTGCTGACAGAGAGACAAATGCAGGTCTTTCTCAACAGCCCATCCTCGGAAGCTGGGCCAACTTTCTCACCACCAAGAAACCCACAAAGCTAGTAGTGTGGTGGTGTGGTGTAGTGGGGTGAAGACCGGATTCATCATGAGGGTCGTGAGGTTGGAAGCTCGCCATACCGTGAATTTTATTTCGTTTGTGGTGGAGTTCCAACAGACCTTCACTAAGGAAGAATTTTGCCCGAAGGGAGTCAAGCCCGACGTTTCCGCGGTTACCCTACGGTGACGTCATGATCTGAGATGACAATCGTTTCATATGAAGGTCCTTTTTGCGGAAAAGGTACAGAACATACCCTCTTAAAACTTTGCACACAAAACTTTGAGATTTTATATAACCGCTTGCATTGCTTTACGCCATTTGATTACATTCTTAATCCTTGTTCAAGAAAATACAACATTATTGTCTATTTCATTTAGTGACTACAACCCTGCACGTCTATCATGGGACGGCCGCGACATACTCTCGATTTTTCTCGCACTATACCTCTTGCTCTAAGTGTTCTAATAAGAAAGAGACGGATAGTGCGAGAAAAATCTAGAGAGCTCGCGCGCCGTCGCGTGATAGCCGTGCAGAAGCAGAGTCATACAGAACGTCAAACAGCTCGACGGTCCCAATTAAAAGAGTCGGATCTGCAAAAATTGAGATTTTTGCTTTCCAGCGGCTTAGGTCGTAAAAATTTCTAAATTTTAAAACCACATTCACAGATTTTAGTGTTTCTCAATACTTTTCGTAAAAACCAAGATAAAAATGTCGGATCTAACAACAGATGACATTTAAAAACGTCGGTTGTGACAGTTCCGACATTTTTACGGGACACACAGTGAGTACAAAGTGTCGGATATAACACATTCTACTATTTTACACGGAAAAGTATAGCGTGTTTTTTAACGTGTATTTTATGTAATTTACAGCATGTTAAGTTATCAAGTAAATTTTCTCTGTATTCAATTGTTACATAAGAGGTTCCGTGCAACAATGTCAGTTCTGCCAGTTACGACATTTTTTGGAGTACCTTTTTTGTCGGATGTGGTACATCCGACATAATTATGTATATAATTTCCAGACAAAATGTCGTATGTGGCACTTCAGACAAATGATGCTTAAGCTATTCCGGTTAAAAAAGTAATATAGGAGGTTTTTGTATTTTTTTGGAAAAATGGCTGATAAAGTACATGTATGCTCAACGGCTAGTAATAAACAATCTACTAATAAGCAAACATTCGAAGTTTGATAACGATACACCATTCATTAACAATTTCCCCCATACATTTTTTTTTCCCAAAAACTTAGACAGCTTCTCCAAAAAAGTAGCTCTTTTGCAGATCCGACTCTTTTAATAGGGACCGTCGAGCTGATCGTCGCCATAGTCGACACCTACAAGTGACTTCTGCTATCCTGGTACATCCCTGTAGGAACCACCTCTGCGTATGGTAGCTGTCATCTCAGTCATTCATGTTAATTAAGTGTTCTTAAGTAAGTGTAGATCATCAGAGTATATTTATTTTGTTGGCAGTCACGACAGCTTAGCCGCGGGCACCGCATCTCGTGCGGTAACCATTATGTCAGAGGGGAAAGCCGGACTACTGACCAACTTACGTTGCTGGCTATGCGGCCTGGCGCCAGCCAAGTAGGTGAGATTTACATATTAAAAACAACCTCGGTTTGTGGTCTTTTGAGACAGTTTTGTGATACGATTTATAAATATAAAGGAAGATGAGGAAGGAGGATTTGAAGGTTCCCAGTTTAAGAGGAATTTTAAAGAATGGCTAGCTACTAGATGCTTCTACAATTTAAATGAATATTTTAGTACAGATAATTAAGTTTAGGTTATTTTTAAGTTAAATTGTTATTGTACGTCCGTAATGGATAAACTGTTGGAACTATCATTCTAAAGTGTGAGCTTTTGTGCACAGTCTGACAATAAATAGATTATTTATGATTATCAGTTATCACTAGCTTATTAACCCTTCGCAAATAAAAAGTGAGGTCAAGCGTAGTTTGCAAAATGTAGATCAAAAAGGTTTGTTTTTTTTAAAGAATAAAATTGTGTCTTTTATACTTTATACTTTACATTGCGAATTAAGAGAGTTAAAGTAATTAAAAAAACATTTCATTTTTGCTAAAACATACATGAGTAAAGTGAGTGAATTTAAAAAAAACCTCGGTCAAATCGGTTCATGATTTCTACCATGTTTATTTTTTTTTTTGTTTTCATTTCGTGAGCTATTTTAACAAACAATTTTTGAGCGAGTGAGTTCAGTATGTTCTCCGGTGTAGCTTGGAAAAAAAAATCGTGTGTCCGGCTGTCCGTCTGTTCTCATCTACAAGTCGCAGTTCTCAACCGATTCTAAACCTTGAGAGGTTTGATAAATATACTTTTTTTGGTCGATTCACCTAAGTGAAAATACCCTTGAATCCAATATTTGACAGCTGTCATCCCAGTACAACTTATGTCATCATATGTCATCATTGATATTTATACCGGGACGACAGCTGTCAAATATCGGCCGCTAAGCAAATCTAATTAAAGTTTCATTTGTATAATCAATTTGTTTAACCCAATTATACTAATTATTTAATTTCTAAACGGTACATTAAATAAAAATTACAATTAAACTAACACTACTTAAAGTCTCCCAGATCAGGCCCCTGCGGCAGGGTCGCCATTAGGCTGGCTGCTTTCCCCCTCTGGATCGCTATGCTGATCCGTTGAGTGAGGAACGAGCCAGCTCTGTGGTTCCCAGTGGACTGGACGAGCTTTTGAGATAGCGTTCTGTTCTGACCAGTTGGTGGGCACCTGGACTCCACGGCCCGAGAGTCTCGACTGCAAAGGCCGCATACACCTGCTGGTCTGTGAGAGCCACCTCGGGTAGCCCCTTAATTTATTCGCCTTGAGAGGTTTGATAAATATACTTTTTTTGGTCGATTCACTATTTGGAAGTTCTACAGCTTACACAGCGACTCTAAGTGAAAATACCCTTAAATCCAATATTTGACAGCTGTCATCCCAGTACAACTTATGTCATCATATGTCATCATTGACATTTATACCGGGACGACAGCTGTCAAATATCGGCCGCTAAGCAAATCTAATTAAAGTTTCATTTGTATTGTATGGTATGTTTACACTTTTGCACTGAGGTCAGTGACCTTGTGTGTCATTTTACAGTTTGTAATTGTTGCTTTAACTTGTTAAAACTTGATTTTTTTAAAGACATATTTATTATGTTTTTCAGGTCATAATAAGGATAAGGGTCTAAATACAGGGTCTGGCTCAGTCTGGCCTCGGCACGGCTTAGGTACTGTGACTCATAATTTAATACGGGTCGGGTGTAGACACTAAATAAAATAAAAAATATTGATTATTTTATCTTTATAATCACTAAATAAACTAATATGTACTTCCTCGAAAAGGGATTAAAAATGTAGTCAAATAGAGAAAAAAAACAAAGCTAGAAATTCTATAATCACAAAGTTATAACTGCAGGGAGCGAAACTATGGTGCCGGTGACGTCATTATGATGCAAAGTTGCATATAGGATGTTTTTTAAAACAACATTGCAACACCTTAATTATGCTTAATAATGTAATAATGGTAATATATAGATGTTTGGTATTTATACAAAAAATTATGTCAATATTAAAAAGTCGATACGAATAGCGTTTTTTATTGGATAATGTAATTCTAACAAAAAATATTTTTCCTCAAGTAAATAAAACAACACAACAAATGTTTCGTTCGTTTGCCTCCTATATAATAAAAAAAAAAAAAAAAGGAGCAGTACATTTTTTCATTGTTTACAATCAGACAAGGAAACTGCTACAAATACGGCTGCATAGACTCCATGGCGACTTCGCTCAAGCGAAACAATAATACTTCGGTTATATTTACAATTTACAAATAAAAAAATAATTAAACAGAAACTGGTTGTTGTTCCCAACAATCTTGTTTTTAACATGACAAAGACACCTAGTTACGTACCTATGCCAGTACGTATAAAAACACTCAACTCAAGTTTAAATATCAGTAAACTAAAGAGGTCAAAAAGTTGTTATTTGATTAGGTAGCTATAATCTAGATAAAAACACTATGTAACTTGACGTCATACGTCTGTCAAAGGCACCATCGCTTCTGTTTATAAGAGTTCAAAGTTTTAAGAGGGTGTATGTTCTGTCTCCTTTCCGCAAAACGCACTTTCAACCTCATGCAGACCTCTATTCAAAGATCTTGGAATACTGACCCTACCTTCGCTCTATATTTTTGAGGCTTGCAAATTTACTAGATTACATCCTGACCTATTTATTAAATTGAGCAGTGTTTGTAAATTTAATGTCAGAGATACTGAAAAACTTGTATTGCCAGTAACTTATAAAACCAAGCTTTGCAGCAAAAACAGTTATGCCATGCAATCAAATTGTATAATAATTTACCAATTGACATAAGACGGCATGCCCTAAAACCATTTACATCTGCATTACACAAATGGCTAATTGACAAATAAATGTTTTTACACAACACAAGAATTTTTTAATGTATTTAAAAAATAATGTAATGTAATTAAATACTTAAGATTATTATAATTATATTATTTGTAAAGTTTGCATGTCCAAATGTTGGCGAGATGTGCTGATCCTAACAAAATTGTTCCACCTTATTGTTAACCATGTCTCAAGCAAATAAATTTCATTTCATTTCATTTCATTTCATTTCATTTCATTTCATTTCATATGAAATGATTGTCATTTACGATTACGTTACTATTTGCTGGGTTCCGTACACAAAGGGTAAAAACGGGACTCTATTACTAAGGCTCCGCTGTCCGTCCGTCCGTCTGTCCGTCTGTCACCAGGTTGTATCTCATGAACCGTGATAGTTAGATAGTTGACATTTTCACAGATGATGTATTTCTGTTGCCGCTATAACAACAAATACTAAAAAACAGAATAAAATAAATATTTAAGGGGGCTCCCATACAACATACGTGTTTTTTTGCCGTTTTTATAGATAATAGTACGGAACCCTTCGTGCGCGAGTCCGACTCGCACTTTTTCCTCTCTAACAAGCAAAACATTAAAACGGTTGTAGCTTCGTAATTTTTGAGATAGTTGAATGGGATTTTAGTCATTAAGGCATATTTATTTGCCTTCTTTCTTTTGAAGTAATAATAAATGTATAACACACATCTATTGTTATGCATAAATGTAAATGTTTTCTAAGCTAAAAGTAAACATTATGCGAAGCACAAGTGGGTCGCTCACAATATTATGTTGTGAAAAATTACATAAACTCTTGCAACATGCTAATAAGATGCAAATAGTCAAAAAGAAACGGTAGTTTTGTTATAACAATTATTAACCGGATATAGTATACATATACATATATTGTCATTGTTTCTTAGAGACCTTAGATCTTAGAGATGGGGCCGACTATGGATTTTGCCGACTAACCGACTAGCCCACTAATCGGCGCTTAGGCAACCGACTATAAATGTGGCAAGACGGCTTTTCTGACTAGTCGGTACATCTCTAAATTATTCTATAATAGAAAGAAAGAAAGAAAGAAGACATTTATTTACTACAAAAAAGACACACAGAGACAAAGGGTGTAGACATACAATACAAGTGACACATATTGTATGTGTCTTCGCGGCAGTGAATCGGTCGCTGTCTCAGCATTATGCTGATTTTCAGATAATGATGAAACTAAAAAGTTCGTATTTCTATTTGATGATTATTTGCTGTATTCAAGTAAAAGACTTGTAACAAATAGTAGTGGTTTATTTTTTGTTTTGTAGTAAGTCGTTAGTTAAGTATCTTTTGCCGACTATTCGCCGACTATAAATGTGGTTATCCAGTCGGCGTTCTCGACTAGTCCGCGACTAGTCGGTACATCTCTATTATTTTTTATTTGAGCCCTGACGGGAACGAGGGGTTTTATAAGTTTACCATGTGTATCTATGTGCCTGTGGGGTCTTTTACGACGCGAACGAATGACCTGATTTGAGTGCGGTTTTTTTTTAATCGAAAGTCTGTTGAGATGGTTTTTAGCTGTGACGGACGGAGGCTTAATATATATTTTTTATATTTCTGTATCTCTGCGTCGAGTGTCAAATTACACATGGGCTGTCTTCATCCTCCAAACAAATATAAGCTCGAAAGATTGATCCTTAAATCCATGAGAATTGAACTATTTATTACCATGTTTTTCAATTATGACTGTAAAAAAGGCATGATTAAATAAATATTTTGGCGAAAATTTTACAAACCTACCTCTTTTCTCCTTATTTAAGAGCTAGGCTCTTAACGGTGTAGCTCAAAATAGGCCCTCCACTACTCCGATCCCACGCAATCTCTTTAACATCTCGATGCTATATGCTCTTTCTCTTCCTAACCTAATCTAACCTACCCATCATATATATGGTGTCGCGTAGGAATTCCCCACTGCACTGCCCCGCGCTCTCTCACTACTAAAAGCGCTCTTGGCTTCAGCACCGGAGTGCGATCTGCTTGCATGGCGATGGGCGAGTGTGAGAAAATAATGTTTGAAGTTCTGTGAGGTGATGGATGCCAGGCCCTCGAGTGTAATGTAATATTGTCTCTTTCGTGTACACTGTTATTGCATCTCTTTTTATTATGTGCTATTGTTAACATGTTTAATCTTAGTTGTGTGACGAATTAGATTTCAAATCAGATCAAATCAAAATGTCTATTGCTGGTTATATACTGAATGTAACATATATCAAATAAATAAATAAATCATCATGATATCAGCCGAAAGGCGTCCACTGCTGGACATAGGCCTCCCCCAAAGAGTACCAAAGTGACCGGTCCTGCGCCACCCGCAACCTATCTACAGTCTCAAATTAATATTGTAAGTAGTATGTAATACTTAATCCAAGATCCTGAAACAAAAATATTCGTACTCATCACACAAATAAAATTGTATAAAACAAAATTATTTATCTTACCAGTATTCGAACCCAGAACCGCCAGATTCGTAGGCAAGGTCACTACCACCAAGTAGGCTCAAAGTGGTCGCGAATATTTCGCTGTTAACCTCCTAAAGCTTGACCTTCAAAACTAGGAAAAAATAATTTCAACCATGAGAAAATGTATTTAAATTTGACAGTCAATTTTCTATTTTTCTAAGTCTTATATTACTCGGAAACTCAGGAGGTTAAGACGATTATGACATACGATCGAGCGTGTCGAAAGGGGCCCAGTTCCGACCATACACTTAAGCTATAATGCATTCAAAACGCGTGTGTGCCTGTAATAAAGAACAATTGTGAATGAAAGTCAAGTAGTAGGGTGTTCATGCGTTTTTTTTTCTTGCCTTGATTATTATCATACGTATGCTTGGATGTCATCGAAAGACTTGCCGCACGAGGAGTTTTTTTTTTAATAGAACGACGGTGGCTAACTAGCAAACAGCCTGCCTGTAAGCAGATACCGTGGCCTACCTACGCTTGCTACTTCTGAAGGAATCGCCAGCCAGTTGCCGACCTCTTATTGATTTTTCACGTGAGTTGACTTAACTCTCCTGTGCATGCGCCAGGGAGTTTTGTTTTGAAGACGCCTAGATGATAAGATTACAATAGACGGTGTGAAACAAAGATGCTATTAATAAAAAAAAGAAAATTGGTATTGGTACATAACTATATAGCTACTGTTTTTGTGCCAATGTCAAATAAATCTGGAGTTCATACACCCTTGAAAATAGTTGTCATGACATTTTACCACTGTTATTTTTGTGGAAAGACGTATGCATGTATGTAAATAGCTAAATACCTTCTTTTACACAAGACACAGGTAAACATACAGACAGAAAAAAAGTTAAATCGGTACAAAGGTGAACTTATCCCTGTAAGGGATCTCTTCCAGTTAACTTTTGAGTAATTGAGTTGAGATCAGTAACAAAAAGATAGACAAACTAACTTGAAAGATATTAGTATTTGGCAATACTTTCGTGAATAATATAACATAAAAGAACAGATTGATTCTAATTGTTTTTTTTTCCTTCTTGGAATTGGAATCATCTACATTCGGTGATAGAGTTTTATTGTATTTACTTTAGTGGCTGTTTGAATTTGATCACCTTTGACCGCTCTGTAATACTACTTTTAAAAAACGCCACCCACTCGTATTTAATCTAGGACATATTTCAAATCATGGACACCCTAGCATGCGCGTGGGCGCGACGAAAGTTTTTTAACATTGTTCTTAATGCCCTAATGCGGGGATTTCGACATTTCACGTCATGTACGCTTTATCACCGCTAAATGCTCGTTTTAGCTAAAGATCGCGTGTTGAGATTAAAATTTGGCGTTCATTATGAAATTTCGCTTGTATTTCACGGTTTTATGAATTTTATGTGCAGTAGAAACACTTTGACTTTCTTAGTTTCAGAAATAAGAGAGATGGAAATAACTCCTTACAGCATTACGCAGCTGTAATGCGCCTGTGACAGAAGAATGACAAGCTCCCGAGGTAGTGCTGTGTTGAGAGTTTGGGACCTGCTTTTGTCTGTAGCGGGCAACACAACGAATCCTCAAATCAATAAAGGGTCGGCAACGCGCTTGTCATTCTTCTGTCACAGGCGTCTATATGTTACGGTGCCTGGCTACCATCAGGCGGGTCGCGCACTGCCCACCGATGGTGATATTAAAAAAAAGACCGGGTTGCACTCCGGGAGTGCCGGCAGAAGTGAAAACTCAATAACGTTGTAACAGTTTTTCGATCAGGTCACGTGACATCTTACGGTGTCACCCTAAAAATGAATTTGACGCAAATAACAAAAACAATTTAGGCGGACGGGCCGCAGGCGCGTTGGGTAAACAAAATACGAATTTGTTTTTGCCATTGCTAAATATTTTTCAAAGCTTATCTATTTAGGAATAACGTCCAAATTCGAACTATTCGAGTATGCGAGAACGGCAGACGGCGGCGGTGTACAAAATATCAATTTGTTTTTGCCGTTGGTAAATATTTTTCAAAGCTTTATCTCTTTAGGAATAACGTCCAAATTCGAACTATTCGAATTTGCTCAATAGCAAAACGGTGAAGGACGCTTGGACAAAATTACAAATTTATTTGCAGAATATGCTATTGCAAAAAGTGTTTAACGACTTTATACTCTTACGAATAGCGTTCAGTTTTGAATGAAGTCGAATCGGCTAGCAGCAAAATATAAAAGTTTGTGACCTCCTTCACTGTCGCGTATTTAACAATTTTTCCCCATCCCAAAAAGTGCTCAGCGCCGCTAAAGAAGTTTTCACTTCAAAAATAAGGTGACGGTGCAGTTTCCTGTGGAGCGTCGGGTTACCTGGCACCACCCCCTTTCTTCCCGTGGGTGTCATACTTAAGAGTCGACTATGGAAATAAGCTGAAGTGGTTTGTTGCGATGGGCTAGCAACCTATCACTGCAATATCACATTTCCTCCATGTAGGTAGGGCATGTGGGTAGGTGTGTAGTTGAGGTAGGGCACAGCGAAATGTCATCCCGCTCGAATGTGGAGCAGCCCAACTGGGGAAGTACCTCCGCCTTGCAGAAGACCACAGCCATAATAACACTACCTACTACTCGCTCTGTTAGTACCTACTGTGTGTTCCTGGAGGTGAGCAAGGTCGCCAGAGCTCCCGAGGATGCGTTGTGTTGAGAGCGAGGGAATTTGTTCCTTGAGCTGTCAACACGGCGAATCCTCAAACATATCAAGGGTCGGCAACGCCCATGTTACTCCTTTGGAGTTGCATGCGTCTATAGGCTGCGGTGTCCACTTACGATCAGGCGGGCCGTACGCTTGTTTGCCACCGTCGTTGTATAACAATCTTTAACAACTCAAGTAGGTATGGGGTTCTTCAAGAAAAGAGTGAGGTCTCTAAAAGGTCGGCAAGGCGCATGCCAGTCCCCTGAAGGAGCAAGTCTATAGGCTACGGTAATTAACCGCTTGCCATCACGTGGGCCGTATGCTTGTTTGCCACCGACGTATAAACACGGTGCAAGAAAAAGTGAGTTTATGTATGTCTATGTATGTGTTATCGATGTGGCAAGAAATGCCGCGCTGCTAGTACTATTATAACCAACGCAGATGCGACAATCCATAGTCAACTAAGCGCTGCAACAATCATCTGTGCATTTTCGCGAGAAGAGATTCATCGTTCGTGACGTCACCGAGTTAAACTTAAAAATACTAGTTTGCATGTCAAATAAAAGTAAAATTAACAATACCTACTATTCTAGTTTAAGTGTTTCCTGCTGTACAAAGGTTGGCTGGAAGAGATCGCTTTAAAGCGATAAGACCGCCTGTTGTTACCATTATTTATTAAGCAAATTTTTTTTGTAAGATGTTTCTCTCTTGTAGTGGTGCAATAAAGAGTATTTATTATTATTCTCTTTATTTTAATTTCGTCTTAGACTAGGTTTTTACAATAATTATATCTAAAAAGTAAAATATAAAATTATACATACAAAACATAAAATCATTATAAAAACCTAACCTAGGGTGCAGCCGGCAGCGAGGCGCGGCCTAAGCTACCGGCGGTCAGGGTGACAGAGACAGGAACCTCCTGACTATCCGCGCAGTATCCAGGAGTACCTCCTTCTGTATCTGACCCTTGATCCAGCCGCCTTATTATTATTATTATTACTATTTGTATGACAAATAAAAATTACAAAATGGAACATTTTAAAACTTTTACCTACTCGGTGACGTCACTAACGATGCATCTTCTTCGCGCGATTATGGCCATCTGTCAGCGATGCTGTGACAGTACAGTACTGGTCGGTATTGGTAAAGAACTTCCGATCTCATCGGACTGTCCCACATCCCCTCATTAGCCGGAGGAAGCGGCGTGCCCTTGATTAGTTTCGTAATCGCGGAAATAGACGCTGCGCAAGCGCAACCCACAGGCGGTAGCGGGCTGCGCTTCACACAAACAACGCAACGGAACGGAACGGAACGGAAGACCAGCGCTGGCTCCGCCAGCATTACGCTGAGTTGCGACCATTTTGTGGCAAATTACGTTATTGTTAATGTATGTAAATTGCCTTGTGTTTGTCACGAATAAATGTATCTTTCTTACTTTCTTTCTTTCAAACATCTGTATGTATAACCTGTGCCATTTTATCACTTAACGTAGTGGATAAGATATCCGTCACTCTCGCACTCGCATACATGTCAGAGCGAGACGAAAGTCTTATCGACGGCTATAAATGATAAAATGGTACCATATTAGGCCCGCTGCATTCCCAGAAGAGGAAGGTAAAGCAGGCGAAATACATTTTCAGAGTTACTTGTAGGAATTGTTCGTAAACGAAAACTTTAAATAGATGAAGAAAATGTGAAATTGCTACGAAAGGTTACTAGCTCATTGCCCACAACATGCTTAAGCCCTATGGGTATTACCATAGTCAGCTGTCACCATGTAATAGCCACGTGTAGAAACGGTGTCTACACTAGGGCACGCAAAAGAAAACTTATTATAACTTAATGAAGTCTTATCTGGGCTCGGACAAAAATTCTAGCGGTTCTGAGTGTTAAGTCCAAAAAAGATAAATTTAGAAACAAAACTGACTTGTTTTCTTTTCCGTAAAGCGCTCAACTGTGACCATTTGTATCTATTTGGTCCGATTCATTTGTCGCTGCGACAAATGGCGCGGTAGTGAATGTTGAAATAATAAACACCCAAGTCTACGAATCTACATGGCGTGCCAATAAATCGTCAAAACAAGACGTCGACCAATTTGGCACCAAGAGAAACGGCGCTGGTGAATACCCAACTTTAGAATTAAAAACCTAAATCCCGCCCATCCCCCATGAATCGCACCACACCCGGTCAAGTAACCGCGCGCGACGGCGCGTGGCTTCCTCCTGCCTTTCACTGTTTACTCGTTCACTTATCTTAATTACTGATTCATCATAACTAGGGTCATAAATATGTGCACGATTGGAAACCACAAGCATGACTAACCACCAGACAGAGAATCATGGGACATCGTGAGGCTAACTACAACAGCGCTCCCTGGGGGGGTATGATGGTTGCGATTTTATCACTCATCGTTGTGGATAAATAAGATATCTGTCACTCTCGCACTCGCATGTTTGTTTGTTTGTATTGAATAGGCTCCCAAACTACTCGCCCGATTTGAAAAATTCTTTTACCATTAGAAGCCGACATTATCCCTGATGAACATTGGCTACTTTTTACCGCGGGAAAATGCTTCATTCCTACGGGAAAACGGGTAATCCGTGCGAAGCCGGGCCGGGCAGCTAGTCTACACTAATATTATAAAGAGGAAAGATTTGATTGTTTGTTTGTTCGCTTGTATTGAATAGGCTCCCAAACTACTCGCCCGATTTGAAAAATTCTTTTACCATTAGAAGCCGACATTATCCTTGATGAACATAGGCTACTTTTTACCGCGGGAAAATGCTTCATTCCTACGGGAAAACGGGTAATCCGTGCGAAGCCGGGCCGGGCAGCTAGTATGGTATATAGGTGCAGGCCCTATGAGTGCAGGTCTCCATTTGGGCTGCTCCAAATATGAGCTAGGTGACACTCCACTGCTTTTAAGTTAATTGTGATAGGTTTGACTCAAATTAGAAATGTACAGAGCATCTGTATCCAAGGCAATTAACAATTAATCGACAACGTCGTATAGGTATGTAGAACTTCTGATTGTAGTAACATTTAATTTAATTTAATCTTATGGCATTGAAAACAGAAATATAATAAGTACTCATCATCCTTATCATTTTGACGACCGGTTAGCCTAGTGGGTAGTGACGCTGCCTACGAAGCTGAAGGTCCTGGGTTCGAATCCCGGTAAGGGCAAATATTTGTGTGATGAGCATCAATATTTGTTTCTGAGTCATGGAAGTTTTCTATGTATTTAAGTATTTATATCCATTATATATATCGTCGTCTAGTACCCATAACACAAGCCTTACTGAGCTTACTATGGGACTAGGTCGATTTGTGTAAGATTGTCCTCTAATATTTATTTATTTATTTATTTATTTATTTATTTATCATCATCATTACTTAAGAGCCTCGATCTTGTCGGTGGAGTAACCGCCACTTTTCTCTGTCCATTGCCAGCCTCTTGGCTTCCTCATATGATCAGCTTTATCTTTTTTATCCTTCTTTTATAATAAGTACTACTATAAATTAATTGTAGTACATAGGTAATGGTGCGTTTCCAGCCGTCCCACGTCTGTGGTGGATAGGATACTCACCCCAACACTCCCATTATTTGTACACCTAATTCCGTATTTTCGACACTAGACAACATTGAGCTCCAAGTTTACACTAATAATATGGTTTTTCCACCGCACAACGGTGTCATGGCAATATTTTCGTATCTATTTCCACATGTAGAATTTCATCGCGATTGTCTCGTCTTAGGCAAGCGGATGAGTGAGTCAGCGTTCTGAGATGTGTAGTAAGAGCCTAGTAGAGTAAGATTTACTTACCCTAGTTTTATTTACTATTGCTTTAATCAGGATGGATCTGAAGTGAAGTTGGCAAGTCTTACCACAGATATAGATATACATAGATCACGCAAATGCATATACTTCGCGTGTCAGAATTCGGACTCCGAGTAGGCACTCCGACTTACATTCCGCGCGCGTCTGTTGTGGTAGCCAGTTTTCCGTGAATATTAAGAAAATACCTTATTGCAGAATCGATTTCCCCCGGACAACGGGGAATTCAGATCACTAATTCGCCCGTGTGACGTCAAAGTAGGTAGAAAAAAGGTTTTCATACAGATTGAGGTGTTTAAGTTATCTAGTGTAATATCTATATCTGTGAGTCTTACCTATTTCGAAATATGTTCATGGGATTCGAAGTCGAACCAATTGTGTATTTTGTATAAGTTGATAAAGCGAGAAGTTCAAGGGTGAATTAGCTGCCTCGTTGGGTCAAGCTCGTGGAAAGCCAGTTCTGTCAAGCTGTTAAACTGACTGACATTAAGATGAACTCTGTGAGTAATGATGCCAAGGATAATACACACAAGCCGCCAAGCGAAAAGATTTACATGGGAACAAATAACCATGGGTTTCATTCAATTTTATAGTCACCCCATTTTTATAGTCAAACAGTGTCTATTTTTTTATCTTTATGTGTCTCTCTTCTGCTTATTTAAGAGCTAAGCTCTTGTCGGTGTAGCTCAAAGTAGGCCCTCCATTTACTCCGATCCCAGGCAACCCTTTGACATCTCGATACGACCTAACATCAACTCTTTTTTTTGTGCTGCTCCATGTAGTTTATTCTACGTCTTTCTCTTCCTCACTTCCCCTCTATCTTTCCTCCAATTATATTGAGTACTAGCTTCTGCCCGCGACTCCGTCCGCGTGCAACTCGTTTATATCGCGCAGCTCCATACAAACTTTCACCCCCCATTTCACCCCCTTAGGGGATGATTTCGGGGATAAAAACTATCCTATGTGCTTCCCCGGGACTCAAACTATCTCGATACCAAATTTCATCGCAATCGGTTCAGCAGTTTAAGCGTGAAGAGGTAACAGACAGACAGACAGACAGACAGACAGAGAGACACACTTTCGCATTTATAATATTAGTATAGATAGATAGATAGTATAGATAGATAGTATGGATTAGTATAGATAGATATAGATAGATGGATATGGATAGTATAATAGTATATAGTATATATATTATATAGTATAGTATATAGTATAATAGTATATAGTATATATAGTATATAGTATAGTATATAGTATAGTATGGATAGTATGGATGAACTCCTGTATCTTTGAGTAAATTTTTAAAATAGCAAAAATTTATTGAATCGTGATGTATTCCGAGTATTTTCGTGAGTTATGTTACTAGGCAATGTAAGAATATTTTTTTCTATCGTCAAAAGCGAACTTGGTTCCTCTATGCATATTTGATTTTTTTTTTATACCATCTCGGTGGCAAACAAGCTTACGGCCCACCTGATGGTAAGTGGTTATCATAGCCTATGGACGCTTGCAACTCCATGCGCGTTGAATTGACTTCTAAGTCTTCTCAATTGTCTCTAAAAATTTGACTTGCGAAATCCGTTTACACAGTCATTTAAAATGTAAGCCTCTAAAAATCTCCCAAGAAACGCGTTAAAATAATAATAATATGCGCAATAAATTCGCGGAGAAAGCTACGCTTGCGCAAGAAACCACTTCACGACCTGTGGATAAGATAAGGTGCGATTTGTACCTTCGGCAGAACATACATTAGGTAAAGTATTACCAAAACATTACCCCCTTAGGTAAAAAAAAAAAAAAAAAAAATGTGTTTGTAAGGTAAACGTCCGAGTGCTCGACGCTGTACTATTATATGCCATGGGCACTCTATCTCAAAGTAACATGGCTTAAATTCGAATGAAGAAACATCCTCTTAGTTCGAATTCCAAAGTTTTACGCCCTTATAAAAAAAAACTTGAAAAAAATGTGTTTATAACTATCTCAACCTTGTAGGCCCGATTGAGGAACTTGACGACTACTCTACGAAGCTGACGGTCTTGAGTTTGAAACCCGGCAAGGGCAATTATTTGTGTGTGAAGCATAAATATAGTCTCCGAGTCTTGGATGTTTCCTGTGTATTTATAATTTACTTTAACAACAAAGTATTCACCGACTAAATAATAAATAAATATTAGGGGACACTCTTACACAAATCGACCTAGTCCCAAACTAAGCAAAGGTTGTAAACAAATAATCGTGTTCATCACACAAATAAATGCCCTTACCGGGATTCGAACCCAGGACCTCTTGCGTCGTAGGCAGCGCAACTACCAACTAGGCTAAAACGGTCGTCAACTAAATTCAGTATTTCGCCTTAATTGAAGAGTTCCCTCGATTCATCCTGAATCCCAGATCCTGACCTGACGACCATGGGATCTGGGAAGGAAACCCCTTTAAACAAAAAAGAATTTTGAAAATTGATCCAGGCATCTTCGAGTAACCGGGGAACATTATTGAAGTCAGTTAAAACTTATTTATGCCTATTGAATTGTAATTCATGTTTGTATTTATTTTATGTTCATTTATAGGCATGTATAAGCGTTCGGTTTTCTTCTATAGGCAAGGTAAGTTGATTACTTAATTAGTTATTTTTTTAAGTTCTAATTGAATGAATTAATTACAAGTTTGGTTACCATTATTTAATTGGGTCTTATTTTTATAGTTAAACGTCCTAGTCCTCGACGTTGTACTAGTGTATGACATGGGAACTTTATGTCAAAGTGAAGAAAAATCCTTTTAGTTCAAATTTAATCCATATAGCTTTGACATAATGTGCCCATATCATACACTAGTTCAACGACGAGGACTAGGGCAATTACCTTCCTTGTCCACCATTATCTTCAAGACGCCTTTTATCTGAATTCTCTCACGACAAGTCAATGCCAAGAATACAAGTCCAGGATGTCATTACGTGTATGACATAAAAGGCACGTCTAGACTTAAGATAATTGCATTCGCCATGTTAAGTAGCATGGACATATGTTATTGACCTTTACATATAAATGGCGTTGTGCGTTACATTATCACTTTTCTGTTTGGCGAGATGGAATCCGTGTGCAGTATTTTCTATCTTACCGAGAGCTTACTGTGCATGGTCGCCTGGAATTCAATATCAGTGTAGTTTCACGATTACATTCGCGCCGTAGAAGTAGAATTATAAATTGCGCGTATGTATGCATGTAGTATCAAAGTCGTCTATTACTAACTGAAAAACCATTATTTCCAACCAGTTGGTCGATTAGTTTTTTTTTTCCTAACCGCCTAAATAAACATTTTTGTGAATAAATCGAATCCATGTAGGTGACTCTCAATATTGTTACGCCCATGTTCAATACAGACGAAGAAAGATAAAATTACAATCCATACTAATATTATAAATGCGAAAGTGTGTCTGTCTGTCTGTCTGTCTGTTACCTCTTCACGCTTAAACCGCTGAACCGATTGCGATGAAATTTGGTATCGAGATAGTTTGAGTCCCGGGGAAGGACATAGGATAGTTTTTATCCCCGAAATCATCCCCTAAAGGGGTGAAATGGGGGGGTGAAAGTTTGTATGGAGCTGCGCGATATAAACGAGTTCCACGCGGACGGAGTCGCGGGCAGAAGCTAGTTCTATATAAAACACTTGTGAAGAATTACAGTCCTATAACGGAAAAGCTAGAATACACACATATGTACCTCTACAATTAAAATAGTATGAAAACTCACATGAAGTTGGGTGGGTTAAGAGTAAAATCATGAGTAAAAAATGTACACATAGGTAATGATGAACCGGTATCCATGAACCAAAGGAATTGACTTCTTACCCCACCTGACCTTAGAAAAAGTTAGTGTGTTAGTAAAACAATATATGCATCAGTTAAATAGATGTGAGAAAGCAAGACATAGTTAGAGTAGAGCGAGAAGAATATAAATATATACTTTACTATATACAGAGTACCTGATGACGTCACGGCATATCTGGAATCTAGAACGTTCTAGAACTTTCTATCTATGTCTTGCCGAACGACCACATCTGAGCTCTGTTAGTAGGGGATATCGCAGTAGCTTCATAGCACCTTATCACAGCAAAATACCACATATATAACAATATCTTCTTATCAAATCGCTCGTAGTGCTATAACACTTTTTATAGTTTTCTAAGTAAGGCACTGTGGTGACACTTTACGATTGGAATTTGGCTTGACTTATGACTTATTTTTAGTGCCATTTTTTGAGCACTTATGGTTAAAATGGCACTAGCCAATTTTACCAAAGTGTAACTTAATCAGGGACTAAATTTTTGGATTAAATTCTTGTTACTGAGGTCAAATAGACTCACGATTGTTCTTGAATTAATAATATGGTTTTATCGGGTCTGTCAATTTATTGTACAAATAAACATATATTAACTAAATTACCCAATTTCTAAAACATACATATAGTGTCATCAAAGTGCCATTTTAAACACACGGGATACTACAGGGGCCGTAGACAAGGTTACAATCGACAAGCGCTAACGCCAATAGAAACGAACAAAATGTACGGGAATGACAGATGCCGACGAAACACTTTTCGTTAACATCTGTCATTCCCATACATTTTATTCGTTTCTATTGGCGTTAGCGCTTGTCGATTGTAACCTTGTCTAGGCCTCCAGGACTGGCTGGTCAATCAGGTAACGCATTGTACAGTTGAGTTCATAAATATATGTACACTTTTTTACCTAATCGAACGCGTTTGCATACTAATTGTTAGCGGCCGCATTCGAGTTGGTAAAAAAGTGTACATATATTTATGAACTCGACTGTACGCGGGTCACGTAGATCTAAATTTCACTTTTTGTATAGGAAAATAACAGTTAAGGCGCCGTAGGTTCATGGTCTTCTCTCCCTCTCACTGAGCATAAGCGTGAGTGAGATGGAAGTGCGTGCTCGGAAGCGCGGATATCATGTTTTTTATTTTAATGTTTTGGCCGTTTAAATAAATAAAAATGTAAATACTGATTTCCCTCAAACATGATATTGCCGATTGTTAGAAGCAATTTTAATATTTATTGCTTTTGTGCATAATTTGTTACGAATATTTTAAGGTTATTTTTGTGCGTTTTAGACCTATGTTCGTGATTTTTTTCTATCAAGCGAAATTTGCTTAATCATGTTTTGAAGCACTGATTTCCCTGCAAAAAAGCCTCAAGATTACTATTCGTATTTTTTTGAAACCATATTATTATAAACAGACGCATTATATTGTTTCAAAAACTCTGTTCGCTTAACTTCGCTGAACCTACGGCGCCTTAAGAAAGTTGTCCTAACGCGCATTCGACACGTTACGTGATCAACCCTCTGGGCTAAGTAAATGCTTGATTCATCCACAGAATTAAAAGAACTACCGAAATTACCACGATTGTTTGGTATAATTGCCATGACAAGGTGAAGCTACAATCCCCAAAAATTCTCCAAATCACTTACTTTCGTCGTTTATAACAGGCCCGTAACTTTCGCCAGAATAATCAATGCTGTTCAAATCCTGGACCCCCAGGAGTCCAGCTTTAGCGACCCTGTGGCAGCATCCTTTAAGCACCCCCCCACAGGAGCCGTCAAGGAGACCCCCCACCATCCAGCAGTAGAAAAAAAACTCGCACGTCCCCCCCTGGGAGCAGTTTTTCTCGTCCTGTCTATCCTCCTTCTGAGGTTCGGCTGTTATAACATTCTTCGTCGGTTCTGCCGCCAGAATTCTGCCTTTTCTGACGTTTGTACTGTAAGTTGGCACTGGTTTTGTACTTGGTAATTCTTTCAATATATCACGCATTCGTATCATCTGCTCGTCTGTTATTGGTTTAAATTTTGGGAGGACGTCTGTCGCGTTCGAGTACGAATTTCGTTTTATAAATGGCCTTGTGATTTCGGTTTGAACGAACATGGGTTTGGAGAGCGCTCGTGATTTAGAGTCCATTCTGTGGTTGTTGTATAGAGCTCGATGTTGGTCGTTGGCATCTGTGCGGATAAAAAAGAGTTTGATCATTATATGAATAGATGGCAATTATGCAGTACTGTTAAGAATATATATGTTCAGTTAGACGATGTGACGAAGCGTCTCTAAGGCGCTGGTTTCACTAGCCCGCCTCTCGCGCCACGCCGTTGGTCGCGTGAGCGTGGGTTCTCTGGTAGTCGCGTTGTGCCCTTTGCTAGAATAGTCGTGTTGTACTCTGAGCAATATGTACGAAAAAATATTGACGTTGTTACTTTTAGAAGAGGAGAGGATGATAAGCTTTTTATTTCACCAAAGAAAATAAGAAAACCTAATGATATATTTAAAAGAAAATAGCTTATAATATCCCATGTTGTGTGCTTTAAAATATTGATTTATAGTTTTTTCTCAGCCACGACGAACGAAGTAGGGTACTTATTAAATTAATTAACAATTCGCCGACGCCTTACAGAAGATAGTAATTTTTAGGGTTCCGTACCCAAAGGGTAAAACGGGACCCTATTACTAAGACCCCGCTGACCGTCTGTCACCAGGCTGATTGTCATGAACCATGATAGTTAGACAGTTGAAATTTTCAGAGGATATATTTCTGTTGCCGCTATAGGTAACAACAAATATAAAAAAACAGTATTAAATAAATATTTAAGGGGGGTGATTTTTTGCCGTATTTATAGATAATGGTACGGAACCCTTCATGCGCGAGTCCGACTCGCACTTGGCCCGTTTTTAATATCAAAACGCCTCCACCGTCTGTCGCTAATCTTCAAAACTGACACCGACCGACGCGTGCTGCGTGCGAACTTTGACAGTTATACTTGTACTACCCATATCCGGCGACGTTTCTGAGAAACCACTCTCAAACATTCTCGAACAAAACGTTCGGACGTCGTCGGCCGCGGACACGCGTTGGACACGCGCTGGCGACGAGTGGTCAGAGAAACCAAGGCCTGGAGGGCCTCTATTCCCGCTTCCCTCTTGACCGAAGGAGAGGCCATTTGTAGTTAATTTAAATCAATAATAATAATAAAATAAACATAAGTGTAAAATGCAATAATTTAAGTTTTAACATATTATAACCTCTGTCAAAAACTATTTTTTTATGTAATAATGTTGTCAATAAATGGCTATTCTATTCTATTCTATTCTATTCCCGCCAGTGCTGGTCGATTGAGATTGAGGCCAGAACTGGCTTCGTCTAAACCTGGCTTAAGGAACACCCTACGGTTCTGCTACGACTTATACCAGCGGCGGGAGTGTGTGATAAATAAATTTGAATAAAAATAAAAATATAGTAGATTACTGCAGAGGCCGTGAAGTAAGGGATTGCTGGATGAGATTGGGGTAGACGGCCGAGTCGTAGACGAGGCCGAATACAACGAGTCCAGCAATTCCTGCTCCGGCCGAGGATTGTATAGTACTTTTCTCAAACGATGTGAGGAAATATTAAAATTAAAATAAATACTAGGTAATCAATTCAATAATAGGTAATTTCCGCCTTTTTTATTTTTTAAACATGCCATTTGAACAAGCCGTTCGAGCACCATGTTTAACCGCACATAAAGTATAGTACCATAGATATTTTTTTTTTATGTAAGTAGCAAGTATGCTTACATTGTCTAGTGGTGGTTGGCAGTATGTTTTTCCTTTGTCAGTTTAATATTAGTAAGCAAATTTAAAAAGTTAGAGTAGCGGACAATAATGGTTTTACTTAGGGTTTTCATACATTACTTCTTGGCGTAAGGCCAAGAAGTAATGTAGGGAGCCATAAACAAGAAACTTCACGTCTTCATTTCGTGATATTAACGCGTACATTTCCGAGCATGTTTGAGAAAAATATGTTATTATCCTACTAATAATATTATAAATGCGAAAGTTTGGATGTTTGGATGCTTTTAGATGTTTGGATGTTTGTTACTCAATCACGGTTAAACGGCTTAACCAATATAGATATACACAGGGTATCCTAGTTCAGGCCCTCGTAAAATGTATCCCTAAATATAATATTTTAGTATTAAGACATCATACTGTAAAATACGTTTTTAATAATAAATGAATTATCTTATGTTATGTTATTACCGAAGATAGTTTAAAGCCTGATAGTTTTGTCGCGAGTTCGCGCAGACGAAGTCGCGGGCGGAAGCTAGTAATACTGTATTCACTGATAAACAATACCAATGTGTTTTGTATATTTGGGCCAGATTTATGTCTTAATTCTGAGCTGTGGCCTGCGTACTAATTCATTCGTGATTTCGTGTATGTAGGTATTTACACAAAATCTGAAAGAAAGGGCATTTTTTTACATACATACACACGACGTCGGTAAATAAGCGTACCTGTATTAATTTTGTATTAAGCAGTTACGCTGCTAACGAAATTATACATTTTTAAATAAAGGAAAAATTGAAAAATTTAATGCTCCGAGCCGGATTCGAACCAGCGACCACAGGCATTCATGGCCCGTCGCTACCAACTGAGCTATCGGAACAATCCGGTTCGGGCACCAAATTCCTCAATCAGTTCCTTCCTACAACGCCTTAGGGAGGCGTGTAGTGACATCTACCAGAAGACTTAGGCTTCTTAACGGCACCAACGTCTCAAATTATATTGAGAAATCGTCAGTAACGATGCGCCACCCCATACTAAATGCGCCTTTTAAAAAATGTAAGCGTACCTATGTTTATAAATATCTCATAGAATAGACATCAACGCGCGTTAATTTTCACAAAACCACTCATGCGCATACGGCGGCGCGTTGAATTCTTACATAGATATTCATAGAATAGACACAACGCGCGTTCGTTTTCACATAAACACTCATGCGCATATGGCGAGGCGCGTTGAAATCTTTCACAGACATTCATAGAATAGACATCAACGCGCGTTAGTTTTCACAAAAACACTCACGCGCATACGGCGAGTCGCGTTGAAATCTTTCACAGACATTCATAGAATAGACATCAACGCGCGTTAGATTTCACAAAAACACTCATGCGCATACGGCGGCGCGTTGAAATCTTTCATATAGACATTCATAGAATAGATATCAAAGTGCTGAACACAGATCATTTAACACATTCACTGCCAATATTGTAGCGCAACACTCGTTACCGATGCCGTAGCTTTCCCGCTAAGTAGCGCAAAGCGCCTACAAAGAGACATTTTGTTTAAATATAAATAAATAAATATTAGGGGACAATCTTACACAAATCGACCTAGTCCCATAGTAAGCTCAATAAAGGCTTGTGTTATGGGTACTAGACGACGATATATTTAATAGATATAAATACTTAAATACATAGAAAACTTCCATGACTCAGAAACAAATATTCATGCTCATCACACAAATATTTTCCCTTACCAGGATTCGAACCCAGGACCTTCAGCTTCGTAGGCAGCGTCACTACCCACTAGACTAACCGGTCGTCAAAAGTGTTTATTTATTTAAACTTTATTTCACAGATGAAAAAAATACCTACATTTGGCCGCAATTTTTTTTTGCATCGTAGCGGTGACAAACAAGTACACGGCCTGCCTGATGGAAAGCAGGCACTGCAGCCTTTAGCATACAAGTACGGCATTCCGTTGTGCCCTATCTCTTTTATCTACTCCCCCTTTCCAATTTGGACAGTGCGAGTGAGACAAGAGCCTCGAGCCTCGGACTCGTGCGCGACGCGACTTATCAACAAGCTAACCCACCTACAATTAATTACGAAACGTAATATCCGCGGTTACATGTTGATTGTTTTATAACGAGCGTATTTACATGCGTTTTACATACATTTAAAACGTTTCCTATTACATATTCAGTTGGAGTTCCTGAATCGATCCGTTGGGTAAGTGAATATAAGCATAGACAAAACATTATAATAGACTAGTTTTTGCTCGCATATACTCGTTAATCGCTTTATTACCCGACATTAGGACAATTTAACTGTCATTTTTCCATATAAAAAGTGACATTTAGACCTGACGCGCGTACAATGCGTCACGTGATCGATCTGCTAATCAAAATCGAATAGCAAATAATTATTTTATTAAACTTGCCAAGGTCTCGAAATTATCTCTATACCATTTTTTTAAATCGGTTGATCGGTTTATGCTTTAAAAAAGCAATGCATTTATAATATCAAGTACGTATGTTTGGAGTCGAACTATATTTTATGACGTTATATTAAATGATAGCTTAACATAACATATCCTAAAAATAAATAGGAAAACGAAAACAAATTAAAAACTACTCAAATTAATATTTACAAAACCTTAAAACTAAACTTAGAAACTAAAAAAACATCAGTTTTTTTTATACAATGACGGTGGCAAACAAGTGTACGGCCCGCGTGATGGTAAGCGGACACCGCAGCCTATAGACGCATGCAACTCCAAAGGAGCTAACTGTTAGGAACCACTTCTAGATAACTGTGCTTCCAGCAGCTTTATATCCCTAACTCTTTATATCCGTGTTTACGTTGCTATGGTTTTGGTTGTTATAATTTTGACTAGACTTGACAAATATAGTTTTACAAAGAAACATTTCGGTTTTCCTTATTATGGTAGCAGAGTAATATAAATATTAATGAGTTTATTCGTTGCAATAGTGGACAAAGAACTCGAATAATTATGCAAACGGCAGGCGTAAAAATCGAGATCGGTCGACTCGACGGTCCCACTAACTGGCACACTTGGAGATACAAGGTAAAGCTTTTACTTAAAAGTACTCCAGGCACGCTAGAAGCAATTGAAGGCAAGTTAATTAAGCCGAAAGATCCTGGTGGAACGGCAAAATCTGAAGATATACAAAAGTATAATCATGAAATGCAAATGTTTCAAAAATTTGACAGTCAAGCGCTTCTTATTCTTACGGCAAATATGACCGAAGAGACCTTACAAAAAGTAATGCGATATGAAACGTCATTTGATATGTGGAAAGAGCTTCATAGGTTTTATGATGGGGCAAAGGAAGACAGGAGCTACGATCTCTGTATGAAGTTTTTCCGCTACCAGAAAAGCGATGAGCATGATATGGCCACGCATATTTCGACTCTCAAAACTATATGGTACGACTTAAATAACGAGATTGAAGGAAATGATCTGCCTGAAATTTTATTAATATGTAAAATATTAGACACAGTTCCAGAACAATACTTCAGTTTTAAGTCAAGCTGGTTATTGATGAACAAAAGTGAGCGGAATATAGAAAACTTGACTACACAGGTATGTACTTACGAAAGATCTCTTAAACAAAAGAATACAGAAGAAAGCGGAAGTACCAATGAACTTCTCATGTTAAGAGGAGAGAAACGGTATGAGAAGCAAGGGCAAAGCAAAAAGAAATGGAAGAAATGCAATTATTGTGGAGAAGGCTTTCATAAAGTCACATCATGCAAGAAGTGGATTGCGGACGGTAGACCTCCCAAACCTCCAAAGCAGTCTTCAAATATTGGGATGTTGACAGGCCTAGCTTTAACATGCGAAAGTAAGAACTCAGAGAAAGACTCATTTTATGTGGACAATGGTGCAACGAGCCATGTTACCAATAGAAGAGACATATTCCAATTCTTCGAAAAATTTGGTGAACCCCACAAAGTTATGACAGCTAACGGAGAGATAATCGAAGCCATAGGTACAGGTTCTATCCAACTGGAAGCTGATATTAACGGCCACAAAGAGTTACTGGTCTTGACAAACGTATGGTACGTTCCAAGCATTGAAAGAAATCTATTTTCTGTGCTAGCCGCGCAAGATACGCTAAAGAATAGCATCTTTCAGTCAACTGCTCAGACATGTAATGTGAAGAATGATGGCAAAGTCATCTTAGTCGGGAATCGCGACAAGTATGGTGGTCTGTACAAACTCAACGTTAAAGTATTGATGCCTAAGCTTGAGATAAACCAACTAACGACGTCACAGAATCTTCAACTCTACCATGAACGCCTAGGACACCAGAACAAGAGACATGTAGCAAAACTGGTACAAAGAGAGCTTGGAGTAAAGCTAGACTCAAGTTCTTCTGATATCTGTGAAGGCTGCGTCTTCGGCAAGAGCCATAGGCAGAAGTTTGGAGAGAGGCCAAGAGCAACTAAGCCTGGAGAGCTAATCAACACAGACGTATGCGGACCATTCCCTTACTCGATCTCAAAGTCCAGATACTATGTTCTGTTTAAAGACACCTACTCAAAATATCGATGGATTTACTTTCTGAGACAAAAGTCTGAAGTACACGCAAGCTTGAAGGACTTTTTAGCTGAAGCTAAAACTTCCGGACACGTCGTACAGGAGTTATTGAGCGATAATGGAGGCGAGTTCGATAACGAACAAGTACGCAATACTTTGAGACAACACGGTATTAAACAAAGGTTTACAATGCCTTACACACCGCAACAAAGCGGATCTTCTGAAAGAGAAAATCGTACGATTGTGGAGATGACAAGAGCACTAATGCACGCTCATGATAAGATACCAGAAGGTTTATGGGCTGAAATATCCAAAGCTTCTGTTTATATACTAAATAGAACGGGACCTACTCCTGTAGAAGGAAGGTCTCCGCATGAGCTCTGGTACGGCAGAAAGCCTAGGATCAATCACCTGAAAGTCATTGGATGCGATTGCTATGCGCATGTCCCAAAACAGAAGAAAACAAGTAAGATAGCGCCAAAAGCTGAGAAAGGAATACTTATCGGATATGACGGTGACGAAGGATATCGAGTTTTTGACGTAAAGAAACTAAAACTCATCAGATCTCGAGATGTTGTGTTTGATGAAATTCCTTTACTTGAGAAAAACAAGATTGACATAACTTCGCAATCACCTGAACCTGAAACGAATACCTACGAGCTCCCATTGGCTCTTACAGACTCTGAAACTATTCGCGAGGAGAATCACTCCCGTCCATCTTCAGAAGCAAATGACAGCATCGAAGAAGATTATGAGTCGCTAGAAGAAGAAGAGACAGCTGATACAGAGCCTACAACACGAGAACTGCGTGATCGAAGCCAGCTTAGACCTCCACAACGGTTTAGCTTTGATCAATATGTTAATGAGGCTATATCTATTCCTGAACCGACTTCATATCGAGATGTCATGCGAAGCTCTGAAAAAGATAAGTGGATCGAAGCGATGAACAATGAAGTTAAATCTTTACAAGATAATCAGACTTGGGAATTGACGAACCTACCTAAGAATAGAAAAGCACTACGTTGTAAATGG
The DNA here is from genome assembly GCA_947578815.1 of Epinotia ramella. NCBI lineage: Eukaryota > Metazoa > Arthropoda > Insecta > Lepidoptera > Tortricidae > Epinotia > Epinotia ramella. The sequence goes on along the minus strand of OX388226.1, from coordinate 2,009,860 downwards.
GTATTTAAGATTAAAAAGAACCCTGATGGTACAGTCGATAAGTACAAAGCACGATTAGTTGCTGTTGGATATACACAAAAGAAGGGAGTCGACTATGACGAGACATTTAGCCCAGTCGCCAAGATGAGCACAATCCGAATTCTTTTGAGTATTGCTGCAAATGAGAGTTTAGTACTCAGACAATTTGATGTCTCTACAGCCTTTCTATACGGTACTGTAAAAGAAGAAATCTTCATGCGACAGCCGCAAGGATACGATGACAAGACAGGTCGTGTATGCAAACTGAAAAGAAGCTTATACGGATTGAAACAGGCACCTAAATGTTGGAATGAGTGTATCCACGATTTTCTTATGGAATCAGGTTTCTCCCAGAGCGAAGCAGATCCCTGCGTCTACGTCAGAGAAAGAGGACAAAAGAAAATACTGCTCGCACTCTATGTAGATGACGGATTATTGGCCGCGTCAGACCAGCAAGAGGCTGATAACTTCATTCAAAACGAATTAAAAGGGCGTTTTAAAATCACAACGAAAGTACCGTCCTATTTTCTTGGCCTGGAAATAGAACAACAGAAAGATTGTACTATTAAAGTCCACCAAACTGCTTATACTAAGAAATTGCTGGAAAAGTATGGAATGAGCAATTGTAAAGAAGTTGGGACACCCATAATAAAACCTGTAAAAGGAATGGGGGAACAAGATAGTCCTGGTGAATTACAAGATTTTCCATATCGGCAAGCTGTTGGGTCCTTGTCCTATCTAATGGTTGGCACTAGACCAGACATTGCGTATGCAGTTGGGGTAGTGTCTCGAAACCTAGATAAACCGACCAAAAGTAACATACAGCAGGTGAAGAGGATATTTAGGTACCTGAAAGGGACTACCGATACAGGACTCGAGTACAAGAAAGGTGAAAAGCATCTCATCTGCTACAGTGACGCCGATCACGGTGGCGACGATGCGACTGGATGCTCCACGAGCGGGATCGTGTGTTTGTATGCTGGATCAGCAATATCCTGGCGCAGTTCAAAGCAATCCATGGTTTCACTATCATCCACTGAAGCGGAGGTAGTAGCGGCCAGTGAGGCATGTCGTGAGATTGTTTGGTTAAGGAGATTGTTCGAAGACCTTCAAACAAACCTTGATATACCTATCTTGCGAATAGACAATGAGTCAGCGATTAAACTGGCATACAACCCTCCTTATGAGCAACACCGAAAAACTAAGCACATAAAGTTAAAACACTTCTATGTGAGACAATGTGTATCGGAAAAGGACGTAATTATTGAGCAAGTACCGACAGCAGAACAACTTGCAGACATCTTTACCAAGCCGGTTTATAAACCAAGATTGGTGAAACTCGGTGAAGAGTTCGGATTGAAAAGAAGAGGGAATGTTAGGAACCACTTCTAGATAACTGTGCTTCCAGCAGCTTTATATCCCTAACTCTTTATATCCGTGTTTACGTTGCTATGGTTTTGGTTGTTATAATTTTGACTAGACTTGACAAATATAGTTTTACAAAGAAACATTTCGGTTTTCCTTATTACTAACTTAGTACGGAATATCATTTGTTAAATTACCGTTAGCTTTTCGGTGAAAGAAAAACCTAGTGAGGAAACCTGCATACTTGTGCGAAGAAATTTAAAGGTGTATGTGGAGTCCCCAACCCGCACTGGGCCAGCGTGGGGACTACTGTCCGTTCCCTCTCATCCATGAGAGGAGGCCTGTGCTACCCAGTAGTGGGACGTATATGTACTTTTCACGCCACTGCTCGGAAATGTGGCAACAGATGGTTAGAATTCAGGCTTCAAAGCTGGGGTTAGTTGGACGTCGCAACAGGTCATCTATGAGTTCAAACTGTCCAACAATGTTTTTGTAGTCCAGTTTGAACAGCGATTCGAACGCTACCGCGCCAGCTCGCGTGTGGGGGGCAGTGCGCGGTCGGCCCGGCGCGCTGCTGCTGCTGGCGGGTGTTTCATATTGTGATCTTTAATTAGGTACTTCATTTTGACTTATAATTATAATTATTTGCAATTTCCTCGCAGTAGGCTTGAAAAGCACTATGTAATGTCTCGGCTAAAAGTGCAATAGATGGACTCGTCGCCTTCGAGGTCCTCACCTGCGGCTCGGACCTCGAACACACTCGTCCATCTATTGCCTACTTTCTAGCGTTTACAACAATGTACTATTGTACTGTACTTTTTTGCACAGCACAATTTGCCAAATGCGACGAGTTTATCTTGTGTAGTTTAATAGTTGCTTTGTCTACCTCTTTTATAAATGCTCATTAGAGCCCTCACACCAAGAAGATGATAATTGTGCAAAAAATGTACAATCGTCAATAAAAGCTGCTAGCCAAATCAATGAGCTTAAGTAGTCAAACGCATTGCGCATACAAACATGCCGCGAAGCCTTCTACAGGGGGTCGCGGCTACTCATATTTTTAACCCCCGACGCAAAGAGAGGGGTGTTATAAGTTTAACGTGTCTCTGTGTGTCTGTCTGTGGTATCGTAACTCCCAAACGGATGGACCAATTTGAATGCGGTTCTTTTTGTGTCATAGTTAATTTTATCCGTGTTCTGAGCCAAGTTTCATGAAAATCGGTTGAGCTGTTTTTGAAATGAAAATGTCGGGGGTTTTTCAACTTTTTTAAGTTTATTAAAGTTAAAGTGCTGTAAGTATTTTGAACAGCGTCGGGGGGTCGCGAAATATTTTTTTTCTGTACTAAAGGGGCCGCGGCATGAAAAAGATTGAAAAACACTGACTTAGACCACCCAAAACATTCTAAAAATGGTGGCAATTACCAGACAACGCCTCGGCATCCATATTTCATTTCATTTATTTATTTCTATAACAATATTACATTGTGTTAGAAAATCTTAAAAACTAATAACATGGTTAAAATTTTATAATTACATAAGGATCAGGACATGTCATCAAATACATAACGACAAAATAAATAAGTACAAATGAAAAGAAGCATAAAAAGATCAATAAAGTAATAAAGGAAACATAATTAATTTTAGTATACATATATTGTGTCAGATTAAAATTCATTCACATTCACATGTCAATCCATATTTAATAAAAGGGAATAATTAATAGAAATAAAAAATAAATAATTAATTTTAAGATACATATGTCAGATTAAATTCATTCATTGCACTGGAAAAACTCTTCAACGGAATAAAAACATTTTGTGAGCAAATATGGCCTTAATTTATTTTTAAAAGTATATGGGTTGGAAACAGCTTTCAATTCAATTGGTAGCTTATTAAAAACTTTTATAGCCTGGTAACGAGCACAGTATTGTGTCACTTTAAGTTTTGGAGTAAAGGGGCGGCTTAGGTTTTTTGTCCTCGTCGCCAGTCTTGCCACCCGAGCCTCTTCCGATTCACTTCTTGCCAGAGATTTTACCAAATCCGTACAAAGTTTCATAATATAAAGACTAGGCACAGTTAGAATTTCTAATTTGGTGAAAAAGTCCTTACACGAAACCCACTGAGGTATACGCACCATTATTCTTATAGCTCGCTTTTGAATGATGAAAGCCCTTTTTATATTATAACTATAAGTTGCGCCCCAGAATTTTATACTATATCTAAGTTTCGAGTCAACTAAGGCATAATATACTGTTTTCAGACGGTGAAGCCCGATGATATCTCTCAGACTTCTCAGAGCGTAGCAGGCAGAACTAATCGTGTTTTCGATTTGGTCTAATTCCTGTTTCCAATTTAGAAAGCAATCAATATAGACCCCTAGAAACCTAACAACCTCAACGGAACGCAAAATATCACTGTCAAAGACTAATTCTAGGGTGCCCTTGTTTTTGCGATCGCTCTTAAACTGGACGATACTTGTTTTCTCCGTATTCAATTTTAAGTTATTTTCCCGGAACCACCTATGGAAAACCGAAAGAGCTGTACTAATTTTATTTTTAAGGTCATATTCGTTCCTAGCGCTGATAATCGCATTCGTGTCATCAGCAAATATCACCAGGCTTAGATCCGTTATGGAATCTCGTATGTATTTTATGACATCATTAATAAACATAATAAAGAGAATAGGACCTAGTATAGATCCTTGTGGAACCCCTCTCGTCATTGTAGTGATTCTAGACTGGAAGACGTTCTCTACTCCCTCATCTGTGTTTCTAATTACTACATACTGTTGTCTGTTCTGTAAGTAGTTTCTAAGTATCTGAAGATTGTTCCCCCTGACTCCGTAATAATGTAATTTTTTTAAAAGGATTGTATGGTCAACTGTATCGAAAGCAGAGCTCAGATCCAGAAAAAGTCCCGCTACTTTCATCCCATTGTTAAGTTTCTGTACAACGTATGTCCGGGAATGATGACATCACGTTCACTTTAGATTGACCGTCCAACGATGCATTTTGAACTTTAACAGCTTGAGTTAAGGTTAAAAATAGCTGGGATATTAATATAGATGAACTGTTATTGTCGGCACTGTAATAAAGTTGTCAGATTGACGTAAAACATTTACGTACAGTTCTATGTAATACACAGTTGTGGACATAACGGATGCTTTGATATCACGTGACAGTGTCTATCTAGTGACATTAGGAGTTCGCAAGCCACCCGAATCACTAGCTCGGACTAATAAGAGATGTCATAGACAATAACTGGGACCAACGGCTTAGCAGGCCTTCTAAAGCAGGGAAATCGCGTGGCGAAGTGGTTTTTCGTCTGTTCGAACTATGATATCGGAATCAAAGTCGCTTTAGTAACCACAGGTTTACCCTGCTTTTACCGATAAATGTTTTGCAGAATTTTCATTAAAACGAAATAATTATTTTTAGAAACGGCAAACTTTTCAGGATTATTATAAAACAGGTCTGACCTAACCTAATGCTCTACACTATTACCTATTAGCTATACCTAAAAAGTTAACGGTTACCTACTGAGAAAATGAAAAGTCGATGAAATGAATTTTCGGCGAAATAATGCATTCGGTGAAACGTTTGTCAGAAAATAAGGTGCTTCGGTAACCGCTATTGCCAAGTCTGCTGGCACGTCATCATCATCATCATCATCATATAAGCCGAAAGACGTCCACTGCTGGACATAGGCCTCCCCCAAAGAGTGCCACAATGACCGGTCCTGCGCCACCCGCATCCAGCGGACTCCCGCGACCTTTATCAGGTCATCCAGTCTACCTTTTGGGGGCCTACCCACGCTGCGCCTTCCAGTACGTGGTCGCCACTCGAGAACCTTTCCACCGCAACGGCCATCGGTTCTACGTGCAATGTGCCCCCGCCCACTGCCATTCCTGGCACGTAGTATAGATAAATTCGAATGAAGCGTTCAGTGCTTGACGGCGCACTCGCACGTGTACCGGTGGCGGTAAGAAAGTAAAGCTATGGTCTCCTATAAAGGCCATTGGCCGTTTACAGCGTCACGCCGTACGCTGTGTCACAATCAAATTGCTTACTATAGAGATATACCATAGTGGTCTCGTTCAAACGTCGACGTTGGCTTCTTGACGTCGTACGCGGCATTCAATCGCTTTTTTTTTTCATGTATCACATGTCACATACAAAATGGAAAGATTTAATAAAGAAAAAGATGAATGACTGTCTGTGTGATTGAAACGTCACACCTCAGCATTATGCTGAGCCAGTGTCCGATTCACTGCCGCAGAGAAACTTATTGTTTCATGTACCGCTCCTCTCGCGCTGACCCATATGTGCGTCAGCATTTAGTATGGATTTGCGAACAAAAAACAATTAGCCCGGGAGAGGAGGGATTGTGTTTTTGGTTTATTTAATCGTTTTATATATTAATCCAGTAACTTTGTCGTCCGAAAGCCCCGTACTTTCAGGCGGCAAGGTTACGCGGTTAGGGTATTCGCGGAATTTTCCATTTTTCATAAAGTTGCGATCGACGCTTGAGGTCACAAACTTGGATTAATCATTCCAACATCATAACATAAACAAGTCTGCATAAAATCAGAACTACCTGATTTGACGCAAGCTCTAGATGTATGTCTCCTGAGTGTTTATGAATAAAAGTATCATTTTTTCTTACTATCTTTCAGTAAATTTTAATATGAATATCGTCATCATGTACGACTAAAGTCCTACCATGCGATGAAATGCCCGGGCCCTGCTTACAATCTAACGACGACCTGACCCCAACCTTTGTCAACAAAAACTGTCAACCAGAGACAATCACAGCTTGCTGCGCCTGCGCACGCCACGAGTTCTCACGCGCAGCGATTATTACCTACAGTCAAAATGGGGGTGCACCTAGACACTAAATAAAATAATCAATAATGATGTATTTTCTTGAAAAAGCGTTATAGTCAAATTGAGAAAAAAGCAACGCAAGAAATTAAATGATCACAAAGTTATAAGTATCCAAACATATAAGAGTGGGTACTTATGTTCTTACCCTTTACCAAAAAACGCACCTTCACATGAAACGATCGTCATTTACGATGACGTTCGAGGATCGTGACGTCAACAACGTGACAACTAAAAACTCCACGTCAGTCTCCATCTGCGCTCCCTCTTTCCCAGCTGTACCATTGATAAGTACTGGGAACTTTTGTCCCACTCTAGTACCATTAGTGGTACTAATCAATGGTACAGCTGGGAAAGAGTGTCTGCGCTTAGCAATTCCAAGTACTCTAGGATCTCAGGTGGAACGCTCTAGAGCCCTCGCGCTTTGCCCGTCAGTGCGGGCTTGTTCTGAGCATCGTTGTCACCATCTCTGGGGTACATGACCAGGTGCTGTGGCCCCCGCCCCTGGTGACCCCGTTGACCTCCTTAAGTCACCTTTTACGACAGGGAGACCGTAGACCTATTTTTGCCCGAGTCTACACGGTCTCAACTGGTAGAAAGAAAGAAAGGGACATTTATTCACTACATAAGTCTTTGTGGCAGTGAATCGGTCGCTGTCTCAGCATTAAGCCGAGGTGTCAGACACCTACAGCGCTTGTTTTTCAGACAGTACCGTACGTGACCCACGGAACCCAACACAACCTAGAATCTATAGATGTTAACTGTTAAATAACAGACAGATACTGTTCTGCCGTCGCTTCACTTTCCCCCGTAATGCCATACAATTACTTCGAAATGCACAAATAGTTGTAATTGTTTGAATGTTACCTGCGCGGCTACGGTCCGTGAAAGAGTGGACGGTAGTTATTTTACTCGTGAATACGTAAAAGAAAACATCGAGGATTGAACCCAGTCGATCACGTAACGCATTGTACATTTAATTGAGTAGAGAAATTTTATGCCATACGATAAATAAATAAATTGTACGCGCGCCAGGTACATCTAAATGTCAATTTTTATATGGAAAAATAACGGTTGGACTGCCCTAACGCGTGTTCATAACATTACGTGATTACCCCTCAGGTCATACAAAGTAAAAAAAAGTATAATAAACTGTAGCCTAATATCGGGAAAATAACTGAAAATTAACTGTTCTTAATACAAAACCTAGCCTATGTCGCCCGGAGAATTATTTCGAATCGATTGCTACCTTCATCAAAATCAGTACAATATCCTAAACGCTACTATTTAATCGCATGGCATACTTTTATTTTTTCCCTTTAAAGTTTGTTACTCTTTAGTACCACCCAGGGGACACGTGCAGGGTTGTGGTAGGTAGCTCCCGCGGACGCGAGTAACAGTTGTCCCCCCTTTGTCGAGTGAGTGGGCAACTCGACTATTAGGAGTTCTTAAGCCGCCCGAAGGCCTCTAACTCGGCTTAACGACTACTGTCATAGACAGCACCCGGGATTAACTCATTTATATTAACCACTCAAACATCAAGCGGTCACCCATCCAAAGACTGACCGCTGCCATCTTTGCTTAACCTGCGTTATCGTTTCCGACTCGCAGGCGCCGCTAGGCAATGATCGCTTCAGAGCCTTAAACGCTACAAGGGAACACGCGTTAAATACAAACATAGACTGGTAAAATCATATACCTTCCTTTCGGCTCTGCCGTAGTCGGACAAAAATAAGAAAAGAAAGAAAGAAAGAAGACAATTATTCACTACGCAAAAGACACACAGAGACAAAGGGAGTACAAATACAATACAATTTACACATAATGTGTGTGTCTAATAAGGCTTTGTAGCCGATAACTTTGGCAATGTTTACAGGAAAAACGCGAACCTATATCTTTATCTGTTTTTAGGGTTCCGTAGTCAACAAGGAACCCTTATAGTTTCGCCAAGTCCGTCTGGCCGTCCGTCCGTCCGGCTGTCCGTCCATCTTCGGCTTAGCTCAGTAACCGTATCGTATAGTCCGGTATCGGTATATAAATCAATCACACCGACAAAACTGCAGAATAAAATCTTGAAAAAAAATGTTTTTGGCGCGCCTCCTACTTCTAAAGTGGGGATGTAATTTTTGCTTCCCCCTGCCGGCTAAATGCTGGCTGCTACTGGGAATGTGAAATAAATCGTGGCAGTAGTAGCAATGCACTCACGAGAAGTTTCCAAAGTTGCGAAACTTTCCACATGAGAATTCTCGGTAACTTCTGAGAATGTTTTCGAGAACGAGAATTAACGCCGCACACGAATTAATCCCGCCCTCACCATTTCGCCATCTTGGGACTAGGCGCAGTCGCGGGTTCCACCCTTATGTTGTTGACTTACCACTGATTCGCACGAAGCGCTTTGCTTCCAGTTTTCTCGCGAGGACAGCCAAAGAGTGGAACTCGCTTCCGGCAAACCTTTTCCCAGTTACATATAACTTGGATCTTTTCAAGACGAGAGTGAATAGGCACTATCTAGGTATGCATGTAACACCCTCGACCTCATCATCACTTACCATCAGGCGAGATAGGGGTCAAATGCGTACCTATACTCAATAAAAAAAAAAAAAAAAAAAAAAAAAATTTATTTATTTATTTGACACGAGTGACACGACACGATCAAAGAGTCCAAAGACACGCATCAAGAAATAGTTCGGTAACTTAGTCTAAAAAGTCAGGGCTAGTGTAAAGTGTGTAGTCCGAAAGTCGAAATGTTCTCTGAAATACAGTGAGAATTTAAGCAACTTATTGGTAACTTATCACTTATCAACAAAATAGCTAACTGTAATAGACAATAACATATGCATAATAACATTTAGTTTTAAGTTATTCCTATTTAAACTTTATTTCAAGTAGATTCTCTTGTTTAAACAATAATTTCCATGTTGCAGGAATGTTCTGAGAACATTCTGGAGAACGTTTCCGCTTTTTGGGAATGTTCTGCAATTTGCACATTGCTAGGCAGTGGTACATATAATTAATTTAAAAGGAAAACTATCACGGCTAAGTAAGCACTAGTTGCCGAGTAATAGTCGACCAACTTAAAATGTAGGTACTTAGAAAGGCTAACTTTCATACAAATTCGGCTGACGCAAATGCACCATTTAGTTGGAGCGCGCGTGTCGATGTAACTAAGAGAGACAGGTAACTACGGAACCCTACACTGCGCGTGGCCCGACACGCACTTGGTCGATTATTTGATTGGATTGGGTTGTATCTTGACGCCTTTTTCAGAATGTTTTGTGTTTACGCAGTCGCCAAACCGGTGCGCTGTACAGAAAAGACAGCCTGTCATTTTTTTCCTCGGCCCGGTTACCCAAGGCCACACGCTGCCTACGAAGCTGATAGTCCTGGATTCGAATCCCGGTAAGGGCAAATATTTGTGTAATGTGCATGAATATTTGTTTCTGAGTCTTGGATGTGTTCTATGTGTTGAAGTATTTATATCTATTATATATATCGTCGTCTAGTACCCATAACACAAGCCTTATTGAGCTTACTATGGGGCTAGGTTGATTTGTGTAAGATTGTCCCTCAATATTTATTTATTTAACTAGCTTTTGCCCGCGACTCCGTCCGCGTGGAACTCGTTTATATCGTAGCTCCATACAAACTTCCTCCCCCCACTTCTTCCCCTTGGGGGATGATTTCCGGAATAAAAACTATCCTTCCTATGTCCTTCCCCAGGACTCAAACTATCCGTATACCAAATTTCATAAAAATCGGTTCAGGGGTTTAAGCGTGAAGAGGTAACAGACAGACAGACAGACAGACACACTTTCGCATTTATAATATTAAGTATGGATAGTATGGATGGATGGATATGGATAGTATGGATGGATATATCTTGACGCCGCGATGTAGAAGTCTAGTTGCGTTAGGCGTGACGGGTTAGGTGAGGCGCATTACCGCGTTCCGAATAACAGCCCAGCTGCCAACACAACGATTCCTCCAGTTAATAAGAGGTCGGCAACGCGCTTATGATTCTTATCAAGTCGCAAGCTCCCATAGGCTACGCTGCTTACAAGACGCTAGTTTGGTTTGCCACCGTCGTTATACAGGATGTTAACGGGGTCATGATCCGGAATGACAAAAAGCGAATAAGATGATCATACTGAACAACCTTTCCCATGGGACCAACCACGAAATCGCAAAAAAAAAGAGCCAATTAAGAGTTAACTGTGAGTTAACTGCGATTTAATTGAGAGTTAATGTATGGAATACCTGGTTTTTTTTTGCGATTTCGTGGTTGGTCCCATGGGAAAGGTTGTTCAGTATGATCATCTTATTCGCTTTTTGTCATTCCGGATCATGACCCCGTTAACATCCTGTATAAAAAAAAGACCGGGTTGCACTCCGGGAGTGCCGGCAGAAGTGAAAACTTGAATATTAACGGTGTGCATTTTTGATATGTTGCAATGGTTAGGTAATAATTTTGCATGAATTGCTTTAATTATGTATGTATGTATGTAAATACTTTATTGTACACAAGACACAGGTAAAAATACAGACAAAAAAAAAGTTAAATCGGTACAAAGGCGAACTTATCCCTGTATGGGGAGATCCCCATTATCAGTAGGTATTCAAAAAAAAACCCAAACTCCCCCACAACCTCCCCCGCCCCCCCGCACCCAAGCCCCGACCGTCTTACGGTCGGCCGGTCTCGGATCTCACTATCGAAAATCTTACGGTCACGTGACCTATCGAAAGTCGAAAATCTGTGGCGAGTTTAACAATTTTTCCCCATCACAGCCCCGCTAAAGAAGTTTTCACTTTAATAATAATTGCATACATACATATCGATTCACGCCTTTATTTCCATAAGGGGTCAGGCAGAGCAGATGAAACTTATGTTCCAGTGCCACTTTTAGCATATGAGAGTATAAAAGATCGCCAAACTGGGATATCGCAGTGATAGGTTGCTAGCCCATCGCCCACTACACATTTCAACCCTGCTCCCTTAGTCGACTTTTACGGCACCCACGGGCAGAAAGGGGGTAGCGAAATTCTAACCCGACACCACATTTTTGCATAAAAGTACGAGTATAAGTAATATGAGAAAATAATATAAGTCAGAAATAGCCAACCTTTTAGGTCCTTGACACCAAGATGCTCGAGTTAGCTGTAAAAGGTTTAGGTTTCCTGCTTGCCGGGAAACCCCTCGAGTCAATGACTAGAGCGGGACGGAAGACGCGACGCGCGGTGAAATCGGCTGTTGCCGTTACTTAATGTTTGCCGTTTCATGTATGTTTCTTTAATTGGCTTTTTTTTCGGTATCCTATAATAATATTATAGGTTGTCTGGAGTCTTTAAAGCGATAAGACCGCCTGTTGTTACGATTATTTATTTTGCCTGGTCTTGTAAAAATCTCTGTTATGTTGGGTGCAATTAAGATGCAGGCTCGTGGTAGGTAGCTCCTGCGGACGCGAGTAACAGTTGTCCCCCCTTTGTCAAGTGAGTGGGCAACCCGACTGTCAGAAGTTCTTAAACCGCCCGAAGGCCTCTAACTCGGCTTAACGACTATCATAGACAGCAGCCGGGATCAACTGCTTAGCGTGCCTTCCAAAGCACGAAAGCGCTCGTCATTTATATCAACGACTTAAACATCAAGCGGTCACCCATCCAAAGACTGACCGCTGCCATCTTTGCTTAACCTGCGTTATCGTTTCCGACTCGCAGGCGCCGCTAGGCTATGAGCGATTCTAAGTATCATTAGGTCTCATACTACTCATAGGACGGTAAAACAAAATGTCTCAGATTGGAGGTATGTGAAGCCCAAGCGGAAGGCAACGGCGATAGATATGATATCTGAGGATTTCTTTATTACCACCCCAGTTCAGTACAATTTTTTACGCCTCATCCAAAAAACGAGGTCTTTTCTTGCCCAGGTGTGATGCAAAGTTTAATTTTAAGTGGCATTTCCAGAAATTGTAGTTTTAAACATGGAGAGAAGTGATTGCTGGCCCATAGCCCACAACACACTTTGATCCTATACCTATACACCAACAGGAAGAAAGGGGTGATAATTTAATCTAACCTGACTCCCCACGGGGGCCAAAGCCCGTTTTAAAGCCAGTATTATTATAGCCGATATATTTTTTTTTTCTTTTTTGTAACTTAATGTCATGCATGTCAATGTTGTTAATGTAAATTGTAACTCAGGCCGCATGCTGTTTTATGTTTTAGCAGGAATGTGACTGCTGTGTGAATAAATATTCATTGAAATATTTTTTCCAGATTTATTCATTAGCTAATTTAATATCCTTTATTATTATTATATTATTATTATATCGAGCCCGTTATGTCCTCTCTTTCTCCAACCATAGCGGTCTTGACTTGACCAATGTCTGGCGAGTCTTTTAAAAATCAGCCAAGTGCGTGTCGGGCCACGCGCAGTGTAGGGTTCCGTAGTTGCCTATCTTTCTTAGTTACATCGACACGCGCGCGCCAACTAATTGGTTGCGTCGGCCGAATTTGTACGAAAGTTGGACTTTCTAAGTACATTTGAAGTTGGTCGACTATTACTCAGTAACTAGGCGTGATTGTTTTCCTTTGAAATTAATTATATATTATGTACTACTGTCACGAGTTTTTTCACATCCCCAGTAGCAGCCATTTAGCCGGCAGGGAGGGAGGGGGGGGGGGGTGACACATGACTTGAACAAAAATTTGGGCTTTGAAGCCCAATATCTCCCAAACGAATCACTAACTTGAAAAAAAAAGTTACTTAAAAAAAAATGATATTTCAAGATTTTATTCTTCTGCTTTGTCGGTGTGATTGATTTATATACCCATGCCGAATCACAGTTTTCTAGTAGTAATGGTTACTGAGCTAAGCCGAAGACGGACGGACAGACGGACATGGCGAAACTATAAGGGTTGGGGTATAAGAGAAACTAAACTACGGAACCCTAAAAAGCAATGAAATACAAGTTTGTAAAAATAACTGTTTGGATATCTGTTAAAATATGTCCGTCATCTTAGCGGGCTCCCAACACAACACGTTTAAACAACTAATGGGTTCCAGTGACCAACCTGTCGTAGCTATTTCACAATACGCACCGAAAATATGTAAACACGTGTCGCAACCTTCCCGAGCTTTCGTAAGCTCAAGTAAAGTTCAACAACCCTGACACTAGCTTTATAAGTTTCAAGACAACTTTGAGCTTCCCGCTGCGTCGTACTAATTGATTCGATTTGAGGTTTTCGGTGATTATTTTTAAGTTAGTTTTAAAAGCTTTGGGCGTCTTAGTATGATGCTTCCGTTTTTGATTGGTACTGTTATGAATTAAATGATAATTACCGCTCCTTATTTAATTAATGTGTTAATTTGATATTTTTAAATAGCTGATGATCACAATATAAGTTCCTGAATACCAATTAAGTGTATTTTTAATGTAAAGGCTTTGCTTCGTGCCAAATTTCATGATTCTAGGTTAACGGCAGTTCCCCATAGATTTTTGATTTTCCCGACGCAAAGAGAGAAGTATTATAAGTTTAACGAGTCTGTGTATCTGTCTGTGGTATCGTAGCACCGAAACGGATGGACCGATTTGAATGCAGTTTTTTTTCCCTTGCGATCGTATGAATTATTATGCGGCATCTATAAACGGCCATATCTTTATATTGCGTTCATTTACTACACACTTGAGACTACAGACTTGAGTAAGTGATTTTATTTAATTTTCACTATATACACACTTCCGTCACTGGCTGACACCGTTCGATGGAACGAGACGGACGCTCCATCTTGTCACTTATCGCGTGATAAGGCCGATGATACGGGGCCAGAAAAAGGGAATTCATAGACGATCAGACAGACATACAGGAGTTCCTGGTATTCCCTTTGAGGTACGGCACCCTAAAAAAATGAGGATGTAAGGTGGGCTTCCAGAATGGACAAAGGTTATAACATATCCCGCGTCACCACCTGGTTTCATTGTAACGCGAACGAAGCGTCAAATAATTAAGGGGGTGCATTGGAAATTATCGAGTGCTTTGAAACGCCGTTCTTACTAGATTAAGAAACAATAAGGTCTGATTTTCTGCAGATATATGATTCTTAACTATATGATTGTTTATCTGATTTAATCGATGCAATGATTGCCTAAAATTTCTTCGATAGAAAAAAAATCCAAAGGTGGGTCTTTATTTTCCTTTTTTTACTCGGCCTACTCAAACAATACAATATTTTACGACACAATCAAGTTAATACTATGGTATTTTATCTCATCTAAAATCTCACTTAATCACTACATAAAAGTAAAAAACAAAGTCGCTTCCCGCTGTCTGTCCCTAGGTATGCTTAGATCTTTTAAACTACGCAACGGATTTTGATGCGGTTTTTTTAAATAGATAGAGTGATTCAAGAGGAAGGTTTATTTGTATAATAAACGAGTAGTACCCGAAGCCGGCGCGGGTCGATAGTGAAGTAGTAATAAAACTTCACTGAGTTAGGCATTTATCGAAATTTGACAAACTATCGTAATAAAGTATGTGAACCTTGACAGTTTAGAAAAAATATGCATTGTTTTTATTGTCCAAGAGTAAATTTAAAGCTGCCAATAGAATCCTTACGCTTTTATAGAAACAAAATTGTATGACAACTATGTACTTAAACGCAGTATTTCGCGACCGAAATAACAATTTACCTGATTTTCCATACAACGATACATCTACTTTGTACAAGTGACGTCATACGTGGGTGTCTTATCAGTATGAAGCGTTTTGCGCTGCCGCCAGCGACGTCAATCTTTGTCTCAAATTATGTTCTTTAATTGTAGTTGCTCCCATACAAACATTTGTTCCTCTCCAAAAACTGGTTCGAAAAACATCATAAAAAAATCTTAGTCCGCATCCCTATTGATAGTTATGATATCACGATGCTGTAACAGGTAGGCATAGGCAACCAGTTTTTAAGTAGGCAATATGGACATGGCAACAATACGGTGACCCAAAAACTTCGGAAGTAAAAACACAAATACGGAACCAACCGATTACCCAATACTGTTACATAGTAGCCGCCGGCACAACGAAATCGCAACCTTACATCGATATGATCACAGTCCATATTTGCTTGGAATATGAATTTCCTTTAAGCTTGTAATGACATGAGTTATATAATGTAAATAATTATGAACTTTGTGTGCTAGATTTTAAGGTGGTATTTAAAGTGTTGGATAAGAGGGTAATAGGGTCGTAACCTTTGACGGGTCAGCTTCAAGACGGCTCGTACAAAATGTGTGAGATGTATGTTACAATGTTACATAAGAACAGCACTGCAAGTTTTGCAGCGATGCAGTTACGATACGTAGTCGAAACAGTGTTTATACCACTGCGGTGGAAAATAAGCATACGGTCTGCCTCAAAAGAGGCTACGGTGCGATGCATGCTTACGAACCATCGTCTTACGAACAGGCCTATATATTTGCATATCGCTATCGTTTATCCTAGTCGACACATAGTTACACCTTATATTTTGTAATTTTTATTACTCACCTATCACACAGATGTATATTATTTATTCGATATTATTTGCAAGCTTTATTTATTTAATATTATTTTTTCTTGTAATATTTCACCTGCATCGTGACCCGAGGTACTGGCAGAATATCAGTGCTTGCTCACACGAGCAAACCAAAACTGAGCTAGTACCTTTTTGGCATTATTGCAACGCACAAGTATGCCTTAAATTTAATTTATAATTCTATTTACGTACCACAATTGTTTTACTTGTTCTTTTATCGTCGTTTTTTTTTGTTTCTTTTTCTTCTGTATTTTTTATTTTGTTGCAAAATGCCAAATAAATGATTTATGTATCTATCTATAACGATATTATTCCAAAAAAGCGTTATACTTAAAGCGATTCTTTAACTCAACCTCAGTGCACACATCATTATTAATTATGTTGATGAGCTTATATTTCCACTAAACAAGACGAAAGTCGGACAGCTCAACTATTACACAATCAATATTTGTTATTGTCGGAATCGAACCCACGACCTATTATCCAACAACACTAGTGTCGTAATAGTTACACAACTTTGACATACAGACAAAATGGGTGACACACGTGATGGTAGGCGTGGTGGTGAACACTTATTTGAGAACTGCAACCAAACACCGAATCAAATGGAACCGTTTTACAAGCTTCATATTACATTGTACTGTTTGGGTGTTTTTTTTATACAACGACGGTAGCAAGTAAGCGTACGGCCCGCGTGATGGTAAGCGGACACCGCAGCCTATAGACGCATGCAACTCCAAGGGAGTAACATGGGCGTTGCCGACCCTTGATATTATGTTTGAGATTTCGCCGTGTTGACAGCTGAAGGAACAAATTCCCTCGCTCTCAACACAACGCATCCTCGGGAGCTCTGGCGACCTTGCTCACCTCCAGGAACACAACACTACTACAGACTACTACTGTACTATGTGTGTGTGTGTACTGTGTAAGTGGGGAATGCAGTATGATCTCGTGAGATCTCTTCCTATTTTCGTATTCTCGTTTCTCGATCTCGCGAAATTGCGAGATTCAATTTACCATATATAACACGACAGCATGACAAAAGTTTCAACAGACTGACAAATTAAAACCCATAATTATTTGGTTAAAATTTACTTTAAAAACAAAGTTATCGCCAACTTCAATTCAATACTCAGCTTCAAGTGTGCTTATAAATTTGAAGAGTTCCCTCGATTTCTCCAAGATCCTGTCATCAGATCCTGACCTGACCATGGAACTGCCAGGGAAGGTCAACATTCAAACAAAAAAAAGAATATTATAAATCTGTCCAGGAGTCGTCGAGTAATCGGGAAACAAACATTTTTTTTTTAATTCGGAACTTCCTTTTTTGAAGTCGGTTAATAATTACAACAATTGAATTTATATTTGTAATTATTAGTACAACTAAAACAATAATGGGAACTAAAGCATTGACTCATCAGGAAACAGATGCATCTCGAATTTAAACCGCACACGAACTGCCTTGAACTGAACCTCGTGTCAGGCCTGTCACAAGGCTTCGAGGGCATTGTAGCTTAGTGACTCCATTCGACTATTTTGTTGACAGCTGGTGATATGGCGAACGAAAAACCTGAAGGTTGTTGTTGTTGTACAGTCGACTACAAAGAGATGGATACGGCCAAAGTTACAAAAATATGTATACACGACTTTATTACCTTAACATTAAGGTCGTGTATACATATTTTTGTAACGTTGACCGTATCGATCTCTTTGTAGTCGACTGTACAGTGTTGAAAACTTGGGGTTCACTAGTTTTTTTTCGACGCCATTCGTAACAGTTTTAAGAAATAATCAAATTGTCTGGACGGGAATCAAGGCAAAACCAAAGATAAAAAAAATGAGAATCATAGTCAAAACTCAGAAAAAGTCAAAGCGTTTTCTTTCTCCAACAAGCCACTTTAAAACGGTGGTAGGTTCGTACTTTTTTGAGATATTATAATTGGATTTCCGTCACCAGGCATATTTTTTTGCCTACTTTCTTTTGAAGTAATAATACATTTTGAGTGTACACCCATATTGAAACGGCCCAGAATACTTAACAGCGAAATGTGACGTAGGTACCTAATCGATTTAAATAAAAATATTTAAATATTTGGGGACAATCTTACACAAATCTACCTAGTCCCAAACTAAGCAAAGCTTGTACTATGGGTACTAGACCACGATATACATACTTATATAGATAAATCAATACTTAATACATAGAAAACATACATGACTCATGAACAAATATTCCTGCTTATCACACAAATAAATGCCATTACCGGGATTCGAACCCGGGACCTCTGGATTTAAAAAAGTAATAATCTGTGTATACTTAGGGTACATTATTAGCCCTTATTTGCTTGCGTTCTTCGCCATACGCGGGTAGAGCTAGTAAAACGTTAAGTGGGTTGTCTATTGTTTGGCCGACATTCATATACTATAATAATCATTTGCCCGAACTTCGCCTGCCCGAATTTCATTTGCCCGAATGGTTCGTTTTCCATAATATTCATTTGACATATTGTTATTTTCCATAATGTTGTATGCCAGAATCATTCATATGCCAGAAACATTACTTGCCAAAATCTTAAATGCTATAATTTTACTAGACAGAATATTCGTGTGCCATAATAAAAACTACATTTCTGCGAGCCGTTAGAATGTTGGGAATGTTCGGTTCTAGTGCTCCGCCGGCCGCTACCGCGGCACGCTCGCTTCGCTCGCTCGGCTCGCGCACTGTAGGGTCGCAGTTCTACCTAACACTCCTCCTCGCTTCGCTCGTCGTCGTACCTACACGGATCTGCCTTAGAGTAGAATTGGACCGACGGCGGCATGAATAATAAATCAATTTATAATCACCCATTAACATACATATTAATAACCTGAAAGATCAAACAAAAGTATCGTTTCATCGCCTAATAGTACTACAGAGGCCGGCAACCCCTTTTCACGCCGAGGTATGTATAGTGCTTTTCTCAAACATGCAATGAAATAAATTAAAAAAACTCCAAGAAATCAAACTTTAACTTCCATGGCTGAACACCGTGATCCTGTGCCACAAATTGTGGAATGGAAATTAAAAAAGACCAGGCCTGCCTCCAATTTTGTATGAAATGCCATTACGGGTCTCTCGTCTCGCTGCGCCCGAAACGTTACACTTCGAAGCCCATTATGAAGAACACAACGTCAATATTTCATTGCATGTTTGAGAAAATAGTATTATTTGTCGTTTTTTAGGTTCGTGACGCGTTGGTTATTACTGTAATGTCACGTAAATGTATTTGCCAATAAATAAATAAATAAATCAGCGGAACATGGTTTTCGGAATTATAAAATTCGAAAAAAATATGCTTACGGACAAATGACTCTTCGGAGTTATGTTGTACCACTTGTACCCCACCAAACCATCGATAAACGTATGCGGTGTTCGTTAACATCTGAATGTATGGAGAGTTTGACATGTTTCTATACTATGAAAGGTGCTGGCGCCATATTTGACGCTGATCAGTCTGTAATCGTAACTTGCTACCCGATCTAAAAGGACACATAAAATTCCATGACATCAGAATGTTAAGGCGGTGCATTGGAAATTATCGCGTGCTTTGAAACGCCATTCTGACTAGCTTAAGAAACAATAGGGTCTGATTTTCAGATATATAATTCTTGACTATTATATTGTTTATCTGATTTTATCGATACATGATTGCTTAAAATTTCCTCGATAGAAAAAAAATCTAAAGTTGGTTCTGTATTTTCCTTTTTTTACTCAGCCTGCTCAAACGATACATTATTTTACGACACAATCAAGTTAATACTATAGTATTTTATATCATCTAAAATCTCACTTCTTGAAATTTAAATATAACTTCACTAAGTTAGGTAATTATCGAAATTTGACCAAAAAGACATTCCCGAAGAGTGTTACATCTCTTTTCCTCGTGCGCGGAAGGCATCAGCGTGTCTCTGTGTAGGTGGCGTGTTCGATTCAAATCAAGGCATCCCCTTAATAATCTCGGTTATTTAGTGGATATATCACCAGCTGGCATAAAACCATGTCGAATCGACCAGTGCATTCGATTTGGATCTCTTTTGTACTGAAGCAGACTGTATCTCGTTTTTATTTGCATTTTTTGTGAATAAAAGTGAGATGGGAATTAACCTTTGTGCCGAGGACTCAATTCCGGAGCGCGTTAATAACGTATAATTTTTTAAATTCGCATGCGCAGTTCCTGAGATTACACACAAAGTGACAAAGCTACATACTCATAAACTACACCTCTTTAAAATATTGGTATAGAAGTATACTTGTCACCTTGATGATGGATGTCACATTTTAAATGTCTATATAACTACAACTTAAAAAAGTTGTAAAACCCCCGATATTTTCATTTCAATGTCCAATATCTCAAAAACGGCGAAACATATTTTCATGAAACATGGCTAAGAACACTTGGGATAAAATTATGTATGACACAAAAAAAACTAAATGAAAATCGGTTCATCCGTTTGGGAGCTACGATATCACAGACAGATACACAGATACACAGACAGACACGTTAAACTGAAAACACCCCTCTCTTTGCGCGGGGGTTAAAAACTAAATACAAATATGACTGCGCTAACAATAAATCTGATAAGCCAATAAAACTCGCCGCCTTCAGTGAATTGACACCTGACTTTCTACATTACTTACAATATAGTGCAAACACTCACAAGTTGTGTTATGTTTATGTGTTGTGTTGTGTTGTGACTCACAAAATAGTTAAAATTTAATACATAATACATATATATCAACAAAGGTCAGACTTTCATAAGCTCACAGGAAAAAAATATTATCAAAAAAAACACAAACAATGCGCAATAATTTCTAAAGACGTGGGAGCGGGCGGCGCCGGGTGAAAACCTAGTTTCACTGTCGCACAAAACAGTGGGAACCATTTTACTTTATCAAAACACAACGAGGTAACATCTTAGCATTTTAATGTGACATAGAACCTTTTTAATAAGCTACATTGTAATGTAGAAACGAAAGTGGACTTCGGAGTTCATATAAATACTATTGTTTGATAATAATTGCATAATTAATTGAGATCTAATCGGGTTTTGGACTTAATTAGCACCTCGCTGATTACTGATTACCGCGAGAGACAGATTAGAGTAGAATTAGCGGTGTGTCCAGCAAATACGAATAAAATAAATCAGTTTGATTTTAATCTATATATTATAGTTACTACTATAATGTTGTGACTATACTATTATTATAAAAAAACCGGCCAAGTGCGAATCGGACTCGCGCACGGAGAGTTCCGTACCATCTATAAAAACGGCAAAAAAAAAACACGTTTGTCGTATGGGAGTGCCCCTTAAATATTTTTTTTTTTTTTTTGTATTTGTTGTTATAGCGGCATCCATCTGTGAAAATTTCAACTGTCTAGCTTTCGCGGTTCGGTATCGAAAAGGAAAAGTATGTATGTAAGCTCTTTATTGTACACAATTAACAGGTTAAAGTGTATAGGTAGGTGCCACACAGTAGATCAAAGTACAGTCGACAACATAGCTAAGTGACCATCGGAAATCTAATCTGACCTTAAGTGCATTGTAATAAGGTTCTAGGTTTTCACGGTATGGTTAGTTAGGTGTGTTGCTGTGTGTACAATAATATCTAGGCTATAATTGCATCCAGTATGTCTATAAACAGTATTTTTTTTATCGAATAATCAGTTCCAGAGATTACCCCCTACATATAAACCTAGATCATCGCAAAGCTACAGATTTTAACCATTCAAACTTCTTCCTCATAGCGTCAACAAATTCACTAGTTATTTGGTATAAAACATTCATCAGTTTTATATCCATTTTAGACTTCGAATAAAAATAGTTTCTTTCTATATCCATATGCGTATTACAATAAAAAAAATAGGAAGATTCTAACTGTCAACTTCGTCACTAAAATAAAAAAGTAATAAATCAAAATAATAAATAATAAATCAATGCATTATCAACTTTACTCATCAAACGTAGAGTCGAGATCCACTTGCAGCTATATTCGAAATACTTGACTAGTGTTGTGAAAATGGGCGTCCAATTTTCAACCTTTTGTGTATGAACATAGAGTTTGAAAAAACTTGAAGTAAATGTACCAGTGAACTCGGATTGCGTGTAACTATGTCGCGTGTATTCAAATTAAGGGTATTCGATTTTCGAACGAAATACTGGTACAGTCGAGTTCTCCAATATCTATACAGACAACCGTTCAAAAATATCTATACACAGTCTTTATTGTTACTGACATAAGACGCATGTGTAGATATTTTTGAAAGGCTCTAACCTGCGTATTCTTTTTACCACGGACGGATTTATACGTTGTACGACGACGTATTTATACGTCTAGGCGAATAGTATTTAGCAGCACGATAACATTGAATTGTATTTGACTTGGCGATTAATAAATTATAGGTGTGGTTGAGATTATTTAGTGTGGCCATCATATTATAAAACGGTCATTGTTAATTGGAATCTTCGACGTTGGACGGAGAGTTGCTTTTCGAATGGACTGCTTTAATGCAATTCGGCCAACTCAAATAATCTCAAGTATACTTAATAATCTGCTCTTGTTTTGTTTGCATCCCTATACAAACGTGCAATCTCTTGGGATGAAAGTATCTTACGTCCTTAATTCGGTACAGTAGTACCTAAAATATAAGTTACATCGGCAATCTTCGTCCACGCCAACGAGTGCTGACAAGTACCGAATGAAGTCGAACGTATGACCATTTCAATAAAGACCTTGTTGCACTATACGTAAGGTAGAATATGCAATGACAGGTGAACCGTGCTTTCCCGCTCATGGCGCCAGACAAAATGGCGGGCGCCGGAGCTGCCGGCGTCGCGCGCAAAATTTTGGCCAACGGGCGTTGAAGATTTTACCCGCGCAAACGCGCTGCCTAATGATTGGTTAAAATGTTTAAAAAAAATGCTTTCTGTACCTGCATCGTTGTAACTTATATTTGCGGTACTACTGAACGAAAACTATGTCTAGATATTTTAGCGGCAAGACCACCTGTAGTCCGTTTCACGAAGCTACATACCTGGGTCAATCAACTATTATTATTATATTTCTTCTGTACCGTTAGCCAGGAGACAAAATTACAGAGTTTCTTAGAAAAAATGTTACAATACGCGCTTCCAACGTGCCTAGAAGATGGTCCATACAAAAAGGGGTCGAACTTGACAAGAAACCCACCCAGGTTTGAAAAGTGACGTTATACCATGGCAACTAGTGACAGGAAATAGTTGATCCACCCACCTGCATTTCTTTTTTAAATCTCCTTCTATTTCGTAATACAGTTCCGGACTTGTTTTCTTGTAGAACAACGCATTATGTTTTTTTTTCTTTATATTCATATTCAGACATTCACTATATTAAGTAGGTTAAGTGCTATCATTGTACTTAACAAGCTTTTTATGGCAAAAAAAATATTCTTAACAGTCGTCTCCTTTTTCAGAAACGCTGGTAAAATTTTGACTTGTAAAAGTGCCATTACGGCCTACTTGCAGAATAAAATTCATTTATTTCATTTATTTACAACGTTACGTCATTAGTCAACCGACTTGTAACATTGTAACGTGTTGCTTACTACCTCCGTGAAACAGGCCGCTATTGTTCAAATTCAAATTCAAAAACATTTATTGCAAGTCACATATTAAGGATAGGTTTATGTGACGCCCTGCAAGGGCACAGCAACATACTTAAAGGCTTATTTGTAACATAACATACAATAATTTCACTTATACTAACACAAAAAAACTTTTATTTATACAAACAAACTGATATCTATACTACTATCTATACATATAGTTTATCTGTGTTCTATAGGTACTATTTTGTACTATCATTGCGCTGTGTAATAATGAATATTGTTATTCGTAATAGTAGACCTTGTTGAACATACTGTGGGACAAGATAGATTTGCGGAAGATTATCCCCCTACAAAGAAAAAACTTCAATCAAGAGATTTATCTAGGAACAACGCCATTGCCTTGAACGAAACAGAAAATTATCGTGAATTAAGATGATTCTGGAACATAATTTCGCTTCATTCGCGATAATTTAACAACTTCCTAATGTATTTCTTGGTGCCAGAAGATTAAAACAAAAAAACCTAGTTTTTAGGGTTCCGTAGTCGACTAGGAGCCCTTATAGTTTCGCTTTGTCTGTCCGTCCGTCCGCGGATAATCTCAGTAACCGTTAGCACTAGAAAGCTGAAATTTAGTACTAATATGTATATCAATCACGCCGACAAAGTGGTAAAATAAAAAGTGTTTTTATTTTTTTTATTAGGGTACCTCCCCTATACGTAACGTGGGGAGTGTTTTTTTTTTCATTTCAACCCTAATGTGTGATATATTGTTAGATAGGTATTTAAAAATGACTAGGGGTTTGCTAAAATTATTTTTTGATAATGTTAATATTTTCGGAGATAATCGCTCCAGAAGTAAAAAAAAATGTGTCCCCCCCTCTAACTTATGAACCATAAGTTTTAAAAATATGAAAAAAATCTCAAAAGTAGAACTTTATAAAAACTTTCTAGGAAAATTATTTTGAAATTGATAGGTTGAATAGTTTTACACCTACACTGAGCGTGGCCCGACACGCTCTTGGCTGGTTTTTTTCTGTGTAATCTTTAATTATTGTATTGTAATTTTCTTCAATCCTTTCTTTAATGAACACATTTAACCAGCAACTCACGTGAACATAACCGTTTGACCCGCACAAACCCACCCCGTGCCATATCCACGACTTTCTAACTTGCGCAAGCGCTTCCAAAATGGCCGCTGACGTAATGCGACGTAATGCTCTCGTTCTCGATGCGTTTTGTTCCGATTTGGCCGTTCGGTCTCGTTTCCGGAGTGCTCAATCATATGGCTCATCTCAATCACGTTATAAAAGACTGACTTATCGATTGATCCCAGTCTTACCTGCCTCGCTATTCTGTAACTAGTTTTAATCTGACAACGCTCACCAACAAATATATCTTGACGCCGAGATTCGTAGTAACTAAACGTAGGTAGAGGTCCAGTTTCGTTAGTTCCGGCAAAGTCGTTCCGGAGATTACGCCTTACATACGAATTAACTGCCACTTTAGGTCAGCTTAGATTAGCTGTAAGGCCGGGGCCGCACTGGTTAAGGCGATTGGCGACGCGACGGCGATTTCAGTACAACTTGGGCGACTTGAGGCGACTTGATGTATGAAGATCGCCGTCGCGTCGCTAATCGCTCTAACAGTGCGGCCCCGGCCTAAGGGACTCCTAGCTCCCAATGACCTTCGGCCTGTAGCTGTCGGGTTGGCTTATCGTATTAACAACAACGAGGTTTACCGAAATAGTATTTCATATTTACTTCAAAACCCACAGTTTTCGGGATATATGGCACTAAACTGGCCAATGAACCAGTTTTTTGGACGTAACTTTTGTAAAAATGAGTTCGTAATAAAAATCTCTCGTGGGTTGTTAGAGACGTCAATAAGGAACAGTGAGTTATATGTAGATTTCATATATACAAGTGCATAAACAACATACTAATATCGAAAATAGAGCTTTTTTGGACCATGTTTGAATAAATCATAAAAAAATATAATTATTTATTTTCAAAAAACTCTAGTGCATGTATGTAGGTAAGGATTGCAGAACCGATAAACAAAGATCGTTATCAACGTGCTGTATTGGTGGCAAAGGGTATGGTTGGCAGAAAAAACAAATACATTTGAATATTCACTTTTGTTCTTAACCATAAAATGAATACTTACCTTCTTAGGATTACACCTCTAGATATAACTCTACGGTACAAAACCTTTT
This sequence comes from Epinotia ramella, assembly GCA_947578815.1. Lineage (NCBI taxonomy): Eukaryota > Metazoa > Arthropoda > Insecta > Lepidoptera > Tortricidae > Epinotia > Epinotia ramella. The sequence continues at coordinate 1,984,195 of OX388226.1, read as the reverse complement.
CGGCCCTTATATTTTTAAAAACAATGTACATCAAATGAAATAATATTACATAAAAATACAACTATAGTTGAAAATCTAATTACATTACGCGAAGTGTTTATTTTACCTAATCTAAATAATCCAATGCACATCGTATCTAGAGTGGATGGATTTTTTCCAATCGTCGTGAACGACTGACAGCCAAATCTGTTGAACAAATTTTAGTAATTTATTCACTATAATTTGGATAAGTAGTTATAAATATGTATATAAATCTCATAATTTGTAAAATGTATAATGTTTAAAATACTTGCGTAATTTTTTTTTTGTCAACCATACTTTGCCACCAATACAGCACATTGATAACGATCTTTACCGATAAGTGTTTGTGCCATAAATATATCTATAGTTTTTACGGAGTAATATCAACTCAAAACTCGTCAAAACTAGCCAAATAGCGCGCGGAGCCCCTTAACAGGCTTTTTTATCTTGTAAGTTTAGCTCTCGCACTCCTTGGAGGTGCAAATTCACCAGACAGAACGGCTCATTCACGGACAGCCACCGGACAGTGACACGCGTAGTTTCAGTGTCTGAGAGGCAACCGGATGGCTCGCGGTATTTGAGCTCCGGAAGCGTTGTGGAACCTGCAACCCGAACTAAGGCAATCTGGACTGGTGGAGGAATTTGAAGGGGGGGTTAAAAAAAATGTAACGAGGTATTCGATTTAGATCAGACATTTCATTATAGAAACAGCGTACACACTTTCAGGTAACCGATGTACAAATGGACTGTCTCGTGACAAAAATAAATCTTTTTTTTTTCTGTTTCCGCCTCCGTCCAAGTTCGTCTCAGTTCGGGTGGCACAGGGCGGTCCACAACACTTCGGGAGCTCAAACAAGTATAAGTATAAGTATTCTTTATTGTACATAAGAAGTTTACAAACTACATAGAAATATAAACAGAAATATGTACTAGTATACATTCCAGTAATCTTTACACTATGCGTAGCCTGTCTCGTAGGCAGCAATGTACAAATTGCAGAACATTCCCAAAAAGCGGAAACGTTCTCGAGAATGTTCTCAGAACATTCCTGCAACATGGAAATTATTGATTAAACAAGAGAATCTACTAGAAATAAAGTTTAAATAGGCATAACTTAAAACTAAATGTTATTATGCATGTGTGTCTATTACAGTTAGCTATTTTGTTGATAAGTGATAAGTTACCAATAAGTTGCTTAAATTCTCACTGTATTTCAGAGAACATTTCGACTTTCGGACTTCACACTTTACACTAGCCCTGACTTTTTAAATTAAGTTACCGAACTATTTCTTGATGCGTGTCTTTGGACTTTTTGATCGTGTCGTGTCACTCGTGTCAAATAAATAAATAAATTCTCGTTCTCGAGAACATTCTCAGAAGTTACCGAGAAATTCTCATGTGGAAAGTTTCGCAACTTTGTAAACTTCTCGTGAGTGCATTGCTACTCGTAGGTAACCAAAACAATTATTCAAGTATGTACAAATTATATTCATTATACCGCGAGCCATCCGGTTGTCTCTCGGACACTGCAAATACTCATCATTACTCTGAATATTTATAATTCGCACAGTCGTGCGGCCAGCGTTGGAACTGTCAGTGTCACACATAGAACGGAAACCTAAATTATGTAGACGAAAAAGCATGCGATAGAGTTTTGACAGTTTTTTAGGGTTCCGTAGTCAACAAGGAACCCTTATAGTTTCGCCATGTCCGTCCGTCTGTCTCTCCGTCTTCGGTTTAGCTCAGTAACCATTACTACTAGAAAACTGTAATTCGGTATGGGTATATAAATCAATCACGCCGACAGAACAGTACACTAAAACATTGAAAATTTTTTTTTAAAGGGTACCTCCCCTACACCTAAAGCGGGGATGCATTTTTTTTTCTCGTTAAACCCATTATTTAGATAGCTCGTTAATAACTATTATGGGTTTTCTAAACCCATTTTTCAAATCAGTGATTCGTTTGCGAGATATTGAGCTTCAAAGCCCTATATGTTGTTCGAGTCACGTGTCCCCCCCCCCCCTGCTGGCTAAATGGCTACTACTGGGGATGTGGAAAAATTCGTGGTAGTAGTACATACAATGAATTTAAAAGGAAAACTATCACGGACAAGTAGTCATAAGTAGTTACCGAGTAATAATTGACCAACTTAATGTGTACGCCTTCCGTTACGTGCTTGCCACTCGAGAACCTTTCCGCCCCGACGGCCATCGGTTCTACGTGCAATGGGCCCCACCCACTGCCACTTAAGTTTAGCGATTCGGAGAGCTATATCGGTTACCTTGGTTCTGCTACGGATAGCCTCATTTCTGATGCGATCGCGCACAGAAACTCCCAGCATAGCCCTCTCCATTGCCCTTTGGGTGAATTATAAGGTGCAAAGTGTTAACTTTTTTTGCTGTTGGCTTATACTTTTGCGTAACAAATATATCCCGATTACATTCGTTCTTCAAACAGACCTCTTAGGCAATATATTTATTGACATTGTTTGTATAGTCTGTATAGACTTAAAGGCCATTGAGACTGGTTTCTTGTGATGGGTGTATTTGGAAAACTCAGGGAGCTTTCAACAGTGATATAACGTTATCTCCACGTGGCTGTCTCATCGACTGATTAATTAACCAGTTAATGTGTGTAATTGATGTGACATGACAGGGTAACATCACTGTTAAAACTCGCAAAGTAGCCCAGACACAGTTAACCCCTCTTAAAAATGTAGTCCGCAAATAAAATGTCTTACTCCGCTTGAAATCGAATACAAAAAAATTAAACATTTAGATTATTAATAAAATATCAAAGGGTAACATTTATACAGATTTATTCACCATATTTTTCAGAAACGATAATCTGGCGTTCCATTTTAGAAGATGATTAAAACCAATCATCACCGGCATCTATTGTTTAATTGTTATCTGTAGCGTTGTAGTGTAGAACAATTACGCATAAACAAGAGAACAAACCGTAGCTACTTATGACTTATCTTTGTTACCTTTTCCATTTATATTTAACAACACAAGAAACTGTAAAATCCCACGTTAAATACGTTTCTGTCATCCAAACTGGATCAAACTAAAGCTACTCCCCTTAAAGGTCATTGATGATAGTAAAAGTTGTATGTAGTTAGATTTTGGCTTTAACGTTGCAGAAAATGACGAGCAGATTTTGAGACACAATATACTTAGCATTTTCAATTGCATTCACTAAAATTGGAAAGTGTGTTGCCTAACTGACTGTGAACATGTAAAATCAAGAAGGCCACGACCAAGTATGAACTCTATATAATCTTACAGCTTTTGTTTTTGTAGCGTTATAACTGACTTAAAACGAAAGGTCTGAAGACTCTGAAGTCGCTTAGAGTCCCATATGAACATACGACGTTTGTAAAAGTGTTTGGCTGCACTTTTACCTATTGTTTAAAAATGCAAAGGCGTGAAGTCGTGAGATATTTTTTATATTGTTTCTCAATTACATCGTGACAAGATTATGTAACGTTTTTGGATGTCAACCTGAAAAAAGTTTCGCAAAACAATTCAGAGAATTTCTAGATGTAGATCTTCAGTCAAACTAAAGACGCCCCGAATCGAAAAATGGTAACTCGGCACGAAAATAGGCTCAACTTACCAAAATCTAACCTGGCAATGCACAAAAGCAGCCCATACGTGAGGTTTATAAAAATATATAATAAAACCCCAACCAGTATTAACCCGAAGAGAAAATTCATTTATTTAAATATAAGCTGAAAGCCTGCTCATACAAAAAGCATACTATACAATTGACGAATTCCTGAATGATAAAGAGTTGACATAATTAAAATATATTTTTATTATAATTAATTAAAATTGTAATTTGCAAGCACCTAATAAATTATAAAATTATGTATAAGTATTTTTGAGATATTGGAAATAGGACATTCCCAATTAATAATGTTTTAAAAGAATTGATTGAATTGAAAATCTCCTCCTTTTGTTTGAAGTCGTTTAAAAATAACTATTGTATTGTATATTTATTAAAAGACAACAAAGGTAACGGTATTATGTACTTCATCTGTAGAGAAGAGGTAAACAAAGAAAAGCGGCCAAGTGCGTGTCGGACCACGCACAACGAGGGTTCCGTGCCTATTAAAAAGGTTACTGAAATCTTATGGCACTTACGTCCTTTTCTTTAAGGAAGGCAGTTTTTTAGAAATATCTCAAAAACCTTTGAACCGATCTTGTTCAAAATTATGAGCATGATTTTTTTCATATTTTTAAAATACACGGTTCAAAAATTAGAGGGGGGGGGGGGCACAATTTTAGTGACTTTCGAGGAGATTATCTCCGACTCTATTCACCTAATGAAAAAAAATGCTGACAAACCTTATATTTATTTTGAAAGGCCTATCGATTGATGTGCCACACGTGGGCTTGCAATGAAAAAAAAATGTTGACTTTCAGTTTTATGTATGGAGTGCACCCTAAAAAAAAAATTTTTTAGTAATTTAGTTACAAAACTATGTAGCGGTTAACAAAATACACCTATCCTGAAAATTTTATTCAAATACACCTTATAGTTTTCGAGTAAAATGTCTGTGACATACGGACGGACAGACAGACAGACAGACAGACATGACGAATCTATAAGGGTTCCGTTTTTTGCCATTTGGCTACGGAACCCTAAAAAAGGTGGATGGTGAGGATATGCGTAGGAAGGATGTGAGAGACCAGTTGAGGGGCGATTGAAAAGTATGAAAATTGACTGCGCCGACCGCAAGTAAATGGGTTAAGGACTTGCGAATAATAATCAACTACAGTATTGTGGATGTACCGTAAAATGGGGTGAGTAGGGTTCGCGGGGAGAGTTGGGTTATGAATGGGGAGAGAACGGATGAAAGGGGGGTGAGATAGGATGTTAAGGCTACTGCTACAAAAATAATGTATTCTAATTTAAAATGGAGCTATAGTAATACTCATAATAATAAAAAAATCGATCCAACAACCTTCCAAAATCACCTTTGTATGAAATCCCATCTGACCCCAATTACGAGGGACTACGGGGTGAGGTGGGATTTCCTGTTTATCGTCAAAGTTATAAACGGAAAAAAGAATGGAACTAACCAAAATAAAATAAAAACTAAAATACAAACGTCCGGAACACTTATTATATACACCATTCAGTTTGCATATGTAAAAATAAAATGTTATCGAGGTTTGAATGGCAGTTTTCACCCTACTCAACCCGTTTTACGGTATGTAGGCTAGTCATATACAACGTGTTAATAAAATAACGCAAAACCTGAAAACCGTTTGTTCAGAATCGAGAGTAGAATGCGAAAAAAATAAAAAATAAATTTTTTGACGCGATTTATTTTTTACATTTGTATGGAGCAGGTCGCCCCAGTCGGCCAACACTCCATACAAATGTAAAAAATAAATCTTGTCAAAATTTTTTTTTTTTTTTTCGCATTCTATGCTCGATTCTGAACAAACGGTTTTCAGGTTTTGCGTTATTTTATTAACACGTTGTATATATACATACATCTATACATATAATCACGCCTATTTCCCGGAGGGGTAGGCAGAGATCACGGATTTCCACTTGCTACGATCTTGACAATCCTTTCTTGCTGCAATCACTTTCATTACATTCAGCATACATGCTCGTCGGTTTAGGTTAGGTTAAAATCAAATCAAATCAAATCAGAACATTTATTCGTGACAAACACAAAACAGATAATAAAAGAAATAAAATAAAAAACACATTTATCTTTGCCACGAAATGGACCCAGCTCAGCGTTTTGCTAGCTTTGCAGCCAGCGCTGGACTTCCGCAGGGTCCATTCGGTGAGAGCACGGAACGTAACAAACAAAAAATTAAAAGGAAAGGTTAGGTTATAGTATAACACAATGCAATGAAAGTTATAATATTGATGGCCCTAAAAATAAACAACTGCACTGTTCTTGATCTCTTGATTATTAGCCTCTTGTGTGAGTAGATCATTGTGAGCACTTTGTCTGCATATCAGGGTGAGTAAAGTTTATTTCTTTTTTTTTTATACAACGACGGTGGCAAACAAGCGTACGGCCCGCCTGATGGTAAGCGGACACCGCAGCCTATAGATGCATGCAACTCCAAAGGAGTAACATGGGCGTTGCCGACCCTTGATATGTTTGAGGATTCGCCGTGTTGACAGCTGAAGGAACAGGCTGGTTTTCTTTCGCAAGTCGCCATGTTTACGCATTCTGGGTCACTTTTATAGGTCTATTTTATGGGTTTACCTTTAAAACCACCGAACGTAGGGTTTTGTATTTCCCTTTTTATATAGGACATCTTCTTAGGATATTAGAAGCCCTCCTGGAGTTATACAGGGTGAAATAGTATTCACCGTTCAAATTTTGGGAGGTGATTCGGTGGGTCATCTCGAGCAAAATTGATCACTAAGTTGTATCCAAATCGCGAAAAAAAAACCAGCTATGCAGCTATTCCATACATTTTGGTGGCTGAGCTCACACCGTTTGTATGGAACAGCTGGTTTTTTTTTTCGAAAAATTGGAACGGTGAATAATAATATATTCATTCTGTATGTATCAAAAGATTCGAAACATGTCGCCCATAAAGACCATCAATACGTTAGTTTGATCGTTATTACCTAATTAATTTTAAACACGACTCATAAATGTTTAAGTTCATGTAGCAAATGTGATATTGCGGATAGGTTCGTAGCCCATGTCTCACAACACACTGCAACCCTATTCTCATATTCGATAGGACGAGTCGATGCTATAACCGAGAATAAAGCAGAGCATCGTTTGAAAGCTTTTAGTATAAGTCTGCTTGAAAGCTTTTGAATGACGATTCAAAGTATTACAAAACATATTATGCAGAAGCTATTACACTCTTTCGTTGGGATTAATGATTTTAAAATGACATTCGAAACTTAATGACAGGTCGTGATGACACAACAGAGAAACGTAATGATTGCTGACGGATTCAGAAGTAATTTGGATCACAATTCACAATAGTAAGTACTTAAGGAAAATAAATGCAAAGAAAACGTACCCTAATTACGTTTTAACATGGATTTAAATAGAACGAATTATACAGGGTGTCCCAAGACTATGTGCCATAAATAAAAATAACATTTTATTTTGAAGGTAGGAGATTCTGTTCTATGACACACTTTTTTCAATTTCTCATTTGGGAACCAAATCGATCAAACGTGAACCACTTTTTTTAAATAAAGGTAACAATCGGAAACATAATGCTTTATTAATCATTTTGAAATCAGTGTTTATTTTACAACAGTTTTGAATCCCATTTGACAAAATTATCTTATACCTAAGTACCTAATTTTGTTATACGAAGATGTTATGTTAATTATGTATGACTGTCCTAATAATAATGATGACATGTAAAACTATGTTTTATAAAGGATTAAATGAAATGAATTTAGGAATTTTATACAATGTCCTACAACTTTTTCGAGCTAACTTATGAGCTTACCTAGTCTGGTAACAAGTTACTTTGTTTCAGTTTTCGTCATTCTTAACGTCGGGTTGCCTCTCATCTTTAAGAGGAAACAAAAAGGCCGAGACAATTAAGAAATAGGTACTCGTATTTGTATAATGTATTGCTGTCGCGCAGTGCCTGAACAAGCGAGCGCGGGCGCGATAGAGAGAACTGCAGCTTGGATCGAAAATACCTTTTAAAAGTAAATGAAATCAACGTTTCGTAGTCTCCTGATTTCTTCTCCAAAACTTGCCCTATTTAACTATTTTTTTTATTAATAATTAAAGAAAGGCTTTGGCCGTGTTCCTATGTTTTCCTTTTTTTAATAATCAAGTCAATATTGTATTCTGGATGTGTTAACACAGCGGAAAATCTGGCATTTTTTTTAGGTTTGTGGAGGTTAATATCTTGTTTAAGAATAAATTTATGAAAAAAAGGAAAACATAGAAACATGTCAATAGTAGCCATAGATTAATGGAAAAAAAAATATTGCTCTACTGCCATTATCCAGGGAGAAAACAGGGGACTAAGTTTGTATGGAAAAACGGCCCTTGTGTTTCCTCTTAATACACACACAATCATAATATAATAACGACTGTCAGAGGTCACAAGTTCAAAGCTTGGCTAACAATCACGTAATGTCCGATTTGCTGCGGTTACAACCAGTTTGTGCAACTAAGTCGTTTAACCCCTTTTACGCCAACGACGTTTACTGTCGTCAGCGATGTACCCTCATTACTTAAGCGTGCCATCGAATTAATTATTCAAATTTGTCCTAGTCAGGCCCAGGTCGATTTTCGCGATTTTGAATTTGTAACCCTTTTTTTTGTTTACGTCACACACTAGCCATAAAGTAGAAATTACCGGCCGCACTTTCTAGCCAGGGGAAACGTAACATTTTGTAACTATTACGGGTGGTACTAAAGAAAGCCTCCGATCGCATATTGATGGCTACTCACTCAGCCTAATAATAATAATAACCGCCTGTTTACTCTCTACCTTTCAATTGTGTGTTTACACTGTACTTCTTTGCCATCATGAAGTTAAGTGTGCGGTAGGTAATGCTTCTTTTACTCAATGCGAAAATGCTTACGCACGTGTGTCATTATTGGCCCGAAATCCATTCCCGCCCCGCACCGCCGTGCGGGCACAGAGCTCTTCCCGTGTTTATGTTGACCCATACAAAGAGTATATAATCACCAAAGGCGCACTTTCTGAGCAAGTGCACTGTTATAGTAGTTTATGCAACTGATACATAATCAGAGGCCTTAAAACACGAGTGTGGTTTTATGAAACGAGCGTGAGCGAGTTTCATAATAGGATCACACGAGTGTTTTAAGGCTAAATTATGTGCAGTTGCATACACTACTTTATCTACACACATATCATAAGTAGGTACTCTAAGATGGGTTCAGAAGCCGTAGGAAAATGACCTGCATTGCTACTATAGTGCTACCTGTAAAATATCTTTGTTGCAATCGTGGCTGCATTTACGATATCCGGCGGAGTGTTCATATCGTTCTCGGAGTCACTACTACTCATATTTTCAACTAAAATGTGAATTAAAAACAACTTTTCACCATTCTACTTTCGTAACAGCAAAACCCAACAAAGAAATGACAACAGTAATGGCGGCAATTCGATTCTACGTCAAGACGAATGTTTTTTTGAAATCATGGATAAACGAATGAAGTCCCTATTCTCACGTCACTCTTGATCAAATGTCGTGCGGTTTATATTAAAAACATACTGAATTGACGTTTCGCATCGATAAATGTTTTAATATCTATGGATACTAGAATAGAGGCCCACTTGAGTTTTGACAGCTGTTCCAAATTTAAACTCATAACCTTACAAAAATCTGTACTGTAATAACTTTACGGTACAGATTTTACCTACTACCACAGACAAGAAAGTTCTCATAGTAAAATTGGTTGTAATAATGCTGGTAATTTCCTACGGTTTCTGAACGCATTTTAGAGCTCTAATGATATGTGCGTAGATAATAGTAGATTACTGCAGAGGCCGTGAAGTAAGGGATTGCTGGACGAGATTGGGGTAGACCGGATACAACGAGTCCAGCAATCCCTGTTCCGGCCGAGGATTGTATAGTACTTTTCTCAAACGATGTGAGGAAATATTAAAATTAAAATAAATACAAGGTAATCAATTAAATAATAGGTAATTTGCGCCTTTTTTATTTTTTAAACATGCCATTTGAACAAGCCGTTCGAGCACCATGTTTAACCGCACATAAAGTATAGTACCATAGATTATTTTTATTTTTTCTATGAAGCAAGTATGCTTACAGTGTCTAGTGGTGGTTGGCAGTATGTAAATTTTCCTTTGTCAGTTTAATATTAGTAAGCAAATTTAAAAAGTTAGAGTAGCGGACAATAATGGTTTTACTTAGGGTTTTCATACATTAGTAGGGAGCCATAAACAAGAAACTTCACGTCTTCATTTCGTGATATTAACGCGTACATTTCCGAGCATGTTTGAGAAAAGGGTATTTGTGTAATCGTAGCATGTTTCGTTTGCTCAAACCCCACTCACCTCGTTCCGCGAAGGCATCACTGATGCTGTCATCCTGCAGCGCCAACTCGTTCTCCCCCACGTCGTTCAAACTGTCACGAAACACAACATTGTCATTGAACGCCGGTCCCGCATGGGAATTCGTCTGTATAGCGTTTACGTCACTGTATGGGAACACGACGCGCGGACTCCGGGCTTTCCAACCATTGTTGGCGTAGAAACTGTTCCGAACAGCCGGTGGGAACGGTTGGGGTTGGTATGGCAACGCTGGCTCGAAATTGAAGTTTGGCGCGTACCTTCCAAAACGACCCTGGTATAGAGGATAGTAGGGACGAATTCTCGGCTCATAGAACCTTTCGTTGCCAGATAACTCTAGTTTCGTAGAGTCAGAGTCAGCGGGAGAGGTGAAGTCGTAATCGCTCGCGTCGTCAAATTTAATTTGGGAGTTTACTTTTTCTAGCGTCAAATCGATCTCGCCGCGTCCGACCGGCTGGTAGTTCTCATGCTCGTCTAGAAAAATAACTCTGGAACGTCTAGGCTTGTATTTAGGGATGAAGATGGGACGGTAAGGGTCTCGGACTAGGCTGAGCGCGCGGCTAGACTCGGCAGCGACCACAGACGTAGCCACTATGAGAATAACTTTCCATTTTTCGCACAACATATTGAGTCGGTCACTGCACCTGAGATTTCACTTTCATTTTACAATGTACACTTTTTATCGAATATCCTTGTCTTCAGTTGTTTATGTACATGTTTATTTGTACATATATTGTTTTTTTTTTTATAATCTTGTTTTCATTTTTTGTGAAGCGAGCGAGCGTGCGGCGCTGTTGGTGGTTCGTCGCGGACTGCCTGTCAGTCCGTTCCCCACTATCTCCGTAACTGGTTACATAAAATTGTGTGTGACGCGATGTTTTATGTAATTCGTCGGCGCGTATTTGGATAAGGTTTTATTATTTGACCGCAAGTTTTAGAAAACTGGGAAAATTGGTGTTTGTGTCCTCGTTATATGTAATTGTGTGAATTTGCTTGTTTATCGAAATGTGGAAGGATTTTAAATATAATGATCCTAACGTCAACAATATATTTTAGCATGACGACCAATTTATCCTGCACTGCCTATGAAGCTGACGGTCGTGGGTCTTATTTCGAAAGCACCCGAAGATAGAGCAATAGCAAAATTTCAGTTGAAGACAGCCTTTTTCCAAGAATTATTTTCCTATGGTTAGCTGAAAATTAAATTCTAGATTAACAATGGAACACAAAAAAGTGTTTTTCGTCTACTTTTTCCGCGGATCATTTAAGGACTTAAGCGCTAACAACATTTTGCAAATCTAAGTATTTAGTCGCTTTAATAAGACACGATCCAGAAGAAAAATATTTTGGTTCAAGATAGTTTCGCTGCATTCAAGATAATTTAACATCTTCTTTAACCGACTTCAAAAAAGGAAGAGGTTCTTAATTCGTCGGAAACTTTAATTTTTTATGTATGTTCCGATTACTCGAAGACGCCTGAACCGATTGGAATTATTCTTGTTTTGTTTGAAAGGGTATCCTTCCCAGGTGGTCCCATGGTCATCAGGTCAGGGTCTGATGATGGGAGCCTGGACAAATCAAGGGAACTCTTCAAATTGTATAGGCAAACTTGACGCGGAGTACTGAATTGACATCGGTTAAAACTTTATTTTTAAAGTAAATTATAATCCCATAAAAAACATTCCATGTAAAAAAGACGCCAAGACTCGAAACTCTTCCACCTTTCTTTACTCCATAGTTTTAGGTATGCAAAAATCCATAAATGCAGTAAAGTTGTGTGATTGCCAAGTCACAACATTATATTTAGCTAGCAAATAAAGAATAATAAGACTGCCTGAGACTTGGTAAGTACTACGAAATATTTCATAACTTTTTACGGTGGAAGAGTTTCGAGACTTGGCCTCTTTTATACATGGAATGTGTTTTATGTGTTAAAACTTTGTTTTAAAAGTAAATTATAATTAATTTCTTGGTTAAAGAATATTTTCCTCTATATTGATTTAAACTTTCACGATTCTCACACATTATTTATCCTAAACGTGACTTAATCGCGTCAACATCCATGGTCACGGGGCAACACATCCGAAATGTCGGGAGACCTCAGTGAGGTAAATAAATGAGTTAATTATACGCGATTAAGTCCCGTTTAGTATAAATAATGTATTTGCCTCTAATCAAGTTTTTGGCAGTATTGGGATGATAAATATATGATATCCTCTGGACATAATGATAATGAGTATGATGTCTGTTACTCGTCACACGTATTTAATTATTATTTAATCAATAGTCGCGTGTGTGTATCGCGTGTTCGCTCGCCCATTATTAACTTGCTGATGTTTCGGTGAAAATGGCGGATAGTTGGTGTAATGATATGATCGGTTCGCAATTACTTTTGTTTTCCGTGTCATGGGACTTACCAGCTGTTTACAGACTTCTAATTGGCAAACTTGTTGATTGCCTAAAATAAGGTAACTTATTTAATTCCGAAATTTAGGTACTCACTGAGTACTTAGAGAGTTCCCGTGGATGTGACGCGTTAAGCGAGTGAGGGAATGCATTTTGATCTGGCTATTAACACTGGGGCTAGAGTACTTAAATATAAGTGATTTCCTGATTTTAAATTACGTATATAATATACTAGCGACCCGCCCCGGCTTCGCACGGGTACTATATTGTACATATTAACCTTCCTCTTGAATCACTCTCTATTAAAAAAACTGCATTAAAAGTTTCATCATTCCGTTGCGTAGTTTTAAAGATCTAAGCATACATAGGGACAGACAGCGGGAAGCGACTTTGTTTTATACTATGTAGTGAGTAGTGATAGTGATAGTGATGTAGTGATAGTGGTGTACCTACGGAACGGAAACGCAATATTGCACCGTGACAGGTATTCCTGGCTATTAACAGTGTGAGATCAATCTTCAAATCAATGAAGCGTCAAGATAATAATTTACTTTAAGAAGAAAGTTTTAACACCATTGATTATTACAGAAAAAAAACAAGTCGCTGTATGTGGGCCGATAATATTTGAGGAGTTCCGTCGATTCATCAAGAAAGGTGATTCTGAGACATTTAGCACTTAATTAGTTGCTATTTCAACGGAATCATATCAGCATCTGTGACGTTCTTTCATAGACTTAAGTTCATCATTAGGGAATTAAGGAGACATCTGCGGTCTTCATCATCAGTTCCATTTCAGCACATTTGTGATTTCCGGGTGTAAATACACTAGTTATAATAGAAAATACCGAAATTACTACACGCGTGCCTAATACATATATTTGAGGAGTTCCCTCAATTCCTTATCCCATCATCCAACTGGATTTTTGAAAATAATGGGACCAATCAGGGATTATATACTTACAAACAAAAATCGAATCGGTTCATTAATGGCGGAGTTCTGAGCTAACAAACATTAAAAATAAAACATAATGTTGTAATTTCATGTTATGGTTGATTAAAATTTAAAGCAAATACAGGGTATACCAAAAATGGGGTGTGAACCGATCAAGCGCATAACAGGCAACTTGTTCTGATAAGAAAAAACTAAGAAAACACATTTTTTTCGCGATTTTTTTACTTTTGTATGGAGCGTTGGCCGAATGGGGCGACCTGCTCCATACAAGTGTAAAAAAAACGCGTCAAAAAATATTTTATTTTAGTTTTTTCTTATCAGAACACGATACCTGTTATGCCCTTGATCGGCTCACACCCCATTTTTGGTACACTCTGTATACATTTTGTTGTTTTTTTTCCTAACCTATAGTGTGTCCCACTGCTGGGCAAAGGCCTCCCGTCTCGATTTCCACTCGTCCCGATTCCGAGAAATCTCCGGCCAATCGTTGCGAAATACGTCCAGGGGCCGTAGACAAGGTTACAATCGACAAGCGCTAACGCCAATAGAAACTAATAAAATGTAGGGGAATGACATATGCCGACGAAACACTTTTCGTTAACATCTGTCATTCCCATACATTTTATTAGTTTCTATTGGCGTTAGCGCTTGTCGCTTGTAATCTTGTCTAGGCCCCCTGGTCGTCCCGCCATCTCTGTCTCGGCCTGCCACGCCGTCGCCTCCCACCATGCGGCACCCACTGCATGGCTAGTTTAGCCCACCTCTGGGGATGCATGCGGCATACGTGGCCAGCCCATTCCCATTTCAGCTTAGCGGTCTTAGCCCCAACGTCAGCAAAGCAAGTTTTTGAACGCAGCGTAGTTTAGGACCCGGTCGATCCGTTTGGTGCGCTAAAATTTCAATAGGGATGCGGACTAAGATTTTTTTACGATGCCATTCGAACCAGGTTTTGGAGAGGAACAAATGTTTGTATGGAAGCAACTACAATTAAATAACATAAATACCCAAAATTTTGAGACAAAGATTGACGTCGCTGGCGGCAGCGGAAAACGCTTCATACTGATGACGTACCCACGTATGACGTCACTTGTACAAAGTAGTTGTATCATTGTATGGAAAATCCGGTAAATTGTTGTTTCGGTTGCGAAATACACGCATTTAAGTACATGGTTGTCATACAATTTTGTTTCTATAAAAGCGTAAGGGTTCTATTGGCAGCTTTAAATGTACTCTTGGGCAATAAAAAAAATGCATCATTTTTCTAAACTTTCAAGGTTCATATCTTTTTATGATTTTAATTAGATGTTATAATTTATACTTTATTACGACAATTTGTCTGCTTTGCCCAAAGGTTGACTGGTAGAGAATGCTTACGGCATTAAGTCCGCCTTTTGTACTATAAGTTGTTATTTTGTGCAATAAAGATTAAATAAATAAATAAATAAATAATTTAATGGTTTACTATCCATTTAGCATCACTACGTTATCAATTTGAACATGAGGCCGCATGCCTATTGTTCGATGGCCGTTTTACCAAGTCCATCGTTGAATATTTAACATTATGTACGAAAAGTTCAAAAATTAGTTTTTAATTAAATAACACTACTACTTGCTCTGTAGTAGTGTTCTGTTCCTGGAGGTGAGCAAGGTCGCCAGAGCTCCCGAGGATGCGTTGTGTTGAGAGCGAGGGAATTTGTTCCTTCAGCTGTCAACATGGCGAATCCTCAAACATATCCAGGGTCGGCAACGCCCATGTTACTCCTTTGGAGTTGCAAGCGTCTATAGGCTGCGGTGTTCGCTTACCATCAGGCGGGCCGTACGCTTGTTTACCACCGTCGTTCTATAATTAAGTTTGTAAACTGAACTTTCTAAACTTTGTAACTTTTTTATAATACGACATAATTTTTATTTAAGATTCTCTAAACATCACTTAGAGATTGCTTTTAGCTATTGTTTGTTTAACA
This sequence comes from Epinotia ramella, assembly GCA_947578815.1. Classification (NCBI taxonomy): domain Eukaryota; kingdom Metazoa; phylum Arthropoda; class Insecta; order Lepidoptera; family Tortricidae; genus Epinotia; species Epinotia ramella. The sequence continues at coordinate 1,968,794 of OX388226.1, read as the reverse complement.
TAGTTTGGTTTTCATTTGTAGTTAGTATTTTTGATAAGCAATGAAGAATTATTGATGACTATTTGTATTGTAAAACCTACCTTTCTTTCCGCGGGAGAACATTGTTTAACATTGACTTAAGCGCCACCTATGGACCGTCCTACCATAACAATGATCTTCTGTTAACGATCAGATTCGAGCATACTTTCTAGTGCCTTTCACCTACACTATTTAGTTCCACGCGCTATCGCTAGATGGCGCTTCACTACAAATCGCTTTTCGCAGTTACAAGATCACACATTAAACATAATTGAAACTATGAATATGAACCGACGTTCACCGCGCCTCATCCACTGCAGACGTCAATTTGACAGTGTCAAAAATAGGAACTAAAATACTAAGTTCCAGTGATTTTTTTATTTTATTTTTTAATTAGGAGGCTGCTATGTCTTGTACGAAAAACATCAACGCGCGTAAGATTTCAAATGAAACGTCTTATAAAGTAATTTACTTTATAAACAAAGTTTTAACCGACTTCAATTTAGTACTCTGCCAAGCCAAGAGAACATTTCCACATTTATTTTCCAATTTACCACATGAACTGATTTCCGAGAGCAAATGCGTTGATTATTAGAGAAAAAAGCTGTTGTCCACGTTAATCCCCTAGCCTGATCCCCCAGGGGAAAAAAACGGTTAGGTTGTTAGTTGAACTGCGACCCTACAGCGCGCGAGCCGAGCGAGCGAAGCGAGCGTGACGCGGTAGCGTCCGGCGAAGCGCCATAACCGAACATTATCATTTTTTCCTAGTTGAATATAAAATAATTGCCGCTAATTCCCCTGGGGGATCAGGCTAGGGGATTAACGTGGATAACGTGAGAAAAAAACCGAATCGCTGTATGTGGGCCGATAATATTTGAGGACTTCCGTCGATTCCACAAGGATCACCTTTGGTACTTAATTAGTTGCTATTTCAACGGAATCTTATCAGAATCTGTGACGTACTTTTGTACTTTTTAGTACATAATTGAGGAATTCCATAAGTCATCTGTGGTCTTCATCATCAATTCCACTCCACCAAATTTATGATCTCCGAGTGTAAATGCACGAGTTATAATAGAAAATACCAAAATCACTACACGCGTGCCTAATATAATTGAGGAGTTCCCTCAATTCCTCATGGATCACATCACCCAACAGATTTTTTGAAAAAATGGAACCAACCTGGAAGCATATACACTTACAAACAAAAAAAAAATTACGAATCGGCTCATAAAGGACGGAGTTCTGAGGTAACAAACATTGAAAAAAAAAAACATGATAAAAAAACCAACCGAATTGAGAACCTCCTCCTTTTTTTGAAGTCGGTTAAAAATACTATGTATTTTATAATAAAAAAAATAAAAAAATTAAGTTCCAGTTCCAATTACCATTTTAAATTAAGAGGCTGCTATACCTTAGTACGAAAGACATCAACGCGTGTAAGATTTCAAATGAAACGTCTTATGAATTTAAATGACATTGCGACTTGAAACCAATTAAAATTTTGGTCTGATTTTGAAATTATAAATTGGAATGTAAAGTTAATCTAAAATACTAGTTATATTTTGTATCGTACAATTACTTTCGTGTATATGGTCTCTAGTTTCGCCGCAAAATCTAATAATCAATGGATATTTTTTTATTTTTTAATATTTTGCTAATAGCTCCTAAACTTGCGTATTTATTAAAATATAATGTGACGATGAACTATAGAAAAGTTATTCAAATTTCATTTGATAACCCAAACGTGTATGTACGTTTCATGGTTTGGATGAAATTGATCCTTTCCAAACGTGGCTGCGGCGATTTATATGACGTCATTACCAGGGAGACCGAGTCCTGAGATATTGTGTCTTAGCAGTTTTGGGGTCTAGGAGACATGCCTAACAACATACTGACATACACATATAAGATGGCGCTGGTATCCGAAAGTGAAGTATATGGAATCCCGTAACAACATGCACTACAAGTCCTAATATTGAAACTAAATAAAATAACATTACCACCTGTTTTGCCAATAAACACACGCACACACACACACACACACGGTTTCACATGGATTCAATATCCGCTAAAGAAAAATAGTGTCAACAATTACACGGTTTAACTCACGTATTCTATGTCACTACGGGCGACATGTTTCGAACTCTTCGGGAGTTCTTCTTCAGGATGAGTGTTTTCGCGGCGGTGTCGCTTGTATCACTGCCCGCGCTCGCTCCGAACGCCGAGCGGCGCGTGACGCACTCAACTACTCCAGCGCTAGACTGCCCCCCTCCCCCCGCCCTGTCGGCGCGTGCATAAGCAGAAGCGGGAGCGTATTTTGCAATATGCTTCCTTTTTCATTCAAGATTACGACGTAACTATTAGTATTTATTCAAAAACTGATAACGTAATTAAATAATCATTTCTTAACCTCTTAATAATTTTTAAAAAATAAATTTCGGCGCGCGGCATCTGTGCAGCGCGATTTATACGTCTTTCAAAAAAATATACATTTACGGCGTCGTAGGTCCTATAGTTATTATTATATTTATTTTTTTTAAGTTACAATTTGCTATCATATTATTTTTAGGGCAAAATAAAAGTACAATTTGCGGTAAAAAAAAATATAATGTAATCCTGTTTTCACCAAAAAAATTAAGAAAACTCGGAAGGTGTTTTATCAACTTTTTAAAATGAATCATTGATTTTCAATCATGTCAGCCCCTCGTAAAAGATTTGGTGATGTGAATTGTAATCATTCATGTACCTAATGATTCTTGTTTGCTGCAAAATTGAGAACCGAAACGACACTTCTCACTGCAAAATTTGAACAAGACTCCCAAGAAAACTCATTTATTTTAGATTTTAAAACAGAAAATGAAAATTTGAACCATGTTAGCCCCTAGTTTAAGAAATAATTATTTAAGTACGTTATCAGTTTTTATGGAAACCTCCGCGCCAAGGAGATAGCGCGGATCTAAAAAGCCCCCGATGGTCCTCCTCGACGCTTTTCGGACGGCTCTGGGATATCCTACGGAACGCACCAGTACCACCCTAGCGTCACGGCTCTGTGGGCCTTAGGTTTTTAAGGGTTGCAGCCCCCAATTATTATTATTTTTTTTTTAACTTTATTAAATCAGTATCTTTACATTTACAAGATTTTCTTTCCTTAGCCACTATCGGAAACCTTGGTAGGTTTATATAATAGCTGGCGAGAACGCACGGATCGATCCGCACTAACAATCGATTAACATGACACTAGTATTCATTATTATGTACCTAATGTTATATATCTACTTAAGTTTACAACAATGAACAATGTAGGGTCATTTCGCTTGTTACGCGACCACCTTCGGTTAGCGACCACCTGAAGGAGAAGGTTTTTTTTATTGAAGATAACATCAATTCTTGCCGTGTACTACCCCGTACCCCTTTTAGTCGCCTTGTACGACAGGCGTGGAATCTTCTTCCTTGTCGTATCCTCATGGCTGAGGGACGTGACGGCTGTGGGCGCTCTTCACAATCACTCTCCAAGCTGTCTCTGTCCTGGGCTTGATGCATGCTAGCCTGGAGTGTGGCTCTGGCCACAGATGTTACCGTGTCCGCCCAATGCATAGGCATCCGTCCTCTGCTCCTCTTTCCTGCCATATTCTAATGCTTGAGCTAAATGACGTTTCACACAAACTAACGAAGCTATTAGCTTTACCTTTTTATAATGACGACCGCTTTAGCCTAGTTGGTAGTGACCCTGCCTACGAAGCAAGATGTCCTGGCTTCGAATCCCGGTAAGGGCATTTATTTGTGTGATGAGCATGAATATTTGTTTCTGAGTCTAGGATGTTTTCTATGTATTTAAGTACAGTAGGGCCTCGATAATCCGTACACAGGCTAATCCGAAACATGTCACTACGGGCGACATGTTTCGAACTCTTCGGGAGTTCTTCTTCAGGATGAGTGTTTTCGCGGCGGTGTCGCTTGTATCACTGCCCGCGCTCGCTCCGAACGCCGAGCGGCGCGTGACGCACTCAACTACTCCAGCGCTAGACTGCCCCCCTCCCCCCGCCCTGTCGGCGCGTGCATAAGCAGAAGCGGGAGCGTATTTTGCAATATGCTTCCTTTTTCATTCAAGATTACGACGTAACTATTAGTATTTATTCAAAAACTGATAACGTAATTAAATAATCATTTCTTAACCTCTTAATAATTTTTAAAAAATAAATTTCGGCGCGCGGCATCTGTGCAGCGCGATTTATACGTCTTTCAAAAAAATATACATTTACGGCGTCGTAGGTCCTATAGTTATTATTATATTTATTTTTTTTAAGTTACAATTTGCTATCATATTATTTTTAGGGCAAAATAAAAGTACAATTTGCGGTAAAAAAAAATATAATGTAATCCTGTTTTCACCAAAAAAATTAAGAAAACTCGGAAGGTGTTTTATCAACTTTTTAAAATGAATCATTGATTTTCAATCATGTCAGCCCCTCGTAAAAGATTTGGTGATGTGAATTGTAATCATTCATGTACCTAATGATTCTTGTTTGCTGCAAAATTGAGAACCGAAACGACACTTCTCACTGCAAAATTTGAACAAGACTCCCAAGAAAACTCATTTATTTTAGATTTTAAAACAGAAAATGAAAATTTGAACCATGTTAGCCCCTAGTTTAAGAAATAATTATTTAAGTACGTTATCAGTTTTTGAATAAATTCTAATAATTACGTCGTAATCTTGAATGAAAAAGCAAGCATTTTGCAAAATACGCTCGTTTTAGGCATAAGGACCCTTACCATCAACTATTGTAAACTTCTTTATGACTGAATTAATGCTGCTTGGCTTGGCACCATAATGCCTAACTATTGTTCACCTTTATTGTTATGATTTAATATTGAAAGGGACACTGAGACGTTTACCTTACATGAACATAAAAAAGTTTAAAAGTACCGGTTAACCGGTATTAAGTACCTTGTTCTGTAATGTACCTTTTTTTAAATTGGAGTTGATTCAAAATCAATCAATAAAAATCAATTATTTATTCTGCAAATAGGCCATAAGGGCACTTTTACATGTCAAACGGTAATTTACAATAACATAATAATAATCTTACACAATAATAATTTAAAATTTGTCGATTAAGGACCGATATAAACGGTTAACAAACTAAATGTTACCGAGTAAATGAAAACAAAACAAAATTGCAAAATCTGTCTGTATCAGCATTAACAAGAAGTTAATGATATTAATTCAGTATTCCAGAGATGTATAAGGTCTCTGAGCGTCCAAATAGAATAATGATTATTCTAATGTTTTCCGTTATCTCTAATAGAATCCGTTATGGAAACCTCCGCGCCAAGGAGATAGCGCGGATCTAAAAAGCCCCCGATGGTCCTCCTCGACGCTTTTCGGACGGCTCTGGGATATCCTACGGAACGCACCAGTACCACCCTAGCGTCACGGCTCTGTGGGCCTTAGGTTTTTAAGGGTTGCAGCCCCCAATTATTATTATTTTTTTTTTAACTTTATTAAATCAGTATCTTTACATTTACAAGATTTTCTTTCCTTAGCCACTATCGGAAACCTTGGTAGGTTTATATAATAGCTGGCGAGAACGCACGGATCGATCCGCACTAACAATCGATTAACATGACACTAGTATTCATTATTATGTACCTAATGTTATATATCTACTTAAGTTTACAACAATGAACAATGTAGGGTCATTTCGCTTGTTACGCGACCACCTTCGGTTAGCGACCACCTGAAGGAGAAGGTTTTTTTTATTGAAGATAACATCAATTCTTGCCGTGTACTACCCCGTACCCCTTTTAGTCGCCTTGTACGACAGGCGTGGAATCTTCTTCCTTGTCGTATCCTCATGGCTGAGGGACGTGACGGCTGTGGGCGCTCTTCACAATCACTCTCCAAGCTGTCTCTGTCCTGGGCTTGATGCATGCTAGCCTGGAGTGTGGCTCTGGCCACAGATGTTACCGTGTCCGCCCAATGCATAGGCATCCGTCCTCTGCTCCTCTTTCCTGCCATATTCTAATGCTTGAGCTAAATGACGTTTCACACAAACTAACGAAGCTATTAGCTTTACCTTTTTATAATGACGACCGCTTTAGCCTAGTTGGTAGTGACCCTGCCTACGAAGCAAGATGTCCTGGCTTCGAATCCCGGTAAGGGCATTTATTTGTGTGATGAGCATGAATATTTGTTTCTGAGTCTAGGATGTTTTCTATGTATTTAAGTACAGTAGGGCCTCGATAATCCGTACACAGGCTAATCCGAACGTCGCTGTAATCCGAACTGCTGACCCTGTCCCCTTCCACCCCCGCCGTAACACCTGAGCTTTGATTTGTTTGTGATTTGTCATTAGTCTTTGCAAAATTACAATGTGCATTGCGTGCCACGTGTTATTTGAGGTTATAAATATGGTTCCTACACCTAAACGTAAACATAAAACTTTGACGATTGCTGAAAAGTGTGCTATATTAGACAGCTCCGATAATCCGAACGCTCCCTGAGTCCGAACAGGGGTTGTTTTTTCGAAGTTCGGGTTATCGAGGCCCTACTGTATTTATTTCTTTATATATGTATGTTTATCATCGTCTAGTACCCATAGTAAAAGCTTTGCTTAGTTTGATTTGTGTAAGATCATCATCATTATATCAGCCGAAAGACGTCCACTGCTGGACATAGGCCTCCCCCAAAGAGTGCCACAATGACCGGTCCTGCAGCACCCGCATCCAGCGGACTCCCGCGACCTTTACCAGGTCATCAGTCCACCTTGTGGGGGCCTACCCACGCTACGCCTTCCGGTACGTGGTCGCCACTCGAGAACCTTTCTACGTGCAATGTGCCCCGCCCACATTAATGCGCCAATATTTATTTATTTATTTATAATACCTACTTTTTAGTACCAATTCTACTAATATTCTAAAAGCCAAAGTTTCTACGCTACAACGGCTCAACCGTTATGGATGAAATTATGCACGAATATAGTTTTTGGCCTGCGCCCAGCAGTGGCACGTACATAGGCTGATTTATTATTATAGTTCACTAGCTTCTGCCCGCGACTCCGTCCGCGTGGAACTCATTTATATCGCAGCTCCATACAAACTTTTACCCCCCCATTTCACCCCCTTAGGGGATGATTACGGGGATAAAAACTATTCTATGTTACTCTACCCACCCCCACCCACCCTTCAACTATCTCCACTTAAAAAATCACGTCAATTCGTCGCTCCGTTTTGCCGTGAAAGACGGACAAACAAACACACACTTTCGCATTTATAATATTAGTATGGATATATAGCCTGGATTAAAATATAAAATAGTGTCTATCCCGGGTCCACGCAGACGAAGTCGCGGGCGGAAGCTAGTACGGAATAACTACAACTTAGAAAAGTTGAAAAACCCCCAACATTTTTATTTCAAAGTCCAATATCTCAAAAACAGCTGAACAGATTTTCATAAAACATTATCTATCACACAAAAAAAACCGCATTCAAATCGGTACATCCGTTTGGGAGCTACAATACCACATACAGATACACAGATTATTCTGGTAGTGGCTTCCGGACTGTAGAGTGTAGAGCCCTTATATCACTGCGACCATCGCTGATCTATTGTGATCGCCACCAGACATCTGTGTATCTACACTACACAGACACACAGATACACAGACAGACACGTTAAACTTATAACACCCCTCTCTTTGCGTACGACTCTTCTCAGGTGAATTTTTCGCTCCGAGCCCTAATCTTTCAAACAAAGGCCATTGTCTCTATTATTGCAAAGCCGCTAGCTACCGCGTAAGCACGTGCCACTACAACATTTATGTTGAAAAATAAACCGTATCGTCATAGTATTAAGGTTCAAATTTAATGTCACTGATATTCTAGATATTACGTTTTGGTAGTGTAGGACGATAGACTGCTTATAATAAATGACGAGTTCGTACGCACAGTTATTCTGACATAGACTGCCGTGTTATGTTACTGGCGCCAGCTGGAATCGACACCGGCGGAAAACGACAACTTTCCAAGATTTATACAATCAAAGTCAAAGGTGTATTTATTAAAATAGAGACTAGTTATAGCCCTCTTTATGGTTGCTAAATATACGTAAAAAAACAAATGTTGTTTTTGACGCTCATCAGTTTATTGTTGGTTCAGGGGTATTAATATACGTAGTTACGTACATATATAAGGACATAAATATCGGTACAGGACTCTATTGTCAATTTCATAAAGGTGTACTGTCGGGACAGTACGTAACAAAGATTTTAGTTTTATTACAATTTCTCTTACAAACGCAGAGCCAGAGTCACTTTTACTCTTTCCTAAAAAAACGTCTTATTCATATCATCATCATATCAGCCAAAAGACGTCCACTGCTGGACATAGGCCTCCCCCAAAGAGTGCCAAAGTAACCGGTCCTGCGCCACCCGCATCCAGCGGACTCCCGCAACCTTTACCAAGTCGTCAGTCCACCTTGTGGGGGGGCCTACCCACGCCGCGCCTTCCGGTACGTGGTCGCCACTCGAGAACCTTTCCGCCCCAACGGCCATCGGTTCTACGTGGCGTCGGTCATCGTTTATTCATGTATTATAAGTAAGTTCCGTACAAAATTACAATTGTATTGTTTTCAGATGTTTGCCCGGACTTGTAGTTTAGGACGATATTACTTGCCAAATTTCATAGTCCTAGGTCAAAGCACGTCAAAGGAAAGTACCCTATAAATTTTGATTCCTATGAGAGCGTCGAAATATACGTTTTTTCTACACGGTCTTCTCTACATGGATCTTCTTTTTACCCGACTGCCGAAGGAGGGTTATGTTTTTCGAGCGTATGTACAGTCAGGGAAATGTATTCGCGTACCTTTTTATGCCTTATTGTCATAGTAACAAGAGCTAAAAAGGTACGTGAATACATTTCCCTGACTGTATGTATGTGACCTTATTCTTTGGCACGCCCTGCAGCCTAAACCGTTTGACGGATTTCTACACATGAGGTGTCGTTGTATTCCTCTTAATCGTGGGAGTGATATAGGCTACAAAATTTGAAACAAGCAGTTGGGTTTTTTTGAAAAATCTTATAATTTCACTTGATAAGTAAACTTAGCAAAGCTATAATTAGCTTTTCACGCCACTGTTCGGAAATATGGCAATAGATGGTCTGTAGTGCGGCTCCGCTCGCGTGCCGGGGGACACCGCGCGGTAGCGCTGTAGCGCGGAAGCTAAAAAAGGTTTGCTAAGTTTACTTATCAAGTGAAATTAAAAGATTTTTCAAAACAACCCAACTGCTTGTTTCAAATTTTGTCGTCTAATAAGACGACGATATACATAAATAAATACTTAAATACATGGAAAACATGCATGTTTTGAGGAACAAATATTCCTGCTCATCATTATATGGTCTTGGGTCATGGATGTTTTCTATGTATTTAAGTATTTATTTATCTATATAAGTATGTATACACCGTCGCCGTCGTCTAGTACCCATAGTACAAGCTTTGCTTAGTCTGGGACTAGGTCGATTAGTGTTTAAGATTGTTTCCAAATATTTATTTATATTTATATCATACAAATACGACCGGTTAGCCTAGTGGGTAGTGAGTCACTACCCACTAGGCTAACTTTCAGCTTCGTAGGCAGCGTCACTACTAGTGACGCTGCCTACGAAGCTGAAGGTCCTGGGTTCGAATTCCGGTAAGGGCAAATATTTGTGTGATGAGCATGAATATTTGTTTCTGAGTCATGGAAGTTTTTCTATGTATTTAAGTATTTATATCTATTATATATATCGTCGTCTAGTACCCATAACACAAGCCTTACTGAGCTTACTTACTATGGGAGTAGGTCGATTTGTGTAAGATTTTCCCTTAATATTGATTATTATTATATATCTCTTTATTTGTATTTCATCTTAAGCTAGGTTTTTACAATAATTATATAAAAAGTAAAATATAAAACTATACATATAAAACATAAAATCATTATAAAAACCTAACCTAGGGTACCGCCGGCAGCGAGGCGGGGCCTAAGCTGCCGGTGGTCAGGGCGACAGAGACAGGAACCTCCTGACTATCCGCGCAGTATCCAGGAGTACCGCCTTCTGTATCTGACTCTTGATCCAGCCATCTAGCGAGAGTTTCTTGAGGTGGTGGTCGAGACTCTTCGCTATTAAACCGTTCGCCGAAACGACTATCGGGACGATGATCGTCGAATCAACATCCCACATGGCGGTTACCTCGTGAGCCAGGTCTAGGTACTTGCTGGCTTTGTCCTTCTCGGCCTTCAAGAGGTTCTCGTCATGGGGGATGGTGATGTCGACGAGCACTGCCTGGCGTTTCGATCGATCTGTCAGCACGATATCAGGCCTATTGGCAAGAATAGTCCTGTCCGTGATGACAGATCGATCCCAATAGAGCGTGGCACGACCATTTTCGAGAACTGGCGCAGGTGTGTACTTATAGTAAGGCACTTCGGAGACCACAAGACCGTATAGTAGAGCAAGTTGCTGGTGAATTATATATTATTATTAAATAAATGCCCTTACCGGAATTCGAACCCGGGAACTCCGGCTTCGTAGGCATGTTCACTACCCACTATGCTACAGAGGTCGTATTATTAAAACGGTTGTATAATTAGCACCGTTAAAACCAAAACGAGGCGATTGGCCTACCGCCTACTTTCTCGTTTAATTAATTAAGTTATATTGATTACGGAGATGTTTTTATTTAATGAATAATTCGCGATACGGCCAAAACGAGTTCCTTGGGCTACTTTAAAGTTTAATATACAGGGTGAAACATAGTCGTAAACAGACATTTTTGTATCTTTCGCAGTTTTAAGGCATCATTGCATTAACTCTAGAAGCAAACAGTTTAACTTTATTGATAATAATTTTGAATAGCAAAAACACCTACATTATGGTCACCCTATTCGACAAAACTTGGTATGTAGCTTAAAGTGACAGTTTAACGTTGCAATTAGGGTGACCAAGAGACTCAGAACATTAATATAAATAGATAAATGTATCTTTCTTTCTTTCTTGATAAAAAAAAAAGTAACGAATTACCAAACAATGTTTACATATATTTGCCTGTTGTCACATGTTTGAACTAAAGTTAAAAAGTAAGAAACCCATATTTCTGTTCATGACTTAGGATTCACCCTATTATTATGCCTACGCTGTTTTTAGTTAGTTACAAATATATCTTTTTATAAACAAAGATTCAATTTAATTGGACTATCATAATCATCATATCAGCCGTAAGACGTCCACTGCTAGACATAGGCCTCCCCCAAAGAGTGCCAAAGCGACCAGTCCTGCGCCACCCGCATCCAGCGGACTCCCGCAACCTTTACCAGGAACTATATATCTAATTAAATTAAAATCCATCATCTTAATCCATCATCCCCCCGTGTGGTGTCGGGTCAAAATTTCACCACCCCCTTTCTTCCCGTGGGTGTCATAAATGTCAACTAAGGGAGCAGGGGTTCAGGTGTGTTGTGGGCGATGGGCTAGCAACCTATCACTGCGATATCGCATTTTGTCTTTGCAGTATTTGACATGAATTTTAATTTAATACCTCCACACGTTTACGAGGAAAAAGGTATTATGTTTGAAATTTTAAAAAATATTTTTTTGTATGATCTTACTAAAAATGTCTACTTTTCGTAATTTTTCCTTTGTCTGTGCTATATGACGTTGCTTCGTGCCAAATTTGAAGTTTCTGAGTTCACAGGAACCAGGAAGTACCCCGTAGGTTTTGCGAGTGTCGAAAAACTCTAAAATTTGCAGCATAAACGACTGTATCTTTTGATTGCGTTGGTTTTTATCTTTGATTTTTTTACAGCTCCAAGGGACAATAGACCTGAGTATTATATATAAATTTTAGCTTGATATCTCTACACGTTCCTGAGGAAAATGGTCTTGACAGACGGACAGACAGACAGACAGACGGACAACAAAGTGATCCTATAAGGGTTCCGTTTTTTCCTTTTGTGGTACGGAACCCTAAAAAAGACCGGGTTGCACTCCGGGAGTGCCGGTAGAAGTGAAAACTTGAATAATTTTAATTTTGCAACCCCGTCCCGTCCAGTATCTCTCACCATCCTACGGTCACGTGACCTCCTACGCATCTGACGTCGCAAAAATCTGTCGCGAGTTTGAAAACATTTCCCCATCCCAAAAAGTGCTCAGCGCCGCTAAAGAAGTTGTCACTTCAAAAAAAACGACAAAAAGAGCTATATAATCAACGAACCTGCTGACAGCATTTCACGAGAATCGAGAAATGCGACCTGTAGAGAAGACCAGCTGGACAAACGGAAATATGAAAGAATTTTAGCCCAGGAAGAACGAACGAAGTTTTTCGCTTCCCTCGCTCATTCAATAACGAAATTTTGCTCGAAATGCCGCTCTCCTGTCCACCGTCGATATGTTTTGTGCACATAGTGAAATGTAATCAAGACAGGAAGCCGCGAACAAACATCGACCTCAAGCCGACAAGCCCGGTTACGGGACATTTTTTGCATTTACCGTTACCGAGGTTACTTCTTGTTTAGCGCTTTATTTGCAAAGCGGTTCAGTCTGTCAGGAAAGTGGTCTACCACTTTTGTACTATATTATTTGTATTTTAAGGACCAAAAGTAACACAAGCCTTATTGAGCTTACTATGGGGCTAGTTCGCATTGTGTAAGATTGTCCCCTAATTTATTTATTATCTCTACATATAATAAATGTGAAAGTTCGTTGAGGTTGTCAGTGAGACATAATAAGTAGAGCTTGAAGGAAATTGTATTTATACAACATACATTAAAAACTTCAATAGCGCGATGCAGAACTTCACCAATTTCCACGCATTTAGAAGGTCATTCTCCAGATTTTTGTTGGCGTCTGAACTCCAACAAACTTTTATGATTACGTAGTACTTATAATAAAACTAGGATTAACAGCATGACACGACTTCAGTATTATTCAAATGTATTGACAAGATTGATAGACAATCATAGACTACGCTGTGACAGGCAGGCAAACTAAACAGGTTGACATACGAAAGTATGTATGTAAAAATAATATCTTAACACTCCTCCTCGATTATAAATGTGGTAAAACTTTAAACATTTATAATCGCAGCTTAAAATAACAAGTCAACAAACAATATTGAAAGTAACAACAACGCACATAAATAACATGGACACTTGAACACTAAAAATATTAAGTCCTTAATAAACGTTTAACAAGTATCTGTTATGAGTAAATTTATCTGCAGACAGTACTTTCGTAAACATATCGGCAGCATTATTATACGAATCTATATGACAAACTGTTATTGTTTTATTTTTCACCAAGTCTTTGACGAAGTGATATTTTATATCGATGTGCTTCGCACGTTTGCTGTTCTCGAAGCTGTTTGACATGGCGATGGCTCCCATGTTATCTACGTAGATGGTAGGGGTTAAGCACTTACCGAGATCCTTGGCTAATCCTATTATGTTTACTACCTCTGAACATGTGTTGGCCAGCGCGACGTATTCGGCTTCTGCCGTTGACAAGGAAACACAGTGCTGTTTTCTTGAATGCCATCCGATAACATTACCGTTGTATGTGATTACACTTCCACTCGTACTTTTTCTGTCTACCTTCTGGCCTGCCCAGTCGGCATCTGAGTATGCTTCAATTTTGTCCATTTCGTTTTGATCTTTCTTATAATTCAGGCCGAAGTGAATAGTTTCCTTTAGATATCGTAAAACTCTTTTCGCTTGCTTCCAACATTGTGTGTCCGGTTTATCTAAGAATTTACTTAAGTATGACACTGCATAACTAATATCTGGTCTGGTTACTGTTGCCAAAAACATAAGACCTCCTATTATCTCCCGGTAGGGGACATCTATGACATCTTTGTCATCTTTAGTTCTTTTACTCTGTAAGTCTTTCTCCATTGGTGTTTTAACTCCATTGCATTCTGTCATTGAAAATTTTTCTAATAACTTTTCGATATGTTTGGTTTGACTGATCTTCATTCCTTCATCTGATCTTTTTATTTCTATTCCAAGAAATTTATTAATTGATCCCAAATCCTTGGCCTGAAATTCTTTAAATAACTGGAGCTTCACCTTTGATATTTCTTCCTCTTCTCCTGTAATTAGTATGTCGTCAACAAATACTAACATCCAAACTTTGCTGTTATGGTACAGGCAAAAATCATGGTGGGATCGTTTTAGTCCTATTTCATTTGTTATGAAGTTGTTCAGTCGTTCGTTCCAGCATTTTGGGCTTTCTTTTAATCCATATAAACTTCTCTTTAATTTTAGTACTTTATTCTTACCGACGTTCACTCCTTCTGGTGCTTTTATATATACTTCGTTTTCCAACACTCCATTTAGAAATGCTGTTGGTATATCCAGCTGACATATTTTATAATCATTTTGTACTGCATGTACTAAAAACATTCTAATTGTATTCATTCTCGCTACTGGTGAGTAATTATTTCCAAAGTAACTCTCTTTTTGCTGGAATCCTTTTGCTACTAATCTGGCTTTCTTAAGTCCACTTTCTTTAGTTCTAAAGACCCATTTTGTATCTATCGCTTTCTTGCCTTTAGCCTCTTCTTCTTCCCAAGTATGCAACTTTTGTAACGAATTAATTTCTTTTCCAATTGCTTCTTGCCATTCTTTATCTTTTATTGCTTCTTTAAAACTCACTGGATCTTCGAAAGTCGCCAGGCAATATGCCATATATATTTCATAATCATTTAAATGGGTTGGTTTATTTATTATTCTTCCTGATCTTGTCGTTTCATGAACTACAGGTTCATTCATGCTATGAAAAGAATCATTTTCTATATCAGTGACAGTATCATTTCCACTATTATTATATTCTTCTTCACTATTATGCCTTGTTAAAGTTCCATTATGTATATCCATTTCAATATTTCCATCTGTTGGCTCGTATACTGTATCATCATTATCATTAACTGTTCCTTTATCATTATTCATCTCAATTACATTTTCTTCATCGTCTTTATCATTATCTGTTCTTTTGTCATTAATCATTTCAATTTCATCTTCTTCATAATTCATATAAGGTTCAAACTTATGTTGATTACCTTCTGTCTTTTCCACTTTGAATGTGGTTTCATTTTCATTGAATTTGACGTCTGTTGATATAATTACTTTATCTTCTATGGGATCATAAAGTCTGTATCCCGAGCCACTATATCCAACCATTATACATTTCTTGGCTCTTGGCTCTATCTTTGCTGGTTTGGGTAATATTACAGCCCAAGCTTGGCTGCCGAAAACTCGTAGTTTTGTTAAATTGTTATTACCCACCCATATCTTCGCTGGTGTTTCCCCATTTAATGCTGAGGTTGGACTTCTATTTATTTCGTATGCGGATGCTGTGACTGCTTCACTCCACAGGTATTTAGGCAATTTTGTTTCCGCTAATTTAGTGCGTACCTTATTTAGGATATTTCTGTTCATTCTTTCTGACGTTCCGTTCTGTTGGGGTGTGTACGGCGTCGTATATTCGAGTTGTATTCCTTTATTGTTGCAGTAAATTTTAAATTTGTTTGAACTGAACTCTCCTCCGTTATCTACTCTTATTCGTTTTGTTTTAAGCCCATATTGGGTTTTTATAAATTTTATAAAATTTATAATATTGTTTTCCGCTTCATCTTTTGTCTTCAATAGTTTTATAACAAGATAGTGTGAGTAGTCATCAATGAGTACCTGAAAATATTTATGGCCATATATTCCTATTGGATCTATAGGTCCACATAAGTCGGAATGTATTAAATCTCCTATTTGTTTGGTATTATTATTCTGTGAATAAAAACTTCTTCTTGTACCTTTACCTTCGATGCAGGTACCACAGACCTTGTTGGGTACTGGTAAGTTTAATAGTTTCAAGTCATTATAATTTATGTGGCCAAGTCTCTTGTGCCATATGTCATCGGTTTCCTTTGCACTTATGTAACAATCTTCTTTAATAACCAAATCGAGTTTTAAAGTGTATAAGTTGTTATATTTGTCTCCTTTTATATAAATATTGCCTTTCTGCAGTAGTACATTTCTGTTGTTGAAGGTAATGTTAAAGCCTTTTTCAGTCAATTTGTTGATCGATTCTAAATTGTGTTTCAATCCTTCAACCAATAGCACTTCTATTTCTATTTCCAAATTTTGGTACTTGGTGTTTAAAATTCCTTTTGTTCGTGCAATCATAGATTCTCCATTGGCAATTTGAATTTTTATTGGAGTAGCCAATTCTTTCATTTCCGTTACATATTTTTCACATCCCTTTTTTAGCATATGATTCGTTGCTCCCGAATCCAAAATAAAGTTATCTGTATTCTCAATTGCGGCCATTGCTATGAATGATACTTTCTCATTTGAACGGTGTGGGCTTTGATCCCTATATGTGCCTCTAGATGCACCTCTATACGATCTTCCTCTATAATTGCTCTGTCCTCTATATGAGTTCTGGCCTCGGTGAGGAGCTCGGCCTCTTTGTTGTTTAAAATGGTTGCTAAAGCATTCAGCTGCTCTGTGCCCTCGTTTGCCGCATTTAAAACAAGCTAAAAATGTCACTTCTGGTTGTGATGATTGAGCTTTCCCGTTATTTTTAAGTTCTGCGTCTAATAATCGGGCCTTAACAAAATCTTCTGTTAATTCTTTTTCGACGCTCATAGTCTCTAGTGTCGTTATGACGGTTTCATACGTGTCAGGTAATGTGAGTAGTAAGTGAGCAACCTTGTCGCTTTCATCTAACTTGCAGCCTGCGGCTTCCATTTCATTTAAGATGGCGTCAAATTTAAAAAAATGGTCTTGTAAGCTTCCATGACATTTAAGTGTCAATAATTTCTTTTTCAGATATAATTTATTGAAAACGCTTTTTCGTTCAAATATTTCTTCTAATTTGCACATCATTTCTTTGCTATTTTCTGCCTTCTTTATAATATCTAAGTATTTATCTGACACATATTGCACGATTATACATTTTGCCTTCGCATCATTTTGTAAATATTTTTCTTTCTCTTTCCCTTCATTCGGGGCGTCCTGGTATAGCACGTTAGCTACGCCTTTCTCTTCTAATAATATTTTTATTCTAAATTTCCAATTGGAAAAATTTAGTTTTTCATCCAATTGTGACATAATATTATGATTGGAAGATGCCATCATTTGTTTTTCACCGTTGTGGCTGAAATACTGCAATGCTACAACTTACCGCATATAATACGTCTCCGGGCTATTTATGTACCACAATTTTTATTGTATTTTAATCATATTTATTATGCCCATAACCTTTTATGATTACGTAGTACTTATAATAAAACTAGGATTAACAGCATGACACGACTTCAGTATTATTCAAATGTATTGACAAGATTGATAGACAATCATAGACTACGCTGTGACAGGCAGGCAAACTAAACAGGTTGACATACGAAAGTATGTATGTAAAAATAATATCTTAACACAAACCATATTAAACGTATAAAAAACTTTGACAGAGTTACGGTGACCCATAGGCCAAATTTGAGAATAATTGGATAAAATCGTCTTTACTTTACGCAACAGCGTCATCCTGCGACAGCCCAACGAAAAGGAGTGTTATGTTTTCTGTTTGTCCCGCATGGGAAAACTATCGAATGGATTAATATGCAACTTTCACTAAAACGTTCAATGGATCTTCGGCCACAGAATAGGTTATAAAAATTATAAAGATGAGGGTGCAAAAGGGTTAAAAAATGGGGTTGAAGTTTGTATGGGAACCCCTTGAATCTATGAGCTAAAGACTTGAAAATTGGCAAGCATACACTTGACTAGAAATTAAAAAGAATCCTATTCAAACATTCAGCAAAATATAGATAAAACGTGAAAAAACAATAAATATAAAATTGTTTATATATATTTGTAAAATGTGCAGTATAGGGGTTTACGGGGCCGAGAGACCGATCTAGCTTCGTCTTATTTTCGAGAAAATTAGTTTTTTCCGTATTCTCTCGCAAAAGGCAGGCTTACTCTTCGATGACGACCAATGGTTACCCAATGGTTGGTTTGTTGATGGCTGCGAGCTGGAATCCCAGCGGTGGGGTTTTTTTGTTTTCTTTCTATCAGTTTATTTCGTTTTTTTTTGGTAAACTATCAGTTATTGGTTTTTTGTTTAATTTTGAATAAATTTTTCATAGTATTACAGCCGAGATAAACTCGGTCCCCGGAAAAAAACAAAGCTTAAGCATTAATAACAATACCTATCGATGGTTGTGGATTTAAATGCATTCATGCAGTCTTAGCGTTTTTAATGTATGCCGAGTTTCTCCAACATGATTCATGTGGGCCAAACTTAATTAAAATATGAACTGATAAAATTTTCTGTTTGCGAAGTTACGGAAATATTGTATGGCATTATACTTAGAAACATTTACAGTTTTATATTAGTTTTCCTTTCATAATTTTAGGATCAAATAAAACTCATTTAATACGGTTTGGTATGTTATTTTTATTAGTCTAAATAAAATCAAAAAGATAATATAAGCGGCATCTATCGAGCTGAAATTGGACTAAACTTAAGCTCGGTAGATGGCGCCAATCGATAACTAACATCAACGACCTCTATCAAACTGAAATTGTATCAAAATCATGCTCGCTAGATGGTGCTATCATTATATACTTCAAGCATTAATAATATTTCTTTTTCATTGAATTTGCGACTCATAAATCATAATCATGAATATATTATTGTTAATATCCGTTGTAACAAAGATCTGTAATTGCGTTAGTTTTAAGACTTTTAACACGTTCAAAGGCACCCGACGCGCTTCATCGCTGCGAAAGTCCGACGCCATCTCGGCCGGTTTTATCCCTTATTTAATAATAGCTTCCGCCCGCGACTTCGTTTGCGTGGACACGGGATAAAGCTATCTTATATTTTAATCCAGGCTATACACTATCTTCGTGTAAAATTTCATCTAAATCGGTTGAGCTGTTTAAGCGTCATTGAGTAACAAACATCCAAATATCTAAACATCCAAACATCCAACCATCCAAACTTTCGCATTTATAATATAAGTAGGATTATCCTTGACTTTATACTTATTTTATCAATTAAATTTTCACTTTGTTGGTAAACTTCAGCACAATTCTATCACCGTAGCGAAAATCGTGAATAAACCTAATTCATAAACTATTTAATCGTATGGCATACATTATTTTTGGCCTTTAAAGTTTATCACTTGTTGTGTTGTGGGAGGTAGCTCCTCCGGACGCGAGTAACAGTTGTCTCCCCTTTGTCAAGTGAGTGGGCAACTCGACTGTTAGGAGTTCTTAAGCCGCCCGAAGGCCTCTAACTCGGCTTAACGACTACTGTCATAGACAGCAGCCGGGAGCGTGCCTTCCAAAGCACGGAAGCGCTCATTTATATTAAATATTAACCACCCACTCAAACATCAGGCGGTCACCCATCCAAAGACTGACCGCTGCCATCTTTGCTTAACCTGCGTTATCGTTTCCGACTCGCAGCCACCGCTAGGCTATGATGCTAAAGTTTGGACCTCAATCACGCAAAAACGGATTAAAATGAATTTTGGTATACATAAAAATTATAGTGTTATGTGTGTGTGTAGTTTTAGTGTTTATTTCGTCGGGAATCATCGTCTAAGGGGGCGAAATAGGGGGCGCAAGTATTTAAGGATCTACGATATAAAAGAATTCCACGCGGACGAAGTCGCGGGCAGAAGCTAGTTATTTATAAAAGTGTTACACCACTATTTTCGCTGACTGTACTGCCAATATCACAACTACATGGTTAACTGATCACTCATGAAACCAAAAATCAAAATATAAAAAAAAAAAACATTTATTGTGAAAATCAGCCGAGATTTTTGTAAATAAATTCCCTTCGATTTTATTACTAAATATTAACTAGTAAAAGATTTAAGAATTCTGTTTAATAATAAATAAACTGGTACTGTAACTGGTTGGTGTCCTGGGCCCAGCAGTGGGATACTCAAATAGGCGAGGGAAAAAACTGACATATATCATTAGCTTAGCTTTTCGGTGAAGGAAAAACATGGTGAGGAAAAAGAAAATAAGTATCTGCGAAAAAAATCAACGGTGTATGTGAAGTCCTCAACACACAGTGGACGTATATAAGTAGGCTAATTTATTTATTTATATTTATATTTTTATATTAAGTACCAAATATTATTGATTGTAATAAAAGAAAAAACTTTCCTCATGAACAGCTTTCTGCCATCAAATGAGTTCCTTTCTTAGAAGACTGTTAAAAACGAGGCAAGATTCTTGCCTCCGCCTCTGCCGCTGCTGCGCTCTGCACCAAGATTCTTGCCTCCGCCTCTGCCGCTGCTGCGCTCTGCACCAAGATTCTTGCCTCCGCCTCTGCCGCTGCTGCGCTCTGCACCAAGATTCTTGCCTCGGCCTCTGCCGCTGCTGGGCTCTGCACCAAGATTCTTGCCTCCGCCACTGCCGCTGCGTTTTAAATAGTTAGAATAGTTTTTCTTAAAAAACTGCTTAAAATAACATAAATTTCAACAAAATTATGTCTTGTCAGCCTCTTAAGAGGCTACCCGAGGGTTTCATCGATTTTTGACGACTTTTGAATCGTATCTCCTACTTTTGCACTACAGATAGAATTATAAGTCAAACGGCTATCGGTTCTTCAATCTTTTAGCTCCATGTTGGTCTTTTGTTTTTTGAAAGAAATGAATACTTAATTTTGTTTGATTTTTTAAAACATTGTCTAAAAAAACACTTATATCGTATCTCTATTCACGTGAAAGATCTAAAATATACATAATCTACATATTATTTGGGTTCGTCTATGACGTCTCTAAAAATGTGTCTAGGGTTTTAATTTTAAACTAATTAACACAAAAGTTATGGCCAGAAAACCTGTATTTTGGCCTAAAATTGTTCAACTTTGATGCCAAATATCTCGAAAACAATGAACTTTGAAGTAAATATGGGATACTATATAAACATTAGAAAACTAAGGGATTCAGATCGAAGGTGATTGGTGTATGGGAGCCTCTTAAGCTACTGGGACAAACCATAAAAAAGTGGTTGTCTGTGAGGTTGTAGCCAGGTAAGTTTTTATGTAGAAGGTTATGTCCGGCATCCCTTATCCGATCAAAAAAATCATCTGTGTATGGAAAGGGTTCTATCCCATGGTTTTTGCTGCGTTCTTTGCAATACGCAACTTTGCAATTTGCAACGCGTGGACATCTATTTACGCGCAAAAACTGGATTCCAGGTAAACATTATAGGTAGCACCAGAAAATTAAAACTAGGGAAATTTGAATCAACTCGAATGAAGCTAATTACATTATCTTGAGCCTTGTACTCCTATATTGTCACCTTCAGTAAGAAATGGAGCTATAAAATTACGCGCGCGCGCTGCCTCGCCCGCTGTAAGGCGCAGGGCACACTGGGGATTTAAAACCAATTAACAAAACGGTCTGAGCTGCTAAAATTTGATCTGACATTTGGTCTAACGCTTCTTTATAAAATCTTGCCTTACTTATTGTTTTTTTGGTTGGTTGAAGATATCAATGTTCATACTTTCGACCGTCTACAGTTTTATTTTGTATTAGAAAGAAAGAAAAGAAAGAAAGAAAGATTTATTTGAAAAACACAACCACAACATTACATACAAACTGCTTAAAACTGAAAAAAAATAAAAAGAAGTACAATGTTGAGGGTGGTCTCAAAAAGGAGTCCACTCAGCATGTGTCGGAGCATGGGGACCCACGACGCTGATTTTCAGTGAATCCACTTTACACCAATAACAAATATAACATAACACAAATAACACAACACGAATAAGGGCAGATCTAAATAGAAAGTGCAGTGTAGATACAGCTTGTTTTTAATAAACAGGATAAATACATAATGGTAAAAATAGAAATAAAAATGAATAAGTAAGAGCTATAGAATATAATATATAAAAGTAGGTATATATTTCATCGGCTAGACAGAAGACGTTTGTTCCTTTAGCAGGTGCAGTTTCAATTTGTTTTTAAAAGTGGCCAGTGAACTTGAATTTCTTATTGGCGTTGGAAGATTGTTCCAGCATCGCGTGGCAGCGTACTTGAAGCTACCACGGAAGCTAGCCGACGTGTGTCGCGGGCCGATGAGGCGGGGGGCTTGTCTTACATGCCTACGGGAAAATATTAATCTTTCGTACAGGTACGAGGGTTGTTTACTCAGTATTATACCAAATAGCAAAGTAGCGAAATGTAGTTTCCTTCGAGCTTCCATTTTGAGAAGACTGCCATTGTTTAACACGTTCGCTGACAGTGAACTCTTACCCTAACATCATGATACGGCAGTAAAACTTTCCATACTAAACGACAACCCGTCAAACGACGTACTTACAGATTCAGTGTTATTATTTTGAATAAATGCGTCACTACGTCTACAGCCGAAACCGTCCTGCGACGTAGTGACTAATTACACAAAAAAATACCTGCCTCCGTGCAACACTACGTCGACAGACGTGGAATTTTCTCGACGTAGTGCCTTTTTGAACATATTTTTACTTGCTTAAATGTCACACTACGTCGAAGGACGTTCCCGTCCGTCGACGTAGTAACAGGCTGGATATATGTTGTCATGCCCATATGTGACACTACGTCGAGAGACGGCCCGTCTGTCGACGTAGTGGCAGGCTTGACATATGTTTACTGGCCTAAATATGGCACTACGTCGAGGGTCGTTCCCGTCTGTCGACGTAGTAACAGGCTTGGCATATGTTTACTGCCCTAAATGTGACACTACGTCGAATAACTTGCCCGTCAGGTGACGTAGTGTCAAGCTGAGCATACGTTTGTATGCCTAAATGTAACACTACGTCGAAGGACCTCGTGTCTTCCACCTCTTCCAAGGGAAAATAATAAAAAAAGATATTCATAAGACAATAATATATTCTGAAAAACAAATCAAATCTCAACAATTTCTTTGAAGTGTTATAAACGACATAATTGCCTAGAAACAAATACGCAAATTACGTAAATTTAAAATCAAACAAGAGAATCTTGATCTAAATATTTCCTCTGAAGAACTTGAGTCGGTATCTTCGCCTGCCTGCTGAGGATCATAGTTCTTGTCAGAGCTATATTCACCTTCACTGTCTACGAATGGATCCACCTCAGTGTCCGAAGTTGATGTCAGATCGTCAAACAAGCGTTTCTTTGGACGTTTATACGATTTTTTTTGCCGACATCTGAAATAATTAAGGTTTACCTGATAATATTTGCATCCTAATTTACTAATTATCAAAGGTTTAAAATAATGAGCATAATTGCGATACCCGAAAACATCCTAAAACCCATCAGTGGACTAAGTACCTAAGTACTCAAGATAAGAGAGAGAGAGAGTACTACAATTGTACCATTCACATTTATTTACATACATATATATGAATATGTTATGTGTAGTTGAACTAGGTGACTACTTTACCTTTTGGTACCTACTTAACTTAAATCATACTCAACCATTAATAATTACAGATAGGGTCCTTCAGTATCGAATCAAACAGATCCTTAACCTTAAAAAAAACGACTAAATTGACCCAGATTGTTGTGTAAAAACTACCTACGAACTTATAGTTACACTTAATCATAATTCTTACAAACTGCTAAGTAATAGGTACTTGCATAGGTACCTACCCAAGCTACCTTCAATTTTGATCATCTAACTAAATTAGAGGACAGAATAGAAACATTTTATGTATCAATTGCGTGCTAACATAATTAACATAATTGTAATTTAAAATGTGGGTATTTTCAACTTAGTAAATACCAATATCAGTAAATCGTATTTGTGCATCTAATGCAAGCTAAATTAAAAGATATAAGCAAGCAAAATAACTATTATGTAAATTTTACTTACGTTTTTGCGACAAAACTCCGTAGTTGTTCTCAATATGACACTGATTGCACTTATTGTTTCAAAAACGAAGCGTGCGCTCACGTCGTTCGACGTAGTACTCAAGTGCGAGCGGTTCACGTGTGTGTGTAAGGGACAGGTATAGGGCTATTGAAATACTCTTGATACGGCAGTAGGAAATATAAGATTCCTTACAACATGACAGTGAACACTACTCTTCTTAGTGTTTATATGAAAAACTATCGTCGGCCGACGTACTGCCCATAATCTTTAAAAAAGTAGGTACGTTCTTCGACGTACTGTCATATCGCTACTTTTGAAATTCCCGCCTAGAGGCGTACTGTCAGCGAACGTGTTAAGAACGGTGTAACATGAGCTCTGGGTGGAACTGGGAAACAGAACCTGGCACAGGCATTTTGAAGTCTTTGCAGTTGCGTTTTTGTCCGTGATAGCAGACACTCTCCAATGACCGTATCAGCATAGTTGAGCTTTGATAGGATTAGCGTCTCACAAAGCTTGATACGCATGTCTTTGCTCAAGTAGTCACGGATCCTATACAAAACTGTGAGGCGGTAAAAGCAATTACGGACACTTTCTAGAACGTGGTTTTCAAACTGCAGTCTTTCGTCCATAAGCACTCCTAGATTTCTTGCTTCGGTAACCCGAACAATGCTTTCGTCTAGAATGCGGACTTGTGGGTTACGAGATACAGTCTTCACTATTTGGTGTTTCGTTCCTAATACCATAAATTTGGATTTTAAGGGATTCAAAACTAGGCTGTTTTTCTTAGACCAGTTTGCTATCCGACTGAGATCATGATTTAATTCAGCGACGCCTGAATTAACGTGTTCAGGCTTAAACGAGATATGTATTTGCAAGTCATCTGCGTATAGGTGATATTTACACAGACTAATCCTATTTACTATATCAGCACTGTAAAGTATAAATAAGATAGGGCCCAATATGGATCCCTGGGGGACGCCTCTGGCAACTTCAGATCTTTGAGAGACCATTGACACGCCCGTAGAGTTTTGTACTTCAACCTGTTGAGTGCGGTCGTCGAGGTATGTTGCGAACCAGTTTACTGCCCTGGGATCAAATCCATAGTACGTCAATTTTGATAACAATAGTGTTGTGTTTATTGTATCAAAAGCGCGTGAAAAATCTAACAGAACCAGAAGCGTAGCTTTTCCGTCATTCTGAGCGGCGAGGATGTCGTCGACCACATCAAGAAGAGCTGTTGCCGTGCTACGTTTCTTCCTCAAACCCGACTGATTAGATGGTAAAATATTGTTATGTTCCAGGTATTCAACTAGCTGCATACATACCGCTTTCTCGAGTATTTTGGACATTAGAGGAAGAATACTGATAGGCCGCAAATCTTTAAAATTCGCCGGTGATGCCACTTTAGGTATGGGCCTTATATTACGACCACGATGGCAAACAAGTATACGGCCTGCCTGATGGTTAGCAGAAACCGTAGCTATAGTTGGTGAGATCTTACTTGGAACTTTTGACAGCTGTCATCCCAGTACAATTTATGTCATCATATGTCATTTTTGACGTTTATTGCACTGGGATGACAGCTGTCAAAAGTTCAAAGTAAGATCTCACCAACACGAACGCTTGTGATTCCAGATGAATAACACGCTTGTTGCCGACCCTGTATTTATTTAAGGATTCACTGTGACGACAGCTTGAGACGAAGTCCAAGGCCATCAATCTTAACACAGTGTATCGTCGAAAGCCCTAGGCACCTTAAGTTACTCACCACTAAGAGTTGGTGAGGTAGGGCACAGCGAAATGTCATCCCGCTCGAATTTGGAGCAGCCCAACTGGAGAAGTACCTCCGCCTTGCAGAAGACCACAGCCATAATAACACTACTACTTGCTCTGTAGTAGTGTTGTGTTCCCGGAGGTGAGCAATGTCGCCAGAGCTCCCGAGGATGCGTTGTGTTGAGAGCGAGGGAAGTTGTTCCTTCAGCTATCAACAAGGCGAATCCTCAAACATGTCAAGGTTCGGCAACGCCCATGTTACTACTTTGGAGTTGCATGCGTCTATAGGCTGCGGTGTCCGCTTACTATCAGGCGGGCCGTACGTTTGCCACCGTCGTTGTATTTAAAAAAAAAAAACTAAGAACACAATACAATATCATGGCTGCGGTTTTCCCCATTACAATGTGTTTTTTTTTTGGGCTTCCCTGTTTGGCCTTCAGCGCGGCCAGTAACAGATTTGCAAATTTCAACTCTCTAACTATCAAGGTTCATGAGATACAGCCTGGTGGCAGACGGACAGACAGACAGTGGAGCCTTAGTAATAGGGTCCCGTTTTTACCCTTTGATTGTTTCTGAAAAAATGGTATTCAATTAAATGAAAATTCTGTGAAACATACATTCGATGAAACAATTGTCGGTAAACCAATTTTTTTGTATCTGTAACATTTACTTGTAAGTAATTTGATTATTATTATTATTAATTTGTAATTTATCATCGAGGGTTTCTCTACTTTTCTTCCAAATATATTTTATGTTACAAAACAATACAGGTTGGTTGTAATTTTAATAAATATTCATTTTTAATCAGTTTTACGCACCAACTTTTACCTTTCCCCGTCTTATTAAGTGGGAAATTATTCACCCAATATCCAAGGTCGTTTTCGCTTTCCTTCCACATTGACATAACTATTCATAACATTACCATCAAAACTCAATCAAAACAAACTGCGTCTAAAAAGAAAATACACTCTCTACTCCCTAGCCTGCTATTAATTCTTTCCCTAAAAAACAAATTTACAATTACACTCCGCAAACGCAGCAACGTGTTCCTTTCACACGAATAATTGCTTGTAAAGTGTCATTGGTGGGCGGCATTTGTAAGTTGGTAATGCACTGTATAATTTTGTCGGTGGCTAGTGTGACACGGGCTTTATGACTGGTTTAGAGAAACTGTAGTTGTCAGCGAGACTTGGGGCCGGAGTCACGGCTCGCGCGGAAAAAAATATTTTTTTGACGTTTTGGCGCTTAATTTTACCGGTAAAAATTTAAGAACGAAACGTTTATGTAACGCGTATATTTTAATGGTTTTATATTTTTTTAGTTTTTTTTATATATATGTGTTAATTTTGAATAGTGTAGCTGTATATTTACTTCACTCTATAAACACACCAAAATCAACACATTTTCCGTTAGTTACAGTGTTATACAGGGTGTTTATGAAGTTACATTTTGATATCAAATTAATTACGAAAAAAATATTTTTTTGTAAATGAATAAGTGCTTAATATAAAAATAAAGAGTATTAGTGTAGTGAAAGTGTTGGATAAAAGTGAAAGGTAAGCCGGCGACCAAACGGGCGCACGGAGAAATGTTTTGAAGATGCCTTTGTGTTTGACCTAGTTAAAGCTTTGGTGAGCTTATTAGAGCTTTCAGACGGACACGAAACCAAGGCATTCCGAAATACAAAAAAAAAAAGTGGAATTATTTTTTTGGCATATAAACAAATATAAAAAATCTTTAATATTAGCTAGTTATTCCTAATTTAGATTTTAGAAATTAAAATTTGATTAAATTTCTGTCTATTCGTAACTGATAAAAATTATAAATTTAAGTTTGTGACATCGCTTAATGGACTAATGTTATAATTAGCCTAGTGTCAAATTCCATATTAATCATAATTTAAGATGACTAAAATTACAAAGATGGAGATGGTGGGATGGTTTACATGTCTTCCTCGGCGATTGGCTGGAAGAAGCCCAAGTATTGTAGTCATGGCAGTAAAGGGAGACGCCTTTGCCCAGCAGTGGGACACTCACATAGGCTAGGAAAAAGAGGTAAAAAATCAAAATTACCCAACACAACAAACTCGACAAAACTATCGATTAGAAAAAAAACGCACACAAAATTAATCCGTTTAGGAGCTACGATTCCACAGACACACACACACGCATGTTAAACTTGACCCCTCGTTTGCGGAGATTAAAGCCATTTGTAATACAAAATGTGGTACATTTGGCCTAAGAATATACAGTCAGGGATATTAATATACGTAGGCATATACATATCTGTACAGGACTCTATTGTCAATGTCATAAAGGCGTGTACGAGCGGGACCTGGGCGACCGAGCTCTGCTCAGGTGAAAACAGAGAAAATACGGAGAAAACGAATTTTCCCAGACATGAGACCTAGTTGGATCGATTTTTCGCCCCCATAAACCCTACATTCCCAATTTCATCGAAATCGTTAGAGCCGTTTTCGACAACCTGAATGCAAATTTATATATGTATATATATATCGAGGGATGGGGAGGCCGAACAGGCGTGTGTGAAGGCGGATCCGACATTACGGACCGTGTGTGCGTGTACTTGCAGGTATTCGCGAAATAAAAGTCACACAATATAACTCAATCACTATACTATTTCATTAAATTCACAAACACCGGAAATATAACAGGATTGCAATAATAAATCTCGATTAGAGAGGCCAATGGGTTTGCAAGCGACCATCACCGGCCGGGCGCTGTCAACGAATGACTTCCCTCGCCGCCATGGTATAACAACACAGGTACTCTCTTCCGAGACTCGAGCACACAAAAGCCTACGTCATCAAACGGCATTTAACAGCATGATGACGTAGGCTTGTGTCAGTCACGTGGTTCGCGAGTCTCGGAAGAGAGTACCTGTGTTGTTATACCATGCCTCGCCGCCATAACACTTCCAACTCCATTCGGGGTTACCCGCTCTTAAAATAAATCAACTTCATGTCAACAATTTCGACAACTACCCGCTTAAAAAAATAATTAACTTCTCAACATTATTCACGATTACTCGATTACCTAATTGAATTCCAATACATCATCGAAATAATAAATCGCGCGCCGTTATATACAAGTACCTATTGCTCGTTTTATACCATAGGATTTTATTTAAAAAATATACAGGTCTTATACAGGGTGGAATCTTGTACGTGATCCAAAATAGCAAAATCTGAATCTATCCATGATTCTGAGCAACTTTTATTATGGGACCAACTTTGTGTTATGCCAAAAAAAACACACCTGTTCATACATTCTTGTCAGTCTAAAATGAGCAGAGTTAATGAAATAGTTGGATTTTTTTGGCATAACACAAAGTTGGTCCCATAATAAAAGTTGCTCAGAATCATGGATAGATTCACATTTTGCTATTTTGGATCAAGTACAAGATTCCACCCTGTATAAATACATGGGTGGTACTAAAGAGTGACAAACTTTAAAGGCCTAAATAATGTATGCCATACGATTAAATAAAATAAAATACACAAAAATATCCTAAGCCTTATAATATTAGAGTCAAAGTGAGAACTGAACTCGATTGGCTTTTGTTGATGCAAAACCTTCACAAAACCCTAATCTGTTATAGTACCGAAATCGACTGAAATCGCGTAGACTTAGTTAACTAAACTGATACTGGCAATCCAGCAACAAATGCTAGTCTATAACTAGGCTGAGCCTGCAGTCTCGGGATCTTTATTATATTTTCATAAACATGCAATGAAATATTGACGTTGTGTTCTTCATAATGGGCTTCGAAGTGTCACGTTTCGGGCGGAGCGAGACGAGGGATCCGTAATGGCATTTCATACAAAATTGGAGGCCTGCAAGATGGTCTGCACTGTGGCACAGGATCACGCCGTTCAGCCATGAAAATTAAAGTTTGATTTCTTAGTTTTTTTTTTATTTATTTCATTGCATGTTTGAGAAAAGCACTATACATACATACCTCGGCGTGAAAAGGGGTGTGGTCGCTACGCTCGGCCGTCTATATGTACTCGGCTGGCAACCCCTTACTTCCCGGCTATAATCAAAAATGTATTACTATACATCTAAAAATAAGTGTGTAAGTGTGCGTGTGTGCGTGTGTGTGAAATGAAATGGTATTTCGTAATTATTATTTTTTACCCAGTGGTACGTTTGGTTTAGTTTAGTTTAGTTTATTTCGTTTCATTGTACAATTTCCACATGATACAGTATATTTGACTAAAATTATATTACTTATCGTACAGCGCTCGTTGAGGTATGCAATAATAATGAACAAATGAATATGAATATGAATATATGAATATGTTTTTTTTTAATTTGTTGAATAAATGTATACAGGGTGATTCAGGAGACATAAGCAGGATCAACCCTACGGATTCAATAGTTTATAAGCTACTCAGTCGTACCAGCATTGGTAAGATTAACGTGAATTTTTTTTTAGTTGTGTAGGGTGACCATGATTTAATTTTATTGTGAATGAAACTTTTACACAAAATGTAAAAAAAAAACTGTGGGCGTTTAACTTAATTACGATGGTAAAAGATCCATTAACATTAACTGTATGTGTAGGGTTGATCCTGCTCACGTCTCCTGAATCACCCTGTATACCTACAATTCAAATTAAATAAATATAAAATCAATTTTCACGTCAATTACAATTTATACAATATACAAAAATCTGTCAGGCTATTCCTGTGTATTGTATTGTAAGTATGTATGGTTGTATTTATGTCTGCATATTTATTCATTTATTACGTATGTATTTTAAAGTGTCATGTTTAGTAATATTTGAAAGATTGATGTGTTAGTATGCTCATCTTGCTGAATTCCTGCACTACCTGTTTAAAATTCTAGTTTAGATGTTTCCTGCTACACAAAGGTTATCTGGAAGAGATCGCTTTAAAGCGATAAGACCGACTGTTGTTACTATTATGTATTAGGCATTTTTTTTGTAAGATGTGGTCGTGGTGCAATAAAGAGTATTCATTATTATTATTATTATCAAATCACAAGCGAACCGGGGTTCGAACCCACGACGACTGCCAAAATACGGGTGTAGACTCTAAAATTATTATTACTCCAAAAGAAAGAAGGCAAAAAAATATGCCTAGTGACGAAAATCCTATTCAGATATCTCAAAGAATAACGAAGCTACAACCGTTTTAATATTGCTTGTTAGAGAGAGAAAACGCAAATGGTGTGTGACGTCACATTACAGGATGCTGCCGGGCGGCCCGTCGACAGCCCCGCCGACCGCGATGCGGCGCGGCACGTTGCCATCTTCTGTGACGTCACATTCTTCCAGCGTCATCGTTTCATAAGAAGTTGCGTTTTGCGAAAAAGGGATAGAACATACCCTTTCTTACAACTTTTGAAACTTATAATTACGTGATTATTTAACCTTTTGCGTTAAGTTTTTCTCCATTTGACTACATTTTTTATCCTTTTTCGAGAAAATATGACATTATTGATTATTTTATTTAGTGCCTACGCCCCTATTAAAAGTTTGCTTTACCGCTCTCTCAAATTATCAACATAGTGGCACTAATTTGATATTTTAGCACGGAACGCTTAAAATAGAGACTATGTAGAGCGTGAAAAGTAGAGATATTAATGTAAACAACACCTCATTTTAGAGACGGCGATAAATAACTAAATTGATGTATTTACATAAATACAAGATGGCGTGGTCTTATATGGTCTTAATTACATCCATACTAATATTATAAATGCGAAAGTGTATGTGTGTGTTTGTTTGTTTGTTTGTCCGTCTTTCACGGCAAAACGGAGCGACGAATTGACGTGATTTTTTAAGTGGAGATAGTTGAAGGGATGGAGAGTAACATACGATAGTTTTTAGTTCGATAGTTAGTCGCGAGCAGAAGCTAGTATACTAAATGTTTGAGGAAAAGTCAATGAGGCATTAAGTCCGCCTTTTGTACTTTTTTTGATTTGTGCTATAAAGTTTAAATAAACAAATGAGGTCGTGGCTTTGTAAGTTTGTATGGGGGGGTCCGAAATAATGTCTTATTTAAGAGCTGGGCTCTTTTCGGTGGAGTCATTTCCAACTTATTCTACATTCTCCTTTCCTTTTTTCAACTCTTACTAGTGTAAAATATGACCAAAGTTACTTTTTTTCATACAGTGCTGTCCCCAGCTCTATTTCAAAAACTATAGCCAACTAAGACTTGGAAATACACATGCATAACGGAAATTGTGTGTAGATGGCGGGAAAATTATCAACATGACGCTAGCTTTAAGAGTTCAAATTATATTTACAAATTAAAGTAAATAAAATCGGTACAGCGTCTCATTTTACGCTGGTTCTTCAGTATAGCCGTGCCTGGTGACGTACATTGCACTTCGCAGTCTGATAAATGAATATTGATATAATGAAAACACAGCATTGTATTTCGTGTTCCGACCGAAACCGAAAAATACCCGATGTCAAGTAATTAGACAACGCAGGTCTGGTGTTTTCAACAATTACCCACGATCCAGTTAAAGTCTGACCTTCGATTCGGTGTACTTGTTGCGGATCTGGGAGTCAATATATACTAGAGGTGTGTGGTAGTTTAAAGATAGATTGTGAATAGTTTATATTTCCATATTTCCGAATGACACCGACGAATTATTTGCATCTAGTAAAAATAAGATTTATTGTTGTAATAATCTATACCAATTCAAATAAAGAACTCCGTACTTTATGAATGTTTGTTTTTAGTGTTCCATATTTAAAGCTGATACATAGACCAAAGGTTAATAAACCAAATAGAGGCGTCATAGTTATCACACTTATCACATTATTTAGTGAACTAGACACCTAAAAATGAGATGAGCAGCAGTTTAGTTAGTAGTATCAATCAAATTAGTTGGTAGCTTCAATATCAGGAGATAAAGTATGAATCATTTAAAATATTTGAATGTACGGAACACTAATTGCCGAGTTCCGACTCGCACTAGTTTGTTAACCTTTTATATATCATTTTAAATTATTATTGCGTAAGATTACTACTTTATTGTAAATTACCGTTTGACATGTAAAAGTGCCCTTGTGGCCTATTTGCAGAATAAATAATTGATTGATTGATTGATTGCACTTGGCCGATTTTTTCCTTCTATTTTTCCCTCTCAGAAGGTAAATATTATTGTGAAAACAATTCAATTCGACCATTCATTCATTTCTGAAAAACTTATTCGATTTAAATCATTATTTCATTCGTAACTCAATAAATAAATAAAAATAAAAATAAATAAATATTAACATATCGACCTAGTCCCAAACTAAGCAAAGCTTGTACTATGGGTACTAGACGACGATAAACATACTAATATATATAAATAAATACTTAAATACATAGAAAACATCCATGACTCGGGAACAAATATTCGTGCTCATCACACAAATAAATGCCCTTACCGGGATTCGAACCCAGGACCTCTAGCTTCGTAGGCAGGGTCACTACGAACTAGGCTAAAGCTAGCTAGGCTAGGCTTCGGGTAAACACGCTCTCGGGCATCCCTCATTTAACAATTCATCCGAGCCCGGTTGACAGGGACCAGTGACAATGCACGAAGAATTGTATTTAAATATTATTCATTTAGTCAAACATAAAAAAGCTCTGTTTTCGACATTAGTATGTTGTTTATGCACTTGTATATATGAAATCTACAAACTGTTCCTTGTTGACGTGACGCACGAGAGGTTTTTATTTTTAACGCATTCTCTCAAAAGTTACGTCCAAAAACTGTTTTTTGGCCTAAAATTGACAACAACATTTCATATTTTTGAGCCCTAAATTTTATTGGTTCTGTGTATTTGGTTTAAAAAGACAAATACGCTGATAGTTTATTTATTTCTCTAGGGTTCGTATTTAATTTGTTATTAATTTTTCAATATTTACTTATTCTAAAAGGGCGTAACTCCAATTCTACGCATGAATAGCCTTTACCTTAGTCTTACCACGATCGAAAAAAAAGTGATCTGACATTGACAATGACATCTGACTTTACCATTGTCACTGGAGTAGGTATGTGGTGTGTTGTTTGTTTAAATTGTAAAATTTGTTAAAAAGAAACGATTTTATTGACGAATTTGGCTGTGGTAATGGATACCGATACTTACTGCATTATATAAATACGACACCTTGCATTCACACGGATCTTTGGAATTACTGCTCGACACCACTCCGCTTTATTTTTATACGGTACATGGAAGAAATGTTTGTCCGGTTTCTTCAAAGAGTCATTGTTACAACTTGGCACGAAACAATACTTGGTGTACTTAGGAGGAGTATACACCTCGTCGATCCACGCGGGTTCGCATAGTAGGCAATAAATCCCTATAATATAGAATCTTTTAATTTTATTTTACTCCCTTAGGTTACATTCGTTAACATCGATAGTAAACAATTTACGTCAATGTCAAATTCAAATTTGTGACAGCAGAGCTTTTTTTTCTGTAACATAAGGCACAGGCTATCCATTAACTATGTCGTAGAATGGGTAAAATTAGATCATATTTTTAATTGTTTTTTAACTATTTTATTAAACTATATTTTTTTTTTATAAATACAGTATAGTGTTCAGGGGGCAATATGCTTTTGAATCATACATTCATTTTGAAGTGTTTATAAAATGAAATGTTGTCAATTGCCAAAGTTTAGTGACATACATATATCTCGAAAACGGAGAGTTTTGAAGTAAATATGGGATACTATTTCGGTAAACCTCGTTGTTGTTCATACGATAAGCCATAAAAAACGGACAATTACAGATCGAAGGTCATTGGGAGCCTGTAATGTAGAAAAACTTAGATACTGTAATTTTATTTTGTCTGACTCTTGAGTACGAGTTGGAGTACCTATGCCGTTAGTGTTTTATAACATTTGTGTATTCTTTTTGGAAATCCTTCAAATTAGCATCACAAAAGGTTGTCGAGTGAAATGTTTTAAGACGGAACAAAAGAAGAGGTTGACAAGTTTCACTGACTCTCTGGTGGGTTTAGATTTTAATTCGTCTATTTTTGACCCATTCTACGCTATGCAATGCTACGTAGCGCGTAGCAGCATTTTTCTGCTTTGTAGCGGAAATCACTGGCAGAGGTTATTGTTAATTAGCGTTAGGTACAGTAAACTGAAAGAAAGTATATTGGTTTAAACTTACACGATTCTCACACTATATTTTTACTAAACCTCAGAGGTAAATAAATAAGTTGATTATATGTGCTTGAATCTCGTTTAGTAAAATAATAGTGTGAAGGTAATGTAAGTACTTACATGGCAAATAGTTAGTCCGAACTCTAGCTTTAAATAAGCCATTAATGGCTTTAGCACATAAAACATGAAACTCTGCGATAAAATTAGTTGGAACTTTAAATAAAAAAAAAAAAAAAAAAAATATGAGAGTACGTGAGTCATTAGCCTTGAATAAGTTCCTTGACGCAAGGGATGTTATGAGTTTAACATGAGTATCTGTGTGTGGCATCGTAGCTCCCAAGCGAATAAAAAACCGGCCAAGTGCGTGTCGGACCACGCACAACGAGGGTTCCGTGCCAATTAAAAAGGTCGTATCGTTACTAAAATTTTATGGCACTTACGTCCTTTTCTTTAAGGAAGGCAGTTTTTTAAAAATATCTCAGAAACCTTTGAACCGATCTTGTTCAAAACACTTTTCGCTGAGAGAATTTAATAAGCCTAAGCATGATTTTTTCATATTTTTAAAATACACGGTTCAAAAATTAGAGGGGGGGGGACACAATTTTAGTGACTTTCGAGGAGATTATCTCTGACTCTATTCACTTAATCAAAAAAATTGCTGAGAAACCTTATATTTATTTTGGAAGGCCTATCGATTGATGTGCCACACGTGGGCTTGCAATGAAAAAAAAAAATGACTTTCAGTTTTATGTATGGAGTGCACCCCTAAAAAATTTTTTTTTAGTAATTTAGTTACAAAACTATGTAGCGGTTAACAAGATACACCTATCCTGGAAATGTTATTCAAATACACCTTATAGTTTTCGAGTAAAATGCCTGTGACATACGGACGGACAGACAGACAGACATGACGAATCTATAAGGGTTCCGTTTTTTGCCATTTGGCTACGGAACCCTAAAAAGAAAAAAAAAACTTAGAATGCGTTTTTTTTTCAAATCGAAAGTCTTCTCTGTCGAGATAATTGTAACCTACCTACGTTTATTGTTCTTGTTTTTGTTTTAATCTACGGAGCTCTGGCGAATCTAGTCACCACCAGACCAGCTAGCACTATAGGTTTTATAATCACGTTTTACCGCGAAAATGGAGTGAAACGTCACGTAAAACATAACGATAAAACCTATCGTGCTAGGGCCTCAGCAAAATCACATACCTATAAAGCAAATAGTGATGTTAAGGCTGCGGTCTTCGGTCAGGTGAAGGTTACTTCTCTCCGCTCACTTAATTTCGGATTTTAAATAAGTTTCTCTCAAAAAAAACATTTTTGGTACAAGCTTTTATTGTCGACTGTATACCATCATCAACTGCTCATTGAGACGATTCTAACGAGCCCAAACTCGATGGGGGTTATGTGGTTTTATTACGGAGTTCCTATGGCCACCTTCTGTCTCCATCATCAGATCAGCTCGATAGTACCATAATATTTAATTGTCATCCAAACTATACTTATACCTACCCAAAATTTCAGCTCAATCGGTCACCGGGAAGTGGGTCAAATTTAACTTGCAAGATTTGACGTACAACTTACTTACATACGAACAAGTCAAGTTAATATAAAGCTTGTAATAAAAAGGTACCGTAAAATGGGGTGAGTCGGGATCGCGAGGAGAGTTGGGTTATGAATGGGGAGAGAAGGGATGAAAGGGGGGTGAGATGGGGTTTTAAGGCTACTGCTCCCTAATGTATTCCAATTTAAAATGAAGCTATAAGTAGTAATATTCATAATGAAAAAAACTCGATCCAACAATCTTCCAAAATCACCTTTGTATGAAAACCCATCTCACCCCAACTACGAGGGACTACGGGGTGAGGTGGGATTTCGTGTTTATCGTTAAGTTATGAAATGGAACTACCCAAAATCTCAAGGAACACTTAATATACACGACATTCAGTTTGCATGTGTCATCGAGGTTTGAATGTCAGTTTTGTCCCTACTCACCCCGTTTTTTTAGCCTAAAACTGCTTAAAATTTTTCATTATCAAAGCAGCCTATACTTCGATTGGCAACCACAGTTGCCACCATCAGTTTAGGGGTCCGCGAAATTGGCAACTGTGGTTGCCACAAGCAAGTGGGTAGTTAAGCTTATACAGTGAATCTTCAAATTAATATTGGGTCGGCAATGCGCATGTGACAACTATGAAGATGAAGAATTCCATGTGGAATTATTATTTATTATTATTATTATTATCTTACACAAATCGACCTAGTCCCATAGTAAGCTCGTTAAGGCTTGTGTTATGGGTACTAGACGACGATATATATAATAGATATAAATACTTAAATACATAGAAAACTTCCATGACTCAGAAACAAATATTCATGCACATCACACAAATATTTGCCCTTACCGGGATTCGAACCCAGGACCTTCAGCTTCGTAGGCAGCGTCACTACCCACTAGGCTAACCGGTCGTCATATATATGAATGACAAATAAAAATCATTCAGATATACGAGTGCGTAATAGTTTAAAGCACATTTAAAAAAAAAAAAAAATATTGAGTATTGAAAATAAGTCTGTCAATAATTTCATTTTTGCTACAAGCTTTTATTGTACTCTTCTGTACACCTTCATCAACTACTCGTTGAGACGATTCTAACGAGCCTAAGCTCAACGGCGTTACGTCTGTTAAGAGGCTGACAAGACCTAATTTGGTGAAATTGATGTTAGTTAAGCAGTTTTTTATGACAAACTATTTGTTCTAGCACATCAAATAAAATATATGTTAATTCACCATATTTCAAAGACCGTGGATGGGCTCGATTCATAATTGGACGAAATCGGCTCGATAGAAAATAATTGCAAAGTTTGGTCTTAAAATCACGTTAAACGGTTCTATGTCTTCATTTTTTTGACGTATGGGTCTGCAATTAAAAACATGAAGTCAACATATTCATACCTAAACCGTTAGTCATATTTTACAAATAATCCACCCTTTTTTTTATTTCAATATTTATGTAATATTATCTTCAAAAACCGGGCCGCCCAGTAACACTCGCTCTCGTTTACTCCGATACAAATAGACAGTGTGCGCGCTATCCAAAATCCTCAAGGGTATTTTGGTGTGGACAGCGTCTTAAGTCCTGAATTCCCATAGCCTCCTTCTGTCTCCATTATCAGACCAGCTCGATGGTACCATATATCGAATTGTCATCCAAACTATACTTAAATCTAAAATTTCAACTCAATCGGTAGAAGATATCTGCTTCAAAATTGAGTTGCTAGATTCCACCCGAACAAACATAGATTGTTTCATAGTTTGTTTCACACATACATTGCAAGTTAAATAAAAGCTAGTAAAAACTCACGGCTCGAGCACTGATTGACTGGCGTACGCGTTGATTGGGGTACGTTGATTAGAGGTCGTCCCACCTGCGCAGCGGACCGCGCAGCTTTCGAGTTTAATCGCCCAAGGTTAGGTTTCTCCTGACTATAGGTTACAAGATAAGCACTAGGTCTAGGAAAGCGATGGTTCTAGAGCACTTCGCAACTAGTGGCTGTAGCTGTAGAACTCACACTCACAACCTGCCATTAAAAAAAATGGTTTTATTAATTTCATAAAAAATCTATATAATTAAAGAACACACGCGCATCGGTTGCGAAATGCCACCTGTAAAGGAGAACAGATGGACAGAAAAACGATTTTCGGCCCAAGCCGACTTCGTTCGCTTCGCTCCCTCGTTCGATCATTCGAATCTCGAACGAGATCATTCTGAGTCATGGACATAATACATGCCCTTATTCATAATCATCCATAAAACCAATTACTTTGAAATTTCATTCGTGCTTCCTGGACTCAAAGAGTAAGAGGTAAAAGTGTGGGTTGACAGAACCCACACTTTTGTTTACCCTCTTCGGTTCTCCCATTTTTACTGAAGCCATCCCGGAGGCCTTCGAGGTAAGACGGCAGTTCTTCTGTCTGCTAGGGAGAGGTTGAAGCTGCTTCAGCGCACGTGGCTCTTATTTCGCTACGAGAATGTTTCGCTGTTCCCAAACTAACCTATTTTTTGCGCACGGCTAAACTGAATCGACAAAAAAAACTATATAATTAACAAACCTGCTCACAAAATTTCACGAGCATCGGTTGAGAACGGCCGGAAAACGAATTTCGGCACAAGCTGAAGCATAGAACTTCGTTCGCTTCGCTCGCTCGTTCAACTGTGGGGGATAAAATTGCCCGAAAAAGTTGGAAGGACAACATTGTTCCCTAGTTTTGATTATTTTTATTTTCAATTGTCAAATAATCCATCCCTATTTGATTTCAGAACACACTACCACGACGACGATATGTCATCAACCACTCACACATCTACACCATGCCCGCGGTGAGACCAGAATGGCGCCAACACACACATGTACATAAACTATACCAAGACAAAAATGAAACGAGTAAACTCAAAACACCTTACCAAGACAAGACCGAAACAAAACTTAAAAAGAACCATGGACGCCCAAGACAATTTAGACATAAAGAGAGCCATAAAGAAAGACCGCAACGGAACGTTTTAGAGTTCACAAGATGGCGGACGAAATCAAAATGGCGGCTGAGCTCAAGAGTTCTGATTCCGCTGATGATTCTAAATGTCACTGGACGTGCTGCAGCTGTTGAATGTAAGTTATAATTTTAGTTTTTTGATAACAACCATAATTGATGTTAAGTTAACAGTGTTAAC
Organism: Epinotia ramella; assembly: GCA_947578815.1. Taxonomy (NCBI): domain Eukaryota; kingdom Metazoa; phylum Arthropoda; class Insecta; order Lepidoptera; family Tortricidae; genus Epinotia; species Epinotia ramella. Next base: position 1,929,181 of record OX388226.1, on the reverse strand, counting down.
ACAGCGAATGTTCGAATTGAAAATGGGTTGGAAATACTCATGCAACTCTCTTGGAGGTGCCCATAAGGCTAGCTGCGTTGGTCGCTGAATAGTATGCTTTGCGAAAAACGAGCTAGCCCTACGGTCACTGACCGGATCAGATAAGCAACTATAACTACGAGTATAACAGGTTGATCAACCACATATGTTTATTATGTATTTGCAACGATTGCTGTTGAAAGCCTAGAGCCATTTTAATTCTTATTAACGAGTTAAAAAGAGGCTAAGGTAGTCCACTGCACACCGCTGCACCGTAGTGTTGGCTCATTCCTCTTCCAAAGGCATCTCCATCTAGCGAAGTAATGTAGCCAGCCTCATGGGCAAAGTTGTTTGTAAATACTTGTCTCTAATTTTAGTATAACTATAATTTCCAGCTCTAACAAGCCGTATGATGTCCCTCCTCGGCTATCCTGCATCCTGCAGCGTGGGTGGTGAAGCGCGGCCCTGCACGTTAGCCTTAACGTGTTGGCTGCGCGGCGGCGCACGCGCACGCGGCTGCGGCAGTGGGTGGCTGTTGGCGTGCTGTGTGCCGAGAGAGAGGGAGCAGAGGTAAGGGACAACAGAGAGAGAAGTGAAGGAAACGAGAGCACCAGGGGCGATGGACAATAGCTCTTAAGGATTGGGACACAGAGTAGAGAGTCGCATGGGGCTGCGGTGGTGGCTGGTTGTTGGCGTGCTGTGTGCTGATAGAGAAAGAACAGAGGTGAGAGAAAGGGGTATACATAGAGCAAAGAATCATTCCTGTTGAGAGCACACAGACAGCACTGGAGTAGAGAAAAAAAAATGATTCCCAAGGATTAGGATATAAGGCACAGATTAGCCTGACGCTGAAGAACTTGGACATAGGTACGATCTTGACCGGAACAATCTGCTGCCGTGCTTGCAAGAAGAAACAAAGGTAAGGAAATTAAATCCTTTCCAAAACTGTTTTTTTTTTAATCTTTATTTATTTACAAAAAGGGTTTTGTCACGCTGTGACTATGCCACCCCCATTAGCGAGATCAATATTCATTATAATTTTGATATTATTTTTCTTAGAGGTAATGTATATTTAATTGGTAAGTTTATTACAATACCTTAGAGTATAGTTTGCACAACATTCTGGCCTCGTTTGACAACGGCGAAGCCAGAATGCCATTACAACTACCTACATTTCTTAACATTAGGTATTGTCATCTCATGTCGTAGGGCCTCGTTGCGGACACATTCCATCAACACATGTTGGACGTCTTCCACGTTCTTCGCACTCAGGGCAGTTAGGTGAGTCCGAGATGCCCATCAAATATTTAAATTTGTTTGACGGAATGTGTCTAGAGCGTAGTCTAAACTGGCTTGAAATACGGTAAGCTCATTACGAGGAAAGAAGGTGTGTTCGCAAAAAAAATAATGATTAGTTTTCTAAATTAGTCTCAACATTTTTATTCAATTGTCTTTGTTCAGTTCCAGCATGACGTCATCGGAGTGGCGATACAAGGCACCGCCGCGCCTGCGCGCCGTGCCGCAGCGCAACGCGCTCCCCAACAACGTGTTCCGGAGGAGAGCTGACGACGACAGCACTCAGGTAGCCTTCTCTGTCATACCCGAAGACTGTGTGGAGGAGACCGGTATGACGTCATCAGAATGGCGGTACAAGGCACCGCGGCGAGTCTGAATTGTTGTGATTCTGAGGAGACACTTGGTAGCGCTGACACCTCGAGTAGGTACTATGTATGTATTATCCTTGGAATATTCATGGAGTACATCGGCATGTCTCTCAATTTAGACCAGCCTGACAGGACTGGCTTCCCACGAGGCAGCTTGACTGAGTGTACCTAAACATTTTTAAAGGGTCGGCAATGAGCATGTGACACTCCTGGATTCGTAAGCGCCCATATGCTAAAGACACCGCTTACCACTAGGTGGGCCTTGCACTTACTTGCCACCGACGTGGATTAAAATAATCCTCCCAAAGTCTCCTACATCAACGTCCATACCTTCTTCAAGGAATAGTGGTAATTAGTAATTACCAAGCATTTGAATATATTTCAGCTGGATTGTGGACTGCCATCGACCCGTATTCTGCAGAAGAGGATCATTGGTGGAAGAGAAGCGAGGTTTGCAGAGTTTCCTTGGCAAGCGCACGTCAGGATATCGGAGTTTCAATGTGGAGGAGTCTTAGGTAAAATCATCATCTAACTTTTTACGCCTCTTAACCACTAAACGCCCATTACACAAGAAAACTTCAATGAGAATCAAGCATAAGCCAGAATTGAGTTGGTTTGTTTTTTTTCTAATTTGAACAAATATAAAACAAATGCAACTCTCGAATTTAAACTTTCGTGAGACATGTTGAAATAATACTAACAGTTACACGGTTTAACTCACGTATTCAATGTCACTACGGGCGACATGTTTTGAACTCTTCGGGAGTTCTTCTTCAAGTTTTCGCGGCGGTGTCGCTTGTATCACTGCCCGCGCTCGCTCCGAACGCCGAGCGGCGCGTGACGCACGCGCCGACAGGGCGGGGGGAGGGGGGCAGTCTAGCGCTGGAGTAGTTGAGTGAGATTGCGGCACGTAGTGTTATATTCTCTTTGATTGCGGCAGGAGGTCATCTCCTCCGAGAGACGACACTCACACTGAACTCACTGTGTCCACGGGATTGTCACAACACACTGCGCTTGGAAATCAGTTCATGTGGTAAATTGGAAAATAAATGTGGAAATGTTCTCGTGGCTTGGAGTACTAAATTGAAGTCGGTTAAAATTTTGTTTTCAAAGTAAATTATTATAAAGTATCATATGACTCATATGATAGGTTTACAATATCCCATTGCTGCATTGGTTTGGTTGTACTATGACTTAATAACCCCCCATTAACAAGGGGTGTACTTAGTTTAACATGTATGGCTGTGTATCTGTGAGTCTGTCTGCGGCATCGTAACTCCGAAACGGATTTTAAATCGATAGTCTTGTCTGTTGAGACAGTTGAATGTGTTCAAGCTTGTTGTGTCGTGGTATTTTAAGGCGCCGTAGGTTCAGCAAAGTTAAACGAACAGAGTTTTTGAAACAATATAATGCGTCTGTTTGTAAAAATATGGTTCCAAAAAAATACGAATAGTAATCTTGAGGCTTTTCTGCAGCGAGATCAGTGATTCGAAACATGATTAAGCAATTTTCGCTCGATAGAAATAAATCACGAACATAGGTCTAAAATACACTTAAAATATTCGTAACAAATTATGCACAAAAGCTAAAAATATTAAAATTGCTTCTAAAAATTGTCAATATCATGTTTGAGAGAACTCAGTGATTACTTTTTTATTTATTTAAACGCCCAAAAAATTAAAATTAAAAAACATGATATCCGCGCTTCCGAGCACGCACCTCCATCTCGCTCACGCTTATGCTCAGTGAGAGGGAGAGAAGACCATGAACCTACGGCACCTTAAATGTTTAATTTATATTGTCATGTGATGTGGTTCCAGTATCCCATTGGTTCGTGGCGACGGCAGCACACTGCGTCTCCCGCGCACATCCGAGAGACATCGCGGTGTGGCTCGGAGCACTGGACACTACTGCTGGTTCCAATACTGCCAGGAAGCTTGGGTATTCACAATAAAGTCATTATCGCCCTGCTCACAATCACTTTAAGAGGCTCCCATACGCCAATGACCTTCGATCTGAATCCCTTAGTTTTCTAATGTTTTTTGTAGCTTATTATATTAACAACAACGGCTTTAAGCAATATAATATCCCATATTTACTTCAAACTTCATTGTTTTCGAGATATTTGGCATCAAAGTTGAACAATTTAAGGCCAAAAAACTGGTTTTCTGGCCATAACTTTTGTGTTAATTGGTTTAAAATTAAAACCCTCTGCCAGTTTTTAGAGACGTCATAGACGAACCCAAATTTGTAGATTTCGTATATGTTAGATCTTTCACGTCAATAGAGATGCGAAATAAGTGTTTTTTTAGACAATGTTTAAAAAAATCATACAAAATTAAGTATTAATTTGTTTCAAAATCCGGTCTGTCAAAATGGAGATAAAAGATTGAAGAACCGATAGCCGTTTGATTTATGATTCTATCTGTAGTGCAAAAGTAGTAGATACGATTCAAAACTTGTCAAAAATCGATGAAAACCTCGGGTAGCCCCTTAAGCCGGCCAAACGAAGTAGCGCCGCGCCAACGCGCCGTCAACGCATTTGGACGCATCCAATTGTCACCGAGACAAATGGCGAAAATTGTACGTCCAAATGGATGGACGTAATATCGTTATCGGCGCTGAGACAAATGGCCCATCTCTTTCATTCTTGGCGCAAAATAGGGTATTTGTAAACAGTTATCTGGAAATGTCCCTAAAGGAGCCCGGGGTCCGCTTTGACACCTAATCCCAAGATTTGGCATTGGCACTAGTTTTACGACAGCGACTGCCATCTGACCTTCCATCCCAGAGGGAAAACTAGACCTTATTTGGATTAGACCGGTTTCCTCAAGATTTTTTCCTTCACCGAAAAGCTAACGATAAATATTCCGTACATAAGTTCCGAAAAACTCATTGGTACGAGCCGGGATTCGAACCCACGACCGCCGCTTGACAGCCGCATGAACCACTAGGCTACCGTAGCTCAAATTTACTTTAAATTTATTATTTTAAGGTATTTGTAAACAGTGAAAATAAATTATTTTTTCATTAGCAAGAGATAAACATTACGTTACTCGGGAAGTATAAATCTTTCACTTATGTTTGCTATTTTAAGATTTTTAATTTCATAGAAACTAACAATAAGGACGCGGTGACGTCACAAGCAAGTAATCCCTACAATTTCCATTATAACAGAGTATTTAGACGTTTTATAAAAAGAAGCTGAGTTGACTACTCAAATACCGTATTGTATAAAACTAAGGGCCTTTTACCTTGAATATGGCGCCCACATCTATTTATATACAACCAGATTACGACGGGCGTTGATCACGATTGACGACGGTTTCGCCCAATGACCCATAGTGAATCTAGCCTCCATTGCCTCCAACTAGAGATGAGTGATAAATAACGTCACGGTGAAAAAGTCACAGTGATCGGGCCTGGACACATGTCGCCGGTACGGTGCCGTCTACGCTGTCACGGCGCGGCGCCGTCAAACGGCGTCGTGCCGAAACACGGTGCCGCGTACGGTGCCGTACACGGCGCCGCGAACGGCGTCGTACCACGGCGCGGTGCCGTGTGCGGCGCCGTGCACGGTGCATCGCTTGGTAGTTTAACTAGTTTAGCCACGAGGAAAAAGGGAAAAAAACAATACAATACAATACAATACAAATACTCTTTATTGCACACCTCACACAAACAAAGCAGTTAAAAAGAGAAACAATACAATAACATGTAGGTAGAGGTAGACAACAGGCGGTCTTATCGCTGAGGAGCTATCTCTTCCAGACAACCTTTGGGTATCGGAGAAAGAGATAAAACTAGATTATGTAGTAGGTGGTGCAGAGATTATAATAAGCCAAAAATCAAAATAATTATATCAATACACGTACATAAATAGCTCTATATATAAACATACATACACAATCATACATATATACAAATAACACAAATAAAAATATATAAATATAATACATAAACAGTCAGCCAATAATAATAATAGTAAGACAATCGGGGTTAGGGGAGAGACAAATAATGTTCTTTAAGAAGAGATAAGAGACAAAAAACCCTACACCATGTCTTCTAAAAAAATATCTGTCAGAAAGCAAATATGTACTTGGACAGTAACGTACCATATTGCGTAATATCTCCTGAAAACTGTCAAGAGCGAAGCGGTGGGACCACAAGGAAACTTAAAATTACTCGTGGACCCACTAGTGGGTCATCGCAGTGGGTCCACGAGTCTGGTGGGATTTGAACCGATGGTTGTACTTGCGTGTTATGCGTTCAGCAGCAAAACGAAAACTAGTTAAACTACCAAGCGATGCACCGTGCACGGCGCCGTACACGGCACCGCGCCGTGGTACCGTACGCGGCACCGTGTTTCGGCACGACGCCGTTTGACGGCGCCGCGCCGTGACACCGTAGACGGCACCGTACCGGCGACATGTGTCCAGGCCCATCCGGCGCCTAAAAGTATCACTGTGACTTGTCACGGAGGAGCAACGTTACAAATTCACTTAGGTTCCTACTGTTCCTAGCGGTATCGCCGAGGAGTTCCGTCACTCATGTCAAGACAATACGTAGGTATAGCACGGTCTGTGGCACTGGCACGGCCCGATGTGATTTCGTCGCTCCCATTCTAAACCGGCCCCGTATCATGGTCAGCCGTATCACGCAATAAGTGACAAGATAGAGCGTCCGTCTCGTTCTATCGCACAGTGACCGCCAGTGACGGACGCTCTATCTTGTCACTTATCGTATGATAAGGCCGACCATGGTACGGGGCCTGTACTTTGTAACCCATCTGTATTTTGGTGAACTTGTTTAATTTAGTTTAGTTTAGTTTTATTTATCTCATTACACAATTCTCATATAACAATACCTTTGTAAATACTACTTATTGTATAATGATCGTTAGGCACAATTTCGCAACAATAATAGAAAGAATAATATAAATCAACAAATAGAAAATAAAAAATAAGAATGTCAAAATTTCAAAGTTAAGAATACAAATAATATAAAAATCATGAACAATTATTGTACTGAGAGGTACCTTATCAACATACATCGGGGTTTTCGGAGCGGGAATGATTTGAGAAAGAGTAGAGATAAACAGATATGTTAGTCTAAGAAAATATCTTATTATGCCTAATGAATCTGTGACTACCTCTCTGTGAGTTGTATACAATCTGTGACAAAGTTTTATTTTAATTTCCGTAAAAGTCTTATAACTTATAAGGTAACAATTAAAATAACTTTAATTAATTACCTGCTGTAAATTGAATAGTTGACACGATTTTCAGAATAAACTATTAATATTTTTTCTATATTTGGGACAGTTAATCTACGGCGTCTTGCTGTAAATATCCATTTCAAGGAGCTAAATGATCTTTCCACGTCGACAGTTGTAATAGGTGCATATTTAAATTTTTTGTAGGAATCAATTGATGCACGAGAAGTTTGAGATTGAAGTTCTATTTCTTTGCCTTGTACCAACTCATTTATAATTTTTAGTGTGCTATAGCCAGAATTCTTCTTTAACACCAACTTCAGTTTATCATAAATCTGTTTTCCTTTTACGCTCATGTTTAATTTGGAAACATCTCTATAGGTTTCATGAACTATTTTTAAACTATCGCTGATGGACAGCTTCGCATCCTGTAGTTTTTTAATAGCATTTGGGATAGTCATCAAATGATTTGCTATGAAATTTAAGTCGCTTTTTATATTTGCATTTCCAAACGCTCTTTTTGCCTTTCTAATACTCTGGGCTTCGGTGGGACTGAATGTATTTAGAACACGTTTCACTTCATCGTAATGTTTGCTGTAATACGTTGCAGCTTCTATCCAGGTTCCCCACCGAATAATTGTTGGTCGAGGTGGTAAAGGCACTCCGGGGAGCATTTCTTTAAACTTTTGTATTCTTTTAGGAGATTTCAAAAATGTCTTCTTAACATTTGCGATTAAATCATTCACATCTGGATAAAGTTTTCTTACTAGTTCAGCCACTCTATTTAAACCATGAGCCAAACATGTGACGTGCAAAAGATTGGGAAAAATACATTTTAAATTTCTTCCAGCCTTTAGCATGTAGCCCACACCGTCAGTTAAAAGTAAAAGTACTTTATTGTGATTATTATGGTTAGCACCCCATAATTCATCAAGAGCACTTGTGACCGTATTGGATATTGATACATTGTTCGTGCTGTCTAACCGTTTACTGGATATCAAGTGTTGAGTGCCAATGTGATCATCACGTAATGCTCCCACTATTACGTTAGCTATTTGACGACCATAATCATCCGTGGTTTCGTCAACACTCACATATATATATTCATTTTTTAGCTCGCTCCGTATTTTATTCATTTTTTCATCGTAAGCTTTATTTAAATATTCCCGTCGCAGTTGACATTCCGAAGGAACTTTTGCAGTTTTTCCAAATTTACCGGTAACACAATTTTCGATAAAATCTTTAAATATCGGATTGTTTACCTGCGTCCATGGTATATTACAGCCCACAACAAATTTCAAGAGCTCACTATTGAAATCATATTTCATACCTGTATGTTTATTAGATGCGACATGTCGCGTTACACTAGATTTCGTTTGAGCGAAGCTCACATTGCACTTGGTGCAAAATAATAAAGAATCTCGAACCTCTATCTCTGGATTATTTTCTATCCACGAACGCATAAACTCGTAACGAGTTTTTTTTCTCGGAGGCATATTTGTGTTGACTGATTATTTACAGTTTTTTAAAATACAATTGCATATAAGTTTATCTACTAGACAAGCAAGGGTAACGGTTGACAATAGGTGTCTAATACAATGTCAATCTTGACGCTCGATATCTATGAAGCATTTTCTTATAAATGAATAGACTTAACTGAAGAGGTTGATAATGAATGACCAATATAAAATATGTACCTATATGTATGATTAATCTTTATTTATTTTTCAATCAATTATTCATTCGGTAGAAACCTACTAGGGTACGATCTGTTTTTAAGTAAATACCTACTCTTTGGCTAATGTCAAACGTTCCCGCTCCGAAAACCCCGATGTATGCTTATCAATAATTGGCGTACATAGAAATACAAGGAAAAACCAAAACCTTGTTCCTTAGTCAAATAAAATTAAATAATATTGATAATAATGAGTACCTACCGGTAGTACTACCTTGTACTTGGAATTTGAACCTAAATCTGTGCACTATAAGTTACAATGTGCAAACTGAAAAAAATACAGAGGGGAACGTCTATTGTGAATATTGTGATACGAGTAACGGGAGTGACAAAGTCCCGGTGATATTTCACTGTGATATTTTAGGAACTGGAACGACGGTCACGGTGATCGAAAAGTAACGCTTTTCCCCACCTCTACCTCCAACACCACAGAACTATATCAAGATAGAAGGAAAGTGCGCGCCGATTAGTATGGGAACCGAGCGTGTAACATTTTGCGTAGGTAATTTGACGTCACAAGCGTAATTTAGTGACGAGAAACATAATCCGCGCGAAATCGATTCGTCAACATTGACTAGCACGCGGCAGTTGTAATAATTTTGTATCGATTCAAAATATCGATAAGAACCGACAGAGAAATGAAAAATAGTCTTAAAAAGTCTTTTTTTTTTTCACATCTTCTTTACCCCCGTGGGGGTGGATTTTTCCAAAACGCTTTAAGGGTTTTTATTTTGTATTTAAATAAGTAATCTTTCTACAAAGTTTCAAGATTCTAGCTCAAAAAATGAAATTTCTCCCATAATAACTTTGCACCCCTGTTTAACCCCCTTAGGGGTGGTATTTCCTAAAACACTGAAAATTCTTATTTTTGTATTTGAATATGTAATATTTCTGCAAAGTTTCAAGTCTCTAGCTCAAAAAATAAAGTTTCCCCCATACAAACTTTGCACCCTTATTTGAATCATTCAGTGGATGAATTTTTATAACAACGCTAAATCATTTGTTTTGTTGTTTAGTAAGAAACCTCCATACAAAGATTCGAGTCTTTAACTTTCCAAATGAACGATTTCCATACAACGGTTTGACCCCTATTTCACCCCCTTAAGGGTTGAAATCCGTTCTTAGTACACGTCCACGTACTGTAAAGAATATATGTTCCAAATTTCATGCTTATATCTTTAGCGGTTTAGGCCGTGCGCTGTCTGTCAATCGGTCAGGAACGGAAGAGTAGATAATAATATAAAAACGTAATTTTCATTTCTCTGCTTTTATAATCGATTTAACCGAGTAAGAAAATCACAGTGTACAGCACACTGGTACAGCACTAGTGACAGAAAAATGAATAAATCGACCATGAAGCGACTCGACAATTTGAATAGCCTATTTATACATCGCTGGTTTTGAACGCACGTCAAGTGTGTCTCGTCAAACTAAAGCCGCAATGGAAAACTAGAGTTGGACATAATCTATTTTGATGAAAATAATACAGAGCAATAAATAAATTGTTTTTTTAATTAATAACAGGTATTTTAGGACAAATAGTACTTACCTATGATAGGAAATACCACGATTAACAGCTTCACCTTTTTTGGTGGTGTTTGAACAGCTCAGTTTCGAACAACGAGTCATTTTGTGATTATAACCTGACGTCGCACGCGTTCCGAGGTCGGGAGCGGACTGAAGTTCGCGGCGAGCAAAGAAGTCCATCGGACTTACTTTTGCCACGCGAAGTACATACACTCTTTCCTTCTATCTTGATATAGTTCTGTGTCCAACACTAAAGACCGCCAGACTTCCCTGTCCATTGCCGTTTCTGTCCCGTCGACGGCCCGAGTTCGTTCAGGTCTCTTTGGTCTTCATCGCCCCCAATTTCCGTATATTAAAGTGTACCCATAATATTTATCTTAACTATATTATCGCATATGTAATATTGCAGTTTAATATCATTACAAAAAAACAATTAAACATTTCGTTCTGTTTTTTTCCAGTGTTGTTCAAAAAATTCTCCACCCGCACTTCCAATTTCGGATGACGCAGCCAGACCGCTACGACATAGCCCTACTCAAGCTCTCCCGACCTATCACATATGCCAGTCACATCCTGCCAATATGTCTGCCAGAGGCAACCCTAGAGTTGAGGGGCAAGAGCGGGGTCATCGCCGGATGGGGCAAGACCGACACTAGCAATGGTCATACAGGGACGAATCTGCTCCGGTCGGCTACGGTGCCCATATTGAGTAAGTTTATTGCACAGGTCTCGTAACCAGCGAACGAAAAAACCATCGAATGCGAGCTCCATACATACCCAAAGACGTGACTAAAACCCGGTATGCGCATGCTCGAACTAAACGGCTGCCTGGCATCGTTTTGACACCCCGCCCCCCCCCGCATAATGGCAATGGCACCCATTCTGTGCGGCCATTTTGCGGCCCCACTTAGACTTCTATAGTTTTTTCGTTCGCTGTATTCAGATATTTTCGTCACGTTTTTATGGAACAACTACTAATTGCTATGAAAAATTTCAATTTGCACGTTTTTTTTAAATAAGGCACTTTAAGTTTTAATAAAACGTTGTTTCTAGTAGAGTAGTCTTGCTTTTTAGTGTCTCGCATAAGGTGAGAAATAGAGTATTCTCCTTTGGGATAAAGCTGTTTTCGTCTTGGGCGAGCTTGATTCCCTCGCTGCACTCAGGACTCCGTTTTAAATCCCTCGCTTCACTCAGGAATTAACTCGTAACACCCTCGCTACGTTTGCTCAGGATTCAATATAGCGCCCGTGACATAAAACAGTGCTTTATCCCCTCGGTGTATAATCTACTATTCTAAGGATTGACATAATTAAAAGTAAGCAGCAGACAGAAAACCTAAAGGCGGGAATCCACCGGTGTGCGGCACTGTGCGGCACAAGCATATTCAGTACAAAAATGCTTGTGGCGCACAGTGCCGCACACCGGTGGAACCCTGCCTTGACGAAACCTATCACGCGGTTTAGTGGCAAGTACATCTTTTACACGATAACCGCATATGAGGTTTTATTCAGCACAACGCTGATGAGAGCCGCCACAGGGCTATATTTTGTCCCGCGGCTACGCCTGCGCACGCGCACGCAGCCCACGGATGGTGCCACGCAGGGAGCGAGTTACTCAATTACTTAAGAGGGGGCGCTCCGCGAAATCGGGGTTCTTAGATTGAATATTTACCTATGACAAACTAAAGCGAATGCCAGGAAAAAGAACATACCAAAACTACATCATATTTGCAATTGAATCGTCTGAACAAAACCATACAAAACCAAAATTGCCTCGATAGAAAAGAACCGCCAAAACATGTCTTATTTTTACTCAATTTCAATAGTGTGAGGTTCCCGTGCATATAAATTAAGTAAAAGTTGAGTGTATAATAGCTTTTCACATTACCTAATGAAAGTACTAGCGGGGTATTTTTATGTAGTCCCTTTTCAGACTTATTGAGGTGAAACGTATTTGGCGTATAGGCCTTTTTTATTTAGCGCGATACCCTTTCTCCCGTCGCGTGTTTCGTGCGGTTCTGTATATCTTTTGTTGCCGTTCGCGGGCGGAGTCAGTCGTAATCGCTCCGCTGAGACGAGAGGACTACGTTCTGTGCTCTCACGACAGCACGATGAACATAATTATTTCAATAATATTGTGACCCAGTATATTCGTCCATTGAATGAACGTATCATTACATTCCAGTAGATATTTTGCTATATTTTGAAATAATATATTTAAAAGTCGACCTTAACATATAGATCTTAAAGTTCAAAATACAACTATAAGATTACGCAGCGATCGGCGGGTGACCGGCTTCTTAGAATAATTTGTGCAGTACATGCAAAACTAGACGAACATTTTTCTGTCGATCGTGTATTTACTTTATGAAAGATTATCACTATCACGCTGTCTGTCCCTATGTATGCTTAGATCTTTAAAACTACGCAACGCATTTTGATGCGGTTTTTTTTAATAGATAGAGTGATTCAAGAAGAAGGTTTATATGTATAATATAGTATCCGTGCGAAGCCGGAGCGGATCGCTATTTGAGAATAAATCCGGTTATGTTCAAAATCGATGTCTGAGAGGTCTTAATACGAATTCATCGTCAGAAATATTTCAAAAAGTGGTCGCATTATTTAAAATTTTTGAAACATTCGTTGTAAATTAATATGCGCGTTTTTTTAAAGAACAACATACATTGGCAGGCTTCTCGAGGGTGAAGATTCTAGAAATGATGTCCATTTTGAATTCCAAGATGGCGGACATTGCTTTTCGAATTTAAACTTTCGTGAGACGTGTTGAAACAGTACTAATAATTACACGGTTCAACTCACGTATTAAATGTCACTACGGGCGACATGTTTCGAACTCTTCGGGAATTCTTCTTAAGGATGAGTGTTTTCGCGGCGGTGTCGCTTGAATCTTGTCGTGATTCAAGCGACACCGCCGCGAAAACACTCATCCTGAAAAAGAACTTCCGAAGAGTTCGGAACATGTCGCCCGTAGTGACATTATTGACATTGTTTTTCTTTAAAGTCATCACGGGTGTTGCTTTTAGGGTTATCGAGAGTGCAGATTCCAACAATTATTGCCTGCGAACTTGGACATTTTGACATTAAAAAAGTGAACATAATTATGCACTTTTTCTTTAATATGTTCAAAATTGATAACTAAAGGGCCAAAGCGTCTCCATTATCTCCAAGTACGAATCCGAGATCAGAATTGAAAAATTTGGCCGCCACACAGTAGTGGCCTGAAAATCTGACTTTCATAGACATGATCGAAGTTTTCATAATATATTATAGTTTTTTTTTAATGCTACTAATAAATTCACGGTTAAATTCACGTATTAAACGACACGACAGGCGACATGTTTTGAACACTTCGGGAGTTCTTCTTCAGGATGAGTGTTTTCGATGTTTGTTTTGAAGAAGAACTCCCGAAAAGTTCGAAACATGTCGCCTGTTGTGACATTTAATGCGTGAATTTAACCGTGGATTTATTAGTAGTATTTTAGACATGTCTCACAAAAGTTTAAATTCGATTATAGCTTTTTTTTGCTTTAGGCTTTTACTAGCCATTATTATGCTAGCTCACAATCCTTACGTGATTTAGTAAAAAAACGGAAGGCCATATTTCAGTTATAGCTCCGGTGGTTTTTTAAGCAACAAAATGTAGGTAGTGGTATTCCTTGGATAATAAAAGTAATTTGTACTCTATAAAGTGAGTGTTTTCGCGGCGGTGTCGCTTGAATCTTGTCGTGATTCAAGCGACACCGCCGCGAAAACACTCAATCCTGAATAAGAACTCCCGAAGAGTTCGAAACATGTCGCCCGTAGTGACGTTTAATACGTGGGTGAACCGTGTAATTATTGTCATTTTTTTTCTTTAAAGTCATCACGGGTGACGCTTTTAGATTCCAACAATAGGGGCGTAGACACTAAATAAAATAATGTGATATTTTCTCGAAGAAGGATAAAAAAAATTGTCAAATGGAGAAAAAATCAACGCAAAAGGTTAAATAATCACGAAGTTATAAGTGTCCAAAGTTTTAAGAAGGGATGTGTTCTGTCCCTTTTTCGCAAAACGCAACTTCATATGAAACGATGACGCTGGAAGAATGTGACGTCACAGAAGACGGCAACGTGCCGCGCGCATCGTGGTCGGCGACGCCGTCGACGCGGCCTGCCGGCAGCATCCTGTAATGTGACGTCACACACCGTTTGCGTTTTCTCTCTCTAACAAGCAATATTAAAACGGTTGTAGCTTCGTAATTCTTTGAGATATCTGAATGGGATTTTCATCACTATGCATATTTTTTTGCCTTCTTTCTTTTGGAGTAATAATAATTTTCGAGTCTGCACCCGAATTATTGCCTGCGAAGTTGGACATTTTTATATTAAAAAAAGTGAACACAATTTTGCAGTTTTTCTTTAATACGAGTATGTTCAAAATTGATAACTAAAGGGCCAAAGCGTCTCCATTGTCTCCAAGTACGAATCCGAGATCAGACCCCGTATCATGGTCGGCCTTATCACTCGATAAGTGACAAGATAGGGGCATCGTCTCGTTTTATCAAACGGTGTCAGCCAGTGACGGACGCTCTATCCTGTCACTTATCGCGTGATAAGGCCGACCATGACACGGGGTCAGAATTGAAAAATTTGGCCGCCACACAGTGGCCTGAAAATCTGGCTTTCATAAACATGATCGAAGTTTTCATAATAAATTACAGTTTTTTTTTAATGCTACTAATAAATTCACGTATTAAATGACGCGACAGGCGACATGTTTCGAACTCTTCGGGAGTTCTTCTTCAGGATTAGTGTTTTCGATGTTTGTTTTGAAGAAGAACTCCCGAAGAGTTCGAAACATGTCGCCTGCCGTGACATTTACGTTAATTTTTTAACCGTGGTAGTAGTATTTTAGATATGTCTCACAAAAGTTTAAATTCGATTATAGCTGTTTTTTTGCTTTAGCCTTTTACGAGACATTATTATGCTAAATTACAACCCTTACGTGATTTAGTAAAAAAACGGAAGGTCATATTTCAGTTATAGCTCTCGAAACTGACTTAGCTACTAGCGAAAATTATATCTTCAAATATAGGTACTTACAGATTTTGTCTTTCTTTCCACTTATTATAATTATCTATAGGTATTCATCATGTTTCATCTGACTGTCGGGGCATATACTATGCGAGAAGGAGCGGGGCAGCAATAGACGCATCAGCGCGGCAGGTACGGGGCGCGCGGGTGATTTCTGATTTTTCCCTGGCGATACGCCCCCTCTTAATAATTTATTTTTCTCAAACATGCAATGAAATATTGACGTTGTGTATAATGGGCTTCGAAGTGTCACGTTTCGGGTGCAGCGAAACGAGAGACCCGTAATGGCATTTCATAAAAAATTGGAGGCCTGCAAGATGGTCTTTTTCAATTTCTATTCCACAATTCGTGGCACAGGATCACGCCATTCAGCCATGAAAATTAAAGTTTGAATTATTGGAGTTTTTTATTTATTTATTTCATTGCATGTTTGAGAAAAGCACTATACATACCTCGGCGTGAAAAAGGGGTTGCCAGCCTCATAACTATCCGACCTCGTTACGCTCGGCCGTCTATATATGCACTCGGCCGGCAACCCCTTACTTCCCGGCCTCTGTAGTTATGTACTATTACAGGTACGGAGCAGTGCATCAACTGGCATCAGAGCAAGCAAATCTTGGTGGAGATCCACTCGGAGATGATCTGCGCGGGACATTCCGACGGACACCAGGACGCTTGCTTAGGTATGTAGACTACTTCAACTCATCTTTACGCGAGGCTGTATGTGTGCTGCCTGCATCACACTGTCGCGGCGGATAATAGTAAACTTGTCATTAGCTGTAAAATTTACTATTGACCGCCACCGCAGGCCGCTCCAGTCTGTGAGAGGCTTTAAAAGGGTGCCGGTTAATGTACAGCCATAATAATGCACGGCCAAAATAATGTACAGCCCAATAATCCGCGTCCATACTGTACATGGATTATCAGGCTGTACATTATTGGGCCGTGCATTATCACCCTGAGCAAACTTGGTCCGGGGCAATAATTGGAAGCCACTTTTGTCCGGGCTGATAATGCACGACCCAATAATCCGAGTCCACAAAAAGTGGACGCGGATTATCAGGCTGCACATTATTGGGCCGTGCATTATTGGCTCCCATTAAAAGTACACGTTCGTGACTTTGAGTGGGATCGGCCTGCTAAACCTACTAAGACGACAGAAGAGAGTTTCCATGTAAGAATCTCTTGATCAAGGTGCAGTACAGGGGGAATTCAAACACTTGGACCATTTTCTATCTCGAGTATCGTCTCATTCGACTGCCTCGTTTCCTTATTGCTGAGGATAGCAAGCAGTGTAGTCTGTCTCGAAATAGTGCGCTCATAAGCCACACGGACAGCACGGTGCATGCTGCCCCCAGCCGACTTTTTAGAGGTGTCAGACCATCTTTTAGGTGCCCTCAAGCAAGCTTGCCATTCATTTGGGGTGCGTAACGATCGATATACATACTTTTGATATATTTTCACTGGATATAACGATTAAAGGATATAATGCATTTTTGATATAACAACATTTCATATATTCTCATGCAATATAATTATCAACAGATGTAATGAACTCGTAATATAACAACTATTAATATAACAGTCATAACGTATAACATACATGGGATATAACTCAGTTGTTATAATGTACTATCGGCTGCAATAATGCATGGACACCTTACGGCCTAGTTTCGCTTGAATGGTTTGACGTCTTCAACTCACATAGTTGCACGTTGTGTGCAATAAATAAACTAGATGGCGTTCTTGGCGATGGTATTTGAACATCGCGGAACATAAGCCAATTTACTATAAATTTACACCTATTATCACCAGAAGTATTCTCCTAATAGTGTAATTATACTAATTATTAGCAAATACCAATTTACAATAGCTTTATTTAAGTGTGATACAACTGATATGTGAATGCTATATTTCCACTAGTAATTAAAATGATGCGACAGCCCAGTGGATTGAGACATGTGCTATAAACTCGGCAGCCAAGATCGATCGAAGATCGATTCCCTGTTGATGGTAGAATAAGTTATGTTTTTGCTTTTTTATAGTTTTGTATTTCTAGATAGAAGTTTTTTAGATATAAATAAAAATCGTTTAATGAAATAAAATATTAATAACTTAAATAATTAAGACAGCTTTTTTTGTTTTTATTGTGTTTATTTCGTTAACTACAGTACTGCTAACGCAGTTTTTTAATAGAACTTAGTAATAGTTACTTAGCAACTTTTCTAACATTTAATTAAGGTGATAGCTTAAGTTTCATTTCCGAAAATTGGAAAAAGATTGAAGCTATACCCCCAATAAATATAACATTAACAATTATTAACTTAAGGCCGGGTTATCTAACATTCAAATCAATCGAACGGATTTAGATGTTAATTGACATACTTATACATATATATATCTATACCTATGTGAGCGTTCAAATAATGAAAACTGTTATTGATTTTTTAATAATGATAATAATATTATTCGAACTTTCACGGTTACTTACACTAGTTAGAACTTATGATTATATAGTTAATAATAAGTAATAATAACTCACAATCACATTTCGAATAGTAAAGCGATAAAAAAAATGCAAACATCATACCTACTAAGCAATGTTTTTGTTTTTAATTTGTCTAGCATAACCCGGCCTTTTCCTAAAACATAATGTATAAATCTAAATGTAAACTGCACTGCACTGTTTGGTCGGCTTCTTCACCTTCTCCATGTTAGGAACTACGCGAACATTATCATACGTATTATTACGATATCATAAACTTAAACGGCCGTGTTCACTGGATTTAAAACACTTCACCATCATTTAAATTCTATAGGGTAAATTACAACCGTGCCGTTTTCTGTGCATCTGTTAGCAACGGCGAACTGTGTCTTCAACTCTTCACTTGCGTGGAAGTGGCTTATCGGTTATAAGCAACTTTCTTCGTAGGTCATCACCATTCACCATAGCTGCACGCTGAATAATGGTATGATTGAGACCTGATCTACTAGATCCTTCCTTTTGTGCCCATAAAACAACCGTTTTTTCGCTGTAACAACAGTATTACATAATAACAACAATGTAAGATACGGGTAGGTAATTAGATTAAGTATCATTAATATTACAAAACATGTAAAAACTACTTACGTTTATACATTATATTAAATAGCAATTAACTGTGATCTTTTAAAGATCAATCGATAACTCATTGCTATATTAGTAAAGAAAGGAATCAATTGGTAAACGGCTAACGAATGAATACGAAGTGAGTGTAATAAAAAAGATTACGGTAGTTATATGTCATCTATCTACCTTCTTCAATTATTATACTAAACGTAGTCGTAATGGATATCTGTAGGTATAAAAAAACAAACTGATGATTAATTTCAATCTACCATCCAAATGGCAAATGGCCCAGTGGCAAATAGACTGCAGTTTAAAGTCGACCTGAGAATTCGGGTTCAAACCCGCGGCCGCGTCCAGCCAAATTATGTTTTTGTAATTTATTCGATGTTTGGAGTTCGCTCTTAGTGCAAAACACTAACAAGAAGAAGAAAATTTAATAATACCTCCACGAAGGTGTGTTGTTAAAAACAAAAAATCGGGAATGCGTTAAAGTTGACTCGATAAATATACAAAAATAGTAGGTGGTGGTTATCCAAGTAAATAGAAATTTCGAAGACGCGGACGAAAACAATTTTTATTTCATTAAAAATCAGCTAACAACGCCATCTAGTGAAATCTCGCTTAACTTTTGAGGCTTACATTTACATCTATAATAATACTACACGTTGTGCTCATAGATGGCGTAGGATTCGGCGGACAAGCGAAACTGTTTCTGAATTGACCATGGACTTTTGCTGTCTAGTGTACTATTGGCATAATCTGGAATACTTACTACTATTATTTCTTGCCAATTTTACTCTAAGGCAGGTTGGTGTAGGTACGACGACGAGTAACCACCGACACACAACAGTATAATAGCCACTGATAAACTGGTAATACATAGTATATTTTCGATTAAGGATTATAATATAGAAAATTAGGCTAGGGCAGCTACAAGATTGGGGGGCTCGAGGGGCGAAGCCCCCTGCAGTAAAAACACGACAAACAATTGTAACAATGGTAGGTATTATTTGTAGGTTAGGTTAGGATTAGCTTGTGTCCCTTAGAGCGAAAATAGGCACCCCGCGAAGCGGGGTGACGTCGACACGCTGGCGGATAGGTTAGGTTTAGGTTAGGTTAAAATAATTAACGTGTGTGTGAAAAAGAAAATTATATCTTAAAAAACATTATACCACTAATACTTATATCCAATATACATTATATCCATAAAACGTTATATCAACAATGTATTATACTATTTGAACATTATACGCCATGAAATTATACTAATTTTTGTTATACCAAAAGTTTATTATGTCCCTTGAGTGATTATATCCAATTAAATTATATTAAATGTTGTTATATCCAGTGAAAATATATCAAAAGTTGTTATACCAATCATTACACACCCATTCATTTGGGCTAAAACGATTTGCATCTCCAGCCTAGCTAGCATATGTCCAATGTTAAGGTAACGCAATTAGGCTAGCTAGGCTAATTTTGCTTTGGAGAGAAGGATCGTCTAATCTAGTCCCTAATACCTATGAATTATTCCCTCAGGTGACTCGGGAGGGCCGCTGATAGTGCTGGACAGCGGGCGGTACTACCTCGCCGGCATCACGTCAGCCGGCTTCGGCTGCGGGGTGGACCACCAGCCTGGGATCTACCACAACGTGCAGCTCACTGCCAACTGGATCCGAGGAGTCATCAGCCCTAACACCAACTACATCGACTTCTGAAGAGTCTTGATCATTGATACTGAAGATAAAGTCCACCAAATGCAATAGAACCAAATTTTCTAAATTCAAGGGAAATCAATGTTTGTTTGGCTTACTTTGTCTGACAGACTATACGATTACTAAAACATCCAAGTAGTCTGCAATGAGATCCAAAGTCCAGCATAATTACATAGGAATGCATTCCCTGTTATGCCGATATCTGCCAGAAACTCATTTAAGATACCTTAGTATTGGTGATTGACTGGAATAGTCATCATCTGCCATACATTCCTCGAGAGTAACCGTCTGCTGTATGGAGTATCAGCCTGAGATCTACCACAAAGTGCAGCTCACCGCGCGGATCCGAGAAGGTATTACCCGAGAAGATTCTTGAACACTACAAGACATACAAACCTAAAGTAGGCTGTTGCTACAGAGCAACCTCTTCCGGACAGAAATAACAACAAATAATCGTCTATAGGAGAATCGAATCTACACCTACGATACTTGTGGACGGCTAAACAAGGTCACAGAAAATCTATAGTGAAAATGCCCTATACATCCAATATTTGACAGCTGTTACCCTAGTACAAATTATGTCACCATATGTCAACATTGACGTTTATTGCACCGGGATGACGGCTGTTAAAAACATCTAATTATAGTATGGAGTGACCTTGATTTAGCAGGGCGCCGTGCTTCCGGCACGTATCCACGCGGGCCGAAATCACGCGGAGGCCTGCATGCAGTCCTGCCGAATTCGTACGTGTAGCGAATCCTTATAGCGAAAGGTCGGAGCCGGCCTCACACACCCATGTATGGCGCACCGCTGACGCTCGAAGTTGTAGCCAAACCATCACAGACAGCCTGGGGACAGAACAAAACATTAGATGGGCCGTACCAGCGAACGACAAAACCATGGAATGCGAGCTCCTTACAAATTTCTACCCAAACACGCGCCTGAAACCCGGTATGTGCATGTTTGATCTGCTGCCTGGCATCGTTCACCCCGCGCCCAACCCCGCACAATGGCAATGGCGTCATTATGTGCGGCCATTTTGCGGCGCTACTCAGACTTATATAAACAATAAATATTTTGGGGACAATCTTACACAAATCGACCTAGTCCCAAACTAAGCAAAGCTTGTACTATGGGTACTAGACGACGATATACATACTTATATAGATAAATAGATACATAGAAAACATCCATGACTCAGGAACAAGTAAGCTAGGAACACACTTGTCTCACGTACGCAACGTATGCAATGCAACGTGGGAGAGATTGCGTGCACACTTGTCCCACGTATACGACGTGTATTGATATTGACATCAGACGCTGTTGTAAGGCAGGGACACACTTATCCCACGTATGCAACGTATGCAATCTGACGCGCTAAGAACGTAAGATCTAGAAACACACTGATCGTACGCGTAGGAAAGCGTGTGCTTATCCCCTCCACGTTCCCACGCCGATCTGTCGCGACAGGTCGAACGTTGCATGGGACGCGTGGGGTAGCCTTGCGTATGACAAGTATGTTTCTAAGCATACAAATATCAGGGTCCAGATTTCATAATTCATTGCATACGTTGCGTACGTGGGACAAGTGTGTCCCTACCTGTATTCATGCTCATCACACAAATAAATGCCCTTACCGGGATTCGAACCCGCGACCTGCGGTTTCGTAGGCAGGGTCACTACCAACTAAGCTACAGAGGTCGTCTGGTTTTACTGTTCGCTGGGTCGTACGAGGATTTAGCTTCTCGTCTTTTCTGTGGGCATTGCCAAAGTTATGGGCTATACCTAAAGCTAAATTTTTGGCCGAACCCTTAATCCGTATAAAAGGTGTCTCCTTATATATGATGTCATGCAATCAAAACTTTTTTTTCATGGAAGCCCTTAAGGAGAAGCTCCACGGTCTGATATCGGCAGGACTGCCGAAAAATCTAGTATACTAGATTTTATGGAGTGACCTTGATTTGATTGGATGCCGTGCTTCCGACACGTATCCACACGGGCCGAATCACGCGTCGGCCGGCATGCAGTCCTGCCGATATCGCCCCGTGTAGCGTCTCCTTTAAGTTATATGGACGACGTTTTTTTCTCAATCTGTATGACCCAGCACGACGGCTATCACAAGATGGCGCGCCCTATCCTATCCTGCGATAGCCGTGCTGATATTAGAATATAAGACTACCTAATGACTAAAGGCACTTGTCCCACCGCCGGCGAGTAGCGAGTACTCTCATAGTAATTCTTACTCGCTTGAGCGAGTAGCACGTAGTAACACTCCGGCGGTGGGACAAGTGCCAAAACCATCTACAAAAATGACCTATCTCGCCATTTTCTTGCATTTAACTTTTTAATTAAATTAATCTTAGCTAATCACTATGCTGATTTGATCTCCCGTTTTGTATTTTTATAACACTTTTTATTTGTATTTTTAATCGTTGTGCAATTTTATTGTGAAATTAAAATAATGAATACGTTACATAGTTTTTTGAACTTTTGACCTTTAAAATACTTACTCATAGACCTTGTAGTTTAATCAAAAATATACCATTTTTACCGACTACCAAGAAAGTAAACTTCTCCTCTCAGTGAGTAGTGCTGACTGTGCAAAGAACTACAATCTGCAATAAAAGGTTGTACAAAAAATATTTTTTTTGACAGACTCGTATTCATTACTAGCCTCGTCTTAACTTTCTGTAACTGCGATCAAAGTACTTAAGAAAAAACCATATTTGGAATTACACTATATATTCATTGCTTGGTTACTCAAGATTTACAATTACGATTAACGTACTTAATGTCACAAATTAAAATAAAGATTGAAAGTGTAGGGTACCCATAATCTCAGATCATTCGAGTTTTTGTTGCTGTACAAAAAAAAACTAAGTTTACTTATACCTACTTTTTTGATGGTTCCAATCCTACCGCATTATGATCCTTTGAGGAAAGGAAGTCTCTCATGACCCCGAAGTAACGCATTTAGGGTATCTCAGAAATAAGGAACACTGTAATCCAATTTACGTATTTATTCCATTTTGCATGTACAAGGCATCTCAGCAACCAAACTTATATTTCGCCAACCAAACTTATATTTCGCCAACCAAACTTATATTCGCCAACCAAACTTATAATCGCCAACCAAACTTATAATGGCTATCACAAGCCTCTAAGATTATACTTAAGAACCCAATTTAAACTTAACACGGATAGCAAACTTATAGCGAAGCAACACTATTACTTCTAACTTCTCGCACGTCCGCTCAGTTCGAACGCTCAGTCCAGAATGTCCCGTCTCGCCAGTCGTTACCTTGAGAACCCCACACTGTCGTCAGAACGGCCGGTGCAACTACCCTTTATTTTCGCATTTTAGTTAAATTCATAGAAATCGTGTGGTTTTATTTAACGAAACCTTACACGCAATATGCGTGCAGACACTAAATAAGATAATAAATAATGTGGTATTTACTCGAAAAAGGATAAAAAATTAAGTCAAATGGAGAAAAAAGGAACGCAAGAGGTTAAATAATCACAAAGTTATAAGATTCCAAAGTTTTAAGAGGGGGTATGTTCTGTACCTTTTCCGCAAAACGCACCTACATATGAAACGATTGTCATTTATTATGACGCTCGCAGATTGTGACGTCACTATCTGCGAGCGTGTTATCTCTCTAACAAGTAATATTAAAACGGTCGTAGCTTCGTAATTCTTTGAGATATCTGATTTTCGTCACTAGGCATATTTTTGCCTCCTTTCTTTTAGAGTAATAAATAATAATACATTTTGAATCTACACCCGTATTGATGATTTATTTAAATGATAACATTAAAGCCTTATGACATTGACTATCCGTCTTTTTTAAGCGGTCTAATTAGAAGAAGGATATCAATGCTGCAATGCAACATGTGATTCACTAACATTTTAGAGAAATAAACAGTGTTATTTTATCATGTATCACACTACAATAATCTGGTACCAACAAATTGATCTGATGATGTGATCATGAAACTAAAAGTAAGTATTCTACGGCTAAAAGAAGCCACAAAAAAAATACACTATTTTCGTGAGTCATCCAGTGTAGATATAAAAGACCTTGACAGAGCAAGCAATCTGTCCCGACCGACTAAGGTAACTCTGACTCAAGCCCGCAGGTAGAGAACCCTAGTCTACAAAATTACAAAGAAAAAAGGTGAATGACCACAAGTTGAACTATATTATCCAATAAGACCGTTTTGGTTTTGTCTAGAATTAAACCTCCAACAAATATGCTGATAAAATGCATCTGAATGTACGGAACATCTTTATTATGAAATAATTTACTATTGGACAA
The DNA here is from genome assembly GCA_947578815.1 of Epinotia ramella. Lineage (NCBI taxonomy): Eukaryota > Metazoa > Arthropoda > Insecta > Lepidoptera > Tortricidae > Epinotia > Epinotia ramella. Next base: position 1,904,782 of record OX388226.1, on the reverse strand, counting down.
AGAAATTGCGAAGCCGCTTTGCTCAAAGAGATATGTTCAACCTAAATGGACGTACTTTTACATTTACACAACGCTAAACGATTAAAAGTGCACCTAAACACGAACGTAAAAGGTTCAGAACAGTTTACACAACGTTCAGTGATTAAGCGAACCGGTCGAGAGTACTCAGACAAGGTAATTCGAAACATAAATTATTAGGTTTAAGGTTGAGAATTGAATGGTATAGAAACAACCGGTGAGTTAGTATAACGTGCAGCAAATGTCAAGCTGTAGTCGTTGAGAATGCCGCGTGCGCGTTCGTTGTGTTCCGATTTCGAAATTTAAAATTTTCTTTTTGTATTCCATAGATTAAGGTTTCTTTTGTTTTGAAGTGCGATGACGGGATTGAAGTTATTTTTTTTTATTGTGGCGGCTATGGCGTCGGTTCTGGACGGCCAGACCTTGGGCGGTAAGTGAAGGGGTTTTTTTATCAGGGTTAACTTGCAACGTTTTTACATTAGGAAAGCGATTGGATAATATTTAAAGAGTATTCGCAATAAGTTACATTGTTGGTTTCAGTGAGAAATAATAGGTACCTATTGTGTTTAGAAAGTTTTTCTCAGAATTGTAAATCTTGTTTTCTGTTAACTTACCTATTGTATAAGTGCAGTGGGAGAGTTTTCTCGCGACAATTACATAATTAGTACCTAATAGTCATGACGTAGCCATGACAGGGGCTCTTTTTACACGCTATAAACACGATAAGCTAGTTTATTCTATAATATCTATAGTACCTACTAATCCAGCGTGCCTCTGACCATGAAGTTTTTATTGCAAGGGTCGATTCCAGGTTTTCTCAATTTAAACTGCTCGCAGTGTAAATGTACCATGAAGTTTTTATTGCAAGGGTCGGTTTTACTCAATTTAAACTGCTCGCAGTTTAAATAAATGTACTTGTAGCTTTATAAGTTACAATGTAAACTCCGGAATCAATCAGCTGCTTAAAGATATATATTATTCATCAGTGTATAGATTTTACCTTCGGAATGGACATACCTAGGATATATTTTATCCCGTGATTCTGCCTGGGTCGGTTCTTAGTAGATAATCGTCGTCATCATCATCTCTGCCGAAAGACGGCCTATGTCCGTAGATAATATACGGGTGAAATCGCGCGCGCATATGTTATTGTATATTTCAACTTCTCGACATGGTACCAATACCTATAACAAGTATCAAGGTTTACACGTTTATAGAATAAAATTAACATAGCAATATTAGAATCAAGAAATAAGATCGGTCCGAATACGTATGTATTTTAGAAATACAGTGAATTTGTGTCTTGATGCTAAAATATAATGTAGTTTTCATAGTTCGTGAGAATATTGTCAACCCTATGCTTGGCAATAAACATTTAAATGCAATAATTTTTAGTTACCTTTCTTGCTCTATTTACAGCGCTCGCGGCTTGAAACCTCGTTTTTTTTTAATAGCCGAGTTTAGGGCGTGAACCTTAGATAAAAACAATAAGGACAAAAAATAGTTGCCTGATTACATTTATTTTAATTCACAGAAATAAATTGATGGATCAATTTTTTGGCATAATGGTCACCTTAGTTTGAAAGTTAATTTCATTGCGTGCGTTTGTTAATGAATCATTTAATAATAAATTGGTAAATGTCCGATAATTAGTGCAATGCATAATGACTAAGTATGATGTCATTATAATGGTAATACGTGAATAATTCCTAAATTAATATTATATTCTTCGGTTTTTGTATTTGTTACTCATTCAATAGGTAATTTAGTTTCGTCACAGATTATATAATAGTTCTGTTTCGTGCCTAAAAAGTATGTCTGTATGTTTCCCTACAATAAACGTTAAATCTACAAGACTTTAATAATTATATTGTAATCTAAACTAATTATAAATGTGATGAATAGTGGTGCAGTGGTTGTTGGCGCTGTTTCTTGTTGGAATTTGGAGTTATTAAAAAACCGCGTATTCAGAATGAGAAGCGGTATTATGTTCATTCAAGCACGGTAAATTACATGGTTGGTTTTTAGAATGAATGTATAGATGCGACAGGAACGAATGGATGAAATGATAGATAATTAAGTCCGCCTTTTGTAACATAAGTTGATCTTTTGTGCAATAAAGATTACTTAAATAAATAAATAGGCGTTCCGGCCACTACTATCTGTGTTGGCGTTGCCAACAGCTGAAAAGTCTGCGAAGGTGTAGCTTTGCGAGTGTGTAGGGAGGGAATAATCACCGAAACTACCTATCCGATTTTAAAGTTTCTGTCATCAGGATTTTCTGGATAGACATAGCCGTCGCCGTCGCCATCTTAAGCCTGCTGTACACACTGGGCCAACGTTGGCGCGTGAGCAGAAGGCAGCTATGCGTTAGAGGGAGAGCGCTATAATTCGATCTCTTCCGTTTACATAGCTGCCTCCTGCTCACGCGCCAATGTGTACAGCCGGCATTAGCGTGTTATTGGGCTACTTATTAGTTTTTTATATTGATATGTATGTTAGTCTGTAAGGTATTTGTAAATGGCCCCGTTGCCTGAAGCTGATTTTCCACCGGAGGGGCGAGACGAGACGAGGCGAGGCGAGAATTGAAATTCGTATGGCAAATTTTCAATTCTCTCCTCGCGCGCGCTCGGTGGAAATAGCAAGTGCCATACAAATTTCAATTCTCGCCTCGCCTCGTCTCGTCTCGCCCCTCCGGTGGAAAATCAGCTTGAGACAAATGAATAAATAAAATAAAAATAAATAGGTTATGTTTGGTCGGCTTTGTCTGCTTTTGCTGCGATACGAGGGCGGTAAGGGCTGCAAGTATGATAAGAATGTTGCACTGACAAGTCTGCTGCATAAGCTAGAGTCTGGCCAGGGAAAGATGAGTCTTTTTTTTATATGGCAACAGTAATATCGTTGTCAAATGTGTCAAACGTCTTAAATTAGTATGATGTTCTAATCTTGATACTTGATATGGTAACTAAGAAAGTAACTGTTCGATAATAAATTGCCCTGTTTTTGCCTTTTAAGAGAATTAGATAGGCTTACTGCTATATGTCATTAAAAAGCACAATTAATATGTCTCGTCAAAATTGAAATTTTGTAGAGTGGTTTTGATTATTCTTCTTAAATATACAATAGAAGGAAGTAAAACAGTTTTATTTCATATAACTTTGCTTCCTTCGGCTTGACTAGTTGCATTTTGTGAAATGAAGAAAATTAATAATTTTTCTAGTATCATTATTATTTTATCGCGTTATAAGCAGTGTTGCTACACGCTGTTTTTTTTTGCCGCTCTTTTCTAGGCTCATCTTTCCCTGGCCAGACATCTAGTTACTTTTGCTCTACAGTTTGGGGCGTATGGTCTTTTTTTCACTTTGTTTTTATCAGAAAACAATGCCCGCGAAGGATACGAGCGACTGAATCCGCGATTACGGTGGTTGTCACACTGCCGCCGCGTCTCGTTGCGAGACGCGGAGCTCGTTGTATGCACGGAATAAAGAATCCATTGGAAGTGGTGAGTGGGCTCTTTATTCCGTGGTTGTATGCGAGTACCTCAGTTTGTATATAAATTCCGCGTTGTACGATACACTGCAACGTATCTCCGTCCGGTGAAATTTGTATGCAGCGACGCACCTCCGTCCGGAGCAGTGTGACAACCGACTACTTTATGGTAAACGATTTCTAACGGAATAAGTGATTATGTGTATGAATGATGAGTGATGGTTGTAAGGGATGATGGGTGAAATGAAGAGTGAACTAGGTATGTGCCATTGAACTTTTTCTTGCCGTTGTGTATGGTCAGCAGAGCCGTGTCTAGCTGTCGTCGTAACGAATGGTAACCTATTGAAGTATCGAAAAACACTTGCAGATTTTCACTTGCCCGAAAACGGTTAACCGAATTCTTATAATCCATATACCTTGTTTACCATACTTTTGAAATGTCGCTAGTCTGTTTTCCCACATTATCGTTTTCCCGAAACTCAATCACCAGAATAACGTTGCCAACTTTTTATTTGACAACCGATTTGTTAACCACCTTTTCATAATTCCGATGCTACGTCAAATCTAAATATCATTTTTCCTAGTATCATTTTAAACAATTAACAATAAACAATTGATAGAAAAGGGGCTTAGATTAGGTCAAAACATTTAAGCAACTAGAGTGCTGCACGAGTTCTCAAAAAGCCCAAAAAGGGGTAAAAAAAACAACAAATGACCGTAACAATGGTATTATTTGTAGGTTAGGTTAGGGTCAGCTTGTGTCCCTTAGAGCGGAAATAGGCACCCCGCGGAGCGCGGTGACGTCGACACGCTGGCGGTTAGGTTAGGTTACATGCTACAGTTTCGATCTTTTAGCGAGATAATAATATTTAGGAATAATATTTAGTACTTTTCGGCACCAAAAACGAGACAAATGATCCTTCGGAATTTTAATAAGTGTCTATTCGAATCATAAGCGAAATAAAATTGCAACGAACTGAGAATTGGGAAAATAATAATATGGGAAATGTAATTTCGGGCATACAAAAAATCGGCCAACTAATAAAAAGGGAAAAGTTTTCGGGATTTTAATATTCGGAATTACGATTTTCGAGCTTATGATAGGTAACCAAATAATAATAGTAATTCAGCCTATATACGTCCCACTGCTGGGCATTTTCCTCGCATGGATGAGAGAAGGAACGGGCAGTAGTCTCCACGTTGGCCCAGTGCGGGTTGGGGACTTTACATACACCTTTGAATTTCTTAGCAGATGTATGCAGGTTTCCTCACGATGTTTCCCTTCACCGAAAAGCTAACGGTAATGTCAAACATACCTAAGTTCCAAAAATCTCATTGGTGCGAACCGGGATTCCAACCCACGCGGCGGTCGCGCTCGCGCTATAAATTGTTGGCCGAAGCGACCATTTGCTTATATAATCACTATAATCAGGCAATAGTAGATATTAAAGGGGGAGTGAAGGGGGGGGGCAGGGTTAAAGTGTGTTGTTGGCGATGGGCTAGCAACCTATCACTGCAATATCACATTTTGACGATCTTTTATACCCACATTTAATGTGGAATGGAAATTGAAAAAGACCATCTTGCCTCCAATTTTGTATGAAATGCCAGTACGGATCTATCGTCCCGCTCCGCCCTAAAAATGACGCTTCGAATCCCGTTCTTTCCATCTCTATCGCACTCCCTTACTCGAGTGACAGGGATGTATGTATTACGAACTTCGACTTTCGAAGTTCGTGGTAGCGCCGCTGAAGATCACAACGTCAATATTGCATTAAACGTTTGAGAAAAGACTATGATGTGAGAAGCCAACAATGTGTGATATTTGTCTCGTATCGTCGTAATTTTTCAGATTCCGGTTTAGCGACCAATCTATAACCTTGTTTGTGAGTGTGATATTCAAAGACGGAATCAAGGGCATGCCCACAATAAACATATTAGCTAAAACAGTATCTCAACTACAGCCTTGTAAGGCCTTTTTTGATCTGCGCTCCATCCAGTTCTACGCACACATGTGCGGTACCTACGCGGACTGATGTACCACGCCCCTGATTGAGCTTAAATAAGTTACGCTCAAATAAATTGGCTTTCAACTGTCGATATTTAAATTTATAAGACTTTACCCAAGCTAGGTATAATATGGTTAAGGTTGTGGTAAAAATCATCTTGTATATATCTTTCTGGGAAATCTCCGTTGGAGCGTATATTTTCACAATTGAAGTTTGTGTATGCCCGGGGATATTTATGTTCAAAATGGCAATCCTGTCGGATATTCCTTGAAACTCTATAATTTTATTTTTCAATTCTTTCCGGGCCATAAACCCTACTCCGTATATTCCAGCCTTTTTATTAACGTGATATAATACCTACAGATCTTTTATTTGACCATAGGTACTCGTACTATACGTGACCTGTATAAGCGACATTATTAGCATCCACAACCTGTGTTAGCGAGAGCCTCTGTAAGTGAGAAAATGTTTTATTTGAACCTGGTTAAGTGGAAGACTGGATAAATGGAAAACCTGGATAAGCGGAACTAAACAGCCGGGCCCTTGCGATTCCACTTATCCAGTTTCCACTGTATGTATTTATCGCGTTCTTCCGTTCTCTCATCCGTTCTCCTTACGTCCGTCGCTCAGATCTATGACATCTCAGTTGACGGTTTCTAAAGCATGTTCTAATTCTAATAAAGTTTCTTGTGTCTTTAAGGATCTTGTGTTAAGCGTAGCTATATTGATTTTACTTCTGGATCTTTGTTTTGTACTATCAGTGTGTAGTTCTTTGGGTAATGTTTCGTTGGCCATGGCCATTGACTTTCTTCATGCTAGCTTTTGGGGGTTTTGGTCTATCACCCCGTGGTGACCAGCCGTATTGGGGATCTGTTTGTTATTTATTAGCAATATTTCTGTATTATTTATTGTTCTCGTGTTTCCGATGTCTAGTAATTCCTATAATTTATGTTGGTGGGCGTGTTTCTCCGACAGTGAATGAGATCTTTCTCTCGTATAAGCAAATGCATCTGTTTTGTGCAACTTGGGTGGTGCTATAATGCTTTTTCCCCCTTCCACGGAGTAAGTCGGTGATGGAATGTTCTTAGGTGACAAAGAGGAATCCCTTTATCTTTTTGCGACTTCTGACTTTCCTTTTATTATGAGTTTATTATTCTTAATGAAAGCGTTGTTTCCCTTTTCGCGTTATTGTTTTGATTGTTGTTGTAAATTCGTTACCTCTAGGGTTTCCTTTGAGAAATGTTCAGTTATATAAGTATCTTAGGGCATTTTAGTTTTGTTTTTCAATATTTCTACTTTTTTCTGATAAGACGTAAGGGTGATCACAATAGGTCGGGTTTTTCCCTCTTGTTTGCGTTTTGGGATTTTTGTGTTTCGCAAGGTAGAATTTATGATTTGAAATAATTCTTCATAATCCTTCTCTGTTTCCTTGATTCCATGTATTATAAAAATTATTTTTCTTACTTTCAACCTCCAAATATTTAATCTTTCTGTTCAATGTTTGTACTTCCAATTTTAAGTTTATATTTTCTTCCAATATGGGTTGTATTTTATCGTCTATCAGACTCATCATAGTGGCAGTTACGCTTTGTGTTATAGTCGCAGTTTGTTTTTCTAGTTCAATTTTCATTAGTTGGAATAATTAACATATCTTCCGACAAGCCGCTAATTTCCATTTTGTTCATTTGTTCACTGCGTGATTCGGAGCGTAAAGTTATTTGCAAGTTGGCACCGCTGCACTGATGTCACTTTGCTACGTATTGTATCTACCTTGCGTAGTTCGAAGTGGTTCGGATAACGTAATTATTTCTACAATGTTGGTAAACTGCTTAAGTGTCAAGTTGACAACACATCTACACATCTTAGTGACAAATAACTGAGTTTTTTCTAGATAAGATAAGAACAGGATAAGAACCTGCAAATGCAATCTCGGCACTTTTCGTTGATTTTTTCCAGTAGACTTCTTTGTTTGTGTGTTTTGTGGTGATAACAAGTTTTGATATGGTTTCCAATAGGGAATATTCATGACATTTTTTTATTTTTTTTATCTATTCTATAAGTAATTATATAACCGGAAAAAAATATAACACTTTCACAATATTATTAAATAAGCTAAAAAAAAAAAATTAAAATTACTATCATTTTCGGACGATCAAAACGCCACCATTTTGGCGCGCTCATTTGTGACGTCACCGTGCAGCTTAGTGCACGGCGGTTCTTAAACAAATTAACAACAAAGTGTTTGATTCACACTTTTAATAAATGTGAGTGATTAAAGCTTATAAGATCAACTTATTGTAATGGAAGAGCACACAAAAGCTTATTATAAATATTGTATTGTCCCTATGTGTGAAAATCACATTAAAACTGCAAATATTTTCATATGCCCAAAGGTGCAAATATAAGGATAAAGTGGTGTAAGGCGATGAGGAGAGATAATGTATCGTGCTTGAGTAGTTTATATTGTTGTGAAGATCATTTCGACGTGAGTATTAAATATGTATGTACCTAAAATCTTTTTTATTACGACTCGCGAACAATATAGGTAAACAATAACCTAACCTCAAAATTGTATTATATACTTATTCATAAAACTATTCTGATTCCCAATTTTTTTAGTTATTAATGTTACAAATATTATGATTTTTGTTGATCAACAGCTGACTACGAGTGTTGATTTTGATCAAGAAACGTTTTAGCTAAGTTTCTTTGTTTGCACTGTTGATCGAAGAAAGTTAAAAGAATTTAATCCTTTTTACTGAGTGACCTACACAAATTTGTTTTATTTATAAGCCTTGACGAAAACAACCTAGTTTGTTAAAGTTCATAAAGATGTTCTCAACATTTAACATTCCTAATAGGTACCTACATATCTTTGATTATATAATACTAGCTTCTGCCCGCGACTCCGTCCGCGTGGAACTCGTTTATACTATCTCTATACCAAATTTCATCCAAATCGGTTCAGCAGTTTAAGCGTGAAGAGGTAACAAACAGACAGACAGACACACTTTCGCATTTATAATTTATTATTAAGTAAGTATATATAAAATATATAATATAACTAGCTTCTGCCCGCGACTCCGTCCGCGTGGAACTCGTTTATATCGTAGCTCCCCCCATATCCCCCAAAGGGATGAAGTGGGGGTGAAAGTTTGTATGGAGCTACGATATAAATGAGTTCCACGCGAACGGAGTCGCGGGCAGAAGTTAGTATATATAATATATAAAGTTATAGTATAGTAAAATAGTATACAGTATGGATAAATATCTACTAGTATTTTATTCCACTTATTTAACAAAGGCACCTATTTGAAGTAGTTTAAAAGTCTAGCTATTTGAATCGCCAAAATAGGTTATAATTATTTAATTGACCAATCTCACGAGTATAAAAACAAGGAATATGAAAATTGATTGAATATCTGTAACTTATTTACCTTGCAGCTTTTACTCCTCTTAGTTCAGCGGACGTAAAGTCACAAATATTTGCGAAGTATGTATTAAATTTAGTCATCATGAACACATCAATTTTAGGCAGATTATCCGACTGTGCCTTGACAAAACCGCCTTCAGTCATTGTGGCGAGTCTTTTTTCACTTAATAATTACCAAAAAACACTGATTATTTATCATAAACAGCGGCCAAACAATGCGAATAACTTTCAATAATCATACTAACGACCTGCACGGTGACGTCACGTTTCGCTCCGCCAATAGCGTTGCGTTTTGGAAATTTGCGAGGGAATTTGAAAAATAGTACTTTTAAACAATTTATTTTATCAATAGAAACATGATAATTTGAAAAAATAATCAAGTGTGTATATTTATTAAGCAATATAGATTACACGTGATTTTTTTTGTCCATTTCTAAATCACATGCATATTCCCTATTGTAATTTTTCGGCAACTCAAGGTTTGTTGATGTAGTTTTCCATTTGATTGTAATTAAAAACTGGGAGCACTTTTTTAACACTGACTACCGAAACCGGAAAAACAGAAGGATACGGACGACTGAAACCGCGATTACTTGGTAAATGATTTCTAATGGAATAAGTGTAGTGATTCTGTGTATGAATGACGAGTGATGGTTGTAAGTAATGGATGATCAATGAAATGAAGAATTAACTATGTGCCATTGAACTTTTTCAGGTTATTAACTATGGAGATGTAGTATTGTAGTGACGCGTGTCTAGGTGTGTGCGTCACGGACGTATGTACGGGTTTATTGGACTGCTTTAAACTCTATACTTCTACTATGGCATGACTCACCGCTTAGGCACAGATTATATGCCGGAACCAGTAGCTTGGATTTCGGGGTAAGGGGTGAGGGAGGGGCAGGAATGAGTGTTGTGTCTTATTTGTTTATTTATTTATTAAGAAAGAAACAATAATACAATATAAATAAGTACAGGGTCCCGAAAACCGTTTGCACAATTTGATTGTGGGATCGAGCAGTCTCTACTCTCTTCTATTTATAATATTTATCTTTTATCTTTTTTTGGCTCTGTATTGCTATTTATAAAGTTTAGCGAATAATTCATAGCTGTTGGAATTCCTTGTATAAATAAATAAATAAATAAATAAGTATATAAGTACAGACAGTACAGCCTCTATAAGTACTATTTATCTACGTCTATAGGTACAATCATTATTTTATACGTTTAATAAGGTTACTATGCAGCTTTTTATCAAGATAAGCTTTATTGGCTTCCTGCCTGATGTCAGAGGGCAGGCTGTTGAGTATATAGGGTAGGCGTTTCCGGAGACACCTATCGCCGTAGTAATTAGTGACCCTCGGCACATCAAACTTGCCCGCCGACATTGACCTGGTTTCACAAACATTATTACGGTGTAATTGTAATTGGGTGTGCTCATGACTGCCATGATTATTTAATACTAATAAATATTTATGCTTAAGGCTCACTGGTAGAATATTACAAATTTTGAACAAGTATCTATAATCTTTTTTATTCTTATTTTTAGTTTTATTATTAACTAACAGTTTTAGGCGGCCCGTATCAAGCGGCCTATCATTTTGCCGGCCTATCATTTTGCCTCGTCTATTTTAAATTTCTTCAGCAAGTTTCTTTTCTCTCCCACTCACTATTGGTATGAGGGAATGTTCCTCATTTGTCTTTCTGTCTATCCAGCATACTTTCTCCATTCTCCTCCAGAGCCACATTTCAAACGCTTCAATCCTTTTTCTATCTGTTTGAGTCATTGTCCATGTCTCACACCCGTATAAGGCAAGACTCCAGATGTACACTTTGATCTGGCATTCTTTAGTGGAAAGAGCTGCAAGATTGAACGAACGAATCGAGTAGACAGGTGACGCACTGGTATCCCAGGGATGGTAAGAGGAGAAGTGGTCGCCTAGCAAGATGATTATTATTATTATTCTGGTAGTGGCTTCCGGACTAGAGAGCCCTTATATCACTGCGACCATCGCTGATCTATTGTGATCGCCACTTACTACAATTCTTGGTCAAGTCCTGCAAACTCGAAGAATTGCAGGATACTGTTGATCTCAAGAAATTTAATCTCCTCCGGGCACATGATGTGTTTTCCCAGAAAGGAGTTACGGCTGCGCATAAGGCAGGGGCAATCAGTTAGGATGTGTGTAGGCGTCTCTTCCGCGTCAAGGCAGAGTCTGCACTGCCTTGTGTCACACAGACCTAATTGCATGTGCTTATTTAGGCGACAGTGCCCTGTAAGCACCCTTACCAACATGCGTAGACGGTTTCTGCTTAGCGCCAAGGCATCGGAAGACGCCTTTTTGCTAAAGGCTCTAATAAGCGCCTTGGAATGTTTCAGTCCTGGTATAGCTCTCCAGGCTTGGATACTCTTGTAGAAACAATAGGTCTTTAGAGTGAGCTTGGTTAGACTTTTGGGGATGCCACAGAACGGCTCTGATCCGCAGTGCGTCCCCTTCGCCCCCGCTCGTGCAAGCTCATCGGCCTTCTCGTTTCCCTCGATACCTGCATGCCCTGGGACCCAACGTAATATTACCTTGTTTTTTGTGCCCAGGCCATTCAATAAATCCCGGCAGTTCTCGACCAGCCTCGATAGCAAGATGATGCGAAGATGACATTCGGTCTACTCTTGGTCCACCCTGGACTAGGGTGGCATTGGATAGACAGCATTAGAGAGAGTTGGAGGAGACCCGTTGACAGGAACTCCTCAATAAAAGATGTAGTTTAGTAAAAATACATATCTATAATTTGTTAACTAACAGTAACTTACTTATCCATAATCATAGCCAATGCGCAAGTGTGTCTGTCTGTTTGTCTCTCCGTCTGTCTGTCTGTTACGTCTTGACGCTTAAACTGCTGAACCGATTTAGATGGAATTTGGTAGAGAGATAGCTTAAGGTCCGAGGAAGGGCATAGGATAGTTTTTATCCCGAAAGTCTTACCCTAAGGGGGTGAAATGGGGGTTGAAAGTTTGTATGGAGCTACGATATGAACGAGTTTCACGCGGACGGATTTTAAGATTTGATTACGCCAGAGTATACAATGATGGACCTTTATGATGGACATCCATATATCTCTGGCTGTCAGTCTTATAACTTTTCACGCTTAAACCGCTGAACCGATTCAGATGAAATTTTGCACGGATATTTTAAACCCTGGGAAGGACATAGAATAGTTTTTATCCCGGAAATCTTCCTTTACGGGGCGAAGTGGGCTACGGTAGTTTGTATGGAGGTACGATATAAAGGAGTTCGTCGCGGACGAAGTCGCGGGCTAAAGCTAGAAGGATATATTCTATCCCCTGGTTTTACCTGCGAGGGCGCTGGTTCTTACCCGACTGCCTCAGAAGGAGGGTTATGTTTTTCGAGCGTATGTATTTATGAGGACAAGATAATTCTATTTCATACAGGCTATAGTCCAAACGGCTAGATGGATTTTGACGTATGAGGTATCGTTGCATACCTCATACGTTCCTCAATAATCACGTAAGCTATAACACCCAGCGAACGAGAAAACCATCGAAGTCTAAGTAGCGCCGCAATTTGGCCCCACAGAATGGGTGTCATTGCCATTATGCGGGACAAAGGCGGGGTGTCAAAACGATGCTAGGCAGCCGTTTAGTTCGGACATGCGCATACCGGGTTTTAGGCACGTGTTTGGCTAGAAATTTGTAAGGAGCTCGCATACTATGTTGATAACTGTTTGAAAAAAACAGTTGTGTTTTCACTTGTTAAGACGCTGTCAACACCAAAATGCCCTTGAGGATTTTGGATAGCGCGCACACTGTCTATTTGTATCGGAGTAAAAGAGAGCGAGTGTTACTGGGCGGCCCGGTTTTTGAAGATAATAGGTATTACATGAATGTTGAAATAAAAAAAGGGTGGATTATTTGGGAAATATGACTCGTTAGCGGTTTAGGTATGAATATGTTGACTTCATGTTTTTAATTGCAGACGTATTTGACGTATGGGTCAAAAAAATAAAGACATAGAACCGTTTAATTTGATTTTGAGACCAATCTTTGCAATTATTTTCTATCGAGCCAATTATGTATCGAGCCCGTCCACGGTCTTTGAAATATGGTGAATATTAACATATATTTTATTTGATGCGCTAGAACAAATAGTTTTTCTTAAAAAACTGCTTAAATAACATCAATTTCACCAAATTAGGTCTTGTCAGCCTCTTAAGTAAACAAATGAATAGCGCTCGCAAGTACCTACAGTAAATGAACACGGTAAAAGTATGGTTTTCGCGGTTTACGGTATAGTTTACATACATTGTTCATGCTCCCATCAAGCCACCATTGCCGAAACGATGTGTCGCAGAACGAAACTTTTCACGGTCGAGGGCTTGTCACGCCTTAATTCGTGTCACCAAATCATGGAACGGGGCCACACGCACTTAAGTACTTTACGTTTTTAGGGTTCCGTACCTCAAAAGGAAAAAACGGAACCCTTATAGGATCACTTTATTGTCCGTCCGTCCGTCTGTCAAGCAAGACCCTTTTTCTCAGGAACGTGTGGGGGGGGGGGGGGGAGGTATCAAGCTAAAATGTATACCAAATACTCAGGTCTACTGTTCCTTGGAGCTGTGAAAAAATCAAACTTCTAAGCCAACGCAATCAAAAGATACAGCCGTTTATGCCGTAAAATTCCGCAAATTTTCGAAACTCGCAAGGGAATCAAAACCTACAGGGTACGTACTTCCTGTGAACTCAGAATATTGAAATTTAGTACGAAGCAACGTCTTATAGCACAGAAAAAGGATAAATTGCGAAAACCGTAACTATGACTCGATTGTCGTGATGGGTCAACTTTTACTTATATACCCTACAGGTTTGTACGGAACCCTCGGTGCGCGCGTCCGACTCGCACTTGGCCGGTTTCTTTTTTATCCCTAATACGAACTGTTTACAATTAGATGGTTTATTCACGTTCGCCGGCACAGAAAAAAATGCGAGGTGGCAACCCCACAGTCTTAAATCTATTGTTTTTGGATTTCGTAAAAAGTTGGTGGCGGGGTGGCCAGAGGCGTTTTTACCTATGGTGCAGGGTGTGCGTTGCACACGGGCGCAGCGGTCCTGGGGGCGCCGAGCGCCGCCCGCTACCATTCCATTTTGACCGCGCGCTTACTATAGGGGGCGCTAGAGTAGGTAATGTTTGCACACGGGCGCTAAATGGGCTCGAGACGCCTCTGGGGGTGGCAAGGCAACGGTGACCAACTGGAGTTCAAATCAGTGGCGGCGAATCGGTTAAATTGTATAAAATTCATCATCATCATCATCGTATCAGCCGAAAGACGTCCACTGCTGGACATAGGCCTCCCCCAAAGGGGTGCGTAACGATCGATATAAAAACTTTTGATATATTTTCACTGGATATAACGATTAAAGGATATAATGCACTTTTGATATAACAACATTTAATATATTCTCATGTATTATAATTATCAACAGATATAATGAACTTGTAATACTTATAACAACTATTAATCTAACAGTCATTACGTATAACATACATTTGATATAACTTTGTTCGATATAAAACTCAGTTGGTATAATGTACTATTGGCATAATCACTATTATTTCTTACCTATTTTACTCTAAAGCATGTTGGTGTAGGTACGACGACGAGTAACCACTGACACACAACAGTATAATAGCCACTGATAAACTGGTAACACATAGTATATTTTCGTGTAAGGATTGTAATATAGAATATTAGGTTAGGGCAGCCCTAAAAAGGGGGGCTCGGGGGGCGAAGCCCCCGCAGTAAAAAACCAACAAATAATTGTAACAATGGTATTATTTGTAGGTTAGGTTAGGGTTAGCTTGTGTCCCTTAGAGCGGAAATAGGCACCCCGCGAAGCGGGGTGACGTCGACACGCTGGCGGTTAGGTTAGGTTAAAAAAATTAACCTGTGTGTGAAAAAGAAAATTATATCTTACAAAACATTATACCATTAATACTTATATCCAATATACATTATATCCATTAAACGTTATATCAAAAATGTATTATCTATTTGAACATTATACGCCATGAAATTATACTGATTGTTGTTATACCAAAAGTTTATTATGTCCCTTGAGTGATCATATCCAATGAAATTGTATTAAATGTGGTTATATCCAGTGAAAGTAAATCAAAAGTTGTTATACCAATCATTACCCCCCTAAACTGTTGGAAGACTTTTTGACATCGGATAAGTAGTTCCGGAGATTAGAAATTGCTTCTGCCGCGACTTCGTCCGCGTGGAACTCGTTTATATCGTAGCTCCAAAGCTCCATACGAACTTTCACCCCCAATTTCACTCACTTAGTGGATGATTTCGGAGATAAAAACTATCCTATGTCTTTTCGCAGGACTCAAACTATCTCTGTAGCAAATTTCATCTTAATCGGTTCAGCGGTTTAAGCGTGAAGAGGTAACAAATAGACACACTTTTGCATTTATAATATTAGTAGGTATGGATTATATATCTCTCTAAATTGTTCTCTCTAATGAACACCAACAACTATTTGTTAATTTATCTATATCCATGTGGTGTATTGCAGATGCACAGGCTGACAATCATGATGAAAATAATGAAAATCAAAGTCTCATAGATTAATAGACGGAGAGCTAGCGACCAAATCGGTCATGTGGCTTACATATTAATTAATCTCGCGTCAGAAAAAAAGCCAATACAGCTGAGCCCACATGAAAATTATTATTATTTTGGTATTTTTAATTAACGCTGGCAACCCCTTCCCACCACCCGATCGATACATTTTTTTTTGGGTGCACAGAGAGTACAGAGCAACTGTTTGAAAAAAAAATTAATGTCGCTGAGCCCACATTTTTTGTCTTTTTTTTCCTCACCCCACTACAACCGCACCCACCGCCCGCGGCCAGCCAGCACGAAGATTATTGGGAAAGGTCGTTCAGGGAAGTAGCTAACGGAGTTTCAATACAGCTGACGCCACATGACCGATTTGGTCGCTAGCTCTTAGACTATAAGCCTTATAATATAACCAACATACTTACATAAAAAACTACCTTGAAAACTAGCTCGCTGTGGTTCCGCCGATGTACTCCGCTACTTCGCGGGTGTCAGATTCCTAGCCCGCCGCAAAAATGTCGAAACATTACACCTTTCGGCCAAATTAAAATGAATAGGTATAGACGCAACACACCCACATATGATACCAACGATGAGATTAAACTTATCTTACTACTCATTTTACTTTTACTTAATTTTACCACCTGACACATCAAATTGCACGTGTAATTGTATAGTATTTATAACTCTATAACGGTTAATCGCTCTGGTATCGAACTTTTAAAAAAAAAACTAAAAAAAAAAAAAAAAAAATTGTGGACAATCTTACACAAATCGACCTAGTCCCAAACTAAGCAAAGCTTGTACTATGGGTACTAGACGATGATAAACATACATATAGATATAAAGAAATAAATACTTAAATACCTACATAGAAAACATCCATGACTCAGAAACAAATATTCATGCTCATCACACAAATAAATTCTCTTACCGGGATTCGAACTAGGCTAAAGCGGTCGTCAAGTAGTATCAGTTACCGGCCTGGATTCAGTTGAGCGCCGAGCTCACAGACTCTTTGGTAACAACTCCACTATTAAGTCAAAACTACAGTCTCGAACACCGACGGCGAGTAGCTTGCCTATCGGTATGTTATCGGATACATTTTGGAGAGTGTGCGCTGGAACTGCACAACTTATGGCCGGTTCACATTATTCCGGTAGCATTCCAGTCCAGCAATCCAATCCAGTGCTGCTGTCTACTACACTATTCCAGTGGCGCTGGATTGGGTGAGCTGGAATGAAAAATTGACGGTCTCTCCAGTCACTGGACTGGAATGCTTACTGGAATGGGTACATTCCAGTGCATTCCAGTGTCGGTTCACATTATTCCAGTAGCATTCCAGTCCAGCAATCCAATCCAGTGCTCCACCATCAGGCCATTAATTCCACCTTCCCCGTTCCATCACCGAACGACCAGGCGTGGGGAGCGAATGCATCCTTATGTTGTCGACTTAACATTTATTCGCACGAAGCGATTTGGCTCGTCTTTCTTAATGTGCTGCTGAGGAATGGCATTCGCTCCCTTCATCTGTATTTCCTGAGAACTACGATCTAGGTGCCTTCAAAACAAGAGTGAATAGCCTATTCAGTAATAGGCTATTACTAAACCAGTGCGCTGGATGCGGGTGGCGCAGGACCGGTCACTGTGGCACTCTTTGGGGGTGGCCTATGTCCAGCAGTGGACGTCTTTCGGCTGATATGATGACGATGATGAACCAGTGAGCTTCATCTGAGGCTCTGTCGTCGCTTAACCATCACGTGCCTAGGGTCAAACACTGTACAGTCTTCTGTAAAAAACAAAAGATGGCCAACGTACAGGCCCTGTCTAGGTTTTGAATGCCAATCTGGTCCTGTTAAATTAGTACATTACTACAGAGGCCGAAGTAAGGCCCTTTTCACGCCGAGGTATGTTTTTCTCAAACATGCATTGAAATAAATAAGTAAATCTCCAAGAAATCAAACTTTAACTTTAATGGCTGAACGCCGTGATGCTGTGCCACAAATTGTGGAATGGAAATTAAGAAAGACTATCTTGCCGGCCTAGGCCTCCAATTTTGTATGAAATGCCATTGTGGATATCTCGTCTCGCTGCGCCCGAAACATGACACTTCGAAGCCCATTATGAAGAAACACAACGTTAATATTTCATTGCATGTTTGAGTAAAAACCATTTGTATGGTTGAAATCATTTAAGGTAACCTACATTTTATAACACACTGTGACGTCTGTGACAGCACTGAAATTTGAATCTAATAGTCTGGGTAGTAGTAGTCTTTCAACGGACAACTATGATGCCGCTCGGTCAACTCAAATATTTTTTTAGTATACCTATAATTTGTATTTAATCACATTCCAGGACCCATGCATGGCAAAGTGGTGGTTTGCTACGTAGCCAGCTGGGCTACTTACCGCCCTGACGCCGGGAAGTATGACATTGGCGACCTGGAGCCATCTCTATGTACACATCTCGTGTATTCTTTCGCGGGGCTGGATGAGGCGACTATGAGCATTAAGATTATGGGTAAGTAACTGACACATCAGCCTGTACATAATTGACTTGCGAATCATCAGGGCATGACTTTTTTTTGAAATCCTATGGCGTACATTATTTTGCCTTTAAAGTTTGTCACTCTTTAGCACCACCCAGGAGACACGTGCAGGGTTGTGGTAGGTAGCTCCTGCGGACGCGAGTAACAGTTGTCCCCGAAGTAACAGTTGTCCCCCATGTTGGCATGACTGGGCTATGTGGTATTTCTATCCACTAAATTCAAATTCAATTTCTTTATTTCGGACATACAAAGTAACCTTACTGAACGCACTGGATTCTCCCTCGCGCCTCGCCACATTTGGTTCGTCCTCCCTGATTCCTGTAAGCGACAAGGTGGGACAATGATTGGGGGTTTAGTGAGTAGTCTGGGCGTTCTGTCCCACACGCCTGTCCGGTTAGATTTTCGATAAAACCGTACTCGGATCGGTTAATCCTGCTACGATGCCACAAACAGATACACATGCTGAACTAGTCTGATCGCGTAATATATTTTAATGCAAAAATGTCGGACATAAAGCGTTTGCATGCTTGCTAGTAAGAGAGAAACGCTTACGTTCCCAGCGGAAATTCACCATTGTTATCTTTTTGGCAAGAGTATAAGCGAAAAAGGAAAGTAAACGCCGATGTTTATTGCGTGCTATTATCTCATATTTTGTTACAACTATCAGGAAATTGTACATTCTTGCACGAAAACCGATGCGTTCACCGATAATCATGTTGTTAGTAATTGGGAATTTTATATACCTATATGACAAACGAGGATAATAAGTGTCTACTTCTACACTATTAATAAAATAGGTATATATGGTACGGTATTAGCAAGTATTAGCACGGTTATTGACGACCGGTTAGCTTAGTGGGTAGTGACGCTGCCTACGAAGCTGAAGGACCCTCGGTTTGAATCCTGTTAAGGGCAATTATTTGTGTGATGAGCATGAATATTTGTTACTGAAGTCTTGGATGTTTTCTATATATTTAAGTATGCTGAGCCAGTGTCCGGTTAACTGCCGCAGAGACACTTGTTTCATGTTTTATAGGTTTTTTGTTTATGTTAGTGTTTAATATCTGTCCCGTTTGTTTGTGAATAAGTGCGTTCTTTCTATTTATATCTATTAAATATATCGTCGTCTAGTACCCATTACACAAGCCTTATTGATTCTACTATGGGACTAGTTAGATTGGTGATAGTCCCCTAACATTTATTATTACTTATAGTACCTAACATTTATTATTACATAATAATATTGAGGAGAGCTGAACACACCCAACACACACACACACACACACACACACACACACACACACACACACACACACACACACACACACACACACACACACACACACACACACACACACACACACACACACACACACACACACACACACACACACACACACACACACGCACGTGCGGACACACACAAATCAATATATATAAAATAGTAATACCTAGTTAAAACATAATATATAAGCAAATCCGTAAGTTTCTATCTGTATCTTTTAGGGAGACCTGTCATTGGCTCGACGATTGTATTCTAGCTTTAAGTCTATTATATTGCATGTGAAAGCTGTTGGTCTTCTGATAAATAAATAAATAAATAAATAAATAAATAAATAAATAAATAGTATGACGGTAGTGAACAAGCATACAGTATGTCGGCTGGTAAGAGCCAGCAGAGGTGTTTAAAGCGCGTTGCCGTGTTTTTAAAATTGAGAATTCACAGCGTTAATTGCAAGGCAAACCTGGGTGATCACTCTCATTCTCAGCACAGCATATCCTCAGGATCACTGGCGCCTTTACTCATCACCAGGAGCAAAAGACATACTAGACCTGGGCGTTTTTTCCCGTAACCGTTTTCAAAAACGGTTTCTCGTACAATAACGGAATAACAGTTTGTGGCTAGAAACACAAACTGTTTTTATAAAAACGATGACAAGGAGCTACGAGTAGAAGGCGACAGTCGCACGCAACGGTTGCAATGCAAAACGTGAAAACGTAACTCGAACACTGTAAACTGTTTCATCCGTTTTTTTCGTTTCACATCGTTTGGCGACCGGCGACGGCGCCAACGCACGGAGAAACTAGTTATTTATGAAACTGTTTTTCAAAACAGTTTTGTGAGAAAAAAAAACGGTTACGTTTCGTTTCACGGAAAAGTCGAAACGACCCAGCTCTAACACATACCCCTACACTCCTTACAGCGCAGAGAGATACATAAAGGTAAAATGCAAGCTGCAAAATAAACATATCCATAAGGTGCTTCCAAATTCGATGCCAGTACTTTCAGAGTTGATAGTACTCGTCCTTAGAAGTAGACTTAAGTACAAACCTAATTTAAAGTATCAAAAAAATGTAGTTGGGATGGCCCCAAAAATATACAACAAATTACCTAAATGTATCGCAGATATTGACCATGTATATAAGTTCAAAAAAACTTTAAAAGATTTTCTAAGTCGTAAATGTTACTACTCAATTAAGGATTTTTTAGATGATAAGGAAATATGTACAGTTTGACATGCATGCTCACACTATTTGTATGCCGTAAGGCGCCACATAGCGAAACTGTATTTTTTTTTTTATAACATCTCTATGTAACCTATGATGGACAAATAAATAATTTTATCTTTTATCTTTATCTTTAAAGTTTAATGTTAGTTTTTGGAGGAAATGAGGAAAACAGCGGTGCCACTTAATAACACCCTGTTAATGAGATAGTTAGAATTCAAAGATTAGACTTCTTTGATTATCGTATGAAACCTCTTGACTGTCACTTAACTGGCCACTTCAAGCTAGTTACCTTCTTACATTTTTCCCGCCACTCTTAATCAATATCATCGAATCATGACAGAAAGAGATAACCACCTTGCCAGTTAAATGCACAGGAGGATTATGTTTGGGCAGAATTTTAATTTAATTATTTTGTTCGGTAAAAGAAAACAACAATTTTACATGAAAAGTTTTCTTAATTCCTATTTAAAGTAAATTATTTTGATGTAAGTTAACATCTCTTAATTGGCATCTAATTTGTAAGCAACTGATATACATAATATATGTATGCAACCTAACCTATACACGAAGGAAAAGAAAATACACAAAGTTACACGATAAAACTAAAACCTGGTTATGTACAAACACGTACAGTATTTATAAGTATGTACATAACCCAACCCAAGTCCTTAAGACCCACGTACTAACTGAATAACCCTATGGGCGCCAATGTAGGCCGGCCAGCCGGCTGGTAAGAAATAAAACTATAGTTTATATACAATAAAATAATAAAATAAAGAAGAAATATGTATGTGTCTTCTCGCTCCACCGCCTTCATCCACCAAGTTATATAACAACTCATTCACATTTCAGGCTGTTCGTCTGTTGAATGCTTTGCCGTTGCATATAAGATGTGCAAAATCACTTCAAATTTTCAAAAATCTGTTGAAACAATATTGCTTGTCCCTGCCTTAAGTTGCCTTGTTGTCCTGTAATATATTTATATAATTGTATTATAGTTTGTATGTATGTATTATTATTATTATTGTGTGCTATTGTGGGCCTTTATATGCCGCTTCGACCAGCAGGTGATCTATTGTGGCAGCCCTTTGTTTTAGATTTCACCGTTAAGACCCGTTGCCTCTAAGAAATTCCAGATTCTTTGGGCGGTGATATGTTGTACCTCTTCTGGGTGCACGATGTGCCGCCCTAGGTGGATACTTCTTTTGTGCATGAGTGGTCCGCAGGAGCAGAGGATGTGCATTGCTGTTTCCTCTGTCTCCTGGCAGAACCTGCAAGTTGTGTCCTGTGTCATACCCATTTGAAACAGGTGCTTGTTTAATTTGCAATGTCCTGTCAGAATTCTTGTCACTGCGCAGGTTTTGTGTCTTCTGAGTTGTAATAGCTCTTTAGACAGTTTATTGTTGTACCCTTTGATCAAGGCTTTAGCATGTTTTTGTCCTTTGGCGAACTTCCACAACTTTATTGCCTCTGATTTTACTGTGTTGTTTAGCAGAGAATATGCTTTCCGTTTTGTGATACCACAGAACGGTTCTGGGCCGACCAGGGTTGTGTCTGCGCCCTTCCTTGCAAGTTCATCTGCTTTTTCATTTCCTACTATGTCGGAATGTCCTGGTACCCATCTAAGTATGACTTTGTTGGTATTAGCCAGGGTGTTTAAATTGTTTTTACAGTTCTGGACTAGTTTAGAGTAGGACTCTAGGGATTCTAGTGCCAGCAGAGCAGCTTGGCTGTCTGAGTTGATGTAGATGTGTTGGTTTCTTAGGTTTCTTTCAAGATTGAACTCCACGCATTTATTTATTGCGAAGAGTTCAGCCTGATAGATTGAGGCCTCTTTCCCCATGCTGACGCTAGCTTTGAGCTTTGGCCTCTCACCGTAGATACCGCATCCAACATCGTCACCTTTTTTAGATCCATCTGTATACCAAACGTGGCTTCCTTCCTTGAAGTCCATTTGGTCGTTTAACCATTTGTCTCTCGGAGGTATTTCCACTGTATACAGTTTGGTGAATTTGCATTCCACGTAAGTATCGTCAGTGGGCATGTTTAGTTTTTTGTTATCAAAAACAAGGGCCTCCAGTTTGACTAGCGCTTGAGAGCGCAATTTTGGCCTTGTTAGTGTGCATATCCTGTAGATGCACTGCTTCGCCTCCTTTTGCACATGCAGGTGGAGTGGCGTTAGATCGAGCAGTGCATCCAAGGCTGCCCCCGGTGTTGAGCATAAAGCTCCTGTAGCTGTTAAGCAAGCTGTACGCTGTAGACTGCTTAACATTGTGATGGCTGTCTTTTGGTTGGCTTTGTTACACCAGACTGCAGAGGCGTATGTGATTACAGGCCTCACTACCGCTGTGTAAAGCCACAAAGCAATTTTGGGTCTTATGCCCCATCTTGCTCCTGCCATTCGACAGCAAGTCCACATGGCCATTTTTGCCTTTTGTATTATACTTTTCAAATGAGCGTTCCAAGTTAGCCTTTGGTCAAAAGTAACTCCTAGGTACTTGACCTCATTTGAGTACGATATTTCCTGTCCATTCAGTTTTAGTTTGGCGAGCTTGTCTAGTTTCCTTTTTTTTGTAAAGGGCACTAGTACTGTTTTGCTCGCATTGATGGACAGGTCATTCTCTTTGCACCATTTATTTATGGTGTTAAGCGCTCCTTGCATTAAGTTCGAGATTGTGTGGAGGCACGGACCTTTGATTATGACTACAAGGTCGTCGGCATATCCTTGTGTGTCATAGTCTAGGTCCTTCATAGTTGCTAGGAGTTGGTCCACTGCTAGGGTCCATAGTAGTGGGGATAGTACGCCTCCTTGTGGACATCCTCTTGTGGTGTAGAATGTATGCTCAGTTGCATTGAGGGTCAGAGTGACTATTCTATTCGAAAGCATGCTCTGGATCCATCTGATGGTGCTTTCGTCCACGCCCTTTGATGCCAATCCCCTGAGGATAGTTTCTGTGGGTGTGTTGTCGAAGGCACCCTCGACGTCAAGGAAAGCACATAGAGCTGTTTGCTTGTCCTCTAGGGTTTTATGCACTTTGTCGACCAGATCAAGTAGTGCAGTTTCCGTAGATTTCCCCTTTTGGTAAGCATGTTGGTTCAGACTTAGTGGTCTGACTGCCAGGTATTTGGCTCTTATGTGCTGATCAATGACTCTTTCCATCGTTTTAAGTAAGAAAGATGATAGACTAATTGGTCTGAAGGATTTGGGCTGTGAGTAGGACTACCCAAGTTTTTCCCTGCTTTTGGTATGAAGCGTACCTTGACTCTAGTCCATTGTTCCGGTATGGTCCTCCAAGCAAAGCTAGCTCGGAATATTCTTACCAGGTGCGGAAGGATTAGGTTTTGTCCTTGCTGTAGTAATGCAGGAAAGATACCGTCCTCTCCCGCCGATTTAAATGGTTTGAATTTTTTCAGTGCCCATATAACTTGGTTTGGTCTGAAGATATTTGCAGCCAAATTCCAGTCGTTGTTATGTGCCCTCCGGGCTTGTGTGCTCCTTTGGGTGCATAACTGAGTATCACTGGTGGGGTAAGAACCTGGGAAGTGGATAGTTCTGAGCAAGTCCATTGTTTCCACCTCCGTGGTCGTGAAGCTGCCATTAGGTCTTTTAAGTAGGCCTAGGTAATTGGTTGGTGTCTTGGAGAGAATTTTGTGAATTCTCGCTCCTTTATGTGTTTGGGCGATCTCTTCACAGAACTTCCGCCAAGACCTCCTTTTTGCTTTTCTGATCTGTTTGTTATATTCAGTCAATGCTCTACCATACCTTTCCCACTCGTTTGGTCTGGTTGAGTGATTGAATATGCGACGGGTGGACACACGGAGCTTTTCTAGTCTTCTGTTCCACCATGTCGTAGTGTATTGTGTGATTGATTCTCTCAATGGGCAGCTTAGTTCGTAGGCCTTATAGATGCCTTTGGAGAGTTGGTTTACTGCTATGTTGAGGGAATCTGGATTTTTGACATATTTTGGGATATCCTTTAGATGGTCCTCCAGGTGAGCCTTGTAGGCTTCCCAGGAAGTTTCTTTTGGATTTCTCCGTGTTTGTGGTTCCATATCTAACGGGCCCTTTACACTAAATATAATATGTTTGTGGTCCGACATTGAATTCTCGCAACTAACGTGCCAGTTAATGAGGCAGTTTGCTGCCTTTTCAGTTGCAAAAGTTATGTCTAATACTTCTTGTCTTGCCCTGGTCACGAAGGTTGGCGTGTTGCCCCTATTTAACAGGTGTAGACAGTTAGTAAAAATAAATTCTGAGAGTAACTCACCCCTTTTGTTGATGCCGGTGCTCCCCCAGATGGTGTGATGAGCGTTTGCGTCGCAACCCACAATCAGTTCTGCCTTTTGTGCTTCAGCGTACTCTACAACTTTAGCCAGTTCTTCTGTGGGATCATGTTTTTCTCCGGGCAGGTAGGCGGAACAAATCAACACCTTTCGTGAGCCCTTTCCTTTGAGATCAACATACGCAGCTACAAGATCATCGCTGCATAGTTCTGTAACAGGCAAGAAATTCATGCTTTTGTTAAACACGATGCAGGCCCTTGGTTTGGAACCTTTTTCGTGTATTAATACCTTACCTGCTTTGTTAAGTCCTATTCCCATGGTTTTGGTGTTGATCCATGGTTCTTGTATGAGGGCGATGTTTAGGCCATTTTCGCCGAAAAGTTTTTCCACGACCGCTGTGGCCGCGATGGCGTGGTGTAAGTTGGCCTGCAGAAACGTCACCCCCCCGTGAGCTGCGTCGTTATTGGCCGCGGCGCTGGGCGTGGGCCTGCCCTTGCCGGCCCCCTCTTCCTCTACCCCTGGAGCGGTTGGAGCCCCTATTGCCCCCCCTGTTGGTGGGAAACCGCCGTGTCCCCGATGTACCCGCTGTGGGATGGGATGCAGGGTTGGGAAGGACTGCCCGTTTTGGTCCCGGAAGGACCTTTCGGGCGGGTGTGTGGTTGGGGTCCTTCGATGTGGACGGGTTTTGCGGTGGTGGGGTTGGGGATGTGTCGGGTTCCGGCTGTTGGGCCTTGGGGGTACCCTTTAGCCGAAACTGGACCTTTCGGAAGCCTAGGCTTGCCTTTAGGTCCATCTTTCGGAGATTCTCCACTGACTGGTCGTCTAGGGCTACGGTCAGCATGACCCCGCCTTTCTCGACCTTTGTGTGGAGAATCTTCCAATACTCTGTGTACAGCCCGAAGTTCTGTGCACAAAGTAGCGACAGGGACATCTTCACGTCGGAGTCGCGTAGGTCAGGGATGAACACCATCCCTATGTTTGGCTTTGGAAGCTCATTTTCAGGTATGACCCTGAGGTTGGCTTCTGGCCACGGCTTGAGGGATGGTGTCTTCTCTTCAAGCCAGGCTTTGGACCGCTGGTCCTCGCACGTAATGAGCAACCAGCCCGGCTTGTGCGCATAGCCTACGAATTTAGGTCCCTCGGCCATCTTCAGAGTCGAGATTTTCTGCAGGATGGTGTAGCAGAGAGACTCCAGTTGAGTGTCCGTCATCGGACTGGAGTCCTTGATCCCGACTCTGATTTGGCTTAGGACCTCGCTGTAGGCCTGCGCTGGTTGGGGTTGGATTATGGGTTGGGTAGGGGGGGTTTCACTCACCCTCGGGTTTTTGGGTAGGTTACCCTGTGGTGATTCCTCCTCCGAGCGGAGCCGTTTGACCGGCTTTTGTCCGGGTTTGGATTGTGAGCCCCCAAACTTGTAGCCCATCTTTTTGAGTTCCGCAAAGCTCTTTACGGACAGTTTTAAAGCCTCTTCGTGCTTCAGTCCCAGTCCCACTAGAGCTTTGTAGCGGCCTCGTGTGGAGCCTCCCAATTTCTTGTGAGGCTTGTCGGTGTGTGGATTCTCCGTTGGTGGTTTAGGTCGTTCAACGTCCTTTTCCACTGTGTCGGTGCTCTCCACCACCTCCATTGCTTGCTCTGACATTTGGGCGGTTTCTTCCGCGCATACTGTCAGGGGCAGTAGTTCCTGGCATAGGTCTTCCAGGGTACCTTCAGTTTTTTTATTTTTTTCTTCCATGATTAATCCCACGAGAAGCTAGGGAAGTTGGGTCCGTTCCAGCAGAGCCCCGCTTGCTGGAATAAGGCAAAAGTTCTCCTCGAGGTTGCCCGGTATCGAGGGTCCACCGTTAGCGACTGAGCTCCCCCTCAGTCACGCATCTCTGGGCACGGTATGGTTGTATGTATGTATCTATGTATTTATACTATGTTGTGAAAGTATGTATTTGAGTGCGGTTGTCATGTAATGTGATGTATGTGTTAGTAAGCTTTTCTTGATGTATTCCTGCACTACCTGTTTACAACTCTTCTTGAATTTTTCCTGCTACCTAAAGGTTGTCTGGAAGAGATCGCTCTGAAGCGATAAGACCGCCTGTTGTTACCTTTATTTATTTAGTGTACTCTTGTAACATGTTTTTCTTATGTTGTGGTGCAATAAAGAATATTATTATTATTATGTACAGAATGGGTAAATTATTCAGACAGTACGGAGCATGTACTTAGCTAAAGATCACTGGTCTTAATAGTAGAGACGCCCGTAAGGTGATAGCCGCAGGTTTTAGATAGCCTCGGAGTTCCCACGGCTGGGTAGGTCAAGAGCACACCTTCAGGTAGCTTGGAGGCAGCGGCGCAGACGAAAGTGTAAGCAACAGCCGAGCAGCGGTCAGTAGTAACGGTTTGAAGCTTAACCAGGCATAAAGCTTGTGCTGACTTCTGGCCGAAGGGTGTCGTGTTTCGACGGTTCCGGGGCAATCTGCCGAATCCTACACCGGAGATGACGATGCAACGGCGCCACGCCGTCTCGTCGCCTAAATAGTATTATTTGTTCTTTTTAGTTTCGTGACGCATTGGTTATTACTGTAATGTCACGTAAATGTATTTGTCAATAAATAAATAAATAAAGGGCCGGAAGCAATCCTTTTTTTATTACAGGTTCAAACCTATCCGAGCCTCACTATAGGTTGACGCTAGTGACGGCTAAATGAGGCTTTGATTGGGTTTAACAAAAAATATAATATGCAGAACACAGAACATACCTGCAAAGTGGCAGCACTTGTATGCATTATTTATTTAATTATTATTTATTGAATAAACAGAATATATAAACTTAATTATTAACAGGGTCCCACAAAACT
Source organism: Epinotia ramella (assembly GCA_947578815.1). Taxonomy (NCBI): domain Eukaryota; kingdom Metazoa; phylum Arthropoda; class Insecta; order Lepidoptera; family Tortricidae; genus Epinotia; species Epinotia ramella. The sequence goes on along the minus strand of OX388226.1, from coordinate 1,876,996 downwards.
GTCGGAACAGTTTGTCTGTGTGATCACTTCATAGTACAGAGTTTACTAATTTGTACATACTTAAGTTGTGTTTGTAAATGTTACATACAGCTATCCCTAAGTACACTATTTACGAGCATCGATAATAGCGAGAACTGTACATAATATAATGCATTAAGTGTTATGTTCATTTCACCTAAAATATATATTTTTAAACGAATGCGTAAGCTAGTGAAAGATTCTGCAAGGTGAGAAAAAACACGGCCGTCTGCCAGCGCGCTAGCGGCCGCGCGGCGAAGGTTTTCCCGTGATACACTTTCACGGTCTCTGTAAGGTTCTATTTTTTTTTTATACTTACCCTATGTGTGTCCCAATGCTGGGCAAAGCCTCTCCCCTCGACTGCCAGGCTCTGAATAAAAATGTGGGAGCTAGTAGTGTTTAAGGTTGCGGTCTTCTCTAAGCTTGATGTTCTACTTGGGCTGCTGCAAATATGAGCGAGATGGTATTCCGCAGTGCCCCACTTTTCTTAGGTAGTGTCGGGTTACTCACTCGTGAGGCACCTCATCTGTCATACTCATTTCATTAAATTGTCGCATCACTTCACGCTTGAAAAATGTACTACTTCATTCCCCACGAGGCACCGACTCGCTCCTATAAGGTCGCCATCGTCACCTCGCGCTAAATTTATCCCTCAAACCTCAAAGCCTCGCCCGTCGAGGTCCGGACTCGCCACACTTGAAAAATCTTGTTTTTACTAAACGATATGATACAGAGAAAGAATATGCGTATTATCTCATTTGTCCCTCCACGCACTCCAGCTCAAAATCTCTTTAGAGACAACAATATACTCACCCTGCCCCGCAGTACATATATGACGTTGCCAAATACGTCGTAGAGAACATCGACACTTCGACAGACTGTTCTGTTAAAAACGAGTCCTCCTGTCGGGGGCTACAGACGAAGATGGTTTATTTTTCCATTATAAGTCATAAGTCATTTATTAATAATATTCAAAATATTACATGTCATCATTCTTAAATTAAATTGTACACATTTATGGATATTCATTATTATTGTGGTAACTTGTAAAATTCCTTGATGTCATGAAAAGAGTGAGTGAGAAGCCACGATTTTAATTTTCTTAAGAAAGATGAGATACTATCCGCGCATTTTATGTTCACGGGTAGTTTGTTGAACACTTTTGGCCCCACATTAGAGATGATTTTAGTTGACTTGGTCAGTCGAGTGGTTTGTGTGAGGAGTTGGTTTATGGACCCCTGCCTTGTGCGAGTTATCTTTTTATTGGGAAATATGACGTTGCCAAATACGTCGTAGAGAACATCGACACTTTTCCCAATAAAAAGATAACTCGCACAAGGCAGGGGTCCATAAACCAACTCCTCACACAAACCACTCGACTGACCAAGTCAACTAAAATCATCTCTCATGTGGGGCCAAAAGTGTTCAACAAACTACAGTCGAGTTCATAAATATATGTACACTTTTTTACCTAATCGAACGCGTTTGCATACTAATTGTTAGCGGCCGCATTCGAGTTGGTAAAAAAGTGTACATATATTGGAGTACTCGACTGTACCCTGAACATAAACGCCACTAACTCGATGTATATTAGACCAGTCGATGAATATGAAATAATTAAACTAATACGACAAATGAAGAACAAAAAAAGCTTCGGTCAGGACGAAATACCATCAGCCCTAATAAAAAAATGCGCTGCTGAATTAGCAGTCCCATTATCACGGTTAATAAACCAATCATTTAATGAAGGCACATATCCAGAACTACTGAAAACATCAAAAATTAAGCCAATATTAAAGCCAGGCGGCGTTGCTACCAACCCTAATCAGTACCGACCTATTGCTCTTTTACCAGCTATGTCAAAAATCTTCGAGAAAGCAATGTCAACCCGATTATACATTTTTTTGGAAAAATATGATATCCTGGATGCAAATCAATATGGATTTAGGAAACGCCACTCGACATCTCAGGCAGTCTATAAGTATATGACACACGTACTAGAAAACATTAATAATAAGAAATACAGTGTAGGACTACTCTTGGATATGACCAAGGCGTACGACAAAGTGTCTCATGGAATTTTGCTATCCAAACTATCCGGTATGGGAGTACGAGGCATAGCCCAGAAATGGTTCCAATCGTACCTGCAAAACCGGAAACAATATGTACAAGTAGACCATCACGATAACAAATCTAGACAAATATCAGTCGTCAACTCTCCTCTGCGACATACCACCTGCTCACTACCACAGGGAAGTGTACTGGCTTGTACCCTGTTTTTATCGTACATTAACGACTTACCTAAAGTTATGGACACCGACACGAAATGTGTTATGTTTGCAGACGATGTCTCCCTCCTATTAAACACTACAAATAGCGTCGAATGCAATTTCCAGTTATCCCACCTTTTGCACACCGTCAAAATATGGCTCGATGATCATAATTTAGATATTAATTTAAACAAAACAAAAATAATTCAATTTAAACCTGCTCAGAGAAAACCGCTAGAATTAAATCTGCAAATTAATGAAAATAAAATACAAGAGGTGAATAACTTTAAACTGCTCGGCATAACAATAGACACTGCACTAAACTGGAAGGAACACGTACAAAATACAAAGACCAAAATAGCCAGATTTGTTTACGCACTGAACATATTAAAGTCAAACACAAATTTGGAGTCCGCCTTGTCAGCATATTTCGCTTACATAGATTCGAGTCTCCGATATGGCGTGGTCCTGTGGGGAGCCAGCGCAGACGCCCACAAACTCTTCATAATGCAAAAAAAGTGCATTCGAATTCTAGCGAATGTACGCATACCTAACAGCTGCCGCCCCCACTTCATAAAAAATAAACTCTTGACACTACCCTCAATATATATACTAGAAGTTGCGACGTTTGTTCGTAAATATCCAGAACTATTTCCCGAAAAACCTGACACCTTTAAAACTAGGAAGCAATATAGAAATAAATTGTTATTGCCTAAATGTAACTTAGCTATGTATAAAAAAGGACCGCAGTATAAATGCATACTAATCTTTAACAATATCCCAGATGCGATCAAATCGCAACCTAGTGACGAGGTCTTTAAGACTCAACTTAAGAATCTATTAATAGAAAATTGTTATTACTCGGTAGACGAATTCCTTGACGACAAAAATTTAGTATTATATAAACTACAATAAAAATAGGACATATGATTTTAGGTAGTTTTAGATCTCAGACATGAAATTATTGCAATAAAATGCGATCACTAACTAAAGCTTTTGACATAAATATACTTAATTTATTTGACATATACCCTAAATGTGAATAAATAAGTAGGTTAAGTTTTAGTTTAGAATTAATATTGTAATTTATTGTGTGCCCTTACAGGGTGTCATGAATTGACTTAACTAAAAATGTACCACCTTATTATGTATGCATGACATAACAATGAATAAATGAATATGAATATGAATATGAATAAAATGCGCGGATAGTATCTCATCTTTCTTAAGAAAATTAAAATCGTGGCTTCTTACTCACTCTTTTCATGACATCAAGGAATTTTACAAGTTAACACAATAATAATGAATATATCCATAAATGTATACAATTTAATTTAAGAATGATGACATGTAATATTTTGAATATTATTAATAAATGACTTATGACTTATAATGGAAAAATAAACCATCTTCGTCTGTAGCCCCCGACAGGAGGACTCGTTTTTACTGCCGCTGCCGATAGTACGATATATGCAAATTATTAGATGGTTACCTCATTTGAAGTAGTAGGTACATTGTACCACCTCATTTTTGGAAATGAGGTGCTCATACAAATTTATTTTAATTTCATGTCCTACCCAACACTACTCTTCGGTAACATCCCACATAGGTAGGTACCTAGTTTACTGCGGTCTTTTTAGTGTTCCGTACGCAAAGGGTAACAACGGGACCCTATTACTAAGACTTCGCTGTCCGTCTGTCTGTCTGTCACCAGGCTGTATCTGAAGAACCGCGATAGCTAGACAGTTGAAATTTTCACAGATGATGTATTTCTGTTGCCGCTATAACAACAGATAATAAAAACATAATAAAATAAATATTTAAGGGGGGCTCCCATACAACAAACGCGTTTTTTTTTTGCTGTTTTTATAGATAATGGTACGGAACCCTTCGTGCGCGAGTCCGACTCGCACTTGGCCGGTTTTTTTATGGTCCTGTCATTGTTATTTTGAATTATTTGCAGACCCGTGGCAAGACATCGACAAGAACGGCGGCCAGGTCGGCTACAAAGGCTTCGTGAGTCTGAAGGAGCGGTACCCTCACCTCAAGGTCACCATCGCCATCGGGGGCTGGAACGAGGGCTCCCTGAAGTACTCCAAGATGGCGGAAACCGAGGAGAACAGGAAGAAGTTCATCGCCAGCGTCATGACGTTCTTGGAGTTAGTATTTTTATTATATTTTGCGACTGTGGTACACAAGTATACAGCCAACAAGTATAGTTTCAAGTCTAGACCGAAAATTTCTTCGGACACATTAAATAAACACATATTAGGGGATAATCATGAACAAATCGAACAAGCCTCATGGTAGCCTCAGTAAGGCAACGTCACATTATGTTTACTAGACGACGATACAATTAATAGACATAAATAGGCACTTAAATACATAGAATAAATATCCAAGGTTCAAAAACAAATATTTATCGTTACCGAGATTCTAACCCAGAGCCGTCAGCTTCGTAGACAGGCTCACTACCCACTAGCGTAAACCGGTCGTCACAATAATCTACTTAACTTTTTATTTATTGTCACGTGTTATACATACATGTATAGTTGCATTTAGTTATATCCTGGAACCAATCAGAAATCTAATAAATCCATGTTTTATTCCAGTAAATACAAGTTTGATGGTTTAGATCTTGATTGGGAGTACCCGACGAGACGGGACGGCAGGCCCGAGGACAAAGTCAACTACGTCACCTTGGTCAAGGTAAGTTGTACCACGGCGGTGGCAAACAACCGTAATGCCCGCTGCAGAACATCCCCTGTTATCGACGGAAATTCTGCAGACGCCATGGAAAGTGTTAAAACTTCTCCCAGTATACAATAGAGTCACAAAAACTATAGAACACCGAGGTGACGTCCAGGAGACGTGCTCACTTTTTGTACATAAACGCCGTCTGTGAGACGTCGGTCGCCCCGTAACCTACTCGTGCGCACTCGCTGCGGTTGCAGTCTTGGCTGCGGCTACAGGACCCCAAAAAACAACGCTAACGGAAAGGAAAGCCTCAGATGCCAAACATCATCATTATCATCATCATATCAGCCGAAAGACGTCCACTGCTGGACATAGGCCTCCCCCAAAGAGTGCTAAAGTGACCGGTCCTGCGCCACCCGCATCCGGCGGACTCCCGCAACCTTTACCGTAAAATACTTTTGAAATAAAATTGGTGAAGTCTGTGAGACGCCACGTCAGTTAAAGGTTAAGTTTAATGAACAAGGGGGTAAATGTTTTGTAAAACTTTTCAGGAACTAAAAGAAGCGTTCGAGTCCAAGAATTACCTTCTCACAGCAGCGCTGGGCGCCGGCAAAGAGACTATGGATGCCGCTTACGACCTTCCTAAACTTAGCCGGTACGTTAACTAATGAATTTAGTGGAAATATGTGAAGAACCGGCGCAGGACCGGTCATTGTGGAACTCTTTGGGGGAGGTCTATGTCCTATGAAGATTTGAAGAAGAGAGACAGGTTAAAAACACGAGGGGCCACATGTAGTGAGATGTTTTTAAGATGTCCGTATGATCATGAACAGCTTGCCGTGCCTGCACCGGGCGCTCTGAAAGTGTGGGATAATATAAAAACTACCGTTCTTTCTGTTAGGAGTAACTAATGCAAGACAATTTATTGAAGAAAACATCGTTTCTAAACTATTTTAGAACCAGTAACGCCATCTTGATCCAGTTTGAACTTTAATGAAATATATTTATATAATAGCTGTCCCAAAAATCAATTAATCTTACGAAGTCGAACAGTGCCCATTGTTTATCAGTTCCTAGGTATACAAACGCCAACACAGTTAGCTGACCATTTTGTGTTTATATAGAACCTTATTACAATGCATATAAAGTGCACGGAGGATGGTCAGTTAGCTGTGTTGTCTATAGTATTAAATGTATGGAAGATTGAATTTTCGGATAGATACAGTTTAGTCTGTAACCTATTATTGATACCGTTTGATAGAGCTCGTGAAGCACTTTCAGGATCAGTAACCAGTTTTTCGATATCTTGTATAGTTTAGAAATAACTCTTTCGTAACTATTTTTGTTGCGTGATGCCCATCGAAATATTTCACGCGCCGCCATTTGAAGTTTTATTAATTTTCACGAAAGGCTGTTTTTTTACTTAATACAACGACGGTGGCAAACAAGCGTACGGCCCGCCTGATGGTAAGCGGACACCGCAGCCTATAGACGCATGCAACTCCAAAGGAGTAACATGGGCGTTGCCAACCCTTGATATGTTTGAGGATTCGCTGTGTTGAGAGCTGAAGGAACAAATTCCCTCGCTCTCAACACAACGCATCCTCGGGAGCTCTGGCGACCTTGCTCACCTCCTCCAGGAACACAACACTACTACAGAGCAAGTAGTAGTGTTATTATGGCTGTGTAACTAATGACGGCCGCGACTTTTTAAATTAGCATAGCGTGATTGAGACAGAAGTCGCGTAACGCGCAAATTCCATAAAAAGTTGCGTCGGCAACGTGCGGGCGACCAGCACTGCGAGATGCGCGTTAATAGTTGCGTCGCCGTCGCAAACTAGTTTTCGATAAGTTGCTTCGTGTGCAGACCGCCATTTAAATACATGTGCCAACGTGTTTGGTCGCGTCACAGTTGACAACTAGTTTGTTTTGGGTTGCCCCGTGTGAGAAAGGCCTAACACTACGCGGTTTCATCATCATTATCAAATTTCGATCATAGTGGAAAATTGAAAAATTATTCGCCACGAGCGGGATTTGAACCCACAACCTCTGGAATCCGTCCATCGCTCTGCCAATTGAGCTACCGAGGGTCCGCTAATGGCGACGAATCTTTCAATCCCTTCCACTATTGTATTTACCCCACTATTGAAATTTGAAATTTCGTTAGCGAACGTTTCTGCTTAATAAAAACATTTTAATATCATCTTTGTCGTCATGTTTCAGATACCTGGACTTCATCCATATGATGTGCTACGACTACCATGGAACGTGGGACGGCGTGGTGGGATCCAACGCGCCGATATCTGCGCCTGCGCCTGATGTGCTCAGCTTGGTACGTACATGCTGATTTTTGAAGGGGCAAACAAAACACATTGTACGTTGCACGAATGAGGTAAAAATTACTTTGCTTAAGGCATATTGCCAGTCCTTTTATTCGTGCAGCCTGTGGGTGAACTTTACCCAAAGGGCAGTCAATGCTCTGAGAGTTCAATATAATAACATACTCAGGATGCTGTTGGGTCTGCCCAGACACTGCAGTGCCTCAGGCATGTTTGCGGAAGCCCGTATAGATGGTTTCCAAGCTGTTATTCGGAAACGGGTCGCTTCCATCAAGCACCGCGTGGCGGCCAGCACCAACAGCATTCTTGGTGGGATCGCCAGTAGGCTAGATTGCCCCATAGCGATGCACTGGGATAGCCTCCATGTACACTCATTGCATCGGTTTGTTTTATTATAGTTCTAGATTTATGACATTGTAATATAATTAGTTAATTTGGGTATTGTTATTTTTAAATATGCTGAAATTTTTTATGTAATCTAATTTAATTTACTCGAGCTTATTACTACTACTAAGATATTATTTAATTACTTTATTATTATTATTATTTATGAGACATGCACCACTAACACATGATGGATCCTTAGTTATCTGAAATAAATGAATAATAAAAAAAAACTGTGCAATATGTTTACATAAGCGAAACTGACAATAATAAACAATATACCTTTATAACGGAACAAATTATTTAATTAAGTATGTTTTGTTTCGTGTTATTTTTAACGAGGAAGTTACCCCGATCATTTTTTAAACGACATGAGACGACATGTCTTTCAAGAGAACACAGAGAGGGCGCTAGTCTTAGCGGAAATGTAATTGAAAAGTATACAACTTCCGTCACTGTCCTCGTAGCTCAGTTGGTAGAGCAGTCTAGCGTTAGTAGAAAGGTCGCAGGTTCGAATCCTGTCGGGGGCTACAGACGAAGATGGTTTATTTTTCCATTATAATCTGTCTCTCTGTATCATATCGTTTAATAATAAACAACTTGAAAAAGTTATAAAACCCCGACATTTTCATTTAAAAGTTCATTCGCATTCAATTGTTTCACTGTGTTGTTGTATTATTATTGTCATTCTTTTATATTCTTATTGCAATGTGTGCGTTGCCCGCCGTGGTTTCACCAATGGTTCCAACGGAAGACCAGCGCTGGTAATCGCCAGCACCATGCTGAGTTGGGACCATTTCGTGACGTGTTTTATTTATATCTTTACTCGGTGTTTGTCGTTCTGTGTGTGTCACGAATAAATGTTTTACTTTCTTTCTTTCTTTCAAGTATCTCCAAACCAACTGAACTGATTTTGTTACAACATAGCTAAGAACCATCTCGATCACATCAGCTTTCGGACAAACAAACCGCATTAAAAACGGTCATTTCGTTTAGGAGCTACCATGCTACAAACAGACACATAGACACACACACACATACACAGACACATTTTTGCCTCGGGGGTTAGTAGGTTGCTTAACTTTTTCGGGACTTTGCCATCTTTCGGTAAATGGGTCAATCAAACATTTCTTGTGCCGTCACGGAGACAGCATGAGAGTGTTTCTTGGAAAACTTGTTACAACCCGGATATACTAACTTGGTTCTAGAAGATCACCTGAAGATGGATGGGTTTAAAAAGTCAACATCCTCATCATCCTCTTAGCGTTATTCCCGGTAATGCCCCTAAAGGAGCCCTGGGTCCGCTTTGACAACTAATCCCAAGATTTTCGCATAGGCACTAGTTTTACGAAAGCGACTGCCATCTGACCTTCCAACCCGGAGGGAAAACTAGACCTTATTGGGATTAGACCGGTTTCCTCACGATGTTTTCCTTCACCGAAAAGCTAACCGTAAATATTCCGTACATTCGTTCCGAAAAACTCGTTTCACTCGAGCCGGGATTCGAACCCGCGACCGCCGCTTGACAGCCGCATGCCTGAACCACTAGGCCACCGTAGCTCAACAAAACCCTATAAAAACACGGTTTTAAAAAGTGACCCAGGCTACTATACTAGCGATAGAAAACAGATTCAACCAAATATGTATCCGAATTTCTAATCTTTACTTTTTGTTCTTCCAGGAATACACAATAAAGTACATGCTAGAGCACGGAGTAAGCCCCTACAAGATGGTGCTAGGCCTGCCGATGTACGGGCGCACCTTCGTGCTCCAGGATCCTGATGTGGAGAAGGTGGAGTTTGGCAGGACCCCAGCCAAGAGTGCAGGGTTCCAGGGACCGTATACCAGGGAAGCAGGATTCATGGGATATAACGAGGTAATACTGGACAAGGTCCTTAATTTATTTAAGAAACACACATATACATATTAAATACTTAGCATTGAATCAGCCTAAGGAACCAAGCAGAGAGAAAGCTAGACCTTATTAGGATTAGACCCGTTTCCTTCCGATGTATTTTTAAACACAAGCTTAAGTTTATGACTAAAAATTAAATCTAAACTGGCAAGCAAGATGCTGGCAGCATTACCTAACTGAATGGCTAAGCTCATTCTTTGTGCGAAGAAGCTGCCAGCTTCGAGGTCTCTCTGAAAAGGATTAGTTCTTCAGGGCCAAAATTATAGGCTCCATGTATAAGTGGCTCCTCCCCAGGAGCCACTTATACATGGAGCCTATAATTTTGGACGCCCCCTGGTAACAGAGCCCTGGCTTCTTCCTGGTCTCTAGGTGTCAACATAACTCATCCTCCTAGCGTTATTCCCGGTTGTGCCCTAATCGAACCCGGTTCGGCTTTGACACCTAATCTTAAGATTTGGTATACGCACTACTTTTACGAAAGCGACTGCCATCTGACCTTCCAACCCAGAGGGAAAACTAGACCTTACAGGGATTACGCCGATTTCCTTACGATGTTTTCCTTCACCGAAAAGCTAACGGTCAATATTCCGTAGATAGACTCCGAAAAACTCATTGGTACGAGCCGGGATTCGAACCCACGACCGCCGCTTGACAGCCGCATGCATGGACCACTAAGCTACCGCAGCTCCACAACTTACACTATAAACACTATAAATCCTAAAATCGATAAAGGATCGGCAACGCTTGGGTTTCTTATAAAGTAGCTAGCGTCCATAGAGGAATCCTATTGCAATCGCTTAATGTAATGTCTCCCAATTACCTTTTAGATATGCATGGAGCTCTCAAACCAGTCAAGCTCCTGGACCCGAGAATGGGACCACGCCAGCAGCACGCCATATCTTCGCGACGGTGGCCGCGTCATAGCTTACGATGACCCGCAGTCCATTGCTGTCAAAGTCAAGTTAGTGAACTCCATACTCGATTTTATTTTACTTGTTTCTTGAACCATCGTCTGTGGTCTTGTACCGGTCAAATGTCTGCCCCCTGAATGGCCTACAGCTCATTGCTGGTAACGTCAAGTAACTGTTCGTCCACTGCGGTCTTGAACCAGTTTAACTCCTAGATTTGGGAACCATGACAGCAGCATGCCTTATCTTTGCGACAGTGGCCGCGTTTAATCTACGGTAACAGTCAATCGCTGTCAAACTCAAGTAAGTGACCATCCATACACTGGGGCCTTGACACAATTTAACTCCTGGTTTTGATGATCATGCCAGCAGCACGCCGAATCCGCGAGAAGGGAACCGCGTCATAGTTTACGATGACCCACAGTCTATTGCTGTCAAAGTCATGTAACTGTCCATTCACTGTGGTCTTGAACCAGTTTATCTCCTGGATTTGAGGACCACGCCAGCAGCTCGCCGTATCTTCGCGACGGTGACCCACAGTCCATCGCTGTCAAAGTATTATATAAATTCGGTGAAAATGCAATATTATGGTACGGAACTCCTAAACTAAACTATATAACCCCGTCTTGTTTGGACTCATTAGAATTCACTCTATGAGTAAGTAGGAGATGGCTGTGAGGCAAAAAAGCTTGAACCAAAAAGGAGTGTACAGGGAATGTATTAATGGTATGAAATTGTTCCCAGACTGGCGATGTCCCACGGCCTCGGTGGCGTCATGGTGTGGAGCATCGACACGGACGACTTCAAGGGCGCCTGCAACATGGACAGCGCCAGCGACGCCTACGCAGTCTTCACGAACACTTACAAGGAGATCAGGGACAGTCCTGTGCTGAAGGAGGCACTTAAGACCTTGAACCTGCCTGATGGTGAGTTCACCTTGTGATGACGTGTGCCACTGAAACGTAGTCGCTTATTGTAGGCCTTATAAGAGACATGTCACTCAAAGAGCAATGGGAAGGGCTACGCTGGGAGTTTCTCAGCGTGATCGCATCAGATATGAGGGTATCTGCAGCAGAACCAAGGTGCTTAAGGTCTTGAAGTTGCCGGATGGTGGTTAACCCTGTAGCTAGCCTGTCCCTCTTGCCACTTTGGCAGAATTCAGCCCTTGCATATCTCTGAGATGCAAATTCCAAGGTTTCTTGCAAGAAGAATGCAACTTTGTATAGGATAATCAAAAAGTTATAATTAGTATTCAGGTTCTAATCTAGCGCAGCGCGGCTGGCATAACTGACGCCGCGCCGCGAAGCTAGTCGAGAAAGATCTACCCTCCTCATTCTAATTTGCACGGTGCGAGTGAGACAGGAGACCCTCAGTCGCGCGCGAAGCGACTAAATGAAATGAAATGAAATGAAATAAGTTTATTTGCTTAACATTATGTACATAAGATGGTGAGTCAACAGTGTTTAGTCCAGATAATGTCAATACCTTATAATAGTAGGCATGCAAAAATTTGGTTGTTTTTTTTTATTTTTTATATACGTGCATCTAATTAATTATACATTCAGTCGAATTTTATTAAATTATTATTCATACCTTTTTGCTTTAAATTAATAGTACATTAGAATGTAGTAATGGTCAAGTTAAATAGGATATGTCATTTAAAAATTATGTAGGTACCTAATTACTTTAGAAATATTTGATAAGAATGTCAGTATAAGTTAGATTTTGCATTTAAATATTCCTTAATGCTATAGAAATTGTGCTCCCTTAGAAATGCTATAATTGCTTTCCTGAATTTAGTTAAGGGTAGATCTAGCAAGTTTTGTGGTAGGCTATTATATATGTTACTCAGCATCCCATCGACATTCTTACGATTAAAAGCCAAGTTTATTTTAGTAACATGTATCTTGTTTAATCGATTACTTCTGGCATTAGGATTAACTTGTCTTATAAAAGTAAAATGGTCTTGATGTTTTTTTATAAAAATACATATTTCCGCTATATACATGCATGGCAAGGGCAAAATGTTAAGTTTTTTGAACATAGGTTTACATGATTGTCTAGTGCTAATCCCACATAATGCTCTGATGCATTTTTTTTGGGCTTTAAATGCTCTATCTATATCTACAGAGTTACCCCATATTATAAGTTGATATCGTAGAATGGAGGAAACATAACTATGATAGGCATTCAGAGCTGTGTGAATGGATGAAATTTCTTTTAGCCGTTTGAGTGCGTATACAAATCTGTTCACTTTAGTACAGACTAAGTCAATATGTTTCCTCCAGTTGCATTTTCCATCTACAGTCAGTCCCAGGAACACAGTGGAATCAACTATCTCGACCTTGGCATTATCGCACTTTAAATCCAAAGTCAATTTTTGGCTCCTGTTAGTTCCAAATTGTACAGCCTTAGTTTTTTCTACGTTCATTTTGAGATCATTCAACTCCATCCAATTTACTATGTCTGCAAGAGTCGCGTTAATGTCATTTTCAAATGAGTTGATGTTAGTGCATCTGAATAATATCGTGGTATCGTCGGCGAATAGTATACATTTGTGTGTTGTTACATCGGGAAGATCATTTATATACAAAAGAAACAACAAGGGTCCCAAGATGCTCCCCTGAGGTACACCTCGTACATTATGTTTATACTCAGACAGAGCACTAACCTTTTCCTTGTTGATTACTTTCGATATTTCTGTACATTGCTTGCGTTCACTAAGATAGCTTTGGAGCCAATCATTGGCTTTCCCTCTAATTCCATAACTATACAATTTTTTTAAAAGGCTCTTATGATTAACAAAATCGAAAGCCTTTGACATATCTAGAAATAACGCTACGACAGGTTCCTTACGATCGATGGATTCTGTAACGTATTTAACTAAAAAGAACCCAGCTAAAGAGGTCGATTTTCCTTGTTGGAATCCGAATTGTTCTGTCTTTAATAGCTGTTTTTTTAGTATAAAATCGTATAACCTCTTTGCGATAACTTTCTCAAAGATTTTTGAAAGGACTGGAATAAGAGTAATGGGTCTGTAGTTATTCATATCTTGGGCATTGCCTTTTTTGTGTATTGGCTTTACTATAGAGTATTTGAGTCGGTCTGGAAATATGCCTTGGATGATAGAGAGGTTAATCAGGTGAGTTAGAGGTAGAGCTAATTTTTGAGAGCATAATTTAAGTAACTTGGTGCTTATATAGTCATAACCAACCGAATTTGTGTTATTTAATGATAATATAGTTCTAAGTACTTCATTTTCTGAAACAGGACTCAAAAATATGGTACTATTCTGATTATAATTACAGGAACTTGATGGAGCCACTGCAGTCGTATTGTTAGTTAAATCTATAAAGAAATTATTAAATGCCTCCGCTAGCTCTTGGGGATCATTGATGTAGTTGCCGTTGCTATATATTTGATCTATTTGTTTTGTGGGCCCTTTGGTGTTAATATTTCTATGAATTACTGACCACGTTGCTCTACATTTATTCCTTGCGCTGTTAATTGTCTTGTGGTTGACCATCCGCTGGGCTCTATTAATGCATTTTCGTAACGTATTCGAGTATTTAGTGTATTGACTTTTACAAAGTGGTTTATTTGAAGGAGACGATTTTCTGTACGCAAGATAAAGGTAGCGTTTTGTTTTGCAACATTTACGTATTCCTTTTGTTATCCACGGGGAGGTTTTAATCTTATGAGTAATTCTAATCTTTATCCTTGGAAAACATAATTCAAAGAAGAGTAGGTATAAGCTTATCGTGGAAATCACTAAATGCCGGATTAATTTCGTTATTAGTAAGAATATCTTGGAAGGTCAACGAAAACATCGCATTTATAAATTTTTGTGTATTTTCTGTACTAAAGTCTCGCCTGTGCTCATTCCAGCTTGTAAAATATTTTGATTTTCCTATATCAAATGAAATAAATTGTCCTGTATTATGATCAGACAGGCCCAAATTATCGTTTCGAATTAATACCTGTGGTATATTACTGGCTATGAGGTCTATACAAGACAATTGTCGCGTAGGTGCATTAGTATGTATTTTAAAGTTATTAGCTTCCAAAGTACTGATTAATTCTTGACTTATCTTATCAGGTTTCAGAATATTAATATTCCAGTCTCCACACAGAATAACCTTATTCTTGTTTTTATTTATTTTTGAGAGTAAAAAAATTAATTTTTCCAAAAAAATCAGTACATTTGAAGTAGGAGTTCTATAAATACATATGATAATCAGCCCTATTTGTTCTAATTGTATTCCACAACATTCAAACACATAGTTTTCTGAGATCTGTTCGCAGATATGAACTTTTTTGTAGTCTAATTCATTTTTAATTAAAATACATGAGCCGCCCCTCTTTTCTTGAGGACGGGAATAAAAAGATGCCAGTTTGTATCTATTAATGCAAACATTTTGCTCTAATCCTTTCCTAAGAAAAGTTTCTGTTAGGCATAGAATATTAATTGGCTGTTTTTTTTCCACATATTCTTCCAAAACTATTTCTATATCATCCTTTTTTTTCAGGATACTAGCTATGTTCTGGTGTAATAGACAAAAGGTAGTAGAATAGGGTTGATAAATTTTTGCATTTTTGGGTATAGTTTTAGGTTAGAAAGGAATGAGAAAGAGCTGTCTTACTTGTGTCGTTAGTTTTGGAAAGCAGAAAATCTGTTTGTATGCCTATATCCTTTTTCCCTGGAGAGATAAGACCTTTTTGTTCCAGGAGAGTAACTTCATTCAAATGCTCTATGAATAACAGGGTTTTGTTGATACCTTTAAATATCTGCTTCACACCATTGTTATTTACAAAGCCGGTTACTCTGCTAAACATATCGTATTCATAAGACAGTTCAAGATTTGAGTCATGTAAGAAAGAGTAGGTACTCGTACTTCAAGTTATCTTGATACAGTAAATTATTAAATGTTTCAATCCTCCAGTTTAGCATTGAACTTGTCTTTATACATCTGTAAGTAGGTAAACATATAATAAAGTTAGTATAATCTAATTGTAACAAGGTAGATCTTACGAAGTTCACTAAGCACTGGTAGTCCTTGGTTTCCCTAAAATCTTCTTCTCCGATGTATATAATGCAATAGTCCTGTTTTGTGAAATTTACTGTCTTTTTGTTGATGTCATGAAAAAGTTCTTTTATTCCACAGCTAGGCATTAAGTAGTGGCATAACTGTAAGTTCTCTGGGAGTTCACTTCGCGCCACCTGTGTTATTTTATTTCTTTTATCCGCACTTATTAAGCAAAGTTTAGAACTTGCTTTACACTTCTTTATTTCTATTTCAAGTGATGGCGA
The DNA here is from genome assembly GCA_947578815.1 of Epinotia ramella. NCBI lineage: Eukaryota > Metazoa > Arthropoda > Insecta > Lepidoptera > Tortricidae > Epinotia > Epinotia ramella. The sequence continues at coordinate 1,861,154 of OX388226.1, read as the reverse complement.
TCTACTTTTTGAAGAGTTGGTATTCGTAGCACTAGTCTTATTTTTGGATTTTGGAGGTGTTAAAAGTTCATTTTGTCCTGAGTTTGAGATTGGTGTGCTACTTATATGCATTTTCGGAACTAAGGATAATACAGGGTTCCGTGCTTTCGTGTTGGTAGCGATTTTTTTCTTTTTTTTGTTTTTTTTGTTTGGGTACGTTGTAGTAGATTTATTTGGGCCGCTTTCGTTTAATATTGTTTTGTAAGTAAGGTCAATGAGGGCATTTCCGTCATACTTTTTGATAAGTTCACTTTGGCTGGTCATAACTAAGAGCATATTTACTTTTTAATAAACCTGATCACTGTAACAGATTGGGCATTTATTTAACTATACAAATGTACTCATATTAAATTGCTAGTACTGCTGGTTATTTAAATATATTTTTATTTTTAAAACATGTCAGTTGACGGATTTTCCCGACCGTTTGGGGCTATTCCGTCAACCAACGATTTTTCTTGTATCGTGACGTATTACAAACATATACGTCAAGTGAACAAATACCGCTGAACTCTTAATCGAAACTAAACTTTAGCGAACTCAATTTAAGGTTTATTTTAGATTTTATTGCCAAATGATTTTTTTTGGGGCAATTCCGGCCTATTTTCACAGTCAGTAGTAGTAAACCTTTTAAAAAAAATCCCAAACCGTAGGGAAAATCCGTCAACAGACATCATGTCTTTAAAAAAATGGGCTACTGTTTTTGTGTTCACCAGATGCCGCCACTGTTGAGTAAGATCCGAAGTGCCAACTCATTGTTATTATGGGCACGACAATATTTTTAATTTCAAATCATATTTAATAAGTAAATTGATCATTTCATAGCGTAAGTATTGAACGAACAATTTAGCTAAGACCCTAAATGCTCAACAATCGAAGAGCGTGATTACCATCATACTGCTATATTGCCTTTATCGATCAAAATTAATTATTTAACTTTGCAACCGTGCTTACAATTTTAATATTGAAATCGTATAATGATATGGACTAATTAACGCACGCCAAGACGTATACACACCAGATGGGTATGCGTAGTAGACAGGCATTAAAATGTAAACGTAGCTATCTTAAGTATTCCCTCCCAATACAAGTCACACTGCTTGCCAGACGCACGCGTGCTCACGTCACACAAGCGGTAAGTCCTGTCCCACGGAAATGTATACCTTCAAATGCAGTAGGAAGCGCACGTCTAATACATCTGGTGTGCAATGCCTTTACATACAACAATTTTAGTACCTACTGATTTTCAACCGGGACTAATCTCAGTCCGCCGCGCTGAGTTGAAAAACAAATAAAAAAATCAGCAAAATATAAAAATAAATTTGATCCTCTGCAAATTAAACTAATAATCGTTGAAAATAAATTATAGTATAATAATCATAGTTATTATTTAAGTAAGTCGAATCAAAAAGGTTGGCATTATATGAAATGGGGAAATTCCGGCACATGACGGTTTTGCCCATTTCACAATTGACGGATTTGTCTACTCGATCATTTCGTTAGTACCAATATTTAACCACCCATAGTTTCTCACCAACAGATTATAATTGAAAATTCATAAAACTACCATCAAGCATGCATATCGAACTATATAAGAAACACATTTACTAAGCCCTAAACGTACATTTTTTCATCGCACCGTCACGAAAGACAGCAGCCCACTACACTCGCATTCGAGTTCGGAGCGCAACTAAACTTTGAAAGCGGGGTTTTTCCGTTCACTGGCTAGACAGCGCCATCTGTTTTTGACTGCGGGTATAAAATGTTCTCTCTGCTTTACCGATCGAGTCAGTAAGCGTATACTGTTGTTTGAATAGCCACAAACGCCGTTTGACGGAAATGCCCCGCTGACGGATTTGGCCACCCTGACCTTATTGATTTTTTTATTGCAATTTTCCACTGTAGTTTTTAATTTCGTAATCTCGCTGTTCAGGCGGGCGATTTCTTCGTGAGCGATGAGTAGCTGTCCCAATAATTGCTGGTTTATAACTTGGAGGTTTGCAATTTCGGAGCTGTTCAAATCAGGAATATTCGGTAGACTTAGACGACTTTTCCTACTAGTAGAGTCTAAAGTAGAATTCGAGTCCTCGTTATCTGTAGTCATCTCAAGATTTTCATGTGATAAGTGAAAAGATTTTCTTGCGTTTCTCCTTGTGACGAAGTCGATCTTCGGACTTATTGTGTCGGAGTTACTTGATAGGTCAGCGCTTTCTAAGGCAAGCTTTCCCACCCTATCCTGATGGTCGGCGCCTAGATTGCTGACATTATTGTCGCTCTGTTTCTCACTAGGTTGCTCTCCACATAATAAGAGTATCCCTTGTGAGCTAGTATCCGGTTCTGTTACTACTTGTGAGTCTAATTTCTTCTTCTCCTCTTTCTCTTTGAGATTATCATTTCCTCCATAAGAGGAGTCTGAGATATCGAACTGTGGTGTGTCCATTTTCTCTGATCGCAGGGTCGAGTTCAAACCCTCGGTCGGTCGGCCTGGGGAGAGGTTCATAGAGAAAGGAAGCGTTTTCTCTACGTTTTTGCATGCGCTTGAAGATACTACATCCGGTGAGACGCTATCTTTTAAATATCCTTCAAGGGGTACGGAATCTGAGGTCACATCTTTGTTGCTACAAGAAGGAATTTCTTCTACTAAGCAGCAAGTTGTGCTAGACGTACAGGGCGCAACGCGAATTTAAAAGAAAAGAGTGCAAAAAATACTTGAAAATGCAGAAAAGTGACAAACAATCTGTCAGTTTCTTGTCACTTTTCTTGTCACGTTCGCCTTACTGCAGCAATAATAGTACGTGCATTCCTCGTTACTGACGAGCGCAAATTTAAAAAATTGAAAGACAGTACTGTACATTTTAGCGGTCAGGAAAGTGTATGAAATTCCATAACTGTATACTTTATTACCTTTTAACCACGTGTTACAAACAACCAAGTGCTCTTACGTTCAAAGGACTAGCAATTGCTATTTCCCGGCCTCTGCAACAATGTACTATTATTAATCACATTTCTTTTACTGTTATTTTTATTTTCCACAGCCAATCGCTTAGAGAACCTCAGCAGACGAACAGCCTACGTGGCCTCCAACGGTGAACTTTTCCTCCGACTACCCACACCAGAATACTCAAACTACCCTCTAATGCGCACAATCAACGAAGCGACAACCCTTGCCCTAGAAGAGAAGCGCATATTAGACGAAATGGACAGAGTCATGAGAGAAAACGAGATAGAGGATACACCGGCGCCCGATTCGAGCAGTAGGGCTGTCAGCGGCATAAGTTTGTTGGCTAGTGTGTTATTGGTGTTTCAGTTGTGTTAGTTTAGTGGAAAGTAGGACGGATTTTTAAATGTTTCGATATAGAAATCGTTCCTATAAATAAATCCAAAATATTATGATTTTTTTTTGTGATTCGTTTTAGTTTTTTAGGGTTCCGTACCCAAAGGGTAAAAACGGGACCCTATTACTAAGACTTCGCTGTCCGTCTTCCTGTCTGTCACCAGGCTGGATCTCAAGAACCGCGATAGCTAGACAGTTGAAACTTTCACAGATTATGTATTTCGGTTGCCGCTATAACAACAAATACTAAAAACAAAATAAAATAAATATTTAAGGGGGGCTCCCATACAAAATACGTGTTTTTTTTGCCGTTTTGTCTGTCGCCAGGCTGTATCTCAAGAACCGCGATAGCTAGACAGTTAAAATTTTCACAGATTATGTGTTTCTGTTGCCGCTATAACAACAAATACTAAAAACAAAATAAAATAAATATTTAAGGGGGCCTCCCATACAATAAACTTTTTTTTTTACTGTTTTTTATAGATAATGGTACGGAACCCTTCGTGCGCGAGTCCGATTTGGCCGGTTTTTTTAATTTGTTTTCCAAACGTCTCATGGAGTGTTAGACTGAATCCTTGTAAAAAGTTACAATGTATCTTTATTTTTTATAATAATACATTGATGATTTTACTTTTTGCTAACATACTCAAAAATGAACTTATTATTTATAGGTAAGCTTATTCCAAAATGTCAACATTTTTTTAGCATATTTTATACAGGAGTCATTTGTATGCATTTTTACTTTAAGGAATACTGATTTTTAATAAAACAATATAATTATTTGCTTATTTTATTGAATCCTTATAAATCTTCGAACGGGGAACCGCATCTCACGTTGTAGAAGTGATCGCACACCTGAAAGAGAAAAAATAGGAATGAGCGTGACAGTGTCATAGTAAAAAAAAGAAAGTTAGGCTTATAGCTTTTTAACGACTAGGCGAAGTGAGACGGAGCCAAAAAATGTCGAGGAACGATCAAAATGAATGAAAATTTTCATGTACATTCCGTGTGTATGATGCATTCGTTCATTCATTCGGCGATGCGTACTGCTAACGATCCTTCACAGATCATAAACCTTGGTATACACGATCGATGTCGGCTAGCATTACCCTTTAAAGGCCTGCAACACACTGGCGCGGCCTGCGGTGGCGGACACTAGTTAATTTGACGGGTGTTTAATGATGGGTATAAAAATTTATAATATAATTTCATTCAATATAACATTTGATACAATTTCAAACTATATAATCACTCATTGATTGATAATAAACGTTTGGTATAATCTCAAAATATATATGTTTCTTTTGTATATCTATCACCTGGTATAACACTTATTTGTTAAAGCCATAATATGGTATAATTCTCATCTACACTAATATTATAAAGAGGAAAGATTTGATTGTTTGTTTGTTTTGTATTGAATAAGCTCCGAAACTACTGGATCGATTTGAAAAAATATTTTACCATTAGAAGCCGAAATTATCCCTGATGAACATAGGCCACTTTTTACCGCGGGAAAATGCTTCATTCCTACCCACTAACCGTGCGAAGCCGGACCGGGTAGCTTGTAACACTAGCTGTCAAGTACCTAGTATAATATATTGTTTTTATTACAACAGCTTGGTAACGCCAATGAAGTAAAGAAAGTATAGCAAACATTACGCTTTGCAAAAATTATACTCATATAGTATATAAAAAAAGTGTCCGGTTCTGTTCTGGCGCTTCACCGGCCGCTACCGCGGCACGCTCGCTTCGCTCGCTCGGCTCCCGCGCTGTAGTGTCGCGGTTCTACCTAACACTCCTCCTCGCTTCGCTCGTCATCGTACCTACACCGACTGCTTTAGTGTCTACCAAAAACTATTATGTTAAGGTAACGGGCCATAAGTTCGTGCTAGTACGTCATTTCGTTAGTTTTGTTTCAGAGGCTTATAATAAGCAACTGAAATATATTTTTTTTAATTTATACATTTGTAAAAAAACTTTATCATTAAACCTTTCCAAAAAATCAAATTAAAAAAATTTAACGACTAAACTAATAGCAACACAACGCTCGAAACTGTCAGTCGGCCGAAAACAGCTGTACGGTGTGCGCGAACTGCTTGTTGACGTAAGGTGCTCGCTCCGACTTCTTAAGGGAATTGAAAGAGAAAGAGAAGTCCATTTGAAAAAAAACTTTTAACAGTACTTTGTCTAGTTCCTTAACAATGGATTTAATAAGAAATAAGTGTATATTTTGGTAAAGGTGTCCCTTAAAATTGCAATAAATGGACTCACGAACTAACGGTCATTATATTTTTCGTCTGTCTCCTATTTCGTGTTACTACCGAATCAAGGACTTTCTTTATACATCGTTGTATCTTTGGTATTTAAATAATACTTAAGAAATTGTAAATGTTAATTTAAAAAACAGATATTGTATTTAATGACGTTTTCATTGTCCTAAATTCGGTATATGTTTTATTCACTTGAATTCTCGTAAAACGAGGTTGAACGTGACCTAAATTTACAATTTGAAGGTGAATTCGCATATTTACTTGCAGCATAATTTTGTTTATTGCTCGATTCCTGTAATGTATTTTTATGTTTATTTATTACATATAGGATACTTAATGGTTATTGAACATAATTTAAAGGTGATGTACATTATTGATTGCGGGAATATCCAAGAACTAGTAACACGAAACAAGGGACTACTACTTTTAATACTTTTCCCCAAGTTCGTGACAGAGAAATCTATAGTGGTAGGCAAACACACAGATCAAATGTGTACCCTCGTCTGTTATTTGATATTCTTCTTGAAGAGGTAACATGTGCATCGATATAATGGAATAGTGTTGCCTGGGTAAATTCCGGGAACCTTTTATTTTTGCGGGATAATTTTTATTAAATGAAAGTTTACTTTCTACCCTATTAAACAGTATAGAATTGCTCTTTCAAAAGGGTGTCGTGTGTCCCATACAACATTGTCTAGATTTTAATCTTAGGTTACCTAATCAATCGTTGATAATCAATACATACTTATATCTAACTAGGTAGATACGTTTAAGGAATATTGACGAAAATGATTGAAGATAATTTTTTTTTTAACATTAGATATCCCGGGACTTGCTATCCCCGGGACTTTCTTTATTTTTAAGGGTTTTTTTTTTAAGAAGTGAAAGGTATCTTTATACCCTATTAAACAGAATATCGTTTACAGATACCTACATGTCACGTCCAAAAGGTTTTGCCTAGATATTTATCTTACGTTAAACAGTTTTGGTTAATATACTCGTAGATAGGTAACCTATGTGAGACACATTTTTGAAAAGGTGACCCTGTACTAATGGATAAGTTATTTAACCTTTCATTTCATAAAAAACATCCTGGAGAAAGAAAAAATGTCCCGGGATTTTAAATACCGAGTTTTATCCAGACCCCCTATTGGATTTTTCCAATAATCATGTTAATTACCTTTTCAATAATCTTGTTCAATATCAAATAACAAATGAGGGTTCACAAACAAAATGTTTCTCTTACTACCTGGCACTCGAAAACTTTATGCCGAAACAGGGGCCAAGAACTCACAAACTTAGGAGCAGAGCCAAATTTTATCACGAAATGGGGTTCAAATACGAGGTCTACAAATAAATTATAAAAAAATAGTTATTGAAACTAATACTATATAATTCTTGCATTAAATAATAGGCAAGATATCAATGTTCATCACACAAAAAAATTCAATGCGATATCATGTTCTGTATTGTCTTAAAAAAAATACAAATTCGTAAGAGGCTTAACATGCCGAAACAGTGGACGTTTACCTTAACTGTACATTTGAAGAAATTTTAACATTATATCATATGTCCATTATAGGAAATATGTTGTATCATATGTTCATTATATTAAATGTTATTACATCAAATGATCATTATATACAATGATAATTAAATCATATGTAAATATATTAGGTAACATTAAATGTTTATTAAGCAGAAACGTCCGCTAACGAAATTCCAAATTTCGATCATAGTGGAAAATTCCAAATTTCGATCATAGTGGAAAATTGAAAAATTATTCGCCACGAGCGGGATTTGAACCCACAACCTCTGGACGGATTCCAGAGGTTGTGGGTTCAAATCCCTCTCGTGGCGAATAATTTTTAAATTTTCCACTATGATCGAAATATATTAAGTGTTGTTATAGGGTCTCAATAATTATAGCAAATAAGAATTGCGACTAATATTATATCAAAAAAAATATAGGCATCGTTACGCACCCTGACAGCTAATGACATGTTTACTTTTGACCGCCGCGGACAGGCCGCGCCAGTGTGTAAGAGGCTTTATACGTATCGCAGCTAATCTTGTTCCCTATGGCAGATACATCAGTAGAATTTTACGCTTTAAGGTTATAAATTGTACGGAGATGACAGCTGTCATAGGGCTCAAGGTTCACCGAGCAGGAACGTAAGTGCGAGAGGGACGAATGCTTTATGTCCGACATAACCCAGTCATACTAGCTAAGCAGTGCTTTTATAAAGCATCTGGACAGACTTACGAGTCACTTTATATGGTGAGTTGCACGAAACAGTCTGTAATCGTGAGCGGTGTTCGTTAAAATCAGAATGTATGGGAAGTTTGACAGCTGCCGGCGCCATATTTAACGTTGATCGGCCTCACATAACCTAGAAATAATACTGGAATAGATACCTGGAACTGTTCATTGAAAAGAGTCCCATTGGCGCAAAGGTCTGTCGCCACTAGACGCTGATGCCAGCAGAAATGGTACGCCTGAAAAATACATAAATTACATTCCATCACCACACAAATAAATATCAGGGAACTAGGCAATAGTCTTATCCCTTCCTCTCCCCGTGACCTTGAAAGGTCAAAGGTGTTCAAATCCCGGACGTTTCCATGTTGTTGTTTAAGTTATAATTTTAATACATAATATAATTGAGTTTAAAGTATTTTGAAAAAAGTGACCCTAATATGGGTCAGCGGGAGACAAGGGTATTGAGCTTACTGTGGGAATAAATCAATTTGTGTGACGGTCTCCAGATGTTAATGTACTCGTAGCTACTAGACTTTACCCGCGACTGTGTCCGGTTCTGTTCTGGCGCTTCGCTGGCCGCTACCGCGGCACGCTCGCTTCGCTTGCTCGGCTCCCGCGCTGTAGGGTCGCGGTTCTACCTAACGATGGTTGATCGCTTTGTCACTACGGACTAATACTACGCCATCTATGTTTATATACTTTTATATCATAACGATTTTTAGCAATATAGTTTAATATCATATTTATTTCTATACCTACTAGTAGTTATTGCTAAATGTTGTATTACTAAAGAACACTCTGAGATCAACTAATGCCAAGATAGTGATGTATAAGTTCAAATAGGCAGTAGGTAACAGGGACTTAGTGGCAAAACCGACTCGGATCGACCGAAAAGACGCGCACTCTAACAATGACCAGCCTATATAAAATCGTATAGCAACAGCTAGCAAGCAACTAGCAGTTAATGTACGGCCCGATAATCGGCGTCCACTATCTCTCTGTTTCTTTTTAACTCATGCAAAAAGAAAGAGAGAATGATAGATGGACGCGGATCATCGGGCCGCACATTAACCGGCACCGACCATGCTATTAGACTTGCCACAGATGCAGCATCATTTATCGGACTCCTGACTTCCACTCCCCTTTTCACCCCTTTAAGCGCTCATAGCCTAGCGGCGCCTGCGAGCCGGAAACGATAACGCAGGTTAAGCAAAGATGGCAGCGGTCAGTCTTTGGATGGGTGAGCGCTTGCTTGAGTGGTTACTATAAATGAGCGCTTCCGTGCTTCGGAAGGCACGCTAAGCAGTTGATCCCGGCTGCTGTCTATGACAGTAGTCGTTAAGCCGAGTTAGAGACCTTCGGGAGCTTAAGAACTTCTAACAGTCGAGTTGCCCACTCACTTGACAAAGGCGGAACTGTTACTCGCGTCCGCAGGAGCTACCTCAGAGGCGTCCTTTACCTATGGTGCAGGTTGTGCGTTGTACTCGGGCGCAGCGGTCCTAGGGGGCGCCGAGCGCCGCCCGCTACCATTCCATTTTGACCGCGCGCTCACTATACTATCCGCAAAACTATCTGGCCGGTAGCGCAATAAACGTCCGCTACCGTTAGGGGTGTAACATGTCGATAACTTATAATGTCGTTATAATTCGTATAAACGTCGATATAATTATTATATTTTCAAATGAAATCTTATATCATTATTGATATTGTTTTTAAAGTTGAATAATACTAAATGTTTAAGATATTTCTTAAATAATTAACTAAATACGTGATTACTAAAGCTAACTAGCTAAAGCACTTTTTATTGACACCAACCGTCTTGTCATTAACCTACAAGACGATAGTGACACTGAAGACGAAGAAGAATAGCTAGTATTTTCCTTGTTTAGTTATTTATTTTGTTATACCTCCTTATTATTTTATTGTAATAGGGGGCGCTAGAGTAATGTTGCATGGGCTAGAGACGCCTCTGAGCTACCTACCATAACCCCGCCGTGTCCCCTGGGTGGTACTAAAGAGTGACAACCTTTAAGAGGCCAAAAAATGTATGCCATACGATTAAATAAACCCCTTTAAGGCGCCGTAGCGTAGGTTCAGCGAAGTTAAGCGGACAGAGTTTGTGAAACAATATGATGCGTCTGTTTATAATAATATGGTTTCAAAAAAATACGAATAGTAATCTTGAGGCTTTTCTGTAGCGAGATCAGAGTTTCGAAACATGATTAAGCATATTTCGCACGATAGAAAAAAATCACGAACATAAGTCTAAAATACACTTAAAATATTCGTAGCAAATTATGCACAAAAGCTAAAAATATTAAAATTGCATCTAAAAATCGGCAATATCATGTTAGAGAGAACTTAAAAGGCCAAAGAATTAAAACTAAAAATATGCTATCGGCGCTTCCGAGCACGCACTTCCATCTCGCTCACGCTTATGCTCAGTGAGAGGGAGAAAAGACCATGAACCTACGGCGCCTTAAGGAATTATTTACGGGATAAAAACTATAATAGCTATCATGTGTCATTTCCCAGGTTCAAACTATCTTCAAAATTTCATTCAAGCGTGAAAAGGTAACGACGGATAGATATACAGTTACTTTCGCATTTATAATATTAGTATGGATTTTGTCTCGACCAACCTGACAACCAGTATCCAGATCAGCGTAATACGCTCTTGGACGTCCTTCGCAGCTGAAGACTGTGCGTAGAGTGGCCCGCGCCAGAGTGGGGTACAGCGGGGGAGAGTGGGGTAGATGGAGCTCGTGGTAGTAGTCCACGGGGAGCTGGCAGCTCGAGAGAGACGCTGGAACATTAAACATTATTATTAACAATATTATTAAAAATATGATCGGGGTAACTTACTCGTTAAAAATAACACGAAACAAAAAATATTTAATTAAATAATTTGTTTCGTTATAAAGGTATAATATTTATTACTGACATTTAATTTAGCTATTTTCTTGACATTTTATCTTACAAAATAAACACATTTCACTTTTCAATTTATTATACCTATCACTGTATTATATCTTGCCAACACTACTGAAACATACTTGTTGAGTCCGGTCGTTACGTTTAAAAATGATGAAAAACTAGTTTTTTTTAATATTTTGTTTTGGTATATAAAAGCTTTTTCTCAAACATGCAATGAAATATTGACGTTGTGTTCTTCATAATGGGAGACGAGAGACCCGTAATGGCATTTCATACTAAATTGGATGCCTAGGCCTGCAAGATGGTCTTTTTAGGGTTCCGTAGTCGACTAGGAACCCTTATAGTTTCGCTTTGTCTGTCCGTCCGTACGCGGATAATCTCAGTAATCGTTAGCACTAGAAAGCTGAAATTTGGTACTAATATGTAAATCAATCACGCCGACAAAGTGGTAAAATAAAGTGTTTTTTTTTTATTAGGGTACCTCCCCTATACGTAACGTGGGGAGTGTTTTATTTTTCATTTCAACCCTAACGTGTGATATATTGCTGGATAGGTATTTAAAAGTAAATAGGGGTTTGCTAAATTTATTTTTGATAATGTTAATATTTTCGTAGATAATCGCTACAGCAGTAAAAAAAATGTGTCCTCCCCCCCTCTAACTTTTGAACCATAAGTTTTAAAAATATGAAAAAACTCTCAAAAGTAGAACTTTATAAAAACTTTCTAGGAAAATTATTTTGAACTTGATAGGTTGAATGGTTTTTGAAAAAAATTACAAAAACTACGGAACCCTACACTGAGCGTGGCCCGACACGCTCTTGGCCGGTTTTTGTTTAATTTCCATTCCACAATTTGTGGCACAGGATCACGGCGTTCAGCCATGAAAATTAAAGTTTGATTTCTTGGAGTTTTTTTTAATTTATTTCATTGCATGTTTGAGAAAAGCGCTATACATACCTCAGCGTGAAAAGGGGTTGCCAGCCTCATAACTATCCGACCTCGCTACGCTCGGCCGTCTATATGTACTCGGCCGGCAACCTCTTACTTCCCGGCCTCTGTAGTAATGTACTATTATTGCCAACTGCACTTCTCTGTATACCGTCATCAACGACTCATTGATACGATTTTAACGAGCCCAACCTCAACGGGGTTACGTCGGTTAAGGGGCTACCCGAGGTTTTCATCGATTTTTGACAAGTTTTGAATCGTATCTCCTACTTTTGCACTACAGATAGACTTATAAATCAAACGGCTAGCGGTTCTTCAATTTTTTATCTCCATTTTGGTCCACCGGATTTTGAAACAAATGAACATATAATTTTGTATGATTTTTTTAAACTTTTTCTAAAAAAAAAACACTTATTTCTCTATCGACGTAAAAGATCTAACATATACGAAATCTACATATTTGGGTTCGTCTGTGACGTCTCTAAAAACTGGTCCAGGGTTTTCATTTTAAACCAATTAACACAAAAGTTATGGTCAGAAAACCAGTTTTTTGGCCTATTTTTTTTTTTTTTTTTTTTTTTATGATATAGGAGGCAAACGAGCAGACGGATCACCTGATCGTAAGCGATTACCGCCGCCCATGGACACTTGCAACACCAGAGGTGTTGTGAGTGCGTTGCCGGCCTTTAAGATGGGAGTACGCTCTTTTCTTGAAGGTTTGAAGGTCGTATCGGTCCGGAAATACCGCAGGTGACAATCCATTCCACAGTTGTTCAACTTTGATGCCAAATATCTCGAAAACAATGAACTTTGAAGTAAATATGGGATAATATATTGCTTAGAGCCGTTGTTGTTAATATAATAAGCTACAAAAAACATTAGAAAACTAAGGGATTCAGATCGAAGGTCATTGGCGTATGGGAGCCCCTTAAGTATTAAACTCCCATGGCCATCATCAGACCAGCTCGATGGTACCATAATATTGAATTTTCAGTTTGGATGACATACTTATACCCAAAATTTCAGCTCAATCGGTTGAGGTTAACCAGTTCAAAATTCAGTTCCAAGATTTGTCCCACGTTAAAAAACTAACAAACGAAACAGTTAAATAATAGCTTGTTAAAATTAAGTGGTGTCAGCGCTTCTGTAAAAAATCAAGATTCCTTAAGGCGCCGTAGGTCCAGCGAAGTTAAGCGAACAGAGTTTTTGAAACAATATAATGCGTCTGTTTATAATAATATGGTTTCAAAAAAATACGAATAGTAATCTTGAGGCTTTTCTGCAGGGAAATCAGTGCTTCGAAACATGATTAAGCAAATTTCGCTCGATAGAAAAAAATCACGAACATAGGTCTAAATCACACAAAAATACACTTAAAATATTCGTAACAAATTATGCACAAAAGCTATAAATATTAAAATTGCTTCTAAAAATCGGCAATATCATGTTTGAGAGAAATCAGTGTTTACATTTTTATTTATTTAAACGGCCAAAAAATTAAAATTAAAAAACATGATATCCGCGCTTCCGAGCACGCACTTCCATCTCGTTCACGCTTATGCTCAGTGAGAGGGAGAGAAGACCATGAACCTACGGCGCCTTAACAGAGTGAATGTACTATTTTGTGTATAACTTCATTAGGCACTTTAAAAGGTATTTGATATATAGTTTATTTTTTGGAATGCTTTGTATATATCTTTCTAATAATGTGGGAATGGATTAAGTACTGGAGCTTTGGTGTAGATAACTGAAGATTTATGATATTTAAATGAATCTATTTCTCTTCAGTTAACAAAAAGCTAATAGATAGGTATGCCATTTCTTAGAAATTGTGTTAAGTAAAGACATTTTTATTTGATTTATAATTAAAACGACCTGTTCGATTTAGTGTCGATTATTGACCATCACGGTGACAATTTTTAAACGTTAAGATTTTGAGTTTAATTAGCAGTAAATTAAAATATATATATAAAGAATAGCTGCCCGGCTCGGCTTCGCACCGATTACCCGTTTTCCCGTAGGGATGAAGCATGTTCCCGTGGTAAAAAGTAACCTATGTTCATCAGGGATAATGTCGGCTTCTAATGGTAAAAGAATTTTTCAAATCTGTCTAGTAGTTTCGGAGCCTATTCAATATAAACAAACAAACAATGAAATCTTTCCTCTTTATAATAAAAAATAAATAAAATATATAAAGTATAAATATATAAACAATGTTCGCGTGAGTAGTAGAGTTACTAAACAACTGAACAATGGTTGATCTTTAAGGACGTTTTTTTTTTAATCATTGATGATTAGGTATTAAAATTCATCGTTATGGTTAAAGCGATCTGACTCGATTTTTTTAAATTCGATAAAAGTTGAAAACACTTACCTAAGCAAAAAACGACAGCGGCGATTTTCAGCATCTTAAATTATCTAAGTGACTTAAAATTAAATAAATAAATTAAACAATAATAAATAGGAGTGGCGCGGCGTACGCGATTAACGATACTAAGTGGTGCGTGTGAGCTTATCCGCATTAGAATGTTATAGATCCATAGATCATTGATATAGATCCGAGGACGGTGGCATGCCAAACAGTTCGATTTAAGCAAAAAATATCCAACGTCGTAATATATTGTAAAAAATAACTGTCTCGTATTTTTGTATTACGACGCTTATCATGGCTTCGTTGTATCTGTTCTCTGCTACGGGATTGTTATTTGGGGAAATTCCACCGCTGTCAACTAAGAGTTTCTGGCGCAAAAAAGATGCATAGGTACGTGCAATCTGCGGAGTGTAACCTAACAACGCAACATACAGACCACTTACTTACCGTAGTATACCTGTAGGTTATAGATAGGAGGTCAGGGGTCTTAGTCTACCCGTAGATCACAAGTGTTGAAAACGAACGTGGCGATATATTTCATACATAACATACCAGATGGAAAATTTATTAAATAAGTTTTTTTACAGGTACTTCATCATCCTCCTAGCGTTATTCCCGGTTGTGCCCTAAAGGAGCCGATTTGACACCTGATCCCAAGATTTGGCATAGGCACTAGTTTTACGAAAGCGAATGCGATCTGACCTTCCAACCCTGAGGGAAAACTAGACCTTATTGGGATTAGACCGGTTTCCTCACGATGTTTTCCTTCACCGAAAAGGCAACGGTAAATACTCCGTACATAAGTTCCGAAAAACTCATTGGAACAAGCCGCGATTCCAACCTGCGACTACCGCTTAACAGCCGCATGCTTGAACCACAAGGCTACCGTAGCTTTTGCTATAAGTACCTACTTATAAATTGTAAATTCTAAAGAAGTGGCCGTTAAGTTCGTGACCGAGACAGATTGTTGCGATAGCTCAGTTGGTTAGTAGCGACGGGACATGATTGCCTGTGGTTGCTGGTTCGAATCCGGCTCGGAGCAATTTTTTTTTCAAAACTATTTTTTTGTAATGGTAAACTATACTGGTTAATTAAAAGTATGCCTTCATTGACGTTCTGACATTTTTACTTTAGAATATATATATTTTTTTAGAAATGCTCAGGTATGCTTCTCGTTCGGCCTAACACGGCGGCTAAAAAAGCTTTTATTTTAAAAAGGCGGTTGGTCGAGTGTTGCATAATGCGATCCAGTTAAGGCCCGATATCGATTTCGCGCGCGCGAGGTCAGGTGGCGCCCTTGCGCATGCCATCGCTACGCTGTCCATAACGATTGTCTGTTTGTTTGTGTTTCTGTAAAAAAAAAAATACGGGTGTAGACTCAAAATTTATTATTTAACTCCAAAAGAAATATGTCTAGTGGCGAAAATCCTATTCAGATATCTCAAAGAATTACGAAGCTACAACCGTTTTCATATTGCTTGTTAGAGAGAGAAAACGCGTCATAGTAAAATGACACTCGTTTCATATGAAGGCGCGTTTTGCGGAAACGGGACAGAATGTGTGAACTCTTAAAACTTCGGACACATAACTTTGTGATTATTTAATCCCCTGCTTAACTTTTTTCTCCATTTGACAATACTTTTAATCCTTTTTCAGTATTCTTTTATTTGGTGTCTACACCCCTGTTGTTTAACCACAATGGCCACGTGCCACGAACGCTTCGACAAGAAAAGGCCAAGTTTAATAAAATAGTCACTCGAATAGCGAGTCTATTGTTTTATATACAAAATGGTCAACATTGCTATATAAGTAAGTAGTATATTTAATGTAGACCTCCTTTCCTTAGATTTAGATTTCTTTATTTCCTAAAATAAATTTACATTATAGAATATAATAGAATAGAATGGCATTTATTCCGGCAACAACACATCATAAGTAATAAAAATAAAACACATTAACAAATACATCGAAAAAGTAGATCGGGATGTGGACCTGAAATGGCCTCCACTCAGCAATGCAGTTGGCACGGCTAGCGTGATCAACGGCGCTGGTTTTCTGTGGAGCCAGCGGGGTGTGCGGGACAGCGTACTGTGAGACTTGTGTCAGTAGATACAAATACCTTATATGAAATATTATTATAAAATATATATATATATATGTTACAACAATAAAAGTACCTATATTATACATACTTATAATTTTATTAATTAGCGGTTAACTAAATTGCGGCTAATAGTTTTTAGGAATGGGAGCTAGTAATGGTGTTTTGGATATATATTATAAGTTAACTTTAAGCTAATTTACACGAATTTATTGAATGAGCGTCAAATAATGAATATTAATTGAATGAAATGTCACAGCGAATCTTAATAATATAATCTTATACTTTCTTTTACTACTTTTCAAATACCGAGTAACCTAGCCTAGAGTCATTCGCTGTTTAACTCGCTTGAACGACGTCGATCTTTGAGCTCTGCTAATATATACCTACCAGTAAGGCTATGATGATGATGATTATGGTGATGAAGGGCCAGCCGCGAGTTGTGTCGCCGCGACATAGGCTATCCGTCTTTCTAATTAGAACTCAACTTCACTACGGCTATGCGACACCTATCTCAGTCGCGCAATTAAAAAAAAGACCGGGCTGCATTCCGGGAGTGCCGGCAGAAGTGCAAACTCAATAACATTATAACAGTTTTTCGATCAGGTCACGTGACATCTTACGGTGTCACCCTAAAAATGAATTTGACGCAAATTTATAAACAATTATCAATTATTTAGGCGGACGGGCCGCGGGCGGCAAACACAATACCAATTTGCTTTTGTCATTGCCAAATATTTTTCAAAACTTTATCTCTTTAGGAATAACGTCTAAATTCGAACTATTCGAATTTGCAAGAACAGGAGACGGCGGTGGCGACCAAAATATCAATCTGTTTTTTCCGTTGGTAAATATTTTTCTAAGCTTTATCTCTTTAGGAATAACGCCCAAATTCGAACTATTCGAATTTTCTCAATAGCAAAACGGTGAAGGACGCGTTGGTTAAAATTACAAAATTATTTGCAGAATATTGCTATTGCAAAAAGTGTTTAACGGCTTTATACTCTTACGAATAGCGTTAAGTTTTGAATGAAGTCGAATCGGCTAGCAGCAAAAAGTGACCTCCTTCACATCTGACGTCACAAAACTCTGTCGCGTATTTGACAATTTTTCCCCATCCCAAAAAGTGCTCAGCGCCGCTAAAGAAGTTTTCACTTCAAAAAGAGGATAGATTATATCGTCTCGCATCGCGCCGCGGCGTATTAAGTTGCGCTCACCTAAGAATCAAACAAATTCACGAAATTAAACTAGTCTAGTCACATTACCTAGTAACTTCCTACATTAAATAAACTAAAATCTAAAAGCAAACAATTAAGGTGAAGGTCGAACGTTCTAATTTCAAAATTTGACACCGCAAAGTAACGCCAAAATTCAAATTTGGAATGCGACCTCGTACAATCATGGCAGCCAAAACCGCACAAATTCAAAAGACTACAAACGACCGCGTTAAGTATTATACTTCAGACATTCTTAATTTGAACGCATGATAGAACTGGCGCCAACGCGTTTAAACTGACAGTTGACTTGATTATTTTCAAAAGCTCCTTTAGCGTTTGCGTGTAAGTTGTGTGAAACGAGCTTTAGAAAGTAAATGTTCGTCACGAAATTGATGTTACAATTTTATAAGTGCAGTTGATAAATGCGAAGTCTGTAAGTAACCGAGTCTGTATATTTGTTAGTAATTGTTCTGTTATGTTTGTTTTTCGTGCGACACATGAAAAGATCATTAATTATGTATCGTTTCAACTTGTTGTCGGATTTACATAATGCCATTGTAATACTGTCATGCTGTATATGATACTTAAATTAATTGATTGAGTTTATATTTGACCCAATCTATATACGTGTAAGCATACGTATGGGTGTTTAATTACAGATCGGATATTTAGGTATAAGTCGGTATATCTAATCATTATTACATGAAGCCCGGTATGTGTTACGTCCCTTTAGTAGTCCCTTTATAAGTATAAATGTATGCGCGGCTTTTAGAGAAAAATAAATTTAAGCGCTTACGGTAGCAACTAATTTGGCTTAATTTTCTTGAATTTAAACCAGGGATCGGAACCGGTTTTTTGCAAAAACTTCGAAATAAAATAACCACATATCTCGAACTATTTTATACTTCATACTCAGTTGTGTTTTGAGGTAGCGACGGCGTATAATTAGATTGCCCAGTTAGAAATGAAATAATTAACAAAGAACGAAAATAACGTTTTCGTTCCCATACAAAAAATACCGGTTTCCGATCCCTGATTTAAACTTAAAACAGGCAAGTTAATAAGAATCGAGTTATATGAACGCAACGCCGCTGATACTAGCTGCCCACGCTCAACCCGCATGTTAAAATCATAAAAAAGTGAAAAGACACATTTTTACATTGTTTTTACTCGGTAAGTATGCACATACAAACAGCCAAATCAGACCCTATGTCCATTAAAAAGAACGCAAGCGAAACTGCGGGGCAAAATAAGCCTTAGTACATCCCGAATTTTAAAAAAAATGAGCCGTTTCAGCACGTTTATCATGGGACGGCCGCGACATACTCTCGATTTTTCTCGCACTACACCTCTTGTTCTAAGTGTTCTGATAAGAGAGAGACGGATAGTTCGAGAAAAATCGAGAGCTCGCGCGCCGTCGCGTGATAGCAGTGCAAGGTCACTTATAGCCTTACTCCCAAATTTAACTTCCCAAACATCACAAACGTCTGCTTTTATTGAACGAGCGAAGTTCTCTGTTTAGAATAGAATAGAATAGAATATAATAGTTTATTTGCTAGAATACGTCGTTTCAGTGGTATGTCCGGATGTCCCGCTGTCCGGAGGTACTCCTCTACAATTATTCGAATCCAGTACAATAACGCGTTCCGGGTGATAGTGGGACTGCCCCGCTTCTGCAGCGCATCAGAGGGGCTACCGCGAAACGAAAACGAACTTCTACTCCAGGCAAAATACGGTTTTGAAAAACATTCATTTATAATAGCGTTTTTTTTGTTGATTTCATTTGAAAATGTTATTCTAAGATGATTTAGTCAAGAATCCGACAAACTTTCCACCCGGAAGTAATTATGTAGATTTAAATGAAGCATGCATTATCTTTTTTTGTACGATTTATCTTGAATATTATAGAGCAAATGTAAATGAACCAAAATAAAGACAAAAACATTTATTAATATTTTTACTGACTTTTTAGAAGCCAGTTAACTTATCATTTTTTCGATGTCTGAAATTTTGTCGGATTTTGTCGCTGGGTAACTATTTAATTGATAATATATCCGTTATACATAAAAAATAAGCTATTGTAAATTATTTCCAAAATTGTCATTTTTTCCATACAAGTTGTCAGTTCATTGCCTGGACTATTCGTGCGTGTATCTCCCTCTCTGTTGCACTTGCTAATTCGAGCGACAGAGAAGTAGATACTCAAACGAAGTTCGTTTTCACTTCGCGGTAGCCCCTCAGGAATGTTTGCGGGGGCGCGTGTTGAGTGTTTTTGTGCCACCATGCGCGGGCGCGCCGCATCCCTGGTGCGCCGGGTGCGGGACAGTCCCAATACCATTCTGAAAATGATAGCTGACAGACCTGACTGTACAACTATGTTACACTGTGCGGGATTGCATGCTCCCACTAGCGTAATATTATGGTAAAAATGTCCAGATTTTTTTTTTTTTTTTTACACGAAATAAATGCTTTTGATTTTGGTTTTTTTGATTTGATATCACATTTCTCAACCGAATCTCGTTGCCGTTCATATTTTTTTTGTTAATTTAGATTTTGAATATTTATAAAAATATATTGGATAAATTACGACCACAGATTACAGAGAAAGGCAGATAGGGCCTAATAAATTGAATGTTTTCTATACATCCGATCTCTTCTCACTTACGTAATGAACGCCGAGTAAGAAAGGGATAGAACCATGTTATCTGACAGGTCTTCATAGGTCATTGTCTCCGCTTTCTCGCTCGCACGATGTAATTAGCTCTCTCGCTCGCTCGAGATTTAGTGTAGCGAAAGATATTTTGTTACAAGATATCGACATCGATATTTACTTTTCATATATTTGTCATCTGCACCAGTCGTAAATAAATTGTATCTCCATACATTTGTATTGAGATACAATTTAACACATGTATACAAAATGTAATTTACGGCATTTACCACAATAAAAACAAAAACCATAGGTACCCTTAACTTAACTACGTACTTAAGTCCTGTTTCTGAGACACAACTACCTCGTGAGATGTAGAAAGCTACTTGATTCGGACTTTAAATAAATATTAAAATGTAATTTAGTAGTATTTAACAAATATAGTAATAATCTAATATAGTTTCAGTTATCTACTGAAATAAAAAATACAAAAGTCAATGTGGTAGATATACGGATGTAGCAAAATAAACCTCCAGCTCACTCACATCTGTATTTCCAGTCTCTGTATCTCAAACTTACCAATCGCCTCGCCTACATAAAATTCACGCCGATAAAATGTCGATGAATAAGTATAAACTTTAAAATAATTACAACACTTGACGTTGACTTTTCGGCGAAATTGTTTATTATTATAACACTGTTGTGAAAAGGATGGAGACAAGTCGTCAATAGACTCAAAATACCATACTATTGGTCTCATTTTAAGTATTTTAACTCACGTCAGCTGACCATAAGTGACAGAGACAACCATATGAAACATCGTCTTGCTTTATACTGCGCGACTGTATTAGTCTGTGATTACGACTCGCGAATTCTAAACCTCACAGAGTCACCATAGTAGGTAATATTAGAACCATAAGTGGTTAACCAAACCAAGATTATGAAAGCGTTCTGAATGGGTACAAATATGGCGTCGGTACCCTAAACGGCACGCACAGATCAGGTTCTCAATGCCTCACTTGTCGCGACCTCTATTTAGGGTCAAAACAAATGGTGTTTAATATCAGTAACTCGCATTTCACGTGACTTCGCCCGCAAGCAGTAAATCACGCGTATTTGTAGGGCATAAAATAAATAAATACTAGGGAACAATCTTACACAAATCGACCTAGCCCCATAGTAAGCTCAATAAGGCTTGTGTTACGGGTACTAGACGACGATATATTTAATAGATATAAATACTTAAATACATAGAAAACATCCAAGACTCAGAAACAAATATTCATGCTCGCCACACAAATATTTGTCCTTACCGGGATTCGAACCCAGGACCTTCAGCTTCGTATGCAGCGTCACTACCCACTGGGCTAAGCTAACGGCTAACAGACGTATAGTCTAACTACTAGTGCGCTACTAGCACGGCTAGTCCCCTACTAGCACGGCTAGTCCCCTTCTAGCACGGCTATCACAAGACGGCCGCGACATACTCTCGATTTTTCTCGTACTATCCGTCTCTCTCTTATTAGAACACTTCGAGAAAAATCGAGAGGATGTCGCGGCCGTCTCATGATAAACGTGCAGGAGTTGCAAGCGCGCATAATCTACGGCATGGACCGGCGCGGCGGCGGTGGGCGGCGCTACCACGAACTTCGAAAGTCGAAGTTCGTAATACATGCATACCTGTCACTCGAGTAAGGGAGTGCGATAGAGATGGAAATACCCGAACTTCGACTTTCGAAGTTCGTGGTAGCGCCGCAGGACAAGCTACACGTGTTGCCAGTGCCATAATGAGGTACGGAAAGGGTCCTATGCAGCTAAACTAAGTACCGGTCTTTAAATGGCTGATGGCTTACCATAAACAACCTACTTAAGACGCTGTCAACACCAAAATGCCCTTGAGGATTCGGAATACGGCGCACATCAATATCAATTTGTTTATCTCTTTAGGTATAACGCCCAAATTCGAACTATTCGAATTTTCTCAATAGCAAAACGGAGAAGGACGCGTTGGTATTATTACAAATTTATTTGCAGAATATGCTATTGCAAAAAGTGTTTAACGGCTTTATACTCTTACGAATAGCGTTCAGATTTGAATGAAGTCGAATCGGCAGCAAAAAGCGACCTCCTTCACATCTGACGTCACAAAAGTCTGTCGCGTATTTAACAATTTTTCCCCACCCCAAAAAGTGCTCAGCGCCGCTAAAGAAGTTTTCACTTCAAAAAAAATCTAGTCACCCCTATTTTTTCACCTGTAACCATTTTACTGCTCCATCTTTTATCAGAAAAAGATTAATTTTTATAATCTTCGTCAAAAAATAATGAACAAGAACTTTGTTTTGTTACTTACAGGTCGTAGTTGACGGGGAATGCTCCGACTCCATGTCTGTGAATGCTGGTGTCCCCCAAGGTTGTGTGCTATCGCCCACGCTATTCCTTATGCATATCAATGACATGCTGCAAATCAGCGGAATTCATTGTTATGCTGATGATAGTACAGGGGATGCCTCTTACACCGGCCGTACCAATATCTCTCGGGAAATCGTCATCGAGAGCCGGAACAAACTTGTGTCTGAAATTGAGACTTCCCTAAGAGAAATCTCTGAATGGGGTCGACTTAACTTAGTCCGTTTTAACCCTACCAAGAGACAGGTTTGCGCGTTTACCGCAAAAAAGTTTCAGTTCGACGAGTCACCTTGTTTTGAGAGCACTCCCCTGACTGCCGCAGCCAGTATACTCGTAGTATTCTGTCCAAAGAGTCAATATGTCCAAGGAGTCAACATGACCAATGAGTAAATATATCTAAGTGTCAATTTGTCAAAAGACAATATGTCCAAGGAGTCAATATGTCCAAGGAGTCAACATGACCAATGAGTAAATATATCTAAGTGTCAATTTGTCAAAAGACAATATGTCCAAGGAGTCAATATGTCCAAAGGTCAAAACATCCATGTAGTAGCAATCCAAAGAGTGTAGAGAGTTTTGATCTCTGAAACATATTGACTCCTAATACAAACTGACATAATATTGAATCTTTGGACATTTTGGCTCCTTGGACATATCGACTCCTTGGACGATTTGACCCATGGACATGTTGACTCCTTGGACATATTGACTCTTTGGACATTTTAACACTTGGACATATTTACTCATTGAACATTTTGACACTTGGACATATTGACTCCTTGGACATTTTGATCCTTGGACATATTGACACCTTCGGCGTATTGACTCCTTGGACGTTTTGACCCTTGGACATATTGACTCCTTGGCTATACTGACTCTTTGGACATTTTGAAACTTGGACCTATTGACTCCTTGGACTTTTTGACCCTTGGACATACTGCCCCGGAAGGGGTAAAAACGACCAAACCTTGGCCTTTCTCGAGGCATACCAAAGCGAAATATGTCAAGCCGAACGCAATAGCCGACACTACTTCCACGTCTGCCATGCTTGCCTAATCGGACCACACTAAGACACTAACGCACTCGCAAGCGTGTAAATGCCATCCAAGCGTTTGTGAAGGCTTGGAGCTTGCGGATTGCGGACGCTTGCCAAGCCACCGCAAGCGTGTAAATGTAGCATGAGATATCTGAATGGGATTATCGTCACTACTTCACTAGGTATATTTTTTGCCTGCTTTCTTTTGGATACTAATTAATAATAATAATACAAATTTTCGAGTCTACACCCCTATTGGGGTAAAATCGCATAATCTGTATACCCCATCACGTATATAATTGTATATCTGTGGCAAGCTGTCAATGTCATTATTCCGTGGTTAGTGGTTATGTTATTTTCAGTAATTTTTCTGTTTTGTATTATTACGGTATTATTCATCTGATCGCCTTCGTTAGAGAGATATGCAAACACAAATTTCGTTTGTTGTTACATTTGCTGTTTGAAATAAGTTGTTGCGGTATCTTCACAAGGCCAAGCCAAGTCTATACAAGTACCTAATCGCACGGATGTGGCCGCTGCGGGCCGCGGCGGGCAGCGGTCACGGCGGCATGTCGCCGGGAGCGGCGAGCGTGAAGGAGGAACCCGGTGAGACACATTAAATATGAAATAAATAAAATTATAAATATTAGGGGACAATCTTGTGCTTGCTTATAAGGCTTGCGTTATGGGTACTAGACAACGATATATTTAATCTATATTTAAAATACTTAAGTACATAGAATACACAAATATTTGCCGTTACCGGGATTCGTTTATTTTTTATTTTTGAATGTGGATTTAGCATTATTCATGTTGCAGATGGATACAGAGAATGATCTCCGTATCCATCTAAATCTGTTTCTGTGTTCTAAAGATAGTACAAAGAAATGTCTACAGTGATTTTATGTAATGGGGCCAAGAATCAAACCCGAGCATGCAGATCGAAATAAAACTAATGTTTCGTATGCACCTTTATTCTGTTGTCATGACTGCATTTAATTAATGTTTAAATAAATGAAGATGGCTGATATTGTCTGTACATTCGTATTTGGGTGAATCAACCTTTTTCTTTCACCACTTGCCATGGATACATGTCCAGTCACTACGGGTCACTTTTCTAAACTGCAACTTTATGGGCTTAAATTCACTGAATGTGGGGGCCTCTTGTCATGTGTTCAACCCCTTTTTGTAAAGATCTTCTAACATGCTTAGAAAGCAAGTCCATATTGTAACAATTTGTTTTAAGAAACTGCCAAATTGTTTCCTTGCTTTGAGACAGAATAACAAGGAAATAGTTTATTGACCCATTTGATAAAAATAAATAGCAGCACGGCTATCAATAAACTTGTGTATTGTTAAGCAAATAAATTATTTTTGATTTGATTTTGATATCACAAGACGGTGTGCAAGCTCTCTTGCACTATTTGTCTCTTTCTAAGTCTTATAAAATACTCATTATAGAAAGAAAAGGTATCTAATGTACAAAAGTTTCGTTATCAAAAACGATTCATATTTATTTTTATTTACTGGCTTACAATTTTCGCCGCATTATCTTTTGGTTAGTGACAAAGGCCATAAATTAGTTCGCGTGTTGTGCAAAGGAAATTAAAAGTGCTTAGTGCCAAAAACAAGAGGAAGTGGAAAATCCAACACCGTAAAAATAAACAACTTATTCGAGTGCCTCGTTATTGACTGAAACGGTTCGTTTCTAACACTGCCTTATTTCATGCACAAAACTGATGTTTTGGCCCCTGTGGCCGAACGGTAAGACACGCGACTGAATAAACTTATGAACGAAATATTATTTGATATTCAACAGTGGCTTTTCGGCGAAGGAAAACATCGTGAAGAAACCGGTCTAATCCCAATAAGGTCTTCTCAATATGAGAGAGACAGTGCTCGAGAGCTCGCGTGCCATCTTGTGATAGCTGTGCTGGTGCTACTATAAAAGGACCTGTTTCTTTGAGTCCATAGATGGGACATTGAGTATGCAGAGGGTGAAGTGCTATGTATATATGAAATGAATGGTGCAGATACAGATCTTTATAGTGTCAGGCAGGGCAAAGGCACGGTTGTAGGCCTTAGTTTGATGAGACATATGTACGGGCAACAGCACCCTCTCGATTTATTCATTTATGTTTAACACATTCACTGCCAAGAATCGCTATGCGCTATGCTCATAGCCGACCCCATGGTTTTCCTTTTACATATGTAGCGGAAAGCGCCCACTGCGTAGGCGCCCGCACGGCGGATTCCTGGCAGTGAAAGTGTTAATAAAAGTGTAGAGGAATGGATCTAATTATCTTGATCTTGCTACTATGGTTGAAATTAAACTCACAAGGCGCTGAACACCTTTGTATGGTGTTGCTTTGACGTAAAATCGTTTATTTCAGACCTTATTTGATCCATACATTTTTGTTAGTTTAAATTTTACGAACGGACAATCCGATGTGTTAGTTCTTAAGTAAATTTGTTTATAAATATAATGTAATAATAAAGGCTATTATGATTATGAAATCTTACAAATTAAGTTAGATGTAATATAAGAAAAAGAAATAAAAACCGGTTAGCCTAGTGGGTAGTGACGATGCCTACGAAGCTGAAGGTCCTGGGTTCGAATCCCGGTAAGGGCAAATATTTGTGTGATGAGCATGAATATTTGTTTCTGAGTCATGGAAGTTTTCTATGTATTTAAGTATTTATATCTATTATATATATCGTCGTCTAGTACCCATAACACAAGCCTTAATGAGTTTACTATGGGACTAGGTCGATTTGTGTAAGATTGTCCCCTAATAATAATAATTAAATGAGGCACGTATAAAATAGAGTAAAATGTGTGCTATTGAAAAAGCGAAGAAAGTTAGTAGTCAAACTGCCATATGAAGTTGTTGAATTTGTTAAACGTGAAACCAAACATCATTAGTTGTTCAGCTGCTTATTTATTTATAATGAAAACAAGAACGGTTTATAGCGATGATACTTTTTTTTACAGGTAGTTTAGTTTTACAAGTAATAATAGTAATATAACAATATCTTAAATTAAATTATTTTTATTACTCAAACGTCCATCAAATCTCACACATCTTGAAAAAGGGTAAATTACAGGTCTTGGGTTAACAAATTGTCCTAGCTTCTTTAGCTATTTCTTAACAGCATGCAAATAGTTATGTCATGTACACAGAGTACACACAGAGATGAACATTTAATATCACATATCTACATCAAGGTACAGTCGACTACAAAGAGATCGATACGGACAAAGTTACAAAAATATGTATACACGACTGTATTGCCTTATTATTAAAGTCGTGTATACATACATATTTTTGTAACTTTGGCTGTATCGATCTCTTTGTAGTCGACTGTACACGAAGGATATAGAAGAATCTAATATTTACATTTTACCTTATAATTGTTTCTCTAAATATCTAAATTATTACTAAAACACTGACATAAGTAGCCATAGTAATATTATCAGTGAAATTTTACACATTAAGTCATACTTTGTAATTAATGAAATAATTGATATTATAAAAACAGTGTTCTAGGAGCCACTTTCTTAGGGCTCGGTTGAATACTCTGCCCTCTAGTGTTGTGCTGGTAATTTATTGTAAATACTGATACACATATTGTTCGCATTTCTTTTATAGATGTCAGTTTCACAGCGTGGTTTAAACAAGAGATCTCTGTATTGCAATCTTGGATTTCCAGAACACATTATAACAATAAGCGAGGCATCGATACATAAGGGTGTCCTGTTTCGACGGTTCCGGGGCAATCTGCCGAATCCTACACCGGAGATGACGATGCAACGGGGCCACGCTGTTTCGTCGCCTAAATAGTATTATTTGTTGTTTTTACTTTCGTGACGCATTGGTTTTTACTGTAATGTCACGTAAATGTATTTGTCAATAAATAAATAAATAAGTTTAGGCCAGCGATCAACAATAATGTCGATCTCTGGGTCAGTGTGCAGGAGTCCGTTGAGCGAGTTGAACATGTCGCACAGTGGTGAGTGGCGGCGCGCTTTATGAGTTCGACTGTACAACTCGCGAGTTATTGTCTATACTAATATTAAGCAAGTTGCGCAAGCATGTACTTGAAAATTCTCGAGATGACTTCGTAGTTTTTTTTTTTATTATTATTATTTGCAATCAGTCTCCAGACTATGATCAAATGAGTAGTTTTTAGTAGCAGGGATTATTTGTTATATTTGTATTATATGATATTTATATAATATTCAATTGTATGGGAGGACGAAATTATGAATGGAGAAGACTTGGATGGCCTTTGCCAGTAGGCACACAGAAATTTAAAATTTTACTGTTACTGTAGTTATAAGTATTTTACTGTTGTAATTTTCTGAAAAGAGGCTATATGTTCTCTATATAATTGACAAGTTCGTTTTCACTGAGTCTCGGCGCCATTTTACCCGAAGAATGTACACCCTATTTACTTTACGGCACGGAGGCGTGCCAGCGATTGGCAGCGACGTGTTTACACGAGTCCGAAAAATAGGCGCGGGGGCAACGAGAGACGCGGGCGGAGGTCACTGGCGCCGAAAAATAGACTCGTGTTCTATTCCGTGCCAGCGCTGGCATGCCGCGAAAATATGGCGCCGAAAGGGTTTATACGGTGCCTTTTCTAGGCGCCGTAATTTAGGCGGCTGTAAATAGTCTTCGTCTAAATCGACCTTAATGTCTTATGTCTTTTGCAATAGTAACTTGTTACTGTGCAATAAAGTTTAAATAAATAAAAGGGGGAAAGTTCCGAGTTTGCAGCTTTGGAAGTTTGTATATTTCTATGTAGGGGGTAATCTCCAGTACCAATTATCTCATTTTAAAAGTTCTTTAACTTGTGTACAGCATAGACTTTCTGGATCGACCAGGGTTCGAAAGGATAATTATCAATAATAACAGATGGATAATTATCGATTGATAATAACAAAAAATTGCGCTCATGAAAGTGAACTGTATTCGAACGTGTATTTCCGCACTTGCGTCTATCCGAACGCACGAAGTGTCAACGTGATGTGCCGCGCCGTGGGGATTCCCCTTACAAGAAGAATTCAGTTCGGATTATGCAAAGTTGAGGAAACTCGAGTGTCATTGGTTCTTATACTGGTGATAATTATCAGATAATTAACGGATACTTATCAAGAAGCGTAATTCTCTTGATAATTTCGAACCCGGGGATCGACATAGGTTAATTATACCCTGTGGGTTTGCCTGTTTTGCAATACGTGGGCGAAAACTTGCGGGACAAATAGACAGTAAGTACTCCAGGAAAAATACGGTTTTGAAAAACATTAATTTATAATAGCGTCTTTTTTGTTGATTTCATTTAAAAATGTTATTCTAAGATGCTTTATTCAAAAATCCGACATACTTTCCAGTTTCCACCCGGAAGTAATTATGTAGGTTTAAATCAAGCATGCATTATCTTTTTTTGTATGATTTATCATGAATATTATATAGCAATAGTAAATGAACCAAAATAAAGACAAAAATAATTATTAATATTTTTTCTGACTTCAGAAGCTAGTTAATTTATCATTTTTTTGAAGTCTGTAATTTAGTCGGATTTAGTAGCGACCAGCGGGGTAACTATTTAATTGATAAGATATCCGTTACACATGAAAAAAAGCTATTATAAATTATTTCCAAAATGTCATTTTTTCCATACAAGTTGTGAGCCACACTTGGAACTGCACATGAATACTTACCTTTATACTCATCATGGGGTCTCTGCATTATACAACGTGTCAATAAAATAACGCAAAACCTGAAAACTGTTCGTTCAGAATCGAGAGTAGAATGTGAAAAACAAAATGAAAATAAAATTTGACGCGATTTTTTTTTACATTTGTATGGAGCTGGTCGCCCCAGTCGGCCAACATGGAGCGTTGGCCGACTGGGGCGACAAACAACTCACAAAGGTGAAACAAAAAACTCGTCAATTTTTTTTTTCTTTTTTTTTTCACATTCTACTGTCGATTCTGAACAAACAGTTTTCAGGTTTTGCGTTATTTTATTAACACGTTGTATACCATGAAGAAATACATTAGTGGGTCTGTAAGCGGCAGACTTCGCAAGTCTGTTTTGTTTTCAAATAAACTGTGTTGACACAAAAATTCCACATAACTATCAAAGCTGCTCACAAAATTTCACGAGAATCGGGTGAGAAAGGCGACCTGCAGAGAACAGCCGGACAGACATGCGAAAGCGTTTTAAATTAAGCTGAAACGAAAAACTTCGTTCGCGTCATTCGCTCGTTCAATCCAGAGAAACCTTTTTCTTTGAGTTCATAGATAGTCATCAAATTCATACCCTTGTATAGCCCGACAAGTAAGACCTTTTTAACCCTAGCCGCGTTGCGGATTTCTAATGGAACTAATTTATTTTACTGGAAAGGAGTACTCTTTGACAACAGCGGCGCTACCACGAACTTCGAAAGTCGAAGTTCGTAATACATGCATCCCTGTTACTCGAGTAAGGAAGTGCGATAGAGATGGAAATACCCGAAATTCGACATTCGAAGTTCGTGGTAGCGCCGCAGACGTTAGAAGTCATCGAATGTCACCGATGTAAACAAATAGCAAGGAAGACGAAATACATCGCGATTGTAAAATAAATTACAATAAATATGCCGAAAGCAATCCATAACGATGTCAGAAAGCTTATTTTGAATATAATTGAATATTTACAGCAAAAAGGATGCCGGATTGTCTAGTATTAAAAAAAACAATGTCTTGAAATTGGTCCAGGCAATGAACTGAGAACTTGTATGGAAAAAATGACAATTTTGGAAATAATTTATAATAGGTTATTTTTTATGTATAACGGATACATTATCAATTAAATACCCAGCGACAAAATCCGACAAAATTTCAGACATCGAAAAAATGATAAGTTAACAGGCTTCTGAAAAGTCGGTAAAAATATTAATAAATGTTTTTGTCTTTATTTTGGTTCATTTACATTTGCTCTATAATATTCAAGATAAATCGTACAAAAAAAGATAATGCATGCTTCATTTAAATCTACATAATTACTTCCGGGTGGAAAGTTTGTCGGATTCTTGACTAAATCATCTTAGAATAACATTTTCAAATGAAATTAACAAAAAAAACGCTATTATAAATTAATGTTTTTCAAAATCGTATTTTGCCTGGAGTAAATTGGTTGTTGACATGACCGGTACTGACATTTTATAGTGCGGTCGTATTGATTGAACTGGTTACTTTGGTTAGATTTAACTAGTCATTTCTTTTCTTATATAAATATGGTAATAAAAATTGAAGACGAATATAGAAATAGGTCATTAGTCGAATCACAGGTCGAACGTCTTATAATCGATGTCGGCTGTCTTGAAAGCGACATATCAGAGTCGAGTCTTCGGAGTCACAACAAACAACACAATGCCAATACACACTGTCCCGACTATACATGGTACATGACGTATGTACGTACATTATTGCCATACATTATGCGTTTTACAGCGACACTACCTCAGGGTCAAATAGCGGCTTATACAGGGTGTCCCAAACTTATGGGACATGAAGGGGAAGTACCTTAAATATCGTAGATAGTGAATTTTGCTCAAAGAAGACTTTATGTTATTTTTAAAAGTTAGTAATTCTGCATTCATAGATTTTCTAAAAATTACTTGCTTCGTCTGGGAATCGAACCGCCAACTTAAATGTCAAAAAAAATCACCCTACTTTTATGATGCCAATCGAAAGAATAGCTAAAAAATAATAACTCTGCTTGAGTAACATGGTATTTTAAAAGAAAGGAACAACGTGAAATTAATATTTTAATCAAATTAAAAACATACATGAAACTGCCGTAGTCAATTAAGTAGGTATTTTTTTGTAAATTCTAACTTCCCCTTCATGTCCCATAAGTTTGGGACGCCCTGTATACTATAAAAGGAATGGTATAGAGTCCTCTTTATTTTATAGTGACTAGCTACAGTAGGCTATAACAAAACTTAGGCATATCGATGAGTAAGTATAATGATCTCTATCTTTCATCATTGTATATTTTGTCCCGACTACGACTATAAATACTATAAATAAATATCAGGGTACAATCTTACACAAATCGACCTAGTCCCAAACTTGTACTATGGGTACTAGACGACGATAAACATACTTATATAGATAAATAAATACTAAAATAAATAGAAAACATCCATGACTCAGGAACACACAAGCGTGCCCGTCACACAAATAAATGCCCTTACCGGCATTCGAACCTAGGACCACTTGCTTCGTAGGCAGGGTCACTACCAGCTAGGCTAAAGCGGTCGTCGATATATTTACAATGTTTGTATTTACGTGTGTTCTACTCTAACCATCATCCTCCTATTGTTATTCCCGGTTAACGGAGCTCGGGGTCCGCTTTGACACCTAATCCCATAATTTGGCATAGGCACTAGTTTTATGAAAGTGACTGCCATCTGGCCTTAAAATCGGGTTACAGTTTTTTGAACTTTACACGCTTGTTGCAGTTGTTGTTAAAGAGGAAGTCTTCATAGATGAAGCGGAGGTGAAGTCGGAGCCTCCATGTGAGGACGGAGCGGGGGGTGCGAGCGAGACAGCCGAGCCGGCGGGCGCGGACTGCGACCTTGACGTGAAGGATGAACCCGAGCTGGGGCCGGTGCGAGTGCAGGCGCGCGACTCAGTCTATGCCCTTCGCGGTAAGTTGCGAAAAAAGGGAGATGTTTGTTTTGAAATTAGGGCAGACAACATTTTGTATTACATAGATATTTATGGATTGGCAGACAACATTTTGTATTTGGTTCAATAAAATGGTGACTTTCAAAATAAAATTCTTTTGAAATCCATCTCAACAATTTGGCAAAATTAATTCAGTAGGAAACCTATCGCGGATAAAGTAGGCAAAACAAGTTCACGAGTTATAGTCGACCAAAATAAATGTACTTGAAAAACCAACATTGCGCGTGCGTGTCCATGTGCAGACAACTACGGAACCCTACACTGCGCGTGGTCCGGCACGCACTTTGCCAGTTTTTTTTATTTAATTGTGTTACGGGGTACGAGATAATTACATTCAAGTGTGGTTTCAGTTGCAGCCGTCAAGCAAGAAGGCGGGCAGGAACCGAGGGATGATTGTTTGCGGCTCTTAACAGGAGAGAAATTACACCTCTGCGATATATGCGGGAAGTATTTCCTGAACATGTCTTTTCTACATCGGCATCAACAGGAGCACGCGGGGCCTGAGCCGGTTGGGGTTTTTGGAACGCCTGCACAGTTGAATACCTTACCTGGATCTAATAGAGTTCACGCGAACAAAAAGTCACATTCGTGCGAAACATGTAAAAAACAGTTCTCGCGAAAAGACCGTTTAGCTGCACATAGACGAATTCACACTGAAAAACCATATTCCTGTGATGTTTGTTCAAAGGAGTATTTCCAAAAAGTCCAATTGAATAAACATAAACGACTCCACCACGGTGAAATACCATTCTCGTGCGAAATATGCTTTAAGCCGTTTGTATATTTGAGCGATTTAACAAGGCACACACGATTCCATACTGGCGAGAAACCGTTTATCTGCGAAATCTGTAAAAAGCAGTTTCATACATCGAGTAAATTACGTGTACACATGCAGATTCACAGTGGCCTACAACCTAATTCGTGTGAAGTATGCAACATGAAATTTAAGTATTCTGCTACTCTAATAGCACATAGATGGACACACACTGGCAAGAAACCGTATTCCTGTGATGTTTGTTCAAAGGAGTATTCCCGAAAATGGCAATTGAATAATCATAAACGAGTTCACACCAGTGACATGCCATTCTCGTGCGAAATATGCAAAAAGCGATTTGTATATCTTAGAGATTTGAAAGAGCATAAACGAGTACATTCTGGCGAGAAACCATTCATCTGCGAAATCTGTAAAAAACAGTTTGCGGAAGCGATGAGATTACGTGTACACATGCGGGCACACACTGGGGAAAGACCTTACACGTGTGAAATATGCAATAAGAAATTTATACATAGTAATGCTCTAATAATACATAGACGGACACACACTGGCGAGAAACCGTTCATCTGCGAAATCTGTAAAAAGCAGTTTGCGTCATCGAAGAATTTACGCCAGCACGTGCGGACACACACTGGAGAAAAACCTTATTCGTGTCAAGTATGCAATAAGAAATTTTCGACTAATGGTAATCTGGTAATACATGGACGGAAACACACCGGGGAAAAACCTTACACGTGTGAAATATGCAATAAGAAATTTAATCATTCTAATGTTCTAAAAGTACATAAACGGACTCACACTGGTGAGAAACCATTCATCTGCGAAATCTGTAAAAGGCAGTTTGCGTCATCGAAGAATTTACGTCAGCACGTGTTGACACACACTGGAGAAAAACCTTATGCGTGTGAAATATGCGATATGAAATTTGCGAATTCAGGTTCTCTAACAAAACATAGACGGGCACATTAGAGAAAAACCTAATTCGTGTGAATTGCAAAATGTGGTTTTCGCTAATAATATAATGAAGGTATTATACTCATACTCATTTATTCATAATATTATATGAATATGTCATATATTATTAGAATCACAATTGCGTATATTATTATTTAAATAATAAATAGAGAGGGTGAAATCATTTGTCGCCTGCTTTACATGGATTTATAATAATATTACAGAGCAATATCGAGGCTATGTGTATGCTTGACGTACGTCATTGCAAGAGAGCGGGGCGGTGTTGCCCACAGAGTACATCATAGTCAGATGGTGCGTTTACACTGTTTGTCTTAGACATTAATTAAGGTGCGCTTAAACTCTATTACAGCCTTAAGCTACTTGCACCAAATAGACATGACGTGTTGGAGGTACTGGAAACAACAGAAGTCTTCATTCAGTGGCCCCATCAAAATGTAATTTGGTGTCGATAAGTGTGCGGTCATGCATGTAGAGCGGGGGAAAGTTGTAAATTCAACAAATGTACAGCTTTCTGAGACAAATTCTCTTAGATCTATTTCCGAAGCAGGAACCTATATATAGGTTATAGGTGTACGCGGGCTTGGTTTCCGCAACTCGACGTCATAATAGCGCCTATTTTGCGTATGGGTTATTGGCACTACTGTTATTCGTGCCAACCCAGTTCCACCAGGAAGCCTAGCAAACCCTTTACGTTGCCGACGGCCTCCGGTAGCGACCCCGGTGTTCCGAGGTGTTTTGCCCGGTATTCTGCCACCCCAGGGCACGTCAAGATGACGTGGGCGGCTGTCTCTTCCTCTTCCATGCAGGCTCTGCAGAGAGGACTGTCTGTAATACCTAGAGTGAAAAGGTGTTTGTTTAGTAGTGCATGACCAGTTATGGCTCCTGTCATGAGACGGAGTGCCGGCCTCTTTAGCTGTTTTAGCTTCCTTGACAATCCGGGATTGATTGTCGGGAGGGCCTCCCTGGTTTGCCTGCAGGTGCCTAGGGTATTCCAATTTTTTTGGTGTTCTAGCTTGGTGTTTAGTCGCAGTGTGCTCCGCAGCCATGCAGGGGGTAGAGGGATCATAGGTTCCAGTCCTATGGCTTCTGATTCTGAGCCTTCTCTAGCCAGTGCATCCGCTGCGTCGTTACCACGTGAATTGCTATGTCCTTTGATCCATTGCAGGGTTATGTCGCAGTTGGTACATACCTCTGATAGAATTTTGTGGCACTCGTGTATCAGCCCAGACGTTGTTGTGTAACCTTGCAGGGCTTGCAGTACGGATCGACTGTCGGAAAGTATGCGGATGGGATAAGCAGGAACCTATAAGTATCTTGGTACGACCTGTGTCAGCATACGTCAGACAGGACATCGTTAATCATTGAATATACATGGACCAATAAGAATAATCTTAAAATTAATCTGATTAAGACCAAATGTATGCAAATTCGATCCTATAAATCGAATCCTGGACATATAAATATTAAGTACAATGATATACCCGTAGAAGAGACGAGCTGTACAAAATTCTTAGGTTTAAACATAGATAGTCACTGACACTGGAAAAACCATATAGATTCAAACATGTTATGTTCAAAGTAACTGTGGGAAACTGTCTCCGGTGAAGCTGCCATTACATAAGATAAGATAGGATAAGATTCATTTATTGTCCACATATATAGTCCTTGTAGGCCCCGCACCATCTTCAAAAAATACAATATTTTGCCTCTAGCATGCATGTGCATTAAACAGGTTTGCGTATTTGTAGACACTAAATAAAATAATCAATTTTGTCGTATTTTCTCGAAAAACGATTAAAAATGTAGTCAAATGGAGAAGAAAGCAACGCAAGAGGTTAAATAATCAGGAAGTTATAAGTGTCCAAAGTTTTAAGAAGGGGTATGCTCTGTCCCTTTTTCACAAAACGATGACGTTCGCAGTTGGTGACGTCACTAGAAGACGGCAACGTGCCGTGCCCATCGTGTTCGGCACCGCCTGCCACGCGCGTGGCTCGCTCTGCGGCAGCCTCACGGATTGTGACATCACACACTGGTTGCGTTTTCTCGCCCTACCCTACCAAGCCTCAGTATCACTTTTTTCCCTTGTTCTCGCTGTTTAACAACAATGTTAGTTAAGTAATTGTATGTATAGGAATGATAAGTCTGTAAGTAGTTGATAAGGAAATAAAAAGGCTTTTTATTTATTTATTACCCAATATCAAAACGGTTGTAGCTTCATAATTCTTTGAGATATCTGAATGGGATTTTCGTCGCTAGGCATATGTATTGCCTTCTTTCTTTTGGAATAATAATAATTTTCGAGTCTACACCCCTATTACGTTCTGATGTGTTTAAAGGAAAACTAAGATCACAGGAATCTGTTATATCAACCTCATTGTCGTGCGGAACATCTGCAACAGTCGTATACATATTTTAAATAAACTTCCTAATAGCATTAAGTTGTTGCGTGATCTTGAATTGGGATGATGACTAAGATTCGAACCAGTTTTTGGAGAGGAACAAATGTTTGTATGGGAGCAACTACAATTAAAGAACATAAATACCTAAAATATTGAGACAAAGATTGACCTCGCTGGCGGCAGTGCAAAACGCTTCATACTGTGTGTCTATACAAGTATGACGTCACATTTGTACATTTGTCCTAATCGTTGTATGGAAAATCAGGTAAATTGTTGTTTCGGTCGCGAAATACTGCGTTTAAGTACATAGTTGCCATACAATTTTGTTTCTAGAAAAGCGTAAGGATTCTATTGGTAGCTTTTAATTTACTCTTGGGCAATTAAAAAAATGCATATTTTTTCTAAACTTTCAGGGTTCATATCTTTTTACGATTTTAATTATAATTTATACTTTATTACGATAATTTGATGGTTTACTATCCATTTAGCATCACTACGTTATCAATTTGAACATGAGGCATCATGCCTATTTAAGAGGAAACTATCAAAATAGCTTCAGTAACATTGTTTTTATTTTGTAAAGGAATATTATGGTAGCAAGACAGCACTGTTCTTAAATTATAGTTTCTATTTTACAAATATGCAATCCCTACATGTTTTAAGTAGCAAAATTCAAGCAGCCGTGACCCTTTCAAGAAGCTTCGTGACCTCCTGGGGTTTGTGACCCACAGGTTAAAAAATATTGTATGCAGTGACCAATTGACCATGTGTAAACAACTTTGTTCTCATAGAGGAAGAATAAGTTTCACACACAGGGGCACACACACACATTCACGCATGAATTCAATCTAAATTTCACGTGAACATACCTAATAATCAAGTGCATCAGTCGTAAATAGGATCAGGCACTTGTCCCACCGCCGGCGAGTAGCGAGTACTCTCATAGTAATTCTTACTCGCGCGAGTAAAAGCGAGTAAGAATTACTATGAGAGTACTCGCTACTCGCCGGCGGTGGGACAAGTGCCTCATGCTTGATCTTTAGAAATACATAATTATGGGGTAGGCTGGTAATTTGGTTTGAACACACCAAAACAACATGACTGTTTGATGGCATCACAAGCTAAAAGATAATCGACAGTAAACTACAATCTGTTCATAAAGGATAAAGTCTGGATACTCACTGCAGTCCGTGACCGCAGCCCCGGGTTCCTCCTTGACGCGTGCCGCGACCTCAGCACGTCTATCATGAGACGGCGCGCGAGCTCTCTCGATTTTTCTCGCACTCTGCACATCAAATAAAATATATGTTAATATTCACCATATTTCAAAGACTGTGGACGTTGCAAAGTTTGGTCTTAAAATCACATTAAACGGTTCTATGTCGATATTTTTTTGACATATGGGTCTGCAATTAAAAACATGAAGTCAACATATTCATACCTAAACCGCTAACGAGTCATATTTGACAAATAATCCGCCCTTTTTTTTATTTCAATATTTATGTAATGTAGTAACACTCGCTCTCGTTTACTCCGATACAAATAGACAGTGTGCGCGCTATCCAAAATCCTCAAGGGCATTTTGGTGTTGACAGCGTCTTAACCCTTAAATGCATAATGTAATGACGTATATCTGCATCGTATATTTGATTGCCCGTAGCTCAATATACAGCTATCCTAAATCACATTTATTACTTTTTTTTAATAAATGTGACATTTACGTGTTAGATTCTGAACGCATCCATAAACTTTTGATAGTATTTTTTTTCTGTAGTGTCATATTTTCAATTTTTGGCGCGTAAGTCGCTACTGAGGTGTGGAGGGGGGAAAGGATAGAAAGACGAGCGTACTTGAAAGCGGTTATAATGTAACTGTCAACACATTACTCTCTCCGTCTCAATCTTATTTATTTATTTATTTATTTTATTTATTTATTGATACATGGAAAACCAACAGCGCAACATATTTATAGACAAAATAATAAAACCATATAGCCAATTACAGGTTCTCACTTATAGAAATAAACTAACACAAATAAATCTATAGCCAAACTTAAACTTAGCGTACATTACGCACAGTAACCAATCGCGCACCAATAGCAAGCATGGCAATGGGAATAAACAAATACAAGGTAGTTAATAAATTGGAATGTATATAAACTCTAGTAACCCGAGCCTACACCTGAAGTATCACACATGAAAAATCTTGTCAGTTTAGATTTTATTGCTTGTATGCTATCACAAAATATGTCTATATCTAATTTAACTACAACTTCGTTTAAACTCCTGCCTGCTCTGCACAAAAAACTATTCTTTCTATATTTAGTGGAAACATGGAACATGCTAATAGGACGAAAATGGCGGAAACTTCTTATGGGAGTATTGAAATGAATTTTACCAAGTAAATTAGGACAGTCAACATTGCTTCTTATTATATTTAACAAGTATAAGACATCAGCAAATTCACGACGCTTAACAAGGGGTATCAGGTGATGCTTTTTACATAAGGTTAAATAATTAGATGAGCTGTAATGTGTATGCATTTTATAGCAAAGAAATTTCATGAATTTGGATTGTAATCGCTCAATTCTATCGATGTAAATTTTATATTGGGGATTCCATATCTGAGATGCGTATTCCAACTTGCTTCTCACATAAGCACAATACAAGATTTTCAGCGTCTTAATACGTGTAAAACAAACCGAACTACGCATTATAAATCCAAGTGACTTAGAAGCTTTACTTATAATATTATCGACGTGTTCATTAAAAATAAGCTTCGAATCATGAAAAACCCCTAGGTCTCTTATGCTGGTTAGTTGCTGAATACAGTTACCTTTCAATGAATAAGAAGTAGGTATTTTATTTAATTTTCGAGAAAAGGTTACGGTGAAACATTTTGAGGGATTTAAATCCAATTTATTCATAACACAATATCTATCCAGTCGGTTTAGATCAGACTGCAGCGCAGTAGAATCTTCAGGTGAAGCAATCTTGGCAAAAATCTTCATATCGTCAGCAAAACTGAGTAGCTTAGAAAACCGAAAACAGGTACCTATATCATTCACAAAGACGTTAAAAAGGAGTGGTCCCAACAAAGGTCCCTGGGGAACGCCACTTGGTATGGATACCCAGCTTGACATGTAGTTTTTGATCACTACCGACTGGCAGCGATTTTCTATGTAAGATATAAACCACCTCAGAATAGATCCCCTCTAATACCCATTAAGTAAAGTTTATATATTAAGATATCGTGGTCAATTCTATCAAAAGCCTTACTATAGTCAGTATAGATTACATCCACCTGGTGGCCAGAATCCATTGTCTCAGACACAAAATCGTTCAGTAGAGCAAGATTAGACACTGTAGACCTCCTTTGAACAAAACCATGTTGAGTGCTATCTATAGTGTTTTTGAATACTGATGAAACCTGCAAATGGACAATTTTTTCCAAAACCTTAGCCAAAATACACAATTTGGAAATCGGCCTATAATTTTTTACGTCCGTTTTAGGGCCTTTCTTTATAACTGGTGTAATAAAAGCTGATTTCCAAACCGACGGGACAGAACATTCAGCGAAAGATGTACGAAATAATAATAATATAGGTTTTGTTAAGGCTTTAGCACAATTAATTAGAAACATAGCTGGCACCTGGTCCGGACCTGCTGACTTACTAGGATCAAGACTGAGTAATAATTTAGTAATTACAGCAGGATCCACCGAAACATTGTGAAGATGACTAATAGAATCGGCACAGTCATCAAAGTTGAAGTAACTCCACGATGCTCGAGAGATAGAAGGTGCGGCTTGCGCTAGAAAACTTGTTTTAAAATAATCGGAAAACGCATTACAAATGTCAATTCCTGAGTTTATAGTGGCACCATCATAACACATACAGTTCGGTATTCCAAAAGAGTTAAAACGAGATTGAACAAAAGACCAGAATTGCTTGGGGTCCTTACTAATGTTGTTCTCAACTTTCTCAGTATAATTAAAGAAGCATCGCTTTTCCATGCGCTTAACTCTTTCCCTCTGATACTCAAACGCAAGCAAATCACACCTATTACCATATAGTTTGAATTTGCGATGATATTTATGTTTTTCTTTAAGGGCTTTCTTAAGCGAGTTAGAGTACCAGACAGGGTATGTGCTAACAGTAATAAGCTTATGCGGGACATACTTATCTCTTAAATATTGAAACTTTAAATAAAAGAAATCTACACATTGTTCTAATGTACGGTTTGAGAATTCTGTTTCCCAGTTTATGTCTAAAAGATCTAAGTTAATTAATTCATAGTTCGCTTTATTGTAATAATATTTCATAACTGGTGCCGGTTATATCTATACATACGTTTATACTACATACTACACATACATGCTGCACACCTCACCTAGGGGGTGCTTTTAAAAAAAAAAGAATGTTTACATTTTTTTTTGAAATATACTTATCCCTTCAGGGGTGGTCATCCCTCTGTGGGCTTCATATTTTTACCTGCAGGTTGGTGGAGCCCCCCTCGGAGGGGCGCAACGGCTGTGCTTACTTTCTTCGAAATAAAACCGCCGTTCGTGCATCGATCTCGTTTTAATCCATTGGAACGTATAGCCAATGAAGCGAGACAGCTAGCAAGCGACAATTTCAATGGCCATTGGAGGAAAATTATGAATTTGATCGGTAGTCTAAAACTGCCACTGGCGCGTTAACCACGGTGGAGTTTCGCGAGTGATTTTTAATGGTTTTAGTGCGAATTTTCGTTGCAGAAGAAGATATCTTGGAGAGAAGTAAGTAATCTTTCGTTTTCTGTTAAAAAAATATAGTTTTTAGTTGATTAAAGGTAATAAACTTGTGACTAAAACAACATACCTACTCATGGTCAAAATTTGCCTACAGGTTTTTTAGCGCTTTTCTACTAATTTAGAATTACTAACAGCTATTAACATTACCGCTATTTATCGTACATTTATTTAAAATGTAGGAAATGGACTAACAATCGCCCGAAAGTAGATAAATAGATAGAAAATGGGAACGGTCATAACAGAGCCCTCAGAGGGATGGTAGCCGTCAAGGAACTTCCCTCCGAGGGATGCTCACATGGGACCTCGTGACGTCACTTACGCAGCGCGCCAGCGCGATTTCATAATATGGATACGCCATGGATTGATTGTCTTGCAACGTTCGTAATTTGTATCTATTAACGGAAAAGTTGATCGTTGAGTCATGTCAAATAATAAACGAAAATGACAAAATGTTATACTTTCTCAGTTACTTAATCCAAATGTTCATGCAGTTCAAGTTTAAAAAATAATTAAACTTGTATGTACACTTACCGTAAGCAAATGAAACATTCAACATTTATTCTACAAATAGGTCTGGCCAGTAGGCACTTTTACACGTCTAATCACTAATTCCAATAAAATAAAATAAAATGTCGTACGAAACCGAAACAGCCTCAGATGTACTAAACAATTGTGGGAAAATAACATGGTTTCAAGAAATAGTATTCGAACGAGCGAGCGAAGCGAACGAAGTTCTATGCTTCAGCAAGCTGAGCCCAAGGGCTGAAATTCCAATTTCCGGATGTC
Source organism: Epinotia ramella (assembly GCA_947578815.1). Lineage (NCBI taxonomy): Eukaryota > Metazoa > Arthropoda > Insecta > Lepidoptera > Tortricidae > Epinotia > Epinotia ramella. The sequence continues at coordinate 1,819,104 of OX388226.1, read as the reverse complement.
CCGCTGTCGGCTGTTATTACAGGTCGCATTTCTTAATCGATTATCGTGAAATTATGGGAGCAGGTTTAGCCATTTTATAGTATTTGTAGATTAGGTTACGTCGGTTAGGTAGGTACCTACTGAATTTCCATGGCCACCTTCTTTCTCCATCATCAGATCATCTCGATGGTACAATATTATTGAATAGTCATCCAAACTATACCATTGCCTAAAATTTCAGCTCAATCAGGTGAAGATATTACATAGTGTCAATAGAAAGCTTGTGAAAAAAACGGCAAACACCACATATTTTAAAATAATGTGTGGCCCTAATACTAATTATACAATAATATATATTCTACTCATTTCTACCCAGACGAGAGCCCACTCAGAAATCACCACTATTCCTTCATTGTTAATCATGTTGTACCGCTACTACAAACTCATGGTGTGGGTAAGGGTATATCCATACTAAGCAAACCATTTTTTTCGAAAAGGACTTGATTTTCATTGTTTTTATAATCTTGTTTTTACGTGTTTTTTGTTTAACTGGTATTAATGTTATAATTTGAATCGAAAGGATATTTGATCAAGATGTTTCCAACTAAATTTCTTTGGTTTAAAGCCCATGGTCGCTGTGATAATTGCAGTCGTTTGGAAGAGGTTATTTTGTATGAAAGTAGACATACTTTTTTCATTTTACTCTCACATAAAACCTGCTGCACCTACAATAAAAAAAGCTTCTGTTACACCTAGTTGATGACCCAAATTTATTGTTTAGGCATGAATTTGATTTCATACAGTATAAAACACTGCAGATATAAACATGTAAATCGAAGCCCACACGAGCAACTTCTTAGTCTGGGCATTATTTTGGTAGAATATTTCAAATGGTCTAGTGTAAAAAAAATACTCATGAGCCTGCCATTTTATGTTTTTAGAATAAGTATAACACATTTTTTTTTTAATTAAGCCCATTAAACACCTCAAAAAACCGATTTATTATATTTAAAATAACCAAAATATGTCGTAAACTTCGGTGACCTGGTGACGAGGTCAGCTAGATAGCCTTAATACGACTTTAATGTAACGATGATATATCGTTGCAGTTAGATAATTTAATATAGATTGAGTTTCATCCAAAATCCTGGCTGTGATTATGTAAAAAACTAAAGAGAATTGAATTTTACCAAATCACTTCACCCCACAAACCTTGGAGGTGGAGCGTCCCTCAGAGGGTGCCACAGACGTGGGTAAGCGGCCATGTTTTTTCGCTACAGCTGAAGGGTTATTATTAAACACAAAATGTAGTTTGATTCAACATCAAGTTATCCACACATATATTATTTAAGTAACAAAAAGCTTAGTCCTATTTTTATGGACAAGATCGATCTTACCATCTATATCTAATTTTACATTTACTCCATCATCCTCGATGACTTTAAAAGGTCCTTTGAAAAGGTTATCAAACTTTCTTCCGGTCTCCGCCTTTACTAAAACCAAATCATCCTTTTTATAAGTCATTGAGTTTGTTAACTTATCATAATAGTTCTTACGTAACTTTTTAGTTCTTAACAAGTTTTCTTTCGCATCTGTATGTGCTAACTGTAGTCTATATTTTAATTCTAAAGCATAGTTATCGGGATTATATAATGGTTCTACAGTACTTTTTAGATTACTAGGGGTGGTACATTGTTTTCCGAAAACCAATTCAAAAGGCGAATACTTAGTAGCTGTGTTTACGGTTGTGTTATATGCAAAACACCAGAAAGGTAACCAGTGACCCCACGTGTCTGGGTGACCGTCACACTGGACTCTCATAAAAGCTGCTAGGTGTTTGTGCATATTTTCTAAGGAACCTATTGATTGATGGTGATATGCGGTTGAATTAAACTTACTTATCTCTAACAACTTACACACTTCGTCCATAGTTGCTGACATAAACTCGGCCCCGCGATCCGTTGCTATCGCTCCCGGGATGCCGTATCTTAATATAAAATTACTTACTAGAGCTCTTGCTACACTAATTGCATCCTTACTCTGCAAGGGATAGGCTTCTATGTACTTAGTTAGCTCGCATTGTAGCGTTAGGATGTACTTATTACCTTCTGTGTCGGTGTCGAGTGGTCCGACTATATCTAAATATATTTTCTCGAAGGCTGTCGACGCTGTAGTCGTAATAACCATCGGTTGTCTGACGTGTCTGGAATACTTCGTTACTTGACACTTAGTGCATTTCTTCACGAAGTTAGTAACATCACTTTCTAAACCTGGCCAGTAGTATTTAGACTTAATGTTACTTACCATTCTGCGAACTCCTGCGTGTCCGCTTGTAGGTAGTAAATGGTAGTCATTCATGATTACTAGTCTTTCGTCTCTGTCAGTTATTCTGCTTATTTTTCCTAGGATTTTTAATCTTGGGCCGGACCAAGTTTTATTTATTTTTATCTCATCTGCGAGAGACCTTATAAACAACGCGTTTCTGTCATCTTTTATTATACATAATTCCTCTATATTTATTTCTTTACAAAAATCACTTAAGATATTCGCAAATACGACTCGCGTGAATTGTGACATATAGTTAAGGTTAATATAAAGTACCAACTTTTCTTTGACATACGCAAAACATTGTTTTTCTCTTGTTATCATTTTATTTTTTCTTTATTTTTTCAACTCATCTTCTGATCCAAACATCATTTCTACAGAATTGTTAGGTTTTCTTAATATCTCCGCGATTCTTGGTTGATCAGACCTTGAATTTTCGGGTATATTAGGATCCGTAACACTGTTTTCACTCGTTTCCCTATCTTGTAATATTTTTCTGCTCTGTGCCCGTGTCATGACCATAATTTGTTCACTCATACTTTTTAATTCATCTGATGTTATTGTAATTCTACTTAAAGCGTCTGCTACTACATTTGTTTTTCCTTTTATGTAAACTACTTTAAAGTCGTACTCCTCCAATTGTAATCGGAATTTTATTAATCTGCTTGACGGGTCTCTCATACTAAATAAGTATAAAAGTGGTCGATGGTCGGTCATTATAGTGAACTCTCTTCCAAACAAATAGGGTCTAAAATACTGCACGCTCCAAGCTATTGATAAAAGCTCTTTTTGAATTACTGGGTAGTTTAATTCCGCTTTATTTAGGGGTCGACTAGCATACGCTATGGGTCTGTTGTCTTTATTACATAGCACGGAACCGATTGATTTTGCGGACGCATCTGTTTGTAAAATAAATTCATTGTCTGTTGAGAAATCTGGATATTGTAGAATAGGTGGAGTTACAAGTTTTTCTTTAAGGGTTTTAAATGCCTGTCTACATTCGTCCGTCCAGTCAAATGACACATTTTTCCTACATAGCTTGTTTAATGGTACGGTTATTCTTGCAAAAGATGGGATAAATTTCCTGTAGTATACGAAACGCCTAATTTCGTCACTATTTGTCGGTTCTGGGTAATTCTCTAACACTTTAGTTTTTTGTGGATCTGGCAAAACACCTTCCGCTGACACAATATGGCCTAAATATAGTAACTGCTTCTTTAAGAAATCACATTTCTGTGGATTTAATTTTAAGTTAACTTTACGCAATCGCTCCAACACGTCGGTCAAGTTTTTATTATGCTGTTGCATGTTCCTACCAAAAACGATCAAGTCGTCCATGTAAACAAAACATTTCTCGTACGATAATCCTGACATTGCTATCGACATTACTCGCGAAAAAGCACTTCCGCTTATCTTGAGCCCCATAGGAAGTCTTTTCATTCGAAATTGACCTTGACTTGTTGTAAATGATGTGACATTTCTACTATTATCGTCTAAAGATGTCTGATAATATGATTGTTGTAAATCAAGGTGGGTAAAATATATTGCTCCTGACAAAGAATCTAAAATATCAACAATGTTGGGGAGTGGGAACTTATCATCCTGAATGACATTATTTACTTTTCGATAGTCGATGACTAATCTCCATTTTTTCGTACTGTCTTCTGATTTTTTGGGTACTAGAAGTATGGGACTATTCCAATCGCTGTTGGTTGTTTCAATTATATCATCTGTAATCATTTGCTCGACTTGTTTTTTAATTTCCGATTTCATCGATGCTGGTAATCTATACGGTTTTGTATATATGGGTTTCGTATTCGGTTTGACGGTGATACTTTGATTTAATATATTGGTCGTCCCTAGTCTGTCTCCGTCTAAGTAAAAAACGTCGGCGTATTTAGCACATATTGACTCTATAAGTTTTCTGTCCGCGTCACTTAAATGATTTAATTTCAATGATGACAACAATTTTTTAACTCTACTTACTCCATTGGCAGATTTTTGAAAATTACAAATGCTATACTCGCTCAAATCTTCTAAACTAGGTTCAAATATAGGTAATTTAACATCCTCGTCACCTGTGTTCAAAATTCGTACGGGTATTCTACCTTGCTTTATTTTACCTACGGTACCCGCTAAAAATACATTTTCGGTTAACTGTTTCGAATTTACAACGTAATCTTTCGTGAAATCAAATGATTTTACCTTCATTAAATGTAACGATTCGCTTCTAGCTGGTAATGATAAACAAGTTTCACTATCGCTACTCCTATGAATTTGTACCACACAACTTTCCTCGTCAGTATGCAGAGTAAGCTCATCCGTCTGTAGGTTTATTATCGCATTATAAGTTCGCAAGAAGTCTAGTCCGATAATACCGTCCGCATGACAGGGCATATCATGCAGTATATGAAACTTATGCATGAACGATATCGTATTACCGTGTTGTAAAGTCACGTTCGCGACATGGTTACTTGTAATCTCGCCGCCTACGCCTGATATTACAGTGTCCGACTCGTATGACTGCGATTCTATGGGAACCTTTCCTTTTTGCAAAATAGACAAAGTTGCGCCAGTATCAATAATAAAAGTAATGTCTTGTCCGCCTACTGTGAAAATTACGAAGTCAAGTCCGTCACATGTCAAAACCTTATGCTCGAAAAAACTGCACTCTTTCAGTTTCATCATTTGGTGTCTCGTGGGTGGTCTGCGACTCGTGCGTATATGTATACACATTTCCGTTACCTCGGCGCCCACGGCTCCTCTGTGCGCCTCGGTGTCCCCTAAAAAAATACTGTCGCGCCGCTGCTCCTCGTCCCCTATAGAAATTATTACTAGGCACGGTACCTCTATTCCTGGCGTAGTTCGGTGTCCATGTCCCGCCGGGGTTGTAAGGTTTGCCACGATTCGACTGGTAACCTGGACCATGCCAGCCGTACCGCTGGGGTTGCTGGAAGCCTCTCCTGTAGTTCATGTTCATGACCACAGGTTCCTGCTGTGGCCTCGCCAACTCTTCATCTTGGGCAGCTCTGACGGCTTCCTTCAGCTCCGTGTATTGTCGGGCTGCTAAAATTGTGCTGAGACGACGGTTCCTCAAACCATCTGTAAACTTTTTTATAGCTAAGGACTCGTTGATCGGTCTTAGAATAGTGCTTATCTCCGGTTTCCCGTCGGCTTGCGCTATCGTTAGACCAATGAACAACTCCTCTATTTTATCACCATACTCATTAATAGACAAGTCCCTCTGAGTCACGTTATTAAGTTGCATTAAAAGAGAATTTGCGGATTTCTTTGGTAACATGTATTTTTTAATATCGGCTACTAGTTCGGTAGCGGTTTCATATTTCGGTTTTAGCTTTAATTGCGCGATTTTATTTAATCGTGTCTTAAGTACGAAAGAAATCAGCAGCTTCTTTTCACTAGCTTCACTTAACATACTGTCTAATAATTCGATACCCGCTATCATTTTTTCGATAGATTCCTCCTTATCATCCAATAAAGGGATTAAGCTACTAGCTTCTCGTATATCAAATAACTTCGCCATTTTAATTGATTTTTCACCCTCTAATATCTTATATTGTAATATCCTATCATATGATTGCTTGATTCTGTCGCACAATAATTCTGAAATAATATATTGTTCTTGAAGGTCACCACTAGAAATGGAGGCAATCAGTCTTTTAAAATTTTCGTAAACAGTTTTTGCAATATTTATTTTAGATTGTCCTATACTTTGTTGCCTTCTGTCATGTCCTAATTTTCTCAATTCTATTCTAATATGTTCTAATTGGTCGTCCTATCGTATCCTACTTAATTCTAATTCCATACCCTTTTTCACGACACATCACTTTTCACATTTCACTTCACTTGTAGATCTTCTTACTCTCCTTCTCTGGCCGTAGAGGCCTAAATTTCCTCTACGTTCTCCCTGGGTGGAGTCATCTTCCTTCCTGACAGCCTGGCTTGAACTCTTGCCCACATTTCTCTCCTCACTTCCTTCTGTATGTATTTTGCTTGCGCCTTTTTCATGACCTTGAAAAGGCCGTAACAAATAATGATGGCAAAGACGACGAATAACGTACTCAAAAGTACATTATTAATTTTTATGTGCTCGGTGGCGGTGGTGTCCGGTACTATATTTCCGGCAGCGTTCTGGTTCACGACTACTTCCTTCTCTTCTTGCTTCGTGTATCCGTTCCCCATTGTCCTTCACTGAAGTTAACTGCGCCACGCGCAACGTAATAGTTCGTCTAAGCTCGACCGCTCAATGCCACGCTTCCCCGTTCCATGGCAAGGTCACCATGAGGTGTGGAGGGGGGAAAGGATAGAAAGACGAGCGTACTTGAAAGCGGTTATAATGTAACTGTCAACACATTACTCTCTCCGTCTCAATCTTATATCTATACATACGTTTATACTACATACTACACATACATGCTGCACACCTCACTACACTGGTCGCCGCGAAATTTACAATTTCGAATTTTATTGATAAATATAAAAAAAAACTGCATCAAAAATTGTTACTGAAAAGGATAAAAGGTAAGTGTAATAGTGTATATTATTAACAGTTTTGAAAGTAATTGTATAGTTTTCCAAAAAAATGTGTTATAATATATGTGATGCGTAAATACATCACCATGCAGAATCAGTTGTATTAGAATTTACTTTATTATTTCGTTATTTGTATAGTCATTGAGAAGTTTTAGATATAATTTTCTTATAAATTGGCATCCGTGGCCAAAAAGTAAAAAGTCCCTTTAAAGTACATATAATATACTAGCTTCTGCCCGCGACTCCGTCCGCGTGGAACTCGTTTATATCGTAGCACCATACAAACTTTCATCCCCAATTTCACCCCCTCCGGGGATGGTTTCCGGGATAAAAACTATCCTATGTCCTTCCCCGGGATCCAAACTATCTTCATACCAAATTTCATCTCAATCGGTTCAGCGTTTAAGCGTGAAGAGGTAACAGACAGACACACTTTCACATTTATAATATTAGTCTGGATGTATGGATTTAATTTACCTACACTAAAAGTTTCATAGTGGAATCACAATTAGGTACCTACTTAGGAAGATAGGTTAATTAATGTCGCACTGAGTGATGCTTCAATATATTAAGATTAGTACCTATTTGAGAATCTACGATCAGCTAATGTTACACTAAAACCTCAAAAATATTTCTTTTTTCTAAAACAAGTTGATTATTTGGGATTCGAAATTTCAGAAGAAGGACTGAGGCCTGGTTTGAGAAAATCAGAAGCTGTATCTAATATTCCTACCCCTAAAGATGTTTACAACGTTGATTGACGCTAATGCATAGTGACGTATATCTGCATCAAGCCTTTTTTTGGAAATAATATATGTTTTTCAATTACTATGATTTTTTTCTTTATTTTTCCCTCAATCTATACAACATGACACATCTATTTCAATTTATTAAAAAGTTACACAAAAAATCATGCATTTAAGGGTTAAATAAATGTATTTTCTTTCTTCTTCTTTCAATTAGTCAGATTCTGATAAATTGGGGCGGACAAATCATGACATGTATATACCCAATTATAAGTTACCATAGATAAATGTCACGGTAATATTTTTTTTTACAACTTCTTAAGGCCCCTATACACATTCAGCCACACGCATAGTTGTGTTGCGTTCTGTATGATGATAAAGGACACAACTATACGTTAAGGGGAGAAAGACATATTTCCATCGCATATCTGCGTCCCTATCCCACGCCATGAGGCCCATTGTGTAGGGGAGGCATTACGCCAGACGAGCAAGCGCGGCCGGACTGCATGTCCAGCGCCTGACTTTAACTCACCTGGGTAAGCGCAGGATGCACTGCGAAATGCTAGGCCTGCATGCATGCTACATAGGGCTATCTTAAACCAAATATCCATGGCTTCTAGGTTATACGTACGCACGCGTCGCACAAGCACGAGCACATTCACCCTTTGAGCTATGTCAAAAAACCGGCGACATGCACGAGCACGGGCACGGGCTCATGCACAAACAGGCTGTTCACACGCTTGTGCGCGTGAACAGCCTGTTTGTGCATGAGCCCGTGCGAACGCGGCATGACACTGAGAGGCACAAAAAGACGCTACACGGGCCGATATCGGCAGGACTGCAGAAAAATACCATACAATACAATACAAATACGCTTTATATGTGCTAGAACAAATATTTTTTCTTAAAAAACTGGTTAAATAACATCAATTTCACCAAATTAGGTCTTGTCAGCCTCTTAACGTCACAACTTAGGTACACATTAAAAAAAAGAACAAGCAAACGATAAGGCTTAAACACGAGGACGTTAAACAGGACCCCCACTCAGCATAAAGCCACTGCAAGAAACGGCAAGCAGAGGCGCTGATTTTCGGTGGGGACCTACCTTAAAACTATTGTGACGGCACAAACGCCAACAACTCATAATAACTAAGGAAAACAAAAAAAAAACCTAAACACTTAACATAAGTAACAAAATAAAAAATAAAACATTTAATAAGAATATATATATAGGTTAGATGTGGGGTAATTGCTATCGTCTGGAGGCATGTTGCGCTGCTGATCCGACCGTCAAACGAGTTGTCCTGACCAATTGTATGCACAATCACAATCAACACCATTTGGACAATGGAAATATTATGATCAGCCAAGTTTTCTGTCAGATAATTTTGAAGTAAAATATTTAAAATATTATATAATAATTTGTAATTAGCCTATCCACAAAAACACTCATTTATTAAACAGATTGTATTTTAAAGGTGTGGTAGTGCTATAAAAACGCGTTTTATAGTAGATTTGAGTCAAGCTTTGAAGTCTTTGTATTTTTTCAAAATCAGGTTTGCTTTTTACTGCGAATAGCGATATCTTAAAAAAATAAAAATATCAAAATCATGAGACAGTGCTTCGGTATGGCAATATTATTTTTACTAAATGGTATCTCTAATGAAATTGGGGCTGACATATCAGGTGATAATAAAATTGTATGGCTTGTAGAGCCCATAAGCTGTCAGTGTCACAGTCCAGTCCAGTCGGTTCCTCAACTTCCTCAGTGCTGCTGAGTGATAGTGATAGTCTGTGGTGTTTTGTAGTTAATGGTGGTTAGGTTAAGTTACACTAATTTCCGTCAAGTAAACTTTTATTCATTAGTGCGTATTTACTTCGGCATGTCGCCGGGGGCGGCGCGCGTGGAAGAGGAGCCCGGGGCTGCGGCCACGGACCGCGGTGAGTTCCACGAGTATTGTTTTTTGTTTTATACTACAATGGTGGTAGACAAGCATACGGCATGCCTGATTGTAAGCTGACACCGGACGCTTGCGATACCAGAAGAATGAGGCACAAATCATTATTGATTTGAAGATTTGTTGGGTTGACAGCTAGACACAAATGTAGGCCCCTCTCAACACAATCTGGGAGCTCTGGCGACCCTAATGGAATACTCGCTACTAGGTAAAAAATACCGCATGGTAGTGAATTTTTGTTGTAGTTTTCTTTATCGCTTTGGCTGCTTAGGTTTCGGTTTCTCAGTACCTTTAATTGAATATATAGGTGAAAATCAGAAAAAATGCGCATAGTTAATCTAATCTACGCTTTAACTTTTCTCATTTTAGTAACGACAATTACGCATACATTTTACATGGGTAATGGTCGTTACTAAAATGAGAAAAGTTAAAGCGTAGATTAGATTAAAGCCTTAACTATGTACAATTTTTTTGATTTTAACCCATATAACGCATGTGCACCCACTCCTTGATGGTCAGATCGTGCCCAGCGTTTCATGGCAGGGCAAGCTTTAAGTACATATGGGTGAAAAATACCCCATAGCAACGGTATATGTGTTATATTATTTCTGGTATGTTTCCATTATTTTTTTTCTTATTTAGGCATGAATACAATAAATAACCCACTGAGGGACAGTGACATTTAACATTTACTAGAAACAGGATTGAAGTGGATCGAAAATAGAGAATATGAGGAGTAAAGGGGCCACAAAAGTAAAACGGAGTGGGAAGCAGTTGATTCAGATGCCATCTCGGTAGTGGCCTCGGGAGAGACGTTTTACCGTTTACCTTCAGAAACTCAAATTGAGCATCATTATGAAGGATGAAATTCGTTGCAGCTTACCTTCAGATTCTCTGTGAGCTTGCAAAACATGACCTTTTAGGTTATTATCTCACAAAAATCCAGTTTGTAGTCAATCTATTTGAAGATAATCCATACTAATATTATAAATGCGAAAGTGTGTCTGTCTGTCTGTCTGTCTGTTACCTCCTCACGCTTAAACCGCTGAACCGATTGCGATGAAATTTGGTATGGAGATAGTTTGAATCCCGGGGAAGGACATAGGATAGTTTTCATCCTGGAAATCACCCCCTAAGGGGATGAAATGGGGGGTTGAAGTTTGTATGGAGCTGCGATATAAACGATTTCCACGCGGACGTAGTCGCGGGCAGAAGCTAGTTATTTATAAAAGTAGGATACACGCCTATGGCTACCCTTCAATACCTGGCCCTCTCATACTAAAAATGTACTGTTAGCTTTTCGGTGAAGGAAAAACATTGTGAGGAAACCTGCATACATCTGCGGAGAAATTCAAATGTGTATGTGAAGTCCCCAACCCGCACTGGGTCAGCGTGGAGACTAGTGCCCGTTCCCTCTCGTCCATTAGAGGAGGCCTGTGCCCAGCAGTGGGACGCAAATATAGGCTGATTTATATATGTATTTTAATTAGTTTCTGAATATGTTCCCTAATATATATATATATACCAAATTTAGCGTGAATTCGGCTGATTTCAAGACTCTCGACGGATGTAGTTGCTTACCTTAAATCGAGTATCATAAATTTTATGCCATACAACAGCAAACGAAAAAAACATAGAAGACGAGCTCCTTACAAATTTCTACCCAAATGCGTGCCTAAAACCCGGTGTGCGCATAGTCAACTGCGCATCCAATCACAGCTGCACAAAATATCAGCCTGTTTCCAATTACCCAACACAAATGAATGCGATTGGTCAATCTACGAATGCATTGCTGTGATTAGCCGTCGTGCATCACGTCGGACGACAGCCATATGACAATGAGAACGAAAACGGATAATTATTGAATAGTTACATGCAACAAGAAGCAATAACTAATTATCATAACATTTGAGTGATATTTTTAAGAAATATATTTTTTATTTTATTTTAAATTTAAATTATACATACAATACAATACAAATACTCTTTATTGCACACCTCACACAAACAAAGCAGTTAAAAAGAGAAACAATACAACAACATGTAGGTAGAGGTAGACAACAGGCGGTCTTATCGCTGAAGAGCGATCTCTTCCAGACAACCTTTGGGTATCGGAGAAAGAGATAAAACTAGATTATGTAGTAGGTGGTGCAGAGATTATAATAAGCCAAAAATCAAAATAATTATATCAATACACGTACATAAATAGCTCTATATATAAACATACATACACAATCATACATATATACAAATAACACAAATACAAATATATAAATATAATACATAAACAGTCAGCCAATAATAATAATAGTAAGACAATCAGGGTTAGGGGAGAGACAAATAATACATAATTACTGTCTTCAAATCCTTTCTCCAAAGATCACAGTGGTGGAGTCAACTCGATTCTAATTCATTATCTAATTTGAATCTTATTGGAATTAGAATCTTAATCGTATATATTATATACTATTAAACGAGCAATATTTGTATACATATTTTTGTAATCAAATCACGTTCTCGAAAACGGCTCTCATCTAAATCGTTAGCAAGAGCGGTATTTGGCATTATCCCTATAATGCCATACCGAGGGTTTATGGAGGCGAATTAGTTTTCTGTATTTTCACCCGGTAATGGTAAATTAAAATTAAATACCTAGTCGGTCCTAAAGTTCTGTCACTGGCACATTATTTTTAAATTTAGAACATAATTTTAAGAAAATGTTTTTGAATTCCATTTTTGAATGTTTGACAATTGTTTTAAAACAAAAAACAGTCATTTGCTGCGATTTCTCACGATGGAGTGGACATTGAAAGAAAACCGAATAGCTGTTTTAGCGTTGCACCGCTGTGGGCACTCGCCATGTACCATTTTCAAGTTGCTCAAAAAATTAAATATAACGCTTAGGTTTGTGTACCGTACTATTGATAGGTACAATGAAGTCTCTAGTGTTGAGGACAAAAAAATAACTGGCCGTCCACGCTCCGTAAGAACACCAGCAGTGATCAAAGCGATCAAGGCCCGTATAGCGAGAAATCCTGCCCGAAAACAGAAGTTGATGGCTTTGCAGATGGGTGGCAGTAGGAATACCGTCAAAAAGATTTTAAACGAAGATCTTAGTCTACGAGCATACAAAAAAAAGAGTGGGCACATGCTTAATGCCCGTCTAAAAACAATAAGGCTTAAAAGATCCCGAAAGTTGTTAAAGCGGTACGCGAAAAATCGACACCGCGATATCCTCTTTACAGACGAAAAAAAATTCGATATTGAAGAAAAGTATAATAAACAGAATGATAGAGTGTACGCTACAAGCTCTGAAGAAGCAAAAAAAAACAGTTCCGCGAGTGCAACATGGGCATCATTCCTCATCAGTGATGGTTTGGTTGGGAGTATCTTAATACGGGCCAAATGAGGTTCATTTTTGCGAAAAAGGGGTCAAAATCAGTGCAAAAGTGTACCAAGAGACGGAGACGGAGACTGCCCAACACGCTATTTTCAGGACATCATTTTGTGTTCCAGCACGATTCTGCACCTGCACACAAAGCCAAGACCACTCAAGCCTGGTTTGAGCGTCAAAAAATCGACTTTATAAGACACGAAGATTGGCCTTCCTCCAGTCCGGACCTTAATCCTTTGGACTACAAAATTTGGCAAGTCTTAGAGGAGAAGGTCTGTGCTAACCCACATAGAAATTTGGAGAGCCTAAAGTCATCTATAAGAAAAGCAGTCGCTGAAATAGACATGAATATGGTGCGTGCTGCGATAGACGACTGGCCGCGGCGTTTATTGGCCTGTATTAAAAACAAGGGAGGTCATTTTGAATAATTTTAAGTTATATTAAGTCTCTGTTAAATGTACTTTAAATTGGTATATAATTTATTAAAAACTGATTGTTACTTACGTTTTAATCATTATTTTTATTTGTGACAGAACTTTAGGACCGACTAGGTATATCATTTCAGTAATCATACCATACAAATTGGGATTGCACTCTTCTTAAGATTCACTAAACCCACAAGTTTGTTACGTAAATATCGTCCTGATTGAAATGTAAAGACAAAGAGTAGTCATTTTTTTTGCATGGGATTTTCAAATCATGTCGTTGCAAACGGACTGCTTCATTCCAAATTTCTTTTCTAATTGGATCTGTTGGAAATCTAAAAAAAATATTGTTACCTTTTATACTTAGAAAGACATCGATAAAAGCTACTAAATATTGATATGATATTCAATGGTTAACATAGAAACCAACTTATTAAAAAAATTGTGTCTGTTGGCATGATACCATCCCTATACAAAATCTGATCATAACAATAAAATCAAAATAATACCCTCCATATGTAATATTAATATGTTTATTATTGACGTCATACAGAGATTGTTAAATCCAATTAAGAAAATAAATTATATGATATGATATGAGCAGTGTGGCTTATATTGTTCCATTAGTACAGTAATCTGCAAAGAAATTACCCTACTCCCCCTGCATACAAACTTCTATGCAGGCTTGCATACTGAACAACTTTGCCAACTGTACACACACACACTCACACACACACACACACACACACACACAAGGATTTCTAAACAATCCTTACCCAGAATGATCATGAAATGTACGTCAGTGCAATTTCTCCTTGAATCGTTATATACTTTATTTATGTATATAAATTATTTATTGTACATGAAATGGATCACAACAAAACAAATATCACAGGAACAGGTAATATTTGTACAAAGGCCTTTATTTGTTTCTGGGATTTCTTAAGCTAACCTTTGAGCAATATGGTATAATACCACACTCCTCAGCCAGTAAGGACAGGCGAAACCGGTTATAGGTATTGATTACCTTACAATGTTGAAATAGGCCGTTGTTATCATCTTTATGGCTTTTTCTTATCTTATTAGGCACAATAGTTTTCAATAGTGTTAGCTGTAATTTATATATTTGTTCCATATAGGTTTTGTATGTCCTCCCATAGCTGCTAATACCATACGATATTATGGAGTCTGCTAGTGATGAATATAAGGTGCGCATTATATTATAAGGTAGCTTATATTTTAGAATAGACATTTGAGCCGTAATAGACCTAAGCTTAGAGCATACGTAGTCGACATGCGGTCCCCAGTTAAAGTGCTTGTCAATAATCAGTCCCAAGTAGGTGTGGTGGTCGACGACGTCAAGTGCTGCGCACGCGCACAACGCGTGCCCGCTATGTGGGCAGTGGTGCTCGTGCGCTGTGATTTTAGGTAGTACGCGTGTCTCTTTGGTGTAGGTACACCGAGTGTATATGAATAACTTTAGTTTTTTTGGCATTTATGACTAAACCTACGTCGTGCGCCCATTTACATAGCTGTTCAAAGTTATATTGCATTGCTTTTTCTGCTTCGTGCAGGTCCTTATGGGACGTAATTAAACACGTGTCGTCCGCAAACTGGTACACAGAACCCCCCCCCGAAGATATTACACATGTCGTTAACATAGATAAGATACTCGGTCGGGCTGACTATAGAACCTTGAGCCGAGCCTACTTCCGTGCGCTGCGGGTCACTGACCTCGCCGGCTATCTTGACCATCGTGTATCGGTTACTATGGTAGTCTCGAAACCATTCGAGTAGGGGGCCCTGTATTCCATTTTCCTCGAGCTTTGTGTATAGCGTGGGGTAATTAAGTGTATCAAAAGCTTTGCTGAAATCTATGAACACTGCAATAACCTGTTTTCGTTCATTCAAATAACCATTGACCTCGTTTGTAAATTTTGATAATAGTTGGGAGGTACTGCGGTTTTGCTGGAAACCATACTGCCTGTCGTTTATTATTTTATTGGTATTCAAGAATTTGTTCAGCTCAGTCCCGATGTACCTCTCAACTATTTTGTCTATACTTGGTAAAATGGTTATAGGCCTGTAATTATTATAGTCAGTGAAGGAGCCTTTTTTATGAATTGGGCGCACGAGTCCTATTTTTAGCCGATCAGGGTAGGTAGATGTAGTTATGCAGGTGTTGATTAAGTGAGTAATCAGGGGCGTGATGTCATTAATAATGTATTTTAAATCAGAGACACGTATTTCGTCAACACCGGGGCTTTTATTTTTGTTAAGTTTTTTTATAATATTAAATACGGTTGAGTTATTGACTTTTTTTAATCGCATGGACACCTTAGGTGTATTACAGTAATCATCACGCTTCAGCAATGGGATATCACACGGACAACATACGCTCCTTACATTTTTACTAAATTCACTAGCAAACTCCTTTGTTAGGGCTTGGGCACTGCGCCTGAAATGCTTAATAATAATATCGTCAATACACTTACATATTCTGCCGCTTAATCTATTTACAATGTCCCATACTTTCCGTGGGTTCCTAAAATTAACACATATCTCATCTTTTATATAGTTGTTTCTAGTTGTTACTATTAATTTATTGGTTTTATTTCTATATCTAGTGTATAACAGTCTTTTTAACTTATTATTATCATTTTGTAATAAAGATCATTACGTTTTTTACACATTGTGATTATTTTATTATTTATCCATTTACAAGACTCTCTTTTGCTTATTTTATTTTTAGTTAGGTAGCTACCTTTTTTATACACGTAATTAAATTTATCTGCAATAAAGTGCATTATATCATTAGGGTTGTTATATGTTAAGCCTGCACTCCAGTCTATTTTATTCAGCTCACTATGCACTGTTTTATTGTCTAGTTTTTTGACGAGTCGGCGAGCACTGTTGTTGTTGTCTCCGGCGGCGGAGGTGATGAGGCATCCCGTGATAAAGTGATCGGCAAGCGCGTTGTTGACCACGGCGGTATATACTTCGCTGCATTTTAAACTGCGTACAAATACGTGGTCAATGCACGATTTCGTTATCGCCTCACCCCTTTTTTCTATGCGTGTAAGTTGGGTGATTCCACATTCTAGGCCAGCTTCGCACAGCATGTCAAGGTATTTAGTGACGGTTGGTGAGCTAGACTTCAGGTCTATATTCATATCTCCAATTAAAACGCATGTACTTTGTTGTCTATACTGTGAGATTAGTTGCGATAGCTCTTGTATGAAAACATCTTTGTTTGTGTGTGGCGGTCTGTAGGTAATAATAATAGAATAGAATAGAATAGAATAGAATAGAATGGCATTTATTCAGGCAACAACACATCATAAGTAATAAAAATAAAACACATTAACAAATACATCGAAAAAGTAGATCGGGATGTGGACCTGAAATGGCCTCCACTCAGCAATGCAGTTGGCACGGCTAGCGTGATCAACGGCGCTGGTTTTCTGTGGAGCCAGCGGGGTGTGCGGGACAGCGTACTGTACTACTAATATTACATCTCTTACCTGGATAGGATTCAATTTCACCTGTAATACATTCGAAGCTGGTTTTTTTTACTTGATTTCTTGAGAATGTAACACTACTATGTACTAAACATCCAAACCTTTGCAAACTTTCGCATTTATAATATTAGTAGAATTAAGTATCAGGGCCAAGCCACATTATAGGACCACTCTCTCACGTGGTCGAGATGGTTCCTAGCCACTTTTCAGCAAAATCAGTTCAGCTGGTTTTGAGATATTGAACTTTGAAATGACAATGTTGGGGGGTGTTTCATCTTTTGTAACTTGGCTGTGTGAGATAAAGTGTATTTGTATTGTATGGAAATAGCCATACAACTGTTCAGTGAGGTTGCTTTCGGGTCTCTAATAAATATGAAAGTGTTTATGGACTGAGTGTATAAATGACGAAAAAAGTAAACCTTATAACAGGTACTATCCTAAGTAATATGTATGTACACATATATCATTTTGACGACCGGTTAGCCTAGTGGGTAGTGACGCTGCCTACGAAGCTGAAGGTCCTGGGTTCGAATCCCGGTAAGGGCAAATATTTGTGTGATGAGCATGAATATTTGTTTCTGAGTCATGGAAGTTTTCTATGTATTTAAGTATTTATATCTATTATATATATCGTCGTCTAGTACCCATAACACAAGCCTTAATGAGCTTAATATGGGACTAGGTCGATTTGTGTAAGATTGTCCACTAATATTTATTTATTTATTTATTATTTATTTATCATTATATTAATAACATAGAAAACATAGATTTAGCCTGTTTAGCGTAGTTATTAGCAGAGCCCGGATTTATCACGGCAACACAAAACACTATCGTAATCTTTAAGCAAGTGGTAGAGACATTATTTTATCGATATCGATAATTGTGTAGTAGAAGAAAAAACGTCACCAAATAAAATAAATATTTAATAAAATATTACGTGAAGTTTGTATAAAACTATATATTAGAAACAGATGCAATTTCTTCTTCGTAATCCACGTCAGAACACACAGCAGCACATGGCATTTTATTTGTGTAATAGTGATAGGAGTAGATAATCATTAGTTTTTCAACATTATCTGGGAGTAAACAGTTTCGTTTATCACTATAAAGCCATTTATGTATACTAAATGTACGTTCAACTTCACTCGACGTCAAGGGAGCAAATTTATAAAATTAATTTTCAGTTTGGGTAATATTTTCAGATATTTCTCTTAAAATTTCATAATCAGGATTTCGTTCGAGCACAGCTTCAAATTTGCGTATCACTGGTAAAAGTTTACTCAAATTTACGTAGCAACGAACAGTATCCAGAATGAGGAAGGATTCCGCCATGGACAAAGTCGAACATTGCAATTGTTCTATTGAAGAAGCTATTACTTCGTAGTGGTCGCGAATGAAATTTAACTCCTGTCGTAATTTGCTCCTTTGAAAACATTTTTTTGCAGTTCTTATAGCTGCCGATTCATTAGCAACTATGGAGTCGACATCAGTGACATCACGTATTTGCTCATAGTATTGAGCGTTACCACCGTTAACGCTCAATACTACGTTAACCAGGTATTCCATACATTAACTCTCAATTAAATCGCAGTTAACTCACAGTTAACTCTTAATTGGCTCTTTTTTTTTGTGATTTCGTGGTTGGTCCCATGGGAAAGGTTGTTCAGTATGATCATCTTATTCGATTTTTGTCATTCCGGATCATGACCCCGTTAACATCCTGTATACCTAATAATACTCGATATCGATAAAATAATGTTTCTACCACTGGCTAGATTACCATAGTGTTTTGTTTTGCCGTGAAAAATCCGGGCTCTGGTTATTAGTCACCCTTGGAATTTAATTGTGTGATGAGCAGGAACATTTGTTCTAGAGTCATGGATGTTTTCTATATATTTAAGTTATCATTTAGGGTGCGCTTTTGTTCACATCATTTTTTAAGTCCGCCGAAAATGTTTTTCATAAAAAATTACACTATAATAATAATTATTCATAATAATTCTTATTTATAACAATCGTAACTCATAACCATTCGAATTCATAATGACAATAATCATAAATTTCTCTTATACTATTATTTCGTTTCATTTTTTTTTTCATCATAAGATCACAACACTCACTTAAATTCATACCTAGTCATATTTTTTTAAATACTCAAATTGATTTTCATTATATTATTTATCATAATGCATATTACTTGTCCGTAGTAGATACTTCATATTATTAAAAATCCTGCATATTTTTATTACTCTATTGACTTCCATAAATGTAGCATAGTTGTTATTATAATACCTACTGTATACCTACTGTGTGTATGGCGACGGCTCATCCATGAGCAGGTTAATAACTTCGAAACTGAGCGTCGCAATGAGCTCGATAAAAAGCGAGACGAGCTCAAGGCACGTCCACCAGCAGCCATCATTTATAACTACGTCAGTGGAGTGTTAACTTGCACCAAGGGTGCTCGCACTTTTACGAGAAAGATAGAGTACGTGAGCCACCTGAGAGCGCTCTTGAGAGTAGAAGAACAACATTGTTAATACCAAAGCCAGAACACGCAGTCGCTGTGGCCGAAATCGGTCAGGACGACATCATCATCATCATCATCACGTACTGTAACAGGCGCGTGTACGGCTCTAACGATTTCGATGACATTTACCATAATAGGATTTTACGGGGGAAAAAACCGATGGTAGGTCTCGAAGCCACGCGAACCTATTTATTCTACTCAAAGGCTACGTTCGCACAGACAGGCGGCTTGCTTAGCGTCTAGAGCCTAGCGAGTTAGTAAAACGAACATTATAGATTTTTTGCGACTGGCCGCATTGCGCGCGTGGCGCTTAGCTAGTCGCTTAGCGCTATCGAAGTAAATAAACGTGTTTGTTTTTTGTCACGAGGCGCGAGGCGAGCCTACTATACTCCAGACGCTAAGCAAGCCGCCTGTCTGTGCGGACGTAGCCTAAGGCAGGTCCGTGTAGGTACGACGACAAGCGAAGCGAGGAGGAGTGTTAGGTAGAACTGCGACCCAACAGCGCGCGAGCCGGGCGGCACCGTTTTTTTAAATTCATTTACTTAGCGAATGCTTTTATTAATTAGGAGAAAGAATTGTAGTATGTTCTTCGTTATGATATTAGTACTAACAACATTATGATGTATGTCCGTTATAAAAAAAAAACTGTTATGAGAAACAAAATTATGAGTTTAAACCTGTTCTTCGTAATGAAATTATGAAATTTTTTTTTATGATTTTTTTTATGAAAACTGTCCGTTATGTGTTCCGAAGATAGATAGAAATTTAGGAACAAAAAAGATATGAAGAAAAAAACTATGTAGACTGATGATTATGAATGCAAAACTTTAGTATTTATAATAAAAAATAGAAGAAATAATTTTATGAAAGCCAATATGGACCCGATTATTTATCCTACATATTTATGTTTATCGTTGTCTAGTACCAATAGTACAAGCTTTGCTTAGTTTAGGATAAGGTCAATTTGTGAGATGTGTACCAACCCATTGTTGCAGTGGTCAAGGCGGAAACAGAGCTCCTGGCTGACGAGGAAGAGCCCTCCGAGGACAGAGCGGGCTCGAGTGGAGTCAGCGCGGCAGCTGTGCTGGCCGGCCTGTACCCTGGCCATGTGGTGAAGGGCGAGCTCGTGCTGGGGCCGGAGGAGATACGTCGGCCTGACCTTAACAAAGCCTTTGTAGTTCACAGTAAGTTGTTTTTAGCTCTTATATTATCAAAAGTGGAGTGATTATGTTGAACTTTTAAGTTCTAACTGTTTCTAATTTATAAACTCTTTTGTCTAGAACTAGATCAATGGTTCTTTTTAGGGTTCCGTACCGAAAGGTTAAAACGGGACCCTATTACTAAAACTCCGCGGTCCGTCCGTCTGTCTGTCTGTATGTCTGTCCGTCTGTCACCAGGCTGTATCTCATGAACCGTGATAGTTAAACAGTTGTAATTTTCACAGATGATGTCTTTCTGTTGCCTCTATAACAACAAATACTAAAAAACAGAATCAAATAAATAATTAAGGGGGCTCCCATACAACAAACGTGTTTTTTTTGCCGTTTTTATAGATGGTACGGAACCCTTCGTGCGCGATTCTGACTTGTACTGGGCCGGTCTTTTTTATTGTTAAGCAATTATGTGTGTACCTATTTTGACGATTGGAGACCTTATACATCTCTCAAGATTGATTAGTGTACTTTAATATTTTGACTCTTAGAGACCGCGTAGTTACATCTCTAACAAACATGGAATTGTTCTTTTTTTATCCCCTATTGTATTGACATGTGCAAGTTTTATTATTTTAATAGTATATTTTATGACGTACATATGAGATTTAAATATAATTATTTTAATTTCGACACTTGGAGACCTTATACATCTCTAAGAAATAAGATTGTATTCTTTTTTGTAGTATTGTATTTGACATGTAAACTCTGATGTAGTTAATTCTATTATAAATAATGTACTCACACTATTTTGAGTCTATAGATAGACATTTTGACTTGTAAAAGTGCCCTCGTGGCCTATTTGCTGAATAAATATTTTGAATTTTGAATTTTTTTGAAGTCCCCGGTGATTTCCGTTAAATGCGAGGGGACATAGTTAAGGTCAAACAAAGCTAATTTCTCCAAGACAGTAGTATCTTCACTCTTAATGTTATCACGAGATTCTGTATTTTTATTGAAACATTGCACATTTAACCAGTGTATAGGGTTAATAAACTGTGACATCATGTATGGGTTTTTAATTTAATAAGTTTTCAATTCATAGCTTTGCACTACAAGAAAGAAAGCAAGAAAGAAAAAGAAAAATATATTAATTGCCTTAAAATCAAAAATATCAGTACACGACGTTTCTTGACATGCATCTCATGTCATTCTAACATCGTCATGTTTGACAGTAGCTTATTGTTAACTCTTAGCGCTAGCGTCCGCGTGCGGTGGAGGACACCCCACCCTGCGGGACTGCTCTGTGCGGCTCGAGCGCGTCCCCACTCCTCGCCGCGAACGCGCCCCCGCCCCGCGCCGCGAGCGCGTCCCCGCCCCGCGCCGCGAGCCCGCCGCGACCCAGCGCGCGCCGGCGGGCGCTCCACACGCCGCCCCGCCGCGGGGACACAGCGACTACCAACATGCCGCCACAAACACTTACCAGTGCGATGCTTGCGGCAAAACCTTTAAGAGAAAACTTTTTCTAATACGCCATATGAAAATTCATGGTGATTTTAAAAGTACAGATGTCCCGACAGAAAGTCCTTACTTTTGCAATATTTGCAAAAAATCGTTCAAACTATCGCAACATTTAAGGGCACATAAATCAATTCACTCGAGAAAAAAAACTTTCACCTGTGATATATGTCAAAAAGAGTTCACGCGATCGGATTACTTAAAAACGCATATTTTAATCCACACGGGGGAGAAACCGTTTTTATGCGAAATATGTACAAAGCGATTTAGGCAACGATGCGATTTAAATAAACATAAAACAATTCATAGCGCAGAAAGACCTCACTGTTGTGAAGTTTGCAAAAAACGGTTTAAACTATTGTGTGTATTAAAAACACATAAACAAATTCACACTGGAGAAAAGGATTACTCCTGCAAAATATGTCGAAAAACGTTCTCGCGATCATCCGATGTGAAGTTGCACATGTTAGTGCACACGGGAAAAAAACCTTATGAGTGCGAAGTATGTAAAAAACAGTTCAGACAATTGGTTCATTTAGTGGCACACAAACGAACCCATACAGGAGAAAGGCCATACTCCTGCGATATATGTAAACAGGAGTTTGTTTGTTCGTCCCACTTAAATGTACATAAAATGATTCACACTGGAGAGAAACCATTCTTCTGCGAAATTTGTCAAAAGCGATTTAGATGTTCAGGTAATTTGAAAATTCATAACCGATACCACACAAACGAAAAACCTTACTCCTGCCAGATATGTCCAAAGAAGTTTACTGAGTCGAAGCATTTAAAGACACATACACTTAGCCACTCGGGAGTCAAACCATACTTGTGTGAAATATGCAATAAGATGTTCACCCAATCGAGTAATTTAAAATCACATCAACGAGTCCACACGGAAACAAGAGCATACTCTTGTGAAAAATGTTTCAAACAATTTAAGCACCCGACCAGTCTAAAGCAACATAGACGACTCCACACGGGTGACAAACCATACGCCTGTGATACATGTAATAAGGAGTTCACGCTATTAAATAAGTTAAAAAAACATAAACGAACACACGCGGTAGTAAAACCGTTCGTCTGTGAAATATGTAAAAAAGGGTTTCTGCGAGCACAAGCTTTGAAAAGGCATATTGAAGAGATTCACGTGGGATTGAAGCCTTATTCCTGTAAAATATGTAAAAAACAGTTCTCGCGATCAGATAGCTTCAATAAGCATAAACAAAGTCACACGCGCGGAACGATCTAACGCTGATAGTGTGAAGAGCAGCTAGCGTAATCAAATACTTATGACACTCGGAACAGTTTATATAGATATAGCATGTGTAAAGATTTGGTCCACAGGCATATGGTTCCAAATTTACCTAGACAATTTCTTGTACTTTAGAAATCTCCATGATGTTATAGAGATAGGCCCGGTTTTATGAAGATGCTTACACCAAATGCCAGATTGAATAACTCAATAATTTATTTGACACTAGCTGATGCCAGCGGCTTCGCCCGCGTGGTTATAGGAAAATGTAACATATTGAATTTTCCCGTGGGAATTCGATGTTTTCCCGCTGGAAAAAGTAGTCTATGTCACTCTCCAGCTTCTAAACTATCTCCATACAAAAAATCACATCAATACGACGCTCCGTTGCGACGTGAAAGAAGGACAAACATACACACTTTCGCATTTATAACATTAGTAAGGATTACTGACCGATAAGGTTTAACGGATACCTGTACAATCGGGGGTTAATCTACCTACCAATACATATAAACTTCTTGTAACTAGTTCTAATTCTGGGTTTTAAATATATTTACAGATTATCTCTCATTGTTTTATTTCAACTGTAAATCCCTCTTCCCTACTAACGTACATCCTAAAGTCACTTGCCATAACAATTTTGCCATATTGGACTTTGTCATAACGTTTGAAAGTCATAACATTCATATTCCGTAACATATTATTTAACTAAAACCTGTTAGTCCTATTATATATGCCATAATGACGCGGGTGGCTCAGGACCGATCATTGTGGACGTCTTTCGGCTGATATGATTTATTTAATGGTTGGCATTAATTATCTGGCCTTTTTAAAGTTTGTCACTCTTTAGTACCACCCAGGGGACACGTGCAGGGTTGTGGTAGGCAGCTCCTCCGGACGCGAGTAACAGTTGTCCCCCCTTTGTCAAGTGAGTGGGCAACTCGACTGTTAGAATTTTTTAAGCCGCCCGAAGGTCTCTAACTCGATATGATGATGATAATGAATAGTTATATTAACCCACATAATGTTTATATTTCGAAACAGGAGACGAGGCATACAAAGCACTGACGCACGGATTCCGTTGTGCGCATCAGCAATAGCAAAAGAAGGTCGCGCGTAGCCGCTGTTTTGAAGTAACTTTTAATTATCAATGAATGAAATTTAATACTCAACCTTAGAAATGTCGGCTTCTAATGGTAAAATAATTTTTCAAATCGGTCCAGTAGTTTAGGAGCCTATTCAATACAAACAAACAATCAAATCTTTCCTCCTTATAATATTAGTGTAGATTATAGTGTAGATCAAATCAGTTAACAACTATAGTTACTTTAGCTAGTTATTGGATTCATCACCTAATAACACAAGGAGAGTTAATTTAAATTCAAGGAAAGATTTGAATTGAAGAGAATTTCAATTGCCATTCTCTTGCCAACGACAACGGCGAAGACTAAAGGAAGGGATATGTTTTAAGCAGTCTAGTGTTGGGTAGGACATGAAATTAAAATGAGTTTGTATGTTCAAATGAGGTGAGGCACCATCTAATAAACAAGGTTTTTTTCAAGTGTAGTGTTCAATAGACCACCAATTACTTTCATGTTCAATATTCAATTACTTTCATGTTCAATATTCAATTACTTTCATGTTCAATATTCAATTACTTTCATGTTAAATATTCAATTACTTTCATGGTACAATATTCTTGCTTACCTTCCTCCACTACATACAATATTGTATTGTAGATGGGGAAAAGATAGGCGCGAGGGGCGAGGCTTTGAGGTTTGAGGGATAAATAAAGCGCGAGGAGGAACGAGTCGGTGCCTCGTGAGGAATGAAGTAGTAGTACTACATTTTTCAAGCGTCAAGTGATACGGCAATTTATTGAAATGAGTATAACAAATGAGGTGCCTCACGAGTGAGTTACCCAACACTAAAGCAGTCTATGTTTGTCACGTGTGTTCCAACGTTGCGTTTAAGATACTGAACCGATTTTGATGAATGAGGTACCAATCGATTCGAAAGTATGCTGCGGGTGACATAAATAGGCTAACTTTTGTAGGAAAAAAAAAAAACAACTTTTAGGGTTCCGTAGTCAACAAGGAACCCTTATAGTTTCGTCATGTCCGTCTGTCTGTCCGTCTTCGGCTTAGCTCAGTAACCATTACTACTAGAAAACTATGATTCGGCATGGGTATATAAATCAATCACGCCAACAAAACAGTACAATAAAAACTTGAAAAAAAATATTTTTTAGGGTTCCTCCTCTACACCTAAAGCGGGGATGTAATTTTTTTTCTCGTTAAACCCATGGTATGGGGTATCGTTGGATAGCTCGTTATATTAGTTAAAATATTATGGGTATCCTAAAACCATTTTTCAAAACAGTGATTCGTTTGCGAGATATTGGGCTTTTAAGCCCTAATTTTTGTTCGAGTCATGCCCCCCCTGCCGGCTAAATGGCTACTACTGGGGATGTGAAAAAAATCGTGGTGACATATAATTAATTTAAAAGAAAAACTATCACGGACAAGTAGGCATAAGAGTTACCGAGTAATAGTCGACCAACTTAATGTGTACTTGGAAAGGCCAATTTTCGTACAAATTCGGCCGACGCAACCGCACGTCGATGTAACTAAGACAGACAGGCAACTACGGAACCCTACACTGCGCGTGGCCCGACACGCACATGGCCGGTTTTTAATTTCGTTTTCCGGAGTCGTGATACATTTTTATGATTTTTTTATGCTTGGTTTTTTCTCAATACAGTTCTTACATTTCACGAAGGCGAGTGCATGGACTTGTCGAAATTAGACTTTGACATCAAGGTAACTGTATAGCGACAGTTTAGCATAGTCATTTCATATCACAGTGCATGTGCACTTGCGTATGCGCTGACGCGGCACAGCGCAAGCCCGCCGGCCCTGGGAGCCCTCTACGCTAGTCGGGGTTTTATAGTCCAAAGGTTTTTTTTATTTATTTTTTATTTATTTAAACTTTATTGCACAAAAGAAAACTTATCGTACAAAAGGCGGACTTAATGCCATATGGCATATATAAGTATACCTACTCCCGTTAAAACTGTATATTACAGTCGCCATCAGATATATCGGAGCGGCCAAAGCGCTCACAAATATCTGAACACGTCTCTATTGTCGAGGCATTAGCGGCGTGTTCAGATATTTGTGAGCAATTTGGCCGCTCCGATATGTCTGATGGCGACTGTACAATGAAATAAATGTGGCGCTCCATGCTTAAAGGGTCCTTATGGCCTTTAGGCATGGAACGCCATTTATCTTATCTTACTTAAGAGTCCCCAGCACGCTCGACACATTTCGGCTCTCCATACAAACGTAGTTTATTGGTTCTCATTTTAAAACGGCGTGCCGGAATAAATATAGGAAAAAATAGAGACGAGAAGTTTTCCATAGTAAACTTCTTTTCTCTCTTCTTTGTTTTTGTAATTTTCTAGCAAAAAAAACTAGTTTGTATACGGGCTATTTTACGGAAAGTTGTACACTCGACTTGGGTTTTTCTACTCAGAATCGAGAGCACTTTCGAACCTAATAGGAGAGAAAGTGTCCCGAGATTTTTTATTCCATTCCGTTACCGTTTCCATACTAAGTTTGTATGGTGGTAACGGAACGGAAACCCGAAAATTATATGTAACATTTTTGGACAGTATAATAAAATTTAAAAAAAAAAAGTCGAGTGTACAACTTTCCGTAAAATGGCCCGTATACACGAGATTCGCCTTATATATCCCGCTGTGTATATAATGTTCCATGTTATTCCAACATACCGTTTTAAAATGAGAACCAAACAAAGTAATTGTAAGGAGAGTCGGGCATCCTAGGGACCCTTAACACGTTCGCAACCAAGAACCCGCCTGGTAGGCACTCTTACATAATGTTTGCTCAGCCCGCCAGGCGGGCAGTAGCTATAAACCTACACGCCTAGTGAGTTCTGTTGGGTTCTGGTGAATAGGGGCGTAGACACTACACTAATGTCGTATTTTCTCGAAAAAGGATAAAAAATGCAGTCAAATGGAGAAAAAATCAACGCAAAAGGTTCGATAATCACGAAATTATTTAAGTGTCCAAAGTTTTAAGAAGGGGTATGTTCTGTCCCTTTTTCGCAAAACGCAACTTCATATGAAACGATGACGCTGGAAGAATGTGACGTCACAGAAGACGGCAACGTGCCGCGCCGCATTGTGGTCGGAGCCGCCGTCGACGCGGCCTGCCGGCAGCATCCTGTAATGTGACGTCACACACCGTTTGCGTTTTCTCTCTCTAACAAGCAACATTAAAACGGTTGTAGCTTCGTAATTCTTTGAGATATCCGAATGGGATTTTCGTCACTAGGCATATTTTTTTTCCTTCTTTCTTTTGGAGTAATAATTAATTTTCGGGTCTACACCAGTATTTGTTCCATTTTTAGTCCGGTTGCGAAAGTGTTAATGTAATCATTTTACAACAGCAAGTTCATCTTTTAAATGGGTGAATCAACTTGTTTCCGTCACAAGTTGCCATTGTTACATACCTACGTCCACGAGCGGCGAGATAGGCTATTCGTCGTTCTAATTAGAACA
Source organism: Epinotia ramella (assembly GCA_947578815.1). Taxonomy (NCBI): domain Eukaryota; kingdom Metazoa; phylum Arthropoda; class Insecta; order Lepidoptera; family Tortricidae; genus Epinotia; species Epinotia ramella. The sequence goes on along the minus strand of OX388226.1, from coordinate 1,791,160 downwards.
CAGAAACAGACGGGGGACAACTGTTACTCGCGTCCGCAGGAGCTACCTGCCACAACCCTGCACGTGTTCCCTGGGTGGTGCTAAAGAGTGACAAACTTTAAAGGCGAAATAATGTATGCCATACGATAAAAAATAAAAAAAAAGAGATGGATAGTCTATGTCGCCGCGACATAGCTCGCGCGCCGTCTTGTGATAACCGTACAAGCTCACTTTTTAAAATTGCAATATTAGGAATACATTTCCGAAAAAGTACAGACTAACCACCAAAGGATTTAGAGATAGCTTCTAACTGTAAGCACACTTGGACGTGTGACATTTTCAGATTATTTTGTATGCGTGTCCCCACGTGTTAAGATTGGGTATCCACCAGAGCGGTGTGCGAGGGAAAAAACCACCAGTAGTATTGCTGTCTCGCTCACGCTCTTCCAATACGGGTGTAGACTCGAAAATTATTATTACTCCAAAAGAAAGAAGGCAAAAAAATATGCCGTGACGAAAATCCCATTCAGATATCTCAAAGAGTTACGAAGCTACAACCGTTTTAATATTGCTTGTTATAGAGACAAAACGCAAACAGTGTGTGACGTCACGTTACGCGAGGCTGCCTAGGGGGCCGCGTTAACGGCGGCGTCGAACACAATGGGGCGCGGTACGTAGCCGTCTATTAGTGACGTCACAATCTTCAAGCGTCATAGTTTCATATGAAGTTGCGTTTTGCGAAAAAGGGACAGACCATACCCCTTCTTAAAACTTTGGACACTTATAACCTCGTGATTATTTAACCTTTTGCGTTGATTTTTTCTCTATTTGACTACATTTTTAATCCTTTTACGAGAAAATATGACATTATTGATTATTTTATTTAGTGTCTACACCCCTATTAGTAGATTGTTTCCCCGCACACCGCTTCGCCACCTCGCAACCCTGGGGTATTCACCCTGAAACTTTGAAAGACTTTCTACACGTCTTTAATAGACTGTATTTTGGAGTGTGCCGAGAAGCTCCATTTATTTATTTATTTATTTATTTATTTATATAGGAACATTTATACCTTAACAGCAAGGCCAAAGCGGTACAAACTTATAAATATGTAATATTAAGAAAAAGAAAAAGAAAAACATAAACAACAACGACTCTTAAGCAGGTTAAACTATAGTACTCGCGGGCATCTCGCATTCTGCCACCCTCCTGCATCCAATCATCAGTCGCGCGGTCGAACTCACAAACAGATCACACTGTGGGTGCTCTTGGAGCACGGAGTTGAGGAACGCTAACGCGCGCGCAATGGGATCGTGCGCGTGCGCCCGCGTGCGCGCGTCCGGCACGGCCAGCAAGGGGTGACTTCGCACGCGAACGTACCGATCAGGGACAAAGAGACGCACGAATGCATCGATGAGACCCACACAATCGACCTTTCCTCGCACTAGATCGATGCTAAATTTAGCTAAGGAGAGTAAGCGACGCAATTGTAGTGAGTCATAGCCTAAATGTTCTCCATAACCTGGGACCTAAAATAATAAGACAGACTAATAGACTTAAATAAAATAACTGAAGCAATATAACAGGAGTTTAATTCATAGATATTTAAAAACAAAACAGTGAGCTGAGCCATAAAAAAATATCATTAATTTTAACTAAGTTTAAATGTTAACTTACTGCTAAATACCAAGTACGTGTTAGTACCAGTATCTTTATTTAGTTCTAGATGTACGACTCCAAGGACCTGTCTACCGTGTGCCCATATACGATATACTACCTATCTACATATGGACACAATACTCCAGGCAAAATACGGTTTTGAAAAACATTAATTTATAATAGCGTTTTTTTTGTTGATTTCATTTGAAAATGTTATTCTAAGATGATTTAGTCAAGAATCCGACAAACTTTCCACCCGGAAGTAATTATGTAGATTTAAATGAAGCATGCATTATCTTTTTTTGTACGATTTATCTTGAATATTATAGAGCAAATGTAAATGAACCAAAATAAAGACAAAAACATTTATTAACATTTTTACTGACTTTTCAGAAGCCAGTTAACTTATCATTTTTTCGATGTCTGAAATTTTGTCGGATTTTGTCGCTGGGTAACTATTTAATTGAAAATATATCCGTTACACATAAAAAATAAGCTATCATAAATTATTTCCAAAATTGTCATTTTTTCCATACAAGTTGTCAGTTCATTGCCTGGACTACAAGGTCGACTGATGACCTGTAAAAGGTCGCGGGAGTCCGATGAAAGCGGGTGGAGCAGGACCGGTCAATTTGACACTCTTTGGGGGAGGTCTATGACCAATAGGACATCTTTTGGTATGATGATGTTGATGACATCGAAATAACAGTGGCTATTTTTCCGGTATTAGCCCGTTCCTTTTTATAAACATCCGTTACAACTCACGTCGGTCAGAAATGTATAAAAAAATAGTACATTGTTTAACGAGGGGCGGAAGTGGAATATTGCGAACAAGAGTCTATCAGAAGCCCGACGCCGAAGGCGGAGGGCTTTTGATGACTCGCGTTTGCAATATTCTTACGCCCGCGTTATACACAATGTTTTTCATCACATTTGCGAGGAAACAAATACATTTTAGATGAAATTAATACAAATCGTAATAAAAACTTCAACATGTCAGTCGTCCATTTTGTTGAATTTGACGTGAGGCGCGTATGGCAAAGACCCTTCGGTATACAGCCACGATTTGAAAACACTTAAAAACATTTTACATAGACACTAAATAACTACATATTAAATCTGTAAATAATTCAGTTAAACATGTTTAAGTAGTTTTTTAAGTTTAAATTTATTTATAAATACGTTTTCAGACATCGTATTTGATATAAAACCTCTTTGCTCTGTAACTGCCGCATGAGTGACAAATACTTTTTTTTTTTTTTTTTTTTTTTCTAGCCTATAGTGTGTCCCACTGCTGGGCAAAGGCCTCCCCTCCCGATTTCCACTCGTCCCGATTCCGAGAAATCTCCGGCCAATCGTTGCGAAATACGTCCAGGTCGTCCCGCCATCTCCGTCTCGGCCTGCCACGCCGTCGCCTCCCATCGTGCGGCACCCACTGCATGGCTAGTTTAGCCCACCTCTGGGGATGCATTCGGCAGACGTGGCCAGCCCATTCCCATTTCAGCTTGGCGGTCTTAGCCCCAACGTCAGCAATGCGAGTTTTTGAGCGCAGCGTAGAGTTTCGGACCCGGTCGATCCGTTTGACTCCCAGCATACTACGCTCCATAGCTCGTGACAAATACAATTTAAGAAAAAAACCATTACGCCCGTGGGCGTAACACAGGCTATTACAGCTCTGCATGTCTGCGCATTATGAAGCCCTTTTCGAGCAAGTGTGATGAAAATACTTTTAATGAGGGCTACCGCATGAATTCGCCGTTAGTGTAGCGTGAAGTCTCCGAAATGTCAAATGCTACTGTTTGAGAGGGCTACGCGAGTTTATTTCGAAATTCTTACTAATATTATAAATGCGAAAGTGTGTGTGTGTGTGTGTTTGTTTGTCCTTCTTTCACGTCGCAACGGAGAGTCGTATTGATGTGATTTTTTGTATGGAGATAGTTTAGAAGCTGAAGAGTGACATAGGCTACTTTTTCCAGCGGGAAAACATCTAATTCCCACGGGAAAATTCAATATGTTACATTTTCCTATAACCACGCGGGCGAAGCCGAGGGCATCAGCTAGTGTAGAATAATTTTGTGAATATTTTGCTATTCCTAAGATGAATTAAGGCAAATATGCATTAAGGTTCAATGAATATCAGTGAATTAAATGAGAATCTAAGAAAAAAAGAGGTGCAAAATTCAATCGGAGGTAATAATAATAAGTATTATTCTTTTAAATTATTAATTAACTCTCATTAGTAGTATGATTTAAATGTCAATTTTGTTTTACGGCCGCAATAACAAACCTTAACAGCTATAATTCTGCACCTTACTAGACAGTGGTGCCAACTGAGCTACGCAAATACGGTAGCCCTCATTGACAACCTTACACCGCTGATAAGTACAGTCATCGTCATATAGTTAGTAGCAGCCAAGGTAGCCAAATATTTCGGTACACGTCTTTTTTACTGTAAGAATAAGGGTGTGTTACGAAATATTTGGCTACTCTAGCTGCTACTAACTATATGACGCTGACTGTACACGAAGTGGAAAACATCTACAACAGAACGGTTGGACACGGCGATTTATTGCACCGCTACAAACGCGAAACGGTATCGACAAGCCCTCGAGCGTTGTCACGCCACCGACGTAGACTATCCGTTTCTTTCTAATTAGAACGCTTAGAAAGAGACAGGTCTATGTCGCCGCGACACAGGTCGCGGGCCGTCCTAGCTTTTGGCAGTTTATCTATGGCTAGTATCGCGTGATTGTACCATCGCCAAGACAGTTAACTGACCTGCACTTTATATGCATAATAATAATTATATGCATTATATTAATATGCATTGTAGTAAGGTTCAATGTAAAAACAGGATGGTCAGTTAACTGTGTTAGCGTTTGTATCTCTGCAAGTCGCCGTGTGTAACCGCTATAATACCTATTTAAGAAAATGTAATGAAATCATAAAATGTATACATTTTACAATAATACATACAATAAGAAAAAAACTGAACAAATTCACACTTCATCCAAGTATGTAGATATTTTAGATCGATGATATTCATACTAGGTATCCGGTATCCTTTATTTATTTTCGAAAGAACAAACAGCTATAGAACTAATTAACATGAATATTAACAGAAAAGCCAATTACAAAATCTCACCGTTAGCGCTACATACATACATACATACAATCACGCCTTCATTCCCAAAAGGGGTAGGCAGAGCACGTGAAACTAATGTTCCAGCGCCACTTTTAGCATAAATGTGGGTTTAAAAGAAAAAGAAGAGAAAGAAAAGAAGAAGAGAACTAAATGTGATATTGCAGTGATAGGTTGCTAGCCCATCGCCCACAACACACTCCAACCCTGCTCCCTTAGTCGCGCTAATCTATATATAAACTTAAACATAAGAAATGAACAGTTTCATTGTTTAAACTTAAACAAAGTGCTTACCTACTCGTAGATACATAAGCACGCAAACAGAAAAAAATAACTAATTATAACTAAAAATAATTTGCCAATCAATTAAATTAATCTAAGTTATTTTAATCTTCATTGCACTAAATAAGGAATCATAAGAATGCCTATAATTTGCAAAAAAAAATTGGTATTTTATTTCGTCACTTTAAACTTGTCTCACAAGCAATATTTTACCGTTTTGCTTCAGATATTTGGCACGAATACCTATGACTATTCATCGGCATGGTGTCGTTTCTTATGCCACTTGTAACCGCCCAATTGGCAAAACCGCATATTGCATATTTCACACACATAAGGTTTTTCTCGAGTATGGAGTCGTCTGTGTAACTTCAGAGTACCTGAATGTGCGAATTTCTCATTACAGAATTCACACGTAAACGGTTTTTCACCAGTGTGAATCCGCATATGTAGCCGTGCAGTATTTTTTTCCGCAAACTGCTTTTTGCAGACTTCGCAGGAGAAGGGTTTTTCCCCAGTGTGTACTCGTTTATGCTTTCTCATATCGTTGTGTTGTGCAAACCGCTTCTTGCATACATCACATGCGTAGGGCTTCTCTCCAGTGTGTATTCGTGTATGAATCCTCAAATAGTCAGACTGTGCAAACTGCTTCTTGCATATTTTGCAGGAGAACGGTTTTTCACCAGTGTGTACCCGTTTATGATTCCTTAAGCCGTCAGGGTTAGTGAACTGCTTCTTGCATGTTTCACACGAGTAAGGTTTCTCGCCAGTATGGGTTCGTATATGTTTAACCAAGGCATTCGAACGGGCAAATGCCCTTTGACATATTTCGCACCTAAATGGTTTTTCCCCTGTATGGCCTCGTTCATGTGCCTCCATCGTACCTTTATCGAGAAACGGTTTTTTGCATATGCCACACGAATATATCATTCCGCCCGAATGAATTCGTTTATGTATCGTAAAGTGGTTCAATTGAGTAAACTGCTCACTGCATATTTTGCACGTATATGTTTTTTGTTTTGCGTGGACTCGCTTATGCTTCTCGTAATAGCCTACACTAGAAAATCCTTTTTTGCATATTTCGCAGGAGAATGGCTTGCCTCGCGTGTGACTTAGTTTGTGAACGAGAAGAGAGCTGTGAAGCGCAAACTGTTTTCTGCATACTTCGCACGAGTAGGCTTTTTCGTTAGTATGGGTTTGTTTATGTAAAAGTAAAGCGTTTGCAAATGTGAATTTCTTTTCACACAGCTGGCACGAGTACGGTTTACCCCGCGTATGAATACGTTTATGTGCCTCGAACAATCCCAAATGCAGAAACTGCTTTTTGCATACTTCACAAGAATATATCGTTTTTTTCAAGTGGATTCGTTTATGCACATTGCAAGTGCTCAGTGTAGAAAAGCGCTTTTTGCATGTTTCACACGAATAAGGCTTTTCCCCACTGTGTACGCGTTTGTGAGTCACTAAACCACTCGGGTGCGAAAACTTCCTCGAGCACACTTCGCATTCATAAGGCAGCTCGCCAACGTGTCTTCTATTGTGTTCTGTGTAATATTTCAAAAGAGCAAATTGCTTTTTACATATTTCACAAGAGTATGGCTTCTTACCGGTGTGGAGTAAAACATGCTGGTTTAAATTATGTTTATACGCAAATTTTTCATCACATATATCACAAGTGAACTGTTTTTCACCCGTATGCGTTCGTTTATGTGATTTGTAATGATGTAAATGTGCAAACTGCTTGTTACATACTTCACAAGCATATGGCTTTTCCCCAGTGTGGAGTCGACTATGTGAAGCTAAAGCGCACGAATGCGCAAACGTCTTGCCACAAATGTGGCACTTATACGGCTTCTCACCAGAGTGGAGTCGTTTGTGACCATTCAGATGGCTTGTTTGGGAAAACTGCTTAGAACAGATACTGCAGGTATATGGCTTTTCACCAGTGTGAATGCGTATATGTGTAGTCAAATGGTCTGCTCGCGTGAACTGTTTTCCACACGTTTTGCATGAATATGGCCGTTCAATAGCATGATTTTGTTTATGTATTTCAAACTGTTGCAATCGCGTAAACAGTTTTTTACATATTTCGCAAAATAATGGATTATTGTTCGTGAGACCTCGATTAGATCCAGGGTAGGTACTCTGTGTGCCCGAAACCCCAGCCGGCTCAGGCCTCGCACGCTCCTGTTGGTAACGATATACACCAGCCTTTGATTTCTTTAGCTTCATTGATTCCCTCCGTAGATGTTCTTGAATGTGCTGGATTAAGTTTTGTTTCTGTTTAAATTGATCACCGCAAGTGTCGCACTCAAATGTATGTATCGCGTTATCCTGAGTGATGGTGTTTTTGCGTCTGTGGTCAGTCCCCCCGGGCCGTGCCATGGCGCGGGTCGCGGGGGCGGGCCGCGCGTCGTGTCTGAGCGGCGCCTCGAGCCCGGGCATGCGGGTGAGCCGCACGCAGCACTCCCGTAGCGCGGGCTCACGGCACGAGAACTTCTGATCTGAAAGCGTACTTTAATTAACACATAACATATAGGGTAATTACGCTGGTTACGCGACCACCTTCGGTTAGCGACCACCTGAAGGAGAAGGTTTTTTCTATTGAAGATAACATCAATTCTACAGACCCTATTGAGACAATTAATTGTACATGCATTATTTTGTTGTTTTAGAATAGAAATCTACTAAAAAACCGAGAAAATATCCTTTCAGTTCACCAACTCAGCTAAGTGGTCGCCAACCGGCACATGAAATTAGGTGGTCGCTAACCGGCGAAATGATCCTACTTATATTTCTTGATCACGAACTACACGGAAATAAGACTCAGGACGTATTGGCGACCGCTTTAGCCTAGTTGGTAATGACCCTGCCTACGAAGCAAAAGGTCCTGGGTTCGAATCCCGGTAAGGGCATTTATTTGTGTGATGAGCATGAATATTTGTTCCTGAGTCATAGATGTTTTCTATGTATTTAAGTATTTATTTATCTATATAAGTATGTTTATCGTCGTCTAGTACTCATAGTACAACCTTTGCTTAGTTTGGGACTAGGTCGATTTGTGTAAGATTTTCCCCTAATATTTATTTATTTATTATTTATTTATATATCGCGTATGGGTATAAGATCAACTTAATTAATAGAAACTTGTCATACTTTCCATACATTCCGATTTTAATGAACGGCGCGTACGATTACATACAGTTTGGTGCATGCCATCCTCGATATGCAACAGTTTGGCTCGCGTGAGAGTCTCTAATTGAGGGCTCTTAGAATCGATAACAAAACAACACTTCAACGGTTTTTAGAATTTTTGTCTGTCTGTTTATATCACGAGAAAATTATCGAATGGATTAGGATGCAATCTTAACAGAAGAGCCTTAATTGAAAAATTTGGGTATAAAAGGGTGTAAAAGGGGGTTGAACTTTGTATGGGAACTCCTTGAATTCATGAGCTATAGACTTGAAAATTGGTATAAACTTGACAGGAAAATAAAGAACTCCATTCAAACTTTATGAAAAATTTAGACTAAACGTGAAAAAAACACTGGATGAAAAATTTGCACTATTTTAAAGGTGGCTTAAGATTATACAAGGTGTAAATCATATAACTGAAAACCTGAAAGTAGTTTGTTCAGAATCGAAAGCTGAATCGATTGCACCATCTTTTAAGGTAGGTTGTATTTTTTTTTGAAAAATATTTTTTTATTGTGCCGGGTCTAAAAGTTACGAAGGCAACATACGCGAATCAGAGAAATGTTGGAGGATGTTGTTGTGAGGTGAACGTCAGGATCTACGTCACTGACAAGTACTGATTAGTGATTACAAGTGTAGAGTTACGAATCAAGTAGATCTGCTTGATAAAGAAAACCAACGAATATCTTTTGAAATAATTAACGTATTTGTAAATGGACGTATTAATCTTATTAAGGATTAAAAAACTCAGTTGGGGTGTCTGAGGTTTTCAGTATAATAAAATACACCTTGTATAATAACCAAAACTGGTTGATAACTCAACCTACAGTAACTGTTAAGACATTAGAGACCTATGTTGGAAACTCCGTCGGTAACGACGTCGCTGTTGATATTGAAAAACCAGCGACCTTGATCTCCGCCTTCCCATATTTGCAGGTCATCTAAAGTAGTTGGGAGTTGAATACTTATGTTGAATTGGCATAGTTCACCAACGACAAGGGATGTGGGTATAAAATTTGGACACAACGGCATTCCGCGGAGAATTCAGTAGGTACCATTTTTTTATTGTAGAAAACTCCCGTGACTTTCAGAAATATTATTAGCAGTCATAGGAATTCTCTTAGCATTTTTGAGCTGTCATAGGGACTTCTCGTTTATCGACTTCCGATTATACATATATGTATATCGATAAATACAGAATATAATATGTACAATAATTATGATTACGAGTAGAAGTAAACAACATGCAGTCTTATCGCGAATGAGCGATCTTTTCGAGATAACCTTTGGATACCAACTCTTAGGAAATTATAAATAGAAATTAAAATAATATAAATAATAACTGAACTGAACTGAGTAAATGTAAAATTGTTACCTATTAATTTTTCATTGCTTTCATTGCAAATCTCTATTTAACATTTTCAGCCACTCAAAAGTTATCTAAAAGAGATCGCTTTACCTCTACTTTTAATCTTCTTTGATATGTTATGTTATGCTCTATAATTTATCGACAAATATGTATATCGGAAGTCGATAAACGAGAAGTCCCTATGACAGCTCAAAAATGCTACGAGGATTTCGATGACTGATTATTAGGAGGGGCATAAGGGGCGATCTCTAAAGGGATGTTTTGGGACTTTAATTATGTTAATAAATAAAGAACAGCTCACCATTGTCTGCGACACCGTGTCTGTCCCCTTCCTGCTCTTTTACATGGATCATGACATGTTTCACTAAATCGCACATCAGAGTGAACTTCCTGCCACAAAGATCACACACCGGTTCCTTATAGTCAACTCCAGCTTCCTCTTTTACATCAGGTTTCCTGTCAGTATGAGTACGAGTCTCCTCGCCGTAAGTCCCCCGCGGCGCCACCTGGTGCTCGACACGCTGGAGCCGCACGCAGCACCCCCGCATACCGCGCGCCCGATCTGACCACAACGATAAAATAGATAGATCGATAATAAATAATAACTTCATTCAGCCACAACAAACAAGTATAGTGGTACAAACATTTGGAAAAAACATAAAAAATACGGGTTTAGACTCGAAAATTATTATTACTCCATAAGAAAGAAGGCAAAAAAATATGCCTAGTGACGAAAATCCCATTCAGATATTAAAAAAATAAAAAATAATAAAATAATAAATAAATATTAGGGGACAATCTTACACAAATCGACCTAGTCCCATAGTAAGCTCATTAAGGCTTGTGTTATGGGTACTAGACGACGATATATATAATAGATATAAATACTTAAATACATAGAAAACTTCCATGACTCAGAAACAAATATTCATGCTCATCACACAAATATTTGCCCTTACCGGGATTCGAACCCAGGACCTTCAGCTTCGTAGGCAGCGTCACTACCCACTAGGCTAACCGGTCGTCAAATATCTCGTCAGATATCTCAAAGAATTACGAAGCTAAAAGTGGCCGTCAATGGAATTTGCTAATTATGTAAACAAACCGCCATAGTGAAAGATAATTTCAATATGGCGGTTTGTTAACATGGTTAGCAAATTCTATTGACGGCCACTGTACAACCGTTTTAATATTGCTTGTTAGAGAGAGAAAACGCAAACGGTGTGTGACGTCACATTACAGGATGCTGCCGGGGGGCAGCGTCGACGGCGGCGCCGACCGCACGTTGCCGTCTGACCTCACATTCTTCCAGCGTCGTCGTTTCATATGAAGTTGCGTTTTGCGAAAAAGGGACAGAACATACCCCTTCTTAACACTTTGGACGCTTATAACTTCGTGATTATTTAACATTTTGCGTTGATTTTTTCTCCATTTGACTACATTGTTTATCCTTTTTCGAGAAAATATGACATTATTGATTATTTGATTTAGTGTCTATGCCCCTATTTATAATGTTTTAATGATATGGAACCCATACTTCAAGAAAGACATTGAGATGTTAGAAAAAGTTCATAGAAGATTCACCAAAATTCCCACACAGCTCAAATCATTGCCTTACTACACAAATTAGGATTAACAACACTCGAAAAGAGACGTGAACGGGGGCAACTGATTGAGACTTTTAAAATCTTAAATGGCTGTTACGACTGTCCGGAACTGAGCGACCTGTTCACTCGAAATACAAACACACGCACGAGAGGACACAACTTTAAATTGTCAGCAAATAAATGTAAAACAAACATCGGCAAAAACTTAATCTCAAATCGCATAGTAAATATATGGAACAAATTACTATCGGAAGTAGTGAACGCTAGAAGTGTTAACCAGTTTGAAAACAGACTCGACAAACTATCTAAAGCGGTGTGAACCTGTTCTAAGTGAACGCAACAAGGCCCATATTACAAATACCTTACAGACTAACATACATATCAATATATAACTTATGAATAACTACAAAACACACAACTACTGCGATGTGTTGCGCAATTTCGTGGTGTCAGGTAACCGACCGCGAAAACGTCGATACTTGACTCCCTTCGGCCAAAATTTTTCTGTCTGTTGGAACTCTGACCACAAAGGAATTAAAATTCACGTCATGGCGAGAATCCAACCTCACGACCCTCACGATGAATCCGGTCTTCACGCGCACATACTCCACTACTTCCTCTGCCTTCGTAGTGTAGTGCACCCGGGACACGTACAGCTGCGTCGAAGGTGTAGCAGGACGCAGCAGGTGATTTGGTCCAGTCGGTGCGGTACCGCACGGATTCCGACAAGTAGGCTTCGTCTTATCCTCCACCTTGTCGCGTCGCGACTCCTTTTGAGTCGTATTGTGGCAGATCCTTGCGAATGTCATCACACGGATTCTGCATCCCTTCTTTCGACCGCTGCTTAGGTTTTGCAGCCATCGGTAAAGCGGCAGTATCGGCGACTTTCAAGTCAGGTCAACTCAAAATGATCTTTATTCAAGTAGGCTTAGTAACAAGCACTTTCAAATCGTCAGTTATTTTTTTTTAAGTAATTTATGAAACAAAAAATAAAAAATAATTTTATATGAAGCATTCGCATGACGTGCGGGCGGCGGGGCGCGGGGCCGCGGCTGCTTGCTCAGCAACCGGCGACGCATCCAATTTCGCGGACTTTACACCGCCGGTGGACACATTCCGCGCACCGTGACACATGACTATGTTAGAAGTATTGGGACCTACATTCCGAATTAGCGTCACGTCATAACACTAATTCGGAACGTAACTCACTGATGGTATTGTTCGATACCTCTAACTTAGCCTGCATTTCAGCCCGACTATGATTTAGACGTCAGCTGCCTGTCTAAAATAGGATAATAATAATAATAATAAAAAAAAAACCGCTGTCATGACTGACGTGTAAATTTTTATCTATATTTTATAAATTCGTTTTTAATGTTTTCTGTGCCTTTGTAAACATTTTATACCTGTTCAAATGCACACGATAGTTTCCCACAATGTGCAATACATTTAAAATACGGCACCACTATTTGCTATGGAGCAAACTCAGTATCGAGGTAACTGACAAGCAGTTGTCAAAGGCATATGGAGAAAACTAAAACGATAAGAGTATGATAACAAGGACACGCTCAAGAGCGGCACAACGCGCACACCCACCACCTCCGCCCGCGCCGTCCAGCTCCTCGCCATCGCCATCGTCATCGGGTGATGAATTCGCAACAGCGGCCGACACCAGCGAGTCGAGCGATGAGCGCGGGCCGCCGTCCCCGCCGCCACGACCACCTGCGCGACGAGGACGACCACCGCTGCCGGCACGCTTGGGGCCTGCGGGGCATCCTGCTCCGCCCACGGCTCCCGCTGCCGGTGGTATAGTGCGCCGCATGCAGTGGACGCAATCCATTAACGAAAACTGCATGCGCGCCTACTATGGGGCGACGGAGGGAGGAACTAATCTGTCCGCGTACCGTGTCCGGATGCTGCCTCTGTTCCAGGCGCTTGAACCGGCCATCACCGTGTCTGCGCAGCGTCTATCGGATCAGGTGCGCGTCATCCAGCGGCACAAGCGGTTGGATGACGCCACGCTTGATCGGCTACGCCTGGAAGCACTCTCTGCTCGTGCGGCCTCTACCTCGACGCGGGATCTGCCCGCCTTGTTGCCGGCTCCGATGCCTGCTCCCGTCCTGGCATCGGGGGCACCGCGGGTTGATTCCAGTGCCGACGAGGAGGAATGTGCGAATCAGAGCGTGAGTACCCAGACCAATGAGCAACTGAGGAGGGCTTTGGATGATGCGATTACGGGGTATCGTTCCACAAACAACTCTATGCCACGACTACCACGCCTGCCCGTAAATAGACGCAATCTAGCGTTAATGGGAGCTCTGAACGGTCTGCTAGACCCGTATATACGGGCTAGTGAAGACTTACTTGATACACACTCAATCATGTACTGCGGGGCCATTGCGGCGTGCCGTGTTGCTCGCATCAAGTTTCCGGACGCTGACCGTGCACCTAGGACCGCCGGGGGTGTCCCTGCATGGCAAGTACGGATTGAGCGTCGTATCAATACGTTTAGGACTCTCATTGCAAAGCTGATCTGCTTCAGGGGGGGGCAACAACCGCCCCCGAGTCTTGCGCTTTGTGAACAAGGCCTTCGCGGGAACTGGTACCAGGCCCCACGACTACATGGCCTGTGTCACGGAGCGCATTGACTTTCTGAAGCAGAAAGTCTATGCATGGGCAGGCCGTATTCGCCGCTACAGAGAGCGAGTGGATCGATACCAGCAGAATTGCCTTTTCCAGAGCGATCAAAGGAAGGTATACCGAAAGTGGGAGGGAACCGATCTTCGTGTGTCCGACGGACAGCAGCCGGATGCTACTGCCATGGTTGACTTTTGGCGTAGTATCTGGTCAGTGCCAGTCGAACACACCGAAGGCGAGTGGATGAGTGTTGTCGAACGTGAGTGTGAGTTCATCGAACCCATGGGGACTGTTACCATCAGCCCCGAAGACGTTAGTTGTGCCATCCGTTTGGCCCCGAACTGGAAAAGTCCTGGACCAGATGGATTACACAATTTCTGGCTGAAATGGTTTCGATGCTCACACCTGCGTTTGGCAACGCAGTTCCAGCAAGCCCTTGAGCTCGGTTCCCTGCCATCTTTCTTGACAACTGGTATCACCTCCCTGCTCTATAAGTCCGGTAGTACCACGGAAGCGAAAAACTACAGACCCATCACGTGCTTGCCTACGCTGTACAAGCTCCTTACATCCATTTTGAGAGTAAAAATTAACGCACACATCGTTGCAAACAACGTTTTGGCCCCGGCTCAAAATGGATGTAGGGTTGGGTCTCGTGGTACTAAAGAGCTCCTCCTCATAGACATGACCATTTGCCAACGAGTCCGGCGGAACAAAGGGGCCATCTCGGCCGCCTGGATTGACTACAAGAAGGCCTACGATTCGGTGCCTCATTCATGGCTGGGGAGGATCTTAGAGTTGTATAAAGTTGATGCAGTTCTGAGATCCTTCTTAGGCGCTTGCATGGGGCAGTGGACCACAGTCCTTCGTCAACCGGGGGGAGGAGATTGCCCTTCTGGTCCGCAGGACTCTATAAGGATTAAACGTGGGATCTTCCAGGGCGACAGTCTGAGTCCTTTGTGGTTCTGCCTAGCGCTGAATCCGCTTAGCACCCTGCTGAAGGATTCAGGACTAGGTTGCCGGCTTCGGAGAGGGGGTGAGGTCATTTCTCATCTGCTCTACATGGATGACCTTAAACTATTTGCACCGAATGGAAATGACTTGTTGGAACTACTGAAAACAACAGAAGTCTTCAGTAGCGCCATCAAAATGGAATTTGGTGTCGATAAGTGTGCGGTCATGCATGTACAGCGGGGGAAAGTGGTAAATTCAACCAATTTGCAACTTTCCGAGACAATGTCCCTCAAATCTATCTCCGAAGCAGAAACCTATAAGTATCTTGGTATGTCACAGTCATTGGGTATTGAGGGTGAGGGCGTAAAGCGGGCGGTGAAGGAGCGCTTCTTTTGTCGCCTGACCAAAGTACTTAATAGTCTTTTGTCGGGCGGCAACAAGGTGCGCGCCTTCAACGCTTGGGTGATGCCCTTGCTTACTTACTCCTTTGGCGTACTAAGGTGGACGCAGACTGAGCTGGATGCCCTGGACCGAAGAGTCCGAGTACTGCTTACTGCGCATCGCATGTTACACCCACGCTCATCTGTTATGAGACTGTACATCTCGCGGAAGTGTGGAGGGCGCGGCTTTTTAAATGCCAAAGACCTCCACAACCGCGAGGTGTGCAGTCTTAGGGATTATTTCCTAAACAATGAGTGTGGGATGCATCGCGACGTAGTAGCAGTAGACGGAAACTTCACCCCGCTCTCCTTGGCAAACGAGAACTGGCGCAGACTTAAAGTAATGAGCGCCGAGGACCGCAGGGCGGTGTGGAGGAGCAAGGAGCTACACGGGCGGTTCTACAAGGCCCTCACAGGGCCCGATGTAGATCTGCTCGCGTCGGTGAACTGGCTACGTTTCGGGGATCTCTTCGGGGAAACCGAAGGTTTTGTCTGTGCAATTGCGGACGAAGTTATCATGACGAACAATTACCGGAGGTATATCCTGAAGGACGGTACGGTCGACATTTGTCGGGCATGCCGCCGTCCCGGGGAGTCACTCAGGCATATTATCTCCGGTTGTGGTCATCTTGCTAACGGCGAGTACTTGCACAGACATAACCTTGTAGCCAGAATTATTCACCAGCAACTTGCTCTCCTATACGGTCTTGTGGTCTCCGAAGTGCCTTACTATAAGTACACACCTGCGCCAGTTCTCGAAAATGGTCGTGCCACGCTCTATTGGGATCGATCTGTCATCACGGACAGGACTATTCTTGCCAATAGGCCTGATATCGTGCTGACAGATCGATCGAAACGCCAGGCAGTGCTCGTCGACATCACCATCCCCCATGACGAGAACCTCTTGAAGGCCGAGAAGGACAAAGCCAGCAAGTACCTAGACCTGGCTCACGAGGTAACCGCCATGTGGGATGTTGATTCGACGATCATCGTCCCGATAGTCGTTTCGGCGAACGGTTTAATAGCGAAGAGTCTCGACCACCACCTCAAGAGACTCTCGCTAGATGGCTGGATCAAGGGTCAGATACAGAAGGCGGTACTCCTGGATACTGCGCGGATAGTCAGGAGGTTCCTGTCTCTGTCGCCCTGACCACCGGCAGCTTAGGCCCCGCCTCGCTGCCGGCGGTACCCTAGGTTAGGTTTTTATAATGATTTTATGTTTTATATGTATAGTTTTATATTTTACTTTTTATATAATTATTGTAAAAACCTAGCTTAAGATGAAATATAAATAAAGAGATAATAATTGTATAACCTAAGGCATTCAGAAAAGTAAAACTTAGTCGATTCTATTCTATTCTATTCTATTCTTGTCTGTTGTGGTGTAGAATAGGCGCTGACTCAGCGTGACTGCTGCGGAGTCCGCAGCGCTGATCTTCCGCCAGAACCTTAAAACTAAATCTAATAGATCCAACGACCAGGGCAGCGCGAATCAATTTTATCGATCATCAGTGTATTATTATTATTGTCAGGTAATTCATATTTAAATGCTAACATGTGTCAGTAAAATAAATAAGTGTTTTGTGTTAAAGTGTACACATTAAGTACATAATATTATGTAGATGTAGGTGTTCGAATGTAGCAGTTATTAGTAATATTAATTGTGAGTAGGTGCAAACTAAGACGGTATTCTTTTATAAAAGGCGAGTTAATGTACAGATATACATGGTGTAACATCTCAAAGTATTTCAAAGAGTGGTAACTAAAATAAAAGTAGTAGGAGCAGAGTTTAGGTACTTTTGCGTGTTTAGAAAGTACTGTCGTAATTTCAATTTTAATGCGTTTTATTTATGAATGCTCGAATTGGTGGAGGTATAATGTTCTAGCACTTAGTAGCTTGGTACCTAAAACAAGAAGACCTCAAGCTAATTCACATGAACAGGAATTGAAAAAAACCCCCGACATTTTCATTTCAAAGTCCAATATCTCAAAAACGGCTGAACAGATTTTCATGAAACATGGCTAAGAACACTCGGGATAACATTATCTATGACACAAAAAAAACTAAACGAAAATCAGTTCATCCGTTTGGGAGCTACGATACCACAGACAGATACACCGATACACAGACAGACACGTTAAACTTATAACACCCCTCTCTCTTTGCGTCGGGGGTTAAAAAGCAAATAATAAAATCCGCAGCAGAACCAAGGTAACCGATATAGCCCTCCGAATCGCTAAACTTAAGTGGCAGTGGCCGGGCACATTGCACGTAGAACCGATGGCCGTTGGGGCAGAAAGGTTCTCGGTTGGCGACCACGTACCGGAAGGCGCAGCGTGGGTAGGCCTTGTGGGGGTGGGCAGATGACCTGGTAAAGGTCGCGGGAGTCCGTTGAATGCGGGTCGCTCAGGACCCGTCATTGTGGCACTCTTTGGGGAGGCCTATGTCCAGCAGTGGACGTCTTTCGGCTGCTATGATGATGATGATGAACTAATAATAAAATATATTGTAACATGATACTTTTTTTTTATTGGCAGTAATGTTAAAATAGCAATAACATAACTAAGAAACTGTCATAAAATTACATTATAAACCTTGTCTAATACCTAAATTATTATTTTTTTATCACCACGTTTACAGGAAATTATTATGAATTTACATTAAAATATAGGTTTATCTAATACTAATGATGCATTGTATAACCTAAAGTTATAAACAAGTGAAAACAAAAGATTTTTCAAAAAGCTCCTGTATTATTATTATTTTTTTTTATAATATAGCTTATGTCACTCACACGCCCATGATTCCTCCCTCCCTCTTTCCAGGGTGGTCGGCTAAAAATACAATATCATTGGCCAATAAATTACCGAGTTCAGAGGTAACAAACATTAACCATAAAATTAAGAACCTCCTCCTTTTGTTGAAGTTGGTTAAAAAACAAACTGCTAAATACATTACCATGGTGTTCAAGATCTATGCTCGGCCGAAGGAGGTCCTCCGGCCCCAGCACCAGCTCATCCTTCACCACATGACCGGAGTACAGCCCGGCCAGCACGGCAGCCTCGCTCACGCCACACGGGCCCGCGCTGTCGGAGCGCCAGGGCTCCTGCGTCAAACACTCCTCATTCTTCTCTGCACCCTTTTCAACAACTGCGGAACAATAAATATTATTAGGGGACTCGTAGTGTGACACTCACACTGCCACACACTAACTCTATATAAGTAACCATCCTGTGTAATATTAGACAGAATATATCATAATCCCAACGTGAACAGTTGTTTGACCCATCCTTACATGGCGACCTGCCAGTGCGGCCTTGTGCCGTGCTGGCGGCGCGCTGCGCCAGCCAGTAAAGAACTAATAAGTGATTGAAAATGTGATTGAAAAGTGAATAATTTTAAAATGAACAAGCTATTCATGCGCAAGATATTATATAAATTCCACAAATAGTACAGTAGTAAAGAACTTTCTAAAGTGAACGAGAAATTTGAAATACTTAAACACTAATCATAAAATATAAAAAAAAAAAACCAAAATATGAAATAGTGTTAGCAACAAGTTTTAATGGAATCGGTGCCGGGAGCTGGGAATAATAGTTGTATGCTGCTGAGAGTAGTTGGGTCGAGGATTGCGACTTGTACGAAACTGCGAGTAAGGATGTCCAACAAATGGTTTAGAAGAACATATATAAAAAGAAATGTGTTTTTTTATAATAATTAAGATTCCTTTTAAACTTTTATTCATACTACATAATATATTATATAGGTACCATTTATTACCTACATACCAACTTGTTATAAAAGTAGTTACCTACCAAATTGTGTAATTGAATTGTACATGTCTTAAGTGATATAAATCATATAAATAATATTAAACTAATCTGTTTGCCGCTTGATGACGACACACAATTATAGTTAAAAGTGAACAAATAAAGAAAAAAAAAAACTTTTGTATATAATATGTATTGTTATTTATTATATATATATTAAAAAAAAACAAATATTCATAACATAACTACTTTGCATTCTCAGGAAAACAAACATTATTTTTGACTACATTTTTACAGTATTAATTATAATCAATTTTTCAAAAATAAATTCAGCCAACCATAAGACTATATTTTGTAAAACAGATATATTATACTGAGGATTTCATCATACATTACAAATAAGGCACGACGCGAACCGCGTGCCAGCATAAAAGGATTGGTATGCAGTTTGTCTGTTATTACATCTCAAATTACATAGTAAACATCGAAGCTTTGTTAAAGATAATTTAAATGAAATCGTAATTACTGTTTTGAAAATGACTTGTTGCTTGATTACATGTATGCCGACTTTTAATCATTTCTTAGATTAATGGTGTAACTCATAGAATCCCATCCTTACAGACTATCTTACACAAATCACCCGTAGTAAACTCAATAATGCTTGATGTGGTAGGGGTTCTAGACGACAATATCAAATTCAAATCATTTATTTTCGGTAGTGTTTCCATAATTCGTTAGTAATAAAGGTCTTAAAACTATGATAGTAGGTATTATATTACAATCGGCAAGTCATCAGTTGGGTGCCCTACAGGGTTACCAATTTGGGCAGCGGTTTTTCTCGCATTATACGTCTTTTTCTAAGTTTTCGAATAAGAGAGAGACGGATATTGCGAGAAAAATCGAGAGAGCTTGCGCGCCGTCTTGAAATAGTCGTGCTGTTTATATAAAAGTTATTGTCGCGATACTCACCGCGGTCCGTGACTGCACCCTCGGGTTCCTTGGCGCGCGCTGCTTCTTGCGACATGCCGCCACGGCCGCATCGGAGCGCCAACCCGTTTGAATGGCTGGGGCACCGAGCGAAATTCCTAACCGACGAATATTACTGTGTTATCGAAGGAGCAGTTTAAATAACTAAATAAAAAAGAGTGTAACATAAACTTCGTACAAAGGCTTCGTGAAATGGAAAAATAAATAAAACAGAAATGAAAGAAAGCAAACAAAACACGTGACAATCAAATGAATGACATGACTATCAAAGAATTCAAAGATGGCAGTCGGGACTCGGGACCGATTGCCACAGATAAATTATTGTATATTTTTAATGGTGTGTACACACTACACGTCCAACTTAGATTTTGTTACATGAAGAGTTGTAAAAAAAACGCCTAAATTGTCTATGGCAACCTGTTACTGTCACTGTCATACCGTTGTGGCATGGCATGCTGTCATATTCTTGAAAATATTACGTATAGATGGAAGCCATTTTTTAAAAGAAGATAAGAACATACATATTATGGGCCCCCACTTTATTACTATTGCCCACTCCGTGAAATACATTGTACCCGCGAGTACTATTTTATTGACAATACCGTTCCCCAGCTATATTAAAAGTCAGAGGTCGCGGCGGCATGTCGCCGGGAGCGGCGCGCGTGAAGGAGGAACCCGGGGCTGCGGTCACGGACTGCAGTGAGTACCTAGACTTTATCCTTTATATGAACAGATTGTAGTTTACGGTCGATTATCTTTTAGCTTGTGATGCCATCCAACAGTCGTATTGTTTTGGTGTGTTCAAACCAAATTACCAGCCTACCCCATAATTATGTTTTTCTAAAGATCAAGCATGATCCTATTTACTACTGATGCATTTGATTATTATTTTCATGTGAAATTTAGATTGAAATAGTCATCCATTTACATAAATTACATTTTTAGGTTATATGTCACAAATATTTATTTATATATTTATAATAGTCCATACATATGCATGGGTTTCCTTTGATGGAGTGCTAGTGAATCCCCAACAGGAGGTACATTAACCTGACTAAATCATTTATTTTCTAAAGTATATACAGTTAGTTAGTTTGTCCGCTGCATCATTTCCTCTTGAACCACTGTGCCCCTTGATCCATTGTAAAGACGATAATGAAGACCTGACTTTGAGAGGTAGAAGACTAATACATCCTATGCTAAATACATCCATGCTTAGAAATGAACCAACAATAATAAAGGCATTGATGTAATATAAAAAACCGGCCAAGTGCGAGTCGGACTCGCTCACAAAGGGTTCCGTACCATTATCTATAAAAACAGCACAAAAAAAAAACGCACTTGTTGTATGGGAGCCCCCCTTAAATATTTATTTTGTTTTGTTTTTAGTATTTGTTGTTATAACGGCAACCAAAATACATCATCTGTGAAAATTTCAACTGTCTAGTTATTGCGGTTCTTGAGATACACCCTGTCGACAGACAAAACGGCAAAAAAAACATGTTTGTTGTATGGGAGCCCCCCTTAAATATTTATTTTATTTTGTTTTTAGTATTTGTTGTTATAGCGGCAACAGAAATACATCATCTGTGAAAACTGTCTAGCTATCGCAGTTCTTCAGTACAGCCTGGTGACAGACAGACAGACGGACAGCGAAGCCTTAGTAATAGGGTCCCGCTTTTACCCTTTGGTATGGAACCCTAAAAAGAGGTAGATAGGTTATAAGTGCTCCAAATTGGCACACCAAAACTGAGTCAATTCCAGCAACTTGCCTCAGTTTCACGTCTCAATGGAAACACATAAACATGGATCAGCTGTCAGATTTGGTGGCCATTTTTCAACGCGGAATTTCGTATAGACAATGTATCTTCCTCTATTTTATATAACATACGTAAGTTATTTTCTTAGTCCTTCCAGGAGTATTATAATTACCTAATGTAAATGTTACTCTTCAGATCTCCTTGTAGGTATTCTAACCGAAAAATGTCTACATTTCATTTTTAGTTGCAAGGTTAAGATTCCTTTTTTGTTAACACAATTATCATAATATTAATGAACCTCCAGGTCTGTAGCATTATGTCGGTTGGTACTCTACGTGTACCCCTTATATATTTGTTTAAGCGACTGTTTGTGTTTCTAAATAAATTAAAAAAAAAAAATATATACATCATCATTGAATTGAGGGACATTTCACTCCTATATGCTAGTCATGTATACCGGGTGGAAAGACACGACGATCCTTCTCGCAAAGGGGGGTTAGTTTAAGTGATGGAGAATCGATTCGTAATGTTTAGATTTTAGTTACGATCAATTAGTAAAAAAAAAAAAATGTTCTTCTTAGTGACAACCCTACTATTACTACTTACGTCCTATTTAAGTATCTATTGTTAGTTCGATTATTGTTTTGATAAAGGTCACTAACCCTTGTGTTATTGTTAAAATGTTACAGAACCTAATGAGGGATGTCACTTGCAGTATTTTGCATTAAAAGTTAACTGCCTATAACTTCAAAACGCTTACGAATATGAGCCTAGTTTCTTTAGAGGAAATAAAGTACTAAATCTAAATAATTCCCTTTTTGCGGAAAGGATCGTCGTGCCTTTCCACCCAGTATAAGTGAGGTCAGTTCTGAGTTGTTTTGGCGACAAACATAAACGTGGTTGGTATTGAGATACAACAGTGTAGCTCACTCTCACTTCTGTTATTGTATATGCCTACAATCCGTCTTCTTTGTCATTCATGTGTATGCCCTCTATACTTATTCTTTCTCTATGAGAACAAAGTTGTTTACACATGGCATGGATGGTCAATTGGTCATGGCATTTGTGACAAATCTTGTGCGGGACTAGTGGCATGCTACAGTATTTTTTAACCTGTGGGTCACAACCCCCAGGAGATCACAAAGCTTGAAGGGGTCGCGGCTGCTTGAATTTTGTTACTTAAAACATGTAGGGATTTCATATTTGTAGAATAGAGAATATAATTTAAGAACGGCAGAGTGGGGGGTTGCAGTATTTTCTTGAAAAAGGTTGAAAAACACTGGTGTACTTGAAGAGAGGGTTAAGATCAGCAGCCGCGTACAGGCTGATAATGATCATGATGATTAAATGAATATGCAATGAGATGTTTTCTGATGTACATAACTGTAAAACCATTTGTAATACGAACAATATGAATACGAACAATAAAAAAAAAAAAAAATTACAATGAAAATGTAATGTCTTAATAAATAGAAATAATAATGGAATTTAACCACTAAAAATTAACAATATTACAATATTGAATTAATACCTAATTGACATGTTATTTTAGCTTATTTAAATATAATATTTGTATGCTTGCTTGCATGCTGAATACGAGGACTTTTACACCATAACCTAAGACCATGTATGAAACTGTATTCTTACAAATAAATTATTTTGAATTTTTTGAACCAACCAACAATAGGTGGAGCGAGTGGATCCTACACTGGCACCCACGAGAGTTGACTTGACTTGACTTGACGACATTGCTCAAGCACGGCCGCCGATATAGATATAGCCGACGGTAACCGGCCTGGCATGGACCCGCAAAACCAAGGAAAGCAAAGGAGATTGAGGAGGCCTTTGCCCAAAAAAACTAAAACTGTATTTAACACTAATAACTTTTAAGGGCCTCCACGCGCTTTTGGGCTAGTTTTGACGAGTTTGACATTCCTTCGTCAAAACTATAGATATATTTATGGCACAAACACTTCTTCTTCAATCCTTTATCTACATTTTCATTTATCACGAGTTTTTTTGAAAATAATATCTTTTTTTTATGATTTGTTCAAACATCGTCCAAAAAAGCTCTGTTTTTGACGACTTCTGTAGCCTAGTTGGTAGTGACCCTGCCTACGAAGCCGGAGGTCCCGGGTTCGAATCCCGGTAAGGGCATTTATTTGTGTGATGAGCATGAATATTTGTTCCTGAGTCATGATGTTTTCTATGTATTTAACTATTTATTTATCTATATAAGTATGTATATCGTCGTCTAGTACCCATAGTACAAGCTTTGCTTAGTTTGGGACTAGGTCGATTTGTGTAAGATTGTCACCAAGTATGCACTTTTATATATGAAATCTACATATAACTGTTCTGAAATTTTCACAAATGTTATGTCCAAAAAACGGTTTTTTGGTTTGAAATTGCCAAAGTTTGGTGCCATATATCCCGAAAACTGTGAGTTTTGATGTAAATATGGGATACTATTTCGGTAAACCACGTTGTTGTTAATACGATAAGCCAAAAAAAACACGACACTTACAGATGAAGGTCATTGGCAGCTAGGAGCCCCTTAATGTGAGAAATAAAGGTTTATTATTATTATTAAACCCATTGTGCCCTGAGCTAATGGTCAGGCGGTGTTTCTGCCAGTCCCCTCACTGCCGAGGGTCAATTTGCGCCCGCGTACCCGGCTACTGCTAGCTCCTCCAGAGTCGTCAGAGCTCTACACAGCCTTAATGCGCTTCTTGCATCAGCACCCAGATGTGGCCTGCTTTGGAAGTAGTTGGGGAATTGTGTATCAATCAATCAAATCAAATCGTTTATTCGTAAAACATAGGTTCGTATACATAGGTGTTATGAACATTTACAGGTCTCACTATGTCTTCGCCATAAGGCATACAAATAGTCATAACATAAATATGTATGACACAAAAATAGGAATATATTAAACAAAATTATTAAATAATCATATTAATCATGCATCATGCTCAAATTAATCCATGTCAAATTACCGTGAATGCTTGTATCGTGAATGCTGTTAGTACTGTGAGGTGATGGATAGATGTAATTCTTCTTTCATATATTAAAATGTAGGTATATATCTAATTTGCAATTCCCAGTGACTTAGTTTTTAACTGTAATGCTGTGTAATTATTTTAAATAAATAAATTGTTGCAGTTGTCAAGAAGCGGCTTCTGACGGAGGTTACGGGGTGTGTGAAGGAAGAGCCCCCCGAGGGCAATGCGGGCTCGAGTGGAGTTAGTGAGGCAGCTGTGCAGGGTGGCCTGTACTCTTACCAGGTGGCGAAGGAGGAGCTTCAGCCTGAGCCGGAGGAAGTTAATGGGCCTGAGCCTAGCATAGCTAATGCCATTGGCGGTAAGTTGTTTTGTAGTGAAAGAGCTGCAGAATAATGTGTTGTTTTTATTGATTAATATATACCGCACCGCTCGCCGTCGGCAGGGCGTTCATCGTCGCACCTTGGAACCTAAATGGTCGAGTACCGTACGGTTTCAGAGAAATTTCCTGCCTCGGACGCTCCGGTAGTGGAATGAGCGGGATGCCGAGGTTTTCCCGAGGGACTACATTCTTAAAGGGTCGGCAACCCGCATGTAACAATATAACATGAAAAGCGTCCATAGACTACGGTAGCCGCTTACCATCAGCTTGTTTGCCGACGACGTGGTATAAACATAATAATATTATATACATACATACATTCACGCCTTTATCCTTAAAACGGGTAGTCAGACCACATTAAACTTGGGTTCCAGAGCCACTTTTACATTCACGCGTTTATCCCTAAAAGCGGTAGGCAGACCACATGAAACTTGTGGTCCAGTGCCAATTTTAGCATCAATATGGGTCTAAAAGATCAACAAAATGTGATATCGCAGTGATAGGTTGCTAGCCCATCGCCCAAAACACACTTCAACCCTGTTCCCTTAAAGCCCGGTTACACACAGCGACGTGCATGCGCAAAAATTGCCGCATAAACTGTATGGCGTCCACACGATAGCGACGTGCATGCGCAAACGGTTTGCCAGTACCTAAGCGTTTCGTGCGATATACCGTTTTGACGTCTTAACGCACATGCGTGCTTGTGGAAATTGGAATTTGCGCAAGTATGATGAGCGGGTAGCCGGACCTGTAGTCGACTCTTACGACACAGGTAGAAAGGGGGTGCTATTCTAATCCGACACCACACGGGGAAAAAATATGTTACATAGAAATGTTATGCCTTGTCGCAGCTAGCGGCAGCGAAGTAAACCAGGCATCAGCTGTGGTGCCGGAGCCGGCGCCCGCGCGCGCCCGCGGCGGAGCCCTGCGCGAGTGCTCCGTGCGGCTCAAGCGCGTGGCGCTCCAAGAGGCGCCGCGACCCACGGAGCGCCGGGGGACCACGCAGGGTGAGTCCTTATTGTCCTTATAGAGTGCACTTTCACTTTCACTGCCAGGTGCCTGCCTGCCTAGCGGGCGCCTACGCCGTAGTCCCTTTCCGCTACATACGAGGAAAACCACGGGGGCTACGTTAGTGAGTTGTAGCAGTTGGGCATTTTCCGCAAATCGACATCCAGTGTGCCTATTTTGCGTGAAAACGGTGGGGTAGCGCTACTCTAACCACCCCAGCTCCTCTAGAAAGCTGGTGAGTGCCATGGTGTTACTGACCGCGTCCCGTAGTGTGTCTGGAGACCCTAGGTGCTTTTTCTGGATCGGCCAAGAGCGTAGTAAAAATCAGCGCAGCACGTGTCTGACACCTCAGCATAATGCTGAGCCAGTGTCCGATTCACTGCCGCAGAGACACTTGTTTCAGGTTTTATCATGTTCATTCATTTTGTTTATTGTTTAATATGTGTGTACTGTGTGTTTGTGTATAAATGTATCTTTCTTTCTTTTCTTTTAGAGATTCTTGGTAGTGACTGTGTTAAGGGTGAGTTGCATCAAATCATCTGTAATTCTAAGCAGCGTTCGTTAAAATTACTGTATGAAAAGTTTCACAAGTTTCTATGTAATGAGCACTGCCGGCGAAATATTTAATGTCGATGGGCCTGTAATCGTAAGTACCAACTTACGCGTACAGGCCACGTTACGACGACGTTTTAGTCAGGGCTCACATCAGCTCTTCTTTACTAACTACAGAGTACAGCATAGAGGCATAGCTACCTTTTATGTATCGTAAAGTTATTACCGATAACTACAAAACGTAACCATTTAAAACACATCCCGCGGTTTACTCGTATTACCGACAAACGTTGCATCATTGATAGAATGTCTCACAGAATTTTAATCTAATCGAAAACCATATTTTTCTGAAACAGTAAGTTATTCCGGACTGTTATAAAATAAACCTATCCTAGCCTAATCCGTTCAACAGAATGGCATTTAACTTTTCCTAAAAAGCTAACCGTTTCTGAGTATTGTTTTTTCGATGAAATGAAAATTCATACCTAAGAAACATATTTAGGACACAACTTTCGATTTAAAAAAATGCACTCAATCGGATCGTTTGGAAGCTAAGATTCCACAGACAGATACACGTGTTAAACAAAAACCAGCTCTTGTTTTCTTCGGGAGTAAAAATGATTCCATTCGAAATGAGTTCCGAGTGAGATGACGCGATATTTTTATTTTCCCGGCTCTGTCAAATTATAAATACATTTTGTTTCGAGTTGATAGATTTGTTTTATTTATTGATCGACTAACAAACAACTAAACGTTCACATGTATAATGAACTAGCTTTTGCCCGCGACTTCGGTCGCGTTGACTTCATTTTGTTGGAGTTTTACTGGGATGAAAAGTATTCAATATGTTAATCCAGGCTATACTCTATTTATATACTATAATTCATTTTAAATTTTAATCCGTTCAGCCATTTTTGTGTGATTTAGTAAGGGCCGCTTCAGACCGGATTGGCAGCGGCCGGCAGCGGCGCGGCGAGCACTTTCAGTGTCAAATAATTTTAAACTTTATCTGCATACTAAAAAGTCCAGTACCGCTTGAAAAGCTCGAAAAGGTCGCGCGGCGCCGCGCGGTGCCTCGCGGCCAGGCGCGTCTTGGCGTACTGGACTTTAGTATGTAGATAAAGTTTAAAATTATTTGACACTGAATGTGCTCGCCGCGCCGCTGCCGGCCGCTGCCGGCCGCTGCTATTCCGGTCTGAAGCGGCCCTAACAAATAACCAAACTACATCAAACCAAGTTACATCGTTTCTACTGTGCTCATGAGTGATATTTGATTTGAAATAGACTATGTTGAAAAACGTGGTACAGCCCCCGCAAGGTAGACCAATGAGGTCATCACCAGGTCGCAGGAGTCCGCTGGATGCGGGTGGCGCAGGACCGGTCACTCTTGCACTCATTGGG
This sequence comes from Epinotia ramella, assembly GCA_947578815.1. Lineage (NCBI taxonomy): Eukaryota > Metazoa > Arthropoda > Insecta > Lepidoptera > Tortricidae > Epinotia > Epinotia ramella. The sequence goes on along the minus strand of OX388226.1, from coordinate 1,763,039 downwards.
GGACGTTTTTCGTATGGAGGAGAACGTCCTTGTGACGGCTGATGTGATGATGATGATGTTGAAAAAAAAGACCGGGTGCCGGTTGAAGTGAAAACTTGAATAATTTTGCAAAAAAAAAAACCTTACCTTACTCCCCCTTAAACCCGCCAAGCCCCGTACGTATTATATCAAACAATTTCCCCCCCCCCGCCCCCAAGCCTCGTCCCGAATCTCTCACGGTGTCGAAAGTCTCACAAATTACAAGCGGAAGTTTCTTTTCAATACCTTTTGATAGAAAGAGACTTCTTCACAAAAATCTGTCGCGAGTTTAACAATTTTTCCCCAGCGCCGCTAAAGAAGTTTTCACTACAAAAGAAGTACTGAACAATTACCGTATTGACGAATCAAGACTAGACAGTTTGTGTAGCTTGGTTATTTCGTTTCAGAGCCGAGCCCCTTGATGCGCGACTGCTGGGTGCGGCTCGAGCGCGTCCACGCCCCGGACGCACACGCTGCCCCGCCGCGAGAAACACACAGCGACCCTCAACATGCCGCGACAGACACTTACCAGTGCGACATATGCGGAAAAATATTTACACGAAGAGAATACCTAGTAAAACATATTAGGATTCACGTGACACAGGAATCAAACAACGACCAACGTGCCGCCACTTACGAGTGCGATGAGTGCGGAAAAATATTTAAAGAAAGAAATTATTTAGTAAAACACATTAAAGGTCACGATAATTTTAATACGCGACGTTACTTTTGCGATGTTTGTGGTAAAGAATTCAGATATTTGCAGAATTTAAAGGTACATAAACTAATCCACACGGATAAGAAACAATTCTCGTGCGAAATCTGTAAAAAACGATTCAGGCACTCGGATTCTTTAAAAGTACATAAAACAGTACACAAGGCAGAAAGACCGTATTTTTGTGAAATTTGTAAAAAACGCTTCAAGGTATTGGGTACATTAAAGAAACATAAGCAAATTCACTCTGGAGAAAAGCTTTATTCGTGCGAAGTATGTTGTAAAAACTTCAGGCAGTTGAACTATTTAAAAACGCATATACTAATGCACACGGGACAAAAACCGTACGCCTGTGAAATATGTAATAAAGAGTTCAGGCAAATAAGTAATTTAAGGACACATCAACTAATTCATAGCCCAGAAAAGCGTTACGCATGCGTGATTTGTAAAAAGCGGTTTAGACAATTGTGTGCATTAAGGGCACATAGAGTAGTTCACACTGGAGAAAGGATTTACTCTTGCGAAATATGTGAAAACACGTTCACGCGTTCGTACGATTTAAAACTGCACATACTAGTACACACGGGAGAAAAACCTCACAGCTGTGATATATGTAAGAAACAGTTCAGGCAATTGATTCATTTAGACACGCACAAACGAACCCACACAGGAGAAAAACCTTACTCCTGTGAAATATGTAAAAAACGGTTCAGGACTGCGTCTCATTTAAGTAGCCATAAAATGTATCATACTGGAGAAAAACCATTATTTTGCGAAATTTGTTTAAAACGATTTAGAGACTCGGGCAGCTTAAAGATCCATAAACGAACCCACACCGGGGATAAACCATATTCTTGTGAAGTATGCAATAAAGTGTTCTCGCAATCAAGTAATTTAAGGACACACACACGAATACACGATGTAACGAGATCATATTCCTGCGAAATATGTTTCAAACAATATAAACAGCCGCAATCTCTGAAGAGCCATAAACGACGACACACCGGTCAGAAACCATACGCGTGTGATATATGCTTGCTTGAGTTCTCGCTTTTGAATAAGTTAAAAGAACATAAATTAAGCCACGTGGTAGTAAAACCTTATTCCTGTAATATTTGCAAAAAAGATTTTACGCGATTAGAAGGTATGTACAGGCATAAACTTACTCACAGAGGAGTGAAGCCGTTTTCCTGTAAGATATGTAAACAAAGTTTCCTGCGACCAGATGGTTTGAAAAGACATGAACAAATTCATACCCGTGGAAAACTGTAGTAACGCTGCGACTTTTTGGATCAAATACAAATAAGTTACTGTCTGAAAGTAAGAAGTTAAGTAATAAAGTTGATAGTGGTTCCATGGTTCGTCACAATCAGACATTATATGATTTAAATCAAATTTTTAGTGTCATTAAATTAAAAATAAAATCACACATGAACGTCAATATTAAGAATATCATTTATCCAATAATAAAAAAAGAAATATCAATGTCATACTATGTGATAATGAGAACACAAAATAAAATAAAGAACGAAAACAGAAAATGTGATAAATGACAAATTAAAATGACATAAAATTAATTATAAACAACAAAATGTCAGGAAAGGTAGCATGTTGCGCATGTCATAGTATTATGTATTCTTATTTTCATGATTATAATATATTTATTTTTAAATAGAATTTACTTTGGGGACTTTATTTCTTTAGGCAGTGACTGAATTATTTCCTGACATGTACAGTATGCTTTTTTCAAAGTGCGCAGTTATAACTTGGATAGCAAAGATTCAATCCAGGTAACATCGATACAAACGGTCGACTAATGCGCGACACTTGCGATACGCCCGTATTTTTAATATTACCTCAACTTGTAACCAGGCGTAGGAGTTGCAAGAAAACTTAAAGTTAGTCTTAACTACCAAAGCGTAATAAATTTTTGAAAATTTATCGAGCATCAATGTATTATTGCGTACACACATTTGACACATGGAAGAAGCGGGTCACTTGCGACAGTTGTGACGTCACGTCAGTAAGACAAATTAGTTGTACATTGTGTGCTGAATTATTTTAGAAAGGAAAAAAACTGTTAGGTTAAGAAAATTTTCTTGCAAAATTGGTGCATATACCTAACACCTACGTCTGATAACGATTTGAGGTAATATCTGGGGGCACGGTAGTGCCCCCGCCAAGTCGAGCGCGAAGCAAACACTGCCGTACCATCCTTCACTGGAGCCATTTCGCCGCATTTTCAGGCCCCTACTTGAGAACCTCTGGATAAGACCAGAACGCAGAAATTTTCGTCATCCAGTAAGCTGTAATCGCATACTTAAAATCCAAAATTTCAAGTCCGTAGGTCATTTAGTTCCGAAGTTAAGCGAAAGCAAAGTTTTGCATTTATGACACTCACTCATTCACTCACTCATGATCATCAAAATAGAACTAGTACTTCCCATAAACTCAGAGAGCTGAAATTTGGTACAGAGTTAGAGTTTAATGGCCACATAAAGGGAAAACTATAAAAAATTGCAATTTCAACCCAGTTTTCTAGATACACACAACTTAACTGTATGTATCGATTTTTGCATACTTACCTAAAATTATGTAGTATTGTGTGATTGCCAAGTCACAAAATTTGATTTAGCAAGCAAATAAAGATTAATAAGAATGCCTGAGACTTGGCTCTACGAAATATCTCACAACTTTTTACGGTGGAAGAGTTTCGAGACTTGGCCTCTTTTTTACATGGAATGTTTTTTATGGGATCTCACTTCTTTTTGTAGGTTAATGTGTTATCCATACATACAAACTATGAATGCAGGCCCATTCTTGCTTTTGAATTTTTCCATTCACTGTCAAATGTAACTTTGTAATCCTATATATTTGTATATCCCAGATATATATCCTATATATTTGTATCAGTTGGTGTTTCCCTTTTTCCAAATTATTACTAACGCGCATATGTAACCTCTTTTTGCCGAACTATGGCAGAGGCGAAAGGTAGGGATATGAATTTAGCAGTGTAAGTTTGTATTTAAGATACTAACTCGATTTCGAGGTTGTACCTATTGTATAAACAAAAACAGTTTTTATCAGTTAGTTTTCCGTAATTGGGCTATAGTTTTTTTTCCTTTTTTATTACATCAGTGTATGTATTATGTTTAGTTTTTATAAGTATTTAGGTTATGTATAAATATGTATTTCTTATTTAGCATGTTTGTTTGCTATTGAAAATAGGTCACCTATTCAATGTTTAGGCACAGCTCAACCTTAAACAAATTGACCTAGTCCTTAAATAAGCGGTTGTCCTAAACGACAATATAGATAGGTACAGTCAGCAACATTAATATTTGTACAAAGCACGTCAAAAATAACTGTACAGGTCTACTGACAGAAAGGGGTGTACTGATATTTGTCCTTTTTAGGGTTCCGTAGTCGACTAGGAACCCTTACCCCAACCCCTTAACCCTTATAGTTTCGCTTTGTCTGTTCGTCCGTCCGCGGATAATCTCAGCAACCGTTTTAGCACTAGAAAGCTGAAATTTGGTACTAATATGCATATCAATCACGCCGACAAAGTGGTAAAATAAAAAGTGATTTATTTTATTTTATTAGGGTACCTCCCCTATACGTAACGTGGGGAGTGTTTTTTTTTTCATTTCAACCCTAACGTGTGATATATTATTGGATAGGTATTTAAAAATAAATAAGGGTTTGCTAAAATCATTTTTTGATAATGTTAATATTTTCGGAGATAATCGCTCCAGAAGTAATAAAATGTGTCCCCCCCCCTCTAACTTTTGAACCATAAGTTTCAAAAATATGAAAACAATCTCAATAGTAGAACTTTATAAAAACTTTCTAGGAAAATTATTTCAAACTTGATAGGTTGAATAGTTTTTGAAAAAAAAATACGAAATCATTTCTGGACGAAAAACTACGGAACCCTACACTGAGCGTGGCCCGACACGCTCTTGGCCGGTTTTTTATACAAATAATGCTCCTGACTACACCTAACTGTAAAATAACGTGGTGGAACTACTCTTACACGGAACACAGACAACTTTGGGGCCCATAATATTTTTATAATCAACAACCGTTGAAACAGTGGTTCAGGGGTGGAGTGGAGACTACGTTAAATCCCATTTTCACATTTATGTTTTTACTAGCTTCCGGCCGCGACTTCTGCGTAGACCCGGGATAAAAACTATCCTATATTTTAATCCAAATCGGTTGAGCCGTTTAAGCGTGATTGTGTTACTCAATCACGCTTAAACGGCTCAACATCCAAACTTTCGCATTTACAATATTAAGTTCTTACTTAATATATTATACATTAAGTAAACCATATTACAATGAGTGACAATTATTTTTATAGTTTTGTTATAAGACCCACATAAAACCAGATATGTTTTTGACAAAATAAAATGAGCGTCTGTCTCAACTCACAAGTGTTTTTTTATTTATATCAATACCTACTAGCTTATTCCCGCAACTCCGTCCGCATAGAACTCGTTAGCGCTCTAGAGATATAATTGCTATGAAATTACCTTAGGCGCATACAAACTTCCACCAGTCCTTTCTTCCCAGGGCTCAATTTCTATGCCAAATTTCATCTAAATCTGTTCAGCGAGAAAAAGTCACACACAGACAGACATAGTTACCTACTTTCGCATTTATAATATTAAGTATGGATATGAATATCACGATTCTCAAACACTATATTTACTAAACGGGACTTCATCATCATCATCATCATATCAGCCGAAAGACGTCCACTGCTGGACATAGGCCTCCCCCAAAGAGTGCCAAAGCGACCGGTCCTGCGCCACCCGCATCCAGCGGACTCCCGCAACCTTTACCAGGTCATCAGTCCACCTTGTCGGGGGCCTACCCACGCCGCGCCTTCCGAACGGGACTTAATAAAACTTACCCCGTATGGTTCACAGGCGATATTATCAGTGACCTGCGGCGTAAAACTGTACTACACCGGCAGAGTAAACGCAACGGTGACCAGAACGCGAATCAACAGTACTACACCTTGCGAAATGAATTAAAGGTACGTTTAGCCGAAGCATATAATAACCATCTTAAGCTGATAGAGAAAAATATTAAAGTTAATCAACGCGACTTTTGGCAACATATGTCGAGTTTAAAATCTAAAGGCGGTCTTGTCCAATCTGTATCATATCAAGGCAGGTCACACAGGGGTATTGGGGCAGCTAATGCCTTTGCCGATTATTTTAGTAGTGTGTTCCTTCCAAACAGTCCAGACCTTAACACTGACAATTGTAACTCTACACCCGGTCCTACGAGTGCAGACAATATACATGTACGCATTAGTTCCATCACAATAAATGAAGTTCGGGATGCCCTCAAGAATCTAAAGCCCCGCAGTGCTGTTGGCCCGGACGGGGTCCCACCGTACATTCTACGTGCCTGTAATAGCATCTTCGCCAAACCCCTATGCCATATTTTTAACCTATCCCTCAAAAAAGGCATTTACCCATTACTGTGGAAGCTTTAATTCTCGAGTCACGCCCATACCAAAAACCGAGGATAAAGTAAAAGTTGATGCTTACCGCCCGATTGCCGTCCTTAACTCAGCAGCTAAAACATTTGAGTCCATTTTGCACAAGGAAATCTATCGTCAAATTGAACCCTACATCTGTGACGCACAACATGCTTTTAGGCCTGGGAGATCGGCTAATACTAATTTACTTATTCATGTGGATTACATTAGTAAGTGTCTTGATAAGGGTATCCAAGCTGATGTAATTTACCTTGATTTCCGCAAAGCGTTTGACACGGTCGACAATGACGTGCTCTTACTGAAACTTAGGGATATAGGGTTCAATTCTGAGCTACTCACGTTTTTTTCCAATTATCTTAGAGACAGGACGCAGTTCGTTAAATATGGATCTTTTATTTCACCCCAGTATCATACCCGATCGGGAGTAAGTCAGGGGTCAAGTCTAGGGCCACTGCTGTTCCTTATTATGGTAAACGACCTCGTCAAGGTCAAGGGCCTCCAGCATGCAAAATGCCTGTTATACGCTGATGACCTCAAGTTGGTGATGAGCATAGAACGAGAATCCGATTGCATAACACTACAAGAAGACTTAGATCGTATATATCGTTGGAGCATCGCTAACAAACTTTATTTCAATAGTAGCAAATGCCAAATAATGACGTACACGCGCCGCATATGTCCCATTAATTTTAACTACACAACGGAACGCAGCTCAGACGTTCCAGCGTTTTATAAACGCACAGTTGCAAGACATTCTAAATACTCAACTCAATAACTTTCACTAATGCAGAGAACAATCATCCTTATTTTGTTACATAGACGACATCATTATAGCCTCAAGTCATGAGAGAGTACATAAAGAGCATTTAAGCAAACTGTTCGGGAATTTCAGCGAAGTCGGTTTAACCATAAATTTAAGCAAATGTCAATTTAAAAAAAAAGTAAAAAATTGTTTATTGACCAAAAAGTTTAACTTATAACATTATACACATTTCTAGTGGGCTCCAAACTAGGCTCAGCCTGTATCTTGGAGTCCGTGAGTGCAGTTGACAATAATATATATATATATAATTTTTGAAGTAGGACTAAAGTTATGAATAGGTAGGTAATTATTATTTAAAACTATCGTTGTTATTGTTATTTTGTGTGTGTGTGTGTGTGTGTGTGTGTGTGTGTGTGTGTGTGTGTATGTATGTATGTATGTATGTGCAGTGTTTTAATTTCTAATAAATCTTTCCATCTCTTCATAACTCCATTCTAAACATAATCTAGTCACTATTGATTTAACTTTTGGTAAACACATATTGCTTACGTCAGTTATTTTACATAATTTATTATATAAGCAAGGTTTCAGATAATAACTAAAGCGTCTAGCAAAACACGTTTTAGTGGACGGCAAAGCCAGTCTGAAACATCTGGGACGCAAATTATCACCTCTAGCAGATTTAGTTTTGATTTTTTTGATTGTTTCCTGGTGAGCTTTGGTGACTACTTTGACCAGAAAAAGTTTCCTGACGCTAAGTAGTTGCGCCTCCTTTAGAAGCTGGACTGTAGAGAAACGAATTGGCTTCTTAAGCATTACTTTAATTACTGATCTCTGAGCACGCTCGAGATTTATTAGCGACGAAGACGTCGTGCCACCCCAGGCCAAGACACAATATGAGAGAATAGATTGGCACAGTGACAGATATACGGTTTTCAATATATCGTTATCGGCCACATTTCTTAACAGTTTCATAGTGTATATCAACTTCCGCACTCTTTTTGACATGACCTGTGTATGCTGATGGAAGCTGAGCTTTTCATCTACCACCACTCCTAGGTACTTTGTTGTTTGAACACGCGTTATATTGTAACATTGGGAACAACTAATGGGATTTGTGCAAGTGTGCAATACTAGACGGGTTTCAGTGGGTGGACACGACGCATTCGTTTTAAAAAAGCAAACGTAGTTGGTTTTCGCGCAATTTAAACTCAATAGATTGTTTCTAAGCCACTTTGCGGTTATTGATAGCCCTCGCTGTGCTGCCTCGAACGCATCCTTCCAGTTAGAACCACGGAAGATGATCACAGTATCATCTGCGTAATTTATCATATCAGCATTTCCTATCTGAAGGGTTGATAAATCATTTAAGTAGAGTAAAAATAAAGTCGGACCTAAAATACTGCCCTGTGGCACCCCGAATGATATACCTGCAGCGTCACTTATTTCTGTACCTAACTTGACACATTGCTTCCTATTTGTCAAGTAGCTTCGGAACCATTCAAGGCCAAGGCCTCGGATGCCAGCTGATTCGAGTTTTGACAGAAGGATTGGTACTGAGACTGTGTCGAAGGCCTTGGCCAAATCAAGGAAAAGGCCGATGCTTTTTTGACCTTCATCCAGATGTCCCGAAACAATGTTCGTCAATAAGGTCACTGCGTCCTCTGTCGATCTGCCTCTACGGAAGCCGAATTGATTGTTTGACAGGATCTTGTTAGTCTCCAAGTAACTGGTCAGTTGCTGACTAACTATTTTTTCAAGCATCTTAGAGAAGGTGCTCAAAAGAGATATAGGTCTATAATTAATAGGAGAGCTTTTATCACCACTCTTGTAAATGGGAGTAACTGCGGCGGTCTTCCAGATCTCTGGGAAGACGCCAGTGGATAAACTACAATTAAAAATGTGTGTTAAAGGAGTTATTAGTGAATTTTTATTCTTTTTGACCAGTTGGTTTGTGACTCCACAACACAGGTTAACTGGAAGAGATCCCTTACAGGGATAAGTTCGCCTTTGTACCGAATTAACTTTTTTTTGTCTGTATTTTTACCTGTGTCTTGTGTACAATAAAGTATTTACATACATACATACATACTCCATCTAAACCTGGGGCACTGCCGTCTTTCAAATTGAAAATTAGTTTCTCCAGTTCGGATGTTGGATGGAGTTTCGGATTTGGTTTATCACAGGTAGATTTTCTAGGATACACAGTATCAACAGTAGGGTTAAGAACGCGAGACGATAAGGTTAGGGCTAAGTATCTCAGATTATCCGAAACCCGAGACAGTGGAACAACTAAGACGTTTTTTAGGAATGCTTAACTTTTATAGACCACATTTAGGTAATGCAGCAGACACGCAGGCTCATCTCAATAAGTTTTTACATAATTCAAAAAAGAGAGACCAGTCAACAATCGAATGGGACCAGGAAGCAGACACCGCGTTTAGTCAGTGTAAGAGAGCCTCAAAAGCGCCGTTACGCTGTCACATCCGGTACCAGACGTCCCGCTAGCGCTTGTGACTAATGCATCGAACACCTGCGTGGGGAGCGTATTACAACAAAAGGTTGGTAACGCATGGATACCCGATACCCCTAGGTTATTTTTCAAAACATTTTTTTTTTAATTTATTTAACTTAACAACATAACATTTAGGAACTATCATTAATATCTATCTATCTATTGATTTAGTATATTCAAATTCAAATATTTTATTTCAGACTTATAGGTCCATATTTTGCACGTTATCCACGTTAATCCCCTAGCCTGATCCCCCAGGGGATTTAGCGGCAATTATTTTATATTCAACTAGGAAAAAATGATAATGTTCGGTTATGGCGCTTCGCCGGACGCTACCGCGTCACGCTCGCTTCGCTCGCTCGGCTCGCGCGCTGTAGGGTCGCAGTTCAACTAACAACCTAACCGTTTTTTTCCCCTGGGGGATCAGGCTAGGGGATTAACGTGGACAACAGCATATTTTGTTAGTTACATTTTAGACGCTAGGTATATAGAACTAGATACACAATCAGCCGAAAAAAATGGCCGTCCAAAAGAACCGGCCGATCGCATCGGCCGGCTCTTTCGCGTTTAGACTTTAGTCTGGTTTCAACCGTGAGACTTGTTGGTTGTCAGCAGAGCCCGTAATTTTCATGCCGATGACATCAATTTGACGTCACGCTGCATATAGGATGATTAGGTACCTATTAGTTGTTCCACGTGTGAATAGATTACTTTTGAAGTAATTTGTACATGATTAAAATGATTGACGACTAATGATTAATAATTACAATAAAACTATTTGGGATCATCCTATATGCAGCGTGACGTCAAATTGATGTCATCGGCATGAAAATTACGGGTTCTGGTTGTCAGTTATGTCTAAATGTTCAGTCAAAAACTGCGTAAATACCAACAAAAAAACAGGGAAAAAGATGGGATTTATTTCTATGCTCTTTTCATAACGTAACCAAAGTGTAAACTCATTGTGATTTAATAGTTTTAAATAATTAATTTTGTAAGTTCAAATAACAAAGTCGCGGAACTTAAATCTAAGGAGTCGATATTAGATACTTTTTTTATGATGTCGTTACCTACATAATTATGATTTTCATTTTAAGATTTCTAACAAATCCTCAGCGCTGTGCAAAATATATATAATACTAGAGACCCGTAGCGGCGTTTGCCTCTTATAAGAACTCTAAAAACATGTAAAAAAGGCGTCTTAAAAATCGACAGTTCCTTTCCACTATCACAACATTATGCCCGACCAAAACAAAGCCTGATAGTAGTCTGCTAGCTGAGTCATCGTGACGTGGATGCGGCACATACCGGTCCAATTTTTAAATATGTCGTTAAATAAGTCGAAAAAAATTTATTTTTACATGCTTTATTTTTAACCCTCTAAACATGTGATGCTCCCTGGCAGAATCACCTAAGTGCTCAGGAATTTAGATATATTAGAAAAATATACATAGGTAGGAACATTAAATCAATAAAATTCTGTAACCATTATATCAATAGAACCGCCGCTGTAAATCTTGCCGCAATGTGGTTCTGCTGGGCAGCTCTTATCAGCAGAACTACCATGATATTTTTATAACTGCACACTATGAGCCGTAATATTTGGCATACGCTGGCCAAGAGCAAACCGATTCGCAATTATAAAATAAACTATATTTACCTAGCTTACACAGTCCCTCCTTTTATTATTATTACGAAGTTAGGACACCGTTAAACTCGTTTATATCGTTGCTCCTTACAAACTTTCGCCCCCTTAGACGATGATTCTCGGAATAAAAATTATATAATATTTGTACATAAGTACATTTGAAACTATTCATTCCCCACTTGTAAAATAAAGAAACCTGATTTATTTGTGCTATTGGTCTTTCTGTTTAAGTAAATAAAATATTATCAAAATAATTTTATAACGCGACTCCATTCATTCGCTAAAGTTTTGACGTGAGCAGTCAAGTCACAATATGATATGTCTCAATAAATTAAAAAGCATTTAATCTTTTGATGTTGGTTTGCTAATATGGTGCTTAAAGTCTAAAACACGGAGTTCTTTTTTATTGAAAAATATATCTTGATGCAGGTTATAAAGTTAACGCTATTAGCAACTACTGACCCCGTGTCATGGTCGGCCTTATCACACGATAAGTGACAGGATAGAGCGTCCGTCACTGGCTGACACCGTTCGATAGAACGAGACAACGTTCCTATCTTGTCACTTATCGCGTGATAAGGCCGACCATGATACGGGGTCTGAAATGTAGCTAGAGTTGTCACTCTGGGGCACACTTCTTGGCATATTTGTTTGTTGTATATTAGAGGTTAGGCTCGTAAAACACACTTTCCCGGAATGCGCACTTTCTGTAAAGGTGCATTTTTTTAGAATGATTATTTTCCCGGAAAGTACACTGTCTCTAAAAGTGCACTTCCCGATATCTACACTTTATCAATGGGTGCACTTTCCCAGAATGTGCACTTTTGCAGAAGGTATATTTTCCCGGAAAGTACACTTTAGGGGTAGGGGTGTCCCTGTTTATTGTACTAAGGGTTTCTATGAAATAGAGCAAATGCAAACAGACGGACGGACGGACGGACGGACGGACAGAAAGACCGAAACTATAAGCGTTCCGTTTTTGCAATGTGTACCTTTTGAGAAAGTGCCATAAATGGGAAAGTGTACATTTTGGGAAAGCGTGCGTTTTGGACAAGTGTACTGATTGAAAAAGTGCACATTTCGGGAAAGTTTCCAACTTGGGAAAGTGTACATTTTGGGAGTGTACCTAAATTTTGCGGAAAGTGCACCTTTGCAGAAAGTGCACCTTTCGGGAAAGTGTGTTTTACGAGCCTAACCCTATATTAGCGAATTCACGAGCGATATAGAACATATCAGTGGTTCACAGAATCACGTTGCCGACGCGTTATCACGTGTCGAAGGTATAACTTGTCCCGTAGTCAGGTACCTATAACTTGTCAGAGTCGCAAGCGCAAGAAACAGACGCGCAGCTAACAAGCCTTATTGCAAGCGACGCGAAATTAAAAACGTTAGCTATACCAGAAACGGATAGAACAATGTATTGCAAAATATCAACCAATAATGCTCGACCCTATTTACCAGAACAATTAAGATTAAAAGCGTTGCAGGCAATCCATAACATTAGTCATCCAGGTATCAGAACTACACGTAAAATGGTCGCGCAAAGATATTTTTGGCCAAATTTAAATAAAGATGTAGGAAATTGGGCGAGAGCATGTGTGCAAAACACTAACCATCTAAAACTAGCCATATTTATTTTGTACTAGCTTCTGCCCGCGACTCCGTCCGCGTGGAACTCGTTTATATCGTAGCTCCATACAAACTTTCACCCCCCCCCCCCATTTTAGGGAAGTGGGGGGCTAGAAAGCGACAAAAAGTAGCCTATGTCACTCTCCATCCCTTCAACTATCTCCACTTAAATAATCACGTAAATTCGTCGCTCCGTTTTGCCGCGAAAGACGGACAAACAAACAAACACACACACTTTTGCATTTATAATATTAGTATGGATTTTGCTCTCTTTGTACACTTGTACAGATACGTAGGTTAAGTATTTGGAACAACGAAACTGGGTCCTGTAACACAGGGTTTCCTAGCGCAGGACACAGGGTCGTGGTTTATATTGTAATGTTGCCCTTATACAATAATCTTTTTTCATTTTTTATTTTTTATTTAAGCATATATGTGCACGTAGACATAGTCGGGAGTTTACCTACTACACAGCAAGGATTTAGATATTTGGTTACTATGATAGACCGCCGTACCAGATGGCCAGAGGCAGTACCCATCATCGACATAACAGCAGAGACAGTGGCTAGGGTCATTTATGAAAATTGGATATGCAGATTCGGTTGTCCTAGTAGGTATAATCACAACAGATCAGGGTAGGCAGTTCGAAAGCGATTTGTTTAGAAGTTTAATGAAGTTTTTGGGTGTACATAGGATACGGACAACACCATATCATGCGGCAGCGAACGGATTGATAGAGCGATCGCATCGAGTCCTCAAGAGTGCTTTCACAGCCCGGATGGCAGACAACGCATCCTGGGTTGACGAGCTTGCAACAGTTTTGTTAGGACTTCGCGCAGCTTGCAGGTCGGATAACGACGTAAGTGCAGCAGAGATGCTATACGGTCATGTTTTAAGATTGCCAGGTGATTTCTTTCTTCCGCCACCCTTAAGGAAGAAAGTCAGTAGTCAGACATTTAAAATTAAATTAAAACGAGTCTTGCATGAGAGGCAGAAGCACGATTTTGACATAGATTTAAATAGCTTTTAAATTAAATCCTAGCAACTACAATCACAAGATAAATTTCAGTCACTTATTTCATATATCACAGGCACCACATGTACAAGCGCGCGCGCGCACACACACACAGGGGCGGCTTTACCTATAGGGCATGGGGTGCGTTGCACCCGGGCGCACGGTCCTAGGGGGCCACTCGCCTCGACTCTGGCGCTAGCGCACGCTAGGGGGGGTGCTAGAGGGCGCTACGGTAATGATTGCACCCGGGCGCGACATCGGCTAGAGATGCCTCTGCACACAACACACACACATATATATAAACATTGGCATACACACCCACACATACAAAACACACTGTATATAAGTTTGTAAGTACACACAGCAACACACCTAACTAACCATACCGTGAAAACCTAGAACCTTATTACAATGCACTTAAGGTCGGATTAGATTTCCGATGGTCACTTAGCTGTGTTGTCGACTGTACTATTTTTAAGTTAGTTTTGTTTGTTACCCGCTTATTCTCCTTCCTTCTCGGCGAACATCTTGGACGGAGTGGGGGCACATTGAAAATCAGAGCTGGTGGTACATTTATGTGCCGCCAGCAGTTGCTGAATGTGCTCCTTTTGCCTTTACATACCTAACGGTTTATTATTTTACATATTTATTTTGTAGTTTTTGTGTCATTGTGATTTTTTTTTCCTTTTCTGTGTACTTACCAAATTTCTCTTGTAACAAAATATACAACGTGTTAATAAAATAACGCAAAACCTGAAAACCGTTTGTTCAGAATCGAGCATAGAATGCGAAAAAAATAAAAAATAAAATTTTTGACAAGATTTATTTTTTACATTTGTATGGAGTGTTGGCCGACTGGGGCGACCTGCTCCATACAAATGTAAAAAATAAATCGCGTCAAAAATTTTATTTTTTATTTTTTTCGCATTCTACTCTCGATTCTGAACAAACGGTTTTCAGGTTTTGCGTTATTTTATTAACACGTTGTATTTGTGGTAATTGATATTTTTTTTGTTTAAAGGCAATAAATATATTTTTCTTTCTTTCTTTCTTTCTATGAACCCCCACAATCCACAGTTCATTGCAACGACCCATATGCATACTTACAATGTCAATAACCTACGACCTGTGTCACGAGCGGGTAGCGATTCAAGAAAGATATTCGTTCATAGGAACTAGGAACTTGACGTGGTTAAGAGGCCATTAACTCCTAACTTAACTAACACGTTGTATTTAATTTTAAGTCATTGTAAAGTGCTTTACTTAAATAATAATAAACTATGATGGACCGTATTTAGTTCTGAATAGGAGACCCAAAACTTATAAAATTCAATTACCAAATAGACAATTCGAAGTTTCAATCGATAGGTTAAAACCAGCATTTTTACTAAATAATGTAACAGATAGTAACAATCCTAGTGGGATAGTGCAGGATAAGTCAGCAGTTGAGGTCGCAGATGAGCCAAAAACGCCATCAGTGATTCCAACGCAACAGCCTACAACTCGTACCACACGTAGCGGTGGAGTCATAAACAGACCGGTCAGTCTTTTGCTTGACGGCTAGGCTTAGTACACTTTGCATGCACACAACACAGTCGCATACTTTTACAGTAACACAACTCGCTTGCACGGAGCGGTTACCTGCAAGTGAGACAAAAGAAAGTAATGTAGAGTGTAGAGTTTTTTTTTTTTTTCAAGAAGGACGAGATGCGGGTTCACTATAAATTTTTAATGTAGTTTCTCTTGGCAGGGCCTGAACCTGGGGGTAGAGTAAGCTTAGTTACAGGATAATTAAGCCCTTTATTTCCCAAAGATAGTATTCGCGGTTTCCTCATGTAAAGGTTACTGTATCCACTAGTTAGTTTTCCAGGTTAACAGTTTCAAGTCGGACTCTGAAACATGATGTTCCGCATTCAGGCCAACACAGGATCCAAAAAAAAAAAAAAAAAACAAAAGACCGAGTTGCACTCCGGGAGTGCCGGCAGAAGTGAAAACTCAATAACATTGTAACAGTTTTTCGATCAGGTCACGTGACATTTTACGGTGTTACCCTAAAAATGAAATTTATAAACAATTATCAATTACTTAGGCGGACGGGCCCGTCGGCAAACACGATACCAATTTGTTTTTGCCATTGCCAAATATTTTTCAAAGCTTTATCTCTTTAGGAATAACGTCTAAATTCGAACTATTCGAATTTGCAAGAACAGCAGACCGACGCAGACCAGCAGGCGACCAAAATATCAATTTGTTTTTGCCGTTGGTAAATATTTTTTTAAGCTCTATCTCTTTAGGAATAACGCCCAAATTCGAACTATTCGAATTTTCTCAATAGCAAAACGGTGAAGGAAGCGTTGGTATTATTACAAATGTATTTGCAGAATATGCTATTGCAAAACGTTCAGTTTTGAATGAAGTCGAATCGGCTAGCAGCAAAAAGTGGCGTCCTTCACATCTGACGTCACAAAACTCTTTTGCGTATTTAACAATTTTTCCCCATCCCAAAAAGTGCTCAGCGCCGCTAAAGAAGTTTTCACTTCAAAAAATGATGTTCCGCACGTAGTATAGTTTAGTCATAGTACTGCATAGACTTAATATACTGTGACATGTTTTGATACGTAGCTAGGTCACTCGTGTTTTTAATATAGGAAACGAACGTTCTAAACGTATTTAAGTAAAGATTCAGACATATTTGCATACTGTTATTTCGAATCAACACCTATTTGCACCAGCCGTGCATATTTCCTTCCGTGCAGTTTATAGCTAATACTCGTATCGATAACACGGGCTACAACCTGAGTAAACGGGAGGACAAAAACTCTCACAACGCCATCATCATATCAGCCGAAAGACGTCCTCTGCTGGACATAGGCCTCCCCCAAAGAGTGCCAAAGTGACCGGTCCTGCGCCACCCGCATCCAGCGGACTCCAGCAACCTTTACCAGGTCATCAGTCCACCTTGCGGGGGGCCTACCCACGCCGCGCCTTCCGGTACGTGGTCGCCACTCGAGAACCTTTCCGCCCCAACGGCCATCGGTTCTACGTGCTATGTGCCCCGCCCACTGCCACTTAAGTTTAGCGATTCGGAGGGCTATATCGGTTACCTTGGTTCTACTGCGGATAGCCTCATTTCTGATGCGATCACGCAGAGAAACTCCCAGCATAGCCCTCTCCATAGCCCTTTGGGTGACTTTGAGCCTTCTTATGAGGCCCACAGTAAGCGACCACGTTTCATAACGCCATAGCGAAAGCTAAGGACGAAAATTTGTAAAGCCAGGTAGAATCGAAACTCAATTACGTTGGAATTGGACTCATCATTTTGGGCATCATTTTGGTAATTATTCTGTTATTTTGTGAGAAACAGATGTAAACGATCTGCAAGAAATTGGGTGCAGAAAACTGTTGGAAATTGACCACCCACAGCCATTAGAGTTCATAATGTACCAGCATTAATATCTACCGTAACAAGGTGCGCATAAATATCTGACACGTCCTTACGGCCCTAGGAATAGAGTCGTGTCAGATATTTATGCCGGCTTTGTTGTGGCAGATATTGATGCTGGTGCCTGTACCAGTAGCACCAACGCAACAAGTGTTTCAGCAAGTGTAATAGTGAAGTTATAAATGGACAAAGAACATTGTTTTTTAATGTACAAGTCAATTTCATCATGTTTATTCTTAGAACTTATTTTTACAAACTTATTTCTCGAAGGTATAAAATAAAACAACGGGTCACATTACAACAAAATGTATTGCAATAACAAAGAGATATTGTTACACAGTGGATGTTTACAGTGTAAGAACGGATGCAATGTAAGCATAACAGTTCATGCAGAGTTAAACTCTGTTCCATATTGATAGCGAGTAAGTTTATGTTATGAGAGATTGAGAGATTGAGATTGAGATATTTATTGATAAAATTATAAATATTTTTACATGTCATTTAACATCATTTAGGTTAGATATATTTAATATGCCTTAGTATCCATTGGTCAGGTCTAGAATTGAATCTAAGTTAGTATTTTAATAAAATAAAATTACAATAAAATTACAACTCCTACTCATTATTTCACATTTTTAAGTTTTTTATTCCAATTACATATTTATATATTTTCTTGTTAAGTCATCAGTCCTCCTCAACATAAATTCATGTAGGGTCATTTCGCTGGTTACTCGACCACCTTTGGTTAGCGACCACCTGAAGAAGGTTTTTTCTATTGAAGATAACATCAATTCTACACACCCTATTGAGACAATTACATGTACATGCATTTTTTTGTTGTTTTAGAATAGAAATCTACTAAAAAAACCGAGAAAATATCCTTTCAGTTCACCAACTCAGCTTAAGTAAAAAAAAAAAAAAAACATAATTAGATATATTGTATAGTAGTATAGCATATTGTGTAATGTAACAAGCTAATTATAATTATTTCATGTTATTCCTCGCCTTGTAATATGATCCCAGTTGGTCGAAATAAATGATTTTTATTTTATTTATTTTAAGTGGTCACCCACCGGCACATTAAATTAGGTGGTCGCTAACCGGCGAAATGACCCTACCTATGTTGTAACATGCTAGGTCGATTTACATTATATAGTGTAGCTTTATTTCTCTTGTGAATGTTTGTTCATTTTCAGTTCCAATTGTTCTTTTTTTTTTTTTTTTTTAAACAGGGGGAATGATGTGGCGGCTTGCGATGACGTATTGTTTAACGTCAGCAATTCTGTATACGGAGCACGGGAACGGTCCCAGTCAGTAGTTGGCAGCCTTTGGAAACTGTCATAGAATGAAAAAATGTACGGGGACGAAGTCCCATTGCAGCCAACCTAACAAAACACAGAACACATGGACCTAATATATACTCTAATACAGAATATAATGTATTGGCAATATTTTCTTTACGTTGGTAGTAGACACAAGATAATCTTAAAACAATGTATGAAGTTCCGCCTCTTAAAACTTAGTGGTTATTAGTCCAGGCAATGAACTGACAACTTGTATGGAAAAAATGTCTTTTTTGGAAATAATTTATAATACTTAGCTTATTTTTTATGTGTAACGGATACATTATCAATTAAATAGTTACCCAGCGACAAAATCCGACAAAATTTCAGACATCGAAAAAATGATAAGTTAACTGGCTTCTGAAGTCAGTAAAAATATTAATAAATGTTTTTGTCTTTGTTTTGGTTCATATCACTATCTCTATAATATTCAAGATAAATCGTACAAAAAAAGATAATGCATGCTTCATTTAAATCTACATAATTACTTCCGGGTGGAAAGTTTTTCGGATTCTTGACTAAATCATCTTAGAATAACATTTTCAAATGAAATCAACAAAAAAAAAGCTATTATAAATTAATGTTTTTCAAAACCGTATTTTGCCTGGAGTAGGTATATATTCTCTTTGGTAGTTGGTATTGGAACGGCATAGCGAACACACGAATAGCTATCAACCCGCCTGCGCCCGGTCCTGTGCCCTTGTGATTGTAATTTGGAGTCAGATCAGTACTCCATTAGTGTTCAGACAGTTTTAGTAATCTCGAATAAAGTGCATTCATCCTTACTTGTCTTATTTGGTAAACAACATTCTAACCTCAAAATGTATCTTTTTAGACTATAGCAGCTATTTTATCGTAAAAAAGCGATGATGGAAAAATCGTGAAGTGATGTCCGAAAAGTCGTCTCGGCATGATAATACTCACAATATTGCTATTCTATCCTAAAAAGATGCATTTTGAGGTTAGAATGTTGTTTACCAAAGAAGACAAGTAAGGATGAACGCACTTTAAATATAGTAAGACATTCTCAGTTTTCATTTATATCAATAATTCCCCCTGAACATCAGCCGGTCACCACTACCTACACCGTAATATCAATTGCCAGAAAATTTATAATCCATAATATTCATATGCAATAAAATCATTTGCCATACCTTTCAAAAGCCATACTAAATATATGTAAAAATAACAAATTACTTTATAAAAAATAGCTACCAAAACCAGAATCAGCGCACCTCACTTCCACGTGCTCTTATCTGTCCTACCCCTAGTGTATAATAAAAGCCTGCGGAGACAGAAGCTCGCGAAGGTGGGCCTGAGTTGAACGGCGATCTCCCGAGCGGAGCGTAGGGGTGAAGACACATCTATCAGCATCGAATCGCATTTTGTAATAGGTACAGTAAACGTAATTTTGTATGAGATGCGTCCGCATGCGGAAGGGTGAATTGATGCGGACGCATCTCATACAAAATTGCGTTTACTATATTACAAAATGCGATTCGATGCTGATAGATGTGTCTTCACCCTAGGTCGAGTGTGCGTACGTGAAACGAAGAGCCGAAGAAGCGAGTTTCCGGCGGGAGCTCGGGCGGAGGGCGGGAGTCCGAATCGGATGGCAGATAGGTTAAAAGACCCGCCGTCTTCGTGGTTATTTTTTTTTATAAAAGAGCGGAATAAAACTTCTTTAGAGAAAAGTTTTTCAAGTAAAAGATGCTTATTTTGACGTGTTCTGTACGTAACAATCATTCAAAATAGGTGTTATAATGACATTTAAGCGCCAGAACTGAACATTCGTAACATTTGAACGGCTCGCAGAAATGTAGTTTCTTACGGCAAATGAATATTCTGTCAAGTAAAATTATTGCATATAAAATTATGGCAAATAAAGTTTATGGCATATGAATGATTCGGGCATACAACATTATGGACCTCTCAGTAGCACTTGATGCGGTCACACCACTTAGAGGACCCATGTGCAGCCGGAACGAGCGAGGATTCTGACGCTTCCCTTTTTAGGGTTCCGGACCAATAAGGTAAAAACCGGCCAAGTGCGAGTCGGACTCGCGCACGAAGGGTTCCGTACCATTATATATAATAATAAGTTACAATAGAATTTGTACGAAACTATTACTTCTTGAAGTACATTTTATAAGTTGGTCGACTATTACTCGTAAACGTGTAAAGCCTACTTAGCTGTGATAGTTTTCCTTTTAACTTCGTTATATGTACTACTACCATGAATTTTTTCACATATCCCAAAACAACCATTTAGCTAGCAGGGGGTGGGGACACTGGAGTCTAACAAAAATGAGCACTTTAAGGCTTAATATTTCACAAACGGATCGTTTAATCGAAAAATTGTTTTCACAAACCCCCAATATTTTTAAAAGACCTATCCAACGACACCCCACACTATGGGGTAGACGACAATAAAAAAAATCATCCCCACTTTACATGTAGGGGAGGTACCCTAAAAAAAATGTTTTTCAAGATTTTATTTTACCACTTTGTCGGCATGACTAATATGTATATTCATGCCAAGTTACAGCTTCCTAGTACCAAGAGCCTCTGAGCTAAGCTGCGGACGGACGGACGGACGGACGGACGGACGGACGGACATAGCGAAACTATAAGGGTTCCGTTTTTGCCATTCTGGCTCCGGAACCCTAAAAACGGAACCCTTATGGTGCAAATCTGTCCGTCTGTCTGTCTGTCTGTCTGTCCATCACAAAGTTAAATATCTCAGGAATTACTAATGCTATCCATATGAAATTTGGAATAATTGTAAAGAAAGTTAATCCACGTGTATGGAACATGAAAAATTTTAATATATATTTTTAATATCTATCTAAAATTACGGATAAGAGGGGGGGAAAAAAATCAAAGTTTAGATACTAGGTCAAGTGGAGTATCATATGAAAGGGCTTGAGGTGGACATTTTCAAACGGTTTTTCTTTTTTTTCTACATTGGTAAAATTTCGATCTATGAAGGAAAATGTAAAAAAAATACCATTCCCCCCCCCTTATCTCCGAAGTTACACAAGCGAAAAATTTGAAATTATTATTTGTGATTACGATAAACCTAAATATTACTGGAAAAGTATAACTTTTCCTGTATCTAGCGTATTTTTTACAGCGTATTTAATACAGTCGATACAGGAATGATGTTTAACAAATTATCCTACTAATATTATTGTGTAAGTTTGGATATTTGGATGTTTAGTTGTTTGGATGTGTGTTAATCAATCACGCTTAAACAGATCAACCGATTAGAATGAAATTTCCCACGAAGATAGTTTATAGCCTGGATTAAAATATAGGATAGTTTTATCCCGGATCCTCGTAGACGAAATCGGTCGGAAGCTAGTTTTATATAAAAGTAATTGAGTGTCGTACGTAGAATTACACAAATATTTTAACTTAATGTAGTTCAAGTTCAAGATAAAAGTGTTTATTGCCAGAACATAGATACATTATAAAACAGATCTTAATGTAATAAGGTATTCAGTACTTATGTTCTACCAACTTTGGGCATGCAATATTCTATTTATATTAACAATTAATATTATTCTTCTTACAAATTTATCAAAGTTACAACGTTATTAGCCTACATTATATTTAAACTAAGAATTTACTTTTCTACAATGTCTAGTTATAATTGATGTCAATTGATGTTAATCCTAATGAAAATATTTTTAAATTTATTTAAGTAGCTAGTCATTTATAGAGCAAAAACGTTTACTTAATGGCCAGTGTGTGATCTTAATTTAAATTAGCCAGATGGGATTTTTAATATAGTTTTTTGTAGCTTAGTGCAAGAGCGGTAAGAAGCGAAATAATTCGCAAATCGAGTGCACTCTTGGCTATTTGTTCCAAAGGGAAAACACTATATTTATTTATTTTTATTTCCACACATACAATTATCATTACAGGCTGAACCCAATGCGATAATGTAGCAAAAAAAATTATCTATTATAATAAAATAACGAAATATTCAATATAACAAAGAGTTACTAATGCTACTTTTGTGAATTCACTCATCGTACAAGATAATAGGTCTACATGCGTGGCTATGAGGTTCAGGGTGCGCACGGCGCGCGTCATCGGCGCCTCGCGCAGCAGCTTGGTGCGCCCGAGCGGCACGGCCAGCAGCCCGGGCTGACGGCGAGCCCCGGCGGTCGTGCGCGGAACACAAATACCCACCGACCCCAATATATCCGCATTGTATATCTTACCCCTAAGCAGCTTAAAGATATATGTAACAAGTGCTAGCTCCCTTCTGACTTTCAGCTGATTGTATCCGACCATGCCTAAAATAAACAATGTCGGATACATCAGCGGATAAAACGGGTATACGCCATATTGCCTCATATACATATACCTAATAAACTTATTCTGTATCCGCTCTAACATAAGAATATACTTTGCTTCGTGTGGAGCCCATATTTCAGCATTGTATTCTAGCTGGCTTCTAACCAACGCATTATACAAAGATGTTATGGCCTTCATATTTGTGAATCCATTAGCCATCCGTAGTACAAACCCTAGATTCCTGAATGCTTTTTTACAAATTTTAGAAATATGATTTCGAAACGTTAACTCAGTGTTAAAACTAACTCCTAAATCCCTTACTTCTGTGACTCTAACCATTAAATCTCCATCTACCTTGTAACTATTTTGAATGGGAGTACGTGCCCTAGAGAAAGAGATAGTCATACATTTTTTGGTGTTAAACTGTAAAAGATTGTTCTTGCTCCACTGTACGACTCTGTCGATATCCGCCTATATGTATTCTTACACTGTCATTCAAGCAGTTAGCTGTCTCTTACTAGATGCAAGTCACGCATTGTGTGGGCTTGGAACATGTCAATTGTAAACGCAGGCACGCATTCACAACATGCGCATGACATGAAACTGATACATAACCAAAAAGCAATAAAAAAAACATATATATTGATAAACATATTACTTGTTGTGAATTTTTACATGATTGCTCAAATTACTCGGATGAGAAAACTGCTTTTTACATATTATACAGGAGTAGGTTATATACCCGTGTGTAGTCGTTATGTACCCGTATGTTTATTGAAGTGACTGGAATCCGCATACGATTTATCACATATGTCGCAGATGAACGGCTTTTCTCCGGTATGAGTTCGTCTGTGTCTAATTAAATGCGCCGATTGCGTGAATTTTTTATTACATGTTTCGCAGGAGTGGCGCTTTTCTCCCGCGTGGATTAGTTCATGAATCTTTAAATAACATAATTGTTTAAACTTATTATTGCATATTTTGCATGAATACTGTTTTTTATCAGAATGAGTTCGTTTATGAGTATTTAAATTAGACAATTGATTAAACTTTTTTTTACATATATCACACGAGAATGGTTTTTCACCAGTGTGCGATAGTTTATGAATTTTGAGGGTAATCAACTGCGCAAACTTTTTTTTACATATTATGCAGGAATAAGGTTTTTCTCCCGTGTGACGTCGTTCATGAATCTTTAAGGTAGATGAGCACCTGAAAGTCGTTTTACACGTTTTACAAGAATAAGGCATTTCTCCTGTGTGGACTCGTTCATGCAACTTTAATTTAAACGAATCGCTAAACATTTTTTTGCACGTTTCACAGGAGTAGGGTTTTATTCCCGTGTGTAGTCGTTTATGTTTATTTAAGTAACTGGAATCCGCAAACGATTTATCACATATGTCGCAGGTGTACGGCTTTTCTCTGGTATGAATTCGTTTGTGTGAAATTAAATGCGCCAATTGCGTGAACTTTTTATTACATGTTTCGCAGGAGTGGCGCTTTTCTCCCGCATGGATTAGTTCATGAATCTTTATTGAACTTTTTTGCTTAAACTTATTATTGCATATTTTGCATGAATACTGTTTTGTTTGTTCATCAGAGTGAGTTAGTTTATGCCTATTTAAATGAGGCAGTTGGGTAAACTTTTGTTTACATATATCACACGAGAATGGTTTTTCACCAGTGTGCGTTAGTTTATGGTTTTTGAGTACACTCAAATGCGCAAACCGTTTTTTACATATTATGCAGGAATAAGGCTTCTCTCCCGTGTGTCGGCGTTCATGAGATTTTAAAGAAGATGAGAACCTAAAAGTCATTTTACACGTTTTACAAGAATAAGGCATTTCTCCCGTGTGGATTCGTTTATGTGACTTTAATTTATTCGATTCACTAAACTTTTTTTCGCACGTTTCACATGAGTAGGGTTTTTCTCCAGTGTGGACTCGTGTATGTGTCTTTAAGCCCCCCGTAGTAGTAAACCTCTTTTTGCATATTTTACAGTCATACGGTTTTTCTCCAGTGTGAACTCGTTTATGTATCTTTAAATTATCTAAAAAGTTGAATTTTCTTTCACACGTATCACAAGAGAAGGGCTTCTCTCCCGAGTGAATTAGCTTGTGTGCCTTTAAGTTACACAATAATATAAACCGCTTGTTACAAATTTCGCAAAGGTGCGGCCTTTTTACCATGACAATGTGTTCATTTTTATTTAAATGACTGTAAATTTTAATATGACGTATTAGATAATGTTTTCGTTGGTAAATTTTGCCGCAAGTGTCGCACTGGTAAGTGTTTGTGGAGGCATGTTGGTAGTCGCTGTGTCCCCGCGGCGGGGCGGCGTGTGGAGCGCCCGCCGGCGCGCGCGGGTTCGCGGCGGGCTCGCGGCGCGGGGCGGGGACGCGCTCGAGCCGCACGGAGCACTCCCGAAACAGGAGCCGCGGCCCGCACCCGGAAACCACAGGCGACTCTGAAATAAAACAGTCAGTCTAGCGGCAACTGTTACCATACACGCATAACGAGTAAACTACCAGAAGCCATATTACATAGTCGTCAACGGGTAGACCGAAAAAAAATACTTCGTGCAAACTACCCACAGGACACCGAGGTTTTTGCATTTTTTATATGTTATTAATAATTATATTGTGTATACAATATGTGAAATTCAAAAACCTTCCATGCACAGATTTTATCTGGGACGACCAAAATCATGGCTCATGGGTCGTTTAAGAAAATTAAAGATTCGACCAACATTATACTATTTATTAAGTATAACGTGGCCAGTGACTGAAGGGTGGCCAGTAAATAAAATAAATAAATAAAAGTAAAAATAGCCTTTATTTCTACTATTACATTTGCTTACATAATAATTTTTGTTTTGTTTGACAAAATTTAGTTCAGGTAGTAGTTTCTGCGTGGCGCAGGCCTCCCCCATGCTCTTCCACAGTTCTCTGTCACGAACCTTACGCATCCAATGTGGCCAGTAATTAACCCCTTATACTAAAAAATTACTCTATTATAGGTGATAGAGTTAATTTTTAATATGAGGTGGCCAGTTATTGAAGGGTGGCCAGTTATTAGCAATTTACCCTACCTGATGGAACAAAAATATTGCAGGAGTGACGTAAAATGTATTTTCCTGAAGAAAGGTTAAACATTTTTTTCAAAGTGGAAAACGTGGAAAGCAAAAACTGTTTTTTGGTAAGTTTTTTTTTAAAAGTTCTTTGAATTGTGGCGAAGGACGTGCCCTTGGTGGAATGTGATACAGCGAAACGACGGGAGTACTTTAAATGATTTATTATAGAGTAGAGTGATCTGTGCACGCGACGGGCAAGGACTAACTGTAGCGTAACTTAGTAGCGTAATCCTCCCCTTTAAAAAAAAAAAAAACAAAAATTTACATACAAATTACAAACTTATTTGATAATCCCTACCTGACTCCATATTTAAAAACATTACAATGTTCGCTCAAGCACGGACTCGGTTACTGCATTGGCATTCACTTCGTCAGCATGTGGGCGGCTCGCTTTACATTTACCCATGACCATCGTCCCAGTCTGCGTATTACGCGTGTTCGGCACTTTGCCTCGAGCGAGCGCTGTGTTCCGCGAACCAGAGCGCGTTTCCTGCCCGAGTAAGCGAATACCTGCGAGTACAAGTGTAGCGAACTGAACAAAGAAAATATCGAACTACTTAGATATTTATGACAAGGGTCTCCTTATGGGACCAAACATGACATTGTTGCAACATTAATGTTGGCTCGTCACGAATGATTTAGATTTAGATTTCTTTATTTCATAACATAAATTTACATTATAAGTTAACTTTAAGCTAATTTAAACGAATTTATTTAATGATCGTCATATAATTAATATTAATTGAATGAAATGTCACAGGTACAATACAACATTAATATGGACATACAATACAAAATGATTATTGATAAAGTCAAAATAAGGAATATAAATATTGATATTTATATCTCGTAATGATCCTCAAAATAAAAACTGGAACCTTATAAAATTATAAACCAATTTAAATTAAATTAACCATGTCATAGTTATTTACGATACAAGTGCCGAAAATGGGAAATTCGCAACGAGTGGTGATAAATTAAAACACGACCGAAGGGAGTGTTTTAAATCGACACGAGTTGCGAATTACCTATTCGCACGTGTATCGTACGTTTTACTGTACATATGGCTCTTTAAAGTTTCGACATATGCACGGAAAGTGCTACTTTCCGCACTAGTGCGGTACTGTAATAGTACATTACGTACCTAGGGCGGTGAATTCGTGAATGGCCCAGATCGCAGGTATTTGTGGCCCGAACCGAAGGTGAGGGCCATAAATATGCGATCTGGGGCTTTACGAATTACCGGCCGTGGTGAGTACACAATTTTACGTCTTCACCTGGCCACAATGTGAGTTTTACCGTACGCGCAGCGTGCAGTAAAACTCGCATTTTGGTCAGGTGTGACGTAAAATATATTATATGTCCATATACTCACATACAGAATACAATGGATGTTCTAATAAAAAGATCAAGAAATTAAGGTTCGAGTCTAGTGTAAAGCCGAGAAATTTGCACTCGTTGCATAATGGCATTGGACCATTGGTAACAGATGGGGGTAGTGCAGTCATCCGACCCGAGAAAAGAAAATCATTACCATCGACATAGAAAGATTAGGGAGTAAGCCGTTTGACGAAAACCATGTTTGCAGTTGACCACAAGCCTCATCAATCTTCATCGCGAGCTGCTCATAAGATTTCGCACTCACTATGACTGTAGTGTCGTCTGCGAACAGCACAGATAAGCCACTCGTGATTGCCGATGGAAGATCGTTAATAAATAATAAAAATAGCGTATTCCCGATCGCTGATCCCTACGGAATACCCAGACAGACCTGTCCAGCGTCAGAGACAAGTGTTTTGCCATTGTTTGACATTTTTACAACTTGCTTACGGTCTCCTAAGAACGATGCAAACAGCTGATGGGCGGAACCTTCGATACCGTAATGTTTTAATTTGGGTAATGATAATTGGTCACTAATAACATCGAATGTCTTGGATAAATCGCATAATATGCCGGCTATCTTGTATCTTTCGTTAAGTCCAGTCATGATACAATCAATAATTTTATTTGCCGTCATGGTAGTAGACTTTGCCTGCCTGTAGGCATACTGATTTTCTGTGAGCAACTCATTCAAATCAAGATGCATCATAAGGTAAGATGATAAAATTGACTCAATTAATTTGGAAATTGTAGGTACGATGGTTATAGGCCTGTAGTTATTTACGTCAGACCTATCGCCTTTTCCTTTATAAACGGGACATACTCTAGTACTTTTGGGTATGTACCAGTTTGGAACATATTGTTTACTAAAACTAACAGAATATTATATATAATCGGCCAAATACTTAAAATAATATTCAATGTCATGTCAATATACATCAGCTGTTCCGCGAGTCTTTAACATTGACTTAACTGTTCTAAGTAACAAAGGGAAGGGTAAATAAAGGAATGTCCGAGCCACCGAGGTGCTTGCATACGTACTGTTGGGACAACGTCTCGTCACTATTTATAACGGGTTCCCTTTATCTGGCATAATATCGATTGTCCGAAATACACTCCGCATAACAGTTATCGCAGAAACATTTTTAGCCGAATGATACTTTAGCATAATCATATACTTAGCATAACTATCATGTCGCATAACACTCATTTGGCAGAATTTTGAATTACAGAATAGTGATATGGCCGAATTTATTTTCGCAGAATTTTACGTAGCCCAACGTATATGCCGCCGAATTTCGTGAAGCATACAACTAATATCACCGACTTTATTTTTGCATAATTTTATGTGCCAGAATATACGTTTCGCCGAAGCGGTACAAATATTGAACCGTGCTGCTCTAGGTGACAACTAGCGCGGAAAGCGTTCTAAGGCAGGTCGGTGTAGGTACGACGAGCGAAGCGACGACCCTAAAACGGGCGAGCCAAGCGAGAAATTGTACAATACGAGGGCTGCCTTTTAAGTTCTGTCGTTTGCAAACCTCCCGTGATTGCATAAAAAAGAACTAGTGTCACGTTAAAATATTTGAATTTAGAATTCGAAAACAAAAGAATGATTCGAAATCGGCCCAACCGTTTTAGTACAGCGTTCGTTCAAAGTTGACAAGTCAGTTGTGAAAATGGAAATTTCGAAGGAAAATTTACGTGCGATAATTTTTTACAACTTCAAAAGGGGCTTAACGCGACTTCAGTGCTTCGAAGAGTTGACTACGGTTTTCAATGATAAAGCACCATGCCTTCGGACTGTGGAACGCTGGTATTTAGAATTTCAACGTGGTTGCTCTAGTCTTGGTGATAGACATCGTGAAGGTCGACCAAAAACAGCCGTAACCCAGGAGAACATTGATGCTGTACGGCAACTGATCATCGAAGATCGCCATGCGACATACCGTGAGATAGAAGCTTCCTTAAGTATTTCAGGGACCAGTGTTCACAGTATTTTGCATGATCACTTAGGCGTAAAAAAGTTGATCTCACGCTGGATACCACATTTACTCAGTGAAGACCAAAAAACGGCTCGCGTTCGATGGTGTCGCAAAACTCTGCGGCAATTCAACCGAGGAAACTCGAAACATGTTTACGACATTATCAGTGGTGACGAATCTTGGATATATGCCTACGATCCCGATTCTAAACAGCAGTCGACTGTTTGGGTGTTCCAAGATGAGCCAAAACCGACCAAAGTAATACGCTCACGGAGCACTTCGAAAAAAATGGTCGCCACGTTTGTGGCGAAAAGTGGCCACGTTGCCACCATCGTGCTCGAGGATCGTAAAACGGTTAATGCTGACTGGTATACCACTGTCTGTTTACCAGAAGTCATCGGCGAGTTTCGAAAAAATAACCCAAGACGTCGTATAAGACTGCACCACGATAATGCGAGCTCGCACACCGCCCGGCAAACTATTGCGTTTTTAAAAGAGCAAAACGTCGAAATTCTGGAACACCCGCCGTACAGTCCAGACTTAAGCCCTAACGATTTTTTTACTTTTCCAAAAATCAAGCAACGACTTCGTGGTCAACGGTACCAGACGCCTGAAGAAGCGGTTGAGGCATACAAAACGGCCATTTTGGAGACCCCGACTTCGGACTGGAATAAGTGTTTCGAAAACTGGTTCGATCGAATGAAAAAGTGTATTACATATCACGGTGATTACTTTGAAAAACAATAAATACCATTTAACACTTAAATTGTCTTTAGTTTTTCCAAACGACACAACTTAAAAGGCAGCCCTCGTACCTATTACCACGGAATTTCACGAATCACGTAGGCAGTAGGGAACAGGGACTTGGTGGCAAAACCGACTCGGATCGCGGATAGGTTAGAAGACGAAACGACTTCCGTCTTCGAGGTTATTTTTTTTATAAAAGAGCAGAAAACTTGTTTAAATATCAACAAACATATTAAAACAAGTTTTCTGCTCTTTTATATAAAAAAAGGGAATTGCCATTATTTTTGTTTTAACTTTTAAATATTTTCACGAATCACGTAGGCAGTAGGGAACAAGGACTTATTGGCAAAACCGACTCGGATCGCGGATAGGTTATTTTTTTTTATAAAAGAGCAGAAAACTTGTTTTAATATCAATAATAGGAATAAATTAAATAAGATTACAAAAAAACGATTCTGCCAAAGAACGTTGTGCCAAATGACAGTATGCCAGCTAAATGGTGGATCATCATTAAAAAATATCAGCCCATGAGGGCCAGATTCGTTGAGAGGCTCGTATAGCTCGCTATGTGTGTGTGAGTGTGCGCAATATTGTGCTGAGTGGGAATACACTACGCGGATTGTTCGGTTAACCCTGGATTTGTGGCTACCGTGCTACCGTGGATTAGCAACGCCGTGCTGGCGACTCTTCAGCATCGTGCCTAATCTGTTAGGTGGCCAGCAGCGAGAGTTCGGTAGATACTAGCGCATCCTCTCACTATCTCGTCTCCGAAGTATCCCTCGAGCTGCCACGTTCATAATCCCGCTAAATACTACTGTTTGATTCCCTCAGCATGCGTTAACCAACATTCTATGCGGCGCAGTGACAATCGGTTTGACAAAGTTCGTGTACAGAACCCTTTTGCCTACTGTCGATCTCGCTGATCCCGCATGACATAACCATTGTGCGGAATACGATCTATTTTTGTCTGCGACAATTGCGACGTACATATATTGGGTTCGTATTTTTCTTGCACAAAAAGAAATTAAAAATTACATTGTAGCTGACGACCGCTGTAGCTTAGTTGGTAGTGACCCTGCCTACGAAGCAAGAGGTCCTGGGTTCGAATCCCGGTAAGGGCAATTATTTGTGTGATGAGCACAAATATTTGTTCCTGAGTCATGGATGTTTTCTATGTATTTAAGTATTTATTTATCTATATAAGTATGTTTATCGTCGTCTAGTACCCATAGTACAAGCTTTGTTTAGTTTGGGACTAGGTCGATTTGTGTAAGATTGTCCCCTAATATTTATTTATTTTATTATTTATTTATTTAGCTAACACTTGTATGAACTCACGTAAAGGAAAGTAGTTTCCGGAATGCTTAAGGTGGCCCCGTTACTATTTCATTACTTGCCCGGAGTCCCGCCATGAGTCGGGAATGCCCCGGCGTAGTCAGCCCGCATTGTGCCGCTTTTTGCGACTAGCAATACGTCTGGCGTACGATAATTTGGGTATCAACACCTTATGTAGCCGTTCCGAAAACACTTGAATTTACCAAAATTAAAATTTAGAAAAACACATACAGTGTCGCGCACTGTCACTTACTTAACGCTATATTTCGCTGCCGCTGGCCTACGCCCGCGGCCCACCTAATTGCGCGACGTGGGCCTAGGGGCTGCCGCCAACAGCTGCCACCGGCAGGGCACCCGGCACTTGCGTGCCCTCGCCCCATGCGCCTGGTGGTAGAAACAATCGCGGATGACGCTCGGCTGCTGGGCGGGCGACGGCCGTGCTGCTGTACCTTCCGGCGATTCGACCCGGATGTGCAGTGGCCTCTGCCCGCCAATTTCCGCCGCCAGCCCCCAGGTCCCGCGACGTGGCACACTTCTGGCGCGACGTGGCAATGCCGTCAGTCGGCGTCGGTGGTTGCGCCTCACGGTGCGCCACGGTCACCTTGCGTTGCGGCGTCATGTCGCCGGCGAGCTCTAGGTTGCCGACCCGGTGCTCCAGCCGGGCGACGACCCTCCTCATCTACAGAGCCCCTCATTTCATTTCATTTCATTTATTTCTTGATAAAATATTGTATTTTACATGTCAACTTAAATAATAATGATTTACATTTTGTTTCTAAAATAATGTTAATGTCAAAAAAAAAATATAATCATGCGATATTTTTCATGGTACATACTACATACTTATTCTAGTAGTCATATTTTTCATTTTGTCTTTTGTCAGTCAACGCTATCCGACAAACTCATCGATGCTATAATATGCACGGTCAATTAAAAGCGTTTTCAGTTTATTTTTAAATAATCTATCGTTATCCAATTCAGATATGTCTTGTGGGAGCGAATTGTATAACTTGGCCCCAATGACACCAAGTGACTTCCTAGATTTAGCGAGTCTGCATCTGGGAGTTATCAAAAGATTTCGCCTATGAGTGCTCCTACTGTGGGCGTGGGTCTTGTCGAAGCTGTGAAGGTTTGCTCTTACGTAATTACAAGCAGTCAAGATGTAAACAGCGGGCAGCGTAAGTATTTTAGACTCCCTAAACAGGTCTTTCGCGGGGTGATCATAAGATTTGCGTGTTACTATCCTTATGGCGCGTTTCTGCATTTTGAATGCTTTGTCTCGATCGGCCGCGGTTCCCCACAGATCTACTGCTTGGGTTAACAAAGAGTGAAAGTACCCATAATAAGCCTTTTTCATGTTTTCATATGATAGGGTCGGCGCAAGTCTAGAGAGTGCAAAACAAGCCGACGCCAGCCTATCACAGAGTGACTGGATGTGGGGAGACCACGTGAGGCCGGAATCGATGGTGCAGCCTAGGTATTGAACCTGGTTGACTTGTGGAACTGTGACCCCGTCGAGTGATATATTTAAATTACCGATTACTGGTCTAAGTTGAAAATGCATTATGTTAGTTTTTTCAGTATTTAATTGCATGCCGTTTGCAGCAAACCACTGTGATAACCGGTGCATTGCATTTGTTAACTTTATCTCTAGAGTTTGGAAGTTTTCAGCGTCAACCAACACACACGTGTCGTCAGCGAATGTTATAAATTCAAGATCGGGACAAGCCGTTGGGATATCATTCACTAAAATTAAAAATAAATAATTCCCCATTGACGAGCCCTGGGGGACAGCACGATTGCCAATTTGTTCAAGTTCCGACCTTGAATCTACGACATATGTACACTGCTTTCTGTTCTTTAAAAAGGAGGCAATTGTATTAAACAATCCTCCATCGATTCCGTATTTCGACAACTTACTTAGAAGTAGTGTATGGTCAACCAATTCGAAGGCGCGCGACAAATCGCAGAATATCGCTGCAACCCGTCGCCCGCCCTCGAGGTGAGACAGCACGCGCGCCACGACGTCTCGACAAGCGTCCGCAGTCGATCTTCCCGGCTGGTATACGTACTGTTGACTATTTAATAGGTTTCTTGCCGTAAGATATCCCATTAGGGCTGAGCTAATTAGGCTTTCAAATAATTTAGAAATAACCGGAATTAGAGATATTGGACGATAGCATTTTTCTAGGTTTGTTTCTCCCTTACCCTTGTAAATTGGTAGGACTTTAATTAATTTTAAACTATCAGGATATACGCCGTTCAAAACACACTGATTGAATAACATAAGGAAAATTGATACAACTACAGGTGGTAAGTAATCTAGTAACCGGGTCGACATGTCATTGATATCTTTAGAGTCTTTCCTCTTAATTTTTTTTATGGCATTTATAATGTCGCTGAGAGTAAAGGGCTCGAATTGGAGGGGAGGGCTATCAAACGGCAAGTACTGGGATAGGTATTGCAGTGCGGATCGGACGCACGGGTGCCTATCGCTATTATTCGTACTAACATAATACCGGTTTAGCCGAGACGCCGCGTCGGCAGCGCGCGCCGCATCGCAGTCACCAGCTGATTGTGATATGAATATGTTTATTGCACTATTTTTCTTCGTATTATTTTTGCAGGTCTCTGAAGCTATTACCCGCCATACACTGCGGCACATATCTACGTTTGGTTGGGAGATCTGATTATTAATATAGTCGCTGCGTTGAGTTCTTAGCATTGACCAGTAATCTATTTCTTTATTTTGCAAGCTGAGACGTAACTCAGTGTCATTTTGTTCGTTTGTGATTTTAAATTTTAGTTTGCGTATTTGATAGCGTAGCTGTCGAATAGCGTCACTGACCCATACATCAGCAGGTTTTTTTATTACTAGTTTCTTAAGAGGAAAACAAATGTCAAAGTAGTGTTTAATTACATTTATAACTAATCCTATTTTGTCACCCGGGCATTTACACTTCGATATTATACTATGCCAGTCAAACATGTCAAGATTCATTTGGAAGTTAACTATGTTATTTTTGGTGAACGTTCGCCTAAGTGCGTGGTTATTTAACTGGTGGTTCTTGTGGACATTTACGGCTACATTTATGCATAAATGATCTGAGAGGTTGAGCTCGTCACACGAAACATTTACTATGTCAGATTTAGGCATATTTGAGAATGCATGGTCAATACATGTACTTGTTGAGTGAGTAACTCTAGTAGGAATGTTAACTAATTGTCTAAAACCGAATTGCTTTATTGTATTGTTCAAATTTTTGGATATGGTACTTTTTGTTAGTAGATCAATGTTTATGTCACCTATTATTAACACACTATAGTTTTGTAGCACATCTAGGTTAAGTAATTGAGTGAGTTTTGAAATATATAGCTGTACATCACCACTTGGCGGTCTGTATATTGTAACGTAAAAGCGTTACGTAACCTAGGTTACACTAAATACATATCATTATTTTTACACAAAAACTAAAATCTTACTTATTAACACTTACCTAACACTTACAACTACCTAAATACTATAACAACTTGCTACTATAGATTAATATTAATTAAGAATCGTAGTTGTTGCATTATTTCCGCGACGACTGTACTGGAATGCTATCGCCTTTGTTCGCGGTCTGCCGACGGCGGCACCCTCCTGCCGCGCGCCCCGCAACCGCGCTCGTCTTAGCGCGGCCGCCCCGCGGCAGACATAATTTGCTTTCGACGCCGGCGCACGTTCGTTTGCCTAAGCGCAGCGACTTCGCACGTAGCCGGCGAGAATTATAATTACAGTTTTCGGGCTCCTGCTCGCCCGTGTGTTTCTTTTAGTACACATAAGTTATGTGCCAGTGATTTAACCCATTGGGTAAGTGTTAAACGTTTATTACGCTTTTTAAAGGCAGGTATTTTCAAATGGTGTGTCTAACGGTTTTTTTTATGTTAAGATGTTCTTTGTTATTCTGTTGCTTGCCGCTTAGATCCACGCCTAAATTATATGCATCACAGCCATTTTGCAGTGCATGCTATAGCATTATTTTGTGATTTCAAAACAAGCTTTTAGTACCATTTCACCATGTAAACTCCGCTCTGACTGTGACACCCGCACATCACCAAGCCATCATCTTCACCATCACGCAGTACTGCTTCCTGTGCTTCTGCTTAATGCTGCCGTGCCGTCATAGTCATCGCAGACGTTACTGCAAATTTCCTCACACGTCAAACGTAAATTCCAGGGTAACGGATTAAGGCCAAGTCCGCCGACCGCACGCTGACGCTGACCCTAGCTGACGTCCCTCAGCTCATCCTCCTGCAGCGGCCACCCCAAGAACCAGGGGAGTACTAGCGTGGTGGCGGCAATACCCCTTCAGTACCGGGAGCTAAAATCAGACGGCTTAATACCCAGACCCTTGCGACCTTACTCGTGTGCTCGCGGCGTTAAGTGGCAGTAGGAATAAATGCTAATTTATTAAATAGTGGTTTTAATTTTACTCATCTGCCCTTACACGTAGCAATATACAGACTACAATGACGTTCAACCCAATGCATTCAATCGCGCAGGTCTCGAAATGGGATTCATCTGATAGCTGAGTAATTTCCGGGCGTTCCATGGTTACGATGTTCGATCTGGCGTAGATGCAGGCTCCACCACCTCGCCGTGAGGACCTGGAGAAGTGGGCGCGCAGACTGAAGTTGAGTATGTTGACTGAGCATATTTGGTCTGATTTTAGCCAGTGTTCGGTCAGGCATAGGATGTCCACAGGCTGTTCTAGTTGTTGTAGTTCAGCTTCTAGTTTGTGAGATTTGTGTTCAAGGCGGTTTATGTTTTGGTGGGTTATGTTTAATCGCATATGAGTCATGTCTTTGGTTTGTTTGTCATTGGGTGCTTTACTCTTAGGGGACCTTGTTTTCCCTGGGCCGGAGAAAGGGCTGCCATTTTGATATACATGTATTTATAGGCCACACAGATGTATCGAGGAAGTTCTCATACGCAACGGCAGGAATACCTATTTTAAAGGATTTGTAGCTATCACGTTTTGACGGTATTATTTCGACATCGTATTTATGACCACTACACGTCTTTTCAAGATGTGTTATTAGGTCTTCAGAGGTGGTCTCTTTTTTGAAGAAGCAGCCGTGTAGGTACTTCATTTGTTCAACCCCGCCTAAGGCAGTATTTGTCGCTGATCCTTTTATGGTGGTCAATGTTTTCTGGCTATGCCGGCGTTTATGACGACTTTGTGGTACCTGCCATTGTTTACTTTTTGGCGGAATGTCAGCATTGCGATCTTCTTCGTCGGTTTCGCACTCATAATCGTTACTTGATTGGTTTAGAACACTCGACGATTTTTGTGTTACGCTTGTCACGTCATTTGTTAAGGCTTTTGTGCGTTCCATATCCTTAGTATAATTAGAATTGTTTTCATTTGTCGTGGTGGCGGCGGCCGTTATTTTTTGTGAGAGGTCTTGTTTCAATGGTTGGCTGGGTTGCTTCGCTTTTGCATGTTTGGCGAGCTTCTCTTTCGCACGCACTGCAGTAGTCCGTTTCGCACGTGCCGGCGCATCTGCGGGAGCGGGATGGCGTGTCGGAGTTGATGTGGCGCCAGATGCGCTCGCGATTGGTGTAGAGAGCGCACTTGTGTTATTGTATTCATCATTGACCAGCTTTGCTGAGCTCACTTTGTTTTTCACAGATATTACCGATTTTATTTCACTTAATTCAGCTATTATCTCGTCTAGTTTTAACTTTCACTTCAATTGGATTTAAGATGCTTGTTAATAGGTTTTGGATGTTTTCACGGTCCTTTTTCAACATGTTTTCGTTTTTTTACTCACTACTCGAGTGAGATACCGTCAGCGACCTTGGCCGACCGCGCGCGACTGAGGAACTCCAGATACTGGTCCGCCATTTCGCTGATCACGTCGGGGTCACCAATGTGGCGAAGGACGTGCCCTTGGTGGAATGTGATACAGCGAAACGACGGGAGTACTTACGTACGAACAGGAAAAAGATTTTTCGTCACTACTCCATCTAACGGTATAAAAACATTACATCACAATATCCCTAAATTTATGATCTTACATCAGACTATATGTGGTCTTTTAAATAAATTAGATATGTTGGAAGTCACTTTAAAAGACTTCCAAAATGATTACCAAAATATCGATGTACTTTGCTTTAGTGAAACATTTGTTAAAAGAGGTTGTGAAAGTAACATAAAATTAAATAATTTTAAATTAGCATCATCATACTGCAGAAGTGTAGAGAGCTGTTCAGTTCAGAGAGGTGGTACAGCAATATTAGTTAGAAAGTCTTTAGAAATTAAGTCAGTTGAAATTATGTCTAAGTTAAAGTCCGACTATTATATTTAAGAAATTTTATTTAATAAACAAGAATGATTAGGTACATAAAAATATCCGCAACGCAGGCTTCGTCAATTGCGTACAAACAAACATCCCCCTCGGTACAATGATAGAATCCGCATCAGGCTTCGTCAATAACACGTTATATAACCTAAACTAAGAAAAAGGACCGCCCCGGATCGTTGGTGGCCCGAAAGTTCCCATGACACTGGCGGCGTTGCCACGCTGAATGGCCAAAGAAATCTGTTGAGCCAGGAACGATCCGGAACGAGGATCACAGCCCCTATCCCTAAGCCGCCGACCCAAATCCCGTATAAAATCTTTGGCCTCCGTACCCCAAGGTCCCGCAGTCTCCACCGCCACTGGCACAAAGTCGTACATTGGCTCCAAGGCAGAGTACTTCGCATGTTTCATGCGAGCCGCCATCTCGGCGGCCGCCGCCGCGACTATTATATTGTATGTTGTGGTACCGAAGTTACTAGTATCAACTTAATAATAATCACAATTTATAGTACACCACAACAAACACGATCACATCTCGGTCTTTTTCTTCAGAAGCTTGAAACCTTATTTGAATACTTAGCCTTAAAGTATAAAAAGAAAATAATCGTTGTTTGTGGTGACTGGAACATAGACACCCTAAAAGAAAACTTAGTCACAAAGGATTTAATCAGTAGGTATATTAAGAAGCCACAACATTAAGATGCATATAAAAACACCAACTAGAATAAACAAAAAAAAGTGGTGTAAAATCTGAATGCCACAAACTCTGTCTATCGGATCATGATATGCCTCAATCCGTTATATTAAATATTAATAAAGTAAAAACCTGTTCAATCTGGTTTGAGTTTAAGAGAGACTATTGGATAATGTACGTAAGTTTGATAATAGCATAAAGGCTCTTTCTTTTTGTGATGTTTTAAATTCTAATGAACCGCAAGAAGGGTTCAACATTTTTTATGACCTACTGAAACTGTTTTATGACTTATGTTTCCCCATCATTAAAGTCAAAGTTAATAATGGACATATAAAGCTTAAGTGGATATCAAAAGGAATTCGTACATCATGTCAGGTCAAACGTCAAATGCTTTTTCTAAAATTGTAAAGATAACCTGA
This sequence comes from Epinotia ramella, assembly GCA_947578815.1. Taxonomy (NCBI): domain Eukaryota; kingdom Metazoa; phylum Arthropoda; class Insecta; order Lepidoptera; family Tortricidae; genus Epinotia; species Epinotia ramella. The sequence continues at coordinate 1,724,072 of OX388226.1, read as the reverse complement.
ACTCTAGTAAAAATGGTCTTAAAAGATACACTAAGCTACTTAGAACGTGTATACACAAATCTCAGCAAATTAATAACAATAAATATATATCCTTGAATAAGAACAAATGTAAGGCGACTTGGAATATTATATCTTCTTTGACAGCAAATGCTGAACACTTAACTGACATACAATATTTGAAAAGTAATGACAATATATACAGTGATCCTGATGATATTTGTACTATGCTAAATAATTATTTTATTGAATTAAATAAGAAACACTAGTAACGGTAAGCCAAAAAAACAATATCGAAAATAGCCCATTCACAATGTTTTTGATGCCAATAGATAACAAAGAGGTGTATAAACTTATTATGTCACTGAGCAACAGTAAAACTTCTGGCATAGATAATATATCAACAGACTTAATAAAAGTAACTGCATTGTTTTTAAGCAACCCTCTAGCTCATGTAATAAATCTGTCATTTAGTCAAGGGTATATTGATTTAAACTTTCACGATTCTCACACATTATTTATACTAAACGGGACTTAATCGCGTATAATTAACTTGTTTTATTTACCTCACTGAGGTCTCCCGACGTTTCGGATGTGTTGCAACATCCATGGTCACGGGACAACTGGCTTGAGCGGGTATCAACATCTTCTTGCTGCGCGGGTTTTCCGAACTACCCGCATTTGGTCTTTGTTAACCACTTGTACACTAGGGTTGTCACCCGGCCGACACACAACACTAATAATATCCGGTGATATAACGGACGATGTTTTTTGACGCTGGCATTTACTTATTATAGGATTCCACGAAGATGAAATCTTAAAACCGTCGTCCCGGTTGAAATTACGATGTTTCTGATTTCAACGGCTTCACGTATTTTTCTACTTTAGAAATGACGTTCCGTAGACAGGACTTTCGGTTTATGGAGCTCAATCCAGTGGTTTGGTCCTTACTCCAACAAAAGTTAATTATAAGTTAATTATACGCGATTAAGTCCCGTTTAGTATAAATAGTCAAGGGTATTTTCCGCAACAACTAAAGTAAGGTATCTATTGTTAAACCAATATTCAAAAAAGGCGATCGTGACAACCCTGGTAACTACAGACCAATTACTATTGTTCACATCTTATCGATGGTATTTGAGAAAGCATTCTGTGTTAGATTAGATAACTTCTTAATAAAGTATAATATGTTGCATCCGGACCAATCGGTCTTAACACTGAACTGGCTTGTTTTGAATTCATTAAATATTTGACCGAATCCATTAATGAAAAATCACCCTTGATATGACCAAGGCGTTTGATCTAGTTGATCACATGAAGCTTCTCGGAAAGTTAGATGCATGTGGAATCAGAGGAGAGGCGAACGATTGGTTGAAATCTTCTTTAGGTAAAGACAACAATGCAAAGAAATATCAAAATTTATAGAAGTTGAAAACCAAATACACAAAATTGTATATAGATCGCCACTTCGTGCTATTACTTCAGGGGTACCTCAGGGAAGTAACCTAGGCCCATTATTATTCCTTATATTTATTAATGATCTTCCGAAGGCTATGAAGCCTAAGACCATAGATATACCTTGACAATCTTACACAACAACCTAATCCCAAACTAAGCAAAGCTTGTACTATGCGTACTAGACGATGATAAACATACTTAAATAGATAAATAAATATTTAATTACATAGAAAACATCCATGACTCAGGAACAAATATTCGTGCTCATCACACAAATAAATGCCCTTACCGGGATTCGGGACCACTTGTATTTATTAAATAATAATATTTATTTATACCAGGCGGGTTCTTGGTTGCGAACGTGTTAAAGCTTTATGTTTTCATTAATTACAACGATTAGTGATGGTTATTTGTCAGACAAAAATGTTTGGGATTTAGATTTAAGAATTGTAACCCGGGCTCCATGGCCAGTGCCGTCGCGTCGACGCATGTAACACGTTCCTACTTGTGTAACACATAATGTGTCCTATCTCAATCTATTATTTACTATCCAAGGTCAACGTTACATAACCTCCTAGATAATGATTGGAGCGCTAATTTGTAATTATAACTCTTATTGTATATTCCTTGACGGACATAAGTGTATCTAGCATACATGTGGGGAATAAATGAATTATGAATTACACACATCAGTCTGCATTGAAGAGCTACAGTATCACTAACCTGGTATAGCCCCGGCTATGTGAGGCTGATGTGTCTCCTCCGGCCCCAGCACAAGCTCATCCTTTACCACATGGCCAGGGTACAGGCCGGCCAGCACAGCTGCCGCACTGATTCCACTCGAGCCCGCTCTGTCCTCGGAGGGCTCTTCCTCATCGCTCAGGAGCTCTGTTTTCTCCTTGAACACTGCAACAATAGGTTGATACAATGGTGTTGGTAGGTTGCTACACATTTATGGTAATGATATCATCATCAATATCATCATCATGTTACTTGGGATGATTGCACTATCAATAACTAACTTCTTAGCCAATTAATTATAAATAAAACGACATGGAAAATGGTCTGTCTGAATATACATTTCAGAAACATGCTGGGCAAGGATAGTCATCTAGAATTCTAGACTGCAAGTGTGTATGGTGTCACTGAATGGTGTCAGCCACTTTTTAGTATGTAAGCATGCATAAAAGTTTGTATGCAGAGGGGGTGAGGTCTCTTTTTATTACAAGCTTTTATTTAGTTTTGCCTGTCCCAATGTTTGTCATCAAATCTTGCAAGTTGAATTTGAATGATTGAATCTTGAGAAAATTTTAGGTATAAATATAGTTTGGATGACAATTCAATATTATCGTACCATCAAGCTCATCTGATGATGGAGACAGAAGTTGGCCATGGGAATTCATTACTTAACCAATGTAACCCTGTTAGAATTGTCTCAATGAGTAGTTGATGATGGTATACAGAAAAGTACAGTTGGCAATAAAAGCGTTTGTGGTACAAAGTTTTTTTTTTAAAGAAACATGTTTCTTTACAGGTGACTGACACCTCCATTGTACTCTCTGTTTCACTTACTTACAAAGGTTGTCTGGAAGTGATCACTCTTTAGCAATAAGACCACTTCTTGTTGCGTGTGTCAATATCTTATGTCTTGTTTATAGTTTTTTCTCTTTGTGGTGCACAATAAAGTACATTACTATTACTATTATTGTTCGGTGCAATGCACCTAACACGTGCAATACGCCTGCGTGCGTATGCGATTATTTAGTTGCATTGAGTGCCGATTCGATTTAATTTTAATGCATTTACGGATACCGTCGCGACCGGGTGCATTCGAATATATTTTATAACATTAACATTTTCAACATCTATCTAACTTAGCCAATAACAGTTTTGTAGTAATCTTTTAGTTATTAAACATTTTATACTCTTTTCCCGACTTTAACATTCGCCTTAAACCTCGCCACCCACATTGGTCCTTCGAACAGTGACCTCGCGCGTTTTGATACTGTGGTTGATTGGCGTGTGAGACAAACGAACTTTACACTTCGCGTGTGAGGATTGGAGCGATTAAAGGAGAAGAGTAGCAGAACTTCAACAGCAACGGTGGTATTTGGCAGTAAGAGAACAGCGCAAAGAGATATTCAAGTAAGATCTTTCCTTTTATATTGCTAACACCAAATCAATCAAGATGGCTAACGTCCAACGTCAGGTAGAGATTCAACGAAGCATTGAGACTGCCTTGTCTAACTTTAAAAAGGATAGTTCGGAGAGGAAGGCGAGAATTGAGTACTTCAAGGTACGTTTGGAGAATTTGAGTGAGTTATGGGGCGAATTTCAATTCAACCACGAGCAAATTTCTATGGTGGAAAGCCGGACTGATCCGTACTTTACTAACAGGATTTATGAAACCACTAAAGAAGTTTATTCCATCCTAAGCTGTAAGCTAACTGAGGGTTGTCAAGCAATCTCTCAAAAAACTACGGGAGAAGGCAGTGGCGCAAGGGAACCAACAGTAAGACCACCAGTGGGCACCGACGGAAGGCCCTTAGAAGATATCCAACAGCGTAACAAACAGCAGAGGGGTACAGATAGTAAGATGGATGAAATGTTGCGTAAACAGTATGCAAACATAAAGGCTTTTGTGCGAACCGTCAATAATATTCATATTGACTTATTGACCGACAAATGGGAACTAGAGGATGCTCTTAAGTCGTTAGGATCTCGTTGGTCAGTTATCGATTCTTTGCATTGGGAAATAGAAAGTGAGGAGTCCCAATTAGATGCAGGGTATGAAGATGCGTTTAACAAACATGAGGATACTTATAACATGCATAAGAAGGCTATCAATAAAAAGATTTGGTCTGTAGCACATCGGGACAAGTCAACTCCTGTTTTAGACATCCCCACTTTTCATGGAAATTATAACTCGTGGGTTTCTTTCAAAGATTTGTTCAATGAAGCGATCCATAATAATTCGGCATTGTCAAACGCCCAAAAGATGCAGTTTTTGAAATCAAAGGTAAAGGGTGAAGCGGAGCGACTTATACAACATTTGCAAATAAGTTCAGATAATTATTTAGTTTGCTGGGAGATTCTCAACAATCGCTACAACAATATAAAGTTAATATTTACGTCCCACATGAATATTTTGTTTGGACTTCCTAACATGCAGCAACAATCACTGGCCCAAATAAAGAAAATTCATGACACGGCGACGGAGTGCTTGCACGCTGTTAAGAACCTTGACGTAGACATTAGTACGTGGGACCCGATCGTAGTTTATATTCTGACTCAGAAGCTGGATTCCGAAACACACAAGGACTACATAGAGTCATTAAAAAACTCTCGGGAATTACCAACCCTGCAGGAGTTTTTCGATTTCCTGGAAGGGAAATTTACAAGCCTGGAGTCATCGCGCCGTAAACAAGAGTCGGTCATTCCTAAAACACTATCTCAACAGCCATTTAATCACTCCTCTTATAACATGAAGAAACCTGTTCAAACATACAATAATCGTCCTTATTCTTACAATCAACAAAATATTAACTCGGCTACTAGAAATAATGGAAGTTTAACTATTGCGAAAACAATGCACGTCGCCAGTATCAAATGTCCGTTGTGCAAATATCCGCACGGAATTTACAGTTGTAGACACTTTTTGCAAATGCCAAGTGAAAAAAGATATCATACGGTCAATAAACTTGCATTGTGCATAAATTGCTTATTTAGTCATAATGGAAATGCCTGCAATTCAAATAAAACATGTCACAAATGTGCAGGTCAACACAACACATTGCTGCACGAAGCGTGTGTAAAGTCTGCTACATCAGCACCTCAGTCATCGACCTCAACACATGCAGCAAATGCAACTATTTCTGACAAACAGACAGTGCACGGGACTAACTTTTCGCAACAATCGCAAGCTGAAATTTTATTAGCTACTGCTCAATTGAAAATTAAGGCTGCTGATGGTACCTACCACACCCTTAGAGCCCTTGTAGACGCTGGGTCTCAAATTTCACTTATATCCGAACAAGCGGCTCACATACTTAACTTAAAGAGAGAGAAGTGTCGAGGTATTATTTACGGGATCGGACAGAGAGAGAACAATTGCAAGGGTAAACTAACCATAACTTGTAGCTCCATCTACACGGATTTCACATTTAACGCAGAAGTTATCATAATGAATAACCTTATAAAAAGTTTGCCGAACAAAACATTTACAAAACCGTCCTGGTCCATGTTACAAAACATCAACCTTGCCGATCCAGACTTCCACATTAGTCGCCCAGTAGATTTACTACTAGGAGCAGACATTTACTCTCAAATCCTCTTGAATGGGATGATAAAGAGCGAAGATGCGTCACAACCACTGGCGCAGCAAACGCAGATCGGGTGGTTATTATGCGGGAATGCGCAAACATATCATTGTAATGTAGTCATTAACAATTTGGAAGACATACAACAGTTTTGGGAAGTGGAGGATATCACAGAGGAAGGAAACCTATCACAGGAAGACTTGGAATGCATGAAGCATTTTGAAGAAAACACAATTCGAATACCCGCCGGGAGATATCAAGTACGGCTTCCTATGAAGCCTAACTTTCAAACAAAACTAGGGGACTCCAGAACAAAGGCCATAGCTCAGCTGAAGCACATGGAAAAGAAGCTTGAGAGGCAAAACAAACTAGCAGAAGCTTACAAAACTTTCATGAAGGAATATAGTGACTTAGGGCATATGAAACCGGCGGTAGATAATCAGAAAGTGGAATGCTTCTTACCGCACCACATAATAGAGCGAGAAGAGTCAACGTCAACAAAACTTTTCAATTGTAAACAAGGCGCCATTTCCAAAACACTCGGGTTAAGCTGGAATCCCGTCCAAGATAGCTTTACCTTTCAATGTAAACTAGAAAAACAAAAAAGTAAACCAACGAAGAGAACCCTCCTGTCTGACATTTCCAAACTTTTCGACCCATTAGGCTGGCTACAAGGCGAACCGAGTCGCTGGAAACCCTTTGTAGCGAATCGCGTCCAACAGATAAAACAAATAATGCCCGAGGATCAATGGCGATACGTAAAATCAGCAGAAAATCCATCGGATGCTGCGAGCAGAGGACAGACTGCATCTCAGTTGAAAGCCAATTCTCTGTGGTGGAACGGTCCAACTTGGTTGGCACAATTCGAATCAGAGCTAGAAAGTTTTCAAAATGTTAAGTATACAACAACAGAAGAGTCGAAAAAAACATACAAATCTAATGTAATACAACATAACAACAACGGCCAAGATATTATAAACAATTTGTTACAAAAATATAGCTATATTACTAAAGTAATACGAATCGTAGCCTACATTATGCGGGCATTCACTCCGAACCGCAATTGTTTACCTAGCTATATCACATTACCCGAGTTACGAAAGGCTAAATTGATAATAATTAGAAATGTGCAAAACATCGAATTGGGAACGGATATTGAATATTTACGCATGCATAACAAAGTCGAATCAAAGAGCAAACTAATAAAGTTAAACCCATTCATTGATAATAACAACATTCTTCGCGTGGGAGGTCGTCTCAGAGAAGCGCATTTATCTTACGAGATACGGCATCCAAAAATTATCCCTAAGGATTCACGGCTAACGACTCTACTTATCGAACAAGCTCACTTGTTGACATTTCATGGAGGTGCAAAGCTCACTCTTAGCAAATTAAGAGAAGAATATTGGGTTATGAGCGGAAACGACAGAGTAAAACAACAAGTAAGAAAATGTGTTAAGTGCCAGAAAATTGATGGGAGAACACAACATCAGCTGATGGGTGATCTTCCTTCAGCCCGCGTCAACGAAGCCAAACCGTTCTATCACACTGGAGTCGATTACACGGGATTCGTTGACATAAAGGCTAGCAAAGCTCGAGGAAGCAGAACACTGAAGGGCTACATTGCCATTTTTGTCTGCATGGTCACAAAAGCTGTGCATTTGGAACTCGTAACAGAGCTAACAAGCTCAGCATTCCTAGCCGCTCTACGAAGGATGGCAGCGAGAAAAGGTGCCCCACATCATATTTACAGCGATCAAGGAACAAACTTCGTAGGAAGTAACAACATACTACAAAGACAGTGGCAGCAGCTTGAAAACATTTTTAATGACGACTTCTTGGCAGAAATAACCGACATGGAGATCCAGTGGCATTTTAATGCACCGTCTTGGCCATCCGCTGGCGGCCTCTGGGAAAGGGCTGTCAGAAGTCTGAAATATCACTTAAAACGCGTAGTGGGTGAACAGAAACTGACGTATGAGGAGTACTCTACCGTCTTAGCCCAGTTAGAAGCTTGTCTAAATTCCCGTCCACTATGCCCACTAACAGAAAACATAGATGACCTAAACTCTCTCTCTCCTTCTCATTTTCTAACGGGGAGAGCCGGCGTCACAATAATCGAAACAGGCGAAGATGCAAGAACAAGGTGGCACTTGACACAAAAAATATTCAATGATATTTGGAAACGTTGGAAAACAGAGTATTTAAGCCAACTAACAGCAAGACAGAAATGGTTTCACCCTCAGAAGAACCTTGTAACAGGAGATATTGTGGTCATTCACGAAGATAATTTACCGGCAGGAAAATGGGCACTAGGGCGAGTTATAGACGTCCATCCAGGTCAAGATGGGCATACAAGAGTAGTGACACTCAAAACAGCAAGGGGTATACTCAAGAGGCCGATAGTAAAGTTATCTGTCTTACCTTTGGACGAACAGAAAACGGAGAATCAAACAGTCGAAAATGTACTGAAACGCAACCAAAATCAAAAAAATACAAAAAGAGGATGTTTATCAACTATGCTAATGATGCTAATATATTTTTTAACATTTTTAACGGCAGGAAGCTGCGTCAAACTGACCTCAATCAACGAAAAACAAGGATTGTATTTCGATAAACTAGGAAACATGCAGCTAGTTAGGGACGAATGGAAACTAGTTGCATACTACGACATGAGCCCATACTGGGAAGGTATAACCGCATACAAAAAGTACAACGACCAGTTAGAAATGATTTGTAAACAAGTTAGAACCCTTTCACACTGTGACGTTATCTTACTACAACTACGTCACGCGTACGATGAACTACAACACTATGATAGAGTTTTATCCAGACATCAGCTGAAACACGAGATGCGTAAGAAACGGGGACTAATTAACGGTGTCGGGAACATCGCGAGCGCTCTGTTTGGAGTACTAGACGATCGATTCGCCAAACAATACCAAAAGGACATAGGTCTCCTCAGAAACAACGAAAAACACCTCGCAACGATGTGGAAGAACCAAACATCTGTCGTTGAAGCTGAGTACAACATGCTTTTGCGAACACGAGATACAATCCAAAAACAACATAAGTTAATACATCAGCATTTACTGCATTTGGAAAACGACACCACCACCATGGCAACAGAATTAACCGCCGCCGAAAGAATGTCACAATTTACCGTCATTGCCATGGCCGCCAACAATTTGTTAACTCATCTCAAAACGATCCAGGACACGCTACTAGACACAATAACAAACATTTACAACGAAAAAATGAACGTACATATTATAAATCCTCAACAATTACAAAAGGAATTGAACATTATATCAGGCCAACTTTTAAGCGACCTTGCCCTTCCCATCGATAACATACAGACCAACCTACAAAACATTTACCAAGTATTAAAAGTAAAAGCGAGAATTACTGACCAATATATGATATTCGAGATTCGCATCCCATTAATAACCCGTGATCGTTACGTTATTTACAACATTATTCCGGTTCCGCACAGCTCAGCCAGAAATATGATATCTGTTATCCCAATAGAAAAATACGTCGCTATGAACTTTCAAAAAGATGCCTACATGCCTCTACGAGAAAAGGATCTCGAAAATTGCCTTCTGCGAGACACATCTACTTATATGTGTTACCTTAAGGTTCCCATATACAAGATGAGTAATGATAAAGACCTATGTATAAAAGATGAACTGGAGAATCAACAATGCAAAACGAACATCGCCGCGTGCCAGAACAAGTGGATTAGCTTATCAAGCCCAAACCATTACTTGCACTTTTGTTGTGATAGGTGTCAGTTTCGGACCATTTGTAAGGATCAGGTTACGGCTCAGACATTAACACGAGCGAATATAATTAATATCGAACAGAATTGCATTGTAAAAACTGATAACTTTGCTTTTCACACGCATATGAGTATGGAGAGTAAAATTGACTTAAAATACCATATAATGACACCGGAAATTGACCCTATTAACCACGTAATAAACATAACTGTCCAAGAATTTGATAACAACAGCCTGAACATTATGAACGAAGAGAAAGAAAAGAAAAACATAGAGGAAAGAATCAAAGCGCTAAAGGAGAGTCAAATTCCCGGAGAAAATTATTCTATACATGACGTGCATCATTACGCGGCCATATACTGCCTCTGGATCGCAATGATCATTATAGCAGCCGTGCTCGTATGTCGTAAGAGACGCTGCCAGTGGCGACTATTAAGAGCGCCACCAGTACAAGCAAATCCCTCGGAACCAGCGACATCGTGCTGTGTAGTCTCGAGTCCCCGTCCCCGGGCGGCCTCGCCGCCGCCGCCGCCGCCCCGAGCGAGCGCGAGCGCAACCTCGACGCCGCGTGCAGCCCGTCGCATCAGCACCAGCGGCAGCCGTGATAACGAAAAGTGTAGTGTGAGTGCGCGGAGCCGAGTCAAAAGTGTGAGTGAAGGAGAGTTAAACAATGCGCGAGTGAAAGTATTGAAGTGTCATGATGAGATGAGTGGATCGATATTTATGGACAGGGGAAGCTCCCCAATTTTAAGAAAAATATATTTTAATGAATAATATTATGTCATGTTAAACTTAAGTCGATTGTTCAATCATCTTGTACCACCATCTTACCTAATCATCTTAACTTCATCTCATCGTTTGCCCCCGGCAAGATGTTCGGTGCAATGCACCTAACACGTGCAATACGCCTGCGTGCGTATGCGATTATTTAGTTGCATTGAGTGCCGATTCGATTTAATTTTAATGCATTTACGGATACCGTCGCGACCGGGTGCATTCGAATATATTTTATAACATTAACATTTTCAACATCTATCTAACTTAGCCAATAACAGTTTTGTAGTAATCTTTTAGTTATTAAACATTTTATACTCTTTTCCCGACTTTAACATTCGCCTTAAACCTCGCCACCCACAATTATGATTGTATGTCATTGCGATATCTCGGGACCTTGGGATTCACGGACCTTTAAAAGGCATGCATGGGGCCAAAGCCAACACCACAGCGCAGAGGCCCTTTAAGACAACATCAATAATCTACAGCGAATTAACTTTCACGGTTGGCGTGACAGGGCGCGCTACAGAGGTGTCCCGTTCCCACATCAAACGGCCCAAGCGCAAGTTTGATACTAGTACAGCGTGTAATAATGGAACCAGCGGTATATTACTCTCTCTGTAGTGCAAATCAATTTGTTAATGAATGCATGCACATAATAGTACATGTCACGATACTCACCGCGGTCCGCGCCCGCAGCCCCGGGCTCTTCCTTAACGCGCGCCGCTCCCGGCGACATGCCGCCGCGACCGCTGACCTCCATGTGTGCGCCTATTTGTATGGCCGCAGTACGGTATTACGGATGACGAGGTAAATATGCAAACAAGTGATTAATGTAAATTCGCAATAAACTTAATTAGTCGTTTATTTTTCGGAAATCAGAATCGTAGCTTGACTTCCACAAAGCCACACAATACCAGCCAAGACGCGGGTCGCGGTGACAATGACACTGACAGCCATTAGTTTTTTTTTTTCGTCCTTTCGGACAGGCTAAGACCATGGGCCATACTGCCACGTTGCCAGCTTTATGTTACTAATTAATAGACAAATCTCACGAGAATTTTTTTTTTTACAACTCTTGTGAAGTGTTGTACGATTCTCATGGGGTGTATACATGTCTACTACTGTCATACTAGGTATAGGTACCACCAGTGTCACGCAACTAGGAACAAAAAGAAGAATGACATCCATTTGCTCAAACTCATCTCTAATCTGACAAGTGTCAGAACAAGTGACAAGTTTTCTATCTGTGCTTCTACCATGGCGAACACATGCTATCTCTTACTTCCGTTCTTTCTCTTTCTGTCATTGTGGCATTTGGATGGTAACCATGGATATTGTAACTTCAGGAGAAAACATGTGTGTCAAACAACCAATGCTTTTGACGAATACAACACGATCTTAATTATTTTCAAATTTATAAACATGTTTAAGATTCTCGTTATCAACCAGTTTAAGCCAGCATAATAGATACCAAGAACTTTAGGTACCTACCTAAGTACATACAAGTTTGTTTAACCTATAATGTTGTAACGAAATATGTAAGTAGATACCCATAACGAAAATAACGAAATATCGAGCGTAAACATTGATTTACTTTTGAAAATCTACGGCACTTGGATAATACAAGCGGGAGCTGTCTTATAACAAGAAGAATTATGGACATACATTGGACTGTTTGCGAACGAAAAAGAGATAGTATGGACAAATTGGCGAAATTTTGTAAATAAGTTTATAATTAATAAATTGGTGTGAAATAAATAAACTGACAAAACATTTATTACTTATCCTTTTATTACTTATTCAGTGTCGATATACTTAGTGCAATAATTTGCTCTTCATGCAGTAGACCTGACCATTATAATTTATCGATATCGATAACGTTGCGTACTAATATTATGGACATCGATAATGTTAAGTACTACATCCCTAATCCCTTTCGTGCATGAACCTATAATTAGTATGGACAGGCTATGGTAATAATAATACCACGTGCGAGCGAGCTGGTAGCATACAAATCTCGGTAAGTGTGACAGACAGAGATATATCATTCGTTATCCTTGTCATAGTTCCACTTTTTTTTCTATTTGGCACAACGGTTGTGGCATACAATGCTGTCAATGCTCGCGCGTGGCTGCATACGAATCCGAAATATTTAATATTATTGTGAATAAAATAGTGTCCTAAAAGTAATTTACGCACGATAAGGTATCTCGTGTTCCGTCTGTGCCAAGAAAATGGTTAATTGTTGCGTGCTTGGCTGTAAAAGCCGGTCGGAACAATGTGATGAAAATATAACCTTTCACACGTAAGTAGAACATCTTTCACTTTTCTGTATACGCAATACGTAAAAATAGCATGGTAAAATTACATTACGCTCAAAATCTTCTAAAATTTGACGATTTGCAATAGAAATAACATCATTGTTTACATTGTACAAGAGAATATTTGTTGACAAATTATCCGCCCAAATTACATAGATTGTTTATGGTAAGCTGCGAGAGGTGTTAGAATGTCTTCTCGATTTAGCTTCTTTGCAATCATTTTAGGGATACCAGCCAATACAACTTAAAAATACCCGATTTCTCGGGTAATTTATACTCTAACAAAATTCTCGTACTTGTTATTACATAACATTCATATATAATGGATGGGATCTATTCTTATATACGTATATTTACTCTGTACTCATAATTAAGATAAGCTTTTATGTAGCGAGTAATCTCGGACTGTTCATCCGATTTCAAAAATTCTTTCATCTGGCTTTATTTAATCCTGCATCTGCGCCTCCGCTTGTGTTCTTTCTACTACGCGGGTGGAGAGGAGACGCATGGACAGCTAGTAATAAGTAAAGACGATCGACGGTTTAGAATGAATCATAATTTTCTATAAGCCCTATGCTTGAAAAATTTTATGTAAAATAATATGTTTTTTTTTCTAGGTTTCCAGTAAATGAGGATGCGCGTGCGCGTAGTATTTGGGTTAAGGCTACATATATATATTTGTGATCGCATTCTCGAAAACAGTTCTTACGATTTTGATGGCATTTGCAGTATAGGGGTTTATGGGGGCGAAAAATCTATCTCATCATCATATCAGCCGAAATGGCCGGTCCTGCGCCATCCGCATCCAGCGGACTCCCGCGACCTTTGCCAGGTCATCAGTCAACCTTGTAGGGGTCCTCCCACGCTGTGCCTAAAAAAAAATCGATCTAGCTAGGTCTCATATCTGGGAAAAATCGTTCTCAGCATATTTTTACCCGAGCAGAGCACTTTATCATTAATCTGTAATAATTTGAATATTTGAATAGTCGTAAATGTTTTTTAATATGGTTGTGTCTCATTTCGGTATTTAGTGTCATTATTTTTCCCGCCTTAAGCCTGCATCGCGATCAATAGTAAATTTTACAGCTAATGACAAGTTTACCATTGATCGCCACGGCCAGGCCACACCAGTCTGTGAGAGACTTTAAGCCTCTCACAGACAGGCGCGGCCTGCGGTGGCGGTCAATAGTAAATTTGACACTAACTGTCAAGTTTACTATGAACCGCCACCGCAGGCCGCGCCAGTGTGATTCAAGCTTTATAATCATTAAGTAGATCAGCACGGCTATCACAGGACGCCCCGCGAGCTGTGTCGCGGCGAGGTAGACTGTCCGTCTCTTTCTAGTTAGAACGATTAGAAAGAGACGGATAGTCTACCTCGCCGCAACACAGGTCGCGGGCGTCCTGTCATAACTGTGCTGATAAGAAACTACCAGGTAAGCCGCTTGCACAAGGACTATTAATTACCTACATTTATTTATTTATTGATACATGGAAAACCAACAGCGCAACATATTTATAGACAAAATAATAAAACCATATAGCCAATTACAGGTTCTCACTTATAGATATAAACTAACACAAATAAATCTATAGCTTAAACTTAGCGTACATTACGCACAGTAACCAATCGCGCACCAATAGCAAGCATGGCAATGGGAATATACAAGTGCAAGGTAGTTAATAAATTAGAATATATATAAACTCTAGTAACCCGAGCCTACACCTGAAGTATCACACATGAAGAATCTTGTCAGTTTAGATTTTATTGCTTGTATGCTATCACAAAATATGTCATGTTCTGTTACTAGAATCATATTTCATGTTATTAAGCTGAATATTACTAGTGGTTGCGAACAGAGCGCCTGCTAGGCAGTGAATGTGTGTAAAGCTTCAGTAAAAACAACTTACAATAAAAGCGCATTATTTAAAATAAACATATGGAAGCGATGGGGTAAGTTTTAGTTACATGGCCACTCCACGGGAATCATCTACTTTGTTGCCGTCCCTCATTGTGACGACACTTACGTCGCCTCTGTAGGTATATACTCTAAGCTTTCGTGCCATTATGTTGGTACAACTTACTTCCGTATTGGACTTTTTAATGTGGTATGGCAAAGTAGCTAAACTCGATTGAGTTATCATGTCAAAATCAAATGACAATGTCACTGTCATCCAAAACTTAGTTCGAAGTCCCGTCTCTTAGAACGTAGTGGTTATATTCTCTTTGGTTCGATGATCATTCGTTAGCGTGTGCCGGCAATCCGCTGCGTGGCGGTATCATTGACGCAGGCAAAGCCTGCCTACACACCAGACCAACGAACGCCAACGACTACCGCAAGCTCCCGCACGTTCGTTGGTTCTTGAAGATGCGTCCAAAGAACGAACGTACGGTAGCCAAAGTTAGTAGTTGATGATTCCATTATCTTCTTGACAATGGTGATATATTGGCGATTTCTATCCAGCAATCATTTTTCTTTGTTTTTAATTAATACTCTTTATGAATAGGGTCCCAAAGACACGGCTTTTCTCTATACAAATCAATTAACAAAAACATGTCGTTACTCCACTCTTTGTTTTTCACCATTGTTTATGTTTTTAGGGTTCCATAGTCGACTAGGAACCCTTATAGTTTCGCTTTGTCTGTCCGTCCGTCTGCGGATAATCTCAGTAATCGTTAGCACTAGAAAGCTGAAATTTGAGCTTTCTAGTGCTAACGATTAAATATGTATATCAATCACGCCGACAAAGTGGTAAAATAAAAAGTGTTTTTTTTTTATTAGGGTACCTCCCCCAGACGTAACGTGGGGAGTGTTTTCATTTCAACCCTAACGTGTTATATTGTTGGATAGGTATTTAAAAATGAATAGGGGTTTGGTAAAATCATTTTTTGATAATGTTAATATTTTCGGAGATAATCGCTCCAGAAGTAAAAAAAAATGTGTCCTCCCCCCCCTCTAACTTTTGAACCATAAGTTTCAAAAATATGAAGAAAATCTCAAAAGTAGAACTTTATAAAAACTTGGAAAATTATTTTGAACTTGATAGGTTGAATAGCTTTTGAAAAAAATTACAAAATAATTTCTGGACTAAAAACTACGGAACCCTACACTGAGCGTGGCCCGGCACGCTCTTGGCCGGTTTTTTTTTGTTTGAACCTAATATTTTTTAGGTTATAAGACTCACTACACTGTCACTCCTACAGCTTCAACTGCGCTTTCGTTTGTTGGCCTTAGGCATCCAATCCCCACCACGTTGGCTCGATTGCTTCAAATCCTTTGATGTTGCCGCCTTGCTGCGGATCGCTGGCACACGCCAACAAACAATCGTTGGCGTTTGGTAGTCCGTCCAGACCACGGAATATAAAAAACTAGTGGAAATGGCATACGCGTCGATTACTCTCAGAACCGGTGTCGCCAGTACGCACACTTACAAATAGTTCACTACAAAGGAATCTTGAACACGATTGGCCGATGCGTTTTATAAAAATATAATAAAAAACCACACGTAGTTAACCATATATTAAACCTTATGTCTGAGAGACACGGTCCACATTTTATTGCACAGGTTTGATACTTACTACGTTTCGATATGACATTTAAAATGGCATAGAAAACGCTGCCACCTAGCGTCGAGTAGCCGAACTATGACGCACCTTAAACACAATGTAGTTCGGCCGCTCGACGCTAGGTGCGCATTGATTTTCATTCTTGCACTAGAGATGTGCTCAGTGAGTCGATAAAATTATATCGATAAGAGTTAACTAATTATCCAAATATGCAGGATTATAATTATTACGACGACTATGTACTTGCTTTAAAATTGATAAATGTAGGATATCAAAAGTGTAGAAAGAAGTAGAATAGAGAAACAAAGAACACTGGATTGCGCTGTCACGAGATTTCTATTTTCTATAGGAAAATTTCCAGAGAAAGAATACTTTGAAAATTTTTCAAAATCTGTTCACGGAGTCCGTAAAAATAGGTGAACATTCATCCAATAAATCTGCCAGCGCCATTTTATAATTTAGTACTAAGTTCCAGATAACACAAGTTTATATGGACAAATTGAGTAACGATTCGGCTACTACGAGTACCAATGTAAGAAGTAAACAGTTGAAAATCAAAGTAAGTGAATTTTATACGAAAATACAAGATGTTACATAAATATTCCTGCACGTATATATGTATATGGGAATGAAATAAAACATGCATAATATATAATGTTGATTGTTTTGCCAGGCACTTAACAAACAAAATCACATTTCAACTCAATCACGATAGAGTACGACTATCGATAAGTTTATCGACACTTTAACGACTACACCCACGCACTATTTTTGCGAGTTCAACGGACGAGTGAGTAGCGAATGTTCTAGAAGTATGCCATTATTTGTAGCCGATAGAAATCGACCTTATTGTAATCACATAAAGTTCATATTGATTTTGTGCCTAGCTTAAGTATGGCGTGCGGAATGAAATAACTAAAAAAATTATAAAATTAAATGAAATACTATTTAACTATGGTACGAAATGCCACCGTGTGTGATATTTTTGAAGCGGCTATCGTTTTTACACTCTAAAACAGCGCAATAAGGCATAATTTGTGTGTTTTTATCGTACTGTTTGAAAATAGTCTGCACAACTGTCACGCATAAGTGTAAGCGGTGAACTGTACGTCTAGCACAACTTGCTGAAAAGCCGCTTCTCGCGTGACTGAGCGTCCCCTATCTCATTCGCACCGTGCTAATTCAAAAGAGGAGGGTAGATCTTTCTCGACTCGCGTCGCGGCTCGGCGTCAGTTGTGCTAGCCCCCCTGAGCGGCATGCGCGGAGCTCCGCGCATCAGTGGCACACGCGCCACGCCCACTAAGCACTTCTACTGTTTTTTTCTGTTCTGTGCACTAAGTTCTAACACTAACAAGGTCAGGAAGCAGATTCAGGAAGGTGTAACCCCATTTAGCAAGTAAGAATCCTAAAAAGTATCCTAATTATGACAGCTAAATATTATTAAACTGTCCTAAACAGCGTCCTAACTAGGATGCTAAGTGATTCAGTTCGTCCGGAACCATCGTCACGTCCTAATTAGGATACTTTTTAGGATTCTTACTTGCTAAATGCGGTTACACCTTCAAGCATCAGCTGTCTAACCTAGTTAGGACTCTTAGGACGACTGAATTCAGGACAATGTATAATAGCCGCTTAAGTGGTGGTGGTGATTGTTTTGTTTGCCTACTTTACGCTAAGTCTTTTTTGGGATTTCAATTCAGAAGGATTGCATAATTCAACAAATACTTGGGCGTAGGTCTTCGCATTTGTGCGTAGTTACTTCGTTATCCACAACACTGTGTCCCTCCATACTAAAATAAAACCGCCGCTGTTAGGAACGGAGAGAAGTGGTCGCGGCGGCATATCGGGGACGGCGCGCGTGAAGGAGGAGCGCGGGGCTGCGGTCACCGACCACGCGACACTTCCGCGAAATGTATATATTGTACATAGCAACACTATAACTCTATTTATTTATTAAGGATTACCAACAGATACTACATCTTACGTGCTCTTAAATCTATACATATAACAATCATGACTGATGCTTATCTAATTATATGTAACCACAACTTGTATAAGTGCCTTGTACCTGTGACCAATAGTGAACATGCAGTAAACTTGTAGTAAACTTATTGTTAAAATTAATTACATTTACCGGTACGTTACATTAACTAATGCTAATACTTGATAGAATGATGCTAAATAGATTACAATGATTACTACTTATATACATGTCGAGGTGTGGGCATATCCTGGGTTCTCGGGCATTGATAGAAAACGATGTTGCTATGTTTACAAACTTTACTAAGAACTTCTCCACAGCATAGTTACAAATTCATGTGAAATACAGTGAACTGGCAATTTCGGTTCTCGTATTCCGTCACACCATTCTCTCTACACGATAAATTCTCCATCCAAGAGAGCGTCCACCTCGTCAATCAATCTTTTCCCTCAATGACAGCGAACACAACCGTCCGTTGTTCTGTTTCTAATTCAAAATAATACTCGTCACAGCCCTCTGTTGGCGCGCGGCGGAACTAATGAGCTCTCGAGTTTGCCCAGACAAATATGTCCTCGTTGGCATGTATTTCAATGATGACATTTGTAGATTGACAGTGGAGCACATTACAACCGAAGTCACGATGAATGTAATAGATGGCGCTGCATGAAACTTCTCCTCTCCGACATACAAATAATTTCTACAAATATTTTATTAAGTATTTTTAAGACATAAGTGTATGTGATAATGTGACTTTGGGATATCCAGTGAGCCAACATATTTAATCACTTTCCTTTTAAACTGTGCGATTTTATCGTTAAATTCCGCAGAGCCTGGGATATGATTGTATATAATTTTGCCATTCTCAAAAGGGCAGAATTACGACCTAAATTTGTTTTCCCGAATGGAATGCCAAACAGTTTGTACAAACCAGAACGAGGTAGCTTAGCAGGAGCAGTTATTTTAATTTTACTTAACAATTCTGGGCAATCCAGCCCCCTACTATTAACCAATTTGTAAAGGAACATTAAATCTAGCACTTTTCTCCTGCTGCTTAGTGAAATAAATCGAAAGAATTTCAGTCGTTTACTATATGATGTGAGTTTACGGCTTTTGGAAGAGGAATATCCTAAATGTGTTAAAAATCGTCTCTGTACCTTCTCAATTCGATTCGCATGCACCTGGTAGTAAGGTGTCCAAACCTGGGAGCAGTACTCTAGGTTACTTCTTACTAATGTATTATAGAGCAATACTTTAGTACGTGCACACCTAAAGTGCCCAGCGTTTCTTAATAGAAAACCTAACATACGAGACGCTTTTTCAATGATGTTTATGTAATGGGCATTGAAATTTAACTAACTATCTATTGTTACTCCCAGGTCACGGATTGTATCAACCTGTGATGTGCGGGTTTAGCCACACACACATATCCCTCTGCCTGAAGGGCGTGTGAGGGTTTCCTAGCTAACTCAGACGGGAAGGAGCCTAGCAGGAGCAGGGGTAAATGAGAACAGCGGTCGGATTAATATTAGAAAGTGGGTCTTGTCGCCCTTTTATTTACCAAAGATCACCCCTAACCTAGGTTATCCCTATCGCTATCGCGCGCGAGGTGGGGCGCGGTCGCCCCGGGATTTTGATACGGGGTCGGTGAGAGACGGGAACGGTGGGATTGCGATACTCCGGCTTTTAGTAACTCGGGGCAGCCAAGCGCCAGGAAGTATCGCGGATTCGGTTACGGGTTCGATATCCCGGCTTATCACTCGGGGTAGCCAAGCGCCAGGGATATCGAGGCGGTCCTACTAACTCACTCCTCAGGCAGCGCTCGGGGTAGCCAAGCGGCCTGGAAGGGGTGAGGGGAGGCGGAAGACTCCGGCAAGCTCGGGGTAGCCAAGTGCCAGGAGTCGGGATGCCACGGCTAGAACTCGGGGTAGCCAAGCGCCAGTGGCGGGGAGGAGAGGAGGGCGAGGGGAGAGAGTTGAGCACACGGCGAGCCGCTAGCTAAACTCCTGCGGTCTTGATGGTCATCTCTCAAGCCCCGATAGGGGCTCGGAGGGGCCTTCCGCGGCTGTGCCGCTTTTGGCGGGATCGGGCGCCGTCCGCAACTACGGACGGGTGTCTATGGTGGGCGTAATGCCCGTCTGGTCCGGTGGGGTCGTCTGCTTCGTCCGTCGGCGCGGTCAAGCCCTGCCGGGTGGGACTCCGTTAGGAGAGGCCCAGCGAGCGACCTGCGAGCCGACGGCACTGCAGGAACATCCTTTTGTCAGTTCAGGTGGCGGCGGGTGGATCCGGGCGGATCAGATCACGCGGCAAAGCCCTCTTGTCGGGCGGTCTGGAGTGGTAGGGAGCTATGTCCTGCAGGTGCGTCTGGCGCGAGCCGTCTGCCCGCGAGAACATAGCTCTGGCCAGTCTGGTGATGAAGTCATCCAGGTGTTCGATCTTCAGGTCACGGTGGAGCACTCGGTTGCTAACGTAGTGGTGCACGCCGGTTGCGGTGCGAAGCGCTAGCGACTGCTGCGCGCGGAGTCGTCGCTTATTGCACTCTCCCACCAGCGCGTACCACGCGGGGGCTGCATAGGTAAGCCGTGACCTGATGTAGCCCTTGTAAATGCCAATCTTGGCGGTTAAGGGGAGGGATGACTTCATCACCGGGGCGAGTAGGATCCGGGCTGTTCTGGTACTGTTGATGGTATTTTTGACGTGGGCGGACATGTTAAGTTGCCGGTCGATGGTGACGCCCAGGTACTTAACAGTCCGCAGCCACGTCAACGGGTGTCCTAGGAGGCGGAGTTCTGGTGGTTGGTTTCTCTTTGGGCTGAGGGTGATGGCCTGGGTCTTCGCCACGTTCACCCTCAGTCGCCAACGGTCCAGCCAGCTGGGGAGCGCGTCCAAGGTGCGCTGGATTTTGACGGCTGCGTGCGGGAGCTTGTACGACGTCGCGATGTATGCAGCGTCGTCGGCGTATAGGGCAAGTGTGGCCCCCTCTTCCACTGGGATGTCGTCGGTGTACCGCGCGTACAGGGCCGGCGACAAACAGCTTCCCTGGGGGACTCCGGCTGCGATGGGTTTCCTCGCCGAGAGCTTGCCTTCTACCACGGCTTGGAAGCTGCGATCGGCGAGGAAGCTGGCTATGGTGTGCACGAGCCGTCGTGGCGCCGTGCTGGTTGTTAGCTTGTAGACCAGGCCTGAGTGCCAGACCCGGTCAAAAGCCTTCTCCATGTCCAGGAGCACCGCCACCGCGTGCTCCTTTTTGTTCCGCGCCGCCGCCGCGGTGTGGAGGATCCTGGTGACCTGCAGCGTTGTGGAGTGTTCCGCCCTGAAGCCGAACTGTTCTTCGCGGGGCTCGATGTGAGGTGTCAAATGGTGGAGAAGAAGTCGCTCAAACACCTTTGACACCGAGGACAGCAGGGTGATGGGTCGGTAGCTGTCAGGGCGGAGAATGTTCTTCCCCGGCTTGGGCAGCAGTATGACTTTCCCCAGCTTCCAGCAGTTGGGAAAGTGGCAGGTTCTCCTGCGGTCTGACGGGCGCGCGGCGCTTATATACGGGCCGGCGGGTAGCGGTGCGGTGGGGCGCGGTGCCGTGCGCTGCTCTGCCCCGCTCGTCTGTCCCCGCGTCGGCGCCGCTCTGTCGCGGCGCGGCTGTGGCGGTTTCCATGACGTCACACTTCCTCCCCCGCTTTGGAGATTTTTACCTGGGGAAAAATCACCGTGAGTGCCGTGGAAATATCGGGTTTCGGTGCGGGTGGTAAAAACCTACAGTATATCACTACTGTTTAATTAAAACTTATTACTAACAACTAATCGGCGTGTTTAACTATAACCGGACAAAAAAAATAACAAAAATAAGAATAAAAAATAAAATTTTCTGTGCCCTCTATATGGGGCCGGTTGGTTTGGTCGGTCTGTTGCATTTTTAGTATGATGGCTATACGCTAAGACTTAGTTCCGTTCGGCCGTCGTTTCCTGTGTGCCGGGCGCGCGATGTTGCATTTGTTTACACTCGCTGCCGTTCGTTCGGTTAACCGATTCTGCACCTTATCTGCGCGCGCGCACGGGGTGTTCCCGCTTGTGCCGCCGTCTGCGCACTCGGCTCGTGTTATCTATTTCGACGGCCGCTCGCTGTTGTTATGCGCGTGTCGGTCGGGTTTTTCGCTTATCTATTTCTCGGGTTTTAACTTTGTATCGGATGCCCTTATTTGGTGCGTGTTTATTTTTCACTTTTTTCTTTTTCGTTTGCGGGAGCGGGTATGCGTCTTCCTCTGACGCCTCGGTTATTTTTGTGTCATTGATGCAAATCCGGTACTGACCTTTGTCTTTCCTGGCGAGAACGACTGGCGAGCTACATGTGCTATTTGACTTCTCCATCACCCTTTGCTCCGGCAAGTCTTTCTCACGGACGTTTATTATTTCTCGTTGCTTCGGGTTGCTGGGATAATGTTTCTGTTTTATGCTATGCTGTACTTTAATTCTGTGTTCGACCCACGTATTCCGTTTCAGCATTGCTTGGGGTGTCTCTTCCTTCAGGGCACACTTCTGGGGTAATAACGCCTGTTCGGCCGGCGGTTGTTTGTTGTTGACGTCGCTCGGCTTGTCTGGAGTCCTCTCGCTGACCTTTTCCTTCCCTATCTCCTCGGGTAACGGTAGCTCGTCCTGTTCGTGGACATTTTGATTGGTTGTAAGTGTGTCGGTGTCCCCTGCCCATGTTATGGCCATTCCGGCCCTTCTGAGTACGTCCATGCCGATTATTGTTCCGGCCGCGGCTGGGAGAACCCTCACCCAGTGTTTTATTGTGGCGCCTTTGATGTGTATGTCTACTAACACGGTTGTGTCGACGGTTGTTCGTGTGCCGTCGGCCAATACTACGCCCCTCTGGACTTGCTTCTCTAATGCCCCCTGGGCTTTGCATACTTCATATGCTTCCTTGTTTATATATGTGTTCGTCGATCCTGTGTCTATTAAGCAGACCCATTCCTTTCCAGATATCGAGACGTTCTCGTATCGTCGGTTGTCTTCCCGACCGTGCTCTCCGGCGGCTCCCAGGAATTCTCTCTTCCCGGTCTCGTCTCTGTCTGTCGCACGTTCTCGGGGTTGACACTCATTCCAGTTCCTCTCTACGTGTCTCGGTACTTGCGGCTGTCCCCAATATCCTGGCGGTTTATTATATGGTTGTGCTGGATAAATACCTCTTCTCTGAGGGTTGTATGCTCGGTCTGGCGCTATCTTATTATCTGACGGGGCGGTAATCCCCTCGTACTCGGCGGCTAAACTTAGTAACCCGTTTAGGTCCCTATAATCGTTTTTCTTTATGTATAATTTGTATTCTCTTTGCATATTTTCGTGAATTCGGTGAAGTTTTTCTTTCTCGGTCAGGTTCCCATGTCTACGCATGAGCGTTTGCAGGTCGGTTAAATAATCTACGAAGCTCTCTCCGCAGTCTTGCTTTCTAGCTATAATTCGAACTATGAGGTCGTCCTCGTAGTTATACGGAAAATAATATAGTTTGAAGAGTTCTAAAAATTCTTCCCATGACTTCCAAGACTTGACGTTGTTCCTGTACCAAGCTAGGGCTCTTCCTTGCAGGATCCGGGGCAGTGCGGGCAGTACGTCTTCCTCGTCAACGCCGCTGGCTGCGATCAGTTCTTCTAGCCTCTCTACGAACTCTACCGGGTTGTCAGACGTCCTGTAGGAGAGGTTCCATTCTCGGATCGCCTTATTGAGCCTGTCGGCCTTGCTTCTGCCCTGGGTGTCCACCATGGTTTCGGAAGCGGGTTTCTTTGGCGTCTTGAACACTTCGTTGGTTCTGATGGTCTCTGCCAGCAGTTTACGAATCTGGTCCACTGTTAGGCCCTCTGTATTGATGCCTCTTTCTTCTGCCTCCTTCGTGAGGTCTGGTTTGTGTAACTGGTATATCCAGGCCGTCTGCATCTGCCTGTA
This sequence comes from Epinotia ramella, assembly GCA_947578815.1. NCBI lineage: Eukaryota > Metazoa > Arthropoda > Insecta > Lepidoptera > Tortricidae > Epinotia > Epinotia ramella. The sequence goes on along the minus strand of OX388226.1, from coordinate 1,699,938 downwards.
GGGACCTACTGGTTTTCGGTGCGACGCTGGGCTATTTAGGCCGGTCTTTCTATTTCGGGTGGGCGGGAAGCGTCGCGTCTAAATTGTTATGATTAACAAACGGAGATCGGAATCGGAGTTTAAATCGTAATATTCTCAATGCACAACAAACAATCTAAACTTTCCCTGTCTCCCGGCTCCTAGAGATCTACGAGACTCCTGTATGAGTTATTACGTTGGGCGCCAAATGTGATGTGCGGGTTTAGCCACACACACATATCCCTCTGCCTGAAGGGCGTGTGAGGGTTTCCTAGCTAACTCAGACGGGAAGGAGCCTAGCAGGAGCAGGGGTAAATGAGAACAGCGGTCGGATTAATATTAGAAAGTGGGTCTTGTCGCCCTTTTATTTACCAAAGATCACCCCTAACCTAGGTTATCCCTATCGCTATCGCGCGCGAGGTGGGGCGCGGTCGCCCCGGGATTTTGATACGGGGTCGGTGAGAGACGGGAACGGTGGGATTGCGATACTCCGGCTTTTAGTAACTCGGGGCAGCCAAGCGCCAGGAAGTATCGCGGATTCGGTTACGGGTTCGATATCCCGGCTTATCACTCGGGGTAGCCAAGCGCCAGGGATATCGAGGCGGTCCTACTAACTCACTCCTCAGGCAGCGCTCGGGGTAGCCAAGCGGCCTGGAAGGGGTGAGGGGAGGCGGAAGACTCCGGCAAGCTCGGGGTAGCCAAGTGCCAGGAGTCGGGATGCCACGGCTAGAACTCGGGGTAGCCAAGCGCCAGTGGCGGGGAGGAGAGGAGGGCGAGGGGAGAGAGTTGAGCACACGGCGAGCCGCTAGCTAAACTCCTGCGGTCTGACGGGCGCGCGGCGCTTATATACGGGCCGGCGGGTAGCGGTGCGGTGGGGCGCGGTGCCGTGCGCTGCTCTGCCCCGCTCGTCTGTCCCCGCGTCGGCGCCGCTCTGTCGCGGCGCGGCTGTGGCGGTTTCCATGACGTCACAAACCTTTTCAAGTTGCGTGCCTCCGATAGTGTGACAAGTGGGTACAATGGTTTTATTACGAGTAAAAGAGATGTAAAAGCATTTCTTGGCATTCAGCGTCATTCTATTCTGGGAGCACCAATTACTCAACCTGTCCAAGTCGTCTTGAAGTAGAATACGATCAGAAGAATTTTTAATAGGTCTGATAATTTTAAGGTCGTCGGCGTACTTTATTTGACACTTGTGACCAACCCCTGTTGGTTGTGACCCGGGCACGTGCTAGTAGGTATCCGCTGATACAAACCACGCTCATGCGTGAGCCACCCACATCCCCGGGGGTTTCCATGTCTTGTCACGGAATATGCTCTTAAGTTGGTAGCCTATGCTCATCACAGAAGACAGTGGGCCTGCGTCTATCGGCCGTCGCAACAGCTTCTTTTGACACAACACCAACTGAGTTTTATATGGTCAAGTATCTGTCTCGACGAGATTTATTTGTATCATTATTAAGTAAACCTAAGGCATTTAGCTTATAAATTTGGGCTCCCCTCTCGCGATGTAACTATCAGCAAGTTCGTCTCAATACTTACTGAAATGACACTTTAGAGAGCGCGCCATAAAAAACCGTTTATCTTTGCTCTATGATAGACACAGTTGAAAGGTGGATATAATTACCATAGAGTTACAGTGTTGCTACTCGTATCTGCAATATATACATTACGCGGAAGTGTCGCGACACTCCCACCGGGAACGATTAGAGCAAGGTGGTCATCAAATGATGTGTCCATTCCCTTATCTTCGCAAGGGCTCGGACTGCTGCAGCTCGCTTATGTTTAAGTTCTCCAGATTGTTCTTCTACCGGTTGTTTGTCCTTTGTTATATAATCTTTGTCTATTATATCTGAATCCTCTTTCAGATCATTTTGAACTCAATCAGTGCACTTGATCTCACCATCTGGATCTTTACTTGTAATATTTATTGTGTCATCTGTCATTTCTACATCATCATTCCTTTCCTTTTCAGTGTCAATTGGTATTTCTGCCTGTATAACATCTGATACTACTGTGCTAGTCTTAGGCATAACTTTGGGCAGATAAGCTTCAGTAGGCATCATTTGTGTTTCAAAGTTTTCCCTAGTGTCTTGAGGTACTTCAGGAAATGGATGTAATATGCGAATTGTTGGGGATGCGATGAGGGGTCTTGAAGGATACACTTAGTAGCGGTTCAACATACTTTATGAGTTCACAAGTACAACTCTCTCGTTTGATCTCCTCGTTACAATAAGTTATTCTATATACATAACTAATCTACGCAGGCAGGCGTTGGCAGGAAATCCCTTATCTGGTGGACGGCATTTATCTCTCTTAATTAATATTCTACTCGCATAATCTATACATACGTGTAGATGAGCTACCACACTTCTTGACTTTCGCTGTCTTCTACCTCTAGATGGTATAAATGCGCAATAGATAGTGCAAAGATCGTATCCCCTACTTTGACTCGCGCTACTCTAACTAAACTGTCGGATCATTGTACCAAGGAAATTATTTTTCCTACTTTCCAGCCTTCTGGATTTTTATCGCCTTTAATCTGAACTATTTGGCCTTCTTTTGGGATAAATTTTGAAAGTAACACGCGGTTGTTTAAGTGAATGATTATATCTCTCACGCAGACTTGGTAAGTAGTGATTACAAAACATTTCCTAAACTCCTTTAGTATTATACGAGCTTTTCTCCAGCCTTGGATCAAATTGGTATTTGTTAAAGTGTTTTGTAACACCGCATCATTATCTGCAGTTTCTAGCGTAATGCTAGCCTGCTTGCAGAAAATCAGACGGTTAGAAACTGCAGATAATGATGTGTTGTTTTTGTTTCCTTTATTTAGGCAATATACAGTCGATACAGAAATGATGTTTAACAAATTATACTACTAATATTATAAATGCGAAAGTTTGGATATTTAATTTAGATGTTTGGATGTTTGTTACACAATCACGTTTAAAGGGATCAACCGATTTGAATGAAATTTTCCACGAAGATAGTTTATAGCCTGGATTAAAATATAGGATAGTTTTTATCCCCGGTCCACTCAGACGAAATCGGGCGGAAGCTAGTTTTATATAAAATACATTGAGTGTCGTACGTAGAATTACATAAATATTTTAACTTAATGTAGTTCAAGTTCAAGATAAAAGTGTTTATTGCCAGAACATAGATAGATTATAAAACAGATCTTAATGTAATAAGGTATAAAGTACTTATGTGCTACCAACTTTGGGCATGGAATTTTCTATTTATTTTAACATCTAACATTAGTCTTCTTACAATATTATCAAAGTTACAACATTATTACTATTATTAGCCCACATTATTTAAAGCTAAGGATTAACTTTTCTACAATGTCTTGTTATTGTTATAATTTATGTCAATTGATGATTGAATCCTGATGAAAATATTTTTACATTTATTTAAGTAGCTACTCATTTATAGAGTAAAAAAGTTTACTTAATAGCCATTTAAATTAGCCAGATGGGATTTTTTATATAGTTTTTTGTAGCTTAGTGCAAGAGCGGTAAGAAGTGTAATAATTCGTAAATCGAGTGCACTCTTGGCTATTTGTTCCACAGGGAAAACACCATATGTATTCTTATACTTCTCATTCTAACAGTTAGCTGTCTCTTACTAGACGCAAGTCACGCATCGTGTGGGCATGGAACATGTCAGTTGTAAACGCAGGCACGCATTCACAACATGCGCATGACATTAAACTGATATACAACGTGTCCCAAAACTCAACGATAAGCCGTCACCAGAGGATGGAGCTCCTTATGATTAGTCGAGAAAAAATAAGGAAAAAAATATATCTCAATTATTTTAGAAATTACAGAAAAAAAATGAAATTCATCGAAAATCGACATCCCTAATGGTATTTTTAACGACCATGTCTACAAATATTCAAATATTACTGTTTTTTTTTTGTTTTTGGAAACTTAAGTAGCCCTGCTATCTAACACAGTTCTTAAAAATACCAAAATACATGTAGTTTTTACACAAAAAATAATCAAAATTCATTTTGTCCCTACAATTTTGAAAGATTTTTTCTTACAGTCCACTTTCTATCATCATGGTGTAAAAAAATAGTATCGACACCACTATGGCAGTTATTTTCAAAAGTTGACGCAACTAACCAAGATTCCAAAATGGTATAATACTTTGGGAAACCTAGTCACAACAAAAAACAACGAATTTTTAAACAAGAATCGACATTATTTAATGTTGGCGGTAATCACTTTTACTGTACCCAAAAAAGGATTTTTGTTGTTGAAAAATGTTGAATAAATGCAAAGAAATGGTACAAATTTTTTTCATTTTTTTTAATTCATTTACTACATTATTAATACTACAGTAAATGTTCAAATTGCCTGCCACCGGCATTAATACAGACATGACATCGCCTTAGAAATGATCGTTTTATCCGTCGTGCATATCTTCTACCATTGATATGATCCGCAGCTTGTGTGATTTTTTGGCGAAGCTCGTCCAATGTTGCTATGGGTTTTGAGTAGACTTTGTCTTTAAGACAGCCCCAGTAGAAGAAGTCCAGGGGGTTCAGGTCGGGCGAACGGGGTGGCCACAAGATAGGACCAAGTCGCCCGATCCAACGCCCTGGATACTCTTGGTTTAAGTATTGTCGCACTGCACGGGCATAGTGAGCTGGGCAACCATCATTTTAAAACCACATGTTTTGTAAATCACGTAAAGGCACGTCTTCTAATAATTCAGGCAAGTCGTTTTGTAAAAAGTTCAAATAGCCATCACCATTAAGGTTTCCTTGTAACTCAAAGGGTCCAATTACATTTCCATTTAAGATGCCCGTCCATTAGTTAACCTTGAATTGATACTGAGATTTGTCTTCTCTCATCTTCTTGTTTAAAAATTCGTTGTTTTTTGTTGTGACTAGGTTTCCCAAAGTATTATACCATTTTGGAATCTTGGTTAGTTGCGTCAACTTTTGAAAATAATTGCCATAGTGGTGTCAATACTATTTTTTTACACCATGATGATTGAAAGTGGACTGTAAGAAAAAATCTTTCTAAATTGTAGGGACAAAATGAATTTTGATTATTTTTTGTGTAAAAACTACATGTATTTTGGTATTTTTAAGAACTGTGTTAGATAGCAGGGCTACTTAAGTTTCCAAAAACAAAAAAAAACAGTAATATTTGAACATTTGTAGACATGGTCGTTAAAAATACCATTAGGGATGTCGATTTTCGATGAATTTCAGTTTTTTTCTGTAATTTCTAAAATAATTGAGATATATTTTTTCCTTATTTTTTCTCGACTAATCATAAGCAGCTCCATCCTCTGTTGCCGGCTTATCGTTGAGTTTTGGGACACGTTGTATACCCAAAACGAATAAAAACATTTTTTTTTAAGACAACCTCGGTGGCAAACAAGCGTACGGCCCGCCTGATGGTAAGCGGACACCGCAGCCTATAGACGCATGCAACTCCAAAGGAGTAACATGGGCGTTGCCGACCCTTGATATGTTTGAGGATTCGCCCTCGCTCTCAACACAACGCATCCTCGGGAGCTCTGGCGACCTTGCTCACCTCCAGGAACACAACACTACTACAGAGCAAGTAGAAGTGTCATTATGGCTGTGGTCTTCTGCAAGGCGGAGGTACTTCCCCAGTTGGGCTGCTCCACATTCGAGCGGGATGACATTTCGCTGTGCCCTACCTCACAAAAACAATAATAAATATTCGAAATAAATCCACTACTACTTGTTGTGACTTTTTACATGATTGCTCAAATTACTCGGATGAGAAAATTTCTTATTACATATTATACAGGAGTAGGTTTTATACCCGTGTGTAGTCGTTTATGTTTATTGAAGTGACTGTAATCCGCATACGATTTATCACATATGTCGCAGATGAACGGCTTTTCTCCGGTATGAGTTCGTCTGTGTCTAATTAAATGCGCCGATTGCGTGAATTTTTTATTACATGTTTCGCAGGAGTGGCGCTTTTCTCCCGTGTGGATTAGTTCATGAATCTTTAAATAACGTAAATGTTTAAACTTATTATTACATATTCTGCATGAATACTGTTTTTTATCAGAATGAGTTCGTTTATGAGTATTTAAACTAGACGATTGAGTAAACTTTTTTTTACATATGTCACATGAGAATGGTTTTTCACCAGTGTGCATTAGTATATGAGTTTTGAGGGTATTCAACTGCGCAAACTTTTTTTTACATACTATGCAGGAATAAGGTTTCTCTCCAGTGTGACGTCGTTCATGAATCTTTAAAGTAGATGAGCACCTGAAAGCGGTTTTACACGTTTTACAAGAATAAGGCATTTCTCCTGTGTGGACTCGTTCATGCAACTTTAATTTAGACGATTCGCTAAACTTTTTTTTGCACGTTTCACAGGAGTAGGCTTTTATTCCCGTGTGTATTCGTTTATGTTTATTTAAGTTACCGGAATCCGCAAACGATTTATCACATATGTTGCAGGTGTACGGCTTTTCTCTAGTATGAATTCGTTTGTGTCTAATTAAATGCGCCAATTGCGTGAACTTTTTATTACATGTTTCGCAGGAGTGGCGCTTTTCTCCCGCGTGGATTAGTTCATGAATTTTTAAATAACGTAATTGCTTAAACTTATTATAGCATATTTTGCATGAATACTGTATTTCATCAGAGTGAGTTAGTTTATGTGTATTTAAATGAGCCAATTGGGCAAACTTTTGTTTACATATATCACACGAGAATGGTTTTTCACCAGTGTGCGTTAGTTTATGATTTTTGAGGACACTCAAATGCGCAAACTGTTTTTTACATATTATGCAGGAATAAGGCTTCTCTCCCGTGTGTCGGCGTTCATGAGATTTTAAAGAAGATGAGAACCTAAAAGTCATTTTACACGTTTTACATGAATAAGGCATTTCTCCCGTGTGGACTCGTTTATGCGACTTTAATTTATTCGATTCACTAAACTTTTTTTTGCACGTTTCACATGAGTAGGGTTTTTCTCCAGTGTGGACTCGTGTATGTGTCTTTAAGCCCCCCGTAGTAGTAAATCTCTTTTTGCATATTTTACAGTCATACGGTTTTTCTCCAGTGTGAACTCGATTGTGTATCTTTAAATTAAAGAAAGAGTTAAATTTACTTTCACACGTATCACATGAGAACGGCTTCTCTCCCGAGTGAATAAACATGTGTGCCTTTAAATTACCTAATAATATAAACCGCTTGTTACAAATTTCGCAAAGGTGCGGCCTTTTTACCATGAAAATGTGTTCATTTTTATTTAAATGACCGTAAATTTTAATATGACGTATTAGACAATGTTTTCGTTGGTAGATTTTGCCGCAAGTGTCGCACTGGAAAGTGTTAGTGGCGGCATGTTGGTAGTCGCCGTGTCCCCGCGGCGGGGCGGCGTGTGGAGCGCCCGCCGGCGCGCGCGGGGCCGAGGCGGGCTCGCGGCGCGGGGCGGGGACGCGCTCGAGCCGCACGGAGCACTCCCTAAACAGGAGCCGCGGCCCGCATTCGGACACCACAGGCGAGTCTGAAATAGAACAGTCAGTCTAGCGGCAACTGTTACCATACACGCATAATGAATAAACTACCAGAAGCCATATTAAAAAGTCACATTCAACTTATATTGTTTTTCGATTTCCGCAATTATTACTCATTAAATACAACCATTTCAACGTATTTCATAGCATATATTACGTATTCACTAATCACGACGTGTCGAGCCGTTCTCGGCTCTAGTCGTCAACGGGTAGACCGAAAAAAATAATACTTCGTGCAAACCCACATAAAAAAAGACACCGAGGATTTTACTTTTTTGATATGTTATTAATAATTCCATTGTGTATACAATATGTGAAATTCAAAAACACTCCATGCACAGATTTTATCTGGGACGACCAAAATGTAGGCTCATGGGTCGTTTAAGAAAAGTAAAAATTCGACCAACGTTAAATAAGATTTATGAAGTATAACCTGTATAACGTGGCCAGTTATTGAAGGGTGGCCAGTAATTAACACCTTATACCAAAAAATACTCTGTTATAGGTGATTGAGTTCATTTTTAATATGAGGTGGCAATTGGCAATTTACCCTACCTGATGGAACAAAAATATTGCAGGAGTGACGTAATAGTTATTTACGATACAAGTGCCGAAAATAGGAAATTCGCAACGAGTGGAGATAAATTAAAACACGACCGAAGGGAGTCAAGTAGTCCCGGTATTTTTCAAAGGACCATGATTAATTTAATGAGAGATATACCTAATGTGTCCGTATTTTGTGATGATCTGTTAGTAACGGGAAAGGACCGAAAATCTCATTTGGCTTCGTTGGCAGCAGTATTTAATACGTTAAATGCAAATGGCCTGAAATTTAATAAAAGTAAGTGTGTATTTTTTGTATTAGGACGGACCCGGATAAACTTAGGGCGATTCAGGAAATCCCGGAACTAACCAATGTGTCAGAATTACGATCCTTTCTTGGCCTTGTATTTTTTATGGCAGATTCGTAAGGAATTTAAGTAGTCTTTTATCGCCCTTACACATCTTATTGAAAAAGGGAATGCGATGGGAATGGTCGCGTGAATGTAAATTCGTGTTTAATGAAGTTAAGTCGTTGCTAACGGGCGCTGAGGTATTGAAGCATTACGACCAGGACGATCAGCTGATTGTAACATGTGATGCGTCAGCGGTCGGGCTCGGGAGTGTGTTATCGCAGCCAGCGCGGGGTGGGGGCGCGGGTGGGGAGCTCCCGGTCGCTTACGCATCCCGCGCGCTGACCTCGGCCGAGCGGCAATATAGCCAGATTCAGCGGGAAGCGCTTGCTATTATCTTTGCGGTAAAAAAATACCATCAATACCTATATGGCAGACGCTTCTTACTACGGACTGATCATAAACCGTTAGTGTCTATTTTCGGTCCGAAGGCTGGGGTCCCTTCCTTGGCTGCAAGTAGATTGCAAAGGTGGGCAGTTATTTTATCAGCGTACGATTATGATATAGAATATGTGCGTACTAACAACAATGGTGCAGACGGGCTATCGCGACTACCGTTGCCTTTCAACAAAAAAACAGACCCCGAACAGACTTATTTACATTTTGCTCGCGACGCATTTTTATTGGATTACAATATTCTCAAAAGGGAGACGTGTAAAGATCCGATATTAAGCCGAGTGGTATGTTTTGTACGGGACGGTTGGCCGGTTGACAATGAGATTCGTCAACTTCAACCGTATTTTAATTGGCGGGCTGAAATTTACCTTGAATTAGGTCTCATGTGGGGGCATCGGGTGATAGTGCCGGAAAAGTGCAGAGATCGCGTATTAAAGGAGCTGCACGAAACTCTTATAGGGATGGTTAAGATGAAGAGTCTTGCCCGTAGTTATGTGTGCCACTGTGATTTTTAAAATGAAAACCACTGCGGCTTCCGATGTTATTAGCAGATTCCGACGTCTTTTCTCGCAGTTTGGGTTGCCTACTCAAATTGTTTCTGACAATGGGCCACCATTTAACAGTGAAGCGTTTAAGTCCTTCTTGAGTTGGAACCACATTGAACAAAGTTTGACAGCGCCTTACCACCTATCTTCAAATGGAGCCGCAGAAGTTGCAGTCCGCTTATGCAAAACTGTAATTAAAAAAGCCTTAAGCGATGGGGTGGACGTGGAGACGGGCTTAGATAGGTTTTTGTTGTTGTATAGGACTACAGAACACGCGACTACCGGAGAGAGTCCCGCCATGCTTTTACAAAACAGGTCGTTAAGGACACGTCTCGACGCGATTAAGCCGGATAGATTGAAAAGGGTGGAACAAAAACAGCAATTGCAGGTGGAGGCGGCAGGAGGAAGCTGTCGAGATTTTAGAACGGGAGATGAGGTTTATGTTAAGGATTTCCGTCGAGATCGGGCAGGGGACTGGACGCCTGGTCAGGTAGTTCAACGCGTTGGTTCTACCAACTATCGTCCTTAGGCATTCCTGTGACGTCAGTTGGGGATACAACAGGTTCGGTAGGTGCGGATAGTCCAAACGATATGGCCGGCAGTCAAATAGCGGCACCTGGCACAGATGTTATAAGTAGCAAGGGAAATGAGCCAGCTAGAATATCTACCAACTTGACGACTGGCGAGCCTTCAGCTCGGAGCGAGCCTTCGGCTCAGATTGGGCTTCCAGCTACAGATACTCCGAGTGGTGTTGGCGACATATCTACCAAGGGTCATTCACCACAACATATCCCAGTTCCTATACCACCTATGTTATGTCAAAATCGCCCCAAGCGGGATAAACCAGTTGTAAAACGTTATGGATTCGAATTTGATCAAATATGTTGTGATATCTGTCTTTGGACAAACATAGCATAACTAAGGATATTTTCAATGATGTTTATTATTAGCGCTGACTTAGTAGTAAGATGTATTAGCATAAGTAGGTATATACAAGTGTTCATTAAGTGGTGAGGTGTTATATATGAATAAGAGGGTAGCATAAGAAATGTCAGCTGTCACGCGTCTGTCGCGAATATACGTTGCATGAGTCTCAAGAGTGTGTTTAATTGCTGCTTATTTATCAGTCAGCTCACTAGGGTATTTTCATTATCAAAATTAAATGGGTAGTATTTAAACGAGTGACTGTAAATTCAAGTTTTAAGTGTCAAAAATAATTAATTTACGTTATAGTATTACTAAGTGAGCGACTGACTGCGAGTGACGAGAAATCAACAGAACAGCAACTTACAAACATTTATTGGAGTTACTTAAAATACAAAATGAGAAGCTTCAGAATATTTGAGCGACATAATATTTGTTTGAGTGTCAACATTATACGTCCTGCATTTTTTTCAATATTTGGCAAATGATATATTACGAGAATCGTAACATATCGTGTCATATACTCGTAATATATCATGGACTTCCGCAAAGTAACGCCTGATTCAATAAATTATTTGGCAAATGTTTTGTTTTATACTGAGCGGCATTTTATCTTAAATAAAGTGTTTCGAATACAAAAACCACTTTTAAAAATACTATAATGAGCAGAGGTTTTTCCGCTCTTATAAATATAAAAAAACAACCTATCCGCGAGCTATTTCTAGTCGCTGACTTAGTAATGTAGTCGCACGGATAGAATTTTAATATCTGAAATGGATTAATCACAACCCACTTTTTGTAGGCTCGTTCTGGATTTTATTATTAATCAATATTCGTCATTAGTTTAGTTAATTTTTCGCTTACTCAAATTCATACCGCTCAAGTTATTAAAACAGTATGTCCATCATCAGTCGCTAAGTTTTCTTTTATTCGATCGTTTTATAATTTCCCAAATTAAATTAACAAACTATTTTTTATATACTTTTTACTAAAAGAAATACCGATATAACACTTTTTTGTTACAAAAACAAGATTTATATTAATTTGAAAATTAAAATCGTAGTTTTATTATCTGTTTCCGTAACCGAAAACGCCAACCGCCATTTTGTCTTCTGTGAGTGACGTCAGAACAACAAATGCAAAAATCAGAAGGCGTAGATAAGGTACGCCACGAGACCCGCTCTCCCGTCTTCGCCATCCAGCCACCACCAGCCACCCTCCTCGAGTCATCGCCCATCTGGCCGGAGGGCGACCAACGCTACGTTTGCCAAGCCGTGGCCTTTAGTAATTCATCATCATCATCATATCAGCCGAAAGACGTCTTCTGCCGGACATAGGCCTATGTCATAAGCCTAGCCCTTAATTTGACAAATAAAAAAAAAATCGTGCGTTCCAGTCTTGGCTGCACTGAACAGAGCACAAAAAGTAGGTCTTGAAAAAAATGGAAAAAGGTGCCCAAAAAAATTGTTGATTGTGTCATACACTGCCAAATTAAGGGCTAGTCATATCATAAGTGTACAAAGTTTTAAGAAGAGGTAGGTAGGGGGGTTCGCAGATTCGTCGTTACGATTGGACGTGTTTACAATTATTGTAATAAATAAAATCGTGCGCAAAAATATTGACCTCAATCAATCATAGATAAACTTTTTGTTCTCTGTGAGGTACTGTAAAAATGAGTGATAGCAGCCCCTTTAGTCGCGAGTGCCAAAATACATCGCAGCCCTCCTTCGACACCCCACCCACCGCTTCCAAGGGATGAACCTGCTGATCAGCCAACAGCTAAGCAACATGAGTATCATCCGGACTCAATTTCTACATCTGACATACACAATTGGATGACATCGATTGAAAAATATCTCAATGAGAATGTACTTTTTCATCTGAAGGTAAATTGAATTCGAATCAGAAGCTGCGTATTCATAACCTTTGCCGTAAGGTAGCAAATGGGACTTCGCACATGGCAGTTCACTACCAAGGACTGCGTAAAAATTCCTCAAGGAAAAGCAAGACCTTGCAGATCGCCTCAGAGACCTAGAGTATACCGTCAAGTCCTCAGATAGGCCCGTCTCAAATGCCCTCTCTTTCTCATGGTCAAAAATATTCGAACAGTTTGATTCAACCAAAAAATCTGAGCTCTGTAGCAATTTATCCTAATGATAAACTGAAGACGAGCGAGGACACGAAAAAATTGGTCCAAAAAATAATTAAGCCGGAAGAGATGAAGCTTCATGTTAGAGGTCTACGCAAAGTCAAGAACGGTGGCGTTATAATCAGCACAGACTCTAAAGATGACATTGAAAAAGTCAAGCAAACTTTTCAAAATACTACCTCAGAACTCACCATTGACGAGCCCCATAAACGCAAGCCCAAAATTGTTATTGTTGGCGTACCTTCAACCATGCCTGAACAAGATGTTTACAAATGCATAAATTGTTGTTATAAATATATTAAACTAAGTGATGATTTATGCAATATTGACTATGACTGAGTTTCCAATTATGCTGACGCTCACAATGCAATGTCGTGCCTAGTTGAACATATCAAATACCTATGTAATATCAAGGAAAAAAAAATGTTTTATAGTATTATTTTAATATTGTAATATTAATTCGTAGTAGTGTATTAATTGTAAACATTTACTTTGTAACTTGCAATGTAATTTGTGCACGTTTTAACTACTCCTCTGATTGTATGATTTGTTAACTAAGTATTTAGGCAATTACACGAACTCCTTCAAAGCCTGAGATACAGGAATTTCCTAGTTCAGGATCAAGTATTATTTCATAGTTAGCGCCTAGGTTATAACTTCCTAACTATTTTGTACTAGTCAATAAGAATGATATTGTATTATATTATGAATAACTTGATTTTCAATTGTTAGTTCTTTTTTTTGCCTGAAACACAGGGTATCCTAGCTCAGGCACGTGTTATTTGCCTCTAATAGTACGCTCCTAGTCTATAGTAAAACTGATGTACTTTATGCTTTATCAATAAATTATGTTTATGTTTTTATGTTTATGTTCTGTCCGTTTTTCGCAAAACGCAACTTCATATCAAACGATGACGCTTGAAAATTGTGACGTCACTAACAGAAGGCAGCCTCGCGTATCGTGACGTCACACACTGTTTGCGTTTTCTCTCTCTAACAAGCAATATTAAAACGGTTGTAGCACCGTAATTCTTTGAGATATCTGAATGGGATTTTCGTCTCTAGGCATATTTTTTGCCTTCTTTCTTTTGGAGTAATAATAGTGTTCGAGTCTACACCCCTATTGTGACAAACAAAATAATAACCTACCATTGTTCGCGATATTCCTCCTGGTGTCTTCCTGCTCCGTGCCTGTAGGCATGTGGATATGCATCATGACATGTTTCATCAAACTGGACTTCAGAGTGAACTTCCTGCCACAAAGATGACACAACGGTTCCTTCTCACAGTCAACTGACGACTCGTGTGTTCCCTCTTCTGCATAAGGTTCTCTGTCAGCATTAGTGGTCGTGTCCTCGGGGTGGGTGCGAGGGCTCCCCGGGCCGGCTCGCGGCGCCTCTTGGAGCGCCACGCGCTCGACCCGCACGGAGCACTCCCGCAGGGCTCCGCCGCGGCCGCGCGCGGGCGCCGCCTCCGGCACCGCAGCTGATGCCTGGCTTACTTCTCTGTCACTGGCTGCGACATTTAACATACAAACAAAATAAAGGTTAGCTGGAAGAATCGAGAATTATTTCGTACAGAATGTGACATTCATATGATAAATACTAGGAATAAATTTAAATTGATAGCAGTAAGTACTAGGTTAAGTAGGGTTCAAAAGTCACTCACACAAAATAGAGCAAATTACAGATAGGACGAATATTTAACAGATTATGACATAATGACGACCGCTTTAGCCTAGTTGGTAGTGACCCTGCCTACGAAGTAAGAGGTCCCGAATCCCGGTAAGGGCATTTATTAGTGTGAGGAGCACGAATATTTGTTCCTGAGTCATGGATATTTTCTATGTACTTAAATATTTATTTATCTATTTAAGTATGTTTATCATCGTCTAGTACGCATAGTGGAGTGTTTTGAACAAACTCACGGGCAAAACATCAGCACCACGAATGACCCCTGCAGTTAAGCCGAACGAAGTCGCAAACAGGATAGTTTCCATTTCTAGAGCGAAGGGCGACAAGCTTGAGACCAGGAAGATCAGGAAAAAAATGAAGGAACTGAAGTCTAACCTCATGGATAACTCAGAACTGGCTAGACCATTCACGGTTGATGAAACCCATCTCTCCATCAAAGGGCTAAGGCCGGGAAAGCTGCTGGTGTGGATGGGATCTTTAATGAGTTTCTGCTAAATCTGGATCCCAACGCAGTAAAATGGTATTTTCTCTTCTCTATCTCTCTTCTTTTCTGAGGTTCTCAGCTCCAACAAACTCCCCACAATCTTTAAGGAGTCGAAAGTGGTTGCGCTCTTGAAGCCGGGTAAAAGGGAGGATGACCATAATAATAACCACCCTTCTAGCTACCGCCCAATTGCGCTGCTTAGCAACAGTTACAAATTGCTGAAGAGACTAATTTACAGAAGGATATCTCCTCTCATAGACCGTGTGGTACCGGTAGAACAGGCGGGATTTAGAACAGGACGTAGCTGCACAGACCAGGTTCTGGCTCTAACAACACACCTTGAAAACGGCTTCCAGAAAGGTTTAAGGTCCGGGACGGTCTTCGTCGATCTCACTGCAGCTTACGACACCGTATGGAGAGAAGGCCTTCTGTTCAAGCTGCTGTCCGTTGTCCCAAGTTTAACCATGGCCAACTTAATATCTAACATGCTTACTGAGAGACGATTCAGAGTACACATTGGTTCGGAAGTTAGCGACATCAGGAAGCTCAGCAATGGCCTGCCCCAGGGATCCGTGCTCCTATCTTATTTAATTTATATATTCACGATATTCCAAGTACCATGGCTTGAAAGTTTATCTACGCTGACGAGATCTGTCTCGTGACTCAAGGGAAAGATTACGGAGACTTAGACCTACACTGTCCAAGGATTTGGAGGCGCTCGATGGGTTTTTTAGAACTTGGCGACAGACCCCCAGTACGAGTAAAACTGAGGTAAGCTGCTTCCATCTGCACAACCAGTCTGCCAAACATGAGCTAAATGTGCGTTTGAGAGGCTCAATAGTGAGACACAACTTCTTGCCAAAATACCTTTGCGTCACTCTCGACCGTTCCGTGACGTTTAAACAGCATCTCACGAATACAGCTCGCAAACTCCAGACTAGCAACAACATTGTTCAGAAATTGAGCGGAACCTCCTGGGGAGCTGGTGCCGAAGTGCTGCGTACGTCTCCACTATCCCTGGTGTATTCCACAGCCGAATACTGCGCACCAGCCTGGCTAGGCAGTGCCCATACCGCTAGGGTTGATGTGGAACTGAACAAAGTGATGCGCATCATGAGAAAGAACGACGCCCTATTACGAGAAGTGACCAAGATTCAGAAAAGCCCTAGCCTCCCAATTCATTTGGAGTTCACGAACCCTACCAACCACCGCCTAAAGTCCAGGAACGCTTCGTATAGCATCGCCAGAAACCTACTCGACAGCGATTTCAACCTGATGCAAGAATGGTCAAAGTTATGGGAATCTGAATTGGCGGGAAAGCTAGGCTCCAGGATCGTTCCAGGTGCCACAATAGAGGGGTCAGATCTCCCAAGACGACACTGGTGCAATATTAACCGGCTACGTACTGGCCACGGCCGGTGCGCTCAATATAAACATTGTTGCGGTTGGGTGGAGTCACCAGCCTGCCCCTGCGGTGCCGACATATAGACCATCCGGCACATCATCCAGCACTGCCCCTTAACGCGCTAATGGCCTAAACTTTAAAAATCTTTAAATCTTTTAAATTTGTCATCCTGTTCGCCATACGATTAAATAAAAAAATAATAAATAAAGTACAAACTTTGCTTAGTTTGGGATTAGGTCGATTTGTGTAAGCTTGTCCCCTAATATTTATTATTTTATTTATTTATACCAGGCGGGTTCTTGATTGCGAACGTGTGCAAGCTTTGTTTTTATAAATTACAATCATTAGTGATGGATTATTGGTCACACAAATATGTTTGGGATATATATTTAAGAATTGTAACCCGGCTCCATGGCCAGTCCCGTCGCGTCAACGCATGTAACACATTCCTACTTAATGTGTCCTATCTCAATCTATTATTTACTATCCAAGGTCAACGTTACATAACCTCCTAAATAATTATTGGAGCGATAACTTGTAATTTTATTGTATATTCTTGATGGACATAAGTGTATCTAGCATACATATGTGGGAAATAAATGAATTATGAATTACACACATCAGTCTGCATTGGAGAGCTACAGTATCACTAACCTGGTATGGCCCCGGCTATGTGAGGCTGATGTGTCTCCTCCGGCCCCAGCACAAGCTCGTCCTTCACCACATGGCCAGGGTACAGGCCGGCCAGCACAGCTGCCGCGCTGACTCCACTCGAGCCGGCTCTGTCCTCAGAGGGCTTTTCCTCCATGCTCAGGAGCTCTGTTTCCTCATTGAACACTGCAACAATGGGTTGATACAGTTGTGTTGGTAGGTTACTTTGCCTTGAGACTTATTTTATTTTATTTATTTAATCAAGGTTTACCAACAAATGTTTACACCAGTGCTAAACATGGTTTACATGATAATTAGTGTTAAAGAGTAGCGTAACATTTACTTAACCCGTCGAACGCGCGTCATCTGTAGAACAATTCGTAAAGGGCTTATGACCCATCTCCGCTCCCTAATTAGGATGCTAAATTCAGGTAAGGGTCCATGAGCCCCTTTCTATTTTCCGTTATCAACACACGTGTGCGTCTAGCGCGCTCGACGGGTTAAAGGTAAACACCACATGCGAAACTTGTGAAGATTACTAATCTAAACTAAAATTTACAGTAACTAGCAACAATTAATAGGTACAAACAAAGATAAGTGCTTATTAAGACAATAAAATCCGAGAGATACAATTTAAAGGTTTAAGGGTATGTCATAAATATATAACCCTAACTTCTTGGCCAATTAATTATACACAAGTCATGGAAAAATTTCACTGATTGTGTCAGAATGTACATTTCAGAAACACGCTGGGCAAAGATAGTCATCTAGAATTCTAGACTGCAAGTGTGTATGGTGTCACTCACTGGTGTCAGCAACTTTTAGTATGTAACCATGCATAAAAGTTTAGTCGGCAATAAAAGCTTGTACGTAAAAGGATTTTTTTAAAGAAACATGTTTTTTTACAGGTGACTGACACCTCCATTGGACTCTCTTTCACTTACTTACAAAGGTTGTCTGGAAGAGATCGCTCTTTAGCAATAAGCTCGCCTCTTGTTGCCTAGTATGTATGTATGTTTTATGTATAGTTTTTTCTCTTTGTGGTGCACAATAAAGTACATTATTATTACAATTATGTATGTCTTTGCCATATCTCGGAACCTTGGGATTCACGGAACTTTGGAAAGCATGCTTGGGGCCAAAGCCAACACAACAGCACAGAGGCACTTTAAGACATCAATAATCTAAAGCGAATTAAATTCCATGGTTGGTGTGACAGAGCGCGCTACAGAGGTGTCCCGTTCCCACATCAAACGGCCCACGCGCAGCGAGCGTTTGATACTAGTATAGCGTGTAATAATGGAACCAGCGGTATATTACTCTCTCTGTAGTGCAAATCAATTTGGTTATGACTGTATGCACATAATAGTACATGTCACGATACTCACCGCGGTCCGAGCCCGCAGCCCCGGGCTCTTCCTTCACGCGCGCCGCTCCCGGCGACATGCCGCCGCGACCGCTGACCTCCATTTGTGCGCCAAGCTATTTGTATGGCCGCAGTACGTATTACGGATGACGAGGTAAATATGCAAACAAATTATTAATGTAAATTCGCAATAAACTTAATTAGTCAAGTTTATTTTTCGGAAATCAGAATCGAAGTTTGACTTCCACAAATCCACACAATCAATACCAAACCAACCAAAAGTAAGACGCGGACCTGACTCATTCACCGGACCGACTGACAGTGACAGCTATTTATTAGGTTATGTTACTAACTAATAGACAAATCTCACGATAATGTTTTTTTTTTACACCCCTTGTGAAGTATTATACGATTCTCATGGTGTGTATACATGTCATGATTTGTCAGTCCCAATTCATCAGACGCTGACTAATTGTTATTGACTGGAGGCATGTTGCGCTGCTGATCCAACTATCAAACGAGTTGTACTGAGAAATTGCATGCAGATGTGGTCGGATTGTTACATCCATACCCCGTTATCAGTGTTGCAGATCCATTGAAACTAAGGCATAGGGTTGTCGCACAATATCTATTTTATGGTCAATGTGACATGTGACATTTTGGTGTACAGGCTTTTGCTTAAAGAGCCTTTTTGCAGGTAAAATAACAGATTTATATAAAGATAAAGTTAGTTTATTTTTCAAGTAGGCATATTACAATGCACTTATGAACGTCATACGAAGGTAAAATCTTTTCAAGAACAATATATCTTATAACTAACAGACATTAAAGACATGCCTACCTATAAGTATACTTTCATTAGTTGTCTTAATAAATTATTAAGAGTTTTTCTAGGTTAGCTGGCGTTAAATTTTGTCGTCTATTACTGTTTATCCATTTTAAATATGAAAACGTTTGCTCCACTTCTACAGATGTAATTGGTAAATACTTCAGGCAATTATAATGTTCCACGGTGTTTTGTTAATGCATTTTGTAATTTCAGCTTCTTCATTATTAAGTAACTTGTAAATGAATTTTGACAAATAAATGACGCCGCCTACTATGGAGTTAAAAAAAGAATAAAACCTTTTTTAATTACGGGTTGATAAGAGATTTCATTTTGTTAAAAACTTAATTTATATCGATTAAAAAAAGGTGCATTAATTTATATATACCTAGAGTCACATGTTAAAAATAATAAACGTGCAGTGCCAACCCTAGCGTTTTCAATGATTCTGCAACACTGATAACGGGGTATGGTACATCTGTACGACACACCCAATTATGACTTCGACATGTAGTAATGAAAAATTGTGGTAGAGTCACATAAATTAATCTGTAAAACCCTTCTGTCAATATCATAATTGCGTGTTATGCATGGACCATACCATTGGCATAGACCTATAATACTAGTATTAAGTATAGGTCCATAGTGGTTATGTTCTTTACAGTAATTTTCCTTTTTTGTATTATACTAGTTAAAAGATACGTTGTGTGGACTTTTCAGATGTAATACGTACACACTGGACCTCCAATTCAATTTTAAGCCGGCTGTACACATTGGGCCAACGTTGGCGCGTGAGCAGATGCAGCTATGCGTTAGAGGAAGAGGGCTTTATTTCGTTCTCATGCTGTGTACACACCAAGCCAACGAACGCCAACGAACGATTTTCGGTGTTGGCGGTCGCACGCTCGTTGGGTCTCGTTAAGGTGTGTACACAACGAACGACAACAAATGGGTTTCGCTGGCCTTCGTTGGCTGTGTCTGGACGGATTAACAAACGCCAAACATTTTTTGTTAGCCTGTGCCGGCGATCCGCAGCGAGGCGGCAACATCAAAGAATTTGAAGCAATCGGCCCAACGTGGTGTGGATTGGATGCCGAAGGCCAACAAACGAATGGTCCAATTGCTATTCAGCAACCATTCAAAATCTTCAGAGAACATTGAATTTAACGTTGTCAATTAAACGATACTCTTTTTCTGCAATTATTTTACTTCCACTGTAAACATTTCTGCTATTAAAATGTGTCGTTGTCCACCATCTCCGCCTTCATTTCTGTTTTTTTCCTTTTGTTAACTCGTTAGGATATAGAAAACTAGCAATTATATTCACTGTGTCGTCGTCCATGATCACTATGTGGTTATTGAACCTCTCTCTCTCTCTCTACTCTCCTCTCTACTCTCTCCCTCGACTACTAACGTTGGCTACCGCACGACGCACGTTCGTTCTGGACGCATCTTCAAGAACCAACGAACGTGCGGGAGCGTGCGAATATCTCTTGTTGGTGTTCGTTGGTCTGGTGTGTACGCAGGCTTTGCCTGCGTCAATGATACCGCCACGCAGCGGATTGCCGGCACACGCTAACGAACAATCATAAAACGGTCGTTGGCGTTTGTTGAATCGTCCAGATAGGGCCAACGAAGACCGGCGAAACCCATTCGTTGGCGTTCGTTGGCTTGGTGTGTACACACCATCATGCGTTTGCATAGCTGCATCCTGCTCACGCGCCAAGAAGGCCCTATGTGTACAGCCGGCATTAGAGTTGTAAAAAAACATGAAAGTCTATTTTGTCTTTGGTATCCTGTCCTGCCTGTGTCATCCTGTGGCTATGGTGATTGTTTTGTTTGTCTAGTTTACGCTAAGTTGTTTTTTGGGATTTCACTTCAGAAGTATTGCATAATTCAACAAATACTTGTATATTTTTTTATTGCATTTGTGCGTAGGTACTTCGTTATCCACAACACTGTGTTAGGAACGGAGAGAAGTGGTCGCGGCGGCATGTCGGGGACGGCGCGCGTGAAGGAGGAGCGCGGGGCTGCGGTGTCGGACCACGGTGAGTATGGCGGCATTTTATGTCACAATCATCATCATCAACAACTTCTACTGTCCATCAATGTATTAAGTTAGTTTTCAAGTAGGTATAAACTTTTCAACTTGTAATCATTTTTCTTACTCCTCCGAATGTAATAAATATTTAACTTATTAGGCGTAGCCTAGTGTGGCGACCCCTGCTAACTATGTTACAGAATGTGTTTAAATAAATAACTATTACTATTACTATCAACTAGTTATAAGGCAGGCTCCTTAACTTAGATTAGTAGTTAAGACTGTAATTCAACCCAATTTTTTTTATACGAAATAAACAGAATCTATTTTTTTTTATCATTAAAGCCGTAAGACGTCAACTGCTAGACATCGGCCTCCCCCATAGTGGGCTATATTGGTTACCTTGGTTTGGCTGTGGATAGCCTCATTTCTGATGCGAGCATGCAGAGAAACTCCCAGCATAGCCCATCCAGTGCCTTTGGGTGACTTTGAGCCTTATGACAATACCAATAACAAATAGTCATGTACAGATCTCAACTTGTATTACAAAGAGATTATATATAGTTTGTGATGTGATGTTGTGAAGGGACGCCTGGCCGGAAGCAGGCGGGCTGTCGATGGGTTTTTGCGTTCATTCAGCCCCATTCCCTAGGGTTGGAGCCTCAGGTTACTGCCCCGGTGGCGTTCCCACTTCAAACTCTTCCATTCTTCTCGTTTTCCTGCAGAACAGAAGGACATCTTTAAGGCTGACATCCCTCAATTCCCTCTCCTCTAACACATCTTCACCGAATGTATTAAACCGCGGTGCCGCGTACATTATATATATAGTTTACTCGGTCTACTAGTACAATCGCTCAAATGTACTAGTTCAGTCTTTTAGTTCACTAGTACACTAAGAAATCAAGTCTGTTCATGCTCCTTTGACTGAATGAATCGAATCAGATATTGTTTTGGTGTCAGTGTCACTGCTCGCTCTTCCGCTCGGTTCTCGCTCCGGGTGAACTAAACATACTAGAGAGCAGAAACGTTGCGGAATAGTTTGGTCTAGTACAATGTCGGGAATTAAGTCTTTTTAGTTCTTAGTACATGTACTACACAAGCCTAGTTTACTGTTGACTGACTGTTACTAAGTATTATGTATATATATATAATAGTATATATATATTATATATACATATTCTGGCAACCCTAGCCATGTAAACATGTTTGAAGAGAGCTCTTTATATTTAAAACAAAATAAAATAGTTTAAGTGACATTTTTAAAGTGTTAAGTGTTCTAAGCAGTTCAGCAAACGTACGTACATGTTGGAAAATCATCAGACTGTACCACACTGCACTCCACTATAGGATTGGATCACTCATAACACTTCACAGCACACGTAATTATCACCGTTTTACATTCAAAATCGTAATTATATCCCGTTATCTGCCTAATAAATACGAATCAGACGGCTGCATGCACGTCAAAGCACTGACAGTCAGCTGTGAATGACATTCGAGCACTGATACCAACACTAAGAACTAGAAATAGTGTTACCAGCAGAAAGTTGCGTTCAGAAACAAGAGAGCGTTAATGTCATAATCGATTGCGATCGATGAAATAGTCGATAACTACGCTCAATAGTTCTCGTCATTTGCAAGGACATCTAGTGGCGCATCTCCTAACTTGCAAGTCCTGCATTTAGCATCACCGCTAACAACTGTTAGTTCTCACTGTAATTGAGGACGTCTATTATATTAGAGACAAACAAGTCACATAATTAGAAGTGATTAGATGTGTTTTCAACAATAACACGACATAAATATGAATTGCCTGGCGTGCCCCGAGCGATTAATCAGCACTGAAGCACTAATATGCATAATGTGCAATGATACTTATCACTATAAGTGTCTCAATATAACAACAGCTAAATTTATGACCGGCAATTATGCCATGAAAAATGCCTGGCGTTGTCCGCGCTGTATGAACGTCACATCTCGACGCAAAAACGACAACACTCCAGCCCGCTCACAATTAGAACAATCGTTACTTGATAGTTCGGCAATGCTAGTCGATGACTCTTTACATGAACAAAGCCAAGCAGGCGATACCAGCATTTGCGACCAAACTCGTCAACACTCCCTGGATAGAAACCATACTGGATTACCGGAACAAGTCAATCACGGCTCAGACTCACCCCCAGATAACGTGCAACCGGTATCGATGGATGCTAAGCTCATTCTCGCCGAGCTGACAGCATTCCGAGTACATGTTACCAGTTTACTACAAAGTCAAAATGATCGCCTTAACATATTTCACGAAACTCTTACTGATTTGACTATAAATCACAATGCACTCAGAGCTGATTTGAATGAGTTGCAAGACACGGTGGAAAACATTGCTGATGACCATAATAGCATAAAAACTGCCCTAGATCTGAATAATAAACGCATTGAAGTTCTTGAAACAAGCAATTCTTTATTGAATATCCAAGTATCGGCTATCATTGCCACGTACAATCAGACAGGAGCTACGGACTTAGCGGACTGTCATGCTATCGCGACTCCAGCAAGCGAATGCGACAAAACCCACAAAGTCTCCCGCAACCTTGTGCGCAACCAAGCGCCCGTCAACCCTACGCACGTTAGCCCTGCGCCCGTCAACCCTGCGTCCGTCAGCCCCGCGCTCGTTAATCCGGCGCCCGTCAGCCCTGCGCCCGTCAACTCGGCGCCCACCAGACGTCAGGCGCCCCATGAAAGATCAACCAAACACAGCCGTAAAACTAAAAGTTCAGGTTTGCAAAATAATGATAGTCAAAACCCCAGCCGCCCCTTCCGATCCATTATCAGAGCCACTGGCGATACGGACCCTAACATAAAACTTGTAGAACCTGAAAAGCACATACATGTATGGAATTTCCATCCTGATACTACTGAGCAAAATGTATTAACCTACTTAGACAAAAAGCGCCCGGGCAAATTGTATACCGTGAAAAAGCCAGAACAATCGCACACCCACAATTGCTTTATAATATCCGTGCCCCATACTGAATACAATTTCTTCATGGCTCCTGAAAACTGGCCTAAAGATACCATAATGCAAGAATGGCACGCATATAAACGGAAAAATAATAAACGCAATGGCGGGAGAACGTTTTTTCGTTCCGAAATCTCCTAAACCACGCAGAGTTAACTTGTTTTACCAGAATGTAAGGGGCCTGAAAGGAAAACTAGCCCAAACAAGAAATGTGCTCATCACATTCAACACCGATATAATTGCGCTAGCTGAAACTCGATTAGACGACACGGTACATGACTCGGAATTGTTCCCTCCTGATTTCACCGTACTGCGAGCCGACCGTCGCGGGCGCGGCGGCGGCGGCGTCCTATTAGCCGCCCGCTCGCCTTTTCAACTCCAGATGCTGGACTGTGGTGCGCCATCTGAAGACGAAATCGTTTGTGCGCAAATAACTAAAAGTCACCTGCGATTTATTTTGTGTGTAGTGTATCTCGCACCAAATGTTCAACCAACTCGATACTACTCCGTTTTTAATTGTATAGAACGCATAATTTCTGAACATTCTCTGCCCACAATCATAGTAGGCGATTTTAATTTATATTCCACTTCAAAAATTATTCGTAAGGATTTTGAATTGCTATTATCTTATTGTAATTTAAAGCAGCAAAATAGCATTGTAAATAGTCTCGATCGTATATTAGATTTAGTTCTTACAAATAATGACATTCCAGAGGCATCAGTAACAGAAGCTGTCGCTGGCCTGGTATCATCGGAGAAGCACCACCTGCCTCTTGACATAACCCTCACGTGCACCACCCTGTTCACTATCCCAACACCCATCACAAATAACGATGATATTAATGTCTCGAGTATTCCCCGTAATTACAGAAAAGCTAATCTACCCCTACTCTATCATAGGTTGTGTAATGCTGTGTGGTCGCCGTTATATACATGTAACACCATTGATGACTGTGTCAAATGTCTCTATACCATAGTGAATGATATAATCTCGGAATGTGTCCCACCAACATCAAGAAAAGCAAATACAACAAATCGGAAAGCTTATCCCAATTGGTTCACCGCTGAAGTTATCCATCTTAATAACTTGAAAAACAAGTATCATAAAACCTATAAACAAACTGGAAATCAATTATACTATGCATTCTTTTCATACTACAGAAAACTAGTGCTTGTCAAATCTCAGGAATGTCACGAATCGTTCCTTAAAACGCTTCAATTAAATATTGTAAAAGAACCATCCTCGTTCTGGTCATTTGTAAAACAAAACAGAAAGTCTAAACAGCCCGCCTCGTTCGGTAATATGTCATCCCAAGAAGTAGCTGACTCATTCGCAAACTTTTTTAAACAAGTTTACCTACCAACACCTCCTACCCTTGACCCTCTGGCCGCGTGTTCTTCTGCTACCGCTATGGGATTCCAAGAAACCATTCGTCATGTCACTATTGAACATGTTTGTGAAGATGACGTGCGCAAAGCTATAAATCGCTTATCAGCAAAGCACACTCAAGGTCCGGATGGAATCCCGCAGTATATAATTAAAGACTGTCGTGAAGTATTTGTCCGGCCCTTGCAATTCGTTCTCAATCTTTCGTTAAAATTAAAAACATACCCATCTCTCTGGAAAACTACAAAAGTAATACCCATATTTAAATCCGGTTCTAAGGCTGATATTCAAAACTACAGACCAATTGCCGTGCTATCGGTATTCGGAAAGGTATTTGAAAGCATTCTATACTCTGCCATGTATCAGCAGCTCCGTGGCTGGTTCTGCGACGAGCAGCACGGTTTTTTACCAAAACGCTCGACCTCATCTAATCTCATAAACGCAACAACTGTTATTGCTAACAGCCTAGATGAAAAGAAGCAAGTCGATGTGGCCTATTTTGACTACCGAAAAGCATTCGACAGAGTGGACAACGATACGCTACTAGTAAAATTGGCACATGCTGGTTTCTCACACTCTCTGTTAGAATTATTAGCGAACTACCTTACAGGAAGACATCAGTATGTCCAGTACGGTCAATCCAGGTCAAATTCATACCCAGTTTTTTCTGGAATAGGTCAAGGTAGTAATCTTGGTCCCCTCCTATTTCTCATTCTTATTAACGACCTGCCGGCATCCATAAAGCACTCCACGTGCTTATTGTTTGCTGATGATTTAAAATTAGTTAAGCCGATCAGTGATCATGAAGACTGTTTTAAATTACAAGTGGATATCAGCAGTGTTTGTGCTTGGAGTACTCAAAATAAATTGATCCTCAATGAAGATAAGTGCTCTGTAATGTCGTACACTCGTGCTTATCATCGCCTACATCACAATTACTCAATTGAAAACAAGCCTCTCCAACAAGTCTCAACTGCTCGTGACCTTGGCACATGGTTCGACCCGCATCTCACTTTTAACAACCACATTGTAACTACTTGTAATACCGCTAGAAAATCGTTGGGCTTTGTAATCCGCCAATGTAAATTTCTTGACTCGCAAATTGCCCTTAGTATATTATACAACGCATACGTTCGTAGCCGACTTGAATCTAACGCGATAATTTGGAGCCCTCATGAACAGCAGTACACCCTTATGTTGGAGAGGGTGCAAAAATCATTCGTACGCTTCCTTTTCCGTAAACTCTATGGGTATTATCCGCATCTTTATCCAACTCTCTTTATACTAGGAATGGTAAACTATACTTCTCTAGAGTGCAGAAGGAATTTGGCCCTCATAAAATACTTCTTTCGGTTAATACGCGGCGAGATTAGTAGCCCTTCTTTGTTATCCGTAATCTCACTCCAAGTGCGTCCTATCCCCAGTATTCAACTCCGGCCCCGTCGCCGCATTCTATTCGCTGTCCCGGCGGCACGAACTCGTGCTCTATCACACTCACCACTGCACCATGCCTTGACTCTTCTCAATGATATACTGGACAGCGACAGCAAACTGGATATGTTCCACAGCACGGAATCTCAATTTCTCTCGACTAGCAGCCGATATCTGGAGTCTATTACGGCTTCAAGTTCCATACTTTATTGATATCTACTGTATTGTATAGACCTAAGCACCTCATTGTATATTATCCTCCTGTATAATTAACATGCATAGCTTGTCTGTTAGTGTTAATTAAGGGTTTATAAATAAATAAATAAATAAATAAATAAATAAGTAAAGACTGGCCACCAAATACATTTTTCTTGATGTCTTCCATCAGACTCGTTCATCCTAGCACCTGCCCGAGACTTTAAAGGTACTCTCACTAGATACTCCAGGCAAAATACGGTTTTGAAAAACATTAATTTATAATAGCGTTTTTTTTGTTTGATTTCATTTGAAAATGTTATTCTAAGATGATTTAGTCAAGAATCCGACAAACTTTACACCCGGAAGTAATTATGTAGATTTAAATGAAGCGTGCATTCTTTTTTTTTGTACGATTTATCTTGAATATTATAGAGCAAATGTAAATGAACCAAAATAAAGACAAAAACATTTATTAATATTTTTACTGACTTTTTAGAAGCCAGTTAACTTATCATTTTTCGATGTCTGAAATTTTGTCGGATTTTGTCGCTGGGTAACTATTTAATTGATAATATATCCGTTATACATAAAAAATAAGCTATTATAAATTATTTCCAAAATTGTCATTTTTTCCATACAAGTTGTCAGTTCATTGCCTAGAGTGGTTGACAAGCGCAAACGTATACTAGATGATGTCTACTCTGTACTACATAACTCAATGTAGTTTGCTGCCGACAATCTTTTAACCTATTTTGCCACTAAGCATCATCATAAGCCTATTTTGAGCTGCGTACGAATTTGAGCGGCTCAGCCTGAGGCATGCTCGCCCCGCGCGGCGAGCTGCTCGCGAGCCAATTTGGTGCACATGAACTTGCGCGGGCGACGCAGCGTGCTCGCGGCGAGCCCACATTGTGCGTCGTTCAAAATGGCGTCGGACACGATGACAGCCGGGCTGCGTTTATCGTAATTCACCGAATTATTACCAGGAAGAAGAGAAAATCGCCGCGGTGGTGGATGAAACTTTTGTACAAAAATCGTAATTCATGTAGTGCACATTTACTTCACCAAATTACATCGTTCTGTCCGCGGCACGCTCGGATACACGTCCAAATTACGCGAGGCTCGCACACTGGGGCGCCTTTGAGCACAGGCAAAACACCGCCCCTCGGCAGCTCGCCGCTCGCGCAATGCTCGCGCACAGCGCGTTAACGCGTACGAATTAGGGCAATATAGGTGAGCCGTGCGTGCCTCAACCCGAGGCTGCTCTAATTCTTATGCACCTGTATAAGTTAAAGTATTTCTGTCCAATATTGGTCATTTGCCCTCCTTCATAGATAGCTTTGCTTGAATTTGGTGTCTGTGCGTAAAATAGTTAATAGTGTACTGGGCACATTTATTGAGTCATTGTGAAAAAACAGCTTTTTAACTGTATTTGTTATTAACTACCGGTTAGCCTAGTTGGTAGTCACATTGCCTACGAAGCTGAACATCCTGGGTTCGAGTCCCGGTAAGGGCAAATGTTTGTGTGATGAGCATGAATATTTGTTTCTGAGTCTCGAATGTTTTGTCTGTATTTAAGTATCTCTATCTATTAAATATATTCTCGTCTAGTACCCATAACACAAGCCTTATTGAGCTTACTGTGGGGCTAGGTCGATTTGTGTAAGATTGTCCCCTAATATTTAATATTCTTTTCTCAAACATGCAATGAAATATTGATGTTGTGTTCTTCATAATGGGCTTCGGGCGCAGCGAGACGAGAGATCCGTAATGGCATTTCATACAAAATTGGAGCCTAGGCCGGCAAGATGGTCTTTTTTAATTTCCATTCCACAATTTGTAGCACAGCATCACGGCGTTCAGACATGAAAATTAAAGTTTGATTTCTTGGAGTTGTTTTTATTTATTTCATTGCATGTTTGAGAAAAGCACTGTACCTCGGCGTGAAAAGGGGTTGCCAGCCTCAAAACTATCCGGTCTCGCTACGCTCGGCCGTCTATATGTACCTACTCGGCCGGCAACCCCTTACTTCCCGGCCTCTGTAGTAATGTACTATTAAATGATGTTGACCGATATAAATGTACACTGTAATTACAGTGAGACAGAACTGCTCTTAACTGTTCTCCGCTAGAAACAACTTTACGCTGTACATACAAACACACACACACACACACTGGCAGAACTAAAATTAAATTATACTGTAACACAGGGAGTCCTAGCTCAGGACCCAATGACAATTGTATTCCGTGTAACGTGTTTTAAAAAAAATCAATAAAAAAAAAATCGTTTATTTCGGACCATATAAAATCCATATTTTGTTAGTAGGGCTTACAATCTATGTTAATTTACATAAGAAGTGAAAAGTTTAAAAAGTTTAAAAATAAAAATAAAAACATAAAAACAACATTGACGGCATATTAGGGGCGAGGCTTGCCCATTGCCCTACTTAGCCCTCCCAATAGCCACATCGACCCAGTATTTAGTGAGCGGGCAGTCGAGACGCTCGGCCAACTTTTTGTGAATATTATTCTTCTTATTCTTAAATACATTACAATGGGTTTACCATTGAATTGCCGACAAACATTTAATCGAATATTATTTCAAAGACAACGTTTCAAGTATTTTCATTTCATCGACAAGTCATTGCGTCGAGGACTCGATACTAGGTAATTTGAATCAAGGTATTTTAATTGGTAGTTGACTTATTTCAATAAAATTCATGTCATAGCTTTTTGTTTCGGGTTTTTTTAATTAATTTTTTTTTTACATGTAATAATATTTATTCCGCATAAAATTATTTCAGATCAGGATCTGAATCCCTAACGTTTTTTAACCTATTTCTGCCGTGCAGCAAGTCGACGCCACCCCGCTGCGCGGGGTGTCTATTTCTGGTCTGAGGGACACAAGTGAACCCTAACCTAACCGACTTAAAACAGAGTTCGCTTATGACCAGCCATTTTTGTCCGCCCTGATATTTTTTTGTAATAAACGATTTACACCAATGATTCTTAGTTTTATTATACATAAATATTATACATATTTGTATGTCACACAATTAACTACATAATTTGAATAATGCATAAATGTGCAGTAGGACATATAAAATTGTATGAAAGTAATACGTCGAAGAAATGAATTGCAATGTTTTGTAGTTGTGCCAATTAAGATAATTTGAAACAAATCAGCGATTAAGTAACATTCGTTGAATAGTATTTCTACGTAGTAAGATAAATTTAAATAAATAGTAGTTGAAATGAAATAACGCCAAACAATATTACTAGTACTGAAGTTTCGATGAATCGTTGTCGATGAAATAATATTCGATGAAAAGGTTGTCGACAAAACAAGGGTACACCATTACAATGTTACTCTTGTTCCACAGTTATCATCAAGGAGGAAGCAGAGTTCCCGAGTGAGGAGGAATATGTGACGGACTTGAAGGAGCCCCCATGTTTTGACAGTGATGGCTCGTGTGGCGTGAGCGAGGCAGCCGCGCTGGCCGGGCTGTACTCCGGCCATGTGGTGAAGGACGAGCTCGTGCTGGGACCCGAGGACCTTCATCGGCCGAGCGTAGTTCTTGAACTCCATGGTAACCCCTTGCAACTTGTTTATATGGCCAACTACTAGCGGCCCGCCCCGGCTTCGCACGGGTACTATTATTGTATGGGTGTATAATTGTATAGTATTAGTATGGATCAACAACACCATGTTATAATTTTTAATAAAATCTATCTATTGGACATTCTCATGTAATTACAATCAAAATTCTTATTATGTTGATGCTATTTCCTAGGGCCAATAGTAAACATTTAACGTGAATTAAGTAAAGAATTAAGATGATACAGTATAAATAACTTTCTCAATACATCCTTACTAATATTATAAATGCGAGTGTGTGTTTGTATGTTTGTCCTTCTTTCACGTCGCAACGGAGCGTCGTATTGATGAGATTTTTTTTATATGGAGATAGTTTAGAAGCTGGAGAGTGACATAGGCTACTTTTTCCAGCGGGAAAACCTCTAATTCCCACGGGAAAGTTCAATATGTTACATTTTCCTATAAGCCGGGGGCATCAGCTAGTTTAATTATATGAATCTAGATTTAAGATCAACAAATATTGAGTGCCCTTTACTGGGTGTCATGTACCTACCATCTATTATGCTTGTAACACCTCAATGTACTATGAACATGACTACAATATAATAAAGAAAATAAAGAATACTATATTATACGTATAAACCTTCCTCTTGAATCACTCTATCTATTAAAAAAAATCGCATCTAAATCCCTTGCATAGTTTTCAAGATCTAAGCATACATAATGACAGGCAGCGGGAAGCGACTTTGTTTTATACTATAAGTGATGATATAACACAGTAAAAAATGCAAATGCATGTACTTCGCGTGTCCGAATTCGGTCTCCGAGTTGGCACTCCGACTGACACTCCGCGCGCATCTGTTGTGGTAGCCGGTTGTCCGTGAATATTATGAAAATTCCTTATTGCAGAATCGATTTTGCGCGCACATCGGGGAATTCACATTAGTAATTCGGCCGTGTGACGTCAGTAGGTAGAAAAAAGTGACACGGTCGGTTTTCATACAGATTGAGGTGTTTAAGTTATCTAGTGTATATCTATATCTGTGTTTTGTACAAATTGCCTGGTTCAACAGAATGTCCAATATTACAACACATATTTGCCCTTTTAAAGCGAGTAAATAATTATTTGTGAGGACAGTCTTACACAAATGGGCATAGTCCCAAAAAAAGCAAAGCTTGTACTAGTACAACCTTACCCCTAGGGCTTGTAGTACCCCTAGAGGAACTAGACTACGATAAACATACCTACTTATATAGATAAATAAATACATAGAAAACATCCATGACTCAGGAAGTATTCTTGCTCATCACACAAATAAATGCACAAAAAATGAGGTATAATTTCCACTGTTACAAAAAGCAGGTTACTTTTTACAAGCTGCGTTCGTATGTATGTAAGTAAGTTGTGCGTCAAAATTTGCAATCCATTTTACAGTCACTCGCCGTAATCCCATTGAGCTGATATTCTGGGAAAAGGTATTGGTTGACAATATTATGGTACCATCGAGCTGATCTGATGATGGAGACAGAAGGTGACCATGGGAATTCAGTACTTAACCGACGTAACCCCGTTCAGTTTGGGCTCGTTAGAATCCTTAATGAGTAGTTGATTACGGTATACAGAAAAGGGCAGTTTGCAAAAGGTTATACCAAAAATTAAATTTTTAACAGAAACTATTTTTGCTATTTGCTCACGATATATGGCCAATGATATAATACAGTAAATCATTTGTTTGTACACATTAACTGGTCCAACAGAATTTTTACTACAGTAATATAAATGTTATTTCACTGTATGTAATATTACTTATTTAACCCTTTCACCATTGTTCTTGTACAGCGAAATAAATGCTTAAGATATTGAAGCACCAGCAGCAACATTTAAACTTTATTGCACAAATATAAAAATAGAAGTACAATTGGCGGACTTAATGCCTTAAGGCATTCTCTACCAGTCAACCATTGGGCTAAACAGAAACTTTAGTGGTGCAGGATCCTAAGTACACAGACTCGAATGGAAACACAAATCAATTAATTTAATTAATATACATACATATATAATGCATACAATATAAACTTACTTATACTTACATAAATACATACAATTAAATGTACCCGAACAAAGATATCATGAGGATCATCAATGTTTAATGGTTAATAAGAGATGCTTACGCAACTTGCATTTAAAGGTGAACTTGCTCTGAGCTTGCCTGACGGGACAATCTTACACAAATCGACCTAGTCCCACAGCAAGCTCAATAAGGCTTGTGTTATGGGTACTAGACGAGAATATATTTAATAGATAGAGATACTTAAATACATAGAAAACATCCATGACTCAGAAACAAATATTCATGCTCATCACACAAATATTTGCCCTTACCGGGATTTGATCCCAGAACTTCGTAGGCAGCGTCACTACCCACTAGGCTAACCGGTCGTCAAACATGTTATTTGTATTTTTGATAAACTTATATATTCTTTTTTTAAGTTGATATCATATGCGTGGTTAGTTAGGTTCCTGTTCATGTGGTTTTCTGGACAGGTCGGGCTCGCGGTTTGCTGATATGTGCTGACGTTGACTTTGATGCAGCAGAGGAAATACACGCTGCAGTTGACTACGAGACTGAACCAATATGTGATCTTTGTGGCAGGCGGTTCACTCTGAAGTCCGACTTGATGAAACATGTCATGATGCATATCTACACGCCTACGGGCACGGAGGAGGAAGAGGGTTGGAACGGTGGTGAGGACATTGGTGAGTTGTTTATTCAACAATCTCTTTAGATTTACTAAGACCATCCGGAAAGTTCATTCTATACACAGGTGAAATAAATTTTGGAACATCTTTGGGGATGTCCCCTGTGTTCTGGAGCCTCCGGGCCTCTGCCGCGCCGATGGCAAGAGGCCAGATGGCTTAACTTTGGTGCCGTGGCAGAAGGGAAAGTGTCTCCTGTGGGACGCCACGTGCGTCAGTACTTTTGCCGCCTCGCATCTCAGCCGAACGGTGCGAACAGCTGGTGCTGCTGCAGATTTTGCAGGCCAGAAAGCTACAATATCACAGACACTTCCTCTTTATAATGTTAGCTGCCCGCGTGGCTTCGCTTGCGCATTGCGGAGAATGCAGACAAATCCGCGGCATGAAATATAGCCTACTAGCTTCTGCCCGCGACTCCGTCCGCGTGGAACTAGTTTATATCGTAGCTCCATACAAACTTTCACCCCCCACTTCATCCCCTTGGGGGATGATTTCCGGGATAAAAACTATCCTATGTCCTTCACCAGGACTCGAACTATCTCTATACTTAATTTCATCCAAATTACAGACAGACAGACAGACACTTTCGCATTTATAATATTAGTATGGATAACCATCCAGAAACTACACTCTACAATAGGTGAAACAGTTTTTCAAATCGGATAGGCGGTTCCGGAGATTACTCGAAACATACAAGACTACAATCTCCAGACAGTTTCTCTTTATAATATTAGTATAGATACACCATCTGAGTACCTGTCAACCTCTCATGCATTCTCAAATGATACGCGTTTAACACGTTCACAGTCCCCATACAAAACGTTTCAATTTTCTTGGACGTCCAAGCAAATTCGACGACCGGCTAGTCTAGTGGGTAGTGACGCTGCCTACGAAGCTGAAGGTCCTGGGTTCGAATCCCGATAAGGGCAAATATTTGTGTGATGAGCATGAATATTTGTTTCTGAGTCATGGATGTTTTCTATGTATTTAAGTATTTCTATCTATTAAATATATCGTCGTCTAGTACCCATAACACAAGCCTTATTGAGCTTACTATGGGACTAGGTCGATTTGTGTAAGATTGTCCCCTAATTTTCTGAACGGACGTCGTTACGTCAAAACGTCAAAATCGTATCAGCTGTTTTAAAATGTTCAAATAAATATATTTTGGTTATAATATTAGTTTATAGGGTGTTCATTGCATATAAATCACATTAAATATTATGGAAAAAGTGTTTGCGCAAATAAATAAATCATAATAACGCCGTAATCGACATCGTTCGCCGGCGTCAGCTGTCAACGGTTGGACTTTTGAATTTCGGAGCAAAGCAATCTCTGCCGCTATGTCTTCGAGCGTACTGACACGCAGGGCGACGGCACGCCAGCAGGATCTGCGGTTGAAGGCAACCTTGGTGGAGCTCCAGCTCTCCAAGAAGGAATGTGAGGAACTGCTCCGTGAAAGAGAAGAAAGTGAAGTAGAAGTTAACAAAGTTGTGCAGCGGAACACTGACTTGAAGAACCAACTTGCTGAACTTCACTCTGATTATTTGGACAGCATGAAGCAGTGTCAACAGTTACAGAGTGTTATGGAAGCTTTTGATAGCTGTGCAGTAAATTACGAATCCACTCTGAGGCGTATTACTGACCTAGAAAGTGAATTAAATGAAGCGAATAAATTAATAAGTGAGCTCCGTGCTGAATGTGAATCATTGCAGGCCACCGAAACTCAAAGCCTTTTTCAAGAGATGGTTGGCAGTTGCAGCATCTCGGTGACAACAACAGACAGTTCTGTAATTGACTCGACGAAGGATGATTCTTATTACTTTACAAGCACCAAGAAACTGAAGAGATATATTAAGGTAAAGAAGTTTATAAAGCGCACTCAAAGATTAACAAACGCAAGATCCAGTGCACAAAATATTGTAAAACTAATAAAAGAGCGTAGTGTACTAGTGGACAAATTAAATCAGTGCAGTAAAAAACTACAAGACACTATCAGTTTATATGATAATGAAACACAGAGACTGCAATCCGATATAAGTAAATTAGAAGTTTCACTCCGGGATATGAGTGTGAAGTATGACAGACTCAAACAAGAGAACAGTGAACACGTCAAAACGGCGTCGCGTCTCGTGGATATGTGTCAAGAAAATGAAGAAAGATTTTACTCCCTAATAAATAATCATATGCATAGCGAGTGCGCTTATACTGAGCAACCAAGCGCACTGTGCACGCCAAGTACACCAAGCTCATCGAGCACATCGGGCACACCGAACACATCGGGCACGCCGAACACATCGGGCACGCCGAACACATCGGGCACGCCGAACACATCGGGCACGCCGAACACATCGGGCACGCCGAACACATGGGGCACGCCGAACACATCGGGCACGCCGAACACATGGGGCACGCCGAACACATCGGGCACGCCGAACACATCGGGCACGCCGAACACATTGGGCACCCTGAGCACATCGGGCACGCCAAGCACTTCGGGCACGCTGAACACACCTAGCACTATGGGCACGCCGAGCACACTGACAACTTCTCGCGCGCCTTCTACACCCGTCCAGCGCCCCGGCCGCCCGCAAACGCCGGCGCCCTGCCGCGCGTCCGAGCCGGGCCCCGCGTCGACGGTCATCTACTCTGATGAGTTTGGGGCTGGCCTCGGATCCATGATGAGCCAATGCCTCCGGCAGAAGGTCAGAAACAACTGTTTACGTGGTGCCTCAATCAAATGTATTGTGGACTGGTTGGCGAAGGACAGTTTTAGTCGGAGCACCACTCTGATTGTTATTCTAGGGAATAGTGTGGGCCTCGAGAGATCTCAGATGGGGCCCCTTATTCAAACCCTATCGGAAATTGAGCGGCATGGAATTCATAAAATAATTTTGTGTGCCCTCCCATATTCAAAATCCATGCCGTATGAGCATAATGTTAAAGTATCGGGCTTGAATTCCATGCTGTACAATGTGACATGCTATAGTAGTAACTATCAGTTTTTTGATACGAACAAATTTGTCAAATCGTTCAAACTGTTTAATGTTCGTATGAATATATTGAATAAATGTAAAATGACAATGGCTAAGCTTCTGGCTTATAATATTGAACCTGAGCACTTTGACTCGACAGGCAGTAGCAGCGATGACACTAGCACTCGCGCGCCCTCTCCCGGGGGCCAGCCGCAGCATTTAAACTGACGGCCGCGACAGCGGAGAAGCACCGGGAATTGAGTTTGGTTCACCAAAATATTCAGGGCTTCTCCAGCAAGGAATTAGAGGTAGGACTTTTCTTGGAAGCTCTAGATATAGATATAATGTGTGTGACTGAACACTGGCTCAAGGAACATGAATTGTTATTAATGAATGTCAGTAATTATGACATAATTAGCTCGTTCACTAGAAAAACAGCCATTCACGGGGGCTCACTAATAATAATAAAAAATAAGTATAAATGTAAAGAAAATAAGAACATTGTAAAACTTTCGATTGAACGAACTATTGAAATATCCTGTGTAGAATTGGAGAGTCACATCATTATGTGTATTTACCGACCACCATCGTCAGACTTTAGCCAGTTTGAGTTGGTAATGGAAGATGCGTTGGAACAAGTCTTCAATTGCAGTAAGAGAATAATAGTCTGTGGTGATTTTAATGTTAATCTCTTAGACACTGTACATGCACACACAGTCAGAATGTTAAATTTGTTTAAGTCCTTCAACTTGTTTCCATTATTTAATGATCCTACCAGAATTACGGCCACCACGGCGACTTGTCTGGATAATATATTCTGCAATTGTGAGGCTACGAATCAAATCATTTTTAACTGTTTTAACTCTGATCACTGTGGTCAAAAAGCTTATTTTAGAGTAGATATCCAAAAACAAGTGCATGATATCATGTGTAGACCCATCACAGCAAGTCGGATGGAGAAGTTTAGAGATAACATTATTAACAAGTTACCGGCTCTCCCTACAGGCAACAGTGACCCGAACACACTGTATAAACATTTGTCAAATGTAATTCATGGGGTACACAAGAATATATTTAAGTCGAAAACATTAAAGAATGCCACAGTAAAAGCAAGGTTTAGTGACTGGGCCACGATGGGCATTCATAAGAGCAGAAATAAATTATATGAGTTGTATGAAATGAAAAATCATATCAAAGATGATTCTTTCACAGAATATGTAAGGAAGTTTTCTAACATTTTTAAGAAAGTTTGTGCTGCGGCCAAGTCTACCTATATAGCCAACAAAGTCAAGTCGGCAGACAATAAAGTAAAAGCGACCTGGAATATAATAAATACCGAAACTGGTAAAAAGAAGCCCCATGAAGGCCGCTACAGACTAAAAATAGAGGATAAAGTCTTGACTACGGACCTGGATGTCGCTGGCGCTTTTCAACATTTCTTCACTAACATAGCTGCAGATACAACAGAAAATTTAAATTCTTCTGTGGCAAAGGCTAGTTCTTACCTGGGTTCAATAAAGGATAAACAATGTGACAAGGAACTTTATTTTGAATATACTGACGCCCATGAGATCATTAAAACATTCAGGTCCTTGAAATTAAAAAACTCCGAGGACCTGTGGGGCATCTCTGTGAAAGTCATGCAATCCATTATTGATATTGTGGCACCGCATTTAGCAGTTGTGTTTAACGCCTGTATCAGTGAGTGTGTGTTCCCCGACCTAATGAAATACAGCAAAGTTATTCCGTTATTTAAATCTGGAAGCAAGGAGGAGCTTGGAAATTTCCGACCAATTTCTATACTACCCGTTCTCAGTAAGGTGTTTGAAAAAATTATACTGAACCAATTGCTTCGACATTTTAATAAACATGAACTACTTCACACTCAGCAATTTGGTTTTACAAGAGGCCGTTCGACAACAGATGCCGCCGCTGTGCTCATCAAGCACATCTATGATGCTTGGGAGAATTCACAAGATGCTATAGGCGTTTTCTGCGATCTCTCCAAGGCATTTGATTGTGTGGAGCATGATACGCTGTTACACAAGCTAAATCATTACGGACTGTCAGCTGAAGCCCTAAACCTTATTATGTCTTACTTAGGCCAAAGAACTCAAAAAGTGGTCGTTAACGGGATTGAGTCAAGTGGCACGACTGTGAAGCTCGGTGTACCTCAAGGTTCAATTCTGGGACCTTTTCTCTTTCTTGTATACATAAACGACCTGCCGTATTTTATAAACAATAAATGTGACATAGTTCTATTTGCTGATGACACCTCACTAATTTTCAAAGTTGATAGGAAAATACGTGACTTCGACCATATAAATGCAATTTTGAAAGAAGTGCTTGAATGGTTTACGGCAAATAATCTACTTCTAAATGCAAAGAAAACGAAATGTGTGAAGTTTACGTTGCCAAATGTAAGGCAGGTTGAGACAGCTATTATATTAAATGGAGAGAAGCTGGACCTTGTCGAAAACACGCTTTTTCTGGGGCTCACCTTAGACTGTAACTTACAATGGGCGACCCACATTTCTGCTTTGGCAAATAGGCTCAGCTCTGCCGCGTATGCTGTAAGAAGAATCAGGCAATTGACAGACGTGGAGACGGCTCGCCTAGTATACTTCAGTTATTTCCACAGTATCATGTCATATGGCTTATTGATCTGGGGGAAAGCAGCTGATATAGAAACTATCTTTGTCCTTCAAAAGAGAGCGATCCGATCGATTTATAATCTTGGCTCTCGAGACTCACTGAGAGAACGCTTTAAGGACATAGGTATCCTCACAGTAGCTTCACAGTACATACTGGACGTGATTATGTATACACACAGAAATATAAAGTCCTTCAAGAAGCAGTCTGATGTCCATAGTAGAAATACACGAAACAGACATAAATTAGCTGTCCCAAAATTTGGTTTGCAGAAAGTTAATAAATCGTTTTTGGCTAACTGTATAAGGTTCTACAACAAAGTACCCAAAGATGCATGGGATCTTCCATATTATTCATTTAAAAAATATATAAAAAATGCTCTTTTGAAGAGAGGATACTACAAGATCGAAGAATATATGGAAGACAAAGAAATATGGAAAATCCTTCGGTCTCAAAAGCCGTCGTGACTTTGTTAGTCGTGTCCTGGAGAGACTCGCGTGCTGCTTGGGACGCCGCTGTTACTGGCTGTCTTAATTCATGTCTATTTTGTTTTGTTTTTTTATTTTATTTTATTGTAATGTTTATTTTGATTTGACATATTGGTTACATGCAAGTTATGTGTATACATAGCATTAGTTTATTCCAAAACAATAATTATTTGACCAGGGACTCTTTACATCTCAGTTATTTTATTTTATTTGACATTGTTATTATTATTGTATTTCTTTTTGACGTTGGAGACTTTACATCTCCTTATTATTAGAGAATAAGATTATTGTGATATAATGAACCCGGAGACTCTATACATCTCTCGGGAAATGTGTGCCCAGGTATTGTCTGTTTTCATTGTTTTGTATTAATGTCATGTAATGTAAAATGTTAGAGATTGTAAGCTCGGACATGTGAAAGAGCCCTTGAGGCCTACTTACAGAATAAATTTTTGAATTTTGAATTTTGAATTTTGAATTATTTATTTATTTATTTAAATTACTTCCATCACATGTCCGAGCTCCACGTTTGGGTCACTATGAAACGACCAGGTACGCACTCGGAATATTATAATATACAATGATTTTTAAGTCGTGATCTGAAGTGCCAGGGGGTGATGGGGAGGGTCACACTGAGCAACTTTTACTATGGGGCCAACCATGAAATCGCGAAAAAAAACACCAAATGAAGAGTTAATTGATAGCTAATTGATCGCTAAGCTAACTATCCTAAATGTATAGAACACCGAGCAAGGCGCTATATGTATCGCGCCTGCATTACACCGCCACGGCTGAGGATGTGGTGGAGTACGTTCGTCAGAAGACCGGCTTCTCTCTGAGGGTGTTCCAGCTGCGTTCGCGCCACTATATGCACTTCAGCTCGTTTGTGGTGCGCGTGCCGCGGCCGCTGCAGGAGACCATCGCATGTGCTGACTTCTGGCCGAAGGGTGTCGTGTTTCGACGGTTCCGGGGCAATCTGCCGAATCCTACACCGGAGATGACGATGCAACGGGGCCACGCCGTTTCGTCGCCTGAATAGTATTATTTGTTGTTTTTAGTTTCGTGACGCATTGGTTATT
This sequence comes from Epinotia ramella, assembly GCA_947578815.1. Lineage (NCBI taxonomy): Eukaryota > Metazoa > Arthropoda > Insecta > Lepidoptera > Tortricidae > Epinotia > Epinotia ramella. The sequence goes on along the minus strand of OX388226.1, from coordinate 1,659,363 downwards.
TTATTACTGTAATGTCACGTAAATGTATCTTTCCGGTGGCGAATGCACTAGTCTCAAAAACGCACTATCAGTCAATACACTCTAATTTCGAAAGCCCCTCTTCTCATAAGAAACTAGGCCCAAAATACGTATGTCAATAAATAAATAATTAAAGTGATATAAGTGCGTACCTGGTCGGCTATGGTGACCCATGTACGGGGCACGGACATTTGGAGATAGTTCGTCATGACCCTGACCCATGTATGGGGCACTGAACTGTGAACATGTTAATTTATTTATACTTAAGAGCTGGCGCACAATCGCACATTGACCCACTACCGTGCCCGCCACAAACTGCGGACCAGTTTTTACATACTTTTTTTGTATAGCTACGGCGCACACCGGGTGTTAAGTGGCCGCTTCCGAGCCACAAGCTGGCCGCGTTTGTCGTCGTGCTCTTAAGGAGTACCAACAGTTGCAAAACATGTTTTTTTTTTGTTAATTTCGGTTTCAAAGTCAAGTAGTGATACAAAGCCCATTAAACTCACAGATTTAAATATTTTTTTTAACGAAAGTAGCAAACTATCGCTTGGGAGTAGGCATAAAGGAGAGGGCAAATGCACAAAAGATCCCACTGGGTCGAAGTGCATCCGAAAGGGCCCTCATCTAGAGCACATTATCACAAAAATATAATTTTGTCTATAAAAAAATGTAATTTTGGGGAGAATAAAGCTACTGTTATTTATTTCCTAAAGCATGCTGAGACGTGCCTTGCTCAAAACCATGTACATTTTTCATTCAAACCGTGTTATTTCAGCGTCAGAATGGGCGTTGTCTGTTACAGACGCCCGCAGCCAAGAGCTAATGACACGGGAGTGTTGCGTGCGACTCTCACGCATCTCCGGGCTCGAGCCGCTCGGGGGCGACGCGCGGCCCGCCCCCGCCACCCGCGCCCCGGCCCGGCCCGGGGTCGCTGACCCACCGAGAACAAACACCACCCTTCGGGATAACGCAGAGATAAAGACTTATGTGTGCGACACCTGTGGTAAAATATTTAAGCGAAAAAACCATTTGATAGAGCATAGTCAATGCCACAGTAATGAAAAGTCTGGGAAATCAAATAAAACTATTTCAAGCGGCGTTTTCAGTGATAAAACGGGAAAGGAACTCTCCCGCAATACACATGTAAATAATGTTGCTAGAAAAGCTGATTTACGTAATTTGTCTCGACGAAATGGTGTTCGCAAGAAGAAAAAATCATACTCGTGCGAAATGTGCAATGAACAGTTTACGGAAATTGAACAACTTAAGATACATATCCGGCTTCATACAGGTGGAATTATATATTCGTGCGAAGTGTGTGAAAAGAAATTTGTGCATGCGGCCAATTTCGAGAAACACAAGAGAATTCATACAGGAGAAAAACCGTTCCCGTGCAGCATTTGTGAGAAGCGTTTCAATGATAAAGGCCATTTGAAGACACATATACGATATCACGCAGGTACCAAACCATACACCTGCGGGACCTGTCAGAAAAGGTTTTCACAATCAGGTCATCTAAATACTCATAAACGAACTCACACCGGTGAAAAACCATTTTTGTGCGACATCTGTGATCAGCGTTTTGCGCACAAATACATTTTAAACGAACATCGACGAAAACACACAGGGCAGAAACCATATGCGTGCGACAGTTGCAACAAGCGGTTTTCGGCATTAATCCAATATAACAGACATAAACGAACTCACACCGGGGAAAAACCTTACTATTGTAAAGTCTGTAAATATAGATGTGCGGACTCGAGTAGTTTTTATAGACACAAAATGATTCATACTGGCCAAAGGCCATATACGTGTGAAATATGCAAAAAGTCGTTTAGGCAATTAACTGATTACAAACAGCATAAACGAGTCCACTCTGGCGAAAAGCCGTATGCGTGTGAAATATGTGGCAAGCGGTTTTCGGATCGGAGCACTCTTCCTAAACACAGAAGACTCCACACTGGCCAGAAACCATTTTCGTGCGAAATATGCAACAAAAAGTTTTCCATGCCGGCTTATTTAATGAGACACCGACGGACTCATAAAACCAAAAGAAAAACAAAGGGGACTTGAATCTCGCTCTCAGGTATAAAGTTACCGCTTATTGTGACAATTGACTGTTAAATGCGATGATCCTACTATCTAATGTATTTCTACCTAGCTACAACTAATTTAACGATAAGTATTATAATGGTTTTTGTTCGCCGATCGGTAAAAGATAGTGAAACTGTAAAAAAAAGGCAGTCATTGTAAGCACATGTTTAAAAATAAAACACTTAATTGGATAATGTTCTTGTTATTTGTCCATGGAATTCTGAAAAGTAGCACTTGGCTCAATCAATTACTAAGACACCATTTTTAGGGTTCCCTAGCCAAATGGCAAAAAAAGGAACCCTTATAGATTCGTCATGTCTGTCTGTCTGTCCGTCCGTATGTCACAGGCATTTTACTCGAAAACTATAAGGTGTATTTGAATAAAATTTTGAGGATAGGTGTGTTTTGTTAACCGCGACATAGTTATGTAATTAAAATATTAAAAAAACATTTTTTTAGGGGTGCACTCCATACATAAAACTGAAACTCAACATTTTTTTTTTAATTGCAAGCCCACGTGTGGCACATCAATCGATAGGCCTTTCAAAATAAATATAAGGTTTCTCAGCATTTTTTTTGATTAAGTGAATAGAGTCGGAGGTAATCGTCTCAAAAGTCACTAAGTTGTGTCCCCCCCCTCTATTTTTGAACCGTGTATTTTAAAAATATGAAAAAAAACATGCTCATAGGGCTTAATAAATTCTTTGCTTTGGGCTTAAAATCACTAAATCTCATAATGCCTTATTTGCCAATACTCCCTATTTTCAAATTACCATGAGCTCATAAAACCTAAATGTCAAATTGTAACATTCTTAAAATGAACGAAATTTATTATGACTGACTTAAAACGGCATGTTCTCTAAATGCCTGAAGATTGAAATGCACAATGCTTCAATTACCGAATGGCAGAAATGACAAAATATCAAAACAACTCAACCTCAAAATACCTACATTTAGGCATTTTTCCCAAAAATGCCTAATTTTTTTTACGAGTGTTTATTTGATATTATCTACCGATCTTTTACCTCCATCAATCTGCCGCTCTTCTAAAGTCGAGTGTCCACAGAGATTTTGACGAGAGATGTGATGGTTGACTTATACATGCGTGTATCACGAGTGAAAAAATTGTCCACAAACGTGGTAATTTCTAGTTCCTGTTCAATGTGCCCCGCTCTACCCTACATTTTCCCTTTATTCCCATTTGGTAGCCAAATTTGGTAGCCAGCTACCAAATGGAAATATTTTTCCCACTTGGTGAAATTCATTCCCATTTCGAAGCTGGCTACGAGATGGGATGGGATTCATTCATGTAGTATAAATTTAGGTATTTTGAGGTTCGGTTATTTTAAGCATATGTTGTTTTGCCATAATGCTGTTTTGAAGTTTAGGTATTATTAGCCTAAGGTATTTTGAACATCGGCGATATTAAGGTTTCGGTTGATTGAGAAAAAAATTTAGGCATTCTGCAATTTAGGTATTTTGAGACCATGGAGTTTTGAGATCTGGGAGTATTGATAATGAGGTGAAGTGAGATTTTGTGATTTTAAGCCCAAAGCAATTCTTTCAGCGAAAATTGTTTCGAACAAGATCGGTTCAAAGGTTTTTGAGATATTTCTAAAAAACCGCCTTCCTTAAAGAAAGGGACGTAAGTGCCATAAGATTTTGTTGGAATTTAAGAACGCAACCTTCTTATTAGGTTATTGTCACAGCAACTATATGTGACATGTTTGTTTACTTAAATACAAAAATACGTTTGTGCTTTACGTTGAAGTTTTATTTCAACTCTTATTATCTTCCAAATCTATCATGGTAGCAGACCGTGGTTGATAACCGATAGAGTCCGGAAATATAAACGCAATTAGAACAAGAAAATTCGGCCGGCGTAAATTTGTGTTCAGTTATAAATACGATTTGAACTTTGAACTTGACGTATAAATTTTCTGGAACGGTGTATTCTATCATATGTTTATCGAAATATTTTTACCACCCGAAAATGTCTTCAAGCCACAACAGTTTTCATATTGATCGCCTTGTGGGAAGAGAAAGCTATGCGAGTTGGAAATATGCCATGCAAGCATTTTTTAAGCTTGAAGAATTGTGGAATTGCGTCATCGGTAAAAATACTGACACGACGAAGGAAACAAAAGCTAAGTCAAAGCTCATATTACTATTAGACCCGATCAACTATGTACATGTGCAGAGTGCAACTACATGCAAGGAAGTATGGGATAATTTGGAGCAGGCATTTGATGACAGCGGATTATACAGAAGAGTTGCTTTATTGAGAGACCTCATAACAACTACTTTGGATTCCTCTAGAAGTGTGGATGACTATGTAAATAAAATAATGTCCACCGCTCACAAACTCCGAAACATTAAGTTCAATATCGACGATGAATGGCTTGGAACGCTGATGTTGGCCGGCTTACCTGAAGATTATAAGCCGGTGATCATGATGGACCAAGAGAAATACATCAACCTGATGTTGGAACGGTTTGGTATGTCTGATTGCAAACCAGTTCGCAGTCCGATAGAAGTTAATGCTAAATTTTAAAAGAATTCTGAAGACACAGATAATACCTTTCCATACAGGGAAGCGGTTGGATGTCTTATTTATCTGGCACATGTTACGCGACCGGACATCAGCTTTGCGGTGAATAAGTTAAGTCAGTACTGCAATTGTCCAGGAAATCAACATTGGCTTGGAGTAAAAAGGGTCATGAGATACCTTCAAGGAACAAAGAACCTAAAGCTATGTTATGTCAAAGAGGACTCGAAAGGAATTATTGGTTATTGCGATGCAGACTGGGCCAGTGATCCGTTGGATAGAAGATCGTGCACAGGTTACGTTTTTCTGTTCCAGAATGGATGTATTTCGTGGAACTCTTGTAAGCAACAGACAGTAGCACTTTCAACAGCGGAATTGGAATACATGGCGATGGCTTCAGCCACCCAGGAAGCTCTGTGGCTGCAGCAACTCCAGGCCGAACTAGGCCAAAGCGACGATGGTGCGCTTACTGTCCATTGCGACAACCAGAGTGCAATTTGTTTGGCAACCACCGACTGTTACAAACCGAAGACTAAGCATATAGACATTCATCTGCTTTTTCTCAGAGAGTGTGTTGTTAAATCTAAAGTCAAGTTTGTATTTGTGAACGGGTGCAATATGGTGGCTGATAATTTAACAAAGGGAACTTCTCTTGTGAAGCATTTGTACTGCACTGGTAAAATGGGTTTGCGTTCTGTAGGGAGTGTTGGACATTAAGAACGCAACCTTCTTATTAGGTTAAGTATTGTCATAGCAACTATATGTGACATGTTTGTTTACTTCAATACATACGTTTGTGCTTTACGTTCACGTTTTATTTCAACTCTTATTATCTTCCGAATCTATCAGATTTCAGTAACGATACGACCTTTTTAATAGGCACGGAACCCTCGTTGTGCGTGGTCCGACACGCACTTGGCCACTTTTTTATATTAAAAACTTACGCTTATAGTAAAAACCTGTATATTCCTCATCGATTTTCATGATGGCGACCCTAACCAATTATGGATTAGCCCTATTATGAGCTCTGACAGTCATATCAGCTAGGCTAGACAAAAATTTGATCTGAAATACTCTATTGCAAGGGTGACAATACAGTTCAGACGTGTTATACGTATACAGAGTCCCGTGATATTTGCCTACCCCTCCGGGAAATAGGCGCGATTATATTTATTTATTTATTCAAAACAGATTAGATTTATTTAGATATAGAAGCATTTGTAATTCCTCTGCCTAAAGTTAATAACGTTACCTTGCCTAATCAGTTCAGACCTATCTCCTTCCATTTCTGTCGAAAATCGCTGAAGCGGTGGCTCACAAGAAACTTTCTCAGTTCGTTTTCACACATAAGCTACTGAGCCCCCTCCAGTGTGGTTTCCGACCTAGTCATAGCACCACCACTGCTTTGGTAAAGGTGACAGAGGATATCAGGCGTGGCATGGAGAACTAATTGGTCACTGTACTTGTCCTCAGACTCCTCGACTTCTCTAACGCATTTAATACTGTTGACCATGACATTCTCCTTGCCATTCTTGAACGCTTAAATGTGTCGTCCGTCTACGTCTCTAACCTCTCAGCTGCCATTGATAAGTTAGACGTAGATCTGGCTCACATTCAGAGATGGTCCGAGAAATTTGGCTTGTTTGTCAACCCGTCCAAATGTCAGGCCATTGTTATTGGTAGTTCCCATCAAGTGGCTAAGCTAGATTTCAACTCTATTCCTCATATTGAATTCAATGGTACTGCTATCCCTTATAGCTAGAAGGTAAAGAATTTAGGAGTATATTTGGACAACACCCTGAGTTGGAGGACCCATGTTGCTGAAGTTAGCCGAAAGATGATCGGCTCCCTTCATGTCCTCAATAAACTCAAACACTTCTTGCCTATTAAAAGTTTTATTAGTGCAAAGTTTGATCCTACCCATAATCGACTATGGTGATGTGTGTTATCCAGACTTAAACGAGGAACTCCTAAATAAACTAGACCTTCTCCTTAATAACTGTATTTGTTTTGTTTTCTGCCTCCGTACATACGATCATGTCTCCTCCTACCGATCTAAGCTTGGTTGGTTACCCATCCGCCAACGCCGTAATCTTCGTATGCTTTGCTTCCTTTTTTCAATTCTCCAGGACCCGAAATCTCCCGACTATCTCAAAAGTTTGTTCCAGTACCATGGCGTGAACTGTACCCGTCAGTTTCGCTCTTCAGGCAATCTTTCTCTCGCTATTCCACTTCGCCGAACTGGTTTCATGTCCAATTGCCGAATCGCTCGCCTCTGGAACGGTCTACCCGTTAAAATCCGACAGTCTTCGACCAGATTCGCGTTTAAAAGATCTTTACGCAAGTTGTTTGCTAGCAGAGCCGTAGATTCTTAGTGTTTCTGTTCTCTATTTTCGTCTGTATATATATATATTTATATATGTAGGTATTTATATTTGTATGTATTTTTATTTATTTGTCTATTGTTGTTATTTATTATAAATGTATGTTTAATGAGTGTTTATATCTGTAGTTGCACGGCCCACAATTTTTCTGCTTTGCCCAAAGGTTGACTGGTAGAAAATGCTTACGGCATTAAGTCCGCCTTTTGTACGATAAGTTGTTCTTTTGTGCAATAAAGATTAAATAAATAAATAAATTAGACAGTATTACATTGAGACATCAAGCCACTGTGACCATGATACAATGTTATAACACTAACATAAACTTATAACAACAATAATGTTAACAACTAACTGAAGACGGAGTCATCCATTGCCTCACATAACCTCTTACATTCATCACATAATATCATCTTCCAACTACCTGCAAAAACATCGCAGTCAGGTGCTTACTTGAGAAGCGTGTTTAGATAATCTAAAGCGCGAACTGTGTAGTGGTGATTCTGATTTCCTGTACACCACAGTGCGCGCTTTAGGAACTGCCAGTAAGTCGCGACATACGTATGTATGTATTACCGTAGTTATATAGATTCTTAGTTACAGGTAAAGTTAAGACGAGGCTAGTAATAAATACGCAATACTGCCTGAGAGCGGTTACACTCGGCGACTTTTCGCTTCAAACGCGATACAGTATCGATGCGTCACGCGCGCGTTTGTATCGCTGCAGAATGTCGCCGTCTGTAAACGCTCTAAGACCCGCCATAGACCGACTGCTTAGAGCAGTCGAGGCCTCATTTTATAAGACGACTGCTCTCGTGCCGTCGGTCTCGACCTCTCTCTCGACTGCTCTAAGCAGTCCGCCTATGGCCCGCGGTAGTGGCAATAGGCGGGGGATGCGCGTAGAACCGACATTCGTTGGGGCAGTGTGATGTTTCACCTTTGGGTCTCTGCTTAGGTGCCCAGTCGTGACCTCACTCCGCGGCAGCTCGACGACAAGTGGCAAGCGTTCCCAGCTCGGCCGATCACGAATGCTACCCTCACTTGCATTTATTTGTAGTGCGCATACACTACAGGCGAGGAGAGGTCGAGTGGCGACCGCGCACCGGGAGACGTAGTGTGGGGTGTGACCCACAGCGAGGTGGGCTGACGATCTGGACTAGATGTCAGGAAAGGGTCAGGAGGCGGGCAGCGCAAGACCAATCGTTGAAATCCTTTTTTTTTACTACGACCATGGCAAACAAGCATATGGCCTGCCTGATAGTAAGCAGACACCGTCGCCTACCGAAGTTTGCCGCACCAGAAGAAACAAGCGCGTTGCCGGCCCTCTATTGATTTGAGGATTCGCTGTGCTGACAGCTAGAGAATGCAGCACACTCCACACAGCGCGTCATCGTGAGTTCTGGCGACCTCACTCACCGCCCCCACCCGCCAGGAACACAACACCATATACTCACAAGGCAAGTATAGTGAACATGCCCTTACATCCAATATTTGACATCTGTCATCCCAGTACAATTTGTGTCATTATTTCAAGTTTACGTTTATGTATCGGGATGACGGCTGTCAAATATCGGCTGTTAAGAAAATCTAATTGAGTGTGGGACTGCTCCCAAGTATGAACGAGGTGACAGCTGATAAGTAAAATATGTTTGTCCCTTTCTTACGAACACAAATGTCAAAGTGACAGATAGAGATAAACCAATTTTACCCAAAATTGTTATGTTGAACGTTTATGATTACGGAGGATTACGGCCATTAGTCTTCGAGCTGAAGCGATGACAATGACATAAGTACAAAGTTTTTAATAGACATAGCTATTCAATTTTTAATACACATCAATGTGCTGATTTATGTCAATTTACATCTCTTAATGCGATTATACCTATCGTTGGTAACCGATATACTGTGTCTTCAAGGTGTCCCAAAAGTTAACGTAAAGCCGAAAACGGGTGATAGACCAAGACATAACAGTTTTGATAACTGTTATGTCTTGGTCTATCACATAAAAAACCGTATAATATATAAAAGAATACAGGCATTTAAAAAAAAACATGGACACCCTGTAATAGTGTTTTAAGTACTACGGCTACAAATGTAAGATACCTTAAAAAAATGGTTTTAAAAACGTATGGTTAAGGAATCAAAAAAATGTTTATATTTTATTTTATTTACTTATAAATTAATTATTAAAACAAAACACAATTGCCTCCATTTTGAATAAAATTACACCTTTTTCCCCACTAAAACACTTAAAATCTTTAGACCTACTAATTTGGCGACGTGCGACTCGTAGTCACACCATTTTGTCACACTGGTGTGACCACGAGGAATCCATTTTCCTCGTAGCCACACTGTTTGGTTCTGGCGCTTCGCCGGCCGCTATAAAACGAGTGTTTTTCAAAGAAGTGATAAAAGATATGTAGATATAAGGTCTCTATCAATATTAACAAAAACTGTAAGAAATTAATTAAATATCCTAGACATGCATCAAGTCTCTGAGCGTTCATCATCATTGTGGCGTATAGCCACCACAAATATATATGCGAGGGCAGCAGCTGTGCTGTGGCGAACCGACAGCTCGAGTCAGTCGCCGGCTAGCTGTCGGTGAGCGAGGTCACGTCTGCGCGCCTGAGCTAATAGCACCCAATGGTTGTTTTATTTATACGAGTATACCCTGAGAGACCCAAGGTGAAACGTCACATTGGCGACGAGTCCTCGAGTAAGTGACAAACCATATTTAAAACATTCCTTGGGTTTCTTAAAAACGTTTAAACGAAAGGAAGAAGCAAATACGAACCCGTGTGTGTCAATAAAATAAAAGTTATCGAGGCATAACAACTATTCAGTGTACCGTTCGTTGAGTGTTTATTCAGTGTTTCGTGTGTGTCGTTGTAACTTGTAACCTAGTTCTACATATATAATTAACGAGAATGATATTATTGGTTGATTTACTATATCAAAATGGTCATTTACAAAGTGGCAGAAAACACAGAAATGAGAACACGAGGAGTACTTTAGCATTGGTATCTATAGATAATATTGTGCACCTTGCAGGTGCAGTCTTTTACTTAATCTCGCAGTGAGATAGCAATAAAACCGAAAACTCAACTTATTTAGTGTTGTGTTGTTTATGTTTTCTTTAAGTATCTACTTGGATACTCGTAGTATTTTAACGACACAGCAGAAGGTATTTATTAAAGCATAGAGGTGAATCAACTTTTTAGTGTCCTCCCCGTCTTATTTGCTGTCTAAAAGGGGATTACGAGAAATACGATGTTGCTGTTGCTAACTGTCGTTGCATTCCTTACTCAATTAATTATAGCGTGAAACTAAATGACAACTGTATTAACAGATATTAATTTGCCCTCGACTGGTGCAATTGCACCAGTTGCCAGGAAAGTAGAATGTCCCCGATTTGTATGAAAATTGTATTTGTCCCCTAGACAACCATGTTTCTGCTAAAATACGGTTAGCGGGATGCAACATTATATGTTCAAACAGACTGTTTATCTGGCTATAAGAAAATTTACCAAATACACGTCGTGGTAACTGACCATGAAGAAAAGCTAAGGGACAAGAAAAGTTGATTGACCGATAAACATACAAGTACCTTCTTTCAAAAAATAAAAAAATGAAATCGCACTAATTATAATAACAAGTGTGAGTTTGAATATATCTAAACCAATTGCGTTTAACTTATTCGAGTAGCGTATTGAATAGGTACACTGAATAGGTAAGCCCCAAACAACAACAAAGGTACCACGGTGGAGGAAAGTGTTTAGATGTAGATGCTAGGTGCCTGGGAGCACGCGCTCAGTGTAAAATATGCCATTGAGCATATGGTGTAAAATATTTCAAGGTTCATAAAGTGATATATATATATATATAAAATATATGATGAGGTATACATGAATAATTTCCTGTACCGTGTCTGTGGGGAAATAATCCAAGACAGGACAAAAATATGGAATATAGGTATTACATTAACGTTACTATCATACTATATGCAGTAGTAATTGTTATCTATAGTTTTGTGGATTGAAATTAAAGGCCAGAATAATAATTATCATAATTAGGATCGTGCCCATCAATGAGGCGTAGTACATGATCGTTTTAAATTATAATCACATTATACAAACGGTATTTATATAAATTGATATAATCCTTATTTGGCTATAAGTATCTAAACGGTAAATTCTAGTCACGTCTAAAGAAAGCACAACCTTACCGGCTATCCGTGGTAGTACATTAATAATAACATATATCTAGTGGTTACGAATATATTTCGTAACTATGAAACATAAATTATTCGTGTATTCTAAATCAAAATTACCAAGGTTAAATCAAAAGCACCACACCCCCACCAAGTGCTAAAGAGCGAAATCTCCCCGAGTTCCACATAACTAGTGATATATGATGTATATCTGGTTATGCTATTAACATAAAGTGAAATAAACAGACCAAAATGTGGTTATGACATGGAATGCATGTCACATAAATAGCAAATAAATAGACCAAAAAGTGGTTATGACATGGAATGCATGTCACATAAACAGTAAATAAATGGACCAAAATGTGGTTATGACATGGGATGCATGTCACAAATAGTAAATAAATAGACCAAAATGTGGTTATGACATGAAATGCATGTCACATAAATAGCAAATAAATAGACCAAAATGTGGTTATGACATGGAATGCATGTCACATAAATAGTAAATAAATAGACCAAAATGTGGTTATGACATGAAATGCATGTCACATAAATAGCAAATAAATAGACCAAAATGTGGTTATGACATGGGATGCATGTCACAAATATTATATAAATAGACCAAAATGTGGTTATGACATGAAATGCATTTCACATAAATAGCAAATAAATAGACCAAAATGTGGTTATGACATGGAATGCATGTCACATAAATACTTAGTAAATAAAAAGTTGATTTTGCTCATGATGTGAGTTAATACACAATTATGACATGGAATGCATGTCATATAAATAGTCAAAGAAAATGAATAAATAATTGATTCTGCTCATGATGTGTGTTAGTACAAGCGTCAGTTGCTAACCCATAATGTGGGTAAAATTTCAGAAGTTGTATGCTAGTTTATAAGCAAGTCCATAATGTGAAAAAAAAAAAAAAAAAAAAAAAAAAACAGCATGTGCTAATTTTACAAACCAATCCCATAACGTGGGTATAGCAAAATAATTGCTGATTGAGATGACGTCTCAAGAAAATAATGAAGTAAAATAAAAATATTCAGATACCTTTTTATTGATGGTTAGATTGCCAAGGGCAATCTGGAAAATATGTATTGGAGCAAGGACGGTAAAATTGGCTTTAAATATTTTTTAAACATATTTATGTGCTAGCAGTCAACGTAATTATATAATGCTATCCAAATCAAATTAGAAATACAGATAATATTTTTTGACTGTTACTGTTAGACAAGAGCAAATATGTAAAAGTTCTTATCTTCAAATTTTAGTTCTTTAACTGAAGACCTCATCTTAATACGTCCCGGTCATTTGCCAAGTAATGCCGGGAATAATTTAATGAGAATAAGTTAATATTCTTATAATAAGTATTGCTTTAGCTACAGTTGTGCAATGTGGCTGGTAACTAGTTAGTAAATTGACAGCCGTCCCTGGTTTATAATATCATAGAATAATGTATATTTTTCGGAAAAATTACATAAACCGAAAATTGAAAACTGAGAACAGACTGGCGTTTCTTCTCATCAACTTGATGACATCAAGTACTAGTACTACCTACTTTTCCAAACGCTAAAAAGTGTATGTGTATGGAAAAAAAGGTATTTAGTGCGCCTCTGTGGAATAAATATCGATCTCTACAAGTGCATGACACGAAGTAATGGATACTTACATAAAATAATAAAGGTTAAACGTGGCAGTGTAATAGGTACCAGAAAAAGGCCACCAAACTAATCATATTAATAGAAGTTGTATACTTCCATACCAAACTTTGTGACGATGTATGGAACTGAGATTAAAAAAATATATGAAATAGTTTTGCTTGTATTGCTATATTTCATCAGTTTTAATTTATCAGATCATCAGTTTAATAATGAATAATATAAACAGGAAATACAGCTTCATCTCATTTTAATCTGCGAATTTAGCAACTTAGTCTCACCCAACACTGAGGAAATAAACGAATGTGAGATAGATACTAAAACATAATACTTCAGGGTATACTATGACTATGATATCAAGTATGGGGTATTGTAACCCTAATGATGTTTCAAATTTTAAGTTATATATAAGAAATAAACATCTTGCCAAAAAAAAATCAGAGAACATATCTGAAACTAAAAAATAAAGTTGTATGAAAGTGACTGGATCGGATTTTAATCCGTCGGATCGCGTTGACTCTTCAAAACATGCCCCAAGATCAACCAATTACATGTCCAGCATACAATTGTGGGTAAAATGTAGTCATTTTAGATGAAATTAAGTAAATGTGATCATTATTGGTGTGTCATTGGATAGATTTAATAATGTATGCTAATTAGTAAGACATTGGTAAATATGAGCCGTGTAGTGTGTATGCAAATAAATAAAATAAATATATAGGAGCTACCTTACAATACATGTGTGCGTGATTTACCAGAAAAGTTAAAAATAAATTGGGTTTGCAAACCGTAGTATGGTAAAATTAAAATATACTAATATTTTAATATTACAGATTCAGATTCATTTGCTCACAATATAAGATTAAATTATTAATTACATGTCAATTTAAAAGAATCCCTATTGTGATCGTCAATAACATACAATAACATTCAATCAAAATAATTAGAATAATAATAACTAACAATTGAAATATAACTATGTCCACTTAATTTAAATGTATGTCATAGTTATCAAAGTTCACCTAAAAGGATCGTCAGTACATAATATAACAATAATTTAATTTAATCAAAAAAACAAATAAAAATTATAAAAGCGGTTATGTCAAAAAATCCACTTATTATTATTATACAGTGGAATTTCCAATAGAAAGTTTCTTAATCGACGCTTGAATAAAGGTATTCAGAAGAATATAATTACATATCGTATGTATATACATATACTTGGTCGAGTTTTTACGCTGGTTCTGCCCGTGGCTTTCTTTCTAACTTTCCGAACGTGGTAGTTAGTTACTGACATTTATAGGTGCACAAGCATTAATGGAAAAAGTGCTATAAAATTAGCCATGAAATTTTATTATTCAATTTTACAATCGTATTAGCTAACATATTATTTTGCTAATTAAGACTTTATACTTCCACGAAATAAAATAAAAGCGAAGTATCAAAATCCAAGTTAAAAGTTATAACTAAACTAAATCTTAAAACAGCCTCTGGTGGCATTGTGATAAAGATGCTGCCCGCATTATCTCAATGAATAGCTAGGACAATAAATAAATAAATTATATCTTATGATGTTTCAAAAACCGCCTTATCCTATAGATTGCTAAAATGGCAAGTTTTAGTACATATGTTACCAATATTTGGGTAAGAAATACCCCTATTACTATAAGGTTGACAATTATTCACAATATAATTTTAGTAAAAAATATTGCAGGAATATTCAATTTCACTTGTTTACAAATCATAATCATAAGCGCTGTATAATTTATTCAGAGCTTATATGTTCGTGACATCCTCCTCCTAGAGGTAAATGTTATAAAGGTAATTTGTGTATTTGCAAAAATGAAATTTGAATTTGATTGAAAAAAAAGAGAGAGAGATACACTTAAGTTAAACTTAGTCACAAGGCTTTCGTAAATTTGATAAGGTATTCCTGAATTCTATTCTAGATAAATAAGGATATTTTTATGAATGTGTGGAATAAAAATGCACCATTTAAATATTAATTTCTCGGTGTAAACTTGTAGACTAAACCGTTAAAGTAAAAGTGTAATATTGTAAAATATTATGTAATTTGTAAAAAAAGGAGAGATGTGGCGTATAGCCACCACAAATATATATGCGAGGGCAGCAGCTGTGCTGTGGCGAACCGACAGCTCGAGTCAGTCGCCGGCTAGCTGTCGGTGAGCGAGGTCACGTCTGCGCGCCTGAGCTAATAGCACCCAATGGTTGTTTTATTTATACGAGTATACCCTGAGAGACCCAAGGTGAAACGTCACAATCATCATCATATCAGCCGAAAGACGTCCACTGCTGGACATAGGCCTCCCTCAAAGAGTGCCACAATGACCGGTCCTGCGCCACCCGCATCCAGCGGACTCCCGCGACATTTACCAGGTCACCCCACAAGGTGGACTGATGACCTGGTAAAGGTCTACCCAGTCTGCGCCTTCCGGTACGTGGTCGCCACTCGAGAACCTTTCCGCCATAGCGGCCATCGGTTCTACGTGCAATGTGTTCAAATACGATTAATTATTATTATTCTAGCCTTACTCTAGGGCTAGTTCGACCGTGTAACGTTCTTTTTCTCCTATTTAAGGGCTAAGCTCTTGTCGGTGTAACTCAAAGTAGGTCCTCCATTTACTCCGATCCCACGTAATCACTTTCAAATCAATTCATTTCCACCAACACCAACCACCGACCATCGACCAACATGGATCATTATTTTTGGTAAGACTTAGCTTAATATTAGTTGTTACAAAGTTTATAGATAGCACACATAAAGTTAATTTAAAGAGATAATAGTAATAAATAATAATACGATTTAGGCCAGTTTGAAATTTACATAACATAGTCAACTAATAATAAAATTTTATAAATATTTAATAATCTAATTAAAAATTCACCAAGATGCCAAGATAACTAATCATTCATTTAAATCTCAAAATGTCATCCGACCTCATAATAAAATTAACATGTGTGTTTGCGTGCATCATACAGCAGTGGTTTAGATACCAGCGATCATTTACTTACATTCATTTACTTTGATACCTCGATACGATCCAACATCAACTCTTTTTACAAGCTTTATATTAACTTGTTCGTATGTAAGTTGTCTTATCTTGCAAGTTAAATTTGACCCACTTCCCGGTGACAGATTGAGCTGAAATTTTGGGTATAAGTATAGTTTGGATGACAATAGGGAATATTCATGATATTTTTTTATTTTTTTTATCTATTCTATAAGTAATTATATAACCGGAAAAAAATATAACACTTTCACAATATTATTAAATAAGCTAAAAAATAATAATGAAAACTACTAATATTTTCGGACGATCAAAACGCCACCATTTTGACGCGCTCATTTGTGACGTCACCGTGCACCTTATTGCACGGTGGTTCTTAAACAAATTAACAACAAAGTGTTTGATTCACACTTTTAATAAATGTGAGTGATTAAAGCTTATAATATCAACTTATTGTAATGGAAGAGCACACAAAAGCTTATTATAAATATTGTATTGTCCCTATGTGTGAAAATAACATTAAAACTGCAAATATTTTCATATGCCCAAAGGTGCAAATATAAGGATAAAGTGGTGTAAGGCGATGAGGAGAGATAATGTATCGTGCTTGAGTAGTTTATATTGTTGTGAAGATCATTTCGACGTGAGTATTAAATATGTATGTACCTAAAATCTTTTTATTACGACTCGCGAACAATATAAACAATAATCTAACCTCAAAATTGTATTATATACCTACTTATTCATAAAACTATTCTGATTCCTAATTTTTTTAGTTAAGTATCAATGTTACAAATATTATGATTTTTGTTGATCAACAGCTAACTACGAGTGTTGATTTTGATCATGAAACGTTTTAGCTAAGTTTCTTTGTTTGAACTGTTGATCGAAGAAAGTTAAAAGAATTTAATCCTTTTTACTGAGTGACCTACACAAATTTGTTTTATTTATAAGCCTCGACGAAAACAACCTAGTTTGTTAAAGTTCATAAAGATGTTCTCAACATTTAACATTCTAATAGGTACCTACATATCTTTGATTATATAATACTAGCTTCTGCCCGCGACTCCATCCGCGTGGAACTCGTTTATACTATCTCTATACCAAATTTCATCCAAATCGGTTCAGCAGTTTAAGCGTGAAGAGGTAACAGACAGACAGACAGACACACTTTCGCATTTATAATATTATTAAGTAAGTGTATATAAAATATATAATATAACTAGCTTCTGCCCGCGACTCCGTCCGCTTGGAACTCGTTTATATCGTAGCTCCATACAAACTTTCACCCCCCACTTCATCCCCTTGGGGGATGATTTCCGGGATGAAAACTATCCTATATCCTTCCCCAGGACTCAAACTATCTCTATACCAAATTTCATCCAAATCGGTTCAGCGGTTTAAGCGTGAAGAGCTAACAGACAGACAGACAGACAGACAGACAGACACACTTTCGCATTTATAATATTAGTATGGATTAGTGGATAGTATGGATAGTATGGATGGATATGGATAGTATGGATAATATATATTATATATGAATATATCCATACTAATATTATAAATGCGAAAGTGTGTCTGTCTTAAGGAATATGAAAATTTATTGAATATCTGTAACTTATTTACCTTGCAGCTTTTACTCCTCTTAGTTCAACGGACGTAAAGTCACAAATATTTGCGAAGTATGTATTAAATTTAGTCATCATGAACACATCAATTTTAGGCCGATTATCCGACTGTGCCTTGACAAAACCGCCTTCAGTCATTGTGGCGAGTCTTTTTTCACAAGGAGTCACTGCTTTCAGTTAACATTTACCAAAAAACACTGATTATTTATCATAAACAGCGGCAAAACAATGCGAATAACTTTCAATAATCATAATCATACTAACGACGCACGGTGCACGGTGACGTCACGTTTCGCTCCGCCAATAGCGTTGCGTTTTGGAAATTCGCCAGGGAATTTGAAAAATGGTACTTTTAAACAATTAAATTTATCAATAGAAACATGATCATTTGCAAAAATAATCATGTGTGTATATTTATTAAGCAATATAGATTACACGTGATTTTTTTGTCCATTTCTAAATCACATGCATATTCCCTATTCAATATTATGGAACCATCGAGCTGATCTGATGATGGAGACAGGTGGCCATAGGAACTCCGTAATAAAACCACATAACCCCATCGAGATTGGGCTCGTTAGAATCGTCTCAATGAGCAGTTGATGATGGTATACAGAAAAGTACAGTCGGCAATAAAAGCTTGTACCAAAAATGTAATTTTTGACAGAAACTTATTGAGTTAATTCTTCTTATGTAGTCTATTCTAGGTCTTCCTCTTCCTCGCTTCCCCCCCCCCCCCCCCTATATTTCCTTCAATTATATTGAGTATGAAGTTGTCATGTCGTATGAGGTGCCCTATCATCTCCCCTCTTCTATTTTCTACCAGACGTATTCATAAACGTTCTACAAGCCTATTTTAACTATAAAATTAGTTTGTTTTTATCTGTCTCTTTGACATTTGTTTTCGTCAGAAAGGGACAAAGCACATTTTATTTAGCAGAGGCATTTTAAGTTTTATGAATAAGGGGGTAAGTTTCTCACTAAGATTTCTTTGTAAGATTGTCGCCTAATATTTACTTATTAATTTATCCTCTAATCGGAATGTGGCAACACCTTTGGCTCCTCTTGGCGGGGCTACCGATAAAAAAAGAAACTAAACTTATACTTAATCATTTATTCATAAACATAATGTCTATCTATGCTGACAGCAACAAAAATCAATTAAGCTTACATTAATTACATTAACAATCAACAAAACTCATGAAGATACTCCGGAAAAATATAATTCAACATATTTTCGCTACCTATTTTAAAGGTGATTAAATACATAAAGATCTAGAACGCTTGTTAACCAAAGAAACATGACGTTGCTGGTTTCTGCTCCCTGAGAATGATAACGGAGCTTTTTTGCCGTTCCACTAAAAGTTTCTGATTCGAGTATCGACATCCCTATTTGTACAGTTCACGTAAAGAAAATTAATAATAAAATTTATTTATATTTCGGCCGCTTCGTTCAGTCCTCGCCTGTTTGTTTTATAATAAGCTCTATTAATTAATGACTAAGATAATTGTTATTTATGCTTTTAAATATGATGGGTATAAAAAATATATGCGAACTAATTTATGACTTTGGTCGGTTATGTGTAATGATAATTATGACACAAGTGGTTATGCCAATCAAAACTATGATTGAAATATTATGCAACCCGATATGGACCCAAACTTGCAACTAACATGATGCAGTTTATGAGAAGAACAAAGGGTTTTCCACTAATATACCTAAGTGCTACCTAACATGCTTCTGTCACTCAATGTATACTTGAAAAATAACTTATTTGTTTCACACAATCGGCGTTAGTACAGCGTGTCACGCGTGTGAGTGTATTTATGTCTGTATAATCCGTGTGATCGCGTGAAACTTTTATTACATATTTCACAGGAATAGGGTTTGAGTCCCGAGTGTATCTTTTTATGCTCGGTCAAAGAATATGATCTCGTGAACTCTTTTTGACATATATTACAGGAATAAGGCTTCACTCCCGTGTGGATTTGTTTATGTTTGTATAAATAATTGTACTGTGAAAACGCTTTTTTACATATTTTGCAGGAGAAAGGCTTTGCTACCGCGTGGACTAGTTTATGTTCTTTTAAGTTCTCCAACAGCGTAAACTCTTCCTTACATATATCACATGCGTATGGTTTAAGACCCGTGTGGAGTCGTTTATGAGCCTTTACAGCGTACGGCTCTTTAAATGGTTTGAAACATATTTCACACGAATATGCTCTAGTTTCCGTGTGTACTCGTTGATGTGTTTTTAAATTACTCAATTGGGTGAACATGTGGTTACATATTTCACACGAGTATGCTTTTTCTCCCGAGTGGCTAAGTTTGTGTGACTGCAAATGCCCCGATCTAGTAAATTTTTTTTTGCATATCTCGCAGCCGTAAGGTTTTTCCTTGGTGTGGATTCGTTTATGAGTTTTTAAACTACTTGAGTTCTTAAACCATTTTTGACAAAATTCGCAAAAGAATGGTCTTATTTCAGAATGCCACTTGATATGACTATTTAAATAAGACGAATCCGCAAACTTTTTTTTGCATATTTCGCAGGAATATGGGCGTTCTCCTGTGTGGGTTTGTTTGTGTCTCACTAAATGAGCCAATTGCCTGAACTGTTTTTTACATACTTCGCACTCATAAGGTTTTAGTCCCGTGTGAACACGCATATGCAATTTTACATCGAATGATCGCGAAAACGTTTTTAGACATATTTTGCAAGAGTAATTCTTTTCTCCAGTGTGTATTTGTTTATGTAATTTTAATGTGCCCAATAGTTTAAAACGTTTTTTACAAATTTCGCACGAATAACGTCGTTCTTGACTGTGCATTACTTTGTGTGTATTTAAATTGCTTGCTTGACTGAATTTCTTTTTACAGATTTCACATGAGTACAATTTCTCTCCCGTGTGCACAACAATATGCTTTTTTAGGCTATCCGCTTTCGTGAACTGTTTTTGACATATATAACATGGGAACGGCTTTTCCCCCGAGTGTATTCGTTTATGTGTCTTTAAATTACGCGATGATTTGAAGCGTTTTTTACAAATTTCGCAAAAGTGTGGTTTTTCTGCCATTACAATATGTTTATTTTTATCTAAATGACCGTAAATCTTGATGTGGCGTATTAGACAATGTTTTCGTTGGTACGTTTCCCCGCAAGTGTCGCATTGGTAAGTGTTTGGCGCGGCAGGTTGGTGGTCGCCGGGGTCGCGGCGCGGGGCGGGGACGCGCTCGAGGCGCACGGAGCACTCCCGAAACAAGAGCCGCGGTCCGCACTGCGAGGCTACAGACGAGTCTGAAACGGAGACAGCGTATTCAAGGATTTCAAGTAGAGATGTACCGACTAGTCGGAAAGGCCGACCATACGACCACATTTATATTCGGCGAATGCAACTGGTCGGAAAAGATACCGAATATTCGGCACTATAGGACTTTACTGCAAAACCAAGAAACAAACAATTTTCCTGAATAAATGACGTAGCGTTAAACCAAAAATAAACTACTTATATTTACTCCAAGTTTTATATGTAATGTATTTTACTTGAAATACAACTAATAATCATCATGTATAAATAGGAATATTTTATTTTCATCATGCAGAATACTCATACTCATACTCATTTATTTATAATGCACAAATACATTAAACGTCAAAAAGTTCATATGAGATTTAATTCAATTAATTCGATTTTATAATGTCAAAGAGTTAAAGTATTTCAAAAATGTAAACACATAAGAAAATTGAATAATTAGAGATGTACGGACTAGTCAGGAAAGCCGACTATCCGGTCACATTTATTGTCGGCCGCCTCAGCGCCGATTAAAAGATAAAGAAAGAAAGCCCCTAAGTGTACATTAAGACTTAATCGCAAAAATTGTTATCATATGGCGATCACAATATATAATGCATTACCAATTTCATGGACATGTTTAACAAATAATGAATTTTACCCATTACTGTGCGATCTGTTAACCACAGAGTGCTTTTATACTTTGAGCGAGTTTTATGGTAAATGTAACCAGTTGACATTAGAATCCCGATAAGCAAAGTATTTTATTAAACTACAATTTTGATCACTTGTGACATTTATAATGAATTTAATAATTGACATAAACAATTTGTATTAATTAAATAAGAGTGTAATTTTGTGAATGTAATTTAATGAATGTAACAGAAAAAACTGTATTTAAAAAAATATTGCATGCCTGCAAGGTGAGATAATTGAACCTAATTTTTATATTTAAGACCTTTCTGTATTATTATTTCAAGCAATAAATCAATTATGAATAATTATGAATTAAAGAAAGATACATGTATTCACAAACACACAGGACACACATATTAAACAATAAAATAAACAAGAAACAGATAAAACATGAAACAAGTGTGTATCTGCGGCAGTGAACCGGACACTGGCTCAGCATTATGCTGAGGTGTCAGACACCTGCAGCGCTGATTTTCAGCCAGGGGACCGATTGTTGACTTTCGAGCGCTCGAAAATCAAATAAAAGTAAATACGTTTGTAGTGTCAAAATGGCAGGCACTTACTTTCTACCAATAGAATTTAATACGAGTGGTCAATTTTTTAATTTTTCTATCGCTATTTCAAAATAGCATTTCATAATATTTGACAGTTTTCGAGTCAAAGAGTCGAGCGCTAGAAAGTCAAAAATCGGTCCCCAGCACCGTCGGTGACTCACGGATACGTCATACAAATGTAATAAATAAACTACCTACATTATTGGGACATGCTAAAGAGAAATAAACATAAATACAAATTGAGATAATTACACGCACACTACCTAGATGCAGCTACAATGAAATATTTATATTTACAGTACACGTTAAAAACAACAGTCACACCGATTAGTCAGTTAGTCGGCCTCCCATCTCTAATTTCAAGGTCTCTAATATACAGAGAATACAGAGATTATGGGGCAAGTCAGACTTTTTTAAGAGGCAGAGGTGATCAGTCAGGCGACCGGTTAGCCTAGTGGGTAGTGACGCTGCCTACGAAGCTGAAGGTCCTGGGTTCGAATCCCGGTAAGGGCAAATATTTGTGTGATGAGCATGAATATTTGTTTCTGAGTCATGGAAGTTTTCTATGTATTTAAGTATTTATATCCATTATATATATCGTCGTCTAGTACCCATAACACAAGCCTTACTGAGCTTACTATGGGACTAGGTCGATTTGTGTAAGATTGTCCCCTAATATTTGTTTGATGATTTGGAACCCAGGACCGTCATTTTCGTAGGCTGTGTCACTTAGCCACTAGGCTAAACAAGTTGTATGTGTAATTTGTATTGTTCAGGGACTGACGAAATATCGGTTAGCTTTATGAATGCGGATACTGTACCAAAAAAATAACGTTAACAGTTGAATATAAAGGTTCGGCTACCGAAATGGTCATACCGTTAAATAACGGTACTGGCATTTATCGGTTATGCAGGCCCTGGTATTGTTGGTAAGCCAAAAACTAAAAATGCATTAGAAATCAACTCACCATAGCCCGCAACAGCATGCCAGTCCTCTTCCTCCTGTGTACTTGCAGGCGTATAGATATGCTTCATGGCATGTTTCACTAAATCGGACTTCAGAGTGAACCTTCTGCCGCAAAGATGACATATCGGTTCCTCATTGTCAAATGCGAGTATTTTGTATTCTAGAACAAAGTCCCCGTTAGCATAAGTAGTGCGAGTGTCGAGGCCGGGTCGCGGCGCCGCGCGGGGCGGGACGCGCACTACAGAGAACTCCCGCCGCGAAAGCTGTTCTCCGCGTGTGGATGCACCTGAAATCATTGTACTTAAACAGTGCCATACATAAAGTCCTACTCACTTGTACAGACAAGCAGAAATAAAGATGGGCAGTACACACTGTAAGATGCAAGTTAGATAAGTGGAGTCAGAAAATCACCATGTGGTAGTGGCAATCAAGAGATGGTAAAAGAGCAGGAGGGTCGCTAAGTCAAGAGCTGGGAAGATGAAGTAAAACTAATGTAAGGGCCAAAGAGATAGCATATGGAATAAACACATGTGAAGGAGTAGGACATTAGAAGTATTAGAGTGAGACAGTTAAATATACATGGCTATGTGAAAGACAAGGAAGGGAGATTGAGAAAATAAAGAGATTACCAAGATGTCAGTCTTTGGATTGAAACGCCTTTACACTAACCGCAGGCCTTTGCTGGACAAGTGGCGAGAGATAGGAAACATTGGAGAGTTGGAACAGGCCTTTGCCAATAGCCAGTATAGCCACACCAAACTGAGAGATTTTATTTATTTATTTATTAATACACAAGCTTCCCACGCGACTTCATCTGCGTGGACCGGGATAAAAACTATCCTATTTCTGCTTAAATAGAAATAGGTTTTATGTTTCAAAACGTCCGGGTTCGACTCTCAAGCTGTAGGTACTCCTACAGGTTTCTTTTTAATGTATTAATGCAGTTTTTCTTGTTATTCAAATCGTTGACATGGTTCCTAAGAACAGATCTTCGTATGTCTTATAGTTTCTGATTGTTATAGTTGCCATAGTGACCGATCTAAATGGGCCACCCTGTATATGAAATATATATATAAGAAAGCGGTTACGGTACCAGAAAACCTAACAGTAACGGTTTTATCGGTACCTAGTGAAATATAAACGGTTCGGCTACCGAAATGGTAATACCGTTAAATAACGGTACCGGTATTTACCGCTTATGCAGGCCCTGGTATTGTTGGTAAACCACAAACTAAAAATGCATTAGAAATTAAATCACCATAGCCCGCAACAGCATGACAGTCCTCTTCCTCCTGTGAGCTTGCAGGCGTATAGATATGCATCATGGCATGTTTCACTAAATCGGACTTCAGAGTGTACCTTCTGCCACAAAGATCACATATCGGTTCCTTCTCATTGGCAACTCTAGCGAGTATTTCCTCTTCAACATCAGAGTCCCCGTCAGCATGAGAAGTGGTCGTCCCATCGCAGTGGCGTGGCGGAACGCGCTCGAGCGATACCCCTGAAATTATTGTACTCAAACAGTGCCATATTTAAAGCCCATGAAACGGAAGAAAGCCACAAACCGTCACCACTTAGTCTTATTTTAAACAAGCTTCGCCCGCGACTTCGTCTGCGTGGACCAGGGATAAAAAATTATGATTTCCTAAAAGTTGGTATCGAAAGGTTATCTCGAAGAGGTCGCTCATTCGTGATAAGACTGCGTGTTGTTTACTTCTACTCGTAATTATATTTTACATATTGTATTACAGAATACAATATACCCCAAATAAGTGTAAATACAGATTTATCGATATACACATTAGAGATGGGCCGACTAGCCGACTAGTCGGCCGCCTAGGAGGCCGACTAGTCGGCTAGGCCGATCGTGGACTTCGGCTAAGTTCGGGTGCAATCGGGAACCTTCGTTTCGCTTTGCCGTCGCGCTGTCTGCATGCGTTCAAAGTACCAAATGTGATATTTAATCTGTATTTGAGTAAAATATAAAACGAATGGAAAAAAATGGAATTTTACTTATTTTATGTCTCGTTTTCATGTGATCCATAAAGTGCCGACTAATCGGCACATTTTGCCGACTAGTCACCGACTAGTCGCCAACTACAAATGAGGCCGGATAGTCGGCTTTCCCGACTAGTCGGCGACTAGTCGGTACATCTCTAATACATATGTATAATCGGAAGTCGATAAACGAGAAGTCCTTAAGACAGCTCAAAAGTGGCTCTGTTCAGTATTCATCATACTCGTATATGGCTTTTGAGTACAATAAGTGAAAACCCCCATCCTCCTCCGTCCCGGTTGCCCTAAAGGAGCCCGGGTCCGATTTGACACCTAATCCCAAGATTTGGCATAAAAAACACTGATATACTCCAAATAATCTGCAGAAGCATCTTACCATGAACCACAAATTGTATGTGTGGTCGCTGCAGGGTTTCTGGTCCTGTCACAACCTCGTCCTTAACTAGGTGGTTGGTGTATTGGCTATCCGTCTTGTTCCAACCTTCACTGTACTCCTTTGAGTGCTCCTTCTTAACTATGTTGTCAGTGTATCCTGCCATCTCATCCTCACTGCAGGAGCCTACAATGTGCTTAACCATGTATTCGGAGTGTAGGCCGTCTGTCTCACTTACACAATTCAAACCGTCACTGTACTTCCCCAAGCACTCCTTCTTAACTGTACAGTCAGTGTACAAGTCTACCACCTTATTTTCACTACAGGATCCCACATTGTGCGCTATAACCATGTGGTTGGAGTATAGGTCTGTCTGACTGTTGCTGCAAAAGCCAGGGCTGTCCTCGCTTGAGTGCTCCTTAAATACGTGATTGGTATTCAGGTCAGTGAACTCCTGTTCACTGCATGAGTCAGTGCTGTTCTTCCTTAAGCTCTCTTTTACTATGTTGCTGTACAATTCTGTCTCCGTCTTGCTCTCACTGTATGAGCTAGCTCTGTCGCTCAACTGTTGCTTAATTATATGATCAGTGTACAAGCCTACCATCTCATGTTCACTGCAGGACCCAACATTGTGCTCCGTAACCATGTGGTCTGAGCATACGTCTGTCGGATTCTCACTACAAAAGCCAGGGCTGTGCTCGCTTGAGTGCTCCTTAAATACGTGATTGGTATTCAGGTCAGTGAACTCCTGTTCACTGCATGAAACAGTGTTGTTCTCAATTGAGGTCTCCATAACTATGTTGCTGTACAGGTCTGTCTCCGTCTTGCTCTCACTGTATGAGCTAGCTCTGTCGCTCAACTGTTGCTTAATTATATGATCAGTGTACAAGCCTACCATCTCATTTTCACTACAGGATCCCACATTGTGCGCTATAACCATGTGGTTGGAGTATAGGTCTGTCTGACTGTTGCTGCAAAAGCCAGGGCTGTCCTCGCTTGAGTGCTCCTTAAATACATGATTGGTATTCAGGTCAGTGAACTCCTGTTCACTGCATGAGTCAGTGCTGTTCTTCCTTAAGCTCTCTTTTACTATGTTGCTGTACAGGTCTGTCTCCTTCTCACTCTCACTGCATGATCTTGCTCTGTCGCTCAACTGTTGCTTAACTATATGATCAGTGTACAAGTCAGCCATCTTTTTCTGACTGTAGGAGCCCACACGTAAGTTCTCTTTAACTATGCAGTTGGACATGTTGGTACCATCCTCACTATGCAAGCACACACTGTAATGAAATGAAATGAAATGAAATGATTTATTATGAAAAACATACACAGGTGTTATAAATGTACATGTCAGTAGAATTAATTTACATGAGGGCATGTTCTTTCAAGTTATAAAACGGTGGAGTAATCAAGTAGGATTTTAATTTTCTAGAAAATTCACTAATATTATTGCATTGCTTTATGTCGTCATTTAACTTATTATAAACTATTATACCATTATATTCAATACTTCTTTTAAAATGTACATAATTATTAGATTTTGGTAGCTGAATGTCTAAATTGTCTCTGCATAATCTACGTGGTCTAATGTTACTATTACATACAAATCTGGACTTGTTTTTGTAAACAAAAATGCATAGTAAATATATGTAAAGAGATATCACGGTCAGTATTCTATGTTTTATAAATAGTGGACGGCAGTGTTCGAGAGGCTTTGCTTTTTCGACATGCCTAAGAGCTTTTTTTTGTAGTATGAGAACACGGTCCACATGAACACTATTGCCCCAAAAAGCCCTTGCTGTCTCTGCACATGCACTCTTCTTTCTTGCAAATTGCATCCTCACATTCAGCCTCCTCCTTTATGTGCACTGCCAAGTAAGATTAGAACTGTTAAGCATTCAATTTGAACTAATAACACTTGCTCAGAGTACAGTGGATCTAATGTAAAACGAAATGAATTATTGCTTTTTAAATAAATGAATATCTGTATATAAGTTGTTTATCAATAACACGAAATCATGTTTGTATTAGAATCCCCAGAAGTGAAAAGAAAGTGAAACTCTACCATAAATAAGTAAGTTATGAGCACAATATTCCCAAAAAAACTTTTATAGCAGAATGGCACAAGAATATCGTTCTCATTACTCCCACAATCTTGTCCGCTTTGCCTTAAGGTTTGACTGGTAGAGGTTGGCCTTTTCTACGATAAGTTTTCTTTTGTGCAATAAAGTTTAAATAAATAAATAATTTATCAAGAACTAAGTAACGGCTGATTCAAGGGTACGGCTCGCGGCCCTTGTAGTGAATCCTGGGCTTAACTGTTAAGAAGGTGAATAAGGAGATGCCCTGGCCCTCACCACAGTCCTGCTTCACACCCACAGTTCACACCGGTCACGACCATGTTGCATTGCTGGCCCAACAGCTCATGCCAAGCTACTATACAAGTACTACCTCATACCAGCGAAGTTATTCAATTATTTTATAAAATTGTCGACTTCAGCGGAAAATAGCGATGAGAAACAACTTCATGAACTTTAATCCATTACTTCTAACCTACAAACGAAAGGAGATATGTCAATTGTCAAATTTTCGAAACAACAACTAAACCACTTTTTTTGTTTTTTTAATGCTTATGGCCTGGATGCGTGTCTTTTAAGCCAAGTCTTTACTTAATTGTTTATAACACTTCATTTCCACCTTTAATACTTAATAAGATCCCTCTTAAACGCGTCTTCTTGTTTAAGTATCTTGGGCATTTGGTAACTGATGACCTTAAGGACGATTTAGATATGGAGAGGGTTGTTGCACATCACTGTACTCGGCAAGTCTGTGGTTCAAATTCAAATATACCCAAAAGGCATACAATGCTCTGCGCATCCAATTTAATAATGCCTTCAGGGCGCTGTTGCGGCTGCCGCGCTTCTGCAGTGCGTCATTTATGTTTGCCGAGGCGCGTACAGACGGCTTTGACGCCGTTTGGCGCAAAAAGTCTGCCTCTCTCCTGAATAGAATGCGCGGGAGCAGCAACAGCATCCTGAAAATGATAGCTGGTAAGTTTGATTGTCCCTTGACAAAAATACTTACCGGCCGCACCAAATCCCTTTTTACCATTAAGTACTAACCTAGACTAAGAATAATTAACACCAGTGGACCTCATAGTTGTCTTGTAATAAATTGATAATAAATAAAAAATTTAGTAGGAGTTATATGGCGTACTGCGTCACCAGTATCTTAATTTAACACTTCACTTCATATTTTTGATACTGTCTTTTTAATATACTTGTATAATGGAACGTAACTCAACATTTTTGAGAATGTCATTTCGGCGCGGCACTTCATTTTGAAACGCTTTACTTAGTTGAGTCTAGATAAGATAAGATATTTAACCCCAAGCTGCTATGGTCTTTCATTAAAGCTCGACGTGGCGGTTCTTCCTATCCAAAGTCGTTTGAGTACTTGAATAACACGCTGGATAGGAATGAGGATATATGTGCAGAATTTGGTAAGTTCTTTAGCTCCGTATTTAGTAAACCCCTCAGTCTGTACCCTGACTATCCGCTCCCACCTCCGTTCTGTGATAATGGTGAATCAGTATCTTCCATAATTATTTCACCTGAGGATATAACTAGAGCCTTGTCAAAGATCGATGCTAACGGCGGTGCAGGAAGCGACGGGATACCACCTTTTTTTATTAAAAACTGTGCATCGAGCCTTGGTTTACCGCTCTCTATACTTTTTAATAAGTCCTTAGCTGAGGGTTTAGTTCCAAATAAATGGAAGGAAGGGCTGATTGTGCCCATTCACAAAAAAGGGTCGAAAACTAAAATAATAAATTACCGTCCCATATCAATATTAAATCAATTCAGTAAGACTTTTGAAAAAATAATTTTAAATAATATATATAATGTTTTAAACAAAGGCATTCCTTCCCAACAACACGGTTTCTTAAAAGGGCGGTCAACAGTTTCGAACCTTTTACTATTTAGTAATTTCGTTCTTAGGAACATGGAACAAAGGAAGCAGATTGATGTGATCTACACAGACTTCGAAAAAGCGTTCGATCGTGTGGATCACATCATTCTGCTCCGCAAATTATATTGGTTGGGTTTACGCGGTGATGTTTTTAGGTGGGTCTGCTCATATGTCTCAAATAGAAGCCAAGCGGTTGTACTTGCTGGCTGCAGGTCGGACTTTGTGGGTATTCCCTCGGGAGTCCCACAGGGGTCACATCTGGGTCCTCTGTTGTATAACGCATATCTATATGACATTTATACAGTGTTTCAAAATTCCTACTTTCTGATGTATGCCGACGACAAAAAAGTTTTCTTAGATGTGCGAAAGCCGGAAGACTGCATCAAACTGCAAGATGATCTTGATCGACTATCTATATATTATATCAGAAACCGTATTAACGTAAACGCTCAAAAATGCGTACAGATCTCCTTTACCCGTAGTCTGTCTCCTGTCATTTTTCAGTACAAAATCGGAGATGAAGTAATACAACGTGTAAGTTTGATACGGGACCTAGGTGTACTCCTTGACGCGAAGCTAACTTTTGACCAACACATTGATAACATCGTGAACCGTGCTCAAAGAAACCTAGGTTTTGTTGTCCGGGTTTGCAGCGAGTTCAATAATACAAGTTGTATTAAAGTTATTTATAATTCTTATGTCAGGAGCATACTAGAATACGCCAGTTGTATCTGGTCCCCTCAATATGTAACTCATAAAGAGAAAATAGAGAAAATTCAGCGCTGTTTTCTTCGACACCTGAATTTTCGGCTCAGAAAGTGGGATACGTCCTACGAGTCAATGTGCAGCCGTCACCATCTTTTGAGCCTTGAAAGTAGGCGCTTGTCGCTTGATATGTCGGTTTTGCATGACATTTTATTTGGACGCATTGACAGTTCCGAGCTGCTTGCGGAAATTAAATTCTCCGTTCCTGCAATTCGAACTCGGCACACTGAGCGCAGTCTTTTCAGTATACCAGTTGTGCACACAAATTATGCCCAGAATTCGCCTCTAATTCGTATGTTAGGAAATTACAATAAAAAGTTTAATACTATCGACTTATTCAATTGCACCAAACCTACTCTTAAGACGCGAGTTAATCTGTTATTAAAGGACAAAGGATAAGGAATAAGGAATAAGGATCACTGCAGAAAAAATAAGCTAATAATTATTATACTTATAACTAAAGTTAATATTCCGACTATCACTTTTTACAAATATATACATTTTCCCTCGCACCTATACACACACACCTACACACCCACACACACACACACACACACACACACACACACACACACACACCCACATGATATTTTGTATTTACCGAGCATGTTATAGATTTAATTTTTTAGTTCGTTTCTTAAATTACTCTGTGTTTACGTTCTTTTCCATTCACTGTATTTCGGTGGACATCTATAACTGGCTTTGTTATTAGCTTTTAAGCTTTGTAATATTTTCCTGTAATGCTGTTGATGCCCCAAATAAACAAAAACAAAACAAAACAAAACCATGTACTTAAAACTAAGATACATGGACGCTGGAAAGGTGTAGCAACAATCAGATAACTTATACTATGTACATATAGTTAATTTTTAACTAACTAATATCGATAGGTACCTATTAACACAAACACATTATAAACAAGTATCTTCCATAAATTCAGCTATGGAATAGTAACATTTAACTATTAGTTTAGATTTTAGATTGTGTACGAAGGATATGTCAGTTGGTACATCTTTTATTTGGTTGGGTACCTATTTTACTATACATTTTTATTGCTCGGTAATATAGCTAGGTCCATTTTTATATATTTCTAGTTTAGGTTTAGGAAGTTCCAGGTTGTGATTGTGACATCTGCGAGCGTTTTGGTTAAATTTAAACAGGTGTAGGTTTTTACGAACAAAAGTAGCAGTTTCCAGTATAAGTATATAGCGAAGGAAGGGTTAAAAGTTTCATGTTCTTAAAATGTGGTCTGCAGCGAACCCATAGGGTTGGTGTATGTTTGCAAGGATTCGTATACATTTCTTTTGCATGACAAATAGGTGGTGGATGTCAGTACTATGACCCTACAGCGGGAGCCCGTAGCGCAGCCATGCGACCGCCTGCGAGTGGTATGCAGCCAGTGGCGCTACCACGACCTTCGAAAGTCGAAGTTCGGGTATTTCCATCTCTATCGCACTCCCTTACTCGAGTGACAGGGATGCATGTATTACGAACTTCGACTTTCGAAGTTCGTGGTAGCGCCGCCGGGCGCTCTCTACACCTGTATTTGTTTTCAACATGCTCAGCACGGCTAGCACGCGACGGCACGCGAGCTCTTTCGATTTTTCTCGCACTATCCGTCTCTCTCTTATTAGAACACTTAGAACAAGTGCGATAAAAATCGAAAGTATGTCGCGGCCGTCGTGTGCTAGACGTGCTGAGCATATACGAAACGAGATAATTTGTTTTTGACTTTTTCAACGTGTGATTTCCAGTTTAAATGACAGTCTAAGTTTAGGCCTAATAGAGTACAGTCAGTTACTTCTTGTAAATTTAAATTATGCGCTATGGTTCTTAGGTTAAGGGGTTGCTTTTGTCTGGGTCTGAATTGTATGGGCTTGGTTTTGTCGTTATTTGTAATGAGGTTATGATCTTGTAGCCAGTGCGTTATTGAATTAAACGTTTCCTCTATGTGTGTGTTACTAAGATAGTCTTTGGGGCATTGGAACAAGAGTGATATGTCGCTGGCAAATAATACTATTTTGTGAGTTGTGATTCCAGATTTGGAAGGTCGTTTATGTAAATGAGAAACAGTACGCTTCCTAGAACACTGCCTTGTGGAATAGAGCTCTCTATAATATACTGTATGCTAGATTTTATATAATTTGATTTACCAGTTTGAATATTAACGTGCTCGATCTCAACGTATTGCTGGCGCGATGTAAGGCATGATTTCATCCAGTATAGAGCTTTGCCGCGTATGCCTATTGCGCTTAATTTAGAAAGTAAAATTGTATGTGAAACTCTGCCGTACTTTTCGACATATCTAACAGTAAGTATGTAAATACTTTATTGTACACAAGACACATAGCAGGTAAAATACAGACAAAAGAAAAAGTTAAATTGGTATTAAGGCGAACTTATCCCTGTAAGGGATCTCTTCCAGTTAACCTTTGTGCAATTGAGTTGAGATCAGGAACAAAAAGATAGACAAACTAACACGTGTGCAGACGTATTTACCCACGGTTAATAGTCCCACGGTATAATTTTTATTTCTCTGGTAGTCTACAATGGACCCGATTCTACAGTGGCCTCTAAACTGCGCCTGTGGCCTCTTGGCGTTATTAATAAAGTATTTGTATTTGTAAACTTCCTAATTTTATTTAGGTGTCGCTAAAACACTTTGCTATTCTATGGGCAGCTGTCAAAATCAAACGACAGCTCTAATTTGAATGTGACGTTTCTTAGTTTAGGCGGTCTATACAACTTACTTAGCTGCCTAAATGCTATTCTAAATATGTCGTTTTTAATCTGCCGCCTAAATTATGTCTAAAAATTAGACAATTTAGTTTTAGGCTAGTTAAGCCATGTGCACGTAGAATCGGGTACGTTGTTTGTGTATAATGATAAACTGCAAGGCTGGTCGAGTGTCTTTTTCGGAATGCGTATTGATTATTTAGAAAATTAAAAATCCGGTTGGACATACAATTTTCAAAGATTTTTGATATTACAGCAGGACGAAGAGCGATGGGTCTGTAATGGGACGGATTGTCTTTTTTCCCCCTTTTTTTAAAATAGATTTTATTTTTGCAATTTTGAACTGGTCAGTCTCTACTTCTTTTTCGGTGACCGGATGTGGAGTTTACAGACGTTTGTATTGCTGGACGTCCGGCGGCGGGTGCAGCGAAGGCGCTTCTGCCGCCATCTGTCGGGGTCTTGCCAGCCGAGGCGTAGCAATCGTTAAATATACTATTTCTTCAGGACAAGCAATATTATTATTACTACTTGCCTTGTTGTCTATCAAGTGCAAAGGCGTGATAATGAAATATAATGTGCTCAACACGAAGAGTACCTAAAGTAAGTATATGCTCAACATCCCCAACACTGTCATGTCATCCTGCCAGTGAGGGCATGTACATAATTACTTTACTCTTTGGCTGTACCATCCGGTATTATTGAATACATACAGTTAGTAGCAGCCAAAGTAGCCAAATATATCGGGACACGTCTTTATTACTATAGGAGTAAGGAAGTGTTACGATATATTTGGCTACTTTAGCTGCTACTAACTATGTGATGCTGACTGTATATTTGCATATATTATTTTATTTAAGGTGTTATGCTAAAACAGTCCTTTAATGTATAGTGCAAGCAACGGGCAACGGGTAATGCATTCCGTTACTAGGCAAGGGAAGGCAGTCCGCTGCTAACCGCGACCCTAATCACACTACTCGCTGTGACATCTTTAATATACATTTTACCGTGCTTTTCCGAAATATACCAAGTCTTCATGATACTACATGGTTTTCTTCCTGACTGAACCCCGTATAATACACTACCCGTGTGTACACTAACTGTACTGAGAAAAGAGTACTGCCACAGTACTACGCTAATTTGGCAAGTAGCTTCAAAAGATGGCCTATTTAGTACGAATTTCAAAATGGTATAACACTTGCTAGAATATTGATATAAAACGAGTGTTTTTTCAAAGAAGTGATGAAAGAGATGTAGATATAAGGTGTCTATCAAAATTAACAAAAACTGTAAGAAATTAATTAAATATCCTAGACATGCATCAAGTCCCTGAGCGTTCAAATACGATTAATTATTATTATTCTAGCCTTATTCTAGGGCTAGTTCGACTGTGTACCATTCTTCTTCTTCTCTTATTTAAGAGCTAAGCTCTTGTCTGTGTAGCTCAAAGTAGGCCCTCCATCTACTGCGATCCCACCTAATCTCTTTGATACCTCGATACAATCTATCATCAACTCTCTTCTTGAGTTAGTCTATGGTCATTTCGCTGGTTACGCGACCACATGAAGAAGTTTTTTTCTATTGAAGATAACATCAATTCTACACACCCTATTGAGACAATTACTTGTATATTCATTTTTTTGTTGTTTTAGAATAGAAATCTACTAAAAAACCGAGAAAATATCCTTTCAGTTCACCAACTAAGCTTAAGTGGTCGCCCTACGGCACATGAAATGAGGTGGTCGCTAACCGGCGAAATGACCCTAGTCTATTCTAGGTCTTCCTCTTCCTCGCTTCCCCCCCTGTCTTTCCTTCAATTATATTGAGTATGAAGTTGTCATGTTGTATGAGGTGCCCTATCATCTTCCCTCTTCTGTTTTCTACCAGACGTATTCGTAAACTTTCTACAAGCCTATGTTAACTATAAAATTAGTTTGTTTTTACCTGCCTCTTTGACATTTGTTTTCGTCAGAAAGGGACAAAGCACATTTTATTTAGCAGAGGCATTGTAAGGTTTATGAATAAGAGCGTAAGTTTCTCACTAATATTTATTTGCAAGATGGTCGCCTAATATTAATTCATTAATTTATCCTCAAATCGCATTGTGGCAGCACCTTTTGCTCGTCTTGGCAGGGCTACCGTTAATAGTAGATTGTATGACAAGGGGCTAAAATAAGCCATATTACCACGAGATGGTTATTTTTATTAAAATTGTTCGAGTGGTAATATGGCTTTTAGACCAGAGTTATACACTCTATTTTTCACTTAGACTGCGAGAAAATAGTGTAAACAAAGATTATCCATCCACAATCAATAATAAATTCCACAGCGAAATGATTGTTCAATTTGGTGACATGATTTTTTTAATAAACTGTTTGGCACAGATACAAAATATTGACACCACGAATAAACGCTACTTACCGTATATAGCCGGATCCAAACGGCCGAGCGCGGCGGACAGCATACGCTAAGATAAAGCGAGATAGAAAACAGTCTATCCCCATCAATCTAGTAGCTTATGTCATGTTTGCAGGCCACCCCGCTTGAACCATTGGACGAGGCTATAGACGCCCAAAGGCGTTTTTTTTTTAATTATTGTGAATTCGGGAATAAAAAACGCCTAATATTTGAAATTTATTCTGTTTCCTGATTGGTTGATTTAAATATTTAGCTGTATTCTGATTAGTTCATAGCAAATACAAATGGTTTTTTAAACAGTTGTGATTGGTGGATTCAATTCAATACGTTGAAGTGTTTTGATTGGCCAAATTAAAATGTTTTAAAATCATAAATATGTTTACATATTTTCTCTAGGGGCTAAATGTAC
The DNA here is from genome assembly GCA_947578815.1 of Epinotia ramella. Lineage (NCBI taxonomy): Eukaryota > Metazoa > Arthropoda > Insecta > Lepidoptera > Tortricidae > Epinotia > Epinotia ramella. Next base: position 1,623,585 of record OX388226.1, on the reverse strand, counting down.
TACTTTAGCCCCGCCCCGCTATCTAAGCCTAATATGACACACTTTTCGAGCATGAGTAGTGAAAAAAAAACAAACTAAACTTACTTCATCATTTATTCATAAACATAATGTCTATCTATGCTGACAGCAACAAAAATAAATTATGCTTACATTAATTACATAAACAATCAACAAAACTCATGAGGATACTCGGGAAAAATATGATACATATTTTCGCTACCTATTTTAAAGATGATTAAATACATAAATATTGTATACGCTTGTTAACCATAGAAAAACCCGGACGTTGCTCGTTTCTGTTCCCTGACAATGATAACGGAGCATTTTTGCCGTTCCACTAAAAGTTTCTGATTCGAGTATCGACATCCCTAGCTATTTGTACAGTTCACGTAATTCTAATAATAAAATTGATTTATAGTACGGCCGCTTCAATCAGTCCTCGCCTGCTTGCGTGCGCATAATGATAATAATAAGTGATTTATTTCAGGCAGTGCCCATAAAACGTTAGTATGTACAGTCAAGTGTAAAAATATGGGTGCATACAACTAACTCATAAATGGGTGAGGATCAAATTCTTGGCCAATAGTTAATTAAGCCTGGTTAATTGGTAAGCCATACAAACTGAAGAAGTGAACAAAGTTCCGTTGTGACACAAAAATTAACCATAGAATTGTATGGTTAATTTATATGTCACAACGGAAAACTTTCATAGAAAATTTAATTGAGCGAGATAAGGTGGCCAAGAATTTGTGGTCCTTACCCAAATATGTTTCATAACTCTCCTATCAGCGGATTAAGGTTTTGGTACTTATTTATGAGAGGATGTTATCGATACATATTTTGGCACTTGACTCTTCAATCTCTTACAAAGGACCATGCGTCAAAATTGCCCCAAAACCAACAAACATGAGAGTTGGGCCGGGCCATTAAATAGGTCTTTAAATATACTTTATTTCATTCTATAGGCACTAAATCGAATTCCATTGCAGAACTGAGATATTCATATGTTTGTCAGCGTGGATACGAGCTATGAAAATTCTGTAGATATAATCATCCTGGTGGGTAGTTAAAACAAAATATATTAATAACGAAGATAATATTCTTACCGAATATAGCGTGAACTACATTCGTGAGGTTAATTTGTTATTTTTATAAAACCGTTCAAAACCAATAATTAGCTACAAAGTATCTTTTTTTTACACACTGGTATCCTAATGATTAATGACCGGTATTTTCTGAGTAACCCGTTTTCTTATAGATCGTATTCACGCTGACTAACATATGAATATCTAGGTTCTGCAATGGAATTCAACTTGGTGCCTTTGGAACGAAATGAAGTAGATTTAAAGACCTATTTAACGACCTAACTCTTAGCTGTGTTGGTTTTGGGGCAAAGTTTCATACAAAGTTGCCCATGGTCCTTTAATGTTAATAAAATACAAGGAGCGTAGAACATAACTGAACGAGTTAGAACATTATAGTCAGCATCGCATAGTTAGTAGCAGCCAAAGTAGACAAATATTTCGGTACACGTCTTTATCGCTGTAAGAATAAGGGTGTGTTACGATGTATTTGGCTACTCTGGCTCTCTGGCTGCAATTATCTATACGCGGACTGTACATCAAATATCGATGAGCAAACTTTAGGTGCCACATTATTATAAAATAAAAATAAAATAAAATTCATTTATTTCGGATAACAAGATCCATATTTAAAAACACACAAACAAGTTACTTACTACTACTTACACCTATAATAATAATACTTAATCACACTTATATCTTACAATAATTGTAAGATATAAGTGTGATGTAAGTGGGATATAAGATGTGTAATATACGACATGTAATTATTACATGTCGTACATTACACATCCCCTGAGCTTATCAACCCATTGCTTTTGGATGCCACATTGACACATTCTTTCAGCAATATTATGCATATGAATAAAAATTCGAATGAATCATACCAATAATACTTATTCAGAGAAAATAAATGTCAGTTAAAAATTAAATTAAATGAATGTGTCAATGTGTCAATATAAGTATAACTTTTAATATTGTCACCAGTTAAAATCCACATGACTGGAGTGAAGACCAATCCATCTCCTCAACATGGGCGAGTCCCATCTCTCAGCGGACACCCTCAGGGTGCTACTGGTCCAATAAAGAGGCGCATCGTTTTCTTATAACAGCATGAAAGCCTCCGCCTCAGCAAACATACCCCACGCGCTGCACCTCCGCTGAAGTCCCAGCAGAGCCCTGAAGGCGTATAACGGGGGAGTGCGCGGAGTGAGGGCGCCGGACTTCGCCTCCCGTGTGTTGCGAACAACGCAAGCAAACCCGCAGAATGAAACAGCCTATGTCTATTCAGAAAGACCATTCTATACGCAGGTGAAAAAAAAAATTGAATCAAATAAGTGTTTCCGAAGATCCCTACATACAAACAAACTTACAAAGCTACAATCTGAGACTAGCCCCTTCATAATATTAGTATAGAAAAAACACTCACAAGATAGTATTCAACTAGTAAACTTGCGACTGACATGATACAGTTTATGCGGAGAAGAAAAGGGTTTTCTAGTTAAATACCTAAGTGTTACCTAACATGCTTCTATCACTACTTCTAAGTAGGTATATTTAAAAATAACTTTTTTCTTTCACACAATTGGCGTTAGTACAGTTTGTCACGCGTGTGAGTGTGCTTATGTCTGTATAATTCTTGTGATCGCTTGAATCTTTTACTACATATTTCACAGAAATAGGGTTTGAGTCCCGAGTGAATCTTTTTATGCTCGGTCAAACTATATGATCGCCTGAACTCTTTTTTACATACGTTACAAGAATAAGGCTTCACTCCCGTGTGGATTTGTTTATGATTGTATAAATTATTGTACCGTGAAAACGCTTTTTTACAAATTGGACAGGAGAAACGCTTTGCTACAGCGTGGACTATTTTATGTTCCTTTAAGTTCTCCAACAGCGTAAACTCTTCCTTACATATATCACACGCGTATAGTTTAAGACCCGTGTGGAGTCGTTTATGAGCCTTTACAGCGTACGGGTCTTTAAATTGTTTGAAACATATTTCACACGAATATGCTCTAGTTTCCGTGTGGACTCGTTGATGTTTTTTTAAATTACTCAATTGGGTGAACATGTGGTTACATATTTCACACGAGTATGCTTTTTCTCCCGAGTGGCTAAGTTCGTGTAGCTTCAAATGGTCCGATCTTCTAAATTTTTTTTTGCATATCTCGCAGCCGTAAGGTTTTTCCTTCGTGTGGATTAGTTTATGAGTTTTTAAACTATTCGATTCCTTAAACCATTTTTGACAAATGCCGCAAAAGTATGGTCTTATTCCAGCATGAAACTTGATATGTTTATTTAAATAACTCGAAGTCGCAAACCTTTTATTGCATATTTCGCAGGAATATGGGCGTTCTCCTGTGTGGGTTTGTTTGTGATTCACTAAATGAGCCAATTGCCTGAACTGTTTTTTACATACTTCGCACTCATGAGGTTTTATTCCCGAGTGCACTAGCATGTGCAGTTTTAAAGAGCATGAACGCACATATGTTTTTTGACAAATGTTGCATGAGTAAAGCCTTTCTCCACTGTGAGTTACTTTATGTTTATTCAATATACACAAAAGCTTGAAGCGTTTTTTACAAACTACGCAAGAAAAAGGCCTTTCTTCCCTATGAGTTGCTTTGTGTGTATTTAAATTGCTTGCTTGACTGAATTTCTTTTTACAGATTTGACATGTGTACAATTTCTCGCCCGTGTGCACTGGAATGTGCATTTTTAGGGTATCCGCTCGCTTGAACTGTTTTTGACATATATCACATGAGAATGGCTTTTCCCCCGAGTGTATTCGTTTATGTGCCTTTAAATTACCCGATGATTTGTAGCGTTTTTTACAAAATTCGCAAAAGTGTGGTTTTTCTGCCATTACAATATGGATATTTTTATCTAAATGACCGTAAGTCTTAATATGACGTATTAGACAATGTTTTCGTTGGTACGTTTCCCCGCAAGTGTCGCATTGGTAAGTGTTTGGCGCGGCAGGTTGGTGGTCGCCGGGGTCGCGGCGCGGGGCGGAGACGCACTCGCGGCGCGGGGCGGAGACGCGCTCGCGGCGCGGGGCGGAGACGCGCTCGAGGCGCACGGAGCACTCCCGAAACAAGAGCCGCGGTCCGCACTGCGAGGGTACAGACGAGTCTGAAACGGGGACAGCATATTCAAGGATTTCAAGTAGAGATGTACCGACTAGTCGGAAAAGCCGACCATACGACCACATTTATAGTCGGCGAATGCAACTGGTCGGAAAAGATACCGAATATTCGGCACTATAGGACTTTACTGCAAAACCAAAAAACAAACAATTTTCCTGAATAAATGACGTAGCGTTAAACCAAAAATAAACTACTTATAGTTCCAATACCAAGTTTTATATGTAATGTATTTCACTTGAAATACAAGAAATAATCATCATGTATAAATAGGAATATTTTATTTTTATCATGCAGAATACTCATACTCATTTATTTATAATGCATTTTATACATTCAACTTCAAAAAGTTAATATTTGATTTAATTCAATTAATTAGAATTTATTTATAATGTCAAAAAGTTAAATTATTTCAAACATGTAAACACATGTCAAATGAAATAAAATTGAATAATTAGAGATGTACGGACTAGTCAGGAAAGCCGACTATCCGGTCACATTTATTGTCGGCGAATAGTCGGCCGCCTCAGCGCCGATTAAAAGATAAAGAAAGAAAGAAAGATACATTCATTCACATACACACATGACACACATATTAAACAATAAAATAAACAAGAAACAGATAAAACATGAAACAAGTGTGTCTGCGGCAGTGAACCGGACACTGCAACCATTATGCTGAGGTGTCAGACTCCTGCAGCGGAAACTCATGGAAACTTCACACAAATGTAATAAATAAACCACCTACATTATTGGGACAGGCGAAAGAGAAATAAACATAAATACAAATTGAGATAATTACATGCACACTACCTAGATGCATTATATGGACAGTACACATTAAAAACAACAGTCACACCGATTAGTCAGTTAGTCTGCCTCCCATTTCTAATTTCAAGGTCTCTAATATACAGAGAATACAGAGATTATGGGGCAAGCCAAACTCTTTTAAGAGGTGATCATTTGGAACCCAGGACCGTCATATTCGTAGGCAGGGTCACTACCCACTAGGCTAAACAAGTTGTATGTGTTATTTGTATTGTTCAGGGACTAACGGAATATCGGTTAGCTTTATGAAAGCGGTTACAGTACCGAAAAAAATAACGTTAACAGTTAAAATATAAAGGTTCGGCTACCGAAATGGTCATACCGTTAAATAACGGTACGAGCATTTGTCGGTTATGCAGGCCCTGGTATTGTTGGTAAGCCAAAAACTAAAGATGCATTAGAAATCAACTCACCATAGCCCGCAACAGCATGCCAGTCCTCTTCCTCCTGTGTACTTGCAGGCGTATAGATATGCATCATGGCATGTTTCACTAAATCGGACTTCAGAGTGAACCTTCTGCCGCAAAGATCACATATCGGTTCCTCATTGTCAAATGCGAGTATTTTGTATTCTAGAACACAGTCCCCGTTAGCATAAGTAGTGCGAGTGTCGAGGCCGGGTCGTGGCGCCGCGCGGGGCGGGACGCGCACTACAGAGAACTCCCGCAGCGAAAGCTGTTCTCCGCGTGTGGATGCACCTGAAATCATTGTACTTAAACAGTGCTTGTCTGTACAAGTGAGTGAGTCTTTATGTAAGTCCTACTCACTTGTACAGACAAGCAGAAATAAAGATGAGCAGTACACACTGTAAGATGAAAGTTAGATATGTGGAGTCAGAAAATCACCATATGGTAATGGCAACCAAGAGATGGTAAAAGAGCAGGAGGGTCGCTAAGTCAAGAGCTGGGAAGATGAAGTAAAACTAATGTAAGGGCCAAAGAGATAGCATATGGAATAAATACATGTGAAGGAGTAGGACATTAGAAGTATTAGAGTGAGACAGTTAAATATACATGGCTATGTGAAAGACAAGGAAGGGAGATTGAGAAAATAAAGAGATTACCAAGATGTCCGTCTTTTGATTGAAACGCCTTTACACTAACCGCAGGCCTTTGCTGGACAAGAGTGGCGAGAGATAGGAAACATTGGAGAGTTGGAACAGGCCTTTGCCAATAACCAGTATAGCCACACCAAACTGAGAGATTTTATTTATTTATTTATTAATACACAAGCTTCCCACGCGACTTCATCTGCGTGGACCGGGATAAAAACTATCCTATATTTGAATACAGGCTTAAACTATCTTCGTGTAAAATTTCTGCTTAAATAGAAATAGGTTTAGTTTTATTTTTCAAAACGTCCGGGTTCGACTCCCAAGCTGTAGGTACTCCTACAGGTTTTTTTTTAATGTATGAATGCAGTTTTTCTTGTTATTCAAATCGTTGACATGGTTCCTAAGAACAGATCTTCGTATGTCTTATAGTTTCAGACTTTGCCATAGTGACCGATCTAAATGGGCCACCCTGTATATGAAATATATATATATAAGAAAGCGGTTACGGTACCAGAAAACCTAACAGTAACGGTTTTTTCGGTACCTAGTGAAATATAAACGGTTCGGCTACCGAAATGGTAATACCGTTAAATAACGGTACCGGTATTTACCGGCTATGCAGGCCCTGGTATTGTTGGTAAACCACAAACTAAAAATGCATTAGAAATCAACTCACCATAGCCCGCAACAGCATGCCAGTCCTCTTCCTCCTGTGTACTTGCAGGCGTATAGATATGCATCATGGCATGTTTCACTAAATCGGAATTCAGAATGAACCTTCTGCCGCAAAGATCACATATCTCATTGGCAACTCTAGCAAGTGTTTCCTCTTCAACATCAGGGTCCCCGTCAGCATGAGTAGTGGTTGTCCCGTCGCAGACGCGTGGCGGAACGCGCTCGAGTGGCACGGAGCATTCCCGAAACGATACCCCTGAAACCATTGTACTCAAACAGTGCCATATTCATTTCCCAAGAAACTAGTAAACTATTAGTAGGATAATAGGAGGTAGGATATGCGAGCGCACAACAACACACACAGCTGTAGCGCGGGCACTAGAATATGGTTACGGTATTCCCTGCCTACCGCACAAGGAGACTAAATGAGACCCTCGGGGCTGCACACGGTCACAGTTGGGGCCTGCGATCGACCATAAAAATATAGGGTAGGACCCAGAGGCGTGACGCTAGGGCGGCACTGGTGCGTTCCGCAGGAGATCCCAGAGCCGTCCAAAATGCATCGAGGAGAACCATCGGGGGGTTTTTAGTTGGTGCGAGTCCGGCAAAACCTCCGCGCTATCCCCGTGGTACAGAGGTGTCCATAACGGATTTCTACTCCAATAAAACAAGGAGTAGGATATTGTAGGGTGCAAAAAAACACAGATATACTCTAAATAATATGCAGAAGCATCTTACCATGAACCACAAATTGTATGTGTGGTCGCTGCAGGGTTTCTGGTCCTGTCACAACCTCGTCCTTAACTGGGTGGTTAGTGTACTGGCTATCCGTCTTGTTCCAACCTTCACTGTACTCCTTTGAGTGCTCCTTCTTAACTATGTTGTCAGTGTATCCTGCCATCTCATCCACACTGCAGGAGCCTACAATGTGCTTAACCATGTGGTCGGAGTGTAGGCCGTCTGTCTCACTTACACAATTCAAACCATCACTGTACTTCCCCAAGCACTCCTTCTTAACTGTACAGTCAGTGTACAAGTCTACCACCTTCTTTTCACTACAGGATCCCACATTGTGCGCCATAACCATGTGGTTGGAGTATAGGTCTGTCTGACTGTTGCTGCAAAAGACAGGGCTGTCCTCACTTGAGTGCTCCTTAAATACGTGATTGGTGTTCAGGCCGGTGAACTCCTGTTCACTGCATGAGTCAGTGCTGTTCTTTCTTAAGCTCTCTTTTACTATGTTGCTGTACAATTCTGTCTCCGTCTTGCTCTCACTGTATGAGCTAGCTCTGTCGCTCAACTGTTGCTTAATTATATGATCAGTGTACAAGCCTACCATCTCATGTTCACTGCAGGACCCAACATTGTGCTCCGTAACCATGTGGTCTGAGCATACGTCTGTCGGATTCTCACTGCAAAAGCCAGGGCTGTGCTCGCTTGAGTGCTCCTTAAATACGTGATTGGTATTCAGGCCGGTGAACTCCTGTTCACTGCATGAAACAGTGTTGTTCTCAATTGAGGTCTCCATAACTATGTTGCTGTACAAGTCTGTCTCCGTCTTGCTCTCACTGTATGAGCTAGCTCTGTCGCTCAACTGTTGCTTAATTATATGATCAGTGTACAAGCCTACCATCTCATGTTCACTGCAGGACCCAACATTGTGCTCCGTAACCATGTGGTCTGAGCATACGTCTGTCGGATTCTCACTGCAAAAGCCAGGGCTGTGCTCGCTTGAGTGCTCCTTAAGTACGTGATTGGTATTCAGGCCGGTGAACTCCTGTTCACTGCATGAAACAGTGTTGTTCTCCATTGAGGTCTCCTTAACTATGTTGCTGTACAGGTCTGTCTCCGTCTTGCTCTCACTGTATGAGCTAGCTCTGTCGCTCAACTGTTGCTTAATTATATGATCAGTGTACAAGTCAGCCATCTTTTTCTGACTGTAGGAGCCCACACGTAAGTTCTCTTTAACTATGCAGTTGGACATGTTGGTACCATCCTCACTATGCAAGCACACACTGTAATGAAATGAAATGATTTATTATGAAAAACATACACAGGTGATATAAATGTACATGTCAGTAGAATTAATTTACATGAGGGCATGTTCTTTCAAGTTATAAAACGGTCGAGTAATCAAGTAGGATTTTAATTTTCTAGAAAATTCACAAATATTATTGCATTGCTTTATGTCGTCATTTAACTTATTATAAACTATTATACCATTATATTCAATACTTCTTTTAAAATGTACATAATTATTCGATTTTGGTAGCTGAATGTCAAAATTGTCTCTGCATAATCTACGTGGTCTAATGTTACTATTACATACAAATCTGGACTTGTTTTTGTAAACAAAAATGCATAGTAAATATATGTAAAGAGATATCACGGTCAGTATTCTATGTTTTATAAATAGTGGACGGCAGTGTTCGAGAGGCTTTGCTTTTTCGACATGCCTAAGAGCTTTTTTTTGTAGTATGAGAACACGGTCCACATGAACACTATTGCCCCAAAAAGCCCTTGCTGTCTCTGCACATGCACTCTTCTTTCTTGCAAATTGCATCCTCACATTCAGCCTCCTCCTTTATGTGCACTGCCAAGTAAGATTAGAACTGTTAAGCATTCAATTTGAACTAATAACACTTGCTCAGAGTACAGTGGATCTAATGTAAAACGAAATGAATTATTGCTTTTTAAATAAATGAATATCTGTATATAAGTTGTTTATCAATAACACGAAATCATGTTTGTATTAGAATCCCCAGAAGTGAAAAGAAAGTGAAACTCTACCATAAATAAGTAAGTTATGAGCACAATATTCCCAAAAAAACTTTTATAGCAGAATGGCACAAGAATATCGTTCTCATTACTCCCACAATCTTGTCCGCTTTGCCTTAAGGTTTGACTGGTAGAGGTTGGCCTTTTCTACGATAAGTTTTCTTTTGTGCAATAAAGTTTAAATAAATAAATAATTTATCAAGAACTAAGTAACGGCTGATTCAAGGGTACGACTCGCGGCTCTTGTAGTGAATCCTGGGCTTAACTGTTAAGAAGGTGAATAAGGAGATGCCCTGGCCCTCACCACAGTCCTGCTTCACACCCACAGGTCACACCGGTCACGACCATGTTGCATTGCTGGCCCAACAGCTCATGCCAAGCTACTATACAAGTACTACCTCATACCAGCGAAGTTATTCAATTATTTAATAAAATTGTCGACTTCAGCGGAAAATAGCGATGAGAAAACTTTTTGAACCATTACTTCTAACCTACAAACTGCTACAAACTTAGAGTATATACCTACAGAGGCGACGTAAGTGTCGCCACAATACAATGAGGGACGGCAACAAAGTAGATGATTCCCGTGGGGTGGCCATGTAACTAAAAATTACCCCATCGCTTCCATATGTTTATTTTAAATAATGCGCTTTTATTGTAAGTAGTTTTTACTGAAGCTTTACACACATTCACTGCCTAGCAGGCGCTCTGTTCGCAACCACTAGTAATATTCAGCTTAATAACATGAAATATGATTCTAGTAACAGAACATGACATGTAGGTAATTAATAGTCCTTGTGCAAGCGGCTTACCTGGTAGTTTCTTATCAGCACAGTTATGACAGGACGCCCGCGAGCTGTGTTGCGGCGAGGTAGACTATCCGTCTCTTTCTAATCGTTGTAACTAGAAAGAGACGGACAGTCTACCTCGCCGCGACACAGCTCGCGGGGCGTCCTGTGATAGCCGTGCAGATCTACTTAATTATTATAAAGCCTGAATCACACTGGCGCGGCCTGCGGTGGCGGTTCATAGTAAACTTGACAGTTAGTGTCAAATATACTATTGACCGCCACCGCAGGCCGCGCCTGTCTGTGAGAGGCTTAAAGTCTCTCACAGACTGGCGCGGCCTGGCCGCGGCAATCAATGGTAAACTTGTCATTAGCTGTAAAATTTACTATTGACCGCGATGCAGGCTTAAGGCGGAAAAAATAATGACACTAAATACCGAAATGAGACACAACCATATTAAAAAACATTTACTATTCAAATATTCAAATTATTACAGATTAATGATAAAGAGCTCTGCTCGGGTAAAAATATGCTGAGAACGATTTTTCCCAGATATGAGACCTAGCTAGATCAATTTTTTTTATGAGGCACAGCGTGGGAGGCACCCTACAAGGTTGACTGATGACCTGGCAAAGGTCGCGGGAGTCCGCTGGATGCGGATGGCGCAGGACCGGCCATTTCGGCTGATATGATGATGAGATAGATTTTTCGCCCCCATAAACCCCTATACTGCAAATGCCATCAAAATCGTAAGAACTGTTTTCGAGAATGCGATCACAAATATATATATATGTAGCCTTAACCCAAATACTACGCGCACGCGCATCCTCATTTAGTGGAAACCTAGAAAAAAAAAAATATTTTACATAAAATTTTTCAAGCAAAGGGCTTATAGAAAATTATGAATCATTCTAAACCGTCGATCGTCTTTACTTATTACTAGCTGTCCACGCGTCTCCTCTCCACCCGCGTAGTAGAAAGAACACAAGCGGAGGCGCAGATGCAGGATTAAATAAAGCCAGATGGAAGAATTTTTGAAATCGGATGAACAGTCCGAGATTACTCGCTACATAAAAGCTTATCTTTACTATGAGTACAGAGTAAATATACGTATATAAGAATATATCCCATCCATTATATACGAATGTTATGTAATAACAAGTACGAGAATTTTGTTAGAGTATAAATTACCCGAGAAATCGGGTATTTTTAAGTTGTATTGGCTGGTATCCCTAAAATGATTGCAAAGAAGCTAAATCGAGAAGACATTCTAACACCTCTCGCAGCTTACCATAAACAATCTACGTAATTTGGGCGGATAATTTGTCAACAAATATTTTCTTGTACAATGTAAACAATGATGTTATTTCTATTGTAATCGTCAAATTTTACAAGATTTTGAGCGTAATGTAATTTTACCATGCTATTTTTACGTATTGCGTATACAGAAAAGTGAAAGATGTTCTACTTACGTGTGAAAGGTTATATTTTCATCACATTGTTCCGACCGGCTTTTACAGCCAAGCACGCAACAATTAACCATTTTCTTGGCACAGACGGAACACGAGATACCTTATCGTGCGTAAATTACTTTTAGGACACTATTTTATTCACAATAATATTAAATATTTCGGATTCGTATGCAGCCACGCGCGAGCATTGACAGCATTGTATGCCACAACTGTTGTGCCAAATAGAAAAAAAGTGGAACTATGACAAGGATAACGAATGATATATCTCTGTCTGTCACACTTATCGAGATTTGTATGCTACCAGCTCGCTCGCACGTGGTATTATTATTACCATAGCCTGTCCATACTAAATTATAGGTTCATGGCTACAAACGAAAAGAAATATGTCAAATTTAATTTAGTAACTACATATTAATAATCTGTGGTCAACATGAACCTATAATTTAGTATGGACAGGCTATGGTAATAATAATACCACGTGCGAGCGAGCTGGTAGCATACAAATCTCGATAAGTGTGACAGACAGAGATATATCATTCGTTATCCTTGTCATAGTTCCACTTTTTTTCTATTTGGCACAACCGTTGTGGCATACAATGCTGTCAATGCTCGCGCGTGGCTGCATACGAATCCGAAATATTTAATATTATTGTGAATAAAATAGTGTCCTAAAAGTAATTTACGCACGATAAGGTATCTCGTGTTCCGTCTGTGCCAAGAAAATGGTTAATTGTTGCGTGCTTGGCTGTAAAAGCCGGTCGGAACAATGTGATGAAAATATAACCTTTCACACGTAAGTAGAACATCTTTCACTTTTCTGTATACGCAATACGTAAAAATAGCATGGTAAAATTACATTACGCTCAAAATCTTGTAAAATTTGACGATTACAATAGAAATAACAACATTGTTTACATTGTACAAGAAAATATTTGTTGACAAATTATCCGCCCAAATTACGTAGATTGTTTATGGTAAGCTGCGAGAGGTGTTAGAATGTCTTCTCGATTTAGCTTCTTTGCAATCATTTTAGGGATACCAGCCAAGACAACTTAAAAATACCCGATTTCTCGGGTAATTTATACTCTAACAAAATTCTCGTACTTGTTATTACATAACATTCGTATATATTATAATGGATGGGATATATTCTTATATACGTATATTTACTCTGTACTCATAGTAAAGATAAGCTTTTATGTAGCGAGTAATCTTGGACTGTTCATCCGATTTCAAAAATTCTTTCATCTGGCTTTATTTAATCCTGCATCTGCGCCTCCGCTTGTGTTCTTTCTACTACGCGGGTGGAGAGGAGACGCGTGGACAGCTAGTAATAAGTAAAGACGATCGACGGTTTAGAATGAATCATAATTTTCTATAAGCCCTTTGCTTGAAAAATTTTATGTAAAATAATATGTTTTTTTTTCTAGGTTTCCACTAAATGAGGATGCGCGTGCGCGTAGTATTTGGGTTAAGGCTACATATATATATTTGTGATCGCATTCTCGAAAACAGTTCTTACGATTTTGATGGCATTTGCATTATAGGGGTTTATGGGGGCGAAAAATCTATCTCATCATCATATCAGCCGAAATGGCCGGTCCTGCGCCATCCGCATCCAGCGGACTCCCGCGACCTTTGCCAGGTCATCAGTCAACCTTGTAGGGGTCCTCCCACGCTGTGCCTCATAAAAAAAATCGATCTAGCTAGGTCTCATATCTGGGAAAAATCGTTCTCAGCATATTTTTACCCGAGCAGAGCTCTTTATCATTAATCTGTAATAATTTGAATATTTGAATAGTAAATGTTTTTTAATATGGTTGTGTCTCATTTCGGTATTTAGTGTCATTATTTTTCCCGCCTTAAGCCTGCATCGCGGTCAATAGTAAATTTTACAGCTAATGACAAGTTTACCATTGATCGCCGCGGCCAGGCCGCGCCAGTCTGTGAGAGACTTTAAGCCTCTCACAGACAGGCGCGGCCTGCGGTGGCGGTCAATAGTAAATTTGACACTAACTGTCAAGTTTACCATGAACCGCCACCGCAGGCCGCGCCAGTGTGATTCAGGCTTTATAATAATTAAGTAGATCAGCACGGCTATCACAGGACGCCCCGCGAGCTGTGTCGCGGCGAGGCAGACTGTCCGTCTCTTTCTAGTTAGAACGATTAGAAAGAGACGGATAGTCTACCTCGCCGCAACACAGCTCGCGGGCGTCCTGTCATAACTGTGCTGATAAGAAACTACCAGGTAAGCCGCTTGCACAAGGACTATTAATTACCTACATGTCATGTTCTGTTACTAGAATCATATTTCATGTTATTAAGCTGAATATTACTAGTGGTTGCGAACAGAGCGCCTGCTAGGCAGTGAATGTGTGTAAAGCGTCAGTAAAAACTACTTACAATAAAAGCGCATTATTTAAAATAAACATATGGAAGCGATGGGGTAATTTTTAGTTACATGGCCACCCCACGGGAATCATCTACTTTGTTGCCGTCCCTCATTGTGGCGACACTTACGTCGCCTCTGTAGGTATATACTCTAAGGTGGTCAAATTTACGAAACAAAAACAAGTGCACAACAAGGTGAGCCACAGATTCAACAAACAAATACTTCGGTACACGTAATGATGCGTACACACTGGATAAAAAAAGGAGGCAGATATTAAGCCTGAAATACACTGACGCGGCCTGCGGTGGTGGCTTGGGGTAAGCTACCGGAAGGCTACTCCAGGTTATGTATGCTCTAAAGGTGGCGGTCAATACAAAATTCAACAGCACGGACGAAGGAAGGACCAAGGAAGGTTACAGAAAATCTAGTATAAAGTGACCTTGATTTGGTTGGAAGCCGTGCTTCCGACACGTATCCACACGTGCCGAATCACGTTGCAGGACTGCATGTGGGCCTGCCGATTTCGCTCGTGTAGCGTCTCCTTATGATAATAGTTTGGCATGATTTCTGGATTTATGCTACTTAAAATTATGCATTTTGCTTATATGACGACTGAACGAAACCGTTTTTCACACTGTGCATTATTTATTAAACTATAAATAAATGAGTACAATTTAGTTTGGTTGTATAATTTATCGATAAACAAGTAGACACTGTAACATCCCTAGCTAAGGACATATGGGGCATCCAGCCCCCCTAGCACACTAGGTTTTATGTCCGACATAAAGCATTTGTCCCTCTTGCACTCGCATATTGGCCAGAATGGGACGAATGCTTTATGTCCGACATAAAACTTAGTGTGCTAGGGGGTCAGATTATGTGATTTTACCCCAATTTGTCAGCCCAACATGTCGAAGTCATAATTGGACGTAGCGTACAGACGTAAGAACTAGAGGTGTGTAACTCAGGAGTGAGAGATTCAAATGAACTGCATCTTTTCGTTTATGTCACTCGCTCACTCGTTCACTGAAGGATGAAACAACTGACTAACTCACTATGTCAGTTCGTATGCGTCCTTCCCCCGCTCTACCGCTCTCAACTCGACCGAGCAGAACTGATGTACGAGTGGGTTGCGCTCTTCGCACTTACGAGTCGAAGCCATAAAACTATCTCACACTTACGCGTGCACGCAACTTACGTTACTGATAGAAAAACATGTCAATGTGTGAGTCACTCATTTATACTAATGTGTGGGAGTGATTTGGTTGATCCATTAATTTCACATGTTCTTCTCCAAAAAAATGAGTTAGTAATATATTACTACATTATAGGCTGCCTGACCAAGTATGAAGGAAAATCTGTGCAAGTATCAGCCGTTATTCATTCATTCATTATTCTTTTCGGTTATCGCGATTTAGAGCTGTTAGGAGTCCACAGATCAACTGAGCGAGAGCTGTTAGGAGTCTATAGATGAACTGAGCGAATTGAACGAAATGAACGAAAAGAGTGATACATATCTTTACGACATGAAGATATGAATCGCTCCTTTCACTTCAGTGACACGTTTTGCGCATCTCTAGTAACAACTGCAACTACAATTTCATTCAGTGTGGCCAGTTAATAGTAAGAAAGCGAAAATTGCCGCATTCAAACGGTCCTGCGAAGCGGGCTGCAAGATTGTTACTAACCGATGAGATAGGGCAAGACAGCACGTCTAACATGGGACGGCCGCGACATACTGTCGATTTTTCTCGCACTATACCTCTTGTTCTAAGTGTTCTAATAAGAGAGAAACGGATAGTGCGAGAAAAATCGAGAGAGCTCGCGCGCCGTCGCGTGATAGCCGTGCAGCACACAAAAATCGAGAGTATGTAACGGCCGTCTCATGATAGACGTGCTGTCTCGCCCTATCTCATCGGTTAGTAACAATCTTGCAGTCCGCTTCGCAGGACCGTTTGAATGCGGCAATTTTCACTTTCTTACTATTAACTGGCCACACTGAATGAAATTGTAGTAACGAAACACCGGTTTAAAAAAATGGACAAAATTACAGTGTAAAATATTAAAACAATATTCTTTAGTATATATTTTTTAATTTTCGTTGAATTTTATTTGAATGAATATTGTGAGAAAAAAAAACACTTGGCAGATCATGCTAATTCTATGGTCCAAATTGTGATTTTCATGCAATTAGTCAGGAAAACTCGTTTGACGGTTGGATTGCAGCGCCACATGCATCCACACGATAGCAATTAGTCAGATTCTGATGAATTGGGGCTGACTAATCATGTAATGTATATGCCCCATAACTTGTGACAACCTACACAATTGAGGAATAACAAATGCATGTTCATCTTTCTAACGCGTTCGTACGGCGTAAGGAAGTAAAGTACAGATACGTCTCTGCTACCTACTTGAACCCTACTTCCATGTTTATTATTATTCCGAGCGATGTGCATACAATTTGCACAATTTGTCATTACAACTAGTTGACAGTGGGATCAGAGGAATAGCCCCTCTGATCCCACTGCTGATCACACGCTAAGTTTTATGTCGGACATAAAGCATTCGTCCCATTCTGGCCAATATGCGAGTGCAAGAGGGACAAATGCTTTATGTCGGACATAAAACCTAGTGTGCTAGGGGGGCAGCAGCGCAACATGGCTCCAGACGATAGCAATTAGTCAGAGGGGCTACCGCGAAACGAAAACGAACTTCGTTCGTGTATCTCCGTCTTTGACGCTCGAATAAGCAAGTGCGATAGAGAGGGAGATACACGAACGAAGTTCGTTTTCATTTCGCGGTAAGCCCTCAGTTTCTGTTAAATTGAGCCTGACAAATCATGACATGTATACACCCTATAAAAAAAACCTGATTTTTGTCTGTGGTAACTCAACTATCAATTTCATTATTTGAATTATTTCAGTTGTCATATTTTGGCGCATTATATTTGTTTGCGTTGCGTGCCTCGCTTACCGTACCGTGTAATAGTTTGTGTTTGTGTTAAGTTAATGCTGCCGTTGTGAGCTGTGGAGTACTGGAGCAGAAGACAGTGCTCGCAGATTCGCAAAAGCATGTCGCTGCAAGCGATGTGCTCGAATGACCCCGAGTGTACGGTTACAGAACGCGGTGAGTTACGTTGCTTTTACTTTTAATTATAGGAAAAAAAACACAAGTTTACTGGAGTTATAGTTAAGTCTCGGTGTGGGCAGACTTTGAGGACAACATGGACGGTGCTAATTGAAGTTCCTAAAAATGTAAAAAGGTTTTTAATCTTCAAGTAAACAACGAATGGAATTGGTAGTTATTATGACTTCAGATTCACATTCAATTCAATCAATTCAATATCATATATATATATATATATATAAATATAAAACAAATAAATATTAGGGGGGGGGGACAATCTTACACAAATCGACCTAGTCCCAAACTAAGCAAAGCTTGTACTATGGGTACTAGACGACGACAAACATACTTATATAGATAAATAAATACTTAAATACATGGAAAACATCCATGACTCAGGAACAAATATTCATGCTCATCACACAAATAAATGCCCTTACCGAGATTCAAACCCAGGACCTCTTGCTTCGTAGGCAGGGTCACTAACAACTAGGCTAAAGCGGTCGTCAAATATATATATATATATAATATTATATATTAAAATAGCAGTTTTTTATATGTGCGTCTTCATATATGTATGTTATGGAACATAAGGCATTAGATATACTATGCTATAGTATTCATATCGTTTTAATGCCTAAAGAGAATTACGTCTAAGAGACCAAATCTATAGCATCCATAGTAATATAGATAATTAGTATAATTATTCAGAAACATTTCCAGATATACATTTGAAAGGGGTACTAGGTACTACTGTGCGGTGTCATTATGGCATGTACTTTTTTATATTTTTGAAGTGAAAACTTCTTTAGCGTCGCTGAGCACTTTTTGGGATGGGGAAAAATTGTTAAATACGCGACAGAGTTTTGTGACGTCAGATGTGAAGGAGGTCACTTTTTGCTGCTAGCCGATTCGACTTCATTCAAAACTGCACGCTATTCGTTAGAGTATAAAGCTGTTAAACACTTTTTGCAATAGGTAGCATATTCTGCAAATAAATTTGTAATAATACCAACGCGTCCTTCACCGTTTTGCTATTGAGAAAATTCGAATAGTTCGAATTTGGGCGTTATTCCTAAAGAGAAAGCTTAGAAAAATATTTATCAACGGCAAAAACAAATTGATATTTTGGTCGCCACCGTGCACCGCCATCTGCTGTTCTTGCAAATTCGAATAGTTCGAATTTAGACATTATTCCTAAAGAGATAAAGCTTTGAAAAATATTTGGCAATTGCAAAAACAAATTGGTATTGTGTTTGCCGCCGCCCGTCGGCGCGCCGGACCCCGGCACCGTTGCGCCGCGGCGGCGCGTTGGGCCCGTCGCACCCAACGCGCCCGCGGGCCGTCCGCCTAAATAATTGATAATTGTTTATTGCGTAAAATTCATTTTTAGGGTGAGGAGTGCAACCCGGTCTTTTTTATGACTGTTTCGTAAAGAACATGTTTACTTAAGCATGTTTTGTTAGCTACTTTTTTATCTGAAATTATAAACGGCCAAGATATTGGACCTCTAAGGCAGGTCGGTGTAGGTACGACGACGAGCGAAGCGAGGTGGAGTGTTAGGTGTACCGCGACCCTAAGCGCGCGAGCGAGCGTGCCGCGGCAGCGGCCGGCGAAGTGCCAGCCAGAACCGATAATAATGACACAACATCCATCGAAATTTTTACAAGTACAGATTTTTCCCAATGTTTGGGTCAAATTTCTCGGCCATTTTGGATTTTAGAGAAAAAACTTTCAAGCGTGCGTTTGAGGAGTGTGTTTATAGGTTTTAACATTATGAAGTGTGACACCTCCGGGACACTGAATGTTATGGCTAACCAATTTTATGACTAACAATAATGATGACCTGCAAAATCGGAACTCCAATTTATATTGTTAAATTTTATGACTTTCGACAATATGACTAGAAAAAAATATGGTGGAAAAAATTATGGACGGAAAAAATCGGATCTTAAATTTTATGGGAAACAATAGAGACCCTAGTTTAGTAGTAGCGCAACAGTTTAGCTTAGTTTAGTTTCGTTTAGCAGTAGTCCAGTATGTTACACAGTTTATTTTTAATTTTTTTTTTCTTTTTGCAATGTAACAGTCAATTGTATTAATTGTTAACACAATGCATGTATACTTACTTAGACATGCATAATGCCTGATCTTTAAAAGGGGAGATGGAGTATACTTTTCTGGAGTAGTAGCTCTTACATAAATTCACGGGTACCCTGTCACAGCTTGACTGGGGACTCCTTATTCAACATAGACAGCCCCAGTAGTCCAGGCAATGAACTGACAACTTGTATGGAAAAAATGACAATTTTGGAAATAATTTATAATAGCTTATTTTTTATGTGTAACGGATATATTATCAATTAAATAGTTACCCAGCGACAAAATCCGACAAAATTTCAGACATCGAAAAATTATAAGTTAATAATAAATGTTTTTGTCTTTATTTTGGTTCATTAACATTTGCTCTATAATATTCAAGATAAAACGTAGAAAAAATAATAATGCATGCTTCATTTAAATCTACATAATTACTTCCGGGTGGAAAGTTTGTCGGATTCTTGACTAAATCATCTTAGAATAACATTTTCAAATGAAATCATCAAAAAAAACGCTATTATAAATTAATGTTTTTCAAAACCGTATTTTGCCTGGAGTACAGGACTGGATTTGGAAGTCTCGAGGCACCTCCCTCCAGGGAAGGAGATTATGAGAAACACCTAATTTAGTACCAGTATAAACCCTAAAAACATGGCTGCGAAACTTGGGCACTAAGCGAATAGGGGTGTAGACACTAAATAAAATAATCAATAATGTCATATTTTCTCGAAAAAGGATTAAAAATGTAGTCAAATGGAGAAAAAAATCAACGCAAAAGGTTATATAATCACGAAGTTATAAGTGTCCAAACTTTTAAGAAGGGGTATGTTCTGTCCCTTTTTCGCTAAACGCAACTTCATATGAAACGATGACGCTGGAAGATTGAGACGTCACTAATAGACGGCAACGTGCCGTGCCCATCGTGTTCGGATAAACTATCGCAGATTGGACTAAGACATGTAAGGTTCAAACTCCTAATGTCCGGTCTATCACCTCCTTAAGTTCCTACATCGTTATCCCGAACACCCGGTATATAAAAACCACGGCATAAAAAAACAGTTTTTCAGAGAACAGACAGTTTTTCTTGTATCAGGATCGTCAGTATGAACGATTCTGCGTATCAACAATCAATACAATTAATAATTGAAAAAAAAAAAAACAGATTTATGTACACCGTAACTTAAAAAAACCGGCCTAGTCCGAGTCGGACTCGTGCACGAAGGGTTCCGTACCATTATCTATAAAAACAGAAAAAAAATCGCGTTTGTTGTATAGGAGCCCCCCTTAAATATTTATTTTATTTTGTTTTTAGTATTTAATGTTATAGCGGCAACAGAAATACATAATTTGTGAAAATTTCAACTATCTAGCTATCGCGGTTCTTGAGATACAGCCTGGTGACAGACAGACGGACGGACAGCGATGTCTTAGTTTTTACCCTTTGGGTACGGAACCCTAAAAATTAACTATATGTACATAGTATAAGTTACCTGATTGTTGCTACACCCTTCCAGGGTCCATGTATCTTAGTTTTTAACCCCCGACGCAAAAAGAGGGGTGTTATAAGTTTAACGTGTCTGTGTATCTGTGTGTCTGTGTATCTGTCTGTGGTATCGTAGCTCCGAAACGGATGGACCGATTTGAATGCGGTTTTTTTTGTGTCATAGATAATTTTATCCCGAGTGTTCTTAGCCGTGTGTCATGAAAATCTGTTCATCCGTTTTTGAGATATTGGACTACAATAATTTCCATGTTGCAGGAATGTTCTGAGAACATTCTCGAGAACGTTTCCGCTTTTTGGGAATGTTCTGCCATTTGTACGGTCGAGGAAAATGAAGGTTTGGCACATGTCAACTCTATTGGAATGACATTAAGGTTCAAAAGTGCTAAACATTCAATTTCCTCGACTGTACATTGCTGTGTGGGACTGACTTATCCTACTAATATTATAAATGCAAAAGTTTGGATGCGGTTTTTTTTGTGTCATAGATAATTATATCCCGAGTGTTCTTAGCCATGTGTCATGAAAATCTGTTCATCCGTTTTTGAGATATTGGACTTTGAAATGAAAATGTCGGGGGTTTTTCAACTTTTCTAATAAGTACTTGGTTGTAAATAAATGTTATCTTATCTTATCTTAACGTCCAACTTGTGGTTTCCTTATGTTCAGGGCGGCAGCGCGGTGTGCGAGAGTGCTCCGTGCGGCTCGAGCGCGTCGAGCACCAAGAGGCGCTGCGAGCAAGCCTGGGGCGCCGGGGGACCCACCGCGAGGGGACTCGCCCCCTTACTGAGAAACCTGATGTAGAGGAAATACAAAGAGTTGACTATGAGAAGGAAGTGATCTGTCATCTATGCAGCAGGCGGTTCACTCTGAAGTCCAATTTGATGAAACATGTCTTGCTCCATATCCGCACGCCTGAAAGCACAGAGCGGGGAGACGTCTCGGGGAATGGTGAGTTGTTTTGCAATGCATATTAACAAGCTTTATAATATTAATCATTATCCTCCTAGCGTTATTCCCGGTTGTGCCCTAAAAGAGCCCGGGGTCCGCTTTGCCAGCTAATTCCAAGATTTGGCATGGGCACCTAGTTTTACGAAAGCGGCTTCCATCTGACCTTCCAACCCAGGGCGAAACCTAGATCTTATCGGGATTAGACCGGTTTCCTCACGCTGTTTTCCAAGCTAACGGTAAATACTGCGTAAAAAAAAAATCTGTTTTTTAGTATTTGTTGTTATAGAGGCAACAGAAATACATCATCTGTGAAAATTTCAACTGTAAATATCACGGTTCATGTGATACAGCCTGGTGACAGAGGGACAGACAGACTGACGGACGGACAGCGGAGCCATAGTAATACGGTCACGTTTTTACCCTTTGGGTCATCATCATAAACTTAAGAGCCGCGCTCTTGTCGGTGGAGTAATCGCCACTCTGTTGTTCTAAATAAAATAAATAAATAAATAAATATTAGGGGACAATCTTACACAAATGGACCTAGTCCCATAGTAAGCTCAATAAAGGCTTGTGTTATGGGTACTAGACGACGATATATGTAATAGATAGAAATACTTAAATACATAGAAAACATCCATGACTCAGAAACAAATATTCATGCTCATCACACAAATATTTGCCCTTACCAGGAGTCGAACACAGGACCTTCAGCTTCGTAGGCAGCGTCACTACCCACTAGACTAACCGGTAACCCAGGACCTTCAGCTTCGTAGGCAGCGTCACTACCCACTAGACTAACCGGTCGGTCGTCCGGTCTTGATACGACATTACATTAACTTTCTCTTTAGCTTGGTCCATAAACGCACGTCTTGGTCTTCCCCTGCCTCTCCTTCCTTCTATATTTCCTTCAATTATAGTTTTTATGTAATTGTCATGTCGTATCAGGTGCCCCAACATATTTCCCCTTCTGTTTCCAATAGTTTTTAGTAGACATCCTTGACCCACCCCCCCTCACCATTTTCTTAGTAAAGGTTGCGGGAGTCCGTTGGATACGGGTGCGGCAGGACCGGTCACTTTGGCACTCTTTGGGAGGCCTATGTCCAGCATTGGACGTCTTTCGGCTGATATGATGATGATGATGATGACCCGGGTACGGAACCCTAAAAAAAGGGATTTTGTTTCTGTGTTGGGGCTAGTACAAGATCGTTTTTGAAATGGACAGGCCTGGCTTTTGCTGGTACATTGAACGGCAGCGAGCTGGATTGAAAACTGTTACTTCTGTCCTGTTCCAGACTCGCCTGTAGCCCAATGCGAGCCCGCCGCGACGCGCGCGCCATCTAGCGCCCAACACGCTGCACCGCCGCAGGACACGAGCACCAACACTCAACACGCCGCGGCAAACACTTACCAGTGCGACACCTGCGGAAAAATATTTCAACGAAAACATTGTCTTATTCGCCATTTTAAGATTTACGGTAATTTAAATGAAAAAGAACACATTGAAACGGCAGAACGACCGCATCTTTGCGAAGTTTGTAAAAAACGGTTCAAACAAAACGCATATTTACAGACACATCAGCTAGTTCACTCCGGAGAGAGACCGTACACGTGCAAAGTCTGTAATAAGAAATTCAGTCAATTAAGCAATTTGAATTCACATAAAGTCTCGCACAGCTCAGAAAGGCGTTATTCTTGCGTGGTCTGTAAGAAACGGTTTAAGCGCTTGTCTTCAGTAAGGGTACATAAATTAGTTCACACTGGAGAAAGGGTTTACGCTTGCGAAATATGTGAAAACACGTACACGCGTTCGTCCGATTTAAAACTGCATATACTAGTACACACGGGACAAAAACCTCACAGCTGTGATATATGTAAGAAACAGTTCAGGCAATTGATTCATTTAGAAACGCACAAACGAACCCACACGGGAGAAAAACCTTACTTCTGTGAAATATGTAAAAAACGGTTCACGAATGGGGGCAATTTAAGTATACATAAAATGGGTCATACTGGAGAAAAACCATTATTTTGCGAAATTTGTTTAAAACAATTTAGAGCGTCGACCAGCTTAAAGATCCATAAACGTACTCACACCGGGGATAAACCATATTCTTGTGAAATATGTAATAAAGTGTTCTCGCAACAGAGTAATTTGAGGACACATAAACGAACCCACGAAGAAAGAAAACCATACGCATGCGAAATATGTTTCAAAGAATTTATAGATCCACATTCTATAAGGAAGCATAAGCGACTTCACTCAGGTAACAACCCATACGCCTGTCATATATGTAAGGAAGAGTTCACGCTGTTGAATAAATTAGAAGAGCACAAAGAAAGCCACGCGGGAAAGGCCTTTCCCTGTGAAATTTGTGAAAAAGATTTTCAGCGGTTGCAAGCTTTGAAAAGGCATATAAAAGAAATTCACATGAAAGTGAAGCTGTCCTGTAAGATATGTAAAGAACAGTTCACGAGATCAGATGTTTTGAAAAGACATACGAAAAGTCACAAGCGTGATAAATAAACTTTACTAACGCCGTTTTTTTGAATAGCAGGTCGTGACAACGTAACTAACCAGAACTATAGGTGATTCGGGAGTTGAATATAGGAACTTTTTACAAGCTTTTATGCAGCTTGTTCTGTTTGTATATAAGAATGTAAGCTTCCTTCAGAATCTGCAAACCATATTCTGCAAAATTAAATAATGACATTTGTTTTTATACCAATAACTATCCCTCATCGTTGCGGTGCCATGATTTATTATAATGCTTTCTCTCTGTGGAATAGCTCTTTGCAAATTCTTTGGGTACGGTCCCCAAGAATCAGGTTTAATTGCAATTTTTTGAAGTGAAATCTTCTTTAGCGGCGCTGTGCACTCTTTGTTATGGAGAAAAAGTTTTAAACTCGCCACAGGTCACGTGAACCTAAGACCTGAGATGTCACGTGACCGTAAGATTCGAGAGATTGAAAATTCGTAAGACGGACACGACGTGACCGGGTCGAAAAACTGCCGGCACTCCCGGAGTGCAACCCGGTCTTTTTTTTAATGGAAATTACCGAGGAAATCAAGAAGCGTGTGAAGAAAACAGCATGCATCTGCGAAGATATTCAAAGGTGTACTTGGACTTCCCAACCCGCACAGAGCGTCGTGCCTAATGCCGATTCCACCCCATTCCAGAGACGAGGCACAGTTAATAAATTAGCTAAAGCACTCGACTAGAATCTCTTACGGATTTTTTAGACCTGCGCTCCATTGAAAACCAGTTCTACGCGGCACATGCGCGGCACACGGGACTGGTGCACAACAGATTCCGCCGAAGTGCGCTTAAGTTTATTGTAGTGTCGCGTGTCCGTGTAAGTACGTCTAATCGGGCGAGATTTTTATTTTATTTTCATATTTTATTGATTTGATTTACTGCTTTAACTTTTCGGATGCTTTGACACTGACAGTGCAGCGGGCTTAGCATGATAGCTATTTTATCACTTATCGTTGTAGACAAGACACCCGTCAAATTTTACGTTTTTATCACAGGCGATAGCACTGATCAAAGATTCAATGATTTATTTTGCTCGGAATGCAGTTACATAGTTCTTAAAATTACAAGTCCAGTGCATTCAGCCTGCGTTTAATTCCATAATAATAATCATAAAAATTATCATTAACAAATCAAAATTATAATAATATCAAATGCAAACAAGAATTACAATGTCAAATAATAATTTAATAAAAAATGTCAGTTACAATTAGATCAGTGCTATGTCATACGAAGGATTAATCTATACTCGTATATCTATGATGATGTGATGATGATGATAATTGATAAGCAAACATTATTATTTTATTCGAATTTAAACTTTCGTGAGACATGTTGAAATAATGCTAATAGTTACACGGTTCAACTCACGTATTAAATGTCACTACGGGCAGGCGCGGACACTCCGCGATTTACGTTCATCGCTACAAGTGCATGCCGGTGCCCCAACGTTGGGGAACCGGCATGTACTTTTAGCGATCAACGTCGACGTCGTCGAGGGCCATAAATCTTAATGTTTTGGCTGAGAAAAAAGCGCCTTTTGTAAAGATCAAAGGAGTGTCCCTTCTGTACTTGTACTATTATCTATTCTGTGCTACGGGCGACATGTATCGAACTCTTCGGAAGTTCTTCAGGGTGAGTGTTTTCGTTTTGATGGCGTTCGGAACGGGCGCGGGCAGTGATTCAAGCGACATCGCCGCGAAAACACTCATCCTGAAGATCTTCTCTCGAACATGTTGCCCGTAGTGACATTTAACACGTGAAACGTGTAATTATTCTATCTATCTTCAATGGCTCACCGACCCAAAGTGGGTCTTGGCCTCCGACACGAGTTGTCGCCACTTGAATTATTAGCATTATTATTTTAAATTTGAAGAATATCTGTATTTAAAGAAAGAAAGAAAATAAGTGTATGCATGCCACTTTAAAACTTACCTTAGCTAAAGTATAAGAGAAGTAACAGGTAGTGAGATTTTAAAATCGTTGTTGCCATGTTTATGTAAAACAAAACGTTGACAATAAATCATTGATATTACGTATTTGGGACTTATTTCTTACCGACACCGTTATATGTTAATTGTGTGGTGTCGGGTTAGAATTTCATAACCCCCTCTCCTCCCTAAGGTATCGATCGTAAAAGTTGACTAAGGGAGTAGGGTTGAAGTGGGGTGTGGGCGATGAGCTAGCAACCTATCACTGCGATACCACATGTTTTAGACCCACATTTATGCTAAAAGCGGCACTAAAACATAAGTTTAATGTGTTCTGCCTACCCCTTTGGGGCGTGAATTTATGTATGAATCTGTATTTAATAAATACAATACATACTATTTATTTAATCGTATGGAAAGAAAGAAAGAAATAATTTATTCGTAACACCAAAATACAATAACAAAGTAAAACATACAGTCCTAGTGGTGTCACGAAATGGCCGCAACTCAGCATTGTTGCTAGCGTAGCCAGCGCTGGTCTTCCGTTGCGACCATTCGGTATGGCGGTTCGGTATGGCATGTATTATTTTGGCCTTTAAAGTTTGTCACTCTTTAGTACCACCCAGGGGACACGTGCAGGGTTGTGGTAGGGAGCTCCTGCGGACGCGAGTAACAGTTGTCCCCCCTTTGTCAAGTGAGTGGGCAACTCGACTGTTAGAAGTTCTTAAGCCGCCCGAAGGCCTCTAACTCGGCTTAACGACTACTGTCATAGACAGCAGCCGGGATCAACTGCTTAGCGTGCCTTCCAAAGCACGGAAACGCTCATTTATATTAACCACTCAAACATCAGGCGGTCACCCGTCCAAAGACTGACCGCTGCCATCTTTGCTTAACCTGCGTTATCGTTTCCGACTCGCAGGCGCCGCTAGGCTATGAGCGCTTCAAGGAATCTTCTATGAATCTGTTATATGTTGTTATTACAATCTTACAAAGAAATTGTATTGTACCTATGTATAATCTAAAACACGTACACTGACCGAAACCGTGAGCTGAAAGAGCTCACTTTGTCTCAGTGTGTCCCTTTCTAATATATAGGTAACTAGGTTCTGCCGTCTCCGTCCTCGTGGAACTCGTTTATATCGCAGCTCCATACAAAATTACACCCCCCATTTCACCCCCTTAGGGGATGATTTCCGGGATAAAAACTATCCTATGTCCTTCCCCGCGATTTAAACTATCTCTATACCAAAATTCTTCTAAATCGGTTCAGCGCTTTAAGCTTGAAGAGGTAACAGACAGACAGACAGATAGACAGACAGACACACTTTCGCATTTATAATATTACTAGCTTCTGCCCGCGACTCCGTCCGCGTGAAACTCGGTTATATTGTAGCTCCATACAAACTAAATACAAAATAAAAACTATCCTATGTCCTTCCCCAGGACTCAAACTATCTCTATCTATACCAAATTTCATCCAAATTGGTTCAGCAGTTTAAGAGTGAAGAGGTAACAGACAGACAGACACACTTTCGCATGTAAAATATTAATATGGATTACTCGTACTATACATGTATTTATTTTTAAATGGCAACGGTTAAATTCATTGAACTACTGAACGTACAAACAATTATGGATTTTTTTCTGTTTTTTTACGAGTGGGAGAGGCGTAGAACACAAAGTGGGTCTGTTTCGGTCTCATTTTTCATTCAGCTTATCTAAGGTCAATTTAGAAGCAGTCTAGTGAATTTAAAACAGAGTTAAATTTAACTTGTCAAGGTTTTGGAAGATCCCAGTCAAGGGAGTCGAGATACGGATCGTGTAATGAAAGTCACCTAAAGAAAACCAAATTACTAACCAGTGGATCTAAGTTATCTGAATAAATGAAATAAATTATTATTATTATTATTAAAGGGCAATGGAGAGGGCTATGCTATGAGTGTCTCTACGTGATCGCATCAGAAATGAAGCTATCCGCAGCAGAACCAAGGTAACCGATATAGCCACCCGAATCGCTAAACTTAAGTGGCAGTGGGCGGGGCACATTGCACGTAGAACCGAGGAACGTTGGGGCGGAAAGGTTCTCGAGTGGCGACCGCGTACCGGAAGGCGCAGCGTGGGTAGACCTTTACAAGGTCATCAGTCCACATTGTGGGGTGACCTGGTAAATGTCGCGGGAGTCCGCTGGATGCGGGTGGCGCAGGACCGGTCATTGTGGCACTCTTTGGGTGAGGCCTATGTCTAGCAGTAGACATCTTTCAGCTGATATGATGATGTATAACGAAATGATCATTAGACCCAAATCAGTAGCCATACCATACAGATGGAATACAAGTTACTACGTCACAGATACTGCACGCGCCTAGGGCAGAGGCGTGTCGGCGCGGTTTTTGTTTGTCTCGCTCTAACGTGCCATGGTAAAGTGCTTACATACATACATATACATACATATTAGTACAGGAGCCTCTAGCTTCTGGCAACAGTTCTTAAGACGCTGTCAACGCCAAAATGCCCTTGAGGATTTTGGATAGCGCACACTGTCTATTTGTATCGGAGTAAACGAGAGCGAGTGTTACTGGGCGGCCCGGTTTTTGAAGATAATATTACATAAAAATTGAAATAAAAAAAAGAGTGGATTATTTGTGAAATATGACTCGTTAGCGGTTTAGGTATGAATATGTTGACTTCATGTTTTTAATTGCAGACCCATACGTCAAAAAAATAAAGACAGAACCGTTTAATGTGATTTTAAGACCAATCTTGGCAATTATTTTCTATCGGGCCGATTTCGTCCAATTATGTATCGAGCCCGTCCACGCTCTTTGAAATATGGTGAAATATTAACATATATTTTATTTGATGTTTTGTTTTGTTTATTTGGGGCATCAACAGCATCACAGGAAAATATTACAAAGCTTAAAAGCTAATAACAAAGCCAGTTATACATGTCCACCGAAATACAGTGAATGGAAAAAGAACGTAAACACAGAGTAATTTAAGAAACGAACTAAAAAATTAAATCTATAACATGCTCGGTAAATACAAAATATCATGCGTGTGTGTGTGTGTGTGTGTGTGTGTGTGTGTGTGTGTGTGTGTGTGGGTGTGCGTGCGTGCGTGCGTGCGTGTGTGTGTGTGTGTGTGTGTGTGTGTGTGTGTGTGTGTGTGTGTGTGTGTGTGTGTGTGTGTGTGTTGTAAAAAGTGATAGTCGGAATATTAACTTTAGTTATAAGTATAATTATTAGCTTATTTTTTCTGCAGTGATCCTTATTCCTTATCCTTTGTCCTTTAATAACAGATTAACTCGCGTCTTAAGAGTAGGTTTGGTGCAATTGAATAAGTCGATAGTATTAAACTTTTTATTATAATTTCCTAACATACGAATTAGAGGCGAATTCTGGGCATAATTTGTGTGCACAACTGGTATACTGAAAAGACTGCGCTCAGTGTGCCGAGTTCGAATTGCAGGAACGGAGAATTTAATTTCCGCAAGCAGCTCGGAACTGTCAATGCGTCCAAATAAGATGTCATGCAAAACCGACATATCAAGCGACAAGCGCCTACTTTCAAGGCTCAAAAGATGGTGACGGCTGCACATTGACTCGTAGGACGTATCCCACTTTCTGAGTCGAAAATTCAGGTGTCGAAGAAAACAGCGCTGAATTTTCTCTATTTTCTCTTTATGAGTTACATATTGAGGGGACCAGATACAACTGGCGTATTCTAGTATGCTCCTGACATAAGAATTATAAATAACTTTGATACAACTTGTATTATTCAACTCGCTGCAAACCCGGACAACAAAACCTAGGATTCTTTGAGCACGGTTCACGATGTTATCAATGTGTTGGTCAAATGTTAGCTTCGCGTCAAGGAGTACACCTAGGTCCCGTATCAAACTTACACGTTGTATTACTTCATCTCCGATTTTGTACTGAAAAATGACAGGAGACAGACTACGGGTAAATGAGATCTGTACGCATTTTTGATACGGTTTCTGATATAATATATGGATAGTCGATCAAGATCATCTTGCAGTTTGATGCAGTCTCCCGGCTTTCGCACATCTAAGAAAACTTTTTTGTCATCGGCATACATCAGAAAGTAGGAATTTTGAAACACTGTATAAATGTCATATAGATATGCGTTATACAACAGAGGACCCAGATGTGACCCCTGTGGGACTCCCGAGGGAATGCCCACAAAGTCCGACCTGCAGCCAGCAAGTACAACCGCTTGGCTTCTATTTGAGACATATGAGCAGACATAGATGTGCTAGAACAAATAGTTTTTTTTTTTAACTGCTTAAATAACATCAATATCACCAAATTAGGTCTTGTCAGCCTCTCAAGGCGGTCTGCGACTTGTCCTCTCCTGTGAGAGAGTTTCTATAAAGTCAAGTGTAACTCCAGCTCGGACGGCAGTCGATCCCGCAAAAAAACTAGAGCCGACGCCAATTCTTCAGAAAAAGATTTGGCTCATCTTTCTCCCCTTTTCGGCGGCCGTCAAATGATCTTCGGGGTAATGTGGAAGGATCTCTAATGTAATCATGCCTCCGCTGAAGCTGTGTTTTGACGACAGGCCGAGATAATTGAGAAATAGATATTTGTAAAATGTATTGCTGTCGCGCAGTGCCTGATCAAGCGAGCGCGAGCGCGATAGAGACAACTGCAGCTTGGACCGAAAATACCTATCAAAAGTAAATGAAATCAACGTTTCGTAGTCCCCTGATTTCTTCTCCAAAACTTGACCTATTTAACTATTTTTTTTATTAATAATTAAAGAAAGGCTTTGGCCGCGTTCCTATGTTTTCCTTTTTTTTAATAATCAAGTCAAAATTGATTTCTGGATGTTCCGGAAGTAGATAAGGTAACATTTTTAGGTATCGTCGTAGATAATAAGTGTAATTGGAAACCACAAGTAACTAAGGTACCTAATAATAAGTAAGGTAAGTAATAGGATAAACCGTTTTGCATAGGTACACACAGCAACACAGCTAACTGACCATCGGAAATCTAATCTGACCTTAAGTGCATTGTAATAAGGTTCTAGGTTTTCACGGTATGGTCAGTTAGCTGTGTTGTCGACTGTACCTACGCACTCTGGAGACTATCGCAAGTAATCAGTAAAAAGAAGCGGGTTGTGTCGGAGATACAAACATTAATTAAGTTTAAGTGGATACTTCTTTGTTGGCTATGGAACCCTAATAAAAAAACCCGGCCAAGCCTGGTATTATGGTGTACCCGTAAAATATATATCTGAATTGAAATTGAAATATTTATTTATTAACATATACAGACACTCAGAAGCATATCTATGGTCCCACACTAGGCTAAGCCTGTCCCGTGGAAACCAAGACAAATACAGATTAACAGACCATGCGGCCTAGGAAAACAAGACAAAGCAAAGAGAAAAAAAAAATTGAATGAAAAACTTACAATTAATTAATTATTCTAGGGTGCTTGCAAGTAGGAGAGCGAGTATATGTGTATGAAAGAATGTCGGTGGTGTATGTGTATGTGTGAGTGAGTATAGTGTATGTATGTAATGTATGTGAGTGTATGTTATGATATTACAGTAATGGATTGTTTCCGATTGCTCGTAGTTCCAAGATAATAGTAGAGTTTGGATTTTCTTTTTTGCCTCTGGGACACTGTTTCTTCTTAGGTCGATACGTTTAGCAAATGTGTTATAAATGTGCGGAAGTAGAAATGTATGAAATCGCAAAGCAAATGTAGTTTTAAGTAAAGGAGTAGGTACTTTGAAGATTCTTTTCTTTATCATATCATTATATGACGGTAAATTTAATGTAGATTTATACACGTTTATGGCAGCCCGTAACAGGAATAACCTTCTTACGCTAATTAATTCACTAAAATCTGTATAAGTACAGATAAATCGGTATATATGGCAACATTGACTGACGTAGCTCATTTGAGTCGCGATATTTTAAAAATGGCGGTCATTTCAGCATTATTTTCAACATTTTGTGATTAGCAACTAGTGGCAAATAAAGAAGGATTAAAAAATGTAACAAACAATTATTTGAAATCAGATTAGGCTTCTCTACAAAAAGTTATTCCGGAACCCTTATACAAGAACGCGAGCAAGGAAGTATCCACTTCAAAAAACTGCACTCATGGTTTACCATGCACATGTGGTTTCCATATTACGATACGGTGTATTACTGTGGGGAAACAGCGAATTTACAGAAAGCTATTGTTTCCCAAAAACAATATATTCGTGCCATATGTAATGTGAACCCTTTAAGAAAATGAATCTGCTAACACTTGCATCTACATAATGGAAACGTGTATGTTTGTTCAGCTGCATCCAAGTTTCTTTTCAAGTAAACAAGATGAATGTAACTTTAACACTAGATACCCGAATAGATCGATATTACCTAGGATAACCAAACTATTTGTCACAAACTGTTATTCGATGTCAGTAAAAATATTCAATCACCTACCAGAAGGAATAAAAAGTCACCACGTAATGTTTAAAGGTTAATTTAGACGGAGACTATTTTGAGACGCCTAAATTACGGCGTAAAAAGTCAAAATGCTTAATTGCCTCAATTTAGCTTACAGAATAATCCTTCTATTCTATAAATAATTATTTTGTGGTAAAACATTACTAAGCCTACAACCTACCTAAAGCCTACCTACTATACTACAAATAAAACATACAATACAATACAATATTCTTTATTGCTCACCAGACATAGTAGATAACAGAATAAGTCTCTGTCAAAAATTTCATTTTTGGTACAAGCTTTTATTGCCGACATGCCGACTGTACTTATCTGTATACCGTCATCATTATTACGGAATTCCTATGATCACCTTCTGTCTCCATCATCAGATCAGCTCGATGGTACCATAATATTGCATTGTCATCCAAACTATACTTACCTATACCCAAAATTTCAGCTCAATTGGTCACCGGGAACTGGGTCAAAAACTTACAAGATTTACTTACATACATACGAACTTGTAAAAATAGAGGTAAATTAAAGATAAACAATGGTAGAGAACAGGTGGTCTTATCGCTAAAAAGCGATCTCCTGGGTTGGGGTATGTGCATTTTTTTTTAATACAACGACGGTGGCAAACAAGCGTACGGCCCGCCTGATGATAAGCGGACACCGCAGCCTATAGACGCATGCAACTCCAAAGGAGTAACACGGGCGTTGCCAACCCTTGATATGTTTGAGGATTCGCCGTGTTGACAGCTGAAGGAACAAATAAAAAAATAAAAATAAATAAAATAAAATAAATTGTAAATTATATTTTTTTAATTTTCGTTCTGTAATCAAAAAGTTACTTAGTGTTAAATATAATTATAAATTACTCTTTATGTTTTGCATGCCGATATCGTTTAAATATATATGTATGTTCAAAAATGCTTGTGAAGATCCACTGTTGCCATATTTATTGCAAATAAATTTATCATTTATCATCGCAGGCCAAGCAACGCTAGGTGTGCTACACCGTAGCGTGTAGTAGCATATATTCCACTTAACGAAAATCATTCATAGTGGCAGGACTCATATTATGAGAGTTATCGGTATTGAATGGGATACTTAAAGGAAAGGTGCCTGGTATATAAAGTATTCTTAATAGGTCAGGTAATAGTCTAAAGACTCTTAAGAGGCCTTATGACTAACCTCAAGCAGCTTGAGTGTAACGACTGCTTACAATTAAGTTATTTCCGTATGTTACATTAAAACTCAAAGTGTATAACAAATGTACGAAGCAGTGTGTTTCTATTTGACAAGTACACACTATAAGGTTAGGTTACCCAATTATTTTTTTAACGATAAAGTGTATGACGCGTTCATTTGTTTCTTGCATGTATGCCGTAGAACTTTAGCGAACGGCCCGAACCGGACATGACGTTTCACAATTACGTTTCACAATCACGTTTGCGCTGGCGGTAAACCTCTACCCTAAAAAACCCACTAGGTTTTGTTCCTAAATAGGAACAAAACCTTGGGTTTTTTTCCTATTTAGGAACAAAACCTAGTGGAGTTATTTAACGTTTGAAGACGTCTCTACAACAAGCGAATGAATGAATATTGATGTTGTATTATTATTATTCATTTCTGTCGCCTCCAATGAGGTTGTGGACTCAATTTTTAGGGTTCCGTACCAAAAA
This sequence comes from Epinotia ramella, assembly GCA_947578815.1. Lineage (NCBI taxonomy): Eukaryota > Metazoa > Arthropoda > Insecta > Lepidoptera > Tortricidae > Epinotia > Epinotia ramella. The sequence goes on along the minus strand of OX388226.1, from coordinate 1,589,054 downwards.
AGTAAAAAAGGAACAAGGTTCCTTTTTTTAAGCCCACATCACACTGGCGCGGCCGGACGGAACTTGTCATTAGCTGTCAAATTTACTATTGTCCGCCACCGCAGGCCGCGCACTGGTGTGTAGCAGGCCTTATGGTGCGACTTCGTCCGTCTGTCAGTCTGTCTGTCACAACGTTAAATACACACATACATAACATATCTCAATAACTACTTATGCTTTCTAATAATAAAATACCGCACTCTCATTATCTCCGAAGTTTTCCAACCGAAAATTTAGAAATTATTACATATGATTAATATAAATAATTCGGGAAAAATGAAACAATACCTACATCTAGCGTATTTCTTTTTATTTATCAAAAATCATTTCTTAACTAAGTTTGTAATTTAATTACTTTTGTATGTAATTTTATGTCTTCAAATTTCTATGAGATTACCTATTGATAAAGTCCCTTCTCTCAAATAAAAAAGTATATAGGTATTTATTATCAACATCGGTACACGTGATAAAAAATATCGCTGAGAAACAAACATACTAGGAGGAACTGCAATGTATGTTATTAGTACCAAAATGCAGTTGGCGCTGTACAGCGGTAACTTTCACTAGGAGCTGTTAAGATTGTTTAAGAAGGAATGTGTTCGTGACGTGACGGGTATGGTGTATGAACGTTTGTACGGATCCCTCGGTGCGCTAGTCAGACTCGCACTTGCCCGGTTGTTATTATTACTAGTCTTACTTCAAAAGAAAAAAAACCGGCCAAGAGCGTGTCGGGCCACGCTCAGTGTAGGGTTCCGTAGTTTTTCGTCCAGAAATTATTTTGTTTTTCAAAAACTATTCAACCTATCAAGTTCAAAATAATTTTCCTAGAAAGTTTTTATAAAGTTCTTCTTTTGAGATTTTTTTCATATTTTTAAAACTTATGGTTCAAAAGTTAGAGGGGGGGGGGAACTTTTTTTTTTACTTCTGGAGCGATCATCTCCGAAAATATTAACATTATCAAAAAAATATTTTAGCAACCCCTATTCATTTTTAAATACCTATCCAACAATATATCACACGTTAGGGTTGAAATGAAAAAAAAAAACACTACCCACGTTACGAACACTTTTTATTTTACCACTTTGTCGGCGTGATTGATATACATATTAGTACCAAATTTCCGCTTTCTAGTGCTAACGGTTACTGAGATTATCCGCGGACGGACGGACAAACAAAGCGAAACTATAAGGGTTCCTAGTCGACTACGGAACCCTAAAAAGACAAAAGACATATTCGGTTGAAAATCCTATTCTTTCAAATATCTCAATAAGTTACGAATTAGTTACGAATGTAAATATTATTAATAGCTTCGTAACTTTCTGTCTAATAGTAGATGACAATCATTTTGCGAAAAAGGGACAGAATAGACCCCGTCTTACATATTTCGATGCTTATTACTTTTTCTTCATTTGACTTATGACATGACATTATATAAATTTCTCGAATATATTCGAGAAATTTCACATTATTGATAATCTTATTTGGTGTCAACATCCCTATCCCAATTTAAACGTGGTTTGAAAATAATATAAAGTACCTACACACAATCCTTCAGCATCGCAGGCTTAGCTTAGTGGAAACGCAGCCTTATCAACCCCAGCGCATTTTTAATTAGCGGGGCACTTTTATTTCTCCAATCCTATTAAGATGAATAGGGTAGTAAATTTGGCGTCGGGATAAATTTAGATTTCAACATTCTGAGAAGAAAAGTCAGTGTAAAAGTTTTCATAAAAAGGCCCTGACCCCGTATCATGGTCGGCCTTATCGCGCGATAAGTGACAAGATAAGAGCGTCGTCTCGTTCTATCGAACGGTGTCAGCCAGTGACGGACGCGCTATCCTGTCACTTATCGTGTGATAAGTGACAAATCAAATCAAATCAAATCAATAATTTATTCTGCAAATAGGCCACAAGGGCACTTTTACATAGGACAGGATAGGGCCGACCATGATACGGGGTCTGGTATGATTACATACAATTCTTAGCATCGTAGGCTTAGCTTAGTGGAAATGATCCCTGATCAACCCCAGCGCATTTTTTAATTAGTGGCCGGCCAGTACAGTCAGGCTTCTTCCTGTTATCAGCTGTTATCAGTACCTACGCGCTGCGCGGCTGCATTGAGAGGGTAGTCCCGGCTGCGAGGACGGCGATGTCGCGGTAAACTGCCCCGCGCTCGACGCAAGAGAAAGCAAAACGCGGCCCTCTTCCCAGGGCCTGGAAATCAGCGCTGGGTAACGTTTGCCACCAAAAGCAACAATAAAACACAAAGAACATGAGGAACATAAAGAAACACAGTTTGATTTTAACATGGACTTGACCAATTTTCAATTCACCCAGCATATGCTGAGATTGGGACCTATTGTCCCAGCTTAACCAATCTCAAATGTTTATCCCCTCGTCAGTGACGAGACCCGATTTTGACATTTTGTCAACCGCCCGCATCTGCCGCGAAGCCCGATTCGGACATCGTTGGTCACATTTCTAATTTGTGTAATAAAGCAGACAAACGTACACCTAACTAACGGCGGCACTCAAAATCATTGATTGTGTTGTGACTGGTCTGGATGGTAGGTACAAAATGGCTGGCATACTGTGTGACTTATCGAAAGCATTCAGTCTTTGACGATCATAATATAAATTCATATAGATTAAGCTAGCTAGCTATTATATTGTAATTGTATATTGTGAAATAAATAAATCTAAATCTAAATCTAAATCATCATAGGTGGATGATGATGGGACCTGTTGTCCCAACTTAACCAATCTCAAATGTATATGTACCTATTGTTTTTTAAAGTCATGCATAATTAAATCTAAGTTTGTAACTTTTCTGTAATGTCTAGGTTAAGTTTATGGCAATAGAGATATATATTATTATATAGAAACGCTCCCGACTCAACACAATAAATATAGCTAAGGAATGGCTAAGAATCCCGACAGACAAGTCATTCCAAAAAAAACGCATCGAAATCGACGTCAGAGACAGACACGCCGATACAGATATCTATCATATGTATTATAAGTTTAACATACGTATCGGTGTATCTACACAGATACTTATGTTAAACTTATGACAGCCTTTTTTAACCGATTTAAAAGAGGAGGTTCTCTATTCGTCGGAATTTTGCATGCGGTTAAGGGTCTCACCCTCGCTGCGCACGTGCAAACATGCATATAAATACAACATAGTTAGTTAGTTAGTTATAGGCACTTATACTGGGCTCTTTTCCGCAAAGCGACATCCAGTGTGCCTATTTTGCGTGAAAATGATGGGGTATCGCTACTCTAACCACCCCAGCTCCTCTAGACTAAATAATTTAAAAGCTAATTACAACATTTATCGCCTTTCTACGAGGCATCATCTGGCCCCGTATCATGGTCGGCCTTATCACGCGATAAGTGACAAGAGCGTCCGTCACTGGCTGTCACCGTTCGATAGAACGAGACCGACGCTCTATTTTGTCACTTATCGCGTGATAAGGCCGACCATGATAGGGGCCAGGAGATGTTGCTTGCGCCACTTCCACCGAAGAAATGCACATATGCCATTTTTGAGAACCCATTCGCAAAGAAACATTTAAATAAATATACTAAACGTTGCTCGTATAGGATAATTATACTAAGGATAAATATTTTACCCGCCTGCCCCAGAAAGTGGGTTACGTTTTTCGTGCGTATGTAGGTATGTATGTATGTAAATGTACGCGAGTCCAAAAGGCTTGATGGATTTTGGTAATATAATAATCATAGGTATAATAAAAGGAACAAACCGGACAAGTGCGCGTCGGACTCTCCCACCGCCCTAACCCGCCGCCGCCGCGCATAGTTCTAACTATGACTTTCCAAGTAATATCGTCTCGTAAGAACAGGAAAAAAATCAGAAAACTGTACATTTGTAATTTTGTTTGTAATTTTGCACTGAGGGCGGTGGGCGAGTCCGACTCGCACTTGTCAGGTTTTTTCCTTTTATTACAATAAATAGCTTATGTCACTCCTACGATTATTATATTACCAAAATCCATCAAGCCTTTTGGATGTTCACCTAGACACGTCACACCGCAGCCGTGCCGACGCCGTAGGTCGTGACCTCTAGGTCTAGGTCAACACCCGACAAGTAGGTACCCTATAAATTTTGATGTCGAAGTATTCGTTGTCTACGGCATATCTCTTGTTTACGTTAACTTAGAAGTTTATTTTTCCACATCTTCAAGAGACTGTAGACTTGAGTAGGTATATGGTTTAAATTTTTACTCGATACCTCCACGCGTTTCCGAGATAAAAGGTCTTGACAGACGGACGACAAAGTGATTCTACAAGGGTTCCGTTTTTCCCCTTTCGAGGTACAGAACCCTAAAAACCCGTTAGGTTTTTTTTTAATCCTTTGATTTCACTTATTCTGCGCTATCAATTTTAACCAACTTGTCGAGGTAAATAGACTCCCGTAGTCAGATTGGTCGTATCTGTTGGAGGTCGCACGTGGATCGGACGGCATGAGTTGCTGAAGAAGCGGAGCCCCGGGCCAGATCAGACGGACGTCGGGAATAGCGGGATATCAGATTGCAATTATAAAGTCAAGTCGTAGCAAACATTTCTTTTATTTACCTATATACATACGGGAACAGTACATGACAGCACCAAGGTAAAAGGAATAGAGAGAGTATCCATCTTGAAAAAATAGTGAGGTGCAAAACGTTTAGTGTTGCGCCGTAAAGCAAAGTTTTACGGTATTATGATACATACATACAATATGCAAAAAGCAATCTTAACAGTATCAGAGTCCTCGTTGGGCGGAGTACCGTGGGCGGGCGCGCGGGCGGGGCGCCATATATATGTCGTGCGGCGCGAGGAGCGCCACAAGCGAAGGCAGTCTCGGAGAACCATCTCCCTTCTACAGGTGAGTGCTTGGGACAGTTGATTGTTTCCCAAAAAAGTGTTCAGAACTAGATATATTCTCCCAAAGCTCCAAAAATATTGGAGCCTTATGCCCTTCGTGCTCACATATTTTTGATCACGTTGTTCTTGCCCCTCATTCCAACATTGACGACCGGTTAGCCTAGTGGGTAGTGCCTACGAAGCTGAAGGTCCTGGGTTCGAATCCCGGTAAGGGCAAATATTTGTGTGATGAGCACGAATATTTGTTTCTGAGTCATGGAAGTTTTCTATGTATTTATATCTATTATATATATCGTCGTCTAGTACACATAACACAAGCCTTAATGAGCTTCCTATGGGACTAGGTTGATTTGTGTAAGATTGTCCCCTAACATTTATTTATTTTTATTATTATTTATTATTATTACCGGGCTAAAGCAAAAGTCACGGAAAAAAAAACGTTTAAAAAATACTTGATCTTGTTTTATTTTCCTATTGGTTCTCTTTATTAAGAATCGTTGATACTATCCCTATACAAGTTATAAAATATGTCCTAAATTTTACTCTATGCCTCTGCATAGAGTAAAATTCACCAATTCATTAATTTCAATTAATTCGGGCCCTCTGACCCGGAATCAAACTACTTGCAAGTTGCAACTATACCATTTTTTGAATATCCCCCAATAGCGAAATTGCAATATGTGTCGGAGTGCACGTGAAAAGCACATTAAAATGCGATTTGTGAAGCGACAAACAAGAACAAGACACTTTTCTGTTAAGTTAGGTACCTAATGTTAAATTATCAAACTTCAAACTTCAAAATACTTATTGCCACAAATAATTCATACTAACTAAAACATAAATATGTACTTACAACTAATTAATCTAAAGTTACAATTATTGTGAAGCAATAGGTCTCTGAGCAGGCAGCCCAGCGCTGGTTTTCAGACCGAGCCTTTGTATTGTGTCGGTCACAGCAAGGACAAATAACAACTTTGTTAAGTGGTGCTTATTAATTAAACACAGAAAAGATAGAAACAAATAAAAAATTATCAATGAGTTAGAGAGGTACCAAAGGTATGTATGTACATACAAATATAAATATAAATGTGTATATATATATATATATATATATATATATATATATATATATATATATTATACGTGAATTTATTGGTTAAAACATGTACCTACAGCTCATTTCCGGATTCAAAAAAACAGACGCAGTTGACAGATAAAATATTCATGTCATGTATAAAGTGGTAATAGATTATTTGATGTCGCATGAGTGGGCCCTTTACCTCTTTATATTATTAGTATATATATACATTGTAAGCTGGGGATTTCCAAACATTACTTAATATTAGTGATGTGATAAAATATTATTACCTACCCAAAATAATTAACATGATAGGTTCTTATAAAATACATTATAAAATAATACTAGCCTAACTTTGTACATCCTGACTATAAACTAACAAAATAATAAAAAAACTACATATGTATTTACAAATAAAAAACAGACTCTAAATCTGTGCCGTGCGGCAAGGTGCCCATAAGTGTACAATTAATTAATTACGCATGTAAAAATAGTTTTTTATGCAATACTTTTATAATGTATGCTTTTTCAGGCCACGAAGCTTGCTGAGTAACGTCTAAAGTACGAGACGTAAAAGCTAATTATATAACTATTGTAAACAATACTTTTCTACGAGTCAACGGAAATAATAATTTATTAAACAAACTTGGTATCTATTGGAAATCGCCCTGCTGAAACGAAGTGCAGCCAACCGCTTTTTATTTAAACGCGTTGATGTCTTTCTGTAAATCGAGCCTCGTGATTAGTCAAAATTCATTTTAGCTCTGCGTACAATTGAATAATAATTATTTCGATTGTCCATAGAACATAAACTTTTGCATCAGAATAAAAGTATTCAATTGCGTTATGGATTACGAGGTTCTAATTTAAAGATTGCAGTCGACGAGTATAAAAAGTAGATATTTTACATGAATTTTACTGTTCACATGTAAATCGACTATTTGTTAAAAGCTCTCCGCGCGTTGATGTCTTTGGAGGCCACTCCGCGTAAAATACTACAATTAAAAAAAAAACATGAATCACTGTCAAATATACCATACTTAATAATATACTGATTAAGTAAGTGATTATCAACGAGGACGCGACATACGCTGGTCTGATGCGATGTGGGGATTTTTCATTTTCTTTTTTCAATTTGTTAAGTGTTTTCTTTTTTAACTACCTATATAAAAACCAATTCACGAAAACACAAGAAATGTGCTCTCGTAAAGTAAGAGCTCAATATAAAAAATTATTTAAACCAGCCGCAAAGCTAACTTTGACATCCAAAAACACTCATGCAATGTGTATTACAATTTATAATAAACTACCGGATGTTTTCAAAGATAAGAAATTAAATGTATTTAAAACATGGTGACGAATTGGTTATGTCAGAAATGTTTTTACAGCGTTAAAGAGTTCTTAAATCAAGAAGTGTAAAATTTTAAATTAAATTCAAATTAATATAACTTTAGCAAATAAATAATTTAAATTCAACTGAAATTGATATTTGTACGCTAGTTTGTAGGCATAATATGGAGATCAGTGATGTATACTTTTAAGACCGTTTTGTAAACCCACTATTAACAAATAAAATATTCATTCATTAATTCATAAGTCATTCATATACCTATATCAGATATTATTGTATAGGTACTCACGAAGATTTCCTACTTAATTTTCAACATAGTCTATCAAAAACCTGCAGTCGGCTTTTTGTATTTTATATATAAATTCAATATGTTTCTGTAGTTCTACTTTTCGAAATAGAATAAAATAAATAAATACGTCCCGTGAAAATAACTATAACCCCCGGATTATACTCCTCTGTCTTTGAGATCAATTTGTGTTGTTAATGTTTAGTTCTTTTGATTACACTCAATTTCGACCACATTTATTTGCTTACCTACAATATTTTTATTCTGAAACGTCGTAGAAAGATGCGTTTATTATGTATTTACTTATGAAATACTAAGTAATATTAAAATAACAAAGGAACATAATATTAAAATACCAAAACGAAAAAATAAAATAATAACCTAACTACAATCGCCGTCAATACAATTTGCTAACTTTGTAAACAAACCGCCATAGTGAAATTCAATTTCAGTATGGCGGTTTGTTTACATAGTTAGAAAATTCTATTGATGGCCACTTTACATACTAAGACTCAACTATAAAGAGAAAACACCATCCAAAAGGTCCGCGTGTGGCAGGGTTCCCAATACGCTGGCCTCGTTACCTCTTTTTTAACCGACTTCAAATATATATATATATTTTTTTCAATGTTGGTTACCTCAGAACTCAGTCATTGATGAGCCGATTCGTAAAATATTTTTTTTTTGATAGTAATACTACCAGGTGGGTCCCATTTAAAAAAAAAATCAGTTGGATGATGGGATCCATGAGGAATTGAGGGAACTCCAGGTACGCGTGTAGTGATTTTGGTATTTTCTATTATAACTCGTGTATTTACACCCGGAAATCATAAATTTGGTGGAGTGGAATTGATGATGAAAACCACAGATGACATATGGAATTCCTCAATGATGTACTTAAAAGTACAAAAGTACGTCACAGATTCTGATAAGATTCCGTTGAAATAGCAACTAGTGAAGTGCCAAAGGTGATCCTTGTGGAATCGACGGAAGTCCTCAAATATTATTGGGCCACATACAGCGATTGGGTTTTTTTCTCTAATAATCAACGCATTTTCTCTCGGAAATCAGTTCGTGTGGTAAATTGGAAAATAAATGTGGAAATGTTCTCGTGGCTTGGCCGAGTACTAAATGGAAGTCGGTTTAAACTTTATTTTTAAAGTAAATTATGTACTTTTATTTTACTCATGAAAATCTTAATGATTTTTTTTTATTAATAGGGTCATCATGTATATTTTATATTTATTTTCTAAAGTATATACAAGATGTCAACTAACATTAACTAAATTAAATTAAAACTAAGTTAGATCTAAAAAAAGCCGTTGCTGGCAGCATTTCCTCGCTGAATTGCAACGGTCACCAGTTACGTCAACCAGACAAATACAAATCTTTATTTTACATAAAAATGTGGTACAAAAGCTGGTATAAACGTATGTCATGGTCACACACATTCCACCAGAAACTGGCATGCAAAATGTCATAATTTCAATTATATTACTAAAATTTGATATCAAGTTCAATGTTTAAAATAATCAAAATATTCTCCTACAAAGTAAAAACATTCTTGTACAAGCCAGTTCCTAAGTTTACGCTTAAATAATGTAATAGGCAAAACTTTGATGTCATCATGCAAACGATTAAAAATGTCAATGGACTTACAGTATGCGTTATTGCTATACAATTGTGTCTTACGAACAGGACCAACGGTTTGGATATCTTGTACGAAAGTTGCATGTCTCTTTATAGGTTTTGAAGAGTACCTACCGGGTGAGCCTTGACAAATAAACAAACTTCGTATATATAAATGGGTAAGGCCGCCGACATTGTCAGTTTTGGTCGGAACAAAACTTTCCAGCACGTTTTCTCTAAATATGTAAGCACTACTGCCGTTGTTGTTAGTTGATTCTATAAAGCAATTATTGAGCTTGTTTCCCCATTTCGCAAACTGAATAAAAGTTGTTGTTTCTATAAAATACTTGCGTTTATGTTCATCAAACCCCCCTATTTTTGGTCGAAAATGACGTGTCGCTTTTTTCCGAGTACTTTTCAACTACGAATTATTTTCATATTTAAACATTTAGAAAAAAACGTTTAAATCCGTTTGAAAGGTGAGACACATTACTTTCTGTAAGACCAAGAACGGTGTTTAAATACTTTGTTTTGCGTATTTTATAGGTCTTTAGATTAGTGGGCAGAGTTTTGGCATTCGTAACACAAATTTTTGTGTTATGCATAATTACCCCTAAATATTAACAGAAAACTGGGGAAAAATGTATTTTGGCACAGCAACACCGTAAGCTGTCAATCAATGTTAAAAAAAAGAAACTGCCATTTTTAGTTTGTCTATGAGAAAAGTTGAAAGTGAGTCGCATATTTTCGTCAGAATTTGTGTTGATGAATATCTCAAGTAAGTAAGCGTTTCAGAAGTTTACTTTACTATGGTTGTTTTCGTTTATGTTTAAAGCTTACATGAAACATGTACATTTGCGTCTAGTTTGACTTAATTTGGTTTTATAACCTAAAACGCTTGTAAAAAACTGGTTTTGTGTTATATTATGGCGTTTTGTGTTAGTTTTATGTTATGCATAACACATATTTTTGTGTTCAGTAACACAAAACAAGTGTAAAGAGTCATGCAGATTGAGAAGACTGTAATAGTAAAGAAAAACATTTTCATATTATCGTGAGATTTATTCGAATTGTTATTTTGAATAGTACTTACAGTCTAAACGTATTATTCTTACAGTATGGTCGTCGGGTGACAACCAAAACTCACTATTTAGTGCATTTGCAAAAAAAAACAAATATCAACTGTGTTTACGTAGAAATAAGGTCGAGTTTTCATGTACCTACTATTACGTGTAATTAGACAGTTTAGGTTCTCACCGGACGATGTACACCAGTGATGCCGCATTCGATCAAACTTGAATTAGGTCTTCAATTATATAATTCCGTGAATCGCGGCTATTATTATTTCAGACAACCACGTGAACTTATGAATCATTTAGTTTCTACTTGAAATATATTTTTAAATTCTTTTATGTTTGCAATCATTCTGGAAACTTTTTTGTTTCCTAGGAATAATGCTCAATTTGTCGTATTTTTTTATGATGATCTGTTTTTTATACAGAAAAGGAAATTATCTTTTTTTATAAAAACAGATCATCATAAAAAATACTGATTTAGTCAAATACCGATCGATCACGTATTCTAAAATGTTGTCATTATAAATATATTAACATACGTAAAAAAATGATATTTTTTCCTTACCCTTTATTTTAATACTATTATGAAACAACCTTTACAAAAAATAGTGTTACTTTTGTGTTATATTTGTGTTACGGTATCACAAAAGTGATTGTGTTATTTTTGTGTTATAAGTGATAATCTCAACGGCCTTACCCAAATACTTTACGACGTTTCGCAATTTCCGCAAATAACTTTAATTTTTCATCATGTATTAGATTTTATTTTATTTCTTCACGATTCTCCTATTGTCCAAGAAATCGCATGCCGGATAGAGCAAAGGTTTTCTAATCTGAAAAAAAATGGAGCAGAATATTTATTAAATACAGGTGAAGAGGGTTTGTAAAGTCAACAAATCCGAACCTAAATCAACACAACACACGTGAACAAGTTGGCCTTTCTGTTATACCGTGAATTATGACGTTCTTTGATTGACAGACAAAGGGATCGGGCGTATCGAGTGACCCTTCCAGCCATTACACCGTAAAAATGTACCGAAAATAGGGCAAGTGCGACTTGCCCCGTACTTGAATGGGTCCGCAACACAATAAACACACGTCAACAAAAGAGCAACTTTTAATTTTATAATGAGTATTTGTTTTTCTTTGGGTAAAATTGAAGGCAAGAGAGGCAGAGGAAGGTCTAGGCTAACATATTTTAGCCAAATAAAAGATAAAGCTGATGTCGAGTCATTTGAGGAAGCCAAGAGGCTGGCAATGGACAGAGAAAAGTGGCGGTTCCTCCATCGACAAGATCGAGGCTCTTAAGTAATGATGATGATGATGATTTATTTTTCTATAAATTGTTTTTACAATAAATCATAGGGCAAGTGCGACTCGGCCCGTACTTGAATAGGTCTGCAACACAATAAACACACGTCAACAAAAGCGCAACTTTTAATTCTATAATGAGTATTTAAATAAATAATAAATAAATAAACATTAGGGAACAATCTTACACAAATCAACCTAGTCCCATAGTAAGCTCATTAAGGCTTCTGTTATGGGTACTAGACGACGATATATATATATATAATAGATATAAATACTTAAATACATAGAAAACTTCCATGACTCAGAAACAAATATTCATGCTCATCACACAAATATTTGCCCTTACCGGGATTCGAACCCAGGACCTTCAGCTTCGTAGGCAGCGTCACTACCCACTAGGCATAAATTTGTGTTCGGTTTCCGCGCTTATAAAACGACTAGCTTCCGCGACTTCATCCGCGTGGACCCGTGGAGTGAAGCCATCTCGTTAATTTGTGTCTCTCTTACGGATAATAGTTTGACGCTAACTTTATTGTAAACTAGCTTCCACCCGCGACTTCTTCTGCGTGGACCCGGGATAAGAGCAGTCCTATATTTTAATCCAGTCTATAAACTATCTTCGTGCAAAATTTAATCCAAATCGCTTGAGCCGTTTAAGCGTGATTGAGTAACAAACATCCGAACTTTCGCATTTATAATATTAGTAGGATTGAAACACGAGATTTTTTGTTTGATTTGATTTGACCACGCGTGTTAAAAAGAGCTCGAAACGTAGGGATGTATTTAATGCGGTACCCTAAAAACTCACCCACTTGCAGGCTGGAGCGGCGGCAAGTTTTCACGATGATTTTAATTTGTGAAAACGGAAAACCAGGAAGATAGGAGCTATCTTCGTTGCCATTTCGTTTTCACAAATTAAAATCGTCGTGAAAACTTAATTAAGGCCACTATATTGCATTTAAAATCCCAATTCCGGTCTAGTTTTCCCTCTGGGTTGGAAGGTCAGTTGGCAGTCACTTTCGTAAAACTAGTGCCTACGCCAAATACCGAAAAAAAAATGCTAGGAGGATGATGAATGAAAGTTCTTAAAAACGTGTATTTCTTTTGGAAAAAGCTTGGTTGATTGACCCTTACACAACCTTTAGTACATTGATACCGTGGATGTGTACATGTCTAGTTATTTATGGCACTGATTGCACGAGATGAGGCGTGCTGCCCGTAGGTAATGAAGCCGTGTTCGCCGTGTTTTGTTAGCGAGCGAAAGCTCGCTTAGTGAGCTTAATCGTGCGCATTCCTACTTATATGATGTACGCGGTCACTCGTTACGTAATAGTTACAGAATTTTTTCCTCATTCATCTGAATTGTTGCTGTATAATAGAGGGTGGACATTTAAATACAAACATACAGTGCTAAAACATATCCCTTCCTTTTGGCATTGCCGTGCTCGGTTCAAGTACAGCTTTGCAAGCACACATTGAGCCAAACAAACACATTGTCAGTATTAACCGATTACCAATTATGTACCTAGCTAAACTTAGCTCAATGTTAAGTAGTTAGTAATTAGTAATATTAGCATGATATCTTTATATATTTAGTACCTACACGCGGACCGAACCGCGCGATCTCGCCAACTATTAAATAAACCCACGGGGGTTTCCAATAGTGGCACATATGTAAACATTATAATGTAAACACTATCTAAATAAATAAATTTAAAAAAAAATTATGTTATGTGCTCATCAAAGATAATTGTAGGCGTTACGGATACGACAGCGAAGACTATACAAGGTGTATTTTATTATACTGAAAACCTCAGACACCCCAACTGAGTTTTTTAATCCTTAATAAGATTAATACGTCCATTTACAAATACGTTAATTATTTCAAAAGATATTCGTTGGTTTTTTTTATCAAGCAGGACTACTTGATTCGTAACTCTACACTTGTAATCACTAATCAGTACTTGTCAGTGACGTAGATCCTGACGTTCACCTCACAACAACATCCTCCAACATTTCTCTGATTCGCGTATGTTGCCTTCGTAACTTTTAGACCCGGCACAATAAAAAAATATTTTTCAAAAAAAATACAACCTACCTTAAAAGATGGTGCAATCGATTCAGCTTTCGATTCTGAACAAACTACTTTCAGGTTTTCAGTTATATGATTTACACCTTGTATATATAATAGTTATACCTACTATACCTCCATATAACATTAGAATTTTACCGGATAAATAATCGTCGTAAAATTAAGAATATGAATTGAATAATAAAAAAAGAAATGTCAATGCCATGCTGTCACAATGAGAACAGAAAATAAAATAAACAAATGAAACGTAAAAACACAAAAAAAGTTGTAAAATTACAAATAGAATAAAATTAAAATGAGGTAAAATAAAATTAATGATTATTAACAATATAATCTAGGATATCAAAGAGAAATAATGTACTAGTTTTATTTATATCGATCCTTAAGTGCTTTTCAAACATAACAATACTAATGTTATGTTTGAAAAGGTTATGTTTGCTTTGCAAAATGGATTTCCTTGAAATCGCCATGCGATTTACGCACGATTTTTCCTAACCTTATCTGGAATATATAGGTACTTATCTTACAATGTTACGGACACCACATCCGTTCAAAAATCGATACTGCCGTGGGATTTATTGTTTGAAGCGGTGAACATTTCTTTTCTAGAAAAAAAAACGGCTCTTAATAAGATTGGTTTTAATTTTTTTTCTTCTATCTATTTTTTTCTCATATTATGTTCGTATTTCTTTTATGTAAATATTATATCTATAAGTACTAATATTATAAAGAGAGCTTTGTAAGTTTGTATGTTTTGAGTAATCTCCGGAACCACTTATCCGATTTCCATAATTCTTTCACCGGCGTATAGAATGGACTTTCTTCGTTAAAGGCTATAAGTATTTAATCCCAGGGTTGCCTGCGTTCTTCGCAATACGTGGGCGAAGACGCGCGGGCAGCTAGTCTATAAATAAATGATTACATACCAGGTATGCCGCGGATGCGACTTTTTAGACATCCGCGGATGCGGATATTTCGAGGCTCACATCCGCGGATGCGGATTTTGAGGCAAAACACTCAAAAACATAAATACGTCTCAACGTCTTTAGGGTCACACAGGACTCGAGCACATTGCGACGGATTTACAATCGTTGCAAACCTAACGAATCACTAATAGCGAATACGGCTAATCATCAGATACAGAAAAGAAATGAAGATTCTTATTGACTAATGACGAAAATACTGAACACGCACGTGGCACGCGCCGTGTTGGTCCTTATCCGGTCGCGAACTGTACTACATCCGCATACGCAAAAACTCCGCATCAATTTTTTATTGGAACATAGATTCACGTCACCCAAGATCACATTTATTTTCTTAATCTTGGCACACTTTTAAAATAGTTTTACATAAAGACAGACTTGTTAACTCATAAGTGTACAGAATCTTCAATTCGTATGTGCAATTCACAAGAGTCTGCCTGGTTCCTACACTAGGCAAGGCCTGTCCCGCAGGAAACCAGAGCCAAGTAAACAAAATTTACCAAATTGACGCGAATTATCCAGATTATGATATGTATACATGTATTAAATTACAACCAACTAGCAAATTAAAATATTACTTAGTAACTTTTTTTTTTTTTTTAATCAAATGCCTTAATATATTGCACATAATCCTTAAACTAAATTAAATTGAACATTTATTATCCTTTAAAAAAAAAGAGAAATAACTAACAAAACTAAAACTAAAGCCAAAATATTTGCCCCAGGTCGCTGCCAGGCGGTAGTGTGCCCAGAAGGCTGGCAGCATTGCCACGTTGAATGGCAATGCTGATTCTCTGGGCGAGGTAAAAGCCAGCCTTCTGGTCACGTGAAGCCTCGACCAAGCGCTTATTATTTATTTATTTATTATTACTAAACAATGGGATACAAAACTTAATCTAATACATTTTCCTACAAAACTGTTTTAACAGTTTGTCTGCAGGTACGAGTCTCTATAAAAACTATCTATCACAATATTCAAATTTTTACACTAAAATTTTAACTACACTCAGAGGCAATGAAAACAGGTCACTTCCCATGGATTACTTTACAAAGTGACCCGTTTTCATTGCCTCTGAGGTAGCGTACCTTCATAGTTCACATTGGGAATTACACTCAGAGGCAATGAAAACGGGTCACTTTGTAAAGTAATCCATGGGAAGTGACCCGTTTTCATTGCCTCTGAGTGTATGTATCTAATAAAATTGCATAATGTATGCACTCAGAGTGTCGCGCTAAAACATTTACGTGGAATTTGCTTGTTGGCATTTGTCACTGAAATGTTTGGAGTAAGTACTTTTTCAACGATTTTTTAAATTTAAGCTTATGTGGCTCGTGTCGAATGTCTTCGGGCAAGGTGTTTAGTAGGTACGGAAGTCGCTTAGCTAACGTTCTATCTCCAAAATAGTTATTTACACGAGGTACTTCATACTTACCCGCAGACACCGATCTAGTGCCATGCTTATGCTCTACAAGTATTGGACTATGCACTTGACTGCCATGGTTATTTACTACTAGTAGATATTTATGTTTTAAAAAGCTACGGTAGCCTAGTGGTTCAGGCATGCGGCTGTCAAGCGGCGGTCGTGGGTTCGAATCCCGGCTCGTACCAATGAGTTTTTCGGAACTTATGTACGGAATATTTACCGTTAGCTTTTCGGTGAAGGAAAACATCGTGAGGAAACCGGTCTAATCCCAATAAGGTCTAGTTTTCCCTCTGGGTTGGAAGGTCAGATGGCAGTCGCTTTCGTAAAACTAGCGCCTATGCCAAATCTTGGGATTAGGTGTCAAAGCGGACCCTGAGCTCCTTTAGGGGCATAACCGGGAACAACGCTAGGAGAATGATGATGAGATATTTATGTTTTAAAGTAATTGGAAGGATTTTACAAATTTTAAATAATTTTGAATAATCTCCCTTGCAACTTTTTCTTGTTTTGCTATTGACTAATTGCAATCTGAAAATCTTGTTTGCAATGCCTCTAGTTTATCAATGTAAGATTTAAATGTGAGTCCATAACAGTCAAGGGCATAGCTCAATATAGAATCTACTATTGCAAAGTATCTATGGAATTAAGTACTCATTGTAGCGCATATTGTATTTGTGTGTATATTATGTGTGTGTGGGGTTGACGGTGTGGTGAGTTCAGAGTTTTGGTTTGTGAGTGATTCCTTCAGGAGGTAAGTTGGCTCTCAGTTTCTGCGTAAGTTAGTGTGCTCAGCCATTCGCAGAGTTTTCTTTTAGTTTGGTTCACAGTGGTTTTTGATTAGAAGTATGTTGTTAACTTTATTATAAATGAAAGGGTGAAGGGAATTACTAAACCTTCTTGCGAAGACTGTGTCCAATTGGGGGAGGGGAACTCTGAAAATTCGTTTTTGTAGCATTGCACTGTAATGTAACAGGGAGACTTCAGGACTTCCGCGTGCGTCTTCCTAGTGACTCGCATGATGAATAAAGAGCGTATTTTATATAAAAAAAGCGCACATTCATAACCTTATAAACACTGGTCGACGGATACCTAATTCCCTTTTTAGGGTTCCGTAGCCAAATGGCAAAAAACGGAAACCTTATAGATTCACGATATGATACAGAGAAAGAATATAATGGAAAAATTAACCATCTTCGCCTTTAGCCCCCGACAGGATTCGAACCTGCGACCTTTCTATTAATGCTAGAATGCTCTACCAACTGAGCTACGAGGACAGTGACGCAAGTTGTATATTCTTCCACTATATTCCCGCTAAGACTAGCGCCCTCTCTGTAACAAGTTATAGACTTGTTTCACAGTCTTGGCACCACTCCAATGGGCGAGCTATGCGCTCGCTCCATTCCAATCGAACCACATCAGGTAGTAGATTCCTTATAGATTCGTCATGTTTGTCTGTCTGTCTGTCTGTCTGTCTGTCTGTCTGTCTGTCTGTCTGTCCGTCCGTATGTCACAGGCATTTTAATCGAAAACTATAAGGTGTATTTGAATAACATTTTCAGGATAGCTGTATTTTGTTAACCGCTACATACTGGGTGGAACAGATCGATGGACTTTTAAGCAAATGGGATATAGATCAGGTTTAGTGCTTTACTTCTCACCTAGTAACCATATTAATATTTCTAACGGTTACCGAGATACAACTTGTTAAACTTTGGTGAAAAAAACTGTATGTTTCAACCCTATCCAGCAGATTCAATGAAGTCAGCAAGATTCTTGTGACTTGTGACATGTGTCAATTTCAAATGAAAATAATAACTATGTAACATAGTATTAGAGTTGTCACTAAGATAAAACCCCCCTGATACCCCTTGTTAAGCGTCGTGAATTTGCTGATGTCTTATACTTGTTAAATATAATAAGAAGCAATGTTGACTGTCCTAATTTACTTGGTAAAATTCATTTCAATACTCCCATAAGAAGTTTCCGCCATTTTCGTCCTATTAGCATGTTCCATGTTTCCACTAAATATAGAAAGAATAGTTTTTTGTGCAGAGCAGGCAGGAGTTTAAACGAAGTTGTAGTTAAATTAGATATAGACATATTTTGTGATAGCATACAAGCAATAAAATCTAAACTGACAAGATTCTTCATGTGTGATACTTCAGGTGTAGGCTCGGGTTACTAGAGTTTATATACATTCCAATTTATTAACTACCTTGTATTTGTTTATTCCCATTGCCATGCTTGCTATTGGTGCGCGATTGGTTACTGTGCGTAATGTACGCTAAGTTTAAGTTTGGCTATAGATTTATTTGTGTTAGTTTATTTCTATAAGTGTGAACCTGTAATTGGCTATATGGTTTTATTATTTTGTCTATAAATATGTTGCGCTGTTGGTTTTCCATGTATCAATAAATAAATAAATAAATAAATAAATAAATAAAATATTTAGATTTTTATGTTTTTTTTTTCTTTTAAATCCAGCTTAACATTTACAATAGATCGTTTGTACGTCACTTATATAACACTGTCCTTTCAGCTTAGTCCAAGGAAATGTTCCTCCCTGTATATTTGTAACTAAATTACTAAAAAAATTTTTTTTTAGAGGTGCACTCCATACATACAACTGAAAGTCAATTTTTTTTTGCATTGCAAGCCCACGTGTGGCACATCAATCGATAGGCCTTTCAAAATAAATATAAGGTTTCTCAGCATTTTTTTGATTAGGTGAATAGAGTCGGAGATAATCTCCTCGAAAGTCACTAAAATTGTGTCCCCTCCCCCTATAATTTTTGAACCGTGTATTTTAAAAATATGAAAAAAATCATGCTCATAGGGCTTATTAAATTCTCTCAGCGAAAATTGTTTTGAACAAGATCGGTTCAAAGGTTTTAGAGATATTTCTAAAAAACTGCCTTCCTTAAAGAAAAGGACGTAAGTGCCATAAGATTTCAGTAACGATACGACCTTTTTAATAGGCACGGAACCCTCGTTGTGCGTGGTCCGACACGCACTTGGCTGCTTTTTTAAAATAGTTTTTTAAAACGGCTCTTTGTGACCTTTCCAGCGTAATCATACTGGTTTTTGCTGCACCTCCCCAGGTAGAAATGATAATTGAAACTCATGGTTCTGTGCTACGAGTATTTTAGTTTTTATTGTTTTGGTGTAACATTGCGTAGTCACAGAATTTACATACGTGTGCTCACTTGGGTACCGGCAAGAGGCTGAAAAATTATTTGCCAATTTTGGTGGACATAGTACATACTTACATTCGAACAGTGCAACTTCCAAGATAATACATAGGTACTGTAGGGATATAATTATAGTATATATGTATACCTAGAACAAACTATCCAGTTAGGTAGGTCCAACTTCGAGAAAGAGGTCAATCGTCGAATCCGACTCGGCTGGGCAGCGTTAGGGAAGCTACGGCACATCTTTCCGTCCAATATTCCGCAGTATCTCAAGACGAGAGTCTTTGAGTGATGACATATGGTACTGAAACGTGGTCGCTTACTATGGGCCTCATAAGAAGGCTCAAAGTCACCCAAAGGGCTATGGAGAAGGGCTATGTTGGGAGTTTCTCTGCGTGATCGCATCAGAAATGAGGCTATCCGCAGCAGAACCAAGGTAACCGATATAGCCCTCCGAATCGCTAAACTTAAGTGGCAGTGGGCGGGCCACGTAGCACGTAGAACTGATGACCGTTGGGGCGGAAAGGTTCTCGAGTGGCGACCACGTACCGCAAGGCGCGGCGTGGGTAGGCAAGGTGGACTGATGACCTGGTAAAAGTTGCTGGAGTCCGCTGGATGCGGGTGGCGCAGGACCGGTCACTTTGGCACTCTTTGGGGGAGGCATATGTCCAGCAGTGGACGTCTTTCGGCTGCTATGATGATGACGTAGAGATGGTGAGCGGGATGGTAGAGCAATACACATTAGACCATTAACACATTTATTGGAGAACGTTGCGAGAGGTATACGTTTCGTGGCCTAGTGGCCAAAAACTTGGGGGCGTTCCTGGTCGTATTCAACTCTTCTTCTATTTATAAACTTCCAGACAGATTTGAATTCCGAATAATGCTGTCCAGCCAGTGCTGCAGAGGTTGCATAGACGACCTCTACACTACTCGGAGTATAATTGTTCTTTCACCCCTGTTCCCTATAAGACAGGTTTACCTAGTTCAGGGCACAGGACGCCGTTCTTAGGCTTATCTAAAAATAAGTCCACTCTGTATTGTACCATATGATTAAGAAAGCTGACGTACTGATTCTACAATAAATATATTTTAATTTTCATTTCTGTTCTGAAAAATTGTGATTTTCCACCTCCACCGAAAAGTATGATACGTGGACTTTTTTTTCTTATTCCCAATATGATACGTCTCCAACCACGGATTGCAGTAGAATGACAGTACAACTTGTTTATATGACAGCTTACTCAATAAGCTGGTCTTTTTGTATGGCCAGCCCGCTTGAACATCAAACCACTAAATACAGCACCATGCTTAAAAAAAATAGAATCAACTAGTAGCATGATTAACATTTGTTTCTACTTGAGATGAAATACCAAGTCAGTCCCTCATTTCCCAAAGATCTTCAGCAAATAAAGGTAACGCGGGGCTTCCCAGCCGGCCCGGTAATGACCGTGTCCGGCCCCGGCGCCGGACGCCGGATGCCGGACGCTGCGCCTCAAACAACACGATTTCCGGACATTCCTTTAACTTTGAATTTGTTGACTCATTTTTGATTGACGAAAAAGTCTAGGGATTTTATTATTTATTTATTCCAAGGTACACATACTCGTATATCTGCAATTTACAGCCAAACGCTAAAACGTTGAATATTAACCCTTCGGATACTGAGACACGGATCCGTGCCAAACATTTGGAGCCATTGTTTTACATCTCCAAGTCCTCATTTGATTGGTCGATTTTGACATCCGCATACGAGGGGAAGGGGGAAGAAAGTAAAGAACACTTAAAAACGAAATAATGCCCGAAAACAATAGTTTAGTGTGTCTCATTGCATTTGGGATTATATTTTGTTCGGGCATCGAAGCACCATTGCAGAGCTTGGTAACTACCCGAATTCATAAACTCCTACTAAGTCAAAATGCTACTTTTACGATTTTTCGCTGCATGCAATGATAAATTGCTAGTGTGTAGTGAGCCATACCTAGATAGATAGGATTTATGAAAAAAAATCTAATAAAAATGGGGGATTTTTTAAACTCGGAAATCTTTCACTTATTTTTTTCTCACCTGACGTGGTAGCATTTCCAGATTTTTTCTAAAAGTGTCTTTTTCTCTTTTGCCCTAGCTCAATATCTAGCAGCGTGACAGCCAAGTTCCCAATTTGAGCAGCGCTGAAGCTGCCTTCAAAAACAATCGACTACGCAAGTAGAGTTTTCGTCACTTCTAATTAACTGTTTCTGTGTTTGAGGCTTCGGGCGGCTTAAGAACTTCTAACAGTCGAGTTGCCCACTCAGACGACAAAGGGGGGACAACTGTTACTCGCGCCCGCAGGAGCTACCTACCACAACCCTGCACGTGTCCCCTGGGTGGTACTAAAGGGTGACAAACTTTAAAGGCCAAAAATAATGTATGCCATACGATTAAATAAATAAACTGTGCAACCAAACACTTCGCCCTAATGTTTGTTATAAGTCTCCGATCAACTTTTGATGCGATTTATATGTTAATATGTTACCGAATCTTCTGGGAGCAGTCTTACGCGTTCGTTTCGTCGTGTACTAATTAATATTTTGCCCTCTGGGGACAATGTCGTCCAACTATAAGTAAGCGGCAATATAGGGCTTCATAAGACTCAAGTTGTTTTTGGACGTATGTGCAATGTTCATATTTTGATTTCGTTTTTTTACGAGTACCTACAAGGCACGGTTATATAAGGTGCTAACAAATTAGGTACCAATACTTTTAGAGCTGATAGTACTAGTCTCTAGGAGTAGAGTTAAGTATGAAACATTTAAAAGTGTGTATCACTTTTTGGAGATAATTAGGGATACAACGTTACTGCGTAAAAACACCCTGTTAATGAGATAGTCAACAATCAATCATTGACGTTTGTCACAAACGACGATGTTCACTTGACAGATAGTGTTTTAACATCTTGTCAGTTGAATGCACAGGCTGATTATGTTTGGTCGAAATTTTAATTTATTTATTTTGTACCGGAAATTAAAACAAAAATATCATATGAAAAGTTTTCTTAATTTCTATTTAAAGTCAATTGTTTTGATGTAATGTAACACCTCTTAAAATATTGGTACTTAATTTGTTAGCACCATAAGGTATATAAATATTATCACAGATTCTAAATACAATAATTATGGTTAAACTGTTCTTTTTAATACTACGTAGGACGCAAACAGGCATACGCGTGCCTGATAAGCAGACTCCAGATTCCAGAAGAATGAGAAGCGCGTTGACGACCCTTAATTGATAAGAGGACTCGTTTTGACAGCTAGTGACAAATGCAGGTCCTCGATAATGCTCATCCTCACTTCTATCATCCTGTCTAATCATGAGGTGATGCTTTTCGAGCGCTAATTAATTAATGAGACCCCTCCATTCTATACGAATGAGACCATTCGAGGTTCAGAGGGTTTTAGTTTAGGTATGAAATAAGAAGCTTAAAGCGGTGCACCGTTTGTCTCGGCGCCAACTGGGTACTTTTTGTGTCGTTCGGAACTAATGTATAGATATGTACTTGTGTAACAAAGGTTATGATTATGAATATATCCCTCTCTGTCAGAGATAGAGATACCCGTATACGAACGAACGAGGCATTTCATAGGGTCCATATCGGGTTGCATAATATTTGTAGCCATAAGGCCGATAGGCATAACTACTTGTGTCATAATCATCATTACGCATAAACGACAATAGTCATAAATTAGTTCGCATACATTTTTTAGCCATAATATTTGAGAGCATAAATAGCAAATGTCGTAAATTTATTGTGCATAAAAGCTTTAAAGTGGCCGTCTATAGAATTTGCTAACTATGTAAACAAACCGTCATACTGAAATTGACATTAAATGTCAATTCCAATACATTGTTTGTTTACATAGTTAGCAAATTCTATTGACGGCCACTTTAAGCATAATTATCAGTCGCCATAATAGGTTTGCGCATAACGTTTTTCAAGTCATATAAGACAACCATTTTTAACCGCCAGCTTGTCGACGTGCCTATTTCCGGTCTAAGGGACACAAGTGAACCCTAACGTAACCTAGCAATAGTAAAATTGTTACGATGGTTTTTTTTCCTGCGGGGTGCTTTGCCCCCCGACCTCCCATTTTGGAGCTGCCCTTACCTAATTAAATTCTTGTCAACTAATTTAACAGCTGGTTTTTTTTTGCGAATCAAAAATACAACAAAAACATATTATGTTTATTTTCTAAGCATCACTCACCGCGCATATATGTTTATGGGCATAATTTATGCCCACACCACCTTAGCTGACCCTTCATCAAGAGCGCCTCCATGCTAGGCATCTTGCAACGACGAAGTACTTCAGTGTGGGGACGCGATCTTGCCATTTTAGGGCCTCCCCACATTACGGCGTCTTGCGAACGTTTTTCATACAAAATTGTGCGTTGCGTCGACGCGGCGTCGACGCAACGCACAATTTTGTATGAAAAACGTTCGCAAGACGCCGTAATGTGGGGGGGCCCTTATACGCAGAATGGAACGAAGACAGCGTAAGTGCAACGTGTCTAGCAAGCGAATGCCTTTGTACAAACACCATGTTTCCGAAGCATACAAAAGAATCGGAAGAACCGTGGCTTTGTACACCGACAACTTCGTCCGCAGCTTTAGATCATGCGATCCCCAGACACGATGCGTTAAGGGGCTCCCATACGCCAATGACCTTCGATCTGAATCCCTTAGTTTGCTAATGTTTTTTGTAGCTTAGTATATTAACAACAACGGCTTTAAGCAATATAGTATCCCATATTTACCTCAAAGTTCATTGTTTTCGAGATATTTGGCATCAAAGTTGAACAATTTTAGGCCGAAAAACTGGTTTTCTGGCCATAACTTTTGTGTTAATTGGTTTAAAATGAAAACGTCGTCACAGACGAACCTAAATATGTAGATTTCGCATATGTTAGATCTTTCACGTCAATAGAGATACAAAATAAGTGTTTTTTTAGACAATGTTTAAAAAAATCATAGAAATATAAGTGTTCACTTGTTTCAAAATCCGGTGGACTAACATGGAGATAAAAGATTGAAGAACTTTGAAGGCGCTCGTCTCATTAACCTCGATACGAAACGTCAGAATCGTCAGATACGTAAATCCCGGCCGAAACCCTCCTATAATTATACTTATATTAGTTCTGGACAACTTTATTGCCCTACCTGCGATAGAGTTTTTAAAAGAAAGTTCGGCTTTGCAAGCCATATTAGAGCTCACGCTCGTAATTAGCTAGGATCGCCGTTGCCGATTACGGCATGGAAAGCTATATATTTATATATAAGAAACTTAACCGGTTTTTTAGATGTTGGTTGAACATCACCCCGTGTGGTGTCGGGTTAGAATTTCACCACCCCCTTTCTTCCCGTGGGTGTCGTAAAAGTCGACTAAGGGAGCAGGGTTGAAGTGTGTTGTGGGCGATGGGCTAGCAACCTATCACTGCAATAACACGTTTTGTCGATCTTTAATACCGACATATAAGTTATAAGTTTCATGTGCTCTGCCTACCCCTTTTGGGAATAAAGGCGTAAATGTATGTATGTATGTATGTATGTATGGTTGAACATAATGTTTATGTGCAGGTTCCTGAGCACATGATCATGTCTTGGTGGGTGTGGTGCGCCGTCGCCGCGCTGTGCGCGTGCGTCGTGGCGGAGGACAAACGCGCCGAGAGTGAGTGCAGCCTTACTTCATGCTTATGGGATATTGCATTGTTTAACCGTATGTGATTGAGTAAGCTCATGTGGTGACCGCAAAACTTGGGCTAGCATAATTTGCTGCCAAATCTAATTCCTTGGTCAAGTTTAGGAATTAACTAACTTTTTGCGATCGATAGTGTGGGTCATACAGAGATTTAGGTTCACAATTTTCCTGTACCTACACATTGCCAAAGTTAAGGTCTCATCATCATCATCACATCAGCCGCAAGACGTCCACTGCCGGACATAGGCCTCCCCCAAAGAGTGCCACAATAACTGGTACGGCGTCACCTTCCGCGGACCCAAAAGTTAAGGTCTATAATGCCTGAGTTTTGGACTATTAATCCGCACAAATAATAATATTAAGACGCTGTCAACACCAAAATGCCCTTGAGGATTTGGGATAGCGCGCACACTGTCTATTTGTATCGGAGTAAACGAGAGCGAGTGTTACTGGGCGGCCCGGTTTTTGAAGATAATAGTACATAAATATTAAAATGAAAAAAACTGTGGATTATTTGTGAAATATGACTCGCTAGCGGTTTAGGTATGAATATGTTGACTTCATGTTTTCAATTGCAGACCGATACGTCAAAAAAATAAACACATAGGACCGTTTAATGTGATTTTAAGACCAATCTTTGCAATTATTTTCTATCGAGCCGATTTCGTCAAATTATGTATCGAGCCCGTCTACGGTCTTTGAAATGTGGTGAATACTCGTATTAACATATATTTTATTTGACGTACTAGAACAAATAGTTTTTCTTAAAAAACTGCTTAAATAACATCAATTTCACTCACGGGACAATCTAGTAATTTATTTGTAATTTTGTTTAATTATTTGTTGACTTTGTATTGTACTTAAATTGTAATCTAGACTGACGATCCATTAATGGGGACAATACAGTAGTTAACTCATTGTATTTAGCTATATTTATTTGCGGACTTTGAATTGTATTAAATTGTTATTGATTATAATTACATTTGTTTTGACGATCATAATACGGATTCATATAAATTGACATGTATAATTTATCATGTAATGTTGTATTATGAAATAAATAAATCTAATCTAATCTAATCTAATCTTTCACCAAATTAGGTCTTGTCAGCCTCTTAAGGCGCCAACGGCGCCTTTTAAAATGAAAACCTTGTATACCTATATTATGCTCGTAAGCCCTCATCCATTGACAGGAAAGAAGACTTGTTTTTTGACTCTTTATGACCCATTTCTTGGGAATATAGGATTTTGAAAGGACTCCGTCTTGAGATGACGAAGATGTGACGGGTATTCTGTTGCAGTGTCTCCACTTCCATTCGTGCTGGGCTCCCGCTACGGGCGCTCGCCGGGACCGAACGGCGCGCAGCGTATGCTTGCTCCGCGGAATGACAGGTGCAGGCTAAAGTAGTCTTTAAACCTTGCTTAATGCAGTGCACTAACCGGGAGGAGGGGAGCTAAACCATCTCACTTAAAAAAGAACCAGAGATGCGTCGTAAAGGTCGACACAGACGGTTCACTTTTCTTTCATTTTCTTGTTTCATTTTGCTTTTTTCACTCAAAGTGACCAGTCTGACCGAAAAATGAAACAAAACATGAAAGAAAAATAAAGCATTCACTCGAGTGATCATTCATTCAAGTGAACCGTCTGATTCTACCTTTAGGTTTCTTTAAATACTTACGTACATTTGGCTGAATCTGCGGTGCAAATCTAGCCGAACCAAATACACCTATACGGCTTCATCAGCTGTTCTAACATAAACCAGAGACTGAGCGAGAAAAAACTAAGTTGAAAATCATTTTGCTTTTTTTCAATTTGATCTATGTAGTTTTTTTTGTTTCAATAAATTTTGTATAACAATACATTATAAGAATCCGTCCCTGTTCTCTATTTTCATCTCGTTCTCATGTTTTGATATATTCCTTCCTGTAACGACTTGTATGCGCAGGTTCTTCATGGGCAGCCGCTACGGAAAGCGCTCCGAGGGCGAGGGGGGTGCGGGGGGAGTGAGCGGGGTGGGTGCTGTGCGTGCGCGTGCGCTGCTCTGCGAGTACACGGGCGTTCCGCAGCTGTACCGGTGTGAGCGTGCGCCGCCATTGTTAGACACGAGGTAAGGGAATCTATTCTCTATTTTAATCTGTGAGTGAGTGAATACGCCGTTAAATAAAGAACGTTTTCCATATATAAGTACCACGTGACTTGGAGCCCTTCTATCAAAAGAAAATGTATAATATTTACTGTAGCTTATTATGGTAGTTGGTGGCCCATGAGGGGTTAACACTCTGAAGTATTTCCGTGTTTTTTAAAGCGACACACTAGGTACCTATAAGACGAGCTGTATTAGACAGTAGAAATATTAGAAATAACATAGCATTTATTTCAGGCATCTAAGGCCCATAGTTACAAACACCTTAAAGACTAACATACAATACTTATATTTATAACTTAAATGCTGAGCATAATTTAGCCTAACTAAGTAGACCACTTGCTATTTTATAAAAAAACTTTACAAAAATGTGCATTTTATATGTAGATTTAAGTGGGATTGGTACTTTTTGACGATTGTCTGTGATGCAGTTAGATGATAAATAAGAAACGACCGAATGTGGTTTAAATTGTTTTAAATGAACTGAAGAATGACGCCATTTACTGAATGTTTCGTAGCTATATAACATAAAAACATTGTCCGCAGGAGCTCAGACGAAGGTGAAGAAGACTAATGCCCCCGCCCCGCCGACCCCGCTCTGCCCGCGCCCCTGCGCGTCCACTCAACCTCACCACAAAATAAACGTATAACTTGTACATTTAAGTGTCTGTCACCATCGTTTGACAACAAGTTTTACCACCTTCCTGATTCATGGAAAACTTAGCAGATCATACCGACGCGGTATTAAAATAAAGGTGTTTCACTAGCACCATTCATGAACTTAGCAGATCATAACCTAAAAAAAGTTTGGCACGTGTGTTTAGGGAGTGGTGACGGAGGGCGCGCGGTTGGTGGTTCCTGGAGTGCTCTGTGCTAGGATAACTAATTAGATAGACGATTCCTTTCGACCCTTCTCCCCGTTGTTGCCATATGAGACTCGCTCGCAAAGCGCACCGAATGTATGTGAGCTATCATCAGATATAACTTGAGTTCTAAGCAATGTACGAGTTGTAGAACATTCTCAAAATATCAGGACAGGCAGTTATAACAGCTGACAATGTATTTATCGAGAGAGTTCTTGACATGGTTTCGGTGATTGTAAAATTTAAGTTCTGAGAAATTTACCCCAGAAGAAATGCGGTGCATTGCTAGTTCTAACGATTTATTTTATCAATGCGGCCACTACAAGTCTCTTATGTACTTACGACATGCTTTACTATTGCCGATGTGTCAAAAATAATATTTTTATCTCGGTGGCCCATGAGGGGGTTATAATGACGATAAATTATTAAGCAGTTTGGGTGTTGCTTGACAACTATAATCATCAGATCGAACGTTGCAGACAATTTGTCAGCTTTAAAGGTTTGTTTACTTGTCTTCAGTCGAATTAGACAGTCGTGAGTCGACAGTGTCATAAGAAAAAAAAACGTGTTAAATTGCCTGACAAAATGATTCCGATGTGCTATCTGATTATGCTAGTTGTTTGAATTCGAGCAGTATAAGCGGGGGTGGCGGCTGGGCGCCCCCGCAGGCCACAGCGGGGGTCGGGGTGTAGGGGGGGACATGCGCTGAACACTGCTATCTTACTGATATTCCTATACTGTAGTGTTTGTACTTTTTTTACCTAACGAATACCAAAATTTGTATACCTAGAGTCTTGCAAAGATTGTTATCAACGATTATGATTTAGACGATTCGTTTTTAGAACATACTTACTCAAAGATTAGCTGCACTGAATATTTAGTAGGTAAGGTAAACATACCAGTGCTTGACATAGTTTCCAATAACTGACACTTTCAATATTAATTTGTAACAATAGAGGTGATCAATATGTGTCGACTATTAGGCATATTATTAATATGTCAAACATAGGGAATTTTACCTTACATCTACCGTTTAAACGATAAGTGTCCAGCGCATATCCATGTTAACTATACATATATATAAATAAGTTATTATGATGTTAGATAATTGTTACTAGCGGTAAGTGAGGCGGGCGCCGCGTCCGCATCTGTCCTTGTTTCGCGTTCTTGGGCTGTATCTGTCTGTCTCTGTCGACGCGGCGGCGCCGGACCCTGATGCAACATATTAAATAAACCGAAATCAAACCGTAATATTTGTTTGTATTCTATACTCATTTAACTACCTTGTATTCCTAAAGAACAAAACATGCATAGATACGAGTATGTACCTATAGTCAAAACCTTTTCACTCCTATTCGGAAACAATTCTTAAAGGGTCGGCAACGCGCATGTAACACCCCTGGAGTTGCAAGCGTCCATAGGCTACGTTAATAACTTACCATCAGGTGGGCCGTAAGCTTGTTTGCCACCGACGTGGTATAAAAAAAAAAAAGTTTTACTAGCTCAGTTTATAGGGAGTAAAACTTGCTTTTTTCCCATTTTTTTGCCCTGCACGCTTGTCATAGACCACATAGCTTTAAAAACACTATTCTAAAAACACTGGGCCAGAGCGAGGCCAGATACAATATGTAATTTCAGTAGCGTGTTTTTAAGGAGACACTTTCATTGAGCGTTTTTAAATACCGCCTTTTATTCTTCGTGTACCGCTTAGGGTCTCATATATTGTCATACTTGAACGCTTTTCCATATTAACATGCTCAATAAATAAATCCATATGATTTATTGATACTACTTTAGAGCTACATATTGTTATTTCAAAAACAGAATCAAAAGAAAAGTTTTTTTTTAATACTGATAACTAAAGCAACTCGCAAGTTTTCACTTCTGCCGGCACTCCCGGAGTGCAACCCGGTCTTTTTAGGGTTCCGTAGCCAAATGGCAAAAAACGGAACCCTTATAGATTCGTCATGTCTGTCTGTCTGTCCGTCCGTATGTCACAGGCATTTTACTCGCAAACTATAAGGTGTATTTCAATAAAATTTTGAGGATAGGTGTATTTTGTTAACCGCTTCATAGTTTTGTAATTAAATTACAAAAAAAAAATGTTTTAGGAGTGCACTCCATACATAAAGCTGAAAATCAAAAAAAAATTTTTTCATTGCAAGCCCACGTGTGGCACATCAATCGATAGGCCTTTCAAAATAAGGTTTCTCAGCAATTATTTTGATTAAGTGAATAGAGTCAGAGATAATCGCCTCGAAAGTCACTAAAATTGTGTCCCCCCCCCCTCTAACTTTTGAACCGTGTATTTTAAAAATATGAAAAAAATCAGGCTCATAGGGCTTATTAAATTCGATCAGCGAAAAATGTTTTGAACAAGATCGGCTCAAACGTTTTTGAGTTATTTCTAAAAAATTGCCTTCCTTAAAGAAAAGGACGTAAGTGAGATAAGATAAGATAAGATTTCAGTAACGATACGACCTTTTTTATAAGCACGGAACCCTCGTTGTGCGTGGTCCGACACGCACTTGGCCGCTTTTTTTAAGATGAACTCATAAGATCCGATCTACTCATTGACTGATTAAGGCTGACCCCACACTGAACGGAATTCTGTCACTGAATCATAATCGGAACCACTGAAGAGCAAATAAAAACGAAAGCTGTATGTATCATTGTCACCATATCAGCCGAAAGAGGCTCACTGCTGGACATAGGCCTCCCCCAAAGAGTGCTAGAATTACCGATCCTGCCCCACCCGCATCCAGCCGACTCCCGCGACCATTTACCAGGTCATCAGTCCACCTTGTGAGCGGCCCACCCACGCTGCGCCTTACGGTAGGCGGTAGGTGATCGCCCTCGAGAAGCTTTCTGCCCCAACGGCCATCGGTTCTACGTCCAATGTATTTCGCCCACTGCCGACAGTTACAGATTCTTAGGCATTACACACACACACACACACACACACACACGCACACACACACGCACACACACTTTAACCATCTAAAACTAGCCATATTTATTTTGTATTTTGCTCTCTTTGTACACTTGTACAGATACGTAGGTTAAGTATTTGAAACAACGAAACTGGGTCCTGTAACACAGGGTCTCCTAGCTCAGGACACAGGGTCGTGATTTATATTGTAATGTTGCTCTTATACAATAAACTTTTTTCATTTTCATTTTTCATTAATTAAAGTGTCAACAGTTGCGTTGACCCTAATAACCAAACTTCAGTCATAAATGGGCATACTTTACAAAATATTTTCATTAATATTAGCGAGTTTGGTAAAGAATAAACAATAACACCTGAAAGTTAACGTAAATATTGAAATTATTTGACTATGGTGTATTGGGCTGGGTTCCGTGCTCTGACTTGTAGGGAGTAATAAATTAGTAATAACAACACATTTATCATTAACATCATCATCAACATTTTTAAATAAAGGAATTAATTTAGTATGGGGTGGCGCATTGTTACTGACGATTTCTCAATATAATTTGAGACGTTGGTGCCGTTAGGAAGCCCTTCTGGTAGATGGCGCTACACGCCTCCCTAAGGCGTTGTAGGAAAACTGATTGAAGAATTTGGTGCCCGAACCGGGTTGTTCCGATAGCTCAGTTGGTTAGTAGCGACGGGCCATGAATGCCTGTGGTCGCCGGTTCGAATCCGGCTCGGAGCATTAAATTTTTCAATTTTTCCTTTGTTTAAAAATGTATAATTTCGTTAGCAGCGTAACTGCTTAATACAAAATTAATCATCAACATTATTATCATACCAGGCGAAACACGTCCACTGATGGACATAGACCTCCCCCAAAAAGTGCCAAAGTGACGGATCCGGCATTGAACACATTCACTATCAGCAACTCTCTGTGATTTGGTGGCGCCGCTACAAGTATATATGCTGGCCTAACGGCCCCAGCCGGTGTGTTAGCGCTGCTACGGCACGCACGCGTTCTATGGCCACGTCTAGGCTCGTTCGGCATACCTAAACAGGGGATTTGTTAACAGAGAACCTTCTGGACGTAGTACTATTATTTATTATTTTTATATTTTTATTTCTGCCAACGAAGCAAGAGGTCCTGGGTTCGAATACCGGTAAGGGCATTTATTTGTGTGATGAGTACGAATATTTGTTCCTGAGTCATGGATGTTTTCTATGTATTTAAGTATTTATTTATCTATATAAGTATGTTTATCGTCGTCTAGTACCCATAGTACAAGCTTTGCTTAGTTTGGGACTAGGTGGATTTAGTGTAAGATTGTCCCCTAATATTTATTTATTTATTTTATTCATTTATTCTGCGACTTTTACTCGTAGCCGATGCCGTGGTTTTCCCGCTAAGTAGCGGAAAGCGGTTATGAACAGAGCAGCCGCTAGGCTATTCATTGCCGTTAAAATGTTAATCATTTCATTACATAGTATAAAACAAAGTCGCTTCCCGCTGTCTGTTCCTATGTATGCTTAGATCTTTAAAAATACGCAACAGATTTTGATGCGGTTTTTTTAGTAGATAGAGTGATTCAAGAGGAAGGTTTATATGTATAATATAGTACCCGTGCGAAGCCGGGGCGGGTCGCAAGTAAATTATGTTATTAAGGGCCGATTTTTCAATTCCCAGATAAAACTATCTGTCATATAAATGTTAGCTCTGTCCTTTTCTTTTATATGACTTAACAGAAAAATGGTGATAATTTTAACTGACGGATAATTTTATCTAGAGATTGAAAAATCGGCCCTAACAGTGGTCAATTTTAAACGGCTTAATCGTGTCGGGCGTAGAGGCGACGGCGTCGATGGTCACGGTTGTTGTCTACGTCAGCTGTCGTTAAGCCTTCGTCCGACTAGTAAACTTCTAATAGTCATGCTGACTCATTTGACAAATGCTAATCTCAATGAGGTCTTATTTTCTAGATTTATGTTTCTAGTCACTACTTTTACGAAAGCGACTGCCATCTACCTTCCAACCGAGAGGGAGAATGTACCTAGTCGGGTTTAGAATGTACGTAGTCGGGTTTAGAATGTACCTAGTCGGGTTTAGAATGTACGTAGTCGGGTTTAGAATGTACGTAGTCGGGTTTAGAATGTACGTAGTCGGGTTTAGAATGTACCTAGTCGGGTTTAAAATGTACGTAGTCGGGTTTAGAATGTACGTATTCGGGTTTAGAATGTACCTAGTCGGGTTTAGAATGTACCTAGTCGGGTTTATATCGGTTTAGTTAATCACGATGTTTTCGTCGAAATGCTACTTAATTCATAATTCATTTATTGCATAGTTCTCATAATAATAGGTGTTACATTAGGGTAGGTTCACACATGAACCCAGTTAGGGCACAGCAAGTATTTCTTAAAATTATAGCTACTACTAAGAGACAGTCACACACATCCATTAAATTAAATTAACCGCATTCTGGCACTTACGTTCGAGGCATGAGATTAGAAGATTATTTATGATTTTATTATGCTGTTGAAATTATTGTTATTTTTTTTTATTCATACTTACTAATATAAGATTACATTCATTCAATTTTATTTTATTTATTTATTAAATATAATATATTTAAAAATGTTTCCACAGTAATATTATTAAATTACTGTTCAAAATCAAAATGATATTTCGTTTTTTAGACTGGTGGGAGACTGCCCAGTACAGGGATACGTGTGGAAGAAAAACATAACCCTCGTCTCCTTCGGCAGTCGGGTAAAAAGAGGGAGACCTTTGATCAGCAGCGAGACACTTAATAAATAATATAAGTCCGTTTTATGGTTCAGGGTAAAAACGAGACCCTATTACTAAGGCTCCGCTGTCTGTCTGTCTGTCACCAGGCTGTATCTCATGAACCGTGATAGTTAGACAGTTGAAATTTTCACAGATGGTGTATTTCTGTTGCCGCTATAACAACAAATACTAAAAACCCGGCCAAGTGCGAGTCGGAATGGGGCTCCCATACGACAGACATGATTTTTTTGCCGGTTTTATAGATAATGGTACGGAACCCTTCGTGCGCGAGTCCGACTCGCACTTGGCCGGTTTTTTTAACTCTGTTCTGTGACCCAACGTTCGGATCCACATCAATATTTTTTCCATTTGACGACTGCTTCAGCGTAGTTGGTAGTGACCCTGCCTAAGAAGCAAGAGGTCCTGGGTTCGAATCCCGGTAAGGGCATTTATTTGTGTGATGAGCACAAATATTTTTTCCTGAGTCATGGATGTTTTCTATGTATTTAAGTATTTATTTATCTATATAAGTATGTTAATCGTCGTCTAGTACCCATAGTACAGCCTTTTGCTTAGTTTGGGACTAGGTCGATTTGTGTAAGATTGTATGTATGTATGCATGTAAGCACTTTATTGTACACAATAACAGGTTAAAGAATATACATGTCACACAATAGATCAAAGTACAAAGGCGAACTTATCCCTATCTCCCCTAATATTTAGTACAGTACAGTATACTGTACCTGCCTACCTACCCCTAAAACTGACCGAAGTTTCATTATGCGTGCCCGCAACACCAACAACAACAGATGATTTAATTACCGACAATATTTGTTGTTAATTACAGAAACATTATTAGAAGGCAATTATGCAAAAAGTTTGGTACGGTGCGCCGCGCCGCGCGGTGTCGCGATCGAGGTTGCGACGTAGAATAGACGCCAAATAGACGTGATATGGATATTATGGTATCTAACATAAAATTTACGCCATATCACAAGTTAATAAAGTGCAAAAGAAAAGTGTAAACATATTTTCGACGACCGCTTTAGCCTAGTTGGTAGTGACCCTGCCTACGAAGTAAGAAGTCCTGGGTTCGAATCCCGGTAAGGGTATTTATTTGTGTGATGAGCACAAATATTTGTTCCTGAGTCATGGATGTTTTCTATGTATTTAAGTATTTATTTATCTATATAAGTATGTTTATCGTCGTCTAGTACCCATAGTACAAGCTTTGCTTAGTTTGGGACTAGGTCGATTTGTGTAAGATTTTGCCCTATTATTATTATTATGTTTGACGTCGACGATACATTAGGGTAAACTTAATGTAATGTAATATGTTCAAATAAAAAGTGCCTATATTTTTTATGAATAAATGAACTTGAAACGTCCCGACACTGGCCTGGTACATGACAAGTGTTGAAAAGTGAACGCTTTTATTGTCAATCTTCAATCTAAAATTGTTCGCCCATGTGTAGGTTTTATATCACGTTTACGTGATGTTTTGGGCCATTATTGACCATAAAATCTACCATGGCCTCGAAGCAATAGTCTGATGCTTAATCCTACGAAAACACAATATGTAATTGTTGGCACAAATTGCCAAATAAACAGCATCAGACCTACTATAGATGTCAAGTTGTTAGGTGAACCCATACAGCGTGTACATGAGGCACGAAATCTTGGCCTCACTATGGACTGTGGGCTTAGATTTGAGAATCATGTTACGGGCTCTGTTAGAAATTGTTTCTACAGGCTCAAAGTTCTTTATAAAATAAGACCTTTTATTAATGAGACCTTGCGCATACAGCTAGTTGAGTCACTCATCTTGTCAAAATTAAATTATATGGACACAGTTTATGGGCCGCGACTCCTCGCAAAAACAAAGCGACTCATCCAGCGAGTGCAAAATGCCTGTGCTCGTTTTTGCTTTGACATCCCACCAAGGGCCCATGTTACCCCTAGGCAGTCGTATTATCTGTTACTCACACAACCTCCCCATGTGCTACATACTCCGACATAGTCTTGGAATAGTTATAAGTGAGGTTAATTACACAAAGGTGCGCACGTCACGTCTCGCACGCACGACTCCCTCGACCCGGCTGATCCAATCACACAAACTTGCGGATTCCACGCAATATGCATATTCCTATTCTTACCTACCATTCACGAATATTAATCGACTTATACTTATTTATTTATTTATTTAAGGATCACCAACAGATAATAATGGTACAAAAAAACTAGATATTTAACTAATCGCTCCAAACGGCGCGACTAACGTCGCTCCAATAGACCTCAACTACGGGTAAGCCCCTCATTGAATTCCAGAAATTCAAATTAAAAAGTAACGACTAGTTAAAATGCGAAGAAGGTTACAGAGAAAAGTATATACTATAAAATGCCATATAACTAAAAGCATATCCTGGCAATGCATTCCCATCGTAAAATATAAATTTTAAACTGACTAAATATACCTATGTAGGTCGGTAAAAAGTTAAATACTAATTAAAAAGCTAAAAAGTTCGAGTGTAATTGCGGGCAGCGAAGCCCCCGAATGCCATCAAAGCTTTGCTGCCGCAAATACTTTACTATTCATCGTTACCTTCAAATAACGCAAATTAAATCGTCCTGCGAATGCTAAAGGTCAAACAGGCACTTAAAATTCGCATTCAATCTTTGATCGCCGAGATTTGCGCGCCGTAGGTTGGGTACCTTATTTATCACTTACTAACTTCCATCCACGACTTTATCTGCGTGGTCCTGAGATAAAAACTATCCTATAATCTTCGTGCAAAATTTCATCCGAATTGATTTAGCCTTTAACACTTTCGCAACCGAACTAAAAATGGAACAATTCACTAAAAACCGACAGAATTCGCTAAGCGTGTAGGTAAGTTCATACTACTGCCCGCCTAGCGGGCTCAGCCGGCATCTGAGCAAACATTACGAGTGCCTGCTAGGCGGGTTCTTGGTTGCGAACGTGTTAAGCGTGATTGAGTAACAAACATTCAAACTTTCGCATTTATAATATTACTAGGATCAATAAGTGTAGTAGATAAGAAGACAAGATAATAAGACATCCGTCTCTCACACTGGCATATATTCAGCAAGTGATAAAAGGCTTCTTAAAATTCTTATTGTTGACACTAAATTGTAATGAAAAACGTAAGTGACAGATTAGATTCGGGCAGAGAGCGTGACTAGTGGCTCTAGAGTGTAGTGTGAGGCTTCAG
Source organism: Epinotia ramella (assembly GCA_947578815.1). Lineage (NCBI taxonomy): Eukaryota > Metazoa > Arthropoda > Insecta > Lepidoptera > Tortricidae > Epinotia > Epinotia ramella. The sequence continues at coordinate 1,552,001 of OX388226.1, read as the reverse complement.
CGTGTAACTAATGAGGTACAGGTCAAAGGAACATCCTCCAGGGATATTATGAGCAGGTTTCTGTAATAAGGAAAAATGGGTTTTCCACTTAAGTAAACTTAGAAAAGTTGAAAAACCTCCGACATTTTCATTTCAAAGTCCAATATCTCAAAAACGGCTTAACAGATTTTCATGAAACATAGCTAAAAATAACTCGGGATTACTTAAGCTTTCGAATAAAAAAAACCGCATTCAAATTGGTCCATCCGTTTCGGAGCTACAATACCACAGACAGATACACAGACACGTTAAACTTATAACACCCCTCTCTTTGCGTCGGGGGTTAAAAAGAGAAATGATGATTAAGTGATTTATGTTAGCATTATTTTACTTCGACTACAAAGAGATGGATACGGCCATTACGGCCAAAGTTACAAAAATATGTAAACACGACTTTATTCCCTTAACATTAAGGTTGTGTAACGTTATAATAAGGTACCTCTCCAAATTTTTAACTCCTACTTATTCTACTAGTAATAAAACTTCAGTTTATTTGATGGATGGATTTGAGCTGGTGTCTGATTTGCAACTAATGTAATTGTCATGGTTTTTGTATCTGAAGTAAATTTAATGAAATTAAAACAAAATACGTTTAAGTTGTAAATTAAATTAGATTACTTAAATTTACAACCGGTATGTACTTAGAACTTCTAGCGTATCGAGCATTTGTGTGTATTGTACATTCTCATGGTTTTCTTATTTTTGTTAACTTCTATCGTTACTTAAGTAATTCAATGGATGACAGTTATAGGCCTTGTTTTATGTAAGCGTTAATATGTTTTAGTTATATTTACGGCTGTTGTTATCCTGAATACCAATAAAAAAAAAAAAAAAAAAAGTGTATACATATTTATGTAACGTTGACCGTATCGATCTATTTGCAGTCAGCAGCAGAAGTAGCTACGCAAAATAACACGCTCACAATGATCTAGACAGTCTTTATCCTCGTGACACTAGAGTCGTGTGTAGGTTATTTTGAGCACTTGAACCGCGTAGCTACTTTCGCTGCTAACTGTCATAGATTTAGCTATGATGATATTAAAGAAGATAGATAGAAGTTAGATGTGTGTTTGTATGTTTGTCCTTCTTTCACGTCGCAGCGTCGTATTGATCAGATTTTTTGTATGGAGATAGTTTAGAAGCTGGAGAGTGACATAGGTTACTTTTTCCAGCGGGAAAACATCAAATTCCCACGGGAAAATTCAATATGTTACATTTTCCTATAACCACACGGGCGAAGCCGCGGGCATCAGCTAGTAATATATAAAAAAAGACTGGGTTGCACTCCGGGAGTGCCGGTAGAAGTGAAAACTTGAAGAATTTTGCAAAAAAAAAAACCCCCGCCAAACCCCCTCACATCCCCTCCCCCCGCCCACCCTCGCCCCCAAGCCCCGTAAGTCTTACATCAAACAATTTTCCCCCCCGCCCCCAAGCCTCGTCCCGAATCTCTACGGTCACGTGACCTCCTACGCATCTGACGTCACAAAGTCAATCTGTCGCGAGTTTAACAATTTTTCCCCATCCCAAAAAGTGCTCAGCGCCGCTAAAGAAGTTTTCACTTCAATAAAATAATAATAAATCAGCCTATACCTATACGTCCCACTGCTGGGCACAGGCCTCCTCTCATGGATGAGAGGGAACGGGCAGTAGTCCCCACGCTGGCCCAGTGCGGGTTGGGGACTTCACATACACCTTTGAATCTCTTCGTGGATGTATGCCGGTTTCTACACGATGTTTTTTCCTCCACCGTAAAGCTAACGGTAAAATATCAAATGATATTCCGTACATAAGTTCCGAAAAACACTTTGGCACGAGCCGGGATTCGAACCCACGATCGCCGTTTGACAGCCGCATGCCTGAACCGCTAGGCTACCGTAGCTTCAAAGAAGATATATCCACTAAATAATAATAAAAAATATATATATTAGGGGACAATCTTACACAAATCGACCTAGTCCCATAGTAAACTCATTAAGGCTTGTGTTATGAGTACTAGACGACGATATATATAATAGATATAAATATAAATACATAGAAAACTTCCATGACTCAGAAACAAATATTCATGCTCATCACACAAATATTTGCCCTTACCGGGATTCGAACCCAGGACCTTCAGCTTCGTAGGCAGCGTCACTACCCACTAGGCTAACCGGTCGTCAAATAAATAATAAATATAGAAAGAATAGTTTTTTGTGCAGAGCAGGCAGGAGTTTAAACAAAGTTATAGTAAATTTAGATATAGACATACTTTGTGATAGCATACAAGCAATAAAATCTAAACTGACACGATTCTTCTTGTGTGATACTTCAGGTGTAGGCTCGGGTTACTAGAGTTTATACAACGTGTTCCCGCCAATTTCCGTTAATTGAAAGGGGGCATAGCTTAGGTCAAATAAAGGTAATTTCTCCAAGACACCAGTATCTTAACTCTTACTGTTATCAAGATATTCAACATTTTAATTTAATCAGTTATGCAACTTTAACCAGTGTAAACGGTTTTTTGACGTGCATGTCATGTGATGTCATTTGAACATTATCACATTTGACACTAACTTTTCATTAACTCTTAAGACCCTTGTACAATAACCGTTAATGCTAAATTTAATTATTTTGTATGAAAATCAAAATATTTTTTTTTTTTTTAAAAACGAATTATGCTACTTTGTTTCGGTGAATGGACTCTGCAATATGCCGAAGTTCAAGGAAATTCAGAAAAACACCCTGTATATCCTATCTATTAACTACCTTGTACAGTCGCCATCAGATAAATCTCTATTGTCGAGGCATTAGAGACGTGTTCAGATGTTTGTGAGCAGTTTGGCCGCTCCGATATATCTGATGGCGACTGTACTTGTATGATGATGTCGTCCTGACCGATTTCGGCCACAGCGACTGCGTATTCTGGCTTTGGTATTAACAATGACTGCGACGGTACATGTATATTCCCATTGCCATCCTTTTTTTTTTTTTTTTTTGTTTGGCTGAACGCGGTTTGCGTATTGCCACCGACAAATTGCCATCCTTGCTATCAGTGCGCGATTGGTAGTCCAGTCAATGAACTGACAACTTGTATGAAAAAAAAAACAATTTTGGAAATAATTTATAATAGCTTATCTTTTTGTGTAACGGATATAATTATCAATTAAATAGTTACCCAGCGACAGAATCCGACAAAACTTCAGACATCAAAAAAAAACTAAATTAACTAGCTTCTAAATAGTCAGAAAAAATATTAATAAATATTTTTGTCTTTATGTTGGTTCATTTACATTTGATTTATAATATTCAAGTTAAATCATACAAAAAAAGACAATGCATGCTTCATTTAAATCTACATAATTTCTTCCGGGTGGAAAGTTTGTCGGATTCTTGAATACAGCATCTTAGAATAAATAATAATAATTTTTAAATGAAATCAACTAAAAAAACGCTATTATAAATTAATGTTTTTCAAAGCAGTATTTTGCCTGGAGTATGGTTACTGTGCGTAATGTACGCTAAGTTTAAGTATGGCTATATATTTCTGTGATGGCTATAGATTTATTTGTATCAGTTATTTTTATAACTGAGAACCTGGCCAATTGGCTATATGGTTATTATTGTGTCTATAAATATGTTGCACTGTTGGTTTTCCATGTATTAATAAATAAATAAATAAATGATAGAAGGCATTTTAATAATAGGGATGCAGACTAAGATTTTTTTATGATGTCATTCGAACCAGTTTTTGAAGAGGAACAAATGTTTGTATGGGAGCAACTACAATTAAATAACATAAATACCCAAAAATTTGAGACAAAGATTGACCTCGCTGGCGGCAGCACAAAACGCTTCATTCATACTGATAGACACCCACGTATGACGTCACACGTGGCATTTGTACTAATCGTCGTATGGAAAATCAGGTAAATTGTTGTTTCGGTCGCGAAATACTGCGTTTAAGTACATAGTTGTCATACAATTTTGTTTCTGTAAAAGCGTAAGGATTCTATTGGTAGCTTTAAATTTACTATTGGACAATAAAAACAAATGCATATTTTTTCCAAATTTTCAAGGTTCATATATCTTTTTATGATTTTAATTATATTTTATAATTTATACTTTATTACGATAATTTGATGGTTTACTATCCATTTAGCATCACTACGTTATCAATTTGAACATGAGGCCTATTGCCTATTATGATATCAATAGAACAATCCTTCTCAGCCATTAAAGTCGACTTTTAAGCAGTGTGTGCATCGCCGCGTGGACGCTACTCCGCACGACTGTTATTTTTAGGGCAGCGTAAAACGGCAATCAGAGTTTATTACAGTCTATTCTGATATTACGCTAGGGAAGGCAATCTCGATCTCGCGAGGAGACTGAGTCGCGTAAAATTTTCGTATGAAATCTCGCCAGATTGAACTTTCCAAATAGAGTCTGGCAAACGAAAGTTGAACCCACTAAACTCAATTACGCGGCAACACTGTTGATCAAAATGTATGCGTATGACGTTTAGTGTCGCCGCGTAATTGAGTTTAGTGGGTTCAACTTTCGTTTGCCAGACTCTATAACACTAAGTACAGTCAGCGTCATTTCTAGTTAGTAGCAGCTGGAGTGGCCAAATATATCGTAACACACCCTTATTCTTACAGTAATAAAGACGTGTACCGAAATACTTGACTACCTTGGCTGCTACTAACTATATGATCACTTTTTTATCTTTATTTAAAGACCTTAGTCACTTTTGTGACTATGTCATTATGAATTCACATGAACAAATATATTATATACATATTGTATCTTCTACTTAATGCAATCGCTACAAGTTTCAGTTTCAGTTCGTGTACAGAGACGTATTTAGTATTTAGCAAAACGGTGAAGGACGCGTTGGTTAAGATTACAAATTTATTTGCCGAATAGGCTATTGCAAGTGTTTAACGGCTTTATACTCTTACGAATAGCGTTCAGTTTTGAATGAAGTCGAATCGGCTAGCAGCAAAAAAGTGACCTCCTTCACATCTGACGTCACAAAACTCTGTCGCGTATTTAACAATTTTTCCCCATCCCAAAAAGTGCTCAGCGCCGCTAAAGAAGTTTTCACTTCAAAAATCTTGTAAATTTTAATCATTAAAATACTTATTAATGTATGTTATATAAAAATAAATTTAATCAATTGAAAGTTATTGTGAATGTGTTGGAATATTTGTTATTATGATATCATGTATGATTTCCGGACTTACGCTACTTGAAATGAAGCATTTCGTTTTTATAGGAACTGACCCGCACCCGTATGAAATCGGTATCTCTCTGTTGCCTCACGACACGTCACTTCAGATAAGTATGAATCCGGCTATAGCACCGAAAGCGTACGATAACAATAGCAACCCTAACACGACCACAATAAGTTTCATTATTGTTTGTCTCCTAAGTCCTAGATAGGGATTCGACTACACTGCTTGTACCCTCAGCTTATGATTGACAAAGCGCATAATAATCTCCGCCACTTCCAAAGCTTGTATAATAGCTGTACTCATTTATAAGCCCATTACTGTTATAAAGATCATCAATTCGCAGGATCCGAGGAGCTTATTATAATGTGTGGCGGCGAATGAGCGTTATGAAGCCACCCCGCTAACGGGAGACTTAGTGCGTAAAGCGACCGTCAGTGCATTGCGGTGAATTCTGCGACCGCTGTAGGCCCGATTTGAATGTTTTTTTTAACCTAATTTAAAGGCGAATGGGTATGTAAAATGTTGGTTTTTGAAGCGTTAAAGGATTTTGAACCAAATCTGAAAAATATATCTATCGTGTTCATCAAAATATAATTAATCATCACTACGTTTGAGTTTTTAAGAGGTACGATAAATACATAAGTAAATATAAATAAATATTTGCGGACAACTTACACGAATCGACTTAGTACAAAATTAAGCAAAGCTTGTACTATGGGTACTAAACGATGATAAACATACTTAAAGCAAGCAAATAAAGATTAATAAGAATGCCTGAGACTTGGCTCTACGAAATATCTCACAACTTTTTACGGTGGAAGAGTTTCGAGACTTGGCCTCTTTTTTTACATGGAATGTTTTTTATGGGATACATACTTACTTAAATACAAAGAAAACCTCCATGACTCAGAAACAAATATTCGTGCTCATCACACAAATAACACGATGACCAAATAATAGTTTCAATGATGTTTTCTCTTTTTAGAAAAAAACTGAACGTAGCTTATTCCGAAATAATCATACGTTTTGAAAGAAAATATCAATTTGCCCAGTTGGTTGACGCCCAGCATATCGAATTAACAATAGCGAGCGAGCGAGACCGAAATGTTGAAAGAGAGAAATAAAATATTTACTCAAGACGCTACTTAGACAAAGACATGGAAATAAACATTGTTGCTTAAAACTATCGCGAAGTGATAATCTAACAAAAGCAACAGAGATAATTTACTTTAAAAACGAACGAACTACAAACTAGAGTGCCATAGTTTTATCTGTGCGGACTGATAATCTCCAGCGAGTCGACGCCACCCCGCTGCGCGGGGTGTCTATTTCTGGTTTGAGGGACACAAGTGAACCCTAACCTAACCGACCTAAGACAGTCCGCTTATGACAAGCCATTTTTGTCTGCCCTGATAATCCGCGTCCAGAATAGTGCTCCGCGCCTCAGTATTTCTATGACCTTTGAAGCGCTCTAAATGGTGCCATGTTTTTGGTTGCCCAAACGTCATTTGACGATTTGTTATTTGCCTAAGCAAATCATTTGCTTCATAATAATTTGCCACATAAAAGTTTGTCGAAGTAAAATTTAGCAATATAAAAATTTTGCTAAATGAGAAAACTGCGAAGTTAAGTTATGCCAACAATTGGTTTGCCAAATGAAAATTCTGCGAAAAGTTGGTTGCCATGTAAAATTCTGCGAAACATATTTCGCCGAAAAGGCAGAACCCCATATTCTTGCTAGTAGCCGTTAAATTTATTAAGTTAACCGTATTAGTACCTATACTTCTCCCCCACGGGACAGGCAATGCCTAGTGTGGGGGTCAGCATAATTGTAATAGGCTAGGTTTTTAAGAAATAAACTTGACATATAACGATACAAAAAAAATAAAAAAACCAGGTAGCGCCGCCCGCGACTTCGTCTGCGTGGACCCGGGATAAAAACTTATACTTTAATCCAGGCTATAAACTATCTTCGTGCAAAACTTCATCCAAATCAGTTGAGCGGTTTAAGCGTGATTGAGTAAGAAACATCCAAACTTTTGCATTTATAATACTATATAGTAGGATACCTACACGTACTTTAGAGATCAAAATAATATTATTAGTTAGTTATTAGTCTGTTGAGGGTTAGAGAATCATCATCATAATACCCACAATATACCAATGTTTAAGCATATACCCATCCAATGGGCAGTACGCCTGTCCGCCTCACTCTTTTAAGATAACACAACACTTTATACGGACTGACTTATTTAACAAAAAAGCGGCCAAGTGCGTGTCGGACCACGCACAACGAGGGTTCCGTGCCTATTAAAAAGGTTGTATCGTTATTGAAATCTTATGGCACTTACGTCCTTTTCTTTAAGGAAGGCAGTTTTATAGAAATATCTCAAAAACCTTTGAACCGATCTTTTCACTTTCAGTTTTATGTATGGAGTGCACCCCTAAAAAAATTTTTTTTTTGTAATTTAATTACAAAACTCTGTAGCGGTTAACAAAATACACCTATTCTAAAAAATTTATTGGAATACACCTTACAGTTTTCGAGTAAAATGCCTGTGACATACGGACGGACAGACAGACAGACAGACATGACGAATATAGATTCGTAGGGTTCCGTTTTTTGCCATTTGGCTACGGAACCCTAAAAACGTTATTCCGGGAAATATAAATGCGCATACAAAAATATCAAAGGGTGAGACAATAATGACATTAAGGGGGGCGAGGGGGAACATCGGATAATAATTGTTTTGGACAAAATACGCGGGCGTGGCTCACACCGTAGTGTACATACCGTCAGGGGTATTATATTTTACAAAAATATAGATAAGGACAAAAATATCTGTACAGGGCTCTATTGTGAATGTTATAAAGGCGATTCCAGATGTTATGTCCTTATTTACGAGTATGTACGTATAATTTATTGGCAGGGTGCAAAGCGGGTGGAGGGAGTAGCCTAAACGATCACAGCGCTCGCTACGGCTAAAATTTACATTTTTGTCGCTGACTTGAGCTGTCAAATCCATATTGCAGTATACATTTTCTAATCCTTTTTGAGATAAATTTAATATGGTCCTAGTGAGATGTGTTATTGTGAATTGTAATAACACAAGAAGAATAGCGACTGTACATTTTACCAATTTCCAAGACCGTGGTGGAAACGAGAACAGAAATAAGTGGATAATTGCCTTAAGAAAAAAAACGTAAGTCATCTAGCCTCTAAAACTTGTACGCCGTTGCCGGGACAGAAGCTTGGCGAACCACTCAGGCTTTGATAATACGGGTCATGTCTCCTTGGCGAATGTCTTCAACCTCAAAGACATGCCCAGCTAGCACCAATTTCTTGCCTTTATTCATCGTCTCCGGTTGGAAAATGATTTCGTGGGTGCACGAAACCCCGTTTTATAAACCAGTAGGCTCATTTCTCACCCCAAAACAACAATTTTAATGTTATTGGCAATAATTTTACTGACTACCATCGTCCAAAATTGTCTAATAAAGTAAAATAACACAAGATTTCATTATTTTTTTTTCACAATATTTACTTACCTCTCGCTTTACAGCGGTTACAATATTGTCCATAATGGCCACCTGTCACGTGGCGCTGTCGTCGCGCACGGTCCCAATACATCTGACTGTACTACCAGACAATTACTGCAAGCTCTGTGAGATGTATTTGCATTTAAAAAAAAACTTTTTTGACGGTAAATTTGATTACCCACAAAACCAATTTATTATCGAACCTGTTCACAAAATTTCACGAGATTGAGGTATGCGATTAATAAGGAGAGCAGCCGGACATCCGGATGTCCACCCGGAAAGATATACAAAAGCATTTTTGGCAAATTGTTTGAAGGTATGAATGTTTGTTCGATTGAATGATTGACGATTGATTTTGCGTACCACATTTAATAGCAAATAAATAATTCTATTTCTATTTCCTATGGAGCTGATTTTTTTTATACAATGTAAATTATAGAAACTGTGACGGTGTGAGCGGCAGCCGCGTCGGATGTTTGCCCCCTCGACGTTTCAGCGCTGTACCGGTGCCGTGTACCGAGTACACATCTGTACAGCGCTGTGTACCAAACGTCTTCAACAGTCTCCGGTATCCTCGCCATTTACAACTATGGGGTAAACACATGACGTTTAGAACGCGCGTTAGAACAATTCAACTGTCATTTACCAATACAAAAATTGACATTTATTATTTTACCTTTTATTATTTATTTACCTTATCATTCTTTTTTATTAATTATCATGGAGAGAGAGAGCGAATGGAGAGAGCTCACAATAATAATAATAATTATTATTATTGTATCTCCGATTGAAATTCACGGGACGTACCCCGGTCATTTGGAAGGCGTGCGTGGGGATATAGATCCAACACGTAGAGGCCCTTTGGAGACGAAGTTTAATGTGATGTAATACACCTGCTAGAACCCATTCACGTGTACATCGGTAGATACCCGTGAACCGGTTCCAACAGGCGTTGGGGCTATTGTAGGTAAAATGGATAGAGAACTGGGTCTATGGTGACGATGATGGATATGGGTGGTTTATGAAACTGGGCTATTGCAAAGAGGTCCGGAATCTGCCATAACATTGTCGCGTACAAAGTTATCGAGGCAGGCGGTGACTAGCCCCTTATTAGATGAGCCCCTGAAATAGCCGACATAGGACGTAGACGGCCAGGAGCAACACCGGTGTGAGTGGCTCAGGGGTGTCGAGAGGTGGTGCTGCGCTTTCTCCGAAGTTTCACCCCTGGAGCATATAGCTCTGACGACTCCTCTCTGGACGGCCAATGAAGGCAAGCGAGAGCTGAGAGTCCCGCGAGCCCCCTTGGGGTTCCACTCCGACCGACGAAGACACGCCGGAGACCGAGGCCCTGACCGACTCTCGGGAGCACTCGGGTCCGTGGGGTCGTTACTCCCCAACAGCTCGCCACAAGCTATTATCATTATTATAATAAATAATAAATAAATAAATAAATATTAGGGGACAATCTTACACAAATCGACCTAATCCCATAGTAAGCTCAATAAGGCTTGTGTTATGGGTACTAGACGACGATATATTTAATAGATAGAAATACTTAAATACATAGAAAACATCCATGACTCAGAAACAAATATTCATGCTCATCACACAAATATTTGCCCTTACCGGGATTCGAACCCAGGACCTTCAGCTTCGTAGGCAGCGTCTACCCACTAGACTAACCGGTCGTCATCATTGTATTATCAACCTGACGCGCGTACAATGCGTTATACATATAAATAATCGACTAAGTAGTCAAAGCAATGACGCGTAAGTTCGAGTGTCCGAGAGTGAACCAGATATGGCTCGCGGTATTTGAGATCCCGACGCGTTGTGGAACCGCCCTGTGCAACCCGGACTCAGTCGACTTAAACTGGGGCAGAAATTGAAGAAAAAAAAAATGTCTCCAGGTATTCGGTTTAGACCAGCATTTCATTTTATAAACAGCGTACACGCTTTCAGGCAACCGCTGTTTCAACAGCTGCCTCGTGACAATTTTTTTTTTTTTTTCTATTTTTGCCCCGGTCCAAGTTGGCTTAGTTCGGGTAGCACAGGGCGGTTCTGCAACACTTCAGGAGCTCACATACCGTGAGCTATCTGGTTGCCTCTTGGACACTGCAACCACGCGTCATTGCTCTGAATATAGTTGATAGACGTTTATTTATTAAAATTATTTATTTATTTATTTATTAAGCTAACTACAAAGTTACATATAAAACAAAAGCCCCGCAAAACTGTTTAATACAGTTTGTCTGCAGGAAGACTTTTATAACAAGTGCAATTTTACAATAAATATCTAGGTTAGTTCGACACTTATACTATAATGTCTAAGGTAGTGTACCTATCTAATAATTTTTTTTTTAATTTTCTTTTAAAAATACGTATATTAGGTTCGAGTCGGTTGTCCTCGGGGAGGCTAAGTATTTAGAATATATGGCAGGCGTTTTTTTAAAGTTCTATCTCCAAAATGGTTTTTAGTTTTAGAGACATCAAATTTACCCACGGACACCGATCTCGTACCGTGGTCATGCGTAGTTCTATACAGTTTTAGTTAGTTTATTTCAAGCCTAATTTTATTTACGTCACATCTGGCTGAGAGGCTGTTACCACCCACTTTGCTTGTGTAAATCCCAATTTCTGGTCAGGGCCCACCCTGCTCCATGTGAAATGTTGTACTCACCACGGGCGTTAGTAAAAAAAGATTCGGGTAGCATAGAATACCTATCGCCCGTAACTTCGGCTCGAGCATCAAATTACCTACCCCAACAATAGTAGACTTATTCATTATAAAATTGGTCTAAGTCTCAAAATCTTATGTTAGTTGGTGGGCTGTATTTAAGTAGATATTTAATTTATTATTGAATTTGTTTAACACGGCATTATACCGAACCATTAAACCGCGAAACCAGATTCCTTATTTATGAACACTACAACAACTTAGGTACAACTGACAAATGGTAAACACCCTTATTACTCCAGGAAAAATACGGTTTTGAAAAACATTAATTTATAATAGCGTTTTTGTGTTAATTTCATTTTAAAATGTTATTCAAGAATCCGACAAACTTTCCACCCGGAAGTAATTAATGTAGATTTAAATGAAGCATGCTTGTCTTTTTTTGTATGATTTATGTAAATGAAACAAAATAAAGACAAAAATATTTATTAGGTAATATTTTTTCTGCCTTTTCAGAAGCTAGTTAATTTATAATTTTATTTATGTCTGTAATTTTGTCGGATTCTGTCGCTGGGTAACTATTTAATTGATAATATAAGGTGCTAACAAATTAGGTACCAATACTTTTAGAGCTGATAGTACTCGTCTCTAGGAGTAGACTTAAGTATGAAACATTTAAAAGTGTGTATCACTTTTTGGATATAATTAGGGAAACAACGTTACTTCGTAAAATCACCCTGTTAATGAGATGGTCAACAATCAATCATTGACGTTTGTCACAAACGACGATGTTCACTTGACAGAAAGTGTTTAAACATCTTGTTAGTTAAATGCACAGGATGATTATGTTTGGGCGAAATTTTAATTTATTTATTTTGTTCCGTAAATTAAAACAAAAATATCATATAAAAAGTTTTCTTAATTCATATTTAAAGTTAATTGTTTTGATGTAATGTTACACCTCTTAAAATATTGGTACTTTATTTGTTAGCACCTTATATATCCGTTACAATGAAAAAATAAGCTATTATAAATTATTTCCATTATTGTCATTTTTTTTCAGTTCATTGACTGGACTATATAAAAATATTGCACACAGAAACATGCTATGGATGTGATTTTATGCGTGTACTGCCTATTCTCCATCGCCTCACAAAATCTCAAACATTCCCGGCACACGTCTACCTTAATGAAGTTACTTCTCTAAATCTTACTTTCTACGTTAAACGCGATGCTGTTTGTTATTATAAATAGGTTTTCAGTGGCATAATGCAGCCATTTAAGGGGATTCCCAGTAAGTTGAAGGTCTCGGACGCTTATAATCACCCGATTTGCTGTAATGAGTGGGATTACTTTGCCCCGGGCCTGCGTTCAGCGGCAGTTTATTTTCAGTCGACTTCCAAATGAACATTTTCGATTCATTATTTTGACGACCGCTTTAGCCTAGTTGGTAGTGACCCTTCCTACGAAGCAAGAGGTCCTGGGTTCGAATCCCGGTAAGGGCATTATTTGTGTGATGAGCACGAATATTTGTTCCTGAGTCATGGATGTTTTCTATGTATTTAAGTATTTATTTATCTATATAAGTATATTTATTGTCGTCTAGTACCCATAGTACAAGCTTTGCTTAGTTTGGGACTAGGTCGATTTGTGTAAGATTGTCCGCAAATATACAGGGTGTCCAGTAAATAATGGACCCGATTCTACAGTGGCCTCTAAACTTCCTAATTTTATTTAGGTGTCGCTAAAACACTTTGCTATTTTATGAGCAGCTGTCATAATCAAATGACAGCGCTAATTTGAATCTGACGTTTCTTATTTTAGGCGGTCTATACAACTTACTTAGCTGCCTAAATGCTATTCTAAATATATCGTTTTTAATCTGCCGCCTAAATTATGTCTAAAAATTAGACAATTTAGTTTTAGGCTAGTTAAGCCATGTGCACGTAGAATCGGGTCCATTGGATAACCTTCTAACCACCAATAGGCCACCTTAGGCTGGTCCAGAAAAAAAAAAAAAAAAAAAACAAATCAACAACAAATCATTACATTTTTCGTTACCACGATGATAACAGTCAAATAAGGAACCGAAAACTTAAAATTATGAAAAGTGTGAAAATCTCGAAAACCAGGGAACTTTTACTAAACCCTAAAGTGGATTTTCTGGACCAGCCTAAGGTGGCCTATTGGTGGTTAGAAGGTTATCCATTATTTACTGGACACCCTGTATATTTTTTCTTTTTTTAATTATATTTTCCGTGCCGATGCAATTTTAGTGCATAGTCGCATGGAAATCATTAGTGTATCATATTCATAATAAGAGTAACACTACTTGATTTGTTGGCTTTGCTGTTGTTGTCTGTTTCTGTGTTCTATATTTTCATTCAGAGGATGGATGAGTGATTAACCGCAACCCTTTGTGTACCCTTACACGATTGAAAATTACAATAATTTCAACCATGACCGTCAATTATAATAATAAAAACATAACGAGTCAACAGTAAATACAAACTATTATTCTATCTCCCGAAAAGGATCGTCATTTATTGCATACAATAACATAATAATTTCTAAACTATTAATATTATTATGACAAACACACAAGGATTGAGTGGATCAATTTAATAATAAATAAATAAATATTTGCGGACAAATCGACCTAGTCCCAAACTAAGCAAAAGCTATGGGTACTAGCTAGACGACGATAAACATACTTATACAACGTGTTAATAAAATGACGCAAAACCTGAAAACAGTTTGTTCAGAATCGAGAGTAGAATGCGAAAAAAATAAAAAATAAATTTTTGACGTGATTTATTTTTTACATTTGTATGGAGCAGGTCGCCCCAGTCGGCCAACACTCCATACAAATGTAAAAAATAAATCTTGTCAAAAATTTATTTTTTTATTTTTTTCGCATTCTATGCTCGATTCTGATCAAACTGTTTTCAGGTTTTGCGTTATTTTATTAACACGTTGTATAAAGATATAAATACTTAAATACATAGAAAACATCCATGACTCAGGAACAAATATTTGTGCTCATCACACAAATAAATGCCCTTACCGGGATTCGAACCCAGGATCTCTTGCTTCGTAGGCAGGGTCACTACCACCTAGGCTAAAGCGGTCGTCATTATTTGAGCCATTATTTGAGAACTGCCTTTCGAGGGAGATTCTTTGAGAGAGGTAAGCGCCAGCCCTGGAGACGCCTGAGGTGTTGATAAGCCGCCTCGACAAAGCCGTCATGAATGACTTCATATCAGCTGACCAGGGACCCAATGGCTCTACAGCAAGGGTCGCAAACTCGAAGTCTTGAAGTAAAGACGAATATTTGCGGCGCTTGAGAAGTTGGGCCTGGTCAGCTGCAGCGCCAGCCTGAGAGGGTTCCTTGAATGTGGGACGACGGGAACGTATCGACATCGATGCAGGTGGGGTCCCACACAAGGACCCTGCCCAGTCAAATGTAAATTTAAATAATATCGAGAAGAGACGCGAACCTAAATCTGAAAATCTCTCCTTATTTGAAAAAAAAAGCGGCCAAGTGCGTGTCAGACCACGCACAACGAAGGGTTCCGTGCCTATTAAAAAGGTCGTATCGCTACTGAAATCTTATAGCACTTACGTCCTTTTCTTTAAGGAAGGCAGTTTTTTAGAAATATCTCAAAAGCCTTTGAACCGATGTTGTTCAAAACAATTTTCGCTGAAAGAATTTAATAAGCCCCATGTCCATGATTTTTTTCATATTTTTAAAATACACGGTTCAAAAATTAGAGGGGGGGGATACAATTTTAGTTACTTTCGGGGCGATTATCTCCCGACTTTAGGTATTCACTTAATCAAAAAACTTGCTGAGAAACCTTAAATCACACGTGAGCTTGCATAAAAAAAAATTGACTTTCAGTTTTATGTATGGAGCACACCTAAAAATTTTTTTTTTTAATTTCATTACAAAACTAGTGGCTAGCAAAATACACCTATCCTCAAAATTTTATTCAAATACACCTTATAGTTTTCCAGTAAAATGCCTGTGACACACGGACAGACAGAAAGACATGACGAATCAGGGTTCCGTTTTTTGCCATTTGGCTACGGAACCCTAAAAACCCAGTGTTTAGGTACGAGCCATGTTTGTTTGCTCTGTCGGTTAAAATTAGTCGGCCCTAGGACCGTAACTATCGCTATCTCGACTCGTAATTACGCGGATTCAACAAGCCTTGACGCGCCCACATGCTGTATACTGCGCGCAACGATTGCTACTTTGTATGTTAATATGACTCTTCAGGCTAATTTACCTTTAATGTATGACTGCTGTGAAGATGGGATACTAAAGGAACGCATAATAAGATCTACCCATCTATCTATTGACCACTCCGAACGCGGACATTTTCCTTGTAGTAAATTAAAATAGTAAAACACTCATATTACACAGGGTGTATGGAAGCTCGTTTGCCAAAAGACTAGGGTGGGTAGGTAGGGTCACTTTGCAACACATTTTGGGCCAATTAACACTATCTCGAACGAAAAAATATATGATACGCATACATGAGAGATTTAAAAAAATACAACCACTTTTGTCCTGTCACATTATAAAAAAGATAGGTAGGTAAGCAAAGTTGTATTTTTTTGGCAAATCCAGGGATAAAAAAAACAAGAAAACACTGTGGGCAGTTTTCAAAAAATATGCCATATGCGGATGATTTTCGAAATTGCCGGCAATATTGCCTTGTTGTTAGAAACGACAACGCCACTCATCGGATCATTTTTATTTCTCCCGACATCGGCACATCAGGAGTGAATAGTTTTAGGTAGGTCGAATCTTTTTATTTACTTACACCCCGTTCACACTGCGTCCGTTTCCTTGTCCGGGAGGCATCCGTCTCTTTCGCACTCGGGCGAAACATCGCAAGCGAGAATAAGAGGGATGCCTCCCGGACACGGAAACGGACGTAGTGTTAACGGGGTGTTACTTATTGTTATGATTCACCATTATCAACACTAGCAGCTAAACCTTACGTGCTACGTAACAAGTAACATTCGAACCATAAATAATATTTAAATAATTATAATGACTATAACGGATGAGGTAGGGCACAGCGAAATGTCATCCCGCTCGAATGTGGAGCAACCCAACTGGGGAAGTACCTCCGCCTTGCAGAAGACCACAGCCATAATAACACTACTACTTACTTTGTAGTAGTGTTGTGTTCCTGGAGGTGAGCAAGGTCGCCAGAGCTCCCGAGGATGCCTTGTGTTGAGGGCGAGGGAATTTGTTCCTTCAGCTGTCAACACGGCGAATCCTCAAACATATCAAGGGTCGGCAACGCCCATGTTACTCCTTTGGAGTTGCATGTGTCTATAGGCTGCGGTGTCTGCTTACCATCAGGCAGGCCGTACGCTTGTTTGCCACTGTCGTTGTATTAAAAAAAAAAACATCTTAAGAGGCTCCCATACGCCAATGACCTTCGATCTGAATCCCTTAGTTTTCTAATGTTTTTTGTAGCTTATTATATTAACAACAACGGCTTTAAGCAATATAGTATCCCATATTTACTTCAAACTTCATTGTTTTCGAGATATTTGGCATCAAAGTTGAACAATTTTAGGCCAAAAAACTGGTTTTCTGGCCATAACTTTTGTGTTAATTGGTTTAAAATTAAAACCCTCTGCCAGTTTTTAGAGACGTCATAGACGAACCCAAATTTGTAGATTTCGTATATGTTAGATCTTTCATGATGCGAAATAAGTGTTTTTTTAGACAATGTTTAAAAAAATCATACAAAATTAAGTATTAATTTGTTTCAAAATCCGGTCTGTCAAAATGGAGATAAAAGATTGAAGAACCGATAGCCGTTTGATTTATGATTCTATCTGTAGTGCAAAAGTAGTAGATACGATTCAAAACTTGTCAAAAATCGATGAAAACCTCGGGTAGCCCCTTAAAAAGGTTACATTAGTCAGGAAGGCCACATTAGTCAAAAATTAAATACCTTGTCACATAGAATAGTCATAGAACTTAAAAATTGAATATGTAGGTAGGGTCAGTTCGGGTATGCGCGCCACCGGGGAAAGTGCGCTTCATTCATCATCCAGTCATTGAAATCAATATCAGCACTTACCCCGGGGCGCACTTTCCCCGGTGGCGCACATACCCGAACTGACCTTACCTACTAATAATTATGAATTAACTAGCTGATGCCCGCGGCTTCGCCCGCGTGGTTATAGGAAAATGTAACATATTGAATTTTCCCGTGGGAATTAGATGTTTCCCGCTGGAAAAAGTAGCCTGTGTCACTCTCCAGCTTCTAAACTATCTCCATACAAAAAAATCACATCACACGCTCCGTTGCGACGTGAAAGAAGGACAAACATACAAACACACACTTTCGCATTTATAATATTAGTAAGGATAAGGATTAGTGAGTTAGGGTTACGTATTATGTTTTGGTTTGACATGATAGAGATTTCCTAATTTTTCTTTTATACGGAACCCTATACGAAGTCCGATCAATTTCTCTCATTCACCGAATCACTGACTCCATAATGGCGCATCTGTCTGTTTGCCAGTAACTAGTAACGAGGCAACTTTTCTAATTAATCTGTATTAGCATAGCTGTCTGTCTGCGTAATGACATTATAATGAGCCGCCTTACAACGTTATTCGGTGAGTTTGTTTATTATTCCAAGACGACTCGCGGCGAGATATGACCGTCTCTTTCAAATTAGAACACTTTAAAAGAGACGAAAGTCTATTTTGCCGCGACACAACTCGCGCGCCATTTTGTTTTATTTTTCGATTTTGCATGATGCATCTGGATTTGAATATTACTTAGTTCAACAAAATTTCTACTTGTATTCGATTCATCAGTTTCGCATATTTATTTATTTTCTCTCTCCGTTAGCTTTATCTAAGTACTTAGTTATCTTATCTTATCTTATGTAGATGAGGGTCCTTTCGGATACACTTCGACCCAATGGGATCTTTTGTGCATTTGCCCTCTCCTTTATGTCTACTCCCAAGCTCGCTCCATCATTCCCACGAAACGGATGATGCAGCTTAGCGGGAGCACCTTGAATTCCTTTGGTTGCGGATAGCCGTTACCGAAGTAATTCATTCTTTGTCTGGCAAGGGCATGACATTCACACAATAAGTGTTTCATAGTTTCATCCACCTAGCCACACATTCTACAGTCTAAACTGTCCGATAGTCCCATCTTGGCCAAGAGATCCTTGACCCCGAAGTGACCTGTGAACGCCCCAGATATGATTCTGAGTTGCTTCCTACTGGATTTCCAGAGTTTGTTAGTCCAGCCCGAGTCCACTCCTTCTATGAAGAGCTTAGAGTGCCTTAAGCCCGCCTCATTCCTCCACTCGTTGGTGTTTGGTTTTGGCTTATGGTTCCCTGCGAGAGTCCCACAAATGGTTCTGGACCTACAAAGTGATTTGTAGACCCCCCTCTTGCAAGCTCATCCGCTCTTTCGTTGCCGATGAAGCCCTCGTGCCCTGGCATCCAAACTAGTTGCACCTTATTGTGCTTTCCAAGTACTTAGTTAGTTCTAGACAGGTAGAATATCAGAAAATGCCTGAAATATGCGTTAACGCAAATAAATGAATGACAACCATGAAAATCTTTATTTCGGAGTCGGGATCCATAATATGTTAATAAGTTGACTTAAATCTAAGGTTATCATTATCACCCTATAAGTCCTACGGCGGGGCACAGGCCTCCTCTCAAGAATGACAGAGAACATGCAGTACCTAGTCCCCACGGTTGCCCAGTGCGGGTTGGACACAATACCTACACCTTTGAATTTCTTCGCACATGTATGCAGGTGTTTTCAAGTACGATATTTTCCTTCACCGTAAAGCTGATGGTAAATATCAAATGATATTCCGTAGGTACATAAGTTCCGACTCATTGGTACAAGGGGTTCGAACCCACTACCTCCGCTTGACAGTCGCATGCTGGAACCACTAGGCACCTAAGCGTGCACATAGAGATTTCGTGTGAACAATATCAAATGCTTGTACAGCAGTAAGTAGAAGTAGCTACGCATAATAACACGCTCAAAATGACGTCATCATCCTCCTAGCGTTATTCCCGGTTGTGCCCCTAAAGGAGCCCGGGGTCCGCTTTGACACCTAAACCCAATATTTGGCATAGGTTTACGAAAGCGACTGCCATCTGACCTTCCAACCCAGAGGGAAAACTAGACCTTATTGGGATTAGACCGGTTTCCTCACGATGTTTTCTTTCACCGAAAAGCTAACGGTAAATATTCCGTACATAAGTTCCGAAAAACTCATTGGTACGAGCCGTGATTCGAACCCACGACCGCCGCTTAACCACTAGGCTACCGTAGCTCAAAATGACCTACACGGTCCTTATTCTCTTGACATTAGAGTCGTGTGTAGCACACACCTGTCTTTTTGAGCACTTGACCCGCGTAGCTACTTTTGCCGACTGTACTTACGCGAATTTGCGTGATCTACTCACATGTGTTCTGTTACGCCATATCGCCGCAACGTAAGCGGTCGTGAATATTTAACGAAGTACCTACTACCCACTCGTCGGGGCTTTTGTTTGTTCCAACTCTAACAAACTTACACAGGAACCAGACGTAGGTACTAACGAAAATATCGCAAATAGCGGGCGTAATTGAACTCGCTCATTTGACGTAATAATTAATTGTTACGTTCAATGAGTGAGTTCAATTACGGTGATGTTGCGGAACACGTCTGTGTAAGTATGGCCACGCGATATTTTAGTAACTACCATGGTATAACAACACAGGTACTCTCTTCCGAGACTCGCGAGCCACGTGACTGACGCAAGCCTACGTCATCATGCTGTTAAATGCCGTTTGATGACGTAGGCTTGTGTCAGTCACGTGGTTCGCGAGTCTCGGAAGAGAGTACCTGTGTTGTTATACCATGGAACCTACTCACTTCGTCCGCGAGTCTCGTTCGAGTCGAGGCTCCATACAAACTTCCGCCCCCCATTTCACCTCTTAACACATTAACTGTAAAAAAAAGAAGAGAAAAGGAGATGACGAGAAAAAAGAAAACAAAGAAAGAAGGAAGATAAGAGATCCCTCATATATAAGTTCGCATTTGTAGGTACTTTGATCTTAAGTGACATGTATTTGCTTAAACCTATATAGTAAATAAGGAACGTAGCATATCGTAAAGCGGTTTAATACTTAATATACTATAATATAATTTACTTTAAAAACAAAGTTTTAACCGACTTCAATTTAGTACTCCGCCAAGCCACGAGAACAATTCCACATTTATTTTCCAATTTACCACATGAACTGATTTCCGAGAGCAAATGCGTTGATTATTAGAGAAAAAAACCCAATCGCTGTATGTGGCCCGATAATATTTGAGGACTTCCGTCGATTCCACAAGGATCACCTTTGGCACTTCATTCTCTGCTATTTTAACGGAGTCTTATCAGAATCTGTGACGTACTTTCCATAAGTCATCTGTGGTCTTCATCATCAATTCCACTCCACCAAATTTATGGTTTCCGGGTGTAAATACACGAGATATAATAGAAAATACCGAAATCACCTATACACGCGTGCCTAGTATAATTGAGGAGTTCCCTCAATTCCTCATGGATCCCATTGAAAAAAAATGGGACCTAAAAAAAAACCAAAAAAAAACCTGGACGCATATACTAACAAACAAAAAAAAATTACGAATCGGCTCATCAATGATGGAGTTCTGTCTGAGGTAACAAACATTAAAAAAAAAAATACAACCGAATTGAGAACTTCCTCCTTTTTTTTTGGAGTCGGTTAAAAATAAATAGCCCCATGATAAGCTCAATAAGGATTGTGTTATGGCTATACTAGATGACGATATATTGAATAGATATAAATACTTAAATACATAGAAAACATCCAAAATATTTGCCCTAAGAATTGACGGTAGGTAGCTTAGTGGTTCAGGCATGCGGCTGTCAAGCGGCGGTCGCGGGTGCGAATTGAGTTTTTCGGAACTTCATCATATTAGCCGAAAGACGTCCACTGCTGGACATAGGCCTCCCCCAAAGAGTGCCAAAGTGACCGGTCCTGCGCCACCCGCATCCAGCGGACTCCCGCAACCTTTACCAGGTCATCAGTCCCCCACCTCACTCCTCCTCCTTGTCGGAGGCCTACCCACGCCGCGTCTTTCGGTACGTGGTCGCCACTCGAGAACCCTTCCGCCCCAACGGCCATCGGTTCTACGTGATATGTGCCCACTGCCACTTAAGTTTAGCGATCCGGAGGGCCACATCGGTTACCTTGATTCTGTTGTGGACTGCCTCATTTCTGATGCGATCACGCAGAGAAAATCCCAACATGGCCCTTTCCATTGCCCTTTGGGTGAGTTTGAGCGTTCTTATGAGGACCATAGTAAGCGACCACGTTTCAGTACCATATGTCATCACTGGCAACACACACTGGTCAAAGACTCTCGTCTTGAGACACTGCGGAAGATTGGACGAAAAGATGTGCCGTAGCTTCCCAGCTTCCTTTCGGATCTTATGTACGGAATATTTACCGTTAGCTTTTCGGTGAAGGAATCGTGAGGAAGACGGTCTAATCCCAATAAGGTCTTGGTCTTCCTCTGGGTTGGAAGGTCAGATGGCAGTCGCTTTCGTAAAATTACTACATATGTCAAATCTTGGGATTAGGTGTCAAAGCGGACCCCGGGCTCTTTTAGGGCACAACTGGGAATAACGCTAGGAGGATGATGACACAAATTTTTGCCCTTACCGGGATTCGAACCCGGAACCTTCAGCTTCGTAGGCAGCGTCACTACCCACTAGGTTACCCCATCGTCAGTTTTCATCGTGTAGATCTTAGATTCTATGCCTTTTTCAGCAGCTGTTAATGTCACCAAAAATATCGTGACACAGGATAATCAGATTACAGTGATGTATGGACCTCTTACTGGAAGGCGGCCTCTAATTACTACTATTAGAAGTATCAGAGACTAGTTATTATAAAGACAGTGCATGTTCATACTCATACTCATAATCATTCACATACAATGACGCATTCCCTTAAAACAATGCGATTAGCTAGTTTTTATTTGATTTCAGCTAACCTAAGGTTGTATGTATGTATTTATGTAAGCACTATATATTGTACACAAAACAGGTTGCAACATAAACATGATATATAAGATTAAGGTACAAAGGGGAACTTTTCCCTAAAAGGGATGTCTTCCAGCTAACCTTTGAGCAATTGAGTGGAAGGTAGAAAGACATGTACAAAAACATAAAACAAATCAAGAACACGAAGAAATCTAAGACAAATACAAACATATTTATTAATTAATGTAAATATAAAGTGTAAAATTACTATAAATCTCCCGTAAAGGATCGTCATTCATTACACACAATAACATATAATATATATTAATATGTCTAAAACACATCTTTCAAGAAGGATTGTCACGTCAAACAAATTATAATAACATTGATAAATATATATAAAATTAACAAAAATCAATGTCAATTTAAGAAAAACAAAATACACAATTAAAAAGTCATTTCCATGTACTCGTTAACGGAGTACAGAGGGTTTTCCAACAAAAGATTTTTCTCAGTTTGCGCCGGAATTTTTCGTCATATGGAAGCGTTCATAATAAGTGGGTCGGATGACGCGGGGGTTCTTTGTTGAAAGCCGTTCATTTCGTATGGCAATTATAACTCTGCTTTATCCATTAGTTTCATATACGTGGGGGAATCAAAAAGTCTTTAGAACTACGTATTTGTAAAACCTCTTTACTTGGGGTTTGTTTTTTTTTCAAGTTTTTCCGTCATTATATTGTAAATGAGTCTATTGTGAAAGAAGCTGACTAAAACGTTCAATTATGGAAAAAAAATAGTTACGTGCCGTGATAAAGTACTTTGTGTATGAAGAAAATGACTACCAAGGATTTATTGTGGATATTCAGCAGACGGTGGGCTCTGATGCTTTACCCTATTCCAATGTCGCTTACTGGGTTGCAGAGTTTAAAAGAAGTAGATCAAGCTGTGAAGATCCCCGCTCCGGTCGGCCTTCTACCTTATACCTACCTTAACTATACATAGCGGGACAAATACTCCACATTAGTGAATTATTCCTTTGTTCCTCTTGCGGTGGAGACGATGGGTTACTGGTGCTCAGAGGCCAGAACATTCTTGGCGGAAGTGAGGCGTCGTTTGCGACTGAGAGGGCATGACTCCCGTTCCGGGTCATTCCTGGTGCAAAGGTTGTCGATCGCAATTCAACGCGGCAATGCGGCGAGTCTGATGGGCACATTTGACTAAGTGTATTTTCATTGACATGTAAACTTTCCTTTATGAAAAAAATTGAAAAAATGGTTTTAGAAGACAGGCGAATCAATATCAAATATCTAGCAGAGACCCTAAAGATTTCATTTGGTAGTACACTACCCTACATTTCTATAGAAGCTACGGTAGCCTAGTGGTTCAAGCATGCGGCTGTCAAGCGACGGTCGTGGGTTCGAATCCTGGCTGTACCATTGAGTTTTTCGGAACTTGTATGTACGGAATATAATTATGAATTACCGTTAGCTTTCCGGTGAAGGGAAAATCGTGAGGAAACCGGTCTAATCACAATAAGATCTAGTTTTCCCACTATGTTGGAAGGTCAGATGGCAGTCGCAGTTGGGATTAGGTGTCAAAGCGGATCCCGGGCTCTTTTAGGGCACAACCCGGAATAACGCTAGGAGGAAGATGACTTCATGTCTAGCTCCAGGAATTAGTTTCGGACCTAGATGTGACGGAACCCATTATGTATACCAAGTCATGTTTTTCCAGCACGCCGCCTAACTACTTTACCTACAATTATTTCTACAAAAAATTTCGTTACTCACACACAAATCTCTTAAATCGATGACTGCTTATGACGCGCTACTCAAAAAGCGAGTTTTTCACTTACCAGTCCCGAGTGATTTCAAGTTTTGGCAAACGCTTTGGGGATTACATTAGAACATCTGTGTATAACGTCATGCTCAAACACTGTAACCTAAAGAGCTGTACTATGAAAGAAGCTAAAAAACTGATCTTTAAATTCGCTCGCTAAATTATGCCGAGACTGAAGCCATTTTAGATTAGATTATAAGTATTTGTTGAAATGTTTAGTATTAATTAATTACGCCAACACTTGATGTATGTATTATTTTAAGGTAACTGACTTCTAATGTATAATTTTTTAACTGATACAGGTGTAGCCTAGTGTATGGACCCCTGGTAACAATTGGAACACAATTTGTTCGAATAAATGAGACTTTATTTATTTATTATTATGGGGAACCAACTTATGTCGAGCTTCCAAGGGACAGTCTGTATAGTTAATAACTAATCTATGCTACTAATGACGCAGGTGCGTGGTCCGAGTTCCACTAAACTACACTGCCGTTATGTCACACAAGTGATGTTACGGACACGTTTCGATCCCTACTTAGGTACCGTGTGTTAGAAATAGAGCATTCTCACCAGAGCCCGTAATTTTCATGCCGATGCCATCAATTTGACGTCACGCTGCATATAGAATGATCCCAAATAGTTTTATTGTAATTATTAATCAGTAGTCGTCAATCATTTTAATCATGAACAAATTACTTCAAAAGTAATATATTCACACGTGGAAAAATTAATAGCTACCTACTTGATACGTGAAACGTAAATTAAACTATTTGTTTTGTTTTTATACATACATTTCATTAAACGGTAATTGTTACCACATTTCAATAATTACGTAGTAAACAGAATTCCTTCAAGTAGCTTCTCCCTCTGGATCGTATCCAACGACGAGCAACTCGAATTGTCGACAGCGAGCATATTTCGGATCGGCTTGACGCCTTGGCGCTGCGTAGAGATGTGGCCTCTCTCTGCATTTTCTATCGCATGTATAACGGCGAGTGCTCCGAGGAATTGTTCGGATTAATCCCTGCCGCTTCTTTTCGCCATCGTCCAACGCGACAACATTACCAGTCTCACCACTTAGATGGTTGGCAGTCCTCAACTGTGCGCTTCTCCAGAAACTTCCTGCCTCGCACAGCTAAACTGTGGAATGGATTGTCGCCTGCGGTATTTCCGGACCGATACGACCTTCAAGAAAAGAGCGTACTCCCATCTTAAAGGCCGGCAACGCACTCACAACACCTCTGGTGTTGCAAGTGTCCATGGGCGGCGGTAATCGCTTACCATCAGGTGATCCGTCTGCTC
Source organism: Epinotia ramella (assembly GCA_947578815.1). Taxonomy (NCBI): domain Eukaryota; kingdom Metazoa; phylum Arthropoda; class Insecta; order Lepidoptera; family Tortricidae; genus Epinotia; species Epinotia ramella. Next base: position 1,526,287 of record OX388226.1, on the reverse strand, counting down.
GTGTGCCTCCTATATCATAAAAAAAAAAAAAAGTAGGTATACCTATTAATTATTCTACGTGTGAATAGATTACTTTTGAAGTAAATTGTACTTGATTAAAATGATTGACGACTAATGATTTATAATTACAATAAAACTATTTGGGATCATCCTATATGCAGCGTGACGTCAAATTGATGTCATCGGCATGAAAATTACGGGCTCTGCTTCTCACATGAAGGATCAGGAGGATGGAAATATCATCTAAACTGTGCCGTTTCACATTAGAAGCACGACTTGCGATACGGCTGCCCCCCCCCCCCCCCCCCTCCCCCCCTGCCGGCTAAAAGGCTACTACTGGGGATGTGAAAAAAATCGTGGTAGTAGTACATATAATGAATTTAAAAGGAAAACTAGGACAAGTAGGCATAAGTAGTTACCGAGTAATAGTCGACCAACTTAATGTGTACTTGGAAAGGTCGATTTTCGTACAAATTCGGCCGACGCAACCGCACCGCACGTCGATGTAACTAAGACAGACAGTCAACTACGGAACCCTACACTGCGCGAGGCCCGACACGCAGTTGGCCGGTTTTTTTTTTTAAACTGATAACTAGCTGGCAGCGACGATGATACGACTACACACTTTCAAAGAGTTTAGTTGCTGGGCCATGGAGCGCCAAGACTTAAGCGGGGCCTTACGCCTTGGCCTCGACTTTGGTCTTAAGCGACCTGCGACAGCGTTTTATCTGTTCATTGCGCGGTCGAGACGCGCAACGCACTGTGGTTAGTTGGGATCACGCGCAATGAATTGGAAAAACCGCTGCCGCAGGTCGCTTAAGACCAATGCGTTAGGGGTGGTAGATCTCTCGCTGCAAAGAGTTGTGGGTACGTATACTGAGTAGCGAGGGATCGAGGAACTCCATGAGCCAATTTGCTCATCATTATCATCATATCAGCCGAAAGACGTCCGCTGCTGGACATAGGTCTCCCTCAAAGAGTGCCAAAGTGCCGGTCCCGCGCCGCCCGCATCCAGCGTAGGTACTCCCCCGACCTTTACCAGGTCATCAGTCCACCTTGTGGGGGACTACCCACGCTGCGTTTCACCACGTACGAAGCTTAAATAAAAGTAAAAAAAGACCGGGTTGCACTCCGGGAGTGCCGGCAGAAGCGAAAACTCAATAACATTGTAACAGTTTTTCGATCAGGTCACGTGACATCTTACGGTGTCACACTAAAAATGAATTTGACGCAAATTTATAAAAAATTATCAATTATTTGGGCGGACGGCCCGCGGGCGCGTTGGGTGCGACGGGCCCAACGCGCCGCCGCGGCGCAACGGTGCCGGGGTCCGGCGCGCCGACGGGCGGCGGCAAACACAATACCAATTTGCTTTTGCCATTGCCAAATATTTTTCAAAGCTTTATCTCTTGAGGAATAACGTCTAAATTCGAACTATTCGAATTTGCAAGAACAGCAGATGGCGGTGCACGGTGGCGAACAAAATATCAATTTGTTTTTGCCGTTCGTAAATATTTTTCTAAGCTTTATCTCTTTAGGAATAACGCCCAAATTCGAACTATTCGAATTTTCACAATAGCAAAACGGTGAAGGACGCGTTGGTATTACCTATTACAGAATATGCTATTGCAAAAAGTGTTTAACGGCTTTATACTCTTACGAATAGGGTTCAGTTTTGAATGAAGTCGAATCGGCTAGCAGCAAAAAGTGACCTCCTTCACATCTGACGTCACAAAACTGTCGCGTATTTAACAATTTTTCCCCATCCCAAAAAGTGCTCAGCGCCGCTAAAGAAGTTTTCACTTCAAAAAATGTGGATGCAGCGGGCGGTACGATTGACCTTGACATTCACTCACTCACTCTCCAACTCACTCACTCACTTATTTCATTCGATAAGACACCCGTGACGTTCTGACAAGTAGATATGCGAGTCCGAGACTCCGAGAGTGACGGATGTACGTCTTATCTACAACGATAAATGATGAAACGACAACCATCTTTGGCAGCGGACTGGATCATCGTGGTTAACTTTACTGGGTGCCCATTTGACTAAACCATACTTAGATAGGTGTTTACATATACTCGTCGTAAGTTTCGAGTTTCATTACTACATTAACTGGTTAACACACGGCGCTTTTAAAACAGTTTAACCGAACAGCAGCGGAGGGGTCACCTCTCCGCGGCGACGCCATTTTGAAAAGTCCACGACGCCCGCAAACTAGTTTTCACTGCTATCGTCTATTTTGCATATTCCATATTTCCTCCGCCGGACAACGCGTGTTATAAATGATCGCTTTGCATACATTTTAATACTTTACATCGTTTGGTTAGGTACAAAACAGGGATGTTACAGACATTCGCATCAGCATTCATGCATGCATGCATCAATTCACGACACAAAAGAAGCCCACGCGGCGCTTACCGCGCGCGTTTCAGATTTTGATTTGTTCGCTACTATACTATTGTAATTTACTCGTAGTGTCAACGTGTTTGATGATCGCGTGATATCATAAAATGGACGTTGTTTATTTACGGTTTTTAGTGTTTGACCCAAAAATCCGCATCCCCATCTGCGGATGTGTACCCTCAAATATTTGACGGCCTCTGTAGCCTAGTTGGTAGTGACCCTGCCTACGAAGCTGGAGGTCCCGGGTTCGAATTCCGGTAAGGGCATTTATTTGTGTGATGAGCATGAATATTGGTTCCCGAGTCATGGATGTTTTCTATGTATTTATGTATCTATTTATCTACATAAGTATGTATATCTCGTTTAGTACCCATAGTACAAACTTTGCTTAGTTTGGGACTAGGTCGATTTGTGTAAGATTGTCCCCATAGTATTTATTTATTTATTAAATATCCGCATCCGCCTCCGCATCTACGGATGTCAAAAAAATCGCATCCGCGGCATCCCTGGTACAAAACTACGTTACTGTATAATCGACTAATAAACTTTCTATTAAAAAAACCGTACTCTAATCGATTCAGCCGTTCGGGAGCGACGATGACGTTCGGGAGCCGACACCGGACCCACAGAGATACCTACTAAAAGGTGTCTAACTTATATAAGTAACACCCATCTATTTGTCGGGGGTTAAGAAATATGTGTCAATTATTGCCAGCTTTTATTTTACTTTCTCTAGTTAGATAAGAAATAAAGAACGAAACAAACAAAAAAAATAAAACAAATTGTAAACACATGTATTCACATCTTAATATTTGACATGAAATGGTCAATGGAAAACTCAGCGTAGGTTTAACCCTTAAATGCATGATTTTTTGTATAACTTTTTAATAAATTGAAATAGATGTGTCATGTTGTATAGATTGAGGGAAAAATAAAGAAAAAAATCATAGTTTTTAAAAAAACATATACAATATACGATGCATATATACATCATTATGCATTTAAGGGTTAAGAGACTCGCGAGGGTTAAAGTAGAATGCGTCAAGCGATTTGGCCCTCCTTGGCAGCGACATGGTGGGACAAAAAAAAAGGTATTTAAGTACCTTCTTAACACGTCGATGGACACTACTCCAGAGTCCAGACACAATAGAAATAACAATAGTATTACGCCTATAGGCGTCTACCCCCTTCATCCATGTATTAACACATTTAGGGCCCATGACGACACATATGCGTCAGACCGCCGTAGTCGCTTTCCGCTACATACGAGGAAAACCACGCGATCGGCTACGAGCGTAGCGCGTAGCGATTCTGGGCAATGAATGGGTTAAGTTGTGTTTCAAAATATGCATAGGTACCATTTTTCAGCCACATACTTAGGGTGGGTCACTCTTGTATGAGAAAAAAAAAATTGATCGTTTTCATCGGGCACAGATGTAAAACGGTGCTAAATATTGAGCTTAAATAATGTGTGAAAACTTTTAGCTATCGGAATACATCTTTTGCCTCCGGATCCATACCAAAGTTATCAAAAAACATTTTTTTTTGTCAATTTGGACGTCTAAGAACATAGCAAACAAAAATACTTAGTTAAGGATATACAAAACAAAACTTTAATATCCATGTTATGTATTAGTTATTTTACAATAAAACAATACCTAAAAACTATATTTATTACGAGTTGTTTAGTTTAAATGGCCGCAAAGTCCTTCTTACTATCAAATTTAGGCATAGCTTTTCGCGACGCTATTTGAGCTTTTATGAAGCCTTCTCGCTCTGTCTTGTTACATAATGTAGCTGATGCTTCTGTGACAGTTTTCACTGCTCTTTCGACAGCTTAAGTATGGCAAGGAAGGCGTAATATAGAAATTTCTCCCACTCCTTTTTCTTCTACAAACAGATTGAGGCTTTCTTCAAATATCGATTTGAACACCGGCGGTTCAGTGACAGTTTCTTGCCAATCTATAAGATCGTAATACGATGAAGCACTTAAGTTTAATGTTGGTATTTGAAACAGTCGCAATTATAATCTGCCTATGCTTTTTCCCGCCTGTCTCAGCAGTAATGAGAGTTTTGTCTTTACGTCCGTCAAAGTATAACGCGGGTACATTTAAAATTGTTTGCTGTTCGACAATCTCTTTTCTAGTCTTTGTACGTTCTCTTTGCAGCTTACATTTATCTATAACCTGGGAACTAGAAGCATGAAGAACTGCTGATGCGATTGCTGCCGCCGCCCTGTTTGACACTCCAAATCTATCGCAGGTTTGCGATAGCAAAGCGTAATTAACTTTAGCGGCAGAACTACTCTGTGATTCAATGCTTGTACTTTTATACTGCAGTTCAATAAAATCTTTATCTTCCAAATCGGATATACTGGATACGTATGTGTTGTCATCCTCTGTTGATATAGGTGCTATTTTTTGACGTTTATGCTGGGATTTTTCACGCAATAACTTTCTTTTCTGTGACTTTGTAATTAGTTGGGTTGTATTGACGTCTAAGCCCCCTATTACCATTTTACGAACAGTGCGTTGGTCCATTATGAAACAATGTTCTCTGGCTGGTATTTTCTTGTGCTTGGGACAAGTGCAGTTAGAAATATCCAGACATTTGCAAGTGGCAAAATCAAAAAATCTTTTTGCTCCGCGACGGAACTCCTCTAATTTATTTTCAGGTCTATTTGGATGTGACTTGATAATGATAATTTTGCAGCATAACTTTCATTCGTTTTCGTTCAACAGTAGGAATTGAAGCTTTTTTCCAAATTTCACAAAGTTTATTAATAACAATTGCCTCCAATTCTTTGTAAGTGGGTTCTTTTTTAGTACCATTTTCAAACTTATTCTGTGTCGCGTCCAGTCATAAAACTTCATAACATCCTCATATATTGGCAACGTATTATCCTTTAAGTCGCATGTAACACCAAATAAAGGACATCTCCAACTATTTCGAGTACGTTCCATGGTTAATAATCACAAGATAACACACATTTAACGATAAAAAGTCGATGTAGCCACGAAACACTTTGTTGGTGATTTCAATGCCAATTATATCGCTTCTTACAAATACCTTCAAATAGATTGCACTTATAAAAATATACTTTTAAATGGTCATAGAATCTGTTTTTAACGAAATACAACAAAAAATTTACTCAAAAAGCATTCGTACATTATTACTTTTCGAGAGAAAAATACCCGCGAAAATGTTATTTTTTAATTTATTTAATGTCAATCCGGAGGCAATAAGTTGCGTTCAAAGATAGGCATTTTTTGTTTATGGTTTGATCACAACAAATGGCAGCGTTTTGCCACTGTGCCCATAAAAAAATAAAAAAAATAAAAAAATGACCCACCCTGTACCTATCCGATTTAGCTGCAATTTGGCATAATTTTCGGTGACTGTGCTGTATATTACGGCACTAACCGATCTGATCGGGAGAGAAGGACAGAACTTGGCTATGGCAACCCTAAACTACAAGATAAAGCTTGAAACAAATTATCGGATACGATTAAGCTGAACAGGTAAAATCATTAACTTGAATTATTTCAGGTTGTTGTGATCGCAAACATTGACGCAGCGAGTTTGCAGACGAGACAAAATATTTGAGCCCCTATTGTTTTCTGATTTGGACGCAAATAAATACCTACCTGCCTATTTACACGTTTTGTAGACAGATGTCCTCGTAGCTTAAGATTATTTATTAATGGTACCTATTCTCTTATTAAGATGGAATTAGCTTTTGAAAAAAAAAATCACTTAGTGATTTTTCCGTGCAAGCTCTCGATCATTGCAGACTTTAAAAACTTAAACAGATTTTTAGTAAAAATTAAACAATTATTCAAAATTATTTGAATGCCAATATGGTTTCAAAAGTCCAATGTTAACGGCATAAAAGAAGATTTTCAGGTAACTAATTACCAACCACCAAGTACCAAATGAACGAACGCTTTTGTCGCTATTTTGAACTTTCTGATCATAGCCACGAAACAAGGCCAACATCGAATTTAATAAATACTTATGCCGGCTGTACACATTGGCGCGTGAGCAGGAGGCAGCTATGTAAACGAAAGAGATCGAATTATAGCCCTCTCCCTCTAACGCATAGCTGCCTCCTGCTCACGCGCCAACGTTGGCCCAGTGTGTACAGCCGGCATTAAGTGAGTAATTTGACCCATTTTAGTACGGGTCACCAAAACATACCTGGGTCAATCAACTTTTAAGTGTACACTCAATGAAAATTTGAGTTTTTTAATTTTATTTGTCTTTTTTTATATTTCAACATTTTTGCTGTAGATAATTATTTATATTTTAAGAATTCACATGGAGCAGAACGATTTATTTAAATAAAATAGTAAATTTGACTCCGAAGTCCACATGACTCTAGTTAACATAGTCCCTTGGACAACTAACTAAATTGACTTTGAAATTCAGTGAAATTGTAAACCGTCACTTTATTCTCACTAAATATAGGATGGATTGCAATTTATCTTCCATAAATAAATGACGCGACTTTTAATTTATAAGTTATTACCAATAATATTGTCTCCTGGACAACGACAAACTTTAAATGTAACAAACTTTTCATTTAACTTGTTAAATAATCATTAATACGTGATATTTAACACTTTATGAATTCACTTTTAATTGTTACATTCATATTTGAAAATTTTGTAAACCTTACTGTTTTTTTAAAAGTAAAAATGACGATAATGTGTCTTTAGGAGACAGGGACAAAATGGTTGTCCAGTGGACATATACGGTTGTCCATAGGACATACTCGGGAGTCCAAAGGAGATACTAGGATTGAAATCGCCTGTATTTGTTATTTTTATGTAAAAAAAAAACAACTATATGACAATAATTATCAGTTTTATTATACCTATTTTTTAACGAACTTAGTACTGAAAGAAAAAGTATTGCTTTATGCTGATTCTATCATTATTGTCCTATGGACAACCAAAATGTCCCACGGACAACGGTTTTGGTTGTCCAAGTGACTGGTTGTCCGAGTGACATTTATCAGTATTTGCGCTTCCTGGTAATAATAATGATATTTTGAACTAGGTCTTACGCGCAGTGAAAAATATAAATTAAATAGAATACATTTCACTTTAATTTACTACGATATATCAAATTTTTACGTTTTTGTGCTGGTTGTCCGGTAGACACACAAAAAAGCCACCCACTTTCTCAAAACGCACTCGGCCGACTGACGCCGCGGCAAAGATGAAATCAAAATAGCGGCTGGATGAGTGTTGTCACCAAATCAATCGACTTGTTCTCAAGGCACTGATCACGCCATCTTTGTTTTGCTTTCGGGACGTTTTTACCGTTGTCCGGTGGAAGTCAGGATAATAAAATATAATAGGGACCAAAATGAACATGCAAAAAACTCGTTAAAATTATGAAGCAAACAATAATCTATATGCTAGCATCATAGTAAACATTGTAATGAATCATTATGTACAAGCGTAATTAATTGCCATATAGTATTTTTTTGTATAAAGTAATGTTTCATTGCACTAAGCTACTGGGGGACAAACGAAAAAACACTACATCAGATGTTTTGTCACATGGACAACCATTAAAATTCCAGTTTAATAGTGATATATTTAAAATAATTTACTCGTATGTTTTCTTAATAATAAGATAAATGCGACATATGCCAACGAACTACTTAATTTTCTCTAGAACTGCGATTATTGGTCAGGGACAAAACATAGTACTTACAGGACCAATAAAAGTTGATTGACCCACCTACACTACCTAGGTACCTACGAAGTTATCACTAGGTATTATCATTCTTACAGTTGTTGCATAAAAATGATTAAAAGTAGGGCTTAGGTTAGGTTAAAAGGTTAGGACATAGCTCTAGTTTAGTTTATCCCGCGGCTGTCTGGGTTCCCTGTATAGTCCAGGCAATGAACTGACAACTTGTATGGAAAAAATGACAATTTTGGAAATAATTTATAATAGCTTATTTTTTATGTATAACGGATATATTATCAATTAAATAGTTACCCAGCGACAAAATTTCAGACATCGAAAAAATGATAAGTTAACTGGCTTCTAAAAAGTCAGTAAAAATATTAATAAATGTTTTTGTCTTTATTTTGGTTCATTTACATTTGCTTTATATATAATATTCAAGATAAATCGTACAAAAAAAGATAATGCATGCTTCATTTAAATCTACATAATTACTTCCGGGTGGAAAGTTTGTCGGATTCTTGACTAAATCATCTTAGAATAACATTTTCAAATGAAATCAACAAAAAAAACGCTATTATAAATTAATGTTTTTCAAAACCGTATTTTGCCTGGAGTAGTAATAGTATAAGTATAATCGTTCTCTTGAGCTCTTGCTGTGTTCATCCGAGCCAGACTCGATACACTGTTTTACATAATAAGATCTGTCCACACGAGACGGTAAAATGCTATCAAGGCTTCGACCATGGATCTATAATACTCAGGACAAGCTATGGTAATAATAATACCACGTCCGAGTTAGATGGCGGCATACAAATCTCAATAAGTGTGACGGTCAGGTAAGGGAAATATAATTCGTTGTCATTGTCATAGTTCGTTATTCAGTCAATACGGTATTTGGGCGTTTTTCAAAAAAGTTTTAAGCTTTTTTTTTCAGATTTCGTTTTTTTTTGGTTTATCTAACTCAGAATCGTTGACACTATCGATCACACACTTTTTTTCTTGTATGACGATCGATAGTGTCAACGATTCTGAGTTAGAAAAACAAAAAAAAAACGAAATCTGAAAAAAAAAGTTTTGTACACTTTTTTTGAAAAAAATCACATCAGCTTCTTTTTATGAAACGCCAAGACGCTCCGCATGTATGGAATTAGTAGAGATTACTAGCTTGTGACGTCACAATCAAACAACGTCCCTATTGTTAGTTTTTATGAGTTTAAAAATCTTAAAATAGCAAGTAGGTATAAATGAAAGAGTAGTTTCTGAGTACTTTAGTAATGTTTTTCTGTTGCTAATGAAAAAACAATTAATTTTCACTGTTGTCAAATACCTCGTCTTTTATTTGCCGCAACGTATTTAGTACGAGGTTGCGGCAAATAAACCATTACCCGTCCAAATTAAGTAGGCTGTTTATGGTAAGCCGTTCTTAATTTAGCTGCATATGAGCCTTTCCAGTTTCCGTTCCTCATTGTGGCAACATGTACGAGCATAGGTTGTCCTGAGTATTATAGTTCCATGGCTTCGACACACTCAAAAGGAGCACGGTAATACACTCACTGCCTCGACCAAACACGTGTTTACTTAAATTGTGTTCGTTTTCTATCCTATAATCGTCCTAGTGTTTTACCTAGTGTGTGCTCAAAAGGAACCCGGGATCCGCTTTGGCACCTAATCCCAAGATTTGCCGTAGGCACTAGTATTACGAAAACGACTGCCTTCTGACCTTCCAACACCAGACAGGAAACTATACCTTATTGGGATTCGACCCTCACGATCTTTTCCTTCACCGAAAAGCAAATTAATTTTAAACCGTCTACGAGCCGGGGATCGAACCCACGACCTCCAAATTACAAAATAAAGATCTACAACACACTCCCGGCTCACTCACCACGGGCGACATATTTCGAACCCTTCAGTTCATATGTTCTTGTTCAAGCTAAAGGAAGCGCGGGGCGACGCGTTCTAGAATGCTCACCCTGAAGGGTTCGAAACATGTTAGTAAGTAATTCTATCAAATCTTATGGCAGGAGTATTGTATTCACAAATAAAGACCTGTCATTATGCACGGATCGGAATGTTGGGCCGCAAAGATGACGGATGAAACGAGATTGCACGTTACGAAGATTTGAATGAGAACGGATCGAATAAGGAATGAGTAGGTATATAAGAGGAAGCCAGAAAGTAGCGCCCATAACTGAAAAGCTGAGATCAAATCGCCCACGTTGGTATGGACATGTTAAGCCGCGTACGGATAGCCCGTAGCCTGCTACGCGTAGTCGGTTACGCGTGTGTTTACGCGTACATTGGATACCTGGACGGACCGCCACGATCCACTGCCGGCGGCTCGTGCGCGAGCCAGTTCGCGCGGCACGCGTTCCCCTAGAGTGTACGCGTAGCTGCAAGTACGGACATGGTGTTCCAGGACACGCGTAACCGACTACGCGTGCCAATGTACGCGCAATCCGTACGCAGCTTTATGATGGATGATAGCTCGGAGGGCATTACGTATGAATGTGGAGGGTTGTAAGGGAAGAGGTAGACCAAGAAGTAGGTGGATGGGTTCGTGAGAGACGATATGAATAGGAAGGGAGTGTGTGATGAGTTGACGGGTGGTAGAGGTATGGAAGAAAAAAACATGCTGCGCCAAGTTAATGGAATAAGGACAAGCGAATGATGATTTTATTCAGAAAAGACACGCTGAAATAACCACATCAATTTATTTACGGTCCAGTTATTCTTCCACACACTAGACATGTATACTTTTTTACAGCATCGGTCAGCCACAGTCAACCTAGCTACTCAGCTTAAAATATAATCTACAGTTGTATTCAACATAAACATATATTATACAGATTTAGGTTCTAATACTTCTATAATTAGATTTATTTAACAGCCGATATTTGACAGCCGTCATTCCGGTACAATAAACGTCAATGATGACATATGATGACAAAAATCATCCTGAGGGTCGTGAGGTTGGAGTCGCGCCATGACGTGAATTTTAATTCCTTTGTGGTCAGAGTTCCAACAGACCATCTGTCGACCTTCACTAAGGAAGAATTTTGGCCGAAGGAGTCAAGTTCCGACGTTTTCGCGGTCGGTTACCTGACACCACGAAATTGCGCAACACATCGCAATAATTGTGTGTTTTGTAGTTATTAATAAGTTTATATTGATATGTATGTTAGTCTTTAAGGTATTTGTAATATGGGCCTTGTTGCCTGATTTAAATAAAAATAAAAAAATTGTACTGGGGTGACATCTGTCAAATATTGGATGTTCACTATAATATCTTGCTTAATGTGGAACATTTTACCCCCTTATTAATGAAGCTAAAAATTACACTGTTGAATGAAATGTCTTTTGACCCTTTTTTACGAACACTGATGTCAAAGTGACATATAGAGTTAATGAACGAGACATAGAATAATGACAGACATATAATGACATATATAGATATAGTCCAGTCAATGAACTGACAACTTGTATGAAAAAAAAAAACAATTTTGGAAATAATTTATAATAGCTTATCTTTTCTGTGTTACGGATATATTATCAATTAAATAGTTACCCAGCGACCGAAAGCTTCTAAAAAGTCAGAAAAAATATTAATAAATATTTTTGTCTTTATGTTGGTTCATTTACATTTGATTTATAATATTCAAGTTAAATGACACAAAAAAAGACAATGCATGCTTCATTTAAATCTACATAATTTCTTCCGGGTGGAAAGTTTGTCGGATTCTTGAATACAGAATAACAAGAAATAAAAAGAAGAAGATATCTTAGAATAACATTTTTAAATGAAATCAACAAACAAAACGCTATTATAAATTAATGTTTTTCAAAGCCGTATTTCGCCTGGAGTAATAGACGATATAGCTCTTACCAGCGGTGTCTAAAATATTCGAAAAATGTATGTCGAATCGAGTTTATAAATTCTTCGAAAAATATAGACAGCAATCAGTATGGTTTTAGGAAACACCGCTCAACGTCACTAGCTTTTTATAAATATATATTTAACATCTTAGGCCACATAAACAATAAATCATATGGTTTAGGGCTCTTGTTAGATATGACAAAAGCATACGAAAAAGTATCCCACGAAATTTTACTTAGTAAATTACATGGCATGGGCATACGCGGTTTAGCCCACAAATGGTTCAAATCATATCTCCAGCGGCGCTACCACGAACTACGAAAGTCGAAGTTCGTAATACATGCATCCCTGTCACTCGATTAAGGGAGTGCGATAGAGATGGAAATACCCGAACTTCGACTTTCGAAGTTCGTGGTAGCGCCGCTGAATCGAAAACAGTGCGTGCAAATAGAGCATTTTGATGAGGAATCCGAAGAAATAAAAACCGTTACCTCAAATCTGCGTCACACGACTTGCTCTATTCCACAGGGTAGTGTATGTGCTGTCTCTTGTTTCTGGCTTATATAAATGACTTGCCAAAACCCCTAGACTCAAACACGACCTGCGTTATGTTTGCCGACGACGTCTCACTGTTATTTAGCAGCAAAAACAGCAGTGAATGTAATATGCACCTCAACAATATCCTTATTACTATTAAAAAATGGCTCAGTGACCACAACCTGGAAATTAGTTAAAAAAAAAACAAAATTATACAGTGATATAAAATTTGATATCAATTCATGTAATCTCGAGGTAGTACCGGAATTTAATTTACTAGGTATAACAATAGACTGGTATAAATTGGAAAAGCCACATACAAAATATTAAAACCAAAATGTCAAAATTTATATACGCGCTAAGCGTGCTAAAAAATAATACTGATTTTAAGTGCGCATTATCAGCATATTACGCATACGCATACGCATGGCTCCGATACGCTGTGGTGCTGTGGGGAGATAGCACCGAGTCGCGACAACTGTTTGTGATGCAAAAAAAATGTATTCGTATTCGATTCGTATGTATTCAAGCCAATGTACGGATCCCAAACAGTTGCCGCCCACACTTTATAAAGTATAGACTGTTAACATTGCCCTGCATCTAAATACTGCAAGCGGCGCTTTTTGTACGCGACAACCCTAACTTGTTCCAAATGAAAGCGGAAAAGCAAAGAACTAGAGACCAATATAGGAATAAATTATTGTTACCAAAGGCTAACTTAGAATTGTGTCGAAATAGTCTTCATAATAAATGTATTTTAATAATGAATAAAATTCCAAACGAAATTAAACTTGAACCTCGTAATTCATTGTTTAAAATCAAATTGGAAAGGCTATTAATTGAAAAAATTTACTACTCGGTTAAAGATTTTTTTAATGATAAGAGTTTTTAAAATGTAACTATATTTATTTAATGTTACTATTTATTTGTAAAGAGTAAGTAGAATTAAGTATTTCGTTTTAAGTTACGTTGTGTTCTTTCAGGGCGTCATGGTCTAACTTATGCAGAACAAATTGTAAAGACCTAAACTGCTATGTACATGACTAAACAATGAAATAAATAAATAAATACATATTTTACTTAAAAAGGGTTTGATTGACGATTATGAATAAGGACGTATCAGTTGGTAGGTAGTAGGGCATTTTCCAATAAGTAAAGTTGTTTAACAAAAACTAACTCCTGACACTCCGAGTTTTGTGAAGAAAATTAAGAATACAAATTGTGTAATTATGAACTTGATTCATATTTAAATAACGTGTTTATGAATATCATTTATAAATTGAAAAGAAAAAATATTTTTTATACTTACAAACTGAATGTTTAATTTTCGTCACAAAACTGACAGTGACGTAATATTTTGACCATCTTACGCTTGGGTACACATTTTTAAAAATGCTTAGATATTATAAAAACAAAAGTACAATCAGCTACTTTTGGTTAGGCTGTTCACAGTGTACACTGTCTTATACAAGAGAGTGTACATTACATTAGTGTTAGTAAATAATTATAATAGTAAGTAACGGCGCAAGTATGGAGCCATCGACAGTGGCTTCATATTTGAGCCGTTCGGCGTAGAGACCCTCGGACCGTGAGGACCAGGCGCGCACCGAATCTTCAATGGATTGTGCAAGCGCTTGGTCGAGGCTTCACGTGACCAGAAGGCTGGCTTTTACCTCGCCCAGAGAATCAGCATTGCCAGTCAACGTGGCAATGCTGCCAGCCTTCTGGGCACACTACCGCCTGGCAGCGACCTGGGGCAAATTTTTTACCTTTAGTTTTAGTTTTGTTAGTTATTTCTCTTTTTTTAATAAGCATAATTTTATTAAGATATCTTTAATTATATTAAAACATTAGGTGAATAAAAAGATATGTTAATAGTAAGTAAGACTGTTCACTGTCCAAAACTATTATAGTTTTTTGGAGTCACTATCTACCCACCATGATGATTCTAATGATCCCTAATTGGTAAAATCGTTTTGGCTAAAATCGAATAAAACATAGTGACGCGAAATAAACCAGTTGCTTTGGGTGGAGTCTAATTATTAATTATGTTTTATCAAAACGTATGATACACACTTAGGTTTGTGCAACATACTTAATATATAAAAAAGTATAAAGTAAGAATTTGAACATATTTCTTTACTTAATAATAAATACTCGTTAGTGTATTTTAAAAACTATGAATGCAGTTTTTTTTTTAAATCTAAAACCTTAATTATGGTTCGTTAATACAAATATGGGCATTTCCAAAAATGTGTGTACCCAATTACCGTGATTTGTTACAAAAACTAACTCGGTGTCAGTTTTGTTACGAAAATGAAACATACAAATTATATGAAAATTAACTCGTTTCAAATAACGTGTATATGCATATAGTTTAATAATAAATAAATATAATAATCTTTTATAGAAACTGTCTATTTAATTGACGTCACAATACTGCCACTGAGTAAATTTTTGTTAATCATGCTAATTGGGTACACATGTTTTTGAAAATGCACATTACTACCTCTTATAGATTCAAATATGAACCATTAGGATTTCACACCCTGTAGGCATGTACAAACTAACACATATAACGAATTACTAAACTAAATCTAAGTTAACTTCTTTGGACATCTTAATGCAGTCTGCAGCATCTAGTTCTCTAAATAGTCAGTAAAAAGTTAAACCTACTAAACTTATCTTAAGTAGATTTCATAGCATAACATTATTCAGGCAAACTGGAGCGCTATTCGAAGATGTCCATTGTCCACTTTAACTCAATTCTCTTTGATATTTTTTTTACAGATCCCTAGCGAGTAATTGAAATAGGCCATTACGGTTGCCGTGTCAAGAGCTGACATTAAAGGAGACGCTACACGGGCCGATATCGGCAGGACTGCATGCCGGCCGACGCGTAATTCGGCCCGTGTGAATACGTGTCGGAAACACGGCGGCCGGCCAAATCAAGGTTACTCCTTAACCATTTCGCCGCCACAGAAAAAAAATCGAGGTGGCACCCCCACGCCACGCAAGTCTTAAGTCTATTGTTTTTGGGCGTCTTAAGCCTGCATAGTAGTAAAATTGACATTAGCTGTCTTTACTATTGTCCGCCACCGCAGGCCGCGCCAGTGTGTTGCAGGCCTTATGTAGTCGGCGGCAGGTGGGTGGCAACAGCGGCGAACAGCGGCGCTACCACGAACTTCGAAAGTAGAAGTTCGGGTATTTCCATCTCTATCGCACTCCCTTACTCGAGTGACAGGGATGCATATATTACGAACTTCGACTTTCGAAGTTCGTGGTAGCGCCGCAGGAGTTCAAGCCGGCCTATCCCACTGTCATATCAATTTGGCGCGAAACGACGTTTGTCTATGGAAACCTCCTGTGGAGGTTTAGCAAGGGCTGTACATCGGATAGGAGACGCTACACGGGCCGATATCGGCCGGACTGCATGCCGGCCGACGTGTGATTCGGCCCGTGTGGATACGTGTTGGAAGCACGGCCGCCAACCAAATCAAGGTTACTCCATACTAGATTTTCTGTGACTGCTTGGCCGTCCGCCGATATCAACCCGTGTAGCGTCCTTATCGCACACACGTGAGGTTTCATATATACGTTCCGTTTTACGTAGTTACAACATAATTTTGCATAGCACACCGTTATACGAATTTAAATTTTTCAACATCTTGCTGACACGACGAAAGAAATAATCCCATTGCAAAATATGAACTGTTTTGTAAAAACTTAACCTGTATTCAAGATTTTTTTTATTGAACATGGCTTCGCGGCTATTGTATTATTTTATAATCATATTATTATTTCCAAAATTTGATGATCATTTCGATAACAAATAAAGGAGCTAAAATAGTAATCGTTTTGGATGCTCAGTATGTGGTACGTTAACAACCGTATATCAATCTATGAATGTCTATTGCAAAAAAATGACAGCTAATGTCATCACTGAGGCTATGGACCTTCTGTACCTATAGGTACTATTAATTATTCTGTGGTTCAAGTCAGTGGCGGCGAAGGGTTAAAACATGTCGGATTGAGCACCTGAATAAACCCCCTGAGACCCAGAATATTATTGTGTTTTTGATTTATGAACCCTTTTTTGAGGTTTGATAGTTATATAGATTTTTTTGTCGTTTCAGTATTTGGAAGTATACCCTGTGTACCAAAAATTACGATAGCGCATCGCGATTTAAAATATGCATTTGTTAATGTATTTTTTTTTGTTTTGCTCTGAAAATAAAGTACTAAATCTTGAAAGAATTTAGTTAAGCACATTTGTTTCTGGAAACTCGACAAGAATGTTTGGATGCGTATTTGCTTTTGAGAAGACTTATATTCAGACAGCGAATGAAAAAACCATAGAATGCGAACTCGTTACAAATTTCTACCCAAACACGTGCCTAAAACCCGGTATACGCGTGTTCGAACTAAACGGCTGTCTGGCATAGTTTTGACACCCCGCCCCCAAGATGGCAATCGCACCCTTTCTGTAGGGCCATTTTGCTGCGCTGCTTAGACATCTATGGTATGTTCGTTCGCTGTATTCAGATATTTTCGACTCGTTTTCCACTGAGATCTGCGTGTTTTCGACTACCAATAACTAAGTAAATCATCACCAACAAAGGTAGTCGACGCACATTTTGAAATAATTTGTTTTAGTCACTGCTCTAGTATATAAATAAAACTATATGGACTTAATACAATTACCTAAACTAGACAAGCTTCTGCCCGCGACGCCGTCTGCGTGGAACTCGTTTATACCGTAGCTCCATACAAACTTTCACCCCCGCGTTCCACCCCCTTTGGGGTTGATTTCCGGGATAAAAACTATCCTATGTCCTTCCCCTGGGCCCCTGTTCCGTACAAACTTTCACCCCCCATTTCACCTCCTTATGGGATGATGTCTAGGATAAAAAGTAACCTATGTCCTTCTCCGGAATCATTCAAACTATCTGCATACCAAATTTCATCTCATTCGGTTCAGCGGTTTAAGCGTGAAGAGCTGACGGACAGACAGACAGAGACACTTTCGCATTTATAATTATTAGTATGGATATAGTAATATAGTATGTGTATAGAATATAATGTATAGTTTGGATTAGAATAAATAGTGCTTAGAATTTTTATCATTTGCACTTCAAACGCACACATTCCACCTTATTTAACATTTGTATTATATTGTGTTAAAACACTTAAGTTTACGGTTGATACAAAACATACTTATACTATACTTATCGATGTTTTATAACGTTAACCAAATTAATATTATCATATGATAACCAACTTCATGCGAAACATTTAATAGTAAGAGTAATTTTAGATGAAACGCGAATACTTAATCAATATCGGTGAGCTTAGTTTATAGTAAGACTTTTCTTCAGTCGTATACATAACTTATGCTGCATTTCACACAATGCAGTACTATGCAGTAATACTTAATTTTTAATAATTGCAATTCCTAATGATTTATAAAAAAAATAACACTACTACACAATGCAACTGAATTCGAGAGTCAAAACAAAACTATGCAACATCGTATAAATTTAAACAATATATATTTGAATCGGCGTCCCGTGATTTCACCGCATGCATGGTTTCGCCGAATTTTCGTTTCATCGAATTTCGTTACTCAGAAACCGTTAACTTTTTAAACAGCTAAAAGGTCATTCTGTAGAACCCATTAGGTTAGGTTTGTTTTACAACATTCCTGCAAAGTTTACTGATTCCGAAAAAAGTTTTCGATGAAATGAAAATTCGGCGAAACATACATTCGGTGGTATAATTATCGTTATCGGTAAAACAAAGTACAACCATTTTAATCGTTAGACCGCGCGCCTGTTTGGCAAGTATCGTGCAGTCTTTGCAACTCAGGTATGTGTTTCGACAAAATCTAGACAGGTAAATAAACGATTGAATGCCGTACAGAAATCTGAATTTTTACGGCAATAAGAGGACTGTCTGTCTAACTAGGGTTCGTTTTTTTATATCGAATTCGATAATTATTAAACTCATGAAAAAAAATTGTGGTGATACATTTTAAATCTTTTGTTCCTAATTTCCATTAAAATATGCGTTAGAAGTGGTAAGTTACGGGATTGTTATATTTTACACTAGCTTCTGCCCGCGACTCCGTCCGCGTGGAACTCGTTTATATCGTAGCTCCATACAAACTTTCACCCCCCACTTCATCCCATTGGGGGATGATTTCCGGGATAAAAACTATCCTATGTCCTTCCCCAGGACTCAAACTATCTCTATACCAAATTTCATCCAAATCGGTTCAGCGGTTTAAGCGTGAAGAGGTAACAGACAGACAGACAGACAGACAGACAGACACACTTTCGCATTTATAATATTAGTATGGATGGATAAAGCTTAATTTCAGACATGCACTATCAGACTTGAGTGCCTAGTCTTCGTCGCTAAGCTCAATGACGTCATCAGGTCGGCAGGACGGTGACGTCACGAGCGGCGGGAGCTTCGGCGCTGTCTGAAAAAGAAATAGGGGACAATATTACACTTAATACTGTGGTATGGGTACGAGACGACTATATATTTAACTAGCTTCTGCCCGCGACTCCGTCCGCGCGGAACTCGTTTATATCGCAGCTCCATACAAACTTACACCCCCGTCCACCCCCTTAGGGGATGATTTCCGGGATAAAAACTATCCTATGTCCTTCCCCTGGGCCCCTGTTCCGTACAAACTTTCACCCCCCATTTCACCCCCTTATGGGATGATTTCTAGGATAAAAAGTACCCTATGTCCTTCTCCAGGATTCAAACTATCTCTACACCAAATTTCATCCGAATCGGTTCAGCGGTTTAAGGGTGACATGACATCTATCAGCATCGAATCGCATTTTGTAATACAAAATTTCGTTTAATGTATTACAAAATGCGATTCGATGCTGATAGATGTCATTTCACCCTAAGCGTGAAGAGGAGACAGACTCGTGACACAAATATTTGTCATTACCGGGATACCCAGGGCTGTCAAGATCCGCAGGCAGCGTCATGCGTCACTCAGGCTATACCTTCATTAGAGACGTATGTGTTTTTGCCAATAGTCCAGGCAATGAACTGACAACTTGTATGGAAAAAATGACAATTTTGGAAATAATTTATAATAGCTTATTTTTTATGTATAACGGACATATTATCAATTAAATAGTTACCCAGCGACCAAATCCGACAAAATTTCAGACATCGAAAAAATGATAAGTTAACTGGCTTCTAAAAAGTTAGTAAAAATATTAATAAATGTTTTTGTCTTTATTTTGGTTAATTTACATTTGCTCTATAATATTCAAGATAAATCGTACAAAAAAAGATAATGCATGCTTCATTTAAATCTACATAATTACTTCCGGGTGGAAAGTTTGTCGGATTCTTGACTAAATTATCTTAGAATAACATTTTCAAATGAAATCAACAAAAAAAACGCTATTATAAATTAATGTTTTTCAAAACCGTATTTTGCCTGGAGTACAATTTCTATCCAGAAGAATTTAGTAAACAAAGTGAAAGAGAAAATGTACCCTCCTCTTTTTAATGTTCACTGTGCGAAGAAACCGACGACACACAGTCGCGCGAGTCCTTCAGCGTTTTCAGGCAAAAAGTACCTATTTTTTACCATTTACAATATTTTTGAATAAACATAATACGTGTACAAGTGATAAATAATACAGAAGAAAATAAAAGTTCTGTGCAATTTTTAGCTGTCTACATATTTCTAGATTCAATTCAAAAATATAAAAAAAGCCCTTTCCATCCACGAGATTTGAACCCGATACAGTAGTACCGTAAAACGGGGTGAGTAGGGACAAAACTGACATTCAAACCTCGATATCATTTTATTTTTACATATGCAAACTGAATGTTGTTTAAAATAAGTGTTCCGGACGTTTGTATTTTGTTTTTTTTTTATGATTTTGGGTAGTTCCATTTCATAACTTTAACGATAAACACGAAATCCCACCTCACCCCGTAGTCCCTCGTAGTTGGTGATTTTGAAAGATTATTGGATCGATTTTTTTTATTATGATTATTACTATAGCTCCATTTTAAATTGGAATACATTATTTAGGTAGCAGAAGCCTTAAAATCCCATCTTACCCCTTTCATCCCTTCTCTCCCCATTCATAACCCAACTCTCCTCGCGATCCCTACTCACCCCATTTTACGGTACACAAATTGTTGTACTCGACATTCATCCAGCCTTTGGAAACTCATAGAATGAAAAAATGTACGGGGACGAAGTCCCATTGCAGCCAACCAAACAAAACACAGAATACATGGACCTAATATATACTCTAATACAGAATATAATATATTGGCAATATTTTCTTTACGTTGGTAGTAGACAAAACAGAATCTTAATAGTACATTACTTACCAAGGGCTGTAAAAGAAAGAAAGCCCGAAATCGCAGGTATTTGTGACCCGAGCCGCAGGCGAGGGTTGTAAATATGCGACAGAGGGCTTTCTTTTTTACTGCCCGTGGTGAGTACACAATTTTACGTCTTCGCCTGGCTACAATGCGAGTTTTACGCGCAGCGTGCGGCAAAACTTACATTATGGCCAGCAGTGACGTAAAACAATGTATGAAGTTCCGCCTCTTAAAACGTAGTGGTTATATTCTCATTGCATTCATCCACCATCCTCGGGACCACGAGAACGTTACCTAGGATGTCGAAAACTGTAACTGCTTAGTATAACACATTTTTTTTTTTTGCGCATGTGTGTATGCGATTCTAGGAGCACCCAAGCCCATGACAAAAAGACCGGCACGTTTCGTTTTGATATAATTCGGTGTTTTAACCCTTTAGTTTCATTTCGTCCCTATTCCCATCCCGACAACATCCCAGCTCGCCCAAAATCCCATTTCGTTTACATTCGATTCCCGACGTGACGAGTTGGGATAGTGGACGAGTTGAGACAGCGACGAGTAGGGAAAGCGGGTAAGATTCAAAACTGGACAAAATGGGATTTTTGGGCGAGCTGGGATGCTGCCAAAATGGGAATAGGGACGAAATGAACCTAAAGGGTTTTAACATTTATTCGTTCAAGGAAAAATCTACGATCTCAATCCAGTTCATTTTCAAGCCTTTTTAGCCATACACTAAAATATTGGCGCCACCGTCTATGCACAAGTGGTGCATTAGTAATTTAGTATGATTGGGGAAACAGCACAGATGCAAAAGACCTATTTATACTTCTAAAGAAATGTATACGAATAATTGCTAATATAAGAAGCCCAGAAACTTGTTCACCCCACTTTAAATCAAAATCCTAACTATGACCTCCATATATACAAATACAAATATATTTATTTTCCACATGAAACTTTTTTTTTTTTTTTAAATAGCTTAAATTGTGTCCCACTGCTGGGCAAAAGCCTCCCCTTTTTTCCGCCACTCGTCTCGCTCCTGTGCTACTGTTCGCCAATCTGTGCAAAACGTATCAAGGTCGTCCCGCCATCTCCTTTTCGGTCTGCCTCTACTTCGGAAGCCATCTTGTGGAAGCCATTCGGCGGCTAATTTGGCCCATCGCTCCGCGTGCATCCGGCAGACAAGTCCAGCCCAGTCCCACTTTAGCTTCGCGGTCTTAGCACCCACATCCACGATGCCAGTTTTGGCACGCAGCTCCGTGTTCCTCATGAAACCTTAGTAATTAAATTTAAATTAACTATAGACTGTATACAACAGCTTCTTAGAGCAAACAATAGCCCTCACACTAGGTCGAGCCTGTCTCCTGAGGACTTTGGGGCATCAAACATCTGGGGGCACGGGAGTGCCCCCGCCAAGACGAGCCAAGCGAAGCGCAAGGGCACTACCTACCTTTTCTCGAAGCGCTTCGTCGTATTTTTGAACCTTCTTAACTTGGGTTCGGATTATACCAGATAAACAAAATTTTCGGGATATGATGTCAGTGGTTGACTTATTAAAACTATAAAGTTTCAATTGCATAGCTCTTATACTTTAGATTTTATTGATATCTAAAATACCCCGATTTCGTCACTGACTCACTGATGATCATCAATATTCTTAAGGTTCTTCCTGAAGTCCTAGAAAGCTGAAATTTGGTATGTAAGCTAGAAATAGTATACAAACAAAGAAAAAATCTTAAAACTTGAAACTTTTACCCCCCCAACCCCTTAAACTAGGGGGTGAAAGTTTGTATGAGAATTCCGCAAATTTTGATGCTAGAGGTCTTAAAATTGATATAGGGGGTCCTTGTTATCCTTGTTATAAATAATAAGATATGTATTTCAGGATTTTTAGTAAATCACCGTCCACTCTTTAAATTAGGGGATGGAAGTTTGTATGGGTTTTCCCATCCACTTCTTTAGAAATTACCTTACAATAAGGAATGAGATCCCACCAAAAACATTACATGTAAAGTGATGCCAAGACTCCATAGCTCATACAGCTTTCAGCGTGAAAAAGATATCAGATCGCAATTAGCGCCAAGCTTCCTATACTCCACACGGCGTAACTCTGCCACTACCAGCCACGCTCTACAAATTCTATATCTCACATCGCATGTCGCATTTACTATGACGTCACGTTACAGCCATAATACCTACATAATAAGAGGTGGACGTCTTTCGGCTGATATGATGATGATGATGAAGAGGTATTCAGTAAATAAGAAACGTAGGTACACATTTATGTACCTGCCAGTATTAATTGACTTTGGGTTTATGAATAGTTATATTGCACCATTTCGATTCATTCAGGTCCCGATAGCAAGTTGTAGTGTTTTGGACGTTACGAAATAAATAGACTGATCTGGGGGCACGGGAGTGCCCCCGCCAAGACGAGCCAAGCGAAGCGCAAGGGCACTACCTACCTTTTCTCGAAGCGCTTCGTCGTATTTTTGAACCTTCTTAACTTGGGTTCGGATTATACCAGATAAACAAAATTTTCGGGATATGATGTCAGTGGTTGACTTATTAAAACTATAAAGTTTCAATTGCATAGCTCTTATACTTTAGATTTTATTGATATCTAAAATACCCCGATTTCGTCACTGACTCACTGATGATCATCAATATTCTTAAGGTTCTTCCTGAAGTCCTAGAAAGCTGAAATTTGGTATGTAAGCTAGAAATAGTATACAAACAACGAAAAAATCTTAAAACTTGAAACTTTTAACGCCCCCCAACCCCTTAACCTAGTTTAAGGTTCTGGGTGAAAGTTTGTATGAGACTTCCGCAAATTTTGATGCTAGAGGTCTGAAAATTGATATAGGGGGTCCTTGTTATCCTTGTTATAAATAACAAGATATGTATTTCAAGATTTTTAGTAAATCACCCCCCACTCTTTAAATTAGGGGATGGAAGTTTGTATGGGTTTTCCCATTCACTTCTTGAGAAATTACCTTACAAAAAGGAATGAGATCCCACCAAAAACATTACATGTAAAGTGATGCCAAGACTCCATAGCTCATACACTTTCAGCGTGAAAAAGATATCAGATCGCAATTAGCGCCAAGCTTCCTACTCCACACGGCGTAACTACCACTACCAGCCACGCTCTACAAATTCTACATCTTGGCTAAAAAGTATAGACCCGTCACTTATTAATATCATCATAAATTCATTCGGCGTGAAAGTCTATGCGGCGACCGGGATGTGCCCAACAAAGCTGTACTTTTTAGCCAAGATGTAGAATTTGTAGAGCGTGGCTGGTAGTGGTAGAGTTACGCCGTGTGGAGTAGGAAGCTTGGCGCTAATTGCGATCTGATATCTTTTTCACGCTGAAAGTGTATGAGCTATGGAGTCTTGGCATCACTTTACATGTAATGTTTTTGGTGGGATAAGATTTACCAACAAGATGCGCAGGATACAGATCTGATCATTATTGAGGCGTGCAGTGATATAATATATGCTACCTATATCAAAGATTCTTAAACACAAATAACTATACTTAACTTATTTGTACAGATATGCTCCGGGTTTGTGTATGGGTGTATGTGTATTTTGGTGTGTGTGAGAGAGTGTATCCTGTGTATGAGGTGCGTTATTACAAGGGTTTTAGTATGTCTTCGGTGGCCTTGTAGGAAAGAGAGATTAACCATTTCTTAAGGTTTGAATGTGAAAGCTTTTAATATTTGGTTGTAAATGTATGGATGTAGAAATTGTGGGAAGCGTCGCGAGTAAGATGTTTTTGTCAAAGCTTGTGGAACACGAAAAATCCTTTTGCATTGCAACGCTGCGTATGTGGGGGAGTTGAGAGTGAGTTTATGCATCATCATGGCGACCCTACAGACAAATAATTGTCGAACTGACAAATTGAACAAATTCCCTCGCTCTCAACACAACGCATCCTCGGGAGCTCTGGCGACGTTGCTCACCTCCAGGAACACAACACTACTACAGAGCGAGTAGTAGTGTTATTATGGCTGTGGTCTTCTGCAAGGCGGAGGTGCTTCCCCAGTTGGGCTGCTCCACATTCGAGCGGGATGACATTTCGCTGTGCCCTACCTCACCTGATATACAATACCCCAGAATATACTGACATAAGGCAATGTACACTTCACGCAGGACTCGGTTATCAGCGGAGCCCCGAAGTAGGCGCATAACATAAATCATTTTTCTCAAACTTGCAATGAAATGTTGACGTGACTTACTTCAAATTAGGTTCGGAAATACTACGTAACCGGTGCGATGAGTGAAGATGATATGTAAAGGAATTTTCTCAAAAATGGCCCGCAAAGTGAACATAACTCGCTACATATTGGAAGGTAAAGTGTATAGTTTAAGGTCAGATCTAAATTAAAAAATAAAAAAACATTGCAGGCCGCCTGGCATTCCAGGCGGCCTGCAACTCGCAACTCGCAACTCGCAAGCTCGTCCGTTTAAACAAATACTCAGCCTGCAATTGCCTCCTTCCCGGCCACGACAATAATGTACTATTCATACAGCCTTACACACCTAGGCCTGTAAAGCAACCTTCTTTTGTTTTTAAACGGAGGGAGGGGGCGCGGGTCAGCTGGCGGCGCGGCGGCGGCGGTGCACGAACAAACGTATTATTTATAAAACAAATTGACTACTTTCAATTTTTATTTCATTGCAGTTTGAGAAAAGCACTATACAAAACTCAGCGAGAAACGGGGTTGCCGCCCGCGTATCCCTCTTGGCCTGCAACCCTTCAACCCTTCGTTTCCTGGCCTCTATAGTAATGTACTATTTCTTACTCGCTGTGAAAGTGAACCTATGTGATACCCATAATATTGAAATGTGCAAATTTGTAAGAAAACATCCACAACTATACAAATCCATTAGAGATCAACCAAGGCGTTACGAATCCAGGTTTACAAACAACCTAGTTACAGTATCGGGATCCAAACTAAAATTAGATACCTCTAGTCCACACGCGATGTCAGTAAAAATCCATACTAATATTATAAATGCGAAAGTGTATGTGTTTGTTTGTTTGTATGTTTGTCCGTCTTTCACGGCAAAACGGAGCGACGAATTGACGTGATTTTTTAAGTGGAGATAGTTGAAGGGATGGAGAGTAACATAGGATAGTTTTTATCCCCGTAATCATCCCCTAAGGGGGTGAAATGGGGGGGTAAAAGTTTGTATGGAGCTGCGATATAAACGAACTCCACGCGGACGGAGTCGCGGGCAGAAGCTAGTTTATAATAAAATCGACGACAGTATAAAAGAGGAAAAAAGCGAGAGAATGTTTACCAACCGATAAAAAAAAATCCTACTCGAAAAATGTTACTACACCTTGGATGGCTTTCTTTTAGCTAAACTTGTACAGTTCTTATGTAATAAATTCATTGAGTTTTAAGATTGTAATAATTGTAAGTTTCTGCTGCGCCCCATCGGGGTATCATGTAAATGTTGTATAACTTGTATGTGATGGCATGAATCCATACTAATATTATAAATGCGAAAGTGTGTGTGTTTGTTTGTTTGTCCGTCTTTCACGGCAAAACGGAGGAACGAATTTACGTGATTTTTTAAGTGGAGATAGTTGAAGGGATGGAGAGTGACATAGTCTACTTTTTGTTTCTTTCTAACCCCCCACTTCCGTAAAATGGGGGGTGAAAGTTTGTATGGAGGTACGATATAAACGAGTTCCACGCGGACGGAGTCGCGGGCCGAAGCTAGTAAACAATACGAATATGAGAATATTCAGTTTACTGGAACTGACGCCACATTGCAGTTATAAAATGAGCTATTGGAGCTTCCCTGCACGCGACCGATCATCGGCGTCATAGACAGAATTAAAGCTCTTGTTAAGAGCTTTCAAATTATATATGTCTCAACTGTATACACTCGGGGTACACCCGCTCATACTAATTTGCCATTCTCCTTTGTAATAACTACTACTTAGAAAAGTTGAAAGATCCCCGACATTTTCATTTCAAAGTCCAATATCGTTCGAGAAATAGGACCCGGAAATAAATATCCTAACGGCTTTCCGGGCCCTATTTCTCGAACGAAAAAAAAAAAAGCACTGCGTACAGTTACTGTTACAGATAGTTTGCCTTCATTTAATTTTCAACTGTCATTATTCCAGGAATAATCTTAATAGCGTGTTTCAGGATTACTCCTATACGTAACAGCCGACATCTAGTGGCCTACTTGGCTAAACTAGAAAATCTTAGGTAAACAAACTGAGGTGACAGTTGGACAATAGGCATGATGCCTCATGTTCAAATTGATAACGTAGTGATGCTAAATGGATAGTAAACCATCAAATTATCGTAATAAAGTATAAATTATAAAATATAATTAAAATCATAAAAAGATATGAACTTAAAAGTTTAGAAAAAATATGCATTTTTTTTATTGTCCAAGAGTAAATTAAAAGCTACCAATAGAATCCTTACGCTTTTCTAGAAACAAAATTGTATGACAACTATGTACTTAAACGCAGTATTTCGCGACCGAAACAACAATTTACCTGATTTTCCATACTACGATTAGAACAAATACAAATGTGACGTCACACTTGTATAGACACACAGTATGAAGCGTTTCGCGCTGCCTCCAGCGAGGTCAATCTTTATCTCAAGTTTTTAGGTAATCTTTAATTGTAGTTGCTCCCATACAAACATTTGTCCCTCTCCAAAAACTGGTTCTAAAGACGTCACAAAAAAATCTTAGTCATCATCCCTATTACACCATGGTTCACCGACCATACAAAACGTTTTTTGACATTCGCAGATTAACGGCGTGATATATTAAGAAACTTATGTAACAATCCTGATAACTAACTGTTCGAATACCTTAGCAATTGTGGACAGAATCGAAATAGGTCGATAATTAGACACCAAATTACGTTTGCCGTTCTTGTGTACTGGGACTGTTCTGGCTTCCTTCCATTTTTCGGGGAATACACCTGTTCATAAGGACCAATACGGGTGTAGACTCCGAAATTATTATTACTCCAAAAGAAAGAAGGCAAAAAAATATGCCTAGTGACGAAAATCCCATTCAGATATCTCAAAGAATTACGAAGCTACAACCGTTTTAATCAACAGTGTGTGACGTCACATTACAGGATGCTGCCGGGGGGCCGCGTCGACGGCGGCGCCGACCACGATGCCGCGGGGCTTTAGTGACGTCACAATCTTCAAGCGTCATCGTTTCATATGAAGTTGCGTTTTGCAAAAAAGGAACAGAACATACCCCTTTTTAAGACTTTGGACACTTATCATTTCGTGATTATTTAACCTTTTGCGTTGATGTTTTTGTCCATTTGACTACATTTTTAAACCTTTTTCGAGAAAATATGACATTATGAATTATTTTATTCAGTGCCTACACCTCGATTGTTAGGTTAGAGAAAGGGATTTGGCACAGCTCTTGAGAAATATAGGTGGTATGTTATTAGGACCATTACCTTTTGCAGTATCAAGTTTTTTTAAGCGGTTTTCGACTTCGCCCTGCGAGAGTGTAATGTCTGCCATTTATTAAGGTTTATTAACTGATGAGAAACGCCTAGCAAACAAGTTACAAATATCCCGGCTATTATTTGCTTTGATGTCATTTAACATCATAGTAGGTAGGGTACGAGGAACTATTTTTGTGATATCAGTACGAGACATGGGGAAAAATTAACCCGTTAATACTTGCGCCGGAAGTACTTGGCAGACGTCGTCCAAGTTTCGAACTAGGTTATGATGTGATACATGATGATGTTGTCATGAGACGTAGGTGTATTGGGAGTGGGCTTACCGACTATAAAGACTCACTCGTCGCTCAGCGGGCCGTGTCTCGCGAGGCCGCTTCGCCGGCCTCGGCTCGGATTCCGAAGGCTCGAGACAGTCGAGCGCCTCCGCGACTGTGTCCCTGCGAGGCTAGCACAACAGCCGCCGCGATGCGAGACGAGAAAATCTACCCTCCTCTTTCTAATGTTCACAGTGCAGAAACAGAAGATACTCAATCTGTCAGTCACCAATCAGTTTACGTGGTACTTAACTTTGACGAGATATTATTTTGACCCCGGGGCACTTTACAATAAAGCCCCGCCTAGTAACCTAGTGCCTAGATTCTGCCAGTATCTTAACGTAGACGTACGCATTAAGGGTTTCTAGAACAGGTGGTAGAGACTCACTCGTCGCTCAGCGGGCCGTGTCTCGCGAGGCCGCTTCCCCGGCCTCGGCTCGGATTCCGAAGGCTCGAGACAGTCGAGCGCCTCCGCGACTGTGTCCCTGCGAGGCTAGCACAACAGCCGCCGCGATGCGAGACGAGAAAATCTACCCTCCTCTTTCAGTGCAGAAACAGGAGACAATCGTGCGAGGCCCTCAGAGCGTTTACGTGGTACTTACCTTTGACGAGATATTATTTTGACCCCGGGCAATTTACAATTAAATAGGGCTCCGCCTAGTAACCTAGTGCCTAGATTCTGCCAGTATCTTAACGTAGACATACGCATTAAGAGGAAACACTAAGGGCGAGATAATTGAGAAATAGGTATTTGTAAAATGTATGTATTGCTGTCGCGCTAACCTCAAGCCTCCCTCCGCAATAGTGACAACTGCAGCTTGGACCGAAAATACCTATTAAAAGTACATAAAATAAACGTATCGTAGTTCCCTGATATCTTCACCAAAACATGACCTATTTAACTATTTTTTTTTAATAAAAACCAAAGGAAGGCTTTGGCCGTGTTCCTATGTTTTCCTTTTTTTTAAATAGTCTAGTCAAGTTTTCTGGATGTTTGAACACAGCGGCAAAACCTTGCATTTTTCTTAGGTTTTTGAAGGTTAATATCTCTTTTAAGAATAAATTTATGAAAAAAAGGAAAACATAGGAACATGTCAATACGAGGGTCAAACTGAAAGTTCTTAGAAAATCAAAAACTGAGCAATCAAGCAACTTATTACTTTTATTATATCTTTTCAAAATAGCCTCCCTTCACATCAATACATCGCTGCATTCGATAGAACCACTGAGAAAAGCACTTTGCCCACTCGTCCTTAGGGGTCTCTTCGACGGCCTTTTGAAACGCAGCCACTGCTTCGTCGGCGTCCATAAAACGTTTTCCTCGAAGTTTTTCTTTAATTTTTGGGAATAAATAAAAATCACAAGGTGCACGGTCGGGGCTATAAGGTGGGTGACCCAGTAATTCCACGTTTGCCGTCGCCAAATAGTCGATCGTTTGCTTGGCGGTGTGCGATGAGGCGTTGTCGTGGTGAAGCAGGATCCTACTGCGAGGCCGTTTTTCTCGAACTTTTTCCAAGACAAGTGGTAAACAATTGTTAGTGTACCACTTCGCAGTAACTGTTTTTTGATCCTCTAAAATAATTGTTGCGTAATGACCAGTCCTTCCGAAGAACGAGGCCACCATCTTTTTTCCCACACTTCGACCTCTCTTCACTTTAGTAGGCAACTTCTCGGAAGGAAACACCCACTCAGCAGACTGTCTTTTAGTTTCAGGATCATAACAATAAATCCAGCTTTCGTCACCCGTAACTAATTCGAACACAGCATTTGAGTCACCTCCGTTGAATCTTTGACCCATTTCACGGCACCAATCAACACGACGGACTTTTTGGGCTTCTGTCAAATTATGAGGTATCCACCGGGCACAAAGCTTCCTCACCGCTAAATGTTCATGGAGGATTTTGTGGACTTGACTCATACCAATGGCTAAGCTTGTACGAATCTGCTGATAGGTTACTCTTTTGTCAGTCTCTATCATACGCCGCACAACACTGATGTTATCTTCAGTAGTCGCCGTAGAAGGCCGGCCCTCACGCAGATCATCAGTGAGATTAGTGCGGCCACGTTTAAATTCATTAAACCAGTTGTAAATAGTAGCACGAGATGGGGCTTCATCGTGAAAGGCCAATCGAAGTCTATCATAACTTTCTTGTTGACTTAAATTACATCGAAAGTCGTAAAAAATCATTGCTCGAAAATTTTCTCGCGTTAAATTCATGCTCACGTAGTACACACAATTTTCAATTTGCCGCCAAATCTTAAAACAAATGACAATCGAGTGGAATTCGTACACAAAAATATTAAGAAAGAGTTCCATTTTCAAATTTTGAACTTATTTTTTTATTATATTTATTACAAGTGGCCAGTTCTAAAGACTTTCAGTGTCGCCCTCGTAGTAGCCATAGATTTATGGAAAAAAAAATGCTCTACTGCCATTATCCAGCGAGAAAACAGGGGACTGCGTTTGTATGGAATAACGGCCCTTGTGTTTCCTCTTAAGGGTTTCTAGAACAGGGTGGTAAAGACTCACTCGTTGCTCAGCGGGCCGTGTCTCGCGAGGCCGCTTCGCCGGCCTCGGCTCTGACTCCGAAGGCTCGAGGCAGTCGAGCGCCTCGTCGACTGTGTTCTTGATCTCCGGCATGCTTGCTCGTCTGTCTGCGTCCGCTACCGGTGTCTGAAGAATAATGACTATACGGACACCGCAGCCTATAGACGCATGCAACTCCAAAGGAGTAAAATGGGCGTTGCCGACCCTTGATATGTTTGAGGATTCGCCGTGTTGACAGCTGAAGGAACAAATTCCTTCGCTCTCAACACAACGCATCCTCGGGAGCTCTGGCGACCTTGCTCACCTCCAGGAACACAACACTTCTACAGAGCAAGTAGTAGAGAATTAAGGGGCTCCCATACGCCAATGACCTTCGATCTGAATCCTTTAGTTTTCTAATGTTTTTTGTAGCTTATTATATTAACAACAACGACTTTAAGCAATATAGTATCCCATATTTACTTAAGTTCATTCCGTTCCGTTCATCCGAGGCACACAGGCATCAAAATTAAACTACTTTAGGCCAAAAAACTGGTTTTCTGGCCATAACTTTAGTGTTAATTGGTTGAAAATGAAAACCCTAGACCAGTTTTTAGAGACGTCACAGACGGGTGTGTAATGATCGGTATAAAAACAAATAATATAACTTCATTTGATATAACAATTTTTGATATAATTTCAAAGGGTAGAATCATTCATTGTGTATAATAAACGTTCGGTATAATATCAAAATATATATTTTTATTTAGTATAACCATCATTCGGTATAACGCTTATTTCTTATTACCATCATAGAGTATAATTCTTATTTGATACACATCTCATATTGTATAGTTATAAAGCGGTATAATTTTATTAAAACTATCGTACACTTTATGTAAAAATATATATCTTTTTATGTGTGAATTTCGTTTCTTTTACCTAAGCTAAACTACTTTTTTCCGTTCTAACCTAACGTAAACCTCACCCAACCGCCAGCGTTTCGACGTCACCCCGCTTCGCGGGGTGCCTATTTCCGCTCTAAGGGACACAAGTGAACCCTAACCTAACCCACCAATAGTACAACTTTAAGTACATAATTGAGGAATTCCATAAGTCTTCATCATCAGTTCCACTCCACCAAATTTATGATTTCCGGATGTAAATACACGAGATATAATAGAAAATACCGAAATCACTACACGCGTGCCTAATATAATTGAGGAGTTCTCTCAATTCCTCATGGATCCCATCATCCAACTAAATTAAAAAAAAATGGGACCCACCTGGATGCTTACAAACAAAAAAAAAATTCGAATCAGCTCATCAATGACGGAGTTCTGAGGTAACAAACATTGAAAAAAAATAAAAAAAAAATACAACCGAATTGAGAACCTGTTCCTTTTTTTTAAGTCGGTTAAAATGAAAATATGGGCCACAATTATGGTGATCTTTATGAAAATTATATTATAAGTAATACATATTTTTTGCAGCTATTAGACTTAAACACCAGCTTGAAAGTGGTATTCTGAAGGATGCGGGACATTATTAATTAGCCACTTATCAATTCGTTTATTATTATTAGCTTTCTTTCTGACAGGAATCTACATTTTAGAGGTAAGCTTGTTTGTACAAAAACAACCTAATTATTTTACATCATCTACGAAGGGTAATCTCAGTAATCTGAGAGCACATTATCCCTAAAAGGGCTAGGCAGAGCTCATGAAACTTGTGCCCAGTGCCACTGTTAGCATAAATGTGGGTATAAAAGATCGACAAAATGTGATATCGCAGTGATAGGTTGCTAAGCCATCGTCCACAACACACTTCAACCATGTTCCCTTAGTCGACTCATACGACACCCACGGGAATAAAGGGGGTGGTGCTATTCTAACCCGACACCACACGGGTAATATAATATGATATTAGATTACCGAAAATTAGTACTTCTATATCCAAAAATAGCACATTTATAATGGCAATCCGTGTATTTAATCACCTCCCACCCGACATAAAAGCTTTGGAGGGCAACTGGTTTAAAGTAAATCTAAAAACCCGACCAAGTGCAAGTCGAACTCGCGCACGAAGGGTTCCGCACCATTATCTATAAAAACAGTAAAAAAAAAGTTTGTTGTTTTGGGAGGCTCCCTTAAATATTTATTTTATTTTGTTTTTAGTATTTGTTGTTATAGCGGCAACCGAAATACATAATTTGTGAAAATTTCAACTGTCTAGCTATCGCGGTTCTTGAGATACAGCCTGAAAAAAAAACGTTTGTTGTATGGGGGCCCCCCTTCAATATTTATTTTATTTTGTTTTTAGTATTTGTTGTTATAGCGGCATCATAAATACATAATCTGTGAAAAATTCAACTGTCTAGCTATCGCGGTTCTTCAGATACAGCCTGGTGACAGACAGACAGACGGACAGCGAAGTCTTAGTAATAGGGGACTTTTTACCCTTTGGGTACGGAACCCTAAAAATTGGCTCATACATATAGCATTTTATAATTTGAACGAGTTTTATGCGTGTTAAGTATTTTGTCTCGTCTATTACCGCTACTGCGGCTAGTTTAGAAACCAAAAAACCTTTTATAAATTAAATTAAGTAACTGTTGGAACTATTTTGTCATTACTACGGACAGTTTGCAATAAAATAAACAATTCTTATTCTTATTCTTTATGTCCAATAATCAACAATAAAATATTAAAAGAATGTAAGTAGCCCTTATTTTATTTTGAGCAGTACAGTTACTTTTGATGCCGACTGTAGAATATACTGCTCAAAACGAAATAAGGGCTAAGTAAACGCGTAACATTTGTATATATCTACACTAATATTATAAAGAGGAAAGATTTGATTGTTTGTTTGTGTTAAATAGGCTCCGAAACTACTGGACCGATTTGAATAATCATTTTACCATTAGAAGCCGACATTATTCCTGATGAACATTGGCTACTTTTTAAAAAGCGCGCGGGAAAATGCTTCATTCTAACGGGAAAACGGGTAATCCTTACGAAGCCGGGCCGGGCAGCTAGTATTATATATACAAATATTACTCGTTTACTACTTATATTCCGACCGACCTGTCATTTTGGCACTCTTTGGGGGAGGCCTATGTCCAGCAGTGGACGTATTTCGGCTGATTTATTTATTTGGTTTAAACGAAATTACACAGCATTACAGTATATACTAATGCACTGCGAAATTACAGAATGTACACATAAAAACAATCTTATTAACTAGCTGAGGATGGACGGTCATCCAATGCCTCACAAAGGTTTTTGCATTTGTCACAAATTAGCCTCCAACTACTTGCAAAAACATCGCAGTCAGGAGCCGACTTGAGAAGTGCGTTGATGTAGTGCAAAGCGCGAACCCGTGGAGATTGCCTGTGTGCCACAGTGCGCGCTTTAGGTGCTGCAAGTAAGTCGCAATGACGAGGTCTAAAATTAAACTTTGCCTGAGACAGAGAAGGGACGCGGAGGTGCAACAGCTGCGAGACCAGCTGAGGGCAGTCTGAATCCCCCCGTAATATTCTGCACGCCCCGGTCATGAGTGCATAATTACGCCTCACTTCCAGGGAGTTAAAACCCAGAGTTCCAAGCAAATATTTTGTCGGGTAAAGGAAGGGATAGTACCCATAGATTTTTTTAAATAAAAATCTCAGGAACGTCTTTTGTATTTTCTCCAGAAGCAAGGCGTAAGTGACCTCATGGGGATTCCACACTATAGACGCTGCCTCCAGTTTACTCCTAACTAAAGCGGTAAATAAAATCTTGATGACAAACGCGTTGTCAAAATCGCGTGCGTTGCGGATAACAAAGCCCAATCTCCGATAGCAGTCGGTAGCTAGGTTACTCATATGAGCATGAAAATTGAGGTGCGAATCAAATATGATACCTAGGTCTTTAATACAGTCAACGCGGTTTATTAATTCCGTCCCTTACATGTAATTACCACATAGGGGACGGCGAGATCGGCTGATATGATGATGATGATGACTACTTATATTAGTATATTCTTCCCGTGGTCGTAAAAGTCGACTAAGGGAGCAGGGTTGAAGTGTGTTGTGGGCGATGGGCTATCAACCTATCACTGCAATATCACATTTTGTCGATCTTGTATACCCACATGTAATACTTACATGTATGCTAAAAGTGGCGCTGGAACATAAGTTTCTACTCTGGCTACCCCTTTTGGGAATAAAGGCGTAAATGCATGTATGTATGTACAGTAGTACCACAAATAAGTCCACGCCGACGAGTGCTGACAAGTACCAAATGAAATCGAACGTATGAACATTTCAATAAAGACCTTGTTGCACTATACGTAAGGTCAAATATGCAATGACGGGTGAACTCGTGCTTTCCCGCCAGAGATAATGGCGGGCGCCGGAGATGCCGGTGTCGCGCGCAAAATTTCGGCCAATGGGCGTTTAAGATTTTACCCGCGCAAACGCGCTGCGTTATGATTGGTTTAAATGCTTTCTGCGCAGGTACAGTCGAGGAAATTGAATGTTTAGCACTTTTGAACCTTAATGTCATTCCAATAGAGTTGACATGTGCCAAACCTTCATTTTCCTCGACCGTACATCGTTGTATTTGTGGTACTACTGTATGTATTAGTATAGGATAACACGCTTTGATGCGGCGTACCTCGTTCTGGGGCTCGGAGTCGGGCAGCCTGTAGAGCTGTTTCGCGAGCGACACGAGCGCGCCGGACACGTCCTCGTCGCCGGACAGCGTGACGCGGGACATGTCTTCCTTCCCCTGACATTAGAAAGAAAGAAAGAAAAATATATTTATTGCCTTGAAATAAAAAAAACAGTTAACACATATTTTTGAAGTGAAAACTTCTTTAGCGGCGCTGTGCACTTTTTGTGATGGGGAAAAAATGTTAAACTCGCCACTTTTTTTGTTAACATGAAATATTTGGAAAAAAAAACATAAAAACTACATAATAAATATGTTAAACAATAACCATTATATAAGGCCAAAGGAGCGCATTCAGCAACTGCTGGCGGCACATAAATGTACCACCAGCTCTGATTTTCAATGTCCTCGGTCCAAGATGTTTGCCGAGAAAGAAGAATAGAATTCGGTGAGGTAGGGCACAGCGAAATGTCATCCCGCTCGAATTTGGAGCAGCCCAACCGGGGAAGTACCTCCGCCTTGCAGAAGACCACAGCCATAATAACACTACTACTTGCTCTGTAGTAGTGTTGTGTTCCTGGAGGTGAGCAAGGTCGCCAGAGCTCCCGAGGATGCGTTGTGTTGAGAGCGAGGGAATTTGTTCCTTCAGCTTTCAACACGGCGAATCCTCAAACATATCAAAAGTCGGCAACGCCCATGTTACTACTTTGGAGTTGCATGCGTCTATAGGATCAGGCGGGCCGTAAGCTTGTTTGCCACCGTCGTATAAAAAAAATAAAAAAAAAGAATAAGCGGGTAACAAACAAAACTTACTTGAAAATAGTACTTACAATCCTATATACAGTGTGTTTTGTATGTGTGCGTGTGTGGGTGTGTGTGTGCGCGCGCGCTTATGCATGTGGTGCGCGTGATATATGAAATAAGTGACTCGAAATTTACATTATACAACAGAGTGAACGTAATAGGGATGATGACTTGGATTTTTTTGTGACGTCATTCGAACCAGTTTTTGGAGAGGAAAAAATGTTTGTATGGGAGCAACTACAATTAAAGAACATAAATACCTAAAAACTTGAGATAAAGATTGACCTCGCTGGCGGCAGCGCGAAACGCTTCATACTGTGTACAAGTGTGACGTCACATTTGTATATTTGTACTAATCGTAGTATGGAAAATCAGGTAAATTGTTGTTTCGGTCGCGAAATAGGGTTTAAGTACATAGTTGTCATACAATTTTGTTTCTAGAAAAGCGTAAGGATTCTATTGGTAACTTCTAATTTACTCTTGGACAATAAAAAAAAATGCATATTTTTTCTAAACTTTCAAGGTTCATATCTTTTTATGATTTTAGTTATATTTTATAATTTGTACTTTTTTACGATAATTTGATGGTTTACTATCCATTTAGCATCACTACGTGATCAATTTGAACATGAGGACGCATGCCTATTATCATCCGATGTTGACTCGCTCCGTTCCAGGGCATATGGTGTGTCGGTCATAACCCATAATAGTACATTACGTACCTAGGGCGGTGAATTCGTGAATGCCCCATCGCAAGTGTTTGTCCATAAATATGCGATCTGGGGCTTTACGAATTACCGCCCGTGACGATTACTGTTAGTTAACCACTGACAGATAGTTTGCCTTCATTTAATTTTCAATTTTAATGTCATACAAATAAAGCAATTTTCAGAATACTGTTACCCACGTCTACCGATTTAGAAATAACTACTTAATTTTTATGAGGTTAAAGTTGAAAATTAAATAAAGGCAAACTATCTGTCAGTGGTAAACCCCAAATAATTCTACTGTACACAATTTAACGTCTTCTCTTGGGTGTGAAGTGAGATTTGCCGCCCAGAGTGACGTAATAATGCGTTACTTACTTAACCCTTTCAGACAGGAAAAACAAGGCCCTGCTAATGCAAAATGAAGTACATTGACATATGTTTTTATTTGACAATTATTGTTAAAAACCCGCACAATTGACAACATTTCATATTTTTGAGCCCTAAATTTTATTGGTTCTGTGTATTTGGTTTAAAAAGACAAATACGCTGATATTTTATTTATTTCTCTAGGGTTCGTATTTAATTTGTTATTAATTTTTCAATATTTACTTATTCTAAAAGGGCGTAACTCCAATTCTACGCAGGAATAGCCTTTACCTTAGTCTTACCACGATCGAAAAAAAAGTGATACGACATTGACAATGACATCTGACTTTGCCATTGTCACTGGAGTAGGTATGTGGTGTGTTGTTTGCTTAAATTGTACTATTTGTTAAAAAGAAACCATTTTATCGACGAATTCGGCTGTGATAAGGGATACCGATACTGCATTATATAAATACGACACCATGCATTCACACGGATCTTTGGAATTACTTCTTTCCCTACTGCTCGACACCACTCCGCTTTATTTTTATACGGTACATGGAACAAATGTTTGTCCGGTTTCTTCAAAGAGTCATTGTTACAACTTGGCACGAAACAATACTTGGTGTACTTAGGAGGAGTATACACCTCGTCGATCCATGCGGGTTTCTATAATATAGAATCTTTTAATTTTATTTTTCTTCCTTAGGTTACAGTCGTTAACATCGATAGTAAACAATCTACGTCAATGTCAAATTCATATTATTCATATTTGTGACAGCAGATCTTTTTTTTCTGTAACATAAGATAAGGCACAGGCTATCCATTAACTATGTCGTAGAATGGGTAAAATTAGACCATATTTTCAATTGTTTTTTAACTATTTTATTAAGCTATATATTTTTTTTATAAATACAGTATAGTGTTCAGGGGGCAATATGCTTTTGAATCATATATTCATTTTGAAGTGTTTATAAAATGAAATGTTGTCAATTGTATTGGCCGGGTCCGAAAGGACAAGGAAAACAAAGAATGTCGCAGGTCGCAGTATTTTATAAATATGCAGTGTGAGGCTTTCTTTATTACCACCCGCGGGGAGTACACAATTTTACGTCTCTCCCTGGCCAGGAGTGCGGTTTCCCGCGTTGCGTGCGGTAATTCCAACTTTATGGCCAGGTATGATGTTAAGGAACAAAATCGTCGGGTGACAACCAAAACTCAGTCATTACAGGTAATAGGTAAAGGAAAAGTCAACCTTATTACTAGTTCAGC
Organism: Epinotia ramella; assembly: GCA_947578815.1. NCBI lineage: Eukaryota > Metazoa > Arthropoda > Insecta > Lepidoptera > Tortricidae > Epinotia > Epinotia ramella. The sequence goes on along the minus strand of OX388226.1, from coordinate 1,487,220 downwards.
AGGGTTGATATTTATTCTCTATAGTGCAGCTGTTTTGGACTGGTCCTATAGTGTTTCAGTACTCTCCTATAGTCAGGCTGTAGTGGACTTGTCTCTACAAACAAGGTTGTATGAACTGACCTCTTCTATGGTGCGGCTGCACTGGACTAGCATCTCCTATAGTCAGGTTGTAGTGAACTGGCCCCTATAGTCAGGTTGTCCTAAACTGCCCCCTCCTATAGCGCGGCTGCACTGGACTGGCCCCTCCTATAGTCAGGCTATAGTGGACTGCCCTCTCCTATAGTCTCGCTGTATTGGACTGACCTCTGCCTGCAGCGGGAACAGCTTGCCCGTGCGGAAACAGTAGAGCTGCAGCTCGGCGCCGCGCGCCAGCAGCGCTCGGCATGCGCGCGCATCCCGCACCGCCACCAGAAGCTACACACATACAAATATTATACTCAGTATACTACCAATAAAAAATAAAATAAAACGCATTTATTTCAGACGTAAAAGTGCCGCATAGTTTGTTAGTAACAAGAAATACTTAAATAACGATATTAGTACCAAAACCTAATACCAAATAGTGATCTACACCACTTCGTCCGCAGATCAATCTAAGCGCTCTAAGCTAATCTAGATCTAAGCGGAAGTGATCTAACCCGAGGGCCTACCGCGAAACGAAAACGAACTTCGTTCGTGTATTTCCGTCTCTGTCGCGCTTGCTAGTTCGAGCGAGCGAGAGGGAGATACACCAACGAAGTTCTTTTTAGTTTCGCGATAGCCCTTCTGGTCATCAAATAAACTTCGTAAAATAACAACGAAAACCTTTGAGAGGTACCTTACGTCTCCTATAACATTCAGAACCTGTTGATTCTAAGTTAAGGGATACAAGACGATAATTATTCAAAAAGTTCTGAGCTTAGATATAATTGAATTTTGCATCGTACTTATTTATTTATTGAATCAGGCATTAATAAATGAATTGAATTGAATTGAATTAAAGGCCCATATTACAAATACCTTATATGTACATAAATATCTATATAAACTTATTAACAGACATCGTAAACTGCGATCGAAATCAAGGGGTTGTTAGATAACAACCCTAGTACTTCAATGGATTTCGATCGCAGTTTACGATGTCTGCTTATTAATAACTACAACTTAGAAAAGTTGAAAAACCCCCGGACTTTTTCATTTCAAAGTCCAATATATCAAAAACGGCTGAACAGATTTTCATGAAACATGGCTAAGAACACTGGGGATAAAATTATCTATGACACAAAAAATCCGCATTGAAATCGGTCCATCCGTTTAGGACCTATGATACCACGGACAGATACACAAATACACAGACACGCAGATACACAGACAGACACGTTAAACTTATAACACCCCTCTCTTTGCGTCGGGGGTTAAAAAACATTACACTCCTTTTCGTTGGGCAGGCGTGTAAAAACTACAAAAACACACAACTACTGCGATGTGTTGCGCAATTTCGTGGTGTCAGGTAACCAAAAACTTATATACTGTGGGTTCTCCTGATAGTAAATTTAATAAAAAAAAACCCACCTTTGCATACACCAACGGGTCATCGCTCAGTTTCTGATACACGGTGTTATTAACGAACACTCTCGCAGGCGCCGTCAACGCGTCCTGTGACTGCTTCTGTGTGTCCTTCTGTGTCTCGTTCTGTGTGTCCTTCTGTGATTCCTGGTCCTCCTCCGGGGCCATGCGCGCGAAGGCCTTCACCTTGAGCCAGGTCTTGGAGGTGTCGGGTTCCAGTTTCCGCCGCTTGGCTGGCGAGGTGGGTTCTTCGCCCTGTGTCACAGAAGATAAACTTTTGAGACCTCTAACACATATACTATACAGGGATAAGTTCGCCTTTGTACCGATTTAACTTTTTTTTTGTCTGTATTTTTACCTGTGTCTTGTGTACAATAAAGTATTTACATACATACATACATACTATGTTATACCCGTCTGCCTCCGAAGGAGGGTTATGTTTTTCGAGGGTATATACAGGTTGGAAACGATAAATGATATCAGTCGATTATTTCTAATTCCGAAAATTCAATGTATGGAAGATACATTTACTAAAGCCACAGAGATACTATTTTATCATTTAAGTAGGTACTTGAATAGTTATTTACGATACAAGTGCCGAAAATAGGAAATTCGCAACAAGTGGTGATAAATAAAAACAAGACCGTAGGGAGTGTTTTAAATCGACACGAGTTGCGAATTTCCTATTCGCACGTGTATCGTACAACGTTTTACTGTACCTCTTTAAAGTTTTGACATATGCACGGAAAGTGCTCTTTCCGCACTAGTGCGGGAAAGTAACACCATATGTACTGTAAAAAATATTATGCACTTATTAATAACTAGATTTGTATTTGGAGCTATTCTAGCTGGAAACATTGAATTTTCGGATAGATCCAGTTTATTCTGCATTCTATTATTGATACCGTTTTATTTCATGTAATTTTTGTTATTACGCCAAATTTCATTTTATGTCTCTTTGATTTTGTTTTATTTCATATCATGTTGATTTTAGAACATGTCAGATTGTATGTCATGAATACAGATCTTTATTGGTAAACAATACATTTTACAAGTCAATAGGTTAGGTACTGTTACATAGTCATCACTTACATACATAATTTGTTAATACAATTAAATTACACACAGTCACACATTAACTTGCTGCATCTTTCCGAGTGTACCGAACTCGTCAATTGAGTAACATGCCTGTTCCAACAGGAATGATTAAAGCTTGCTTTTGAACATACTATTATTGCTAGAGTTATTTATGTCTGTTGGGACCGAGTTGTCATTCTAATGTAATGTTACACACCGGTAATGCCAGCCTCGCCCTCGGCCTGGTCGTCCAGTAGGCCGCTTTACTGGCGGGTAGTTCCTCCTCCGCCACCAGCAGGTACCCGCAGAGCTCCCAGCCGGCGTGCTCCCGCGGGCCGGTGCACAGCACGCACAGCGCCGTCGAGTCCCGCCCGTGCGCCCACGCGCGCGACGGGATGGGAGCCGCGGACCAGTTCAGGTAGGGCCGCATTTGGCCTAGCGGTGGATCTGGGACATAAATAATAGTGTTCTCTCAAACATGCAACGAAATATTGATTGTGTTCTTCATAATGGGCTTCGGAGTGTCACGTTTCGGGCGCAGCGAGACGAGAGACCCGTAATGGCATTTCATACAAAATTGGAGGCCTAGGCCTGCAAGATGGTCTTTTTAATTTCCATTCCACAATTTGTGGCTCAGGATCACGGCGTTCAGCCGTGAAAATCAAAGTTTTATTTCTTGGAGTTTTTTTAATTTATTTCTTTGCATGTTTGAGAAATAGTACATTACTTACCAAGGGCTGTGAAAGAAAGAAAGCCCGAAATCGCAGGTATTTGTCACCCGAGCCGCAGGCGAGGGTTGTAAATATGCGATAGAGGGTTTCCTTTTTTACTGCCCGTGGTGAGTACACAATTTTACGTCTTCACCTGGCCACAATGCGAGTTGTACCGTACGCGCAGCGTGTGGTAAAACTCACATTATGGCCAGGCCCCTATTTCACCAACTTGACAATTGTCCCCTGACACTGACAATTCGCCATACATTGCTTGTTCTAGAAGTTAAGGTGGTTGCTAGGTTACTTGTGGAATCAGCAATGTACGGAGAATTGTCGCTGTCAAGTGACAATTGTCAAGTTGGTGAAATAGGGGCCAGGTGTGACGTAAAGTACTATACATACCTCAGCGTGAAAAGGGGTTGCCGGCCTCATAACTATCCGACCTGGCTACGCTCGGCCGGCAACCCCTTACTTCCCGGCCTCTGAAGTAATGTACTATTTCTCAAACATGCAATGAAATGTCGTCATTACGTGCCTTTTGTTTACCTATACTTTTAATATATACCTTGTTGTTAACCCATAGTATAGCCAAATGTTAATTTAATATTATTATTAATTTTAGGTTAAGTTTATAATAAGCTATTGCTTTGCCCTAGCAGGGCCCATGTCGCACTGCAATGTAAAACTTGTAATCTTATAATACCGTGGATGCAACGAATACATGAATTGAATTGAATTATAACAGGCTTCAAAGTATCACGCTTCGGGCGGAACAATTCGAGAGAACTGTAAAGGAATTTCATACGGGTACACTACATAAATACGAAAAACTAAATTCCGATAGTCGGAATCACGAATTTCATAATACCGATTTTCATAACTCCGAATGTATTAAAACTCCTAATATAAGTATTCCGATTCTTCATAAATCCGATTTTTATAAATCCGAAATTTCAAAAGGTCTAACGGTTACAATTCCGATTATCAAAATTCCGAATTACAATACCCCGAATAATAAGAAGTCCGACTGAATAATAATCCAAAATATCAAAAATACGAATTCCGATTATTAAATCTAGACTCGTAGAAAAACTATTGTATTTAGTTACACAATGAGGACTCTTAGAGGCGAGTACCGTGTTTAAGGTATGGTACGTGAATTCGAGTAACGACTGTATAAAATGCTATTATAACTTACAGCTACAATCTCAAAGATTTTTTTCCCTTTATAATATCAGTACAGAATAAATACTAAAGGTAAGGTTCCTAGATTATATCGATCCAAACAAGATATCGGCAACGGGAAAAAAACGAAGATAAATGCGTCTAAATATTGAAAATTCTGCGAAAAATAAGTAAACCAAGTATTAATAATAAATACTCACCGGAATCTTTATTCGCGTCATCTGACTCTTCAGCGACTTTTGGACCCTGCGCTGGACTGGCCTGGGTCGGTTTATGTCGCGACACGGCGTTCTGTTGTGACACGGGATTCTGATGCGACACATTTTGTTGTGACACGACGTGCTGTTGTGAAACATTCTGTTGTAACATGGCATTATGTTGTGCCACATTCTGTTTTGACAGGGCATGCTGTTGTAACACGGGACTCCGCTGTGACGCGACGTTCTGTTGTGTCACGACATTCCCTTGCGACACTATATGATGTGACACGCTATTCTCTTGTGACACATTCTGTTGTGACGCGCCGGCCGGTCCGGCCTGAACGGAGCGAACGACCATCGGCGCCGCGGGCGACGTCCTACTCGGCAGCGAGCTGAACACACTCGGTTGGGAAGCAGTCGTGGGCGTGGCCAGCGATGTACAGGACACTAACAGGGGCTGTGACTGCACTAGTTGCGGCATAGAAGTGACTAGGTAGTTGGGCATGGCGGGCCGCACGCTCACTTGCTGTTTCTGAACGTTTTGCATCATATTTCCGCCCACTACCATGTTAGGCTGATTGAGTATGTTCGTGAGCATCGGCGCGGTAGATATTTGAGGGCTTTGGGACACTATCAGGTGCCGTGCTTGGAAGCTGGGATTGGTGCTGAGATGCACGCCGCCTGTGACATTCACCACTTGCGGCAAAGAAGTTAGTGGCGACGTGAACACATTCTCGCTAGGTTTCACCACATCCGATTCCTGACTTCGCACCAAGATACTAGCCCCAGTGTGGTTCGGTGCGGGGATAATTATGTAGTTCTGCTGTGTTTTTGGGACCTTTTTCGCGTTGGGATCAAGTTTCTTGACGGCTAGTGTTTTTGGTGTCGCCAGAGAATGCACGTTTGAGATTATTGGATGGAAGTCGAAAGTTTCGGCTTCTGTTGCGGGCGCCAATGTGACTAATTTCTTGTTGATATCGGCGAGTGCGTTGGGGTTGAAGATTGAAGCGGCACTTATTTCATTGAGGATACGTGGAGTGTGGTTGAGAATTTGAGTAGCCTTTTTCTGAGTATAGACAGTAACACTTGACATTTGCGCGCTGTTTTTACTAAAGACTGGATTGGTCTGATTGAGCAGGGGTGTAGAAGTATTTCCCTGGTTAAGTAGGATAGAATTGGAACTTTGCGCGCTCTTATTGGCCGGGCCGGAGGTGATTCGGAACGGCTGGCTGGAGTGTCGATCGGCGGGAGGTATTGCAGAGGCGTTTACTTCCTTCATCACGATCTTGAAGGTGTCCACTCTGGGGAGTGGCTGGTTCTGCGCTGATTTGGGTACCTGAGATGAAATGTATTTTTTTTATAAAAAATATAATGAGCAGGGTTCGAAGTTTTGGTGCCAATGGCGTAAAAATTACGTCATTGATAAAATGTGTTAAACAAAATAAAGGTTACTAAACTTGCGATATGATACAGAGAAAGAATATAATGGAAAAATAAACCATCTTCGTCTGTAACCCCCGACAGGATTCGAACCTGCGACCTTTCTATTAACGCTAGACTGCTCTACCAACTGAGCTACGAGGACAGTGACGTAAGCTGTGTATTTTTGCATTACATTCCCGCTAAGACTAGCGCCCTCTGTATCGTGTTATAGACTTGTTTCACAGCCTTACAAAACTTGGTATTGTAAGGTAAGTTTATTTAATACAATATGTTTTAGTTTAAGATTTTTTTTTTTTTTAATTTATTGATTAAGACAAAAACAATGAATATCATTACAAAGCCCATCTAGGCAAAACCTTGGAGAGGTTTGTGTGCCGATGGGGTATGATGTATAGATGATATTGTACGCCACCGTGTGTAGGTTCTGGGTTTGACACCGAACTTCTACTTATATTCTTCTATCCACTAAATAGTAACCTACCCGGTTCGTGGCTGTTTCTGGGGGTTGAATAGTGATGGATGGATTTTCTCTCTGACACCGAACTTCTATATTCTTCTATCCACTAAATAGTAACCTACCCGGTTTGTGGCTGTTTCTGCGGGTTGAATAGAGATGGATGGATCTCCTCTCTGACGACAACGAACTTTTATATTCTTCTATCCACTAAATAGTAACCTACCCGGTCTGTGGCTGTTTCTGGGGGTTGAATAGTGATGGATGGATCTTCTCTCTGACACCGAACTTCTATATTCTTCTATCCTCTAAATAGTAACCTGCCTAGTTTGTGGCCTGCAACCTGCATGGCTTTTAAAACAGCTGGTGGCTCAAGTTGTGGCACCGGTGTCTCCAGCATCTGTACAGGATGAGCCGTCTTTGACTCCTGGGTTTGACGCCGAACTTCTATATTCTTCTTCCAGAGCCATCTCTACACAGTAACTTACCTGGTATGTGGATATTTCTGGGGGTTGACTAGCGACGGATGTGGGTTGAATAGTGACGGAAGTTCTATACTATTCTGTCACATCTCTAAATAGTAACCTACCTGGTTGGTGGCCTGCATGGCTTTTAAAATAGCTGGTGGCTCGATTGGCGGCACCTGTGTCACCAGGGGCTGTAAAATAGCCGGGGGCTCCGGCAACTCTACAACAGGGGCCGCTTTCTTGTAGCTCCTGGGTTTGACGCCGAACTTCTCGGCGGCGATGTTCTTCTGGCGGAGCCACTCGCGCGCCGCGGCTTCCGGGTCTAGGGGGGAGCGCGCGCGGGGAGCGAGGGGAGCGAGGGGAGGGGGAGAGAGGGAACGGCGACGCTTCTGGCCGGCAGGTTTTCTTCTGCTCTCTGGAGGAGCAAAGAAGATGTTAACATGTGAAAATGGTATAATCAACTATGTTTTGTTAACCAGGGCCTTCTGGCCTGGAGACAACTTGACAGAGGTTACTGGAAAAAATGTTACAAACTTCAAATATGTTAAACATAACACAAAATAACCCACATTTGGTGTAAACCCGTGAACTAGCAAATTCAAAAAAATCTCAAGGGGCGGCAGAAAAAAGACGATTCTGCCAAATAATAACAGTGCTGTTTATTTATGTATTCCGTAATTTTATTCGCGCTGATCTCCGGACATTAACCCCCTTATTAAAAACTTAAAATGTCTCTCCTGAATAAAATGTGCTTTGTCCCTTTCTGACGAACATAAATATCAAAGTGACAGATAAATACAAACGAATTTTAACGCCATTTTAGTTAAAATAGGCTTGTAGAACGTTTTATGAATACCTCCGTATGTCCTGATTTCTGTTTGGTAAATGTATTACTTACTTCTAGAATTTTCTTTTCGCTCCGTGGCAACGTTGATGGTCGGGTCCGTGGTAGTCGACCCGACGGTGGTCACCGTGGTAGTGGTGACAGTGGTTGAGGTGGCAGTGGTATCCACTGTAGTGGTGGGCTGTAATGGAGACAAAGGTACACATAATGCACCTGGACATCACATTAAATCTACTGTGACTACTACTATTTCAATATTGACGACCGCTTTAGCCTAGTTGGTAGTGACCCTGCCTACGAAGCAAGAGGTCTTGGGTTCGAATCCCGGTAAGGGCATTTATTTGTGTGATGAGCACGAATATTTGTTCCTGAGTCATTTATGTTTTCTATGTATTTAAGTGTTTATTTATCTATAAATAAGTATGTTTATCGTCGTATAGTACTTATAGTACAAGCTTTGCTTAGTTTGGGCCTAGGCCGATTTGTATAAGATTGTCCGAATATATTTATTTATTTATTTTATATATACTCCTAAGGCCCAACATATAAAATGTTCGAATTTCAGCTTTCACGAGACATGTTGAAATAATACTAATAATTACACGGCTTGACTCACGTATTCTAAAGTCGACAAAAAATTCCGGCATACCGAAAAGGAGTATATACGTATTAAAGTATTTAAATAAACTATTATATTATATATAACTATGTTATTTAATTCATGTGTGTTTCATCTAACTAACAGTACAGTATTAGTGAACATCAAACTAAAATTGTATTGTAACTTTTATTAAAAATAATGGTACAAACGTAAGTATCTTTGTTAAATCAGTAAATTAAAACAAATGTACATAGCAATACAAAAATGAACTGGTAATCAACCTACAGCGACACGTGATATATTTGCATTTCCGTCCTTGTCTAATGTTTAGCAGGTAGAAAAGCACGGCAATACAACAATTGCTTGATAGCGGCGTTTTTTGCGGTAGGGTACGGTTATAGAAAATAACTCAGGTAGTTTATAAGGGTTGGGTTACAGATAAGAACGCAGCTAGATCTTATGGGGAAGTTCATGATTCATTCGTTGCTGTACTTTACATGCATTCGCGGGTCAAATGTCTGTTTTCACGTATAAATAACCTAAAAAAAAAAATTGTGAAGCCAACTCCATACTTGCTTAGCTTTTTCCGGGATTTTGCTACTTTAACCCTTTAAAACCCTCCCCCCCCCCCCTCCCTATTGCCAAATCTTGGGATTAGGTGTCAAAGCGGACCCCGAGCTCCTCTAAGGGCAGAACCGGGTATAACGCTAGGAGGATGATAAACCCTTTAACGGGCAAAGTTAAAATTTATTAATAATTCAAGTCTCTTTGATATTGTACAGACCTAAAAATTCTGACCCATGAAAAAATACAAAAAGATGACCTTATAGATGGTCATTTTGCCTATGAAATATAGATTGTGCCCTATAAAGGGTTAAAGGCATCCGATCTGATGCCTGCTTAAGGCATTAAGATCGCCGTTTATATTTGTAAATTGTTACTGTGCAATAACGTTTAAATAAATAAATAAGATCTAAGAAAACAAGGAGGAAAGATGTACTAAAAGGCATGATAGTGTCAGGCATCCCAAAACGATGTTGAGGACAGAGAGTGGAGAAGATTAATACAGAAAACTCACCCCACCACCGTGTGGTATTCATAGCTAGGAAGAGAGATTACCGTGCTAGCTGGGCAACATGAGAGTTTAACACTTTCGCTGCCAGGAACCCGCCCAGCACTACGCCGTAGTCGCTTTCCGCTACATACGAGGAAAACCCCGGTAGCGCGTAGCGATTCTTGTCAGCGAAAGTGTTAGAGCCGTCGCATATTGAGCCCCTAATGGCCGGCACAAGCTGCGGACTGCGTATAGAAGGTTCACTGTTAACAAATCCCCTGCTAAAAGTTGCATTAACAAGCGAATGACGCAAAGCGTAGCAGCGCGTGCCATCCACGTACCAGTGGGGGATGTTACTCACGTCCGCAGGAATTGCCACTAACACCCTGCACGTGTCTCCTGGGTGGCGCTACCGGACCTTTCGGCTCCTGTACTGTTGCCAAACAAGCTCACAGCAAACTAACCGAGTCGCTACTGCTTTCGATAATATATGATGGATGCTATATTTTTTGATTATATGTTAATATGTTAGTTCAGTAAGCGACTTGCCATACGATAAAAAAAACCAGAGGCGGTGCGTCCATACAAGTTGATTCCCAGCGGCTTGCCTAGCATTTATTTTTAGGCAACGTTATAGTTAGGCGGCCTTTACACCTGTAAGTTACTCACGTAAGTTCAGTACAAATACTGCTCACATAAGTCGTCTGTAAGCAATATTTGTACTGAACTTACGTAAGTAACTTATACAGGTGTAAGGGCCGCCTTATACAACGTGTAACAAACATAACGCAAAACCGTTTAAGGACATAACAGGTATCGTGTTAAAACTAAAGGATATTTTTTTTGCCTCGATTTTTTTTTACTTTGGGAGCAGGTCGCCTCAATCCGCCAACGCTTTATGCAAATATAAAAAAAATCGCGTCAATTTTTTTTTCTCTTACTTTTTTATTATCAGAACACGATACCAGACCCCGTATCATGGTGGGCCTTATCACGCGATAAGTGACAAGATAGGAGCGTCGTCTCGTTTTATCGAACGGTGTCAGCCAGTGACGGACGCTCTATCCTGTCACTTATTGTGTGATAAGGCCGACCATGTTACGGGGTCAGACTAGACCAGAGAGCTGTTATGCCCTTGAACGGTTGTGCGTTATTTTTGTTACACGTTGTATACTCTAAACTCTTCCATAAGTTTGATCCTGGTCGCCCATAGAAAATTCTCACGCGCCGCCACTGTAAGGAGTGTAAGGTACCTGGTGGCCGCCATTTACCTGTAGCGGTGCCACGGAACCACGGAGTGAGCCCTGCCGATGTTGACTCTTCGGAAAGTCAGCACTGACCTGGTGTGAGACCTGCTGATGACGACCTTTCGGAAAGTCAGCACTGACCTGGTGTGAGACCTGCTGATGACGACCCTTCGGAAAGTCAGCACTGACCTGGTGTGAGACCTGCTGATGACGACCCTTCGGAAAGTCAGTACTAACCTGGTGTGAGACCTGCTGATGACGACTCTTCGGAAAGTCAGCACTGACCTGGTGGGAGACCTGCTGATGACGACCCTTCGGAAAGTCAGCACTGACCTGGTGTGAGACCTGCTGATGACAACCCTTCGGAAAGTCAGCACTGACCTGGTGTGAGACCTGCTGATGATGACCCTTCGGAAAGTCAGCACTGACCTGGTGTGAGACCTGCTGATGACAACCCTTCGGAAAGTCAGCACTGACCTGGTGTGAGACCTGCTGATGACGACCCTTCGGTAAGTCAGCACTGACCTGGTGTGAGACCTGCTCATGACGACCCTTCGGAAAGTCAGCACTGACCTGGTGTGAGACCTGCTGATGACAACCCTTCGGAAAGTCAGCACTGACCTGGTGTGAGACCTGCTGATGACGACCCTTCGGTAAGTCAGCACTGACCTGGTGTGAGACCTGCTGATGACGACCCTTCGGTAAGTCAGCACTGACCTGGTGTGAGACCTGCTGATGACGACCCTTCGGAAAGTCAGCACTGACCTGGTGTGAGACCTGCTGATGACAACCCTTCGGAAAGTCAGCACTGACCTGGTGTGAGACCTGCTGATGACGACCCTTCGGTAAGTCAGCACTGACCTGGTGTGAGACCTGCTGATGACGACCCTTCGGTAAGTCAGCACTGACCTGGTTAGGGCCCTTGGCCAGCCGGCGCAGCACGCGCCGCTGTAGACGCGCCTCCACGCCGCTGATGGGCGGCGCGGACAGCACGCGCAGCGCGCAGCTCGCGCACGACTCCAGGGACGAGGCCAGTGGGCTGCGACGACAAATCCATACTAGCATTATAAAGGCGAGTGTCTGTCTGTTACCTATTCACGCTTGTAATGGAATTTGGTATGGAGATAATTTGACAACCGGTTAGCCTAGTGGGTAGTGACGCTGCCTACGAAGCTGAAGGTCCTGGGTTCGAATCCCGGTAAGGGCAAATATTTGTGTGATGAATGAGCATCAATATTTGTTTCAGAGTCATGGAAGTTTTTTATACTGTATTTAAGTATTTATATCCATTATATATATCGTCGTCTAGTACCCATAACACAAGCCTTACTGAGCTTAATATGGGACTAGGTCGATTTGTGTAAGATTGTCCCCTAATATTTATTTATTTATTTATTTAATTTGAATCCCGGGGAGGGATAGGATAGTTTTTATCCCGGAAATACCAAACCGCTAGCGAATATGCCCTTGCTCGGTTCACACCCCTTTTTTGATACACCCTGTATATAATGTCAATAATTAATTGAAATGTATATTTGAGCTGGATTATCAGTTTTCATATTAAGGATTGACATACAGAATACGAATACTTTTATATTGTTATTAATTAATTAAATGACAATGTACCTACTAACACATGACTACTATTTTTGAACGAGCTATCCAACGATACCCCCACACCATGGGTTTAAAGAGAAAAAAAAATACACCCCCGCTTTAGGTGTAGGGGAGGTACCCTAAAAAAAAATATTTTTCAAGATTTTATTGTGCTGTTTTGTCGGCGTGATTGATTTATATACCCATGCCGAATCACAGTTTTCTAGTCGTAATGGTTACTGAGCTAAGCCGAAGACGGACAGACAGACAGACGGACGGACATGGCGAAACTATAAGGGTTGTTGACTACGGAACCCTAAAAAAAGATTATTGTCAAAAAAAACACAAAATCGAACATAAAATAAAAAAAATGTAGGTAGTAACCTAAGTAGAGTAGGTTAGGTGCGACAATAAGCTCAGCGTTTGCTGCGAGCCCGTCGGCTGTACAGCGCTGTTTTTCAGCGCGCACCTACCTTACGGGATACAAAAATAATAGCTAGTTGCAAGGGGAACGTTCGCCTTACTCGCTTTTACATTGAACGGTATTGCTTTTTGAATGGAATACTTTGATGCTATCTCGTCAACTTGAATAAAAGGAACTATAACTAAGAAAGTTTTTCATCAAACCCCGTATTAGCACTTTGAAAAATCTGGTTTAAAATTAAAGAAATCAAATCAGCAACTTTGTGACGAAATAGTTTTTAAGGTGATTGTTTACTATGTTTCTGGTGGCCACTCGTCTTGCGATTAGTAGAATTTATTTTGATCTTGTATTTCACACCCCAGGAGTTGCGAGCGTCCATAGGCTACAGTGACAGCTTACCATCACGCGGGCCGTACGCCAGTTTGCTAGCGACGAGGTATAAAAAAATGTGTACTCACCCGCACCCACCAGATTTATTCCTGTGGTCGCAATCTCCATTGCTGCCGGCCTCCTGTTTATTTTACATGTGTTAATATTATGATACATATCCAGCAAAGCTATTATTAGTCCCACACCCTACGGACATTTTAGAATAATTCATAAATAGTTGAATATACTTTACTTAATACTAAAATATAAAATAGTAGTAGAAGTATACCCAGTATGGCACCCTGAGGAACTACAATATGAAACTTAATTTTAAAAGGGTTTTCAAATATGGTGTTGGCCACTAGTCATTGTATATACATATTTATGGAAAAAAATAAGCTATTTATGAGCACAATGTAACAATAATATGTTTTTAAACATTCTATTATACATACGACTCACAGTCAAACGCCTTACACGGATATAAAACGTAGACAATTTGACTTTTGTTGGAATAATTGTTGCAACATGGATATCTAACATGCTTAGAAGATGGCTCATAAAAAAAGGATTGAACATGACAATAAAACCCCACATTAGGTGGATTAAATCCCATAAAATCGCATTTTCAAAAGGGACCCAAAAGTAACCATTGTAACCTACTGACAGGAAATGATACGAGTACAACCTAGTAATTTAGCAGGCAGTACTTACAGCCAGTAAGTCACTAAGCAGCTGCCCCAGCTCCGCAGAAGTAGCTCCCCCGTCTGCAGAAGTAGACCCGCCATCAGTCTCGGCCTCGTCATCAGCCGACTCGCCCGAGAGGGGTTCGGCCGAGTCAGGTACGGCCGGGTGCGGCTCGGCCGCCCGGGCCCGTTCGGCGTCGGGCGTCCAGTCAGAGTCCGAACTGCAACTTGGCGGTTCGGGGGACGAACAGTCGCCCTGAGAGACAACAAATGTACTCGTAGTAGTAGTTAAATTCAACAGCTTTTTTCGATTTTTTTTCGAACTCTCAACGTTCTAAAAAAAAAGAAAAAAAAAGAAATGCTACTTGCTGCCTTTAAAATTCTACTTAGACCATTTTTCCAGTGACCAATGACCAATTCCAGTGATCAATTTTGTTGTTTGTGGAATCTAGGACTCGAGAGGTAGATGAACGACTTCGTTTACTTTTAGTTACGTATATCAACTATGATATCAATTTAGATGTTCAATCACAATTATGTACTTTCTAACAACAACTTAGATTGTAGCCTAATAATATCTAACTATAAGACAGCTAGAGCTTTTAAAAAACCCCCGACATTTTCATTTCAAAGTCCAATATCACAAAAACGGCTGAACAAATTTTCATGAAACATGGCTAAGGACACTCGGCATCACATCAGCTTTCGAATAAAAAAAACCGCACTCAAATCGGTCCATCCGTTTGGGAGCTACGATACCACAGACAAATAAACAGATACACAGACACGTTAAACTTATAACACCCCTCTCTTTGCGTCGGGGGTTAAAAATAGCACCGCTTTGACAATGTATTAGCAAAATAAATATTTCCATTTACAAATCTCACCTCTCGCCTCGGCGCTAGCGGCGCAACCTGTGCCGTCAGCATGCTGCGATTATTCCGTCGCACCTCCTCAATGTCCGGCAACTCCACCTTTTTGGCCACCCTGTTCATTGCCACCGTTTCTGCCCTCTCCCCCAAATCCACCCTTCTCAATACGACAGAGCACGGCTTACACTGCTTCAGGAGAGGTATGTTACGTTTGAGAAACACGAATTTTGAGCGTACATTGGCAGCGTAGAAGTGGAGTAGGGACTGTGAGTGTGGCGGGGGTGTGGTGGCGCTTGGGGGTCTTGGGGGAGATTTTCGAGGACGTAGAAGGTTTTGAGAAGGTGGTGCGGATTGTTCAGATATTTGAGGTTCTTCATCGACTCTTGAAGATGGATGCGTTGGAGGTGTAGATTGGCGGGACAATATTTCAGGTACATCATTGGTTCTTGAAGATGGACGCGTTAGTGTGGGAGTGGAACGACGAGACACTATTTGAGGTTCGTCATCTATTCTTGAAGATAGAGGCGTTGGTGGTGCAGTGGATTTAAGAGATAATATTTGTGGTATTTCGTCGTCTATTCTTCTCAATACGACTACTGCATACATGAGCAGCTTCGGGTCTGTGAAGAAACAACATATAGCGACATCATTGATAATATTTTAATGGTCGATTGAAAAATATGTGTAACCATTAGTGAGATAAATAGTTGAAGGTAGAACTTGGCAGGCAGAGCGCACGTCACACTCACATTTGGACGAGCCCAACTGTGGAAGCACCTCCACCTCATAGAAGACCATTATAATACTACGACGCTCTGTAAGTATATGGTGTTGTTCCTGTTGGTGAGTGACTTCGCAAGAGTTCCCAAGACTGCGCTGTGTTGAGACTGAAGAACTTGCATTTGTCCCTAACTGACAACACATTGAATCCTCCAATCAACAAAGGATCGGCAACGCACTTTTGATTCTGCTGAAGCGTCTATATGCTAGTGTCATACTCGCCACCAAGCAGGCTGCTTATTTGCCACCGTCGTCATCATCATCATCATATCAGCCGAAAGACGTCCACTGCTGGACATAGGCCTCCCCCATAGTGACCAGTCGCATCCAGCGGACTCCCGCCACCGTCGTAGTAGTGTGTAAATATGAGCCTTGCAAATAGTGAAATAAAATGTATCTTACCAATAGTGCCCACATTTTGCTGCTCCCCGCTTTCTTGGCCACCATCGGTCTCACAATCCACTTCACACATTAACTCAACCCCACACTCCGCCACCCTCGCTGCACTCACCAACTCACCAACGGCCACTTGTGACCGCTCCGGCCCGGGTTCAACATCCTTCTTCCTCACCGAGACCACTTTCGCATTCGCGTACTGCTTTTGCGCTTTGCCGGCGTGATATCGCTTTGTATTGTAATACACTTTCGGGCCTACATTACCGGTCGTAAATGTGTCGTATAAGCTTTTGGTTTGAAGCATACGGGATAAAAGAGGATATTTCTCTGTAGTTTCGTCGTTGTCACTTTCTTTAGTAGACTCTGGTGCTAGTACTACTATGTTGTGGCTTTGACTATAGCCACTGTTTCCCGCCCAGATGTTGGACGGCTCTGGTATCATTTCTCTCTCAATTTCTTTCCATACTGTGTTATGGTTAGCGTTTCTAACATCAATAGCACTATTGCTGTCATCGCAATCTATAACCAAATTCCCATCTTCTGAATCCATCGATTCTCTTTGATGGCCTTTATCATGAGATTTTTTATTCTTATTTACACTATCTACGCTTCTTACATCATTAGGAGTGTCTTCGTCGTCGCTATCAAACAGGATAGTAGTTTGTATGTTACCGACATCTAAGCCTTGTAATGCTTCTAGAACGTTTGACTTCGGACTCGGGGCGTCTAAATCAACTATCTCTTTATTAACATCTATAGTTTTATCGAATTGTCTAGATGCATTAGTTTTTTCACTGGACTCTAAGGAAGGTAGACTCCGTGATACTTTTGATTCAGGTACTGGCGTATGTAAAGGTACTTTAACCTCGTTAGTATCTGTTTCGTCGTTTTGGTCCTCCGATAAGTCTATAGTTTCTAAAGCTTTCTCAACGATGGTTAAATCGTCGTCGTCGTCGTCATCGCCCCCAGCGGCAGCTATTAAGAGAAACAAAGTATTATAATAGTAAAGAGTTTTTAACCTCTAGTCACTCGAAATCAAGAAAAAAAATACTTTTCACTTCTCATGCTCATAAAGTAGTGAATACATCGAAACTGAACAAAACACATTATCTCTCAACTTTTTGCAGCGATACAAGTGACTATGTCAGGTGATATAATAATAATAATATTTTCGGACAATCTTACACAAATCAACCTAGTCCCAAACTAAGCAAAGTTTGTACTATGGGTACTAGACGACGATATATATACTTAATCAGATAAATAAATACTTAAATACAGAAAACATCCATGACTCAGGAACAAATATTCGTGCTGATCACACAAATAAATGCCCTTACCGGGATTCGAAACCGGGACATCTATCTTCGTAGGCAGGGTCACTACCAACTAGGTTACAGCGGCGCTACCACGAACTTCAAAAGTCGAAGTTCGGGTATTTCCATCTCTATCGCACTCCCTTACTCGAATGACAGGGATGCATGTATTACGAACTTCGACTTTCGAAGTTCGTGGTAGCGCCGCAGATATATGGCTAGTGTCGCCATATCGCCACGCTTTAAAAAGTCGCAGAGTGTAACCACTTTTAGACCTAACAACAATTTAATTGTCGTGTCGTGTCGTATACCCACCGGTGTCGGAATCCGACGACTCGTCGTCGTCCCTCGTCCGGGGCACGTCCGGCTCGCCGGGGGCCGGACCGCGCTCGCTCTACAGACAAACCACAGACCACTTAACCTATAGACTCCACTTCATAAAACTTTGTCTAGTATCTCATTATGCCAAATTGGCGGGGCGCGGGGGGCGACAAGTGAACTGTGATTGGCTAGCTCAAGGTCAACGAGCAATCACACGATTGACACGTGACGCGCACCATTTTGGTTAGTGATGGGACACACTCGAAAATAATACTACAGAATATAAATGTAAATATTTTTAATTGGAATGAAATTTAACATTAAAGAGAATATCATATTTTATTGGTTTCGAATTTGAACCACAAGCGTCTGTTGTTATTCGTGTATTTGAAACACTCTGGTTTGAAGTGCCGCGAACAAATTACGCTGCTTGTAGCAGGAATCCATTTTTGTGACTGTTTTGTGGCGTCTATCCAAATTTGGTTTTGTGTAGAACATTTTGGAAATCTGAAAAACGTTAAAAATATCATCGCATCATCTGTTGCACCTTTATTACTAGAAAAAAACAACTTATTATTAATTATTATTCAAAATTGATTTTTGAATCCGCGACTTTTCCATTTTAAAATAATAAATAAATATTAAGGGACAATCTTACACAACTTGACCTAGTCCCAAACTAAGCAAAGCTTGTAGGTACTATGGGTACTAGACGACGACAAACATACTTACGAGTATATAGATGAATACATACTTAAATACATAGAAAACATCCATGACTCAGGAACAAATATTCGTGCTCATCACACAAATAAATGCCGGGATTCGAACCCAGGACCTCTTGCTTCGTAGGCAGGGTCACTACCAACTAGGCTAAAGCGGTCGATTTTCTTTTAAACATCTTCAATGCATGTACCTATAGAAATAAATATCACTATTAGAGTTTTGTAAAACAATATACTAAAAAACAAAACAAACGATTATTTACAAATACAATAAACCTCTCATAAATATATACAGTATTAGTAGTATTTATTTCAATAATACAAGTTCGTTCTGTACGCTAGGTATTAACACTTCGATATTGTTTTACGGATATCGGTGACGTAAGTAATCGATCAGTCACATCACTAATTAAGACACTGCAATGGTGCGACAAAGACGGAATTACACAAAATTGTAAGCGAAAGAAAAAGACAGCCGTTGAAAGACATCAACGCGTCGCCACGTTAAGAAACTTTTACTTTATAAATTGAAATTTTAAATTATTATTGTTCTTTCGTTGTAAAAAGAAAAAACCTGCTTACCTGTGAAATGAAATCTCATCCTTTTGACGACTAGATGTCATGCTACACTTTCCACACAGTTTCACCATATAATAAGGCATATTTTGTATACTTTATAGCCAAGAAAGCAGTTGAATATTGCATGTTACTTCGTGAACGGTCGACCGCGTACTAAAAGAATGTTTGGGGGCGTGGTAGCTGCTTGGTGCTTTTTATGCTTAAGCTTGGCTCACGCGGGCGCCTTAGTAAGCGGGGTCTATAGGTTAAGTGGTCTGTGAGACAAACACACACTTTATAACCTCCAATAAACCTAACTGGTCCTCAACCCACAACACTTGCAAGTATTCGCGAGTCTGGCGGGTTCTTAGGGGATCAACTAAATCGTTTGAGATGCTTTCTTGCAGGAACTTTGTGATTCCTAGGCGTGATACAGTGATTTCGTGGTTAAATCTCGGGTTTGTGAATTTCGGGCAGTCTTTTAAAAGGTTGTCGACGGATTGTTAGGTGCTTCCATCGCACGGGCAAAGGTCAAAATGCACTTTATCATTGCCTACAAAAAGGGCAGGGGCTTAGTAAAAACTCTTCGTTTATGCATGTTAGCAATTATGACGAAATCCTCTCGAAATTCAAGTTTATGTATGTACCGTGCACATGCATATCCTCTTAAGGCGGTGCATTGGAAATTATCGCGTGCTTTGAAACGCCGTTCTGACTAGATTAAGAAACAATAAGGTCTGATTTTCAGATATATGATTCTTGACTATATGATTGTTTATCTGATTTTATCGATACATGATTGCTTAAAATTTCCTCGATAGAAAAAAAATATTATATATTTCCTTTTTTTACTCAGCCTACTCAAACGATACATTATTTTACGACACAATCAAGTTAATACGATAGTATTTTATCTCATCTAAAATCTCACTTTATGAAATTTAAATAAAACTTCACTAAGTTAGGTATTTATCGAAATTTAACAGTAAATGTTTATTAAGCAGAAACGTCCGCTAACGAAATTCCAAATTTCGATCATAGTGGAAAATTGAAAAATTATTCGCCACAAGCGGGATTTGAACCCACAACCTTTGGAATCCGTCCATCGCTCTGCCAATTGAGCTACCGTGGGTCCGCTGATGGCGACGAATCTTTCAATCCCTTCCACTATTGTATTTTACACCTTAGCTTAGGGACCCCCTTTTTCAATTTTCCACTATGATCGAAATTTGGAATTTCGGTAGCGGACGTTTCTGCTTAATAAACATTTACTGTTAAAAATGGGGTAGCGCATTGTTACTAACGATTCTCAATGTAACTTGAGACGTTGGTGCCGTTTCAGAAGTTGTAATAACTTCGCGGTAGATGTCGCTACGAGCCTTCCTAAGGTGTAAAATACAATAGTGGAAGGGATTGAAACATTCGTCGCCATCAGCGGTCCCACGGTAGCTCAATTGGCAGAGCGATGGACGGATTTCAAAGGTTGTGGGTTCAAATACCGCTCGTGGCGAATATTTTTTCAATTTTCCACTATTATCGAAATTTGACCAAAAAAGCCATTCCCGAAGAGTGTTACATCTCTTTTCCTCGAGCGCGAAAGGCATCAGTGTGTCTCTTTCGGGTTTTCTTTGAATATCATCAAACAGAAGTTAGGTTAGGTTTGTTTTGCAATAATCCTATATAGTTGAATGTTTAAGAAAAAAATGCATTAGGTATCATGAAATATTAGGTCAAATAAACAGTTCAAAAAAGTGTTGGTTACACGGCCTATGCCACGGAACATGTTATAAAAATTAAAAGTAAAAATTTCAGGATTTATAAAAACATTTGGGCCTCATTTTTTTTAAATAATACATCTACAGTCAGCGTCATATAGTTAGTAGCAGCCAAGGTAGCCAAATATTTCGGTGCACGTCTTTATTACTGTAAGAATTGGGTGTGTTACGAAATATTTGGCTACTCTGGCTGCTACTAACTATATGACGCTGACTGTACATAATGCGTATAAGTTACAAAAAAATCGGTTCGGTAGTTTGGATAAAACAAAATACAACCAATTTTCTTTTTTTTCTTGGGACTTTTCAGCATTTTAGGGTTCATATTTGGTGAAATAGCATCGTACTCGCCACCGCCGTCTGCTGTTCTTGCAAATTCGAATAGTTTGAATTCAGACGTTATTCCTAAAGAGATAAAGCTTTGAAAAATATTTGGCAATGGTAAATACAAATTGGTATTGTGTTTGCCGCCGCCCGGAGCCGGTGGCCCGTCGCACCCAACGCGCCCGCGGCCCGTCCGCCTAAATAATTGATAATCCATACTAATCCATATCCATACTTATATTATAAATGCGAAAGTGTGTCTGTCTGTCTGTTACCTCTTCACGCTTAAACCGCTGAACCGATTTAGGTGAAATTTTGTGCAAAGATAGTTTGAATCCTGGGAAAGGACATAGGATAGTTTTTTTTCCCAAAATGCATCCCCTAAAGGGATGAAATTTAAATATGCAAGTACCCCCTTTATTTATAAATGTCCATCAAACCTACGAGGGTAATATTTATTCAAGCTGGTTACTACTAACTACACAGAAGAGGATTTTTACTTATGTTTTTTTACCGTATACTTTCGTTAGTGCTACTTAATTGGCAGCATTCCTAAAATGATCGCGATCTCATAATAATAATAAGTAATAAGTGTACGTACACAAAGCAGACGCTAATAATCTAAAAAATAAAACCGTCGACGCCGGCGCGGTGGTGCGGTGGTGCGGCGACGCGGGGCGGGCGCGGGCGCGGAAGGGGGGCGGGGAGTGTAGATGGCCAACTATGCTTACCCGAACGGGCAGACACGTGAGGGCAGACGATGTTGCCGGACGTATTGCGATTTGTAAAATTTTGCGCTTTTGATTTACGAGTTATTTTTTGCTTGGTTTGGAGCGTGTTACTGAAATATTTTTTGATGTTGTTTGCGTTGTTCTTAAATAAATAAAAAACGTTATTCACAGTAAAACGTTAGGTCTATTTGTATGTAGGAACAACCTTTTGCTTATTTTTGTTATTAGGTTAAGTTAGGCATACTGCTGCCGACTTATTAGGTAGTTGAATATTTTCTGATGTCGTTTTGAGCTGTTTTCAAATAAATATAATAAAACGTTATTTTCTAATTTTCTAATGACTTTTATTTTTAAGGTTATAGTTAAGTAAAAAATGTTAGGTATGTGTGTTGCGTAGGAGCAAAATCTGATCCTTATTTTTGTTATTAGGTTTGGCTTAGTTAGGTACTTATGTGCGTTGCATAGAAAAAAAAACAACCTTATTTTTGCTATAGGTTTGGCTTACTTTGGTACTTACATGTTGCATAGGAAAAAAATCTGTTCCTTATTTTTGTTGTTAGGTTTTGCTTAGTTGGGTTTAAATATTTTTTGGTATTGTTTAAGGTCTTCTACAATAAATAGATATCGTTATTCACGAATAACATCCATCTTTTAGCGTTTTGAGTAAGACGTTAGATCTGTTTAAACGTAGGAAGAAAATCACATTGCTTATTTTTGTTATAAGATTAGGTTAAGTTAGCCTATTATTTTTTATCTATATGCTGTAAACATGACTCGCAAATAATACTAACAGTTACACGGTTTAACTCACGTATTCAATGTCACTACGGGCGACTACCGGCGGGCGGGCTACTCCAGCGCTAGACTGCCCCCCTCCCCCCGCCCTGTCGGCGCGTACGACACGCGCCGCTCGGCGTTCGGAGCGAGCGCGGGCAGTGATACAAGCGACACCGCCGCGAAAACACTTACCTGAAGAAGAACTCCCGAAGAGTTCGAAACATGTCGCCCGTAGTGACATTGAATACGTGAGTTAAACCGTGTAACTGTTAGTATTATTTCAACATGTCCCACGAAAGTTTAAATTCGATGACTCGCAAACGTAAATCTAATTTAGCGCGTAGCTCTAACAGAGCTCGAGCAGCAAAACTAGCTCGAACCCAAGAATCTGAGGAACAGACCCAGGTGCGTCAGGTAGCTCAAAGGGCTGCGGAAACATTAGAGCAGATTCAAGCCCGCCAAATTTTAGATGCTGAGCGTCACGCATCAAGCAGAGCTGCGGAGACTTTAGAGCTGACCCAGGCCCGTCAGGCTTCAGACGCGGATCGTCACGCAGCTCAAAGGGCTGCGGAAACATTAGAGCTGACCCAGGCCCGTCAGGCTTCAGACGCGGATCGTCACGCAGCTCAAAGGGCTGCGGAAACATTAGAGCTGACCCAGGCCCGTCAGGCTTCAGACGCGGATCGTCACGCAGCTCAAAGGGCTGCGGAAACATTAGAGCTGACCCAGGCCCGTCAGGCTTCAGACGCGGATCGTCACGCAGCTCAAAGGGCTGCGGAAACATTAGAGCTGACCCAGGCCCGTCAGGCTTCAGACGCGGATCGTCACGCAGCTCAAAGGGCTGCGGAAACATTAGAGCAGACCCAGGCCCGTCAGGCTTCAGACGCGGATCGTCACGCAGCTCAAAGGGCTGCGGAAACATTAGAGCAGACCCAGGCCCGTCAGGCTTTAGACTCGGATCGTCACGCAGCTCAAAGGGCTGCGGAAACATTAGAGTTGACCCAGGCCCGTCAGGCTTCAGACGCGGATCGTCACGCAGCTCAAAGGGCTGCGGAAACATTAGAGCTGACCCAGGCCCGTCAGGCTTCAGACGCGGATCGTCACGCAGCTCAAAGGGCTGCGGAAACATTAGAGCTGACCCAGGCCCGTCAGGCTTCAGACGCGGATCGTCACGCAGCTCAAAGGGCTGCGGAAACATTAGAGCTGACCCAGGCCCGTCAGGCTTCAGACGCGGATCGTCACGCAGCTCAAAGGGCTGCGGAAACATTAGAGCTGACCCAGGCCCGTCAGGCTTCAGACGCGGATCGTCACGCAGCTCAAAGGGCTGCGGAAACATTAGAGCTGACCCAGGCCCGTCAGGCTTCAGACGCGGATCGTCACGCAGCTCAAAGGGCTGCGGAAACATTAGAGCAGACCCAGGCCCGTCAGGCTTCAGACTCGGATCGTCACGCAGCTCAAAGGGCTGCGGAAACATTAGAGCTGACCCAGGCCCGTCAGGCTTCAGACGCGGATCGTCACGCAGCTCAAAGGGCTGCGGAAACATTAGAGCAGACCCCGGCCCGTCAGGCTTCAGACGCGGATCGTCACGCAGCTCAAAGGGCTGCGGAAACATTAGAGCAGACCCAGGCCCGTCAGGCTTTAGACTCGGATCGTCACGCAGCTCAAAGGGCTGCGGAAACATTAGAGCTGACCCAGGCCCGTCAGGCTTCAGACGCGGATCGTCACGCAGCTCAAAGGGCTGCGGAAACATTAGAGCTGACCCAGGCCCGTCAGGCTTCAGACGCGGATCGTCACGCAGCTCAAAGGGCTGCGGAAACATTAGAGCTGACCCAGGCCCGTCAGGCTTCAGACGCGGATCGTCACGCAGCTCAAAGGGCTGCGGAAACATTAGAGCTGACCCAGGCCCGTCAGGCTTCAGACGCGGATCGTCACGCAGCTCAAAGGGCTGCGGAAACATTAGAGCTGACCCAGGCCCGTCAGGCTTCAGACGCGGATCGTCACGCAGCTCAAAGGGCTGCGGAAACATTAGAGCAGACCCAGGCCCGTCAGGCTTTAGACTCGGATCGTCACGCAGCTCAAAGGGCTGCGGAAACATTAGAGCTGACCCAGGCCCGTCAGGCTTCAGACGCGGATCGTCACGCAGCTCAAAGGGCTGCGGAAACATTAGAGCAGACCCAGGCCCGTCAGGCTTCAGACGCGGATCGTCACGCAGCTCAAAGGGCTGCGGAAACATTAGAGCTGACCCAGGCCCGTCAGGCTTTAGACTCGGATCGTCACGCAGCTCAAAGGGCTGCGGAAACATTAGAGCTGACCCAGGCCCGTCAGGCTTCAGACGCGGATCGTCACGCAGCTCAAAGGGCTGCGGAAACATTAGAGCTGACCCAGGCCCGTCAGGCTTCAGACGCGGATCGTCACGCAGCTCAAAAGGCTGCGGAAACATTAGAGCAGACCCAGGCCCGTCAGGCTTTAGACTCGGATCGTCACGCAGCTCAAAGGGCTGCGGAAACATTAGAGCAGACCCAGGCCCGTCAGGCTTTAGACTCGGATCGTCACGCAGCTCAAAGGGCTGCGGAAACATTAGAGCTGACCCAGGCCCGTCAGGCTTTAGACTCGGATCGTCACGCAGCTCAAAGGGCTGCGGAAACATTAGAGCTGACCCAGGCCCGTCAGGCTTTAGACTCGGATCGTCACGCAGCTCAAAGGGCTGCGGAAACATTAGAGCTGACCCAGGCACGTCAGGCTTTAGATGCGGATCGTCACGCATTTCAAAGGGCTGCGGAAACATTAGAGCTGAACCAGGCCCGTCAGCCTTTGGACGCCGAGCGACACGCAGCTCAACGGGCTGCCGAGACCTCTGAGGAATCCCAAACACGACGTGTTTTAAATGCTGAACGTCTGTCAGAAAGAAGACGCGCATTTACAATGAATAGGGTAAGTGCACCAGTGAATGAACGCTTAAGGATTTTTTTGATTTCAAAAAATGTTTTATGTAAGATAGCTATACTTAATATCGGCCATGACTGTTTGTATAGATCAAACAAGTATTCTAGTTTGGTTAAATTACTTTGCTTTTGCAATAGTTTTCCATAATTTTAAGTTATATGACCTTTTAGGTAGAAAAATGGGAAATCACCGGTGAATGAACACGGTTTTCTAGTAAATTAACAACTAAAACCAGCGAATGAACTACTGTTATAGTTGTTGTTTATTGGTTTAAATCGTTGTTTATTGATTTTGTTTGGATTTATATCGATATACCAACAGACGGAATAACGTTATTGGTTTACTTTTTCTACAACAATTAATAAACTGTAACAAATGTACGTTCATTAACTGGTTCCGAAAAAAATAGTAAAACCAATAAATGAACCAAGTAATTATCGGTTGATGTTCATTCACTGGATATCTGTAAACCAGTGAATGAACTAACTTCATGTTCGAAAATGAGGTTTGTTCGAACACTGGGCCAACGATAGACAAGCCATTACTGGTTATGTTAATAGAAAGTAAATCTTATTAAAATCACTAGAACATAAGATATTGCGAAAACATTAAAACAGTCGTGGCCAGTGAATGAACACTGCAGTTCATTCACTGGATTTGGGCGGTTTTGAATTCTAGTTATAGAACACCGACTAAAAAATGAGAATCTACACTTGAATAACGTAAAACGATGTTTTAGTAGCACAATTTCACTCTTATGATTTCCTAAAACCAAACACCATAAGTCACAAGTTTATAAAACTAGTACAATGGCACATCAAATAAACGGTGACATACTTGTCCCCTTATTACCGGCTCATACAAAACATCCACGCCCGTAGCCCGCGAACTTTAAGCTTCTCTCATTTAGTAATTGTTGCGACTGAGTTGATATAAATGAAATGTTGATACAAACCCCTTACAGTGAATGCTTCTAATCGAGAAAAAAATACCTGGTATGCTAGAAATATACAGAACTCTTAATTTAAGCAAATAAGCAGCGTTTCGTTCATTCACTGGGTTCGTTCATTCACTGGAGCACTTACCCTACATGGCAGGCGTTCTACGATGCCGCTTTTAATTATGACCCAATAGTTGATTATATTAATCATCGATTAGTTCTCATAGGTAGAATGGACCAAAAATGTAGATAGTGCGAGGCACTCAAGTGGAGAGAAGAAACTCCGTGTATGTGCTGTTCTGGTGGAAAAGTTTCAGTTCCTACACTTGGTGAGCCAGAAGAACCACTTAAATCTTTACTTTTATACGATATCAATGAATCCCAGCGTTTTTTAAACCGGTTAAGAAAATATAATTCATGCTTTCAAATGACGTCATTTGGTGTAGATAAAGTTGAAAGCGAGCGACTACGATACATATCATTAAATCAAACTAAATTAAGAGCCGAGAATTATATCCACCTCCAAGATGCTGTAGCAAATGACGCTAACGTGAATCCTAATGATATTGGTAGAATGGTAATTTTACCCTCATAATTTATAAATAGTCCACGGTATTTACACAAATATACTCAAGACGCGTTTGCTTATGTGCGTACATATGGCCGCCCCGATTTGTTTGTTACTTTCACCTGTAATCCAGCCTGGCCTGAAATAACAAACGAATTGATGCCAGGACAAAGCTCAACTGATAGGTTTGACATAGTAGCAAGAGTTTTCAGATTGAAAGTAAAAAAACTTATGGATGTTATTACTAAAGGCAAAATATTTGGAGAAGTCCGCTGCTTTATGTATTCGATAGAGTGGCAGAAGCGTCGCCTTCCACACGTTCACCTATTACTGTGGTTAAAAGATAAGTTAAGACCTGATCAAATTGATAAAATCATCAGCGCTGAAATACCAGATCCCAGCAGTGACAAAATTCTCCATTATAAAAAATATGATCCATGGCCCGTGCGGTCCATATAATCCCCAGTGCTCTTGCATGAAAGATGGAAAATGCACAAAAAAATATCCAAGACAGTTAACCAAAGAAACTGTTCACAATGAAAACGGATACCCACTGTATCGTAGAAGAGCACCGGCAGACGGAGGTCAAACGGCAACTGTGAAAGTTCGAAATGGAAGTTACGTTACTGTTGATAATAGTTGGGTGGTCCCTCATTCCCCTATTTTATCAAAAATGTTTAACGCTCATATAAATGTTGAGGCTTGCAATTCAGTACGTGCTATCAAATATATTAACAAAGGCAGCAATCAAGCTATTTTCAACTTTGCAAACAAAGATCTTGCTAATCCCGTAAATGAAGTACAAACCTATCAATGTGGTCGCTATGTCAATAGCAACGAAGCAGTTTGGCGGCTGTTAGGGTTCCCGTTGCACGAAAGGCATCCCACCGTGACACATCTCAGTGTACACTTAGAGAATGGTGAACGGATTTATTTTACAGAAAATAGTTTCCAAGAGCAGTTAGCCAGACGACCAAACACTACACTCACAGATTTTTTTGATCTTTGTACAAGAGATGAGTTTGCAAGAACTCTTTTATATGTTGAGGTACCGAGATATTACAGATGGGATGCAACCAGAAAAGTTTGGAAGCGCAGAGTTCAAGGAACTCCAGTTTCGAATTGGCCTGGTGTCAAATCTGGCGATGCTTCAGGACGAGTCTACACAGTCCATGTCACGAACATCGAATGTTATTGATTAAGAATGCTATTACATCATGTGCGCGGACCAACCTCTTTTAATGATCTCAAAACATACAATAGCCAAGAATTTGCAACATTTCGCGAGGCATGTGAGGCAAGAGGATTATTGGAAAATTACAATCATTGGGATGTGACATTGGAAGAGGCTGCGAAATGTAAATCAGCACCTAAAATGAGAGAGCTGTTTGCTATATTAATAGCCACATGCGGACTTTCAAACCCTCAAGACCTATGGGAAAAATACAAGAATGATCTGTCGGATGACATTTTATACAGGTTACAAGAACATAATCCAAATGTAACATACAATGATTTTATTTACAACGAGGCCCTTACAAAAGTTGAAGACCAAGTGATAACTATCACTGGAAAGTATTTATCAGATTTTGGTATGAACAGGCCACATCGAAATGGACAAGTTAGCAGCGATTTAATAAGAGAATTGGATTACGACTCCACTGCTTTACTACTGCAAATAACTGACTCTGTTCCACTATTGAACCGAGAGCAAAGATTAGTTTTTGATAATGTTTTGGAAATAATCGAAAACGGTGAAGGTGGTTTGTTTTTTTTGGATGCTCCCGGAGGCACAGGGAAAACATTTCTATTAAATTTGCTTTTAGCACAAATGCGGAAAGTAGGTATTGCTGTTGCAGTAGCCTCCTCTGGAATAGCGGCGACGCTGCTCAGTGGTGGTCGAACGGCACACTCAGTACTAAAACTGCCATTGAACTTAGCTCATGAGGAAATGCCGGTTTGTAATATTACTAAAAACAGCGAGCGTGGTCGAATGTTGCAACAGTGCAAGCTGTT
This sequence comes from Epinotia ramella, assembly GCA_947578815.1. Lineage (NCBI taxonomy): Eukaryota > Metazoa > Arthropoda > Insecta > Lepidoptera > Tortricidae > Epinotia > Epinotia ramella. The sequence continues at coordinate 1,458,273 of OX388226.1, read as the reverse complement.
GGTTTGGGATGAATGTACGATGTCCCACAAAAGAGCAATTGAGGCACTAGATCGAACTATAAAATATATCAAGAGCAACCAAAATTTTATGGGTGGAATGGTGGTACTTTTAGCTGGTGATTTTAGACAGATTCTACCAGTGATCAGTAGAGGCACACCGGCAGATGAAATAAATGCATGTTTGAAGGCTTCGACGTTGTGGGTTCATGTAAAAAAAATCAGTCTAACCACCAACATGCGAGTACAGCTGCACTGTGATACACAAGTGGGGAAATATGCGGCTTCTCTTTTGAAAATCGGCGAAGATCGTGTGGCAATAGATAGTAACGGCATGATTACTTTGAATAATGAATTCTGTAATATTGTCCACAACACAGATGATTTAAAAAAACAACGTCTACCCCGATCTGATAACTAATATGAAAAACATAGAATGGCTATGTGAAAGAGCAATTTTAGCACCGACAAACGAAATTGTGGGGCAGATCAACGAACAAATCATGTCACATGTGGAAGGTGATGTCGTCGAGTATCTGTCCGTAGACAATGTTATGGACACTGAACAAGTGACATCATATCCGGTCGAGTTCCTCAATTCTTTAGAGTTATCAGGGGTGCCTTCCCATAAGTTGAGACTGAAAGTTGGTGTTCCAGTCCTGTTGATGCGAAATCTTGACGCGCCGAGACTCTGTAATGGCACACGGCTGCAAATTACACACCTGGGACGCAATATTGTAAAAGCAATCATTATGACAGGAACAGCAAAAGGAGAAGATGTACTAATTCCCCGTATTCCAATTATCCCGACCGATTTACCATTCCAGTTTAAAAGAGTCCAGTTCCCCCTGAAAGCAGCATTCGCGATGACAATAAATAAGGCACAAGGACAAACACTGAAAGTTGCAGGTGTACATTTAGTTAAAAACTGTTTTTCCCATGGACAACTATATGTGGCGTGCTCACGAGTCTCAAGTCCGAAACATCTTCACGTGTTAGCAAAGGATGGGAAAACAAAAAACGTAGTTTACAGAAACGTGCTAAACTAAATAATATGTCGCAGTTACTAATCATTTATTTATCTGTTCATTAAATTCTGGTTGTACGCATTATTGATGATTACCAATTTAAAACCATCATTTTCTTTTATCATTTAATAGTAAGCAATGATAAAAAATCAGCTTGGATAACAAACAAACTACCCAAATTACTAATTCTACGCAGACGAAATCGCGGGCAAAAGCTAGTTGTTTATAAAGCGTCAAATTCATTTTTAGGGTGACACCGTAAGATGTCACGTGACCTGATCGAAAAACTGTTACAATGTTATTGAGTTTTCACTTCTGCCGGCACTCCCGGAGTGCAACCCGGTCTTTTTTTATATTAACTTGACATACTAACTATTATAATTCATATTATTTTTGTCATGTAAAATTATATATTTAATTAATAAATGAGTATGAGTATTTACCGTAGGGCGCGCCACTCGGTCCTGGAGCACGAGCCACTTCCACGAACGGGGTTCTTTCTTCATCACAACCACGTTTTCGTACCTGGATCACACAAAATTATTATTAAGATTATTAATTTATTTATTGACAAATACATTTACGTGACATTACAGTAATAACCGATGCGTCACGAAACTAAAAAGAACAAATATTTAGGCGACGAAACGGCGTGGGCATTATAGAAAGAAAGAAAGAAAGAAGACATTTATTCACTACGCAGAAGACACACAGAGACAAAGAGAGTACAAATACAATACAATTTACACATAATGTGTGCGTCTTCGCGGCAGTGAATCGGTCGCTGTCTCAGCATTATGCCGAGGTGTCAGACAGACACCTACAGCGCTGATTTTCAGACAGCACCGTACGTGACCCACGGAACGCAACACAACATACCGCCGATACAAACGTATATACATAATAAATAAATAATTAATATACTAAATTTGTAAAATAAGTAACACAAGCACAATGGGATGAGAGACAATGTGAAAAACGCGAAACGGTTGGGATGTTTAATAAAATAAAATGGATAAAAATTAAATAAAGTGCTGGATGGGTTAGGGTTGGGATTTTTGGAGCGTGGTGGTGGTGGTGGTGGTGGTGGTGGTGGTGGTGGTGGTGGTGGTGGTGGTGGTGATGATGGCGACCTGCGCGCGATGGCCTGGTGCAGAGGCAGCGGGTCGGGCGCGCGCGCGGGAGGGCGCAGGCGCGCCAGCATGCGGCGCCGCGTGTCCAGCTTCAGCTCGCACCAGCGCTTCTGGAGCCCCAGGACGGACATCTGCACGCGACTGCAACAATAATACTACATTACTACAGAGGCGGAAGTGAGGGGTTGCCGGCCGAAAGAAAAATCGAGAGAGCTCGCGCGCCGTCGCGTGATAGCCGTGCTGTTCTCTCCAGCCCGAACCGCTGCACCAGGTGGAAGGTGCCCAGTAGAGCTTACAGCTGTAGTGACTTACATGCGGCTGTACCAGCTCGCCGCCTCGCTCCACTTGCTGGGCAGGCCTCTTCGGCCTGGTCTCTCCAGCTCGAACCGCTGCACCAGGTGGAAATTGCCCAGTAGAGCTTACAGCTGTAGTGACTTACTTGCAGCTATACGACCTCGCCGCCTCGCTCCACTTGCTGGGCAGGCCTCTTCGGCCTGGTCTCTCCAACTCGAACCGCTGCACCAGGTGGAAGGTGCCCAGTAGAGCCTGCAGCTGTAGTGACTTACTTGCGGCTGTACCACCTGGCTGCCTCCTTCCACTTAATAGCCAGGGCACTGCAGCCTTTTCTCTCCAGCCCGAACCGCTGCACCAGGTGGAAGGTGCCCAGGAGGGCTGATAGCTGCTCATAGTTCTGGTAGCTCGCCTGGGGACAGAGGTATTACATACATATACTATAGTCAATGTCGGATGTCTGTTTATTGGCTGGGGAATTCACATTTAGTTAACAATACATGGTAAATTGTCTTTACAGGGTACAGAGTGTTCTACGAGTAAACACTTCCTTTTGACACCTCTTGACGAAACAAATTATTTTATTAAATACTAGCTTCTGCCCGCGACTCCGTCCGCGTGGAACTCGTTTACATCGTAACTCCACACAAAGTTTCACCACCCATTTCAACCCCTTACGGGGTGATTCGGGGATAAAAACTATCCTATGTCCTTTCCCGGGACTCAAAGTATCTCTATACCAGATTTCATCTAAATCGGTTTAGCGGTTTTCGGTTTTTTTAGCATCATAATATAATATATAAATAAAATAAAATAAAAATATCTATCACTAGTAAGATTGACAGTCTTTTGTTTGCCGTGAAATTCCGGGGTCTGATCATCATGAAACCACGACTCTGACAAGAGTGAACGACTGAAGAGAGAGAGATGGATGCCTTGGGATCCCTTCGTTCCCCAACAAAGGTCGCGGGAGTCCGCTGGATTCGGGTAGCACAGGACCGGTTATTGTGGCACTCTTTGGGGGAGGCCTATGTCCAGCAGTGGACGTCTTTCGGCTGATATGATGATGATGATAACGCTTAAGAATTCTAACATTAATGACCTATACTATTAAATATATTATAATACTATAAGCCCAAGTCATAAAATTTATGAATATAACGTTGAAAGGTCTATCGATAATTATTCAGAAATATTTTAAGGCATATATTTTTGACGACCGGTTAGCCAAGTGGGTAGTGACGCTGCCTACGAAGCTTAAGGTCCTGGGTTCGAATCCCGGTAAGTACAAATATTTGTGGGATGAGCATGAATATTTGTTTCTGAGTCTTGGATGTTTTCTATGTATTTAAGTATTTTCTATCTATTTAATATATCGTTGTCTAGTACCCATAACACAAGCCTTAATGAGCTTACTATGGGACTAGGTCGATTTGTGTAAGATTGTCCCCTAATATTTATTTATTTATTATTTATATATGCCTTACCTCGCCGACGAGCGTGATGCCTGTATACATGATGAGCAGGTCCACGATGGCCCAGTCCAACGCGTCGAGGCGCCCCGACTCGGACGGCGCGTCGCCCCTGGAGAGCAGTGCGCGCAGCTTGAATACGGACAACTTGCGCATACCGCACCTAAGCAAAGGGGTGCACTTTAATAGAAGATACAGTAGTACCACAAATATAAGTTAAAACGATGTACCTGCGCAGAAACCATTTAATTAAACCAATCATAAGGCAGCGCGTTTGCGCGGGTAAAATCTTCAACGCCCATTGGCCAAAATTTTGCACGCGACGCCGGCAGCTCCGGCGCCCGCCATTTTATCTGGCGCCATGAGCGGGAAAGCACGAGTTCACCTGTCATTGCATATTGTACCTTACGTATAGTACAACAAGGTCTTTATTGAAATGGCCATACGTTCGATTTCATTCGGTACTTGTCATCACTCTTCGGCGTGGTCGACGATTGCCGATGTAACTGATATTTGTGGCACTAAAATAACTCTTATGTGATCTAGACACCGCAATCGGTAAAAATGACCAAACTGACTGTGAAGAGGTTACATAATAAAAAGAACAGAACGAAAACAAAAATATTACTAAAATATTAACACGGCCAATGAAAAACAAAAATCGTTTTGTGCCTTGAAAACAAGAGTGAATAGGCTAAAGAAAAAGAAAGAAAGAAGAAATGACGACCGCCTTAGCCTAGTTGGTAGTGACCCGGCCTACGTAGCAAGAGGTCCCGGCTTCGAATGGTAAGGGCATTTATTTGTGTGATGAGCACGAATATTTTATCCCGAGTCATGGTTGTTTTCAATGTATTTAAGTATTTATTTATCTATATATGTATGATTGTCGTCGTCTAGCACCCATAGTACAAGCTTTGCTTAGTTTGGGACTGGGTCGATTTGTGTAAGATTGTCCCCTAATATTGTTATTATTATCTCTTTATTCAATTTTTTTCTTCTAGACTAGGTTTTTACAATAATTATATGAAAAAAAAATATAAAACTATACATACAAAACATAAACCATTATAAAAACCTAACCTAGGGTACCGCCGGCAGCGAGGCGGGGCCTAAGCTGCCGGTGGTCAGGGCGTTAGACAGGAACCTCCTGACTATACGCGCAGTATCTAGAAGTACCGCCTTCTGTATCTGACCCTTGATCCAGCCATCTAGCGAGTCTCTTGAGGTGATGGTCGAGACTCTTCGCTATTAAGCCGTTCGCCAAAACGACTATTGGGACGATGATCGTCGAATCAACATCCCACATGGCGGTTACCTCGTGAGCCAGGTCTAGGTACTTGCTGGCTTTGTCCTTCTCGGCCTTCAAGAGGTTCTCGTCATGGGGAATTTTAATTATTATTATTATTTATTCACTACACAAAAGACACCATTGGACAGGCTTTTATATAAAAAAAATGTTTTTAGTATTGTCAGATAACTTAAAAGTTAATATTATTTGTTATAAAATGGTGCCGTGACCAGGATTATTATTCATCATCTTGCAACTGAATTTTGAAGCAGATATCTTCAACCGATTGAGCTGAAATTTTGGGTAAAGGTATAGTTCGGATGACCATTCAATATTAGGGTACCATCGACCTGATTTGATGATGGAGACAGGTGGCCATGGGAATTCAGGACTTAACCCCGTTGAGTTTGGGCTCGTTAGAATCGCCTCAATGAGTAATTAGATAGATACGAGTAGATAGATAGATAATAACTTTATTCAGCCACAACAAACAATTGATGACGGTATACAGAAAAGTACAGTCGGGAATAAAAGCTTGTATCAAAAATGTTTTTTTTAAACAGAATATTATTCCATAGAACTCACCAGAGCGCGTACACCCTCTCCTCCGTGTCCCCTAGCCGCTCGGCCACCGCGGCGGCCGCGGCGCGCGTGGGACCGCGGTGCTGTGCGGCCGCGCGCCGCATGCCGCGCACGACGCGCCGCATGAGCCGCGCACTCGCCACCTCCGAGAAGTTCGGGGTCGGGGCGGCGGGAGGCGCGGCGGGAGGCGAGGCGACACGCTACAACCAACACGTTCATAACAAAACTAGAACATAGATTTTGTCTTAAGGTGGCTCGATCACCATACAAAACATCTTTAGACATTCGCAGGCTAACGGAGTGATATTTTAAGAAACTTATGTAACGTTGGGCGATTCTTGTCCTTCATACGAAACAGTTCGGCTTTGGGTAAATGAGTTTAAGCGTGGCAGGACAAGCATTGAATATGCACCTCGACCTGGTGCTCCAAAATCAGCGGTTTTACCAGAAGTCATTGATAAAATCCATGATTTAGTTTTAGCTGACAGACGATTAAACATGTTACTAAAAGAAACTTGGCTTTTAATCGTAAGAATGTCGATGGGATGCTGAGTAACATATATAATAGCCTACCACAAAACTTGCTAGATCTACCCTTAACTAAATTCAGGAAAGCAATTATAGCATTTCTAAGGGAGCACAATTTCTATAGCATTAAGGAATATTTAAATGTAAAATCTAACTTATACTGACATTCTTATCAAATATTTCTAAAGTAATTAGGTACATACATAATTTTTAAATGACATATCCTATTTAACTTGACCATTACTACATTCTAATGTACTATTAATTTAAAGCAAAAATGTATGAAAAATAATTTAATAAAATTCGACTGAATGTATAATTAATTAGATGCACGTATATAAAAAATAAAAAAAAAACAACCAAATTTTTGCATGCCTACTATTATAAGGTATTGACATTATCTGGACTAAACACTGTTGACTCACCATCTTATGTACATAATGTTAAGCAAATAAACTTATTTCATTTCATTTCATTTCATTTCATTTCATTTCATTTCATAAAAATACGGGAGTTAGCTGAAGTCTCAAACATCCCGACTGAGCGGGTGCATTTTATTTTGCACAATGAATTGCACATGAAAAAGCTTTGTGCAAGATGGATGCCGCGGTTGTTCACTCCAGAACAAAAGCGTATTCGCATGCAAACATCTGCTGGAAACTTGCAGGTGTTTAATAAAAATCCAGCAGAGTTTCTTCGACGTTTTGTGACCATGGATGAAACCTGGATTCACTACTATATCCCGAAGACAAAACAGCAGTCGAGACAATGGATAAGTCATGATGAGCCAGCTCCAAAGAAGGCGAAGTGCGTCCCATCAGCTGGAAAAGTCATGGCGTCGGTGTTTTGGGATGCGAAAGGTATTATTTTAATTGACTACCTTGAAAAGGGAAAAACTATCACTGGGGCATATTATGCCTCGCTTTTAGACCACTTAAAGGCAGCGATAGCTGAAATACGTCCAGGGTTGGCCAAGGAAAATGTGATGTTTCACCATGACAATGCTCCGGTGCACACATGTCGGCTTACTGAACAAAAATTGGCGGATTTACGGTATGAAATACGTCTACATCCTGCTTATTCGCCAGATTTAGCTCCTTCAGACTATCACCTATACCCAAAGCTCAAAAATTTTCTGTCGGGGCGAAAATTTCAGTCTAATGAAGAGGTGTATGGATGTATGTAAGCACTTTATTGTACACAATAACAGGTTAAAGAATATACATGTCACACAATAGATCAAAGTACAAAGGCGAACTTATCCCTATAAGGGATCTCTTCCAGCTAACCTTTGACCCATTGAGAGGAAGGTATGTAGAACGAGATAGGCAAACTTATACCGTGTACAAAAACACACAGAGAAAATAAAAACAAAACCTAATAGGTATCAACTCTAGAAAAATAAAAACATGCCAATACATATATAAATACACAATACAAAATATTATACTTACACCGTCGTAATATCGTAAATATACAATAAATAAATAAATACTGTATTCAACCAATTCACAAGTCATTGGAAAGCCACAACTTCTCAGAGGTGATACTGGAAGTAAACGCATATTCTGAAGACCTGGAAGAAACCCATTTCCGTGAAGGCATCGGGGGGATTACGTAGAAAAATAAAATATATACAATTATACAGGCGTTGTATATATATTTAATTTTTCTACGTAATACAAGTTTTTTATCATATCAAACCAAATTACTTTTCAAACCACCCTCGTAGCATGTACAAACCTACACTGTGTCTTAATAGTTATTTATGCTACAAGTGCCGAAAATAGGAAATTCGCAACGAGTGTTTTAAATCGACACGAGTTGCGAATTACCTATTCGCACGTGTATCGTCCAACGTTTTACTGTACATATGGCTCTTTAAAGTTTCGACATATGCACAAAAAGTCTCCACAAAAGAATCCCGCGCGTAGGGAAGAATTCTTATGTAGAATTCTGAGCATAGCTAGAGATGATGTTTTTTTGCAACATGCTACTTTTGAAACGACATATGGGGAAAATTGGAATAGTCACAGTAAATGGCCACACAATATACACACAATTATAGAGTGAACGGGGGAGTTTTTTGGTACATTTTGTACAGCACCGAGAATTTAGTTTCAGTAATTTTGAATATAACTCACCTTCTTTGCGACGCGCTTCTCGCTGTTCCGCTGCATGGCGAGGTTGGTGAACAGGTAAGGCATGTGGTTGAGGTAGGAGTCCGCGCGGCGCACCCAGGTGGGGCAGTGGCGCAGGGCTTCGTCGGGGTCCGCGTCCAGGTACTCCATCGCTACTGCGCGCATCTACGAACACATGGAGTCATTGTTAATCAGAGATGGCCAAAATGTAATCGACTAACGATTAACAACTAAAATTACAAGAATTAGTTGCGATTGACGATTGAAAACGACGATTGATCAATTGTAGTTGTACAGAGTGCAACTAATTTAGTTGCAACTAAATTAGTTGCCGATTGATTTCGGACAACTAAATTTTGTAATCGACTAATTAGTTAGACTAAATTCTTTGCGACTAATGTTAGAAGCAAATTGAATAGAAAACCTCGGTATGGCTATGTTGACAGACTGATTAGGACATCTTAACGTATGTTTAAAAATAAAATAGTCATGTATTATTTACGATATTTTGACCATTTCTAAGGAGTGAGATCTCTGTTCTAACTATTATTTTGCTACTAATCTCTCTGAAATTGGATTAAATTTATCTTATGTAAGGGTAATTAAAAACTGGGTACTTTGAGCATTAGTGAAATAACACTAAAAAAAAAACACAATTATAGAACGTGTTATTTTTAGAAGATGCGTCGGCACTTGCACCAAAATGCAACAAACAACTTCCAGGTAAGTAGGATTATCCCATTGTTTTGTCACCGGGTGACACTAAAAAGAGTTTTACTATTGACAGAGACTGCAAAATATTGATAATTTCTATGTCTAAGAATTCTAAGATTTACTCAGTATCGTATAATTCAAATTATTAATAATGCACCAACCTACTTTATTGTTTCCGATTTGTAAACACTGCAGTTTTTCGCAATTTGTCGTTACCAATATATCGTTACTAGCTTTTGCCCGCGGCTTCGCCCGCGTACTAAAAGTAATTCCAACCGTCTACAGAAAAGGTGCTTCTCAGTTTGACCCATATGTTCGAATTGAATTGCAATTTGGCACAAATACTTTCAAAAATTTTCATGTCCACAATGTTAAATTTCAAAATCGATGCCATTTTCGTAATTAACGTCCCAAAAACCATAAAAACGACAGCCATATTGATATTTAGACATTTCACCCCATCGCATCCCAATAGAGGAGATGGTATTTCACGTCCGCCATGTTGGATTTTAAAATCGTGGTTCTTTTTTGTAATCAGCGATCAGAATTTGTGACCACAATCCCCCCTTTTAGGGGTTGAATTTTCAAAAAACCTGAAACACGTGTTTTCTAATTTATCGTTAGGATTACTCCTGTGAAGTTTCGAATTCGAATAAAATAGTCTAAGTAATCTTGTATCTCCATACAAACTTTGGACTCACATTTCACCCCCTTAAGGGTTGAATTTTGAAAAATATTTTCTTAGTGCACCTCTACAACTTATAAGGAACCTACATGCCAAATTTGGAATCTCTAGAACCAGCGGTTTGGGCTGTGCGTTGATAGATCAGTCAGTCAGTCAGTTTCTTCTTTTATATATTTAGATAATAATATTATGGCCCATAATATTGCATTGTCATTGAAGCATTTCAAATTAAATGTGTATACATAATTTTAGCTCAATCGGTTGAAGATATCTGCTTCAAAATAAGTCGCAAAATTCTACCCAAACTAACATAGTTACAAGTGTTACATACAACATACGAGTACCTCCAATGTTACATACATACCTACTTGTGGTTACATATTGTAAGATAAAAAATGCAAAAACGAGCGACTACGTAGTTTTAATATAGATTTAATCGTGAAATTTAGTCGATTGAAACTAAAACTAATTTAGTTGTTAGTCGAACATTCTCACAACTAATTCAATCGCAACTAAATTAATCGCAACTAAAAAATGACGATTGATATTTTTAGTCGATTGATTAGTTAACTAAAATATTAATCGATTAATGCCCATCTCTGTTGTTAATACATTCCGTCCTCCATACCACACAGTATGTGATGACTTTACCCTAAACGTCAGGTAAAACATGGTCTAGAACAGCAAGACTCAAGAGGAAAATGGAAGCAGTTGTAGGATTCGAATCCAGGACCTGCAGCTTCGTAGGCAGCGTCACTAACCACTAGGCTAACCAGTCGTCAACCCGCGACGGTTATCTCCGCTGCCAACTTGCTGAGTCACCTGAGATTACGGCTGGTGAAACCTCAGAAATCAAGGTAGGTAAATAAATGCGTAATCCTGAAGGTAGGTATGTACCTGTAAGGGCGAGCCTTAACTATGATATAGAAAGTTCTAAGCAGGGATTCTGAATGAAACAACTACTTCGAGAACTAGATGATATGATAACTGAGTTTATTTGCTATGCTTAGCTAATATATACAACAACTTTACGTGAGTACGAAGTTTCCGCCATCACGTATTATGAACGGATTATTAAGTCTAAACTATTGTTAATTAGTGGATTGTAGGTTTTTCGATAATTAGACTAAAATTTATGAAGCTAGCGAAACAGAGCCTTGAAGAAACTTGAAAGACACTCACTTTGCAAGGAGCTGACACCTGGGAGGACCCTGACACCTGGCTCGTACTGCACTTACCCGATTCCAAGGTTACCTGGCACCTGATTATACGCAGCTGGTCAGATGTCTTCCTGCTTCTTCAAGGCACTTAATGTATTTTAATGGGTCTAATGCCAGGGCCACACTAGCGGGAAATGCCGTCAATAATGGCGTTTGACGTTAGTGTAGCCACGGCTTCACGCGAAAATTTGACAACGCCATTGATATTGCTGTTTGACGTTAGGCGATAGCTCGTGGCGGTACATCAAAGAGATTAACGCGAGAAGTTCAAGTGTAGCCACCCCCATTATCGCGTTAATAAGGCAACAATGATCGCGATGTTGGGCATTGACGTTTCCCGCTAGTGTGGGCCCCAACATAAAAGATAACTCCCAATAAATAGCGCGACTAGCCGCGCGGAGCCCAATTATCGTCAACCTAATTTCAAAACGACGACACAACTCTCACTCGACAGTTACTTTCGATCCGTCAAACGCGGGCATAGAATGTTGCCAGATTAAAAATACTAACTGAAAACTAACAACTATAAACTGCGCACTTCCCGGCACGCATGCTACGTTGCTGATTGAGTGCGATTAAGAGGAAACACTAATGGCGAGATAGTTGAGAAATAGGTATTTGTAAAATGTATTGCTGTCGCGCCAACCTCAAGCCACCCCCCGCAGAGCGCGATAGAGACAACGTTTCGTAGTCCCCTGATTCCTTCTCCAAAACTTGACCTATTTAACTATTATTTTTATTAACAATCAAATCGGCTTTGGCCGTGTTCCTATATGTTCCTTTGTTTTAATAATCTAGTCAAAATTGCTTTCTAGATGTTTGAACACAGCGGAAAATCTGGCATTTTTCTTAGGTTTTTGAAGTTTAAATCTCTTTTAAAAATAAATTTATGGAAAAAAGGAAAACATAGAAACACGTCAATAGTAGCCATAAAAAATATAAAAAAATATTGCTCTACTGCCATTATCCAGGGAGAAAACCGGGGACTACGTTTCGGTGGAAAAACGGCTTACCGTCTGTCGCTGCAGCCTGAAGAACTCCCTGCAGAGCGCCATGGCGCGCACGAGGCGCCCCTGCACCTTGCCCTCCGTCTGCCCCAACACGGACATCAGACGTAAGTACGCGAACCCTCGCCCCGACTATAACATACAACATAATGATATAATAAACAACACTCTACTTAGGTTAGTAGGTATAGTCGTTCGGTTTGAGTTGTGTCTAATCTACTTAAAGGAATAATGGCTTTGTTGACTGAAACCGCAAAATTACCATATTGTAAAAAGTCGTTACAGCCACCTATTGAATATCGACTCTATGTCCCTTAGTAATAGGTTACGAGTGCACTAATAGGAAAATGGCGGTCCAGGTGCCTTTGTACTTGTTCGATTCTCAGTCCTCAGGTGCCAGGGATGTATTTATTTCTATTAAAGCAATTTAAACTTTTGGCAAAGGCCCTACAGTTGAAAATCCAGTAAAATGTTAATGCATGCAGTTTTTATCTACGAAGTGTGCTTATCTTTTATGACGGCCCATAATGAGGTAGCAAACCCGCACAATGAGAGAATGGATTGGACACAACTCAAACCGAACGACTATATCTTTCAAACCAATAAACTTATTCTGTCATGTCAGGAAGGATCAGGCCAAAAACAAATTGTTAACGTACGAATGGCAACCTCGGTTTGAGGCACGCACGGCTCACCTGACCTCGTATCATGGTCGGCCTTGTCACGCGATAAGTGACAAGATAGGAGCGTCGTCTCGTTCTATCGAACGGTGTCAGCCAGTGACGGACGCTCTATCTTGTCATTTATCGTGTGATAAGGCCGACCATGATACGGGGTCTGTTTTGCTTTACGCGAGCAGCGCGCGGCGGACCGCCCAGTCGGTGTTTTGACCGTGCTTAAAGGCGCCTCAGTGTGCGTGCCTCGAGTAATCTGATGTGTATCTGAGCGTGCCGCGGACAGAGCGACAAGATCTAACTTGTTTGTGGGCGAGGCGCGTACGAATTTGAGGAAGTGGCAGAGGAGTGTGTAATCGTTTGTTACTAAATTTGGAACAATTACTGATAGACATACCGGAAAAGGTGCTGTGGGACCCGAAATCAATCAGCTGTAATCAGTGCGACGCCATTTTGAACGTCGCGCAATGTCGGCTCGCCGCGAGCACGCTGCCTCGCCTGCGCATATTTATGTGCAACAATGGCTCGCGAGCTGCTCGGCGCGTGTGGCGTGCAGCACACACTTTTAGATTCCACGCGTGAAATACAAATGACAAAACCTGTATGCTAGTACGCCAGGAACAGATGAAAAAACTTGTTTCTTGAGTAAATAATAAGTAGGGGTGCGTTCGTTCGTGAAAGGCGGATGTTGCCTTTGGCGTGATTTGTTCAACATAGTGCTCAGGGGATCTAAATGATGCCACACTACTGCTTAAGTTGAACCATGTCCCGTACCTACTGATGTGACCTAATTGCGAAGCTCCAAGTGAATATGTTGGTATAGTTGACATTATTTAAGTTGACCGAATTGCATCCAACATAACTTACAGTCCAAGGTAAAAGATTAAAATTTCAATGACAGTTTTATAAAATAATTAACTTTAAAAACAAAGTTTTAACCGATTTCAATTTAGTACTCCGCCAAGCTACCAGAACATTTCCACATTTATTTTCCAATTTACCACATGAACTGATTTCCGAGAGCAAATGCGTTGATTATTAGAGAAAAAAACTCAATCGCTGTATGTGGCCCGATAATATTTGAGGACTTCCGTCGATTCCACAAGGATCACCTTTGGTACTTCATTAGCTGCTATTTCAACGGAATCTTATCAGAATCTGTGACGTGCTTTTGTACTTTAAGTACATAATTGAGGAATTCCATAAGTCATCTGTGGTCTTCATCATCAGTTCCACTCCACCAAATTTATGATTTCCGGATGTAAATACACGAGATATAATACAAAATACCAAAATCACTACACGCGTGCCTAATATAATTGAGGAGTTCTCTCAATTCCTCATGGATCCCATCATCCCACTAATTTTTTTTTTTAAATGAGACACATCTGGATGCATATAGTTACATACAACAAAATTTTTTTGGAATCGGTTCATCAATGACGGAGTTCTGAGGTAACAAACATTGAAAAAAAAAGAAAATACAACCGAATTGAGAACCTCCTCCTTTTCTTTGAAGTCAGTTAAAAAGCGGCCAAGTCGCGCACGAAGGGTTACGTACCATTATCTACCTATAAAAATAGCAAAAAAAAAATACGTTTCATGTTTGGGAGCCCCCTTAAATATTTATTTTATTTTGTTTTTAGTATTTGTTGTTATAGCAGCAACAGAAATACATAATTTGTGAAAATTTCAACTGTCTAGCTATCGCGGTTCTTGAGATACAGCCTGGTGACAGACAGACGGACGGACGGACAGACAGCGAAGTCTTAGTAATAGGGTCCCTTTTTACCCTTTGGGTACGGAACCCTAAAAATGTAATATAAATAATATAGAATACAATTTGTCGAAATATCCCATGGGGAATTTCCTGAAATGGAAACTTTCTTAAATTGTTCTGAATGTTTTCTGAAATTTCTGAAAAGTTTCTTCAACTGGAACATATAGTATATAAGTGTTAAGACGCTGTCAACACCAAAATGCCCTTGAGGATTTGGGATAGCGCGCACACTGTCTATTTGTATCGGAGTAAACGAGAGCGAGTGTCACTGGGCGGCCCGGTTTTTGAAGATAATATTGTACATAAATATTGAAATAAAAAAAGTGTGGATTATTTGTGAAATTTGACTCGTTAGCGGTTTAAGTATAAATAAGTTAACTTCACCCATACGTCAAAAAAATATAGACAGATCCGTTTAAGATGATTTTAAGACCAATCTTTGGAATTATTTTCTATCGAGCCGATTTCGTCTATTATGTATCGAGCCCGTCTACGGTCTTTGAAATATGGTGAATATTAACATATGTATATTTTTTTTGATGTGCTAGAACAAATAGTTTTTCCTAAAAAACTGCTTAAATAACATCAATTTCACCAAATTAGGTCTTGTCAGCCTCTTAACAGAGCACGTTCTACCTTCGGCTTGCACTGCGCGTGCGTGATGCGCCACAGCGTCGGGTGGCAGCTCAGCTGCTCCGCGAACACTTCCAGCCACGGCTCCGACCACTTCTCAAGCGGCTCCACATCCTGAGGACAAAAATACCCCAATGTATTCAACTAGGGAATTTATGGAAATTACATTTACTTAAGTCTATTTAATACTAGCTTCCGCCCGCGACTGCGTCTGCCTGGACCCGGTATTAAAACTATCCTATATTTTAATCCATGCTTCCTTCGTCTTCGTGCAAAATTTCATTCAAATCGGTTGGGCCGTTTAAGCTTGATTCAGTAACAAACATCTAAACATCCAAACTTTCGCATTTTTAGGGTTCCGCAGTCAACAAGGAACCCTTATAGTTTCGCCATGTCCGTCTGTCTGTCTGTCTGTTGAACTATACATCAGGGACATGATATCTAGCATTATATTATATATGATGGCAGTATTTAACTGTCGGGAAACAAAGTACTCCGTGGCTGTACAGTTCCATCCGGTTGGGGTTTTAGTTTCTATGTATTTATTTATCAATATAAGTATGTTTATCGTCGTCTAGTACCCAATGTACCAACTTTCTTCTCATCTTCTGAGATCTTCTCATCTTAATCATCATCCAGTATTCTGAATGTGAAAAAGATAGTCAAATTGAGATTAGAGCATATAAGGCAAAAACAAAACTGAATAGCCGTGTCCACACCGGACGCTTGCCAGCCACGCCTCGCCCGAGCGTGCGCGCTCAGTGTGGACGTGCCTCGGCGAGCCACGCCTCGCCCGAGCATGCGCGCTCAGTGTGGACGTGCCTCGGCGAGCCACGCCTCGCCCGAGAATGCGCGCTCAGTGTGGACGTGCCTCGGCGAGCCACGCGTCGCCCGAGCATGCGCGCTCAGTGTGGACGTGCCTCGGCGAGCCACGCCTCGCTCGAGCATGCGCGCTCAGTGTGGACGTGCCTCGGCGAGCCACGCCTCGCCCGAGCATGCGCGCTCAGTGTGGACGTGCCTCGGCGAGCCACGCCTCGCCCGAGCATGCGCGCTCAGTGTGGACGTGCCTCGGCGAGCCACGCCTCGCCCGAGACGACCGCGACGCGGCCTTTGTGAACGGTTGTTTAGTTCGGCCGCACGCCTCGCCCAGCGTTGTCAGGCTTTTGAGCGAGATCAAAGGGCCGGACACACTATGGGACGCAGTTAGCAACACCAAGGCACTCACAAACTTTCTGGAGGAGCTGGGGTGGTTAGAGTAGCGCTACCTCACCGATTCACGCAAAATAGGCACACTGGATGTTGACTTGCGGAAACCCAGTACAACTAAGGGCCGGTCATACGAAAGCATTTGCTATCAGCCATTTAATATCGAACTCGCTTACAAAATTTCACGAGAATCAGTTGAGAGATGCGACCTATAGAACAGCTGGACAGCCAGACATACGGAAGCATTTTTCACGGCGATCACGAGCTCAACCAAATTAGTTAAAGCAATGACGCGTAGTTTCAGTGTTCGAGAGGCAACCGGATGGCTCGCGGTATTTGTGCTGCCGAAGCGTTGTGGGTTCCCTGTGCAACCCGAACTGAGCCAACTTGGAGTGGGGCAGAAATAGAAAAAATGTATGATTTTTTTTTGTTGCAAGCTAATAATCCAACCAGTGTTACAAAACGAATCCTACACCCCATTGAGAGCATCAGCATCAGCACCCAATGACAGAAACAAGATATAGCAACTAAAGAATCAACGCCACCAGTAGAAAACCCCACAACCACAACGACCGGTTAGCAAAGTGGATAGTGACGCTGCCTACGAAGCTGAAGGTCCTGTGTTCGAATCCCGGTAAGGGCAAATATTTGTGTGATGAGCATGAATATTTGTTTCTGAGTCATGGAAGTTTTCTATGTATTTAAGTATTAATATCTATTATATATATAGTCGTCTAGTACCCATAACACAAGCCTTAATGAGCTTACTATGGGACTAGGTCGATTTGTGTAAGATTGTCCCCTAATATTTATTTATTATTATTACAACGCACAACCAACCTACAACAATCAGTACTGGAACCGGAGAAGCACAATTACCAAACAACTACAAAATAAACAACAAATATTAAAAGATCCCAACCCGGCTGGTCCCCGTGGGATATCCGACCAAAACCCTCCAAACCGTCCAATGACTAAATGGAGAAGATTGGAGGCCTTTGCCGCTTGGGCGGTGACACACAGAAATTGAAAAAGAGTAAAATCTAGAGGTGCGTACGAATTTGAGCAGCCTCGGGTTGAGGCACGCTCTAAATCGTACGCGCTCACGCGCTGTGCGCGAGCGGCGCGCGGCCAGCCGCCCAGTCGGTCTTTTGACCGTGCTCAAAGGCGCCTCAGTGTGCGTGCCTCGCGTAATTTGGACGTGTATCCGAGCGTGCCGCGTACAGAACGATGTATTTTGGTCAAGTAAATGTGCACCACGTGAATTACGATTTTTGTACAACTGTTACGTCCACCAGCGAGGCGATTTTCTCTCCTTTTTGGTAATAATTCGGTGAATTACGAAAAACGCAGCCACGGCTGTCATCGTGTCCGACGCCATTTTGAACGACGCACAATGTCGGCTCGCCGCGAGCACGCTGCCTCGCCCGCGCATGTTTATGTGCACCAAACTGGCTCGCGAGCAGCTCGCCGCGCGGGGCAAGCCTGCCTCAGGCTGAGCCGCTCTAATTCGTACTTATTATAAATCCGTATATCCGTGTAAAATTTATTGTGAACATGTATTCTTGACGATCTCAATATTGTGTGCATGTTTTTATTCTAATGTATGAAAATTATGTATTACTATTGAGAAATAAACTATCTGAATCTGAATCTAAATGCACAAGGAAAATATCGTATCACTTGTAGGAATGAGTAAATACAATTGGAACTCTTAAACTTAGTAGTCAATCGTAAAAATATTGGTACTAACTTACTCATAAATATTCCACAACACTCTTATGTCAGCAGATTAAGGCTTCGATACATATTCCGGATTACAAAAACAAAAGACTGACAACGCTTCAGCCCGCACCTACCCCCGCGAAGCCTATTATTGCCCGGCCAGATTACAGCGATCACTGAACAAGCGGGAGTCCGGATAACCAACAGGCCCTAATGTAATTGCATGTAAAAACTAGGTAAATTATGAATTGTGTACGAATAGTAATGATTAATTATTATATTCATTTAAACTTTCATGATTCTCAGACGTTATTTTTACTAAAGCGAATTTGATTGCGTATAATAACTCAGAGGAAGCCTAGGCTAACATATTTTAGCCAAGTAAAGGATAAAGCTAATATATTAAGAGAAAAAACAGACAAGTGGACCAAGGTTGTGACAGAGTGGACCCCCAGGATTGACATCAATAGATGAAGTGGAAAACCAAACTGTAGATGGTCAGATGACATCAAAAAAATTGCTGGGCTATTATGGACAAGATTGGCCAAAGACAGACGAAAATGTTAGAGGAGGCCTATGTGTCTGCTGGACACGCTGATACAGAAACAATTGAAGAATGAAAAAAAATATATATATATATAATATCAGCATAAAGGCTAATAAATAAAATAAATAAATAAAAGGATAAAGCTGATGTTGAGTTGTATAAGGAAGTCAAGAGGCTGGCAATGAACAGAGAAAAGTGGCGGTTACTCCACCGACAAGATCAAGTCTCTTAAGTTATGGTAATGATGATAATTAACTCATTAATTGACCTCACTGAGGTTTCCCTACTAAGTAAAAGGTAAAAATAATGAATGAGTAATTATGTTGGACTTAAATATGCATGGTGCTAAAGTCAGTACTTAAGAAAAAACATAGAAAAATGACATGATGTAAGGCTTAAAACAGATGGTTTTCCAACAAAACCCTTTGATTTTCGCATCTTAAGTTAGTAAAAGTATGTATGGAAGCATTTTATTGTACACAATAACAGGCTTAAAGTCGTAATTTCAAATTTCTTTATCGATTCTATTCGCTAAGCTGCATCCCAATGTAAAAACTTCGCCTTGCATTCCTTCAAAAAATATTTCCAGCCCACGCTTACCTTAATCGGCTCGGCAGGCGCTGTCTGTTCCATAGAGCATTCCGTCTGCTTGGAGCATCCCGGCATCTCATCAGAGCATTCCGGCTGCTCGGAGGAGCATTCCGGCTGCTCGGAGGAGCATTCCGCATGCTCAACAGGCATCGGCTCCGCGCGTTCAGTCTGTTCAGAAGCACGTTGCTCTGTAGGGATTTTCGTTTGCTCAGAGCGTTCAGTTTGTTCTTTGGAGCATTCTGCCTGCTCGGACGAGACTTCTGATTGCTCCATAGCGACACTTCTCACGCACTACCCTCTATAAACAATGCCATGTTTGTTGATTCTAACATGACCACTATACCTACAAAATCCTTTTTGAACGGAAGTAAATGATTCAATAAATATCACACCATTCGATAACAGACTAAAACAAAAGAAGCATGTTTATTTCAGTTTATTTCTGCTGAATAAGGTATTTTGTTAATTTTTTTTTTAACGCTGCAAAGCTGTTCAAGGCTACAACAAATAAACCTCGACTAGACCTGTCACTTTTGACAGTTCAGGATAAAGAGTGGAGCTGTTTAAGACAACGTTAAAAAGCTATCTCGATTTTTTTTAATCTCACCTACTCTCTTGGAGATGCCTCCACTCTGTACGCATGGACGCCCGCGTCCCGAAGATTTATTTTAATGAATATATCAGACGTTATCTATTTAAAAAATCTTATATAATGGTAATGAGTATCGTATTCATCTGTGAAATATAGTATGTAACTTTGTTTAATTGCTGCGAGGCTCTCGTTGAGTGCAGTGCAGCAGCCAAAGTTGATTACTCTTTAGCACCACCCAGGGGACACGTGCAGGGTATCTAAGGTAATATTCCTGCAGACGCGAGTAATGGTCAAAGTTAGGGGAATCTGAAATGGCGGGGAAGCCAGGCTCCAGGATCGTTCCGGTGCCACAACAGAGGGGTCAGATCTCCCAAGACGACACTGGTGCAATATTAATTATTCAGTCTCGATCTGTCACCCGTTGAGACAAGACGCGTAAACAATCGGTTGAGTCATTGCCGCGCTAATGAGTAAAACCCTCCCGACAAGTTCGAATCATGGAAGATGATAAAGAAAAAACATCAAGAAAAGGTGAAGGAAAAGTGCCAAAATTGTATTAGACATTATTAATTTTTTTAAAGAAAATGACCCAGACAAACTGCCGGTATTTGTCGCAAAAGATCTTCATAGAATTCCACCAATCACGTTTGACGATCTGGATGTTACGAGAATATTGAAGGAATTGGCGACCCTACGGTCAGAAATGAATACACTAAAACATTCCGGTGAAACAAATAAAGGCGACATAAAAAGGCGAAACATGAAATTGCGGAAATGAAACTTCTAATCACGCCGCCGTTGTCGCAACCTGTGTGTGACAGTGTACGCAAACCGTTGCGTAGTCGAATTAAGAAAAGTGAACTTGCGGGTAGCTATCATCCAAGTACTAATGGCGCGGAGTGTCAACATGAACTGGTTGTGACACCACAGCGCACTAGCGAAATGGCACCTTGCACTGATGACTAGAGTCGAATCTCCAAGTCACATGAGTGAATGGGGCCCGCCAGCGATGCCCTCTTTTGTCATGGAGGATTTGCAAAGTTCACAGACGCCTTCGTATCGAGATATCGCCTTATCCAAGCCTAAGGTTAGCCGACGCTTAGGACGACCGGTTAGCCTAGTGGGTAGTGACGCTGCCTACGAAGCTGAAGGTCCTGGGTTCGAATCCCGGTAAGGGCAAATATTTGTGTGATGAGCATGAATATTTGTTTCTGAGTCATGGATGTTTTCTATGTATTTAAGTATTTCTATCTATTATATATATCGTCTTCTAGTACCCATAACACAAGCCTTATTGAGCTTACTATGGGACTAGGTCGATTTGTGTAAGATTGTCCCCTAATATTTATTTATTTATTTTTATTTTTAAGGTGAAACCAACAATGGATTCGGAAGGTTACATAGCAGTGACAAAACGGACCAAAACATTACCACCCGCGATTCGAAAACTCAGTAAACCTATCGTAAAAAACAGATGGGGTAATGGTGAGTCGAATGAAATCCTTGAGGCTGCACCAAGGACGACTACACTTTACATTTCGCGAACAAGGAAACATATCACATCTGAAAAAATGAGTGAATACATCACTAGTAAAGGAGAAGCAGCTATAAAAGTGGAATATATTAAGCCATATCGTGAGACAACGTTCAACACATTTCTAGTAACGATTGAAACAGAACGTTTGGACACTTTTCTGAGTAATGGGTTTTGGCCCAAAGGAATAGTGTACAGAAAGTATATATTTAAAACGATAAAACGATATAATGGACCCGATTCTACGTGCACATGGCTTAACTAGCCTAAAACTAAATTGTCTAATTTTTAGACATTATTTAGGCGGCAGATTAAAAACGACATATTTAGAATAGCATATAGGTAGCTAAGTAAGTTGTATAGACCGCCTAAAATAAGAAACGTCAGATTCAAATTAGCGCTGTCATTTGATTATGACAGCTGCTCATAGAATAGCAAAGTGTTTTAGCGACACCTAAATTAAATTAGGAATTTTAGAGGCCACTGTAGAATTGGGTCCAATAATGCTACGCAGATTCCAAAATAAATAATGGATACGACTAAAACAAAGCTACAGGAATTAAGCAAAGAAAATTACATTATTGCGGGTTAGTGCTGGGTTAGTGCTGGTACGGGAACCAAACGAATAGCGTTAAATGGGGAAGTAGCAATTCTGACCCATATAAATTGAACTGTGGAGTTAGACAGGGTGGGCTGACATCGCCATTACTGTTTAACCTTTACATGAATGAACTGATAGAGGAGCTCAGCAGGGCCGCAGTCGGGTGTCACGTAGCAGGTGTATGCACCAATAATCTTAGCTACGCTGACGACATGGTTCTGCTGAGCCCTTCTATCACGGGACTGAGGATGCTGATATCCATATGCGAGCGTTATGCGGCACTACACGGACTTAAGTATAATGTGAAAAAGTCCGAGATAATGGTATTTAAGTACGGCAGGGACCTGAAGTTGTACCGCCCGTTAGACTGAACGGGACTGAGTTAAAAAATGTAAATAGTTTTAGGTATCTCGGACAGATACTGACAGACAAACTTAAAGATGACGACGATCTCGAGAGACAACGGCGGGCCATTGCTATGCGAAGTAATATGTTGGCACGTCGGTTCGCTCACTCCTTGTCGTTACATCACATTGACTGACTACTGATGATTGGTAACGAGAACTGAATACTGACTTTACGTACCTGCAATATATTTGCACACGTATTTGTATACTGACTATACGTACCTGCAATATATTTGCACACGTATTTCTTTGACTGGTTATTTCTGTATCTAGCATAAGAATGCATAGCTATCTGAATGTGGATGAAACATCCATTAGTGACCTCCATCCACCCCTTATAGTCACCCCTTTCCTCACAGAATTTACCACCCGTAGGTTACCGCACTGTATAACATGTGCAACTGAATTATTCTGAATATTCTGAATGTTGTCTTGTTAATGTATTGTATACTAATTGTATACCCTGAATCGCTGATCTCTGATATTGCTTCACCGCATCATTTGCCATAGCTAAAAGATGTATACCCTGAATCGCTGATCTCTGATATTGCTTCACCGCATCATTTGCCATAGCTAAAAGATGTATACCCTGAATCGCTGATCTCTGATATTGCTTCACCGCATCATTTGCCATAGCTAAAAGATGTATACCCTGAATCGCTGATCTCTGATATTGCTTCACCGCATCATTTGCCATAGCTAAAAGATGTATACCCTGAATCGCTGATCTCTGATATTGCTTCAACGCATCATTTGCCATAGCTAAAAGCACGGCGCGAAATACATAACACACAACTATTGAATCATATTCAAAACTCACCAGGAACCACAGGAACAAACACTAAACCATAATATAGCTGTTCGTAAGCAAAGAGAATATAACCACTACGTTTTATTATTATATTATTATAAAAGAGAAATGGCAGCCTCGAGGGCCTTTGCCAGAGTCAGTAAGTGTATAAATTAACTACGAATAACGAATTAAACCATTATAAAATCAAACAGACGTGACTATCGCCAAGATGGCGACAATCCTCCGATAATCCACTACGTTTTCGTAAGCTTACCGTCGTATAAAATTGACACGCCTATATTGACATTTGGCAGCTCTGATTTTAAATTCACCGCTCACCAAAGAGTACGGATAAAAACCGATAATTACCTATCGTTTGACCAGGTCGATTCTTGGTCTCATGTTTTCTTATACACAAGCTTATATACATTGTGATTTGATACTTAAATCGCGGATCTTCGCGACACTCCTCTGACCAGTTCAAGATTACTCTGTTCGGGGCTTATTGCCAGGCGTTCTACACTAGCCACCTGTGGTGCCATTACACGAAGCGGTCGTTTAACAGACTCAGAGTGCAGTACAACAACGCGTTTCGTGTGATGTTACGGCTGCCGTGGCGGTGTAGCGCGTCTGGGATGTTCGCCGTGAACAGAGTGGACGACTTTTTCGCAATTATGCGTAAAAGGCACTGGTCCTTTGTCGGGAGAGTGAGCGAACCGACAAACAGTATTGTTAAGATATTGTCCACAGCATGCTATCTTACGATGACGAGCAACTTTTAATTTTAATTTTAATTTAATTTTAACTTTTAATTTTAATAGTATGGTATTTTATTTTTGTACATTTTAAAATGGGTTTTTACCTAAATAAACAACAATTACTTTTATTTATTTATTTTATTATTAACCGGCTTCGTACTGGCCGTTGCGCACAATATCAACATCGTTGCGGTTGGGTGGAGTCACCTGCTTGCCCCTGCGGTACCGACATACAGACCATCCAGCACATCATCCAGCACTGCCCCTTAACGCGCTACGCCGATGGCCCCCCAGCACGGCTAGCACGCGACGGCGCGCGAACTTTCTCGATTTTTCTCGCACTATCGGTCTCTCTCTTATTAGAACACTTAGAACAAGAGGTATAGTGCGATAAAAATCGAGAGTATGTCGCGGCCGCCGTGTGCTAGACGTGCTGAAGACCTGATCGCCCTTAGCGACGAAGCCATCAAGTGGCTGCTGTTCGCCATACGATTAAATATATAAAATTCAGTGAAATCATGACATGTGTAGACCCCTAGATGCGAGTTGTCAACTTGACAGTGACATAATTTCATTGAATGATTATTATTCATTCTGTAGCAATGGCACTGACTTGACTGACAATACTGACATTTCTGTATTTTCTGTAGCGTCTCCCGGGGCCGATGCAAATAATTAAAAAATGTCCCAAAACACAACCATTAAAAAACGGGAACGGAGACCCAACTATACGCTCGAGGAAAAAGCGTTACTGGCGGACCTAGTCACACAGTAAGTAGCTGTACACAGCCAAAAAGCCAATTCAGAAACTGTTCCGTTATAAATCCTTTTTTGATAATATATATTTATTCATGCTTTTTGATTTTTTTTGCTCCACAAGCCTCAAACGGGGATAGAACTCACGATATTTGTCAATAAAAGGGTTAGTAAGATTTTGCCTCTGTTTTCACTAAAAATAATAAAGACCTATTATTTTTCGCGGTTAAAAACACCGGTAAAATCTGGGTAAAATTGTCTAAAGTCTGGGTAAAGTAAGCCTTTTCTTTTGCTTGTTCTTTGTTTTTTTTATTGTGTAAGTTGTGACGTTAAATAAATGTATTTTCTTTCTTTCTTTCTTAAATTACTTAATGATGAATTTACTGTATTGGTGTGGTACATTTGAAACCAAGATTTATAACCTTAACCTTGTACAGTCGAGTTCAAAGATATGTATACACTTTTGCACCTTATTCCATTGTAATAAGTCGAAAAATGTATACACGTATTTGACGTCGCCTGTACCAATTTTTTTGGGCTAATTAATGATTTTCTTTTCCCATACAAATATTAGGTTCATAATTGAATTTAAACTTCCGTGAGATATTATATGGTTAAAACTCACATATTACTTAATTGTCATTACTGGCGACATGTTTCGAACCATTTAGGAGTTCTTCATTTAGTTATTAGTGTGATATTTCTTTATTTTGCAAATTAAACTGTTTGATCCCTTATTTTATACTAAAATAATATGTTGACTCAGTAATTTAATTAATAATATTAGGTACCTTACAAATATCTTCTTTACTTATATTAATAGAATTTATCTTTATATGATTTTTTGTATATAGTATTTGCAATTATCAGGAATTTTCATTATATTTTATATATCACCATATCAGCCGAAAGACGTCCACTGCTGGAAATAGGCCTCCCCCCCAAGAGTGCCAAAGTGACCGGTCCTGCGCCACCCGCATCCAGCGGACTCCAGCAACCTTTACCAGGTCATCAGTCCACCTTGTGGGGGGCCTACCCACGCCGCGCCTTCCGGTACGTGGTCGCCACTCGAGAACCTTTCCGCTCCAGTGGCCATCGGTTCTGTGTGTTATGTGCCCGCCCACTGCCACTTAAGTTTAGCGATTCGGCAGGCTATATTGGTTACCTTGGTTCTGCTGCGGATAGCTTCATTTCTGATGCTATCACGCAGAGAAACTCCCAATGTAGCCCTCTCCATAGCCCTTTGGGTGACTTTGAGCCTTCTCATGAGGCCCATAGTAAGCGACCATGTTTCAGTGCCATATGTCATCACTGGCAACACACACTGGTCACTCTCGTCTGGAGACACTTATATATAACTTACCCCAATTTTTTCCAGATACCACCACATTGTAGAAGACAAACGCACAGGCGGCATATTTTACAGAAGGAAACGAGAAGCATGGAAAGTGATCACCGTTAAATACAACAGCAGGGCTCGTACCTGCCCGCGAGAGACTGAAAACCTGAAGATATTGTATGACAACATGAAACAGCAGGCGAAGAAGAATGACGGGGACTGCTTGACTAACACAACGTTGAAGATACGGTTGTTTGAGTTGTTTCAGAAGGACTACAATCAGAACAAGAGAGAGGTGGCCGAAGAGGATGCCGTTAAAGCTTTACAGAGTATGCGGGAGGAAAAGGTAACTTATGCTACAATATAAATACCGCTATTCACAAAAACGTACTTCATCATATCAGCCGAAAGACGTCCACTGCTGGACATAGGCCTCCCACAAAGAGTGCCAAAGTGACCGGTCCTGCGCCACCCGCATCCAGCGGACTCCCGCAACCTTTACCAGGTCATCAGTCCACTTTGTAGGGGGCCTACCCACGCCGCGCCTTCCGGTGCGCGGTCGCCACTCGGGAACCTTTCCGCCCCAACGGCGATCGGTTCTACGTGCTATGTGCCCCTCCCACTGCCACTTAAGTTTAGCGATTCGGAGGGCTATATCGGTTACCTTGGTTCTGCTGCGAATAGCCTCATTTCTGATGTGATCACGCAGAGAAAAAGTACTTATTGCCCTCTAATGAGGAATCAAAGTTGTACTTTTCTTTCCTGATCCTGCTATCCAGAAAAGAGTCATTGTTGACCTCATGTGAGGGATTTCAGTTATGTATCTCTCAGTAGCAAAATTATTTCCGTCTTGGGCGTAAAAACTTGAATCTCTCGTTACGCTCAAGATTTATAATACCGCCCCCGCCGTTAATATATAAATTTGCTCCCTTGAGACACAATCTACTCTTATTGTGCACTACTATAGATTAATAGATACAAAATAGTACAGAACAATGAATAAAGCAGACAAACAGGTGGTTTTATCACTAAAGAGCTAACATTTCATGTTTTTAGGGTTCCGTAGTCAACAAGGAACCCTTATAGTTTCGCCATGTCCGTCTGTCTGTCTGTCTGTCTGTGTTCGGCTTAGCTCAGTAACCATTACTACTAGAAAACTGTAATTCGGCATGGGTATATAAATCACGCCGACAAAACAGTACAATAAAATCTTGAAAAAAATATTTTTTAGGGTACCTCCCCTACACCTAAAGCGGGGGTGTATTTTTTTTATCGTGAAACCCATGGTGTAGGGTATCGTTGGATAGCTCGTTCATATGGTCAAGGGAATAAAACATGGACCATTTTGTATCTTGTCACAATGGTAATAAAGCAATAGTCATGAAATGAGTACCGCAAGAGTGTCAAAGTATGAAGAAAAACTGCCGATATAAACTGGTTATTTGCATTATTTGAATTCATTGTTATAAATTTATTTTCTAGTTAGCTGGGTGTTTTTCCTTTATTATGATAAAACTGGCCAGTGTCTTACATATTTTCGCTTTATGTGACTAAATAAATAACATACATATTTGCTTTATTTCCTAGTTTAACAAAGTTATATATTTTTCAGTTAAATGATCATGGTGGTCACTTCTATAAGCCCAAACTGGACGACCCAAACGGGGTGGAGCCCCTCAGCAACCCTTACGACAGTGCTGCAGCTTATTTCAGGGGTATGGACTATTTTACATTATTTTAGATACATTTTATTTGACTCATTGTCAATCCACTTTTTTCCACTGAAATCTGATTTAATTTTATGCACATAGGTGACAGATATCTCAATGCATTGGTTTTGCAGATACCGTGAACCATCAGCCGGCGCTCGACCCCATTCAGTTCTTGGACCTGTCTCTCCCGGATGGTCAAACTGAGGACTCTAAATTTGATTCTGGTAACTATTATCCCTTTGTATTGAACTCACCTTGTCACCGCTCGCCATGACCCCGACATCAGAGGCACTTTTTAAAATTGCAATTTCATGGGTTTTTATACTACAAAAGTGGGTTTTAGTAACGGGCGCATTTTTTAAGTGAAAACTTCTTTAGCGGCGCTGAGCACTTTGGGATGGGGTAAAATTGTTAAACTCGCGACAGATTTTTGTGACGTCAGATGCGTAGGAGGTCACGTGACCGTAGGATGGTGAGAGATTCGAGACGAGGCTTGGGGGCGGGGGGGAAAATTGTTTGATGTAAGACGTACGGGGCTTGGGGGCGGGGAAGGGATGTGAGGGGGGGGGGGGGGGGGGGGGGTATTCGAGTTTTCACTTCTACCGGCACTCCGGTCCGGTCTTTTTATTTAATGAATAACTTAGTTTAATGTCATGATAAATCATTTTAATCACTGCACTACGGATGACTTAACTGGTCTATCTGGGCAGGTTTAGGTGGGTAGCACTGTATTTTAAACTATTTTGATAGGGTTTTCTTGTAATTCTACACCCCTTTTGGATAGGCCGCACTATGCAGAACTTCATGTTCACATTATTTCTTTCTAACTCTTATCATAATATTATCTCCTGTCTAATGGGACGGAGTACATAGTCAGTAAGGCGTAGTGTATTTTTACTAACATTTTATGGACATGGTCTGAAATAAATAAATTGCATTGAAAAACATGAAACAGTAAATTTTCAAATTTAAGAAATCATGCATGTCAATATTCACCCACTTGTACCACATACATATATGCGTCCGAGTTACTAGAAGGGGTAGGCAGCACACATTCAGTAAATTTCAGTGCCACTTTTAGCAATGGTGGTTATTAAGACGGATACATGCTGTGACAGTTGGTTAGTCTATCACCCTAGTGTTAAGGGGATGCCTTGATTGGAGTGGACCACGCCCCCTTGACAGAGACACGCTTATGCCTTCCGCGGACGAGAAAAAAAGATGCAACACTCTTCGGGAATGGCTTTTTGGATGAATGGAGTTTTCCTTACCAGCAGTTACATTTTAACAGATTACCCGTAGAAAATGTGTCAAAATGTAACTGCTGGTAAGGAAAACTATCCGTGGATTGATTATTGGGAATGGCCGTTAGTGAAGTTTTATTTATATTGCATTAAGTCAGATTTTAGATGAGATAAAAAAATATATGTACAGGTAAACACAATAAATATGGCGCGCGTCAAGGCGCTTAAGTAGTTGACCGAGAGGCTATTATTGCTTAACTTGCGCGCCTTATTACTTGGGTCTTGCTGTACTAACTTGATTCCGTCGTAAAATAATGTATTTGAGTAGGCTGAGTAAAAAAAGGAAAATAAAGACCCAACTTTGGATTTTTTTTCTATCGAGGAGATTTTAGGAAGACAGATAAACAATCATATAGTCAAGAATCATATATCTGAAAATTAGACTGTATTGTTTCTTAATCTAGTCAGAATGGCGTTTCAAAGCACGCGATAATTTCCAATTCACCCCTCTAAAGGTGGTTTTCCACCGGATGAGCGCGGATTGAATTGATTTTTTATTTGCACGCTAAATTGAAACGTATTGCCGTACTATTAGAATGCACATTACACTGAAGAAATTTTCCCGCGATGTCAAGCGCTTGAAAATAATCTTCAGTGTGATTTGCACTCTAACAGTACAATCCGCGCTCATCCGGTGGAAAACCACCTTAAAGCTCGGCGAAGACTTGAGCCGTCAGGACCTACGGGATTATTCTCACTACACATAACGCTAGTCTTAGGTTTAACCGCTCGAGTCTTCAAGTCTCCGCTGAGCGCAAAATAATAATATTCTTATGGATCAGGGTGTGAAATTAAATAATGGAACAACTTAATCAACTAATTTATTAAATACAAATCAAATGTAACGCGAATTACGATAGAAAGGCTAGATCTGCTATGCGATGGTCACGGGTCTAAGCTAATCGTCCGATCCCTAACGAGCGCGCCGCCGAAGTGAAGTCCGTCGCTGCTGCGGCCGCTTCCCCACCTCCTCACTGCTGGGCTGTGACGTAGGCGCAGCAAGCGGGACAGGAGAGCTTGCCTTCTCGCTCTCGCTTGTAGGCGTTGGTAATACGGCCGTTCCTGACTGCGAGACGTCCTCGGCCGCTACACCGTCAAGGGGGCTGTTGTCATCATCAGGCTGTTCGTCAGCTGCAAGCAAAGAAAATAAAGCTTTTATACCAGTTTAGCTCTAGAGAGCAACTCACTCAAACCGAACAAAAATCTTACGTGATAATGTCTGTGCGCACTTAGCCACTATGACGTAAGATTGCCATTCATACATGTTCACGCGCACACATTCGCACGTTCTGAATCTAAAATGGCCACAAAATGGATACTAGATCCGTAATAATGTCTCACGCGACTACATGTCGCACTGCCACCCCCCAAGGAGTGCAGTCTGCCGGGAACAAAATAATACTGACACCACGATACAAGGTCCAGTCTGCCAGGCATTGAAGCCCTTCCCGAATACAGTCACCCACTGACGTGAGCGCTGTCTGCCGGATGGCCAATCCGTACTACAAATATTGTAGTCTGCCGCGATAAAATCGCACTGCTACTCGAAACAGAGTACAGTCTGCCGGATATAAATCCGTACTCCGAAAGATCAGAGTCTGCCGCGATAAAATCGCACTGCTACTCAAAACAGAGTACAGTCTGCCGGATATAAATCCGTACTCCGAGAGATCAGAGTCTGCCGCGATAAAATCGCACTGCTACTCAACAAGTGAGTACAGTCTGCCGGCTATAAAGCCGTAACCTGAAATATCATATACCACAATGACAAAACAGGCTATCAAGTGCAACTCACTTTGAAAGAACGTTGCGCATGTCTCCGGGGTCCACTCCCCACGCCAGGGCACCATATACTCTGCGGCGGCCCGCGTGCGTTTCCCATAAGAACCGGATAGCAGTTCCAGTTCATAGCGATCGTGAGGGAGAACTGAAATAACTTTGTAGGGACCCCTCATACCGGAATCTAATTTGCCAGTGCTCTGCGCTTGTTTGATAACAAAAGCAAAATCGCCTACTTTATAAGCACGTGGTGGTTTACGGCCTTTGTTAGTGGTCTCATCTTGCCGCTTTTGTCTAGCAGCCAACCGTTCGCTTACACGCTGTCTCTTAAGCACTACTAATGCCTCGCGATTTCCGCTATTATTCTCGAGAGCGACGTCACGGACTAGAGAGCGCAACACGGGTGTGGTTGCATCAATACCCACAAGCAGTTTGAGAGGGGATTCGTTCGTAGCAGCGTTTTTAGTCAAATTAAGAATCAATTGCACTCGCCATAGGGAATCAGACCATTCTGCACCTTTATTATTCGCTTCTACTCTAATCAAGTTATGTACTGTGCGGCAATAGCGCTCGGCCTGACCATTCTCATGGTGCATTTCGGGTGTAATGAAATGGAATTTACAACCTAACTCTGATATCCAACTTTGAAAGCTATTACATTCAAACATTCTACCACGGTCGCTAACAATAAGCTGAGGTGAACCAAACAACGATATGACATTCGTAAATACACGTTTAAGGTCGTCAGCGTCTTGTCGATACAATGAGTACAAGAGGCAATATTTCGAAAATGCGTCTACAACTACAAGAATGTACTTGAATCCTTTAGATTCCGGTAACGGACCTAATACGTCCATATGTAGCGTCGAAAATGGCGCATCGGGCTTAGACCATGACTCAATCGGCTGATGAGGTGCTCGTGCAATCTTTTTACAAGTTAAGCAAACTAAGCAATGGCCTATGTATTTCCGCACAAATGCTCTAAGCCCGGGGAACCAAAAATGTCTCAGAATGAGTTCAGCCGTTTTGTCGATTCCAATATGGTCATGCTCATCATGAAAGATCCTTAATAGACTGAGTCGATAACCCCTTGGAATAAAACAAAGCAGGCGAGCTTCATCACCAGCAGAACTATACTTGTAGTACAGTAAATTGTTGCGAACCTCATAGCGCGTCGAGTCCAAGCGACCTTCGTTCAAACTATCGATAAGATTCTGCGTTTCAGAATCGGCAGTTTGCGCTTGCTGTGCCCAATTGGTTGGTTTACGAACATGCAAGATTTCCACGGGGTTTCTGCTTAAATAGTCAGCATGAGGTAATAGAACGCCCTTGCGATACTCGATGTTAAATCGGAAATACTGCATATACACCCACCAACGTGCAACGCGAGGAATAAGATCTTTCTTTCTCTCAGTTAACTTTAAAGAGTTGCAATCCGTCACTATCTTAAAAGTAATGCCAATTAGGAAGTGACGGAAGTGCTGAAGGGCTTTTACGATTGCTAAGGTCTCTAATTCGTAACTATGGTACTTGGACTCAGCGCCTTGGGTCCTCCTACTGAAGTATGCTACTACTCTCTTTTGCTTGCCCTCATGTTCCTGGAATAAAACCGCACCGTAACCGCTCGCACTCGCGTCCGTGTGCAATTCCGTAGGAAGGCTCGGATCAAATATGGCGAGGACTGGCTCCTCAGTAAGGCATTTAATAATATATGCGCGAGTGTCCTCCTGTTCGGGCCCCCAGTCAAAAGTTACGCCACGTCGCGTGAGCCTAGCAATGCATGCCGTCTTTTGCGAGAAGCCAGCAATATATCGGCGAAAATATCCAGCGAGGCCCAGGAACTGGCGGACCTGCTTGACATTTGTGGGACGGGGTGCATCACTCAATGCCTGAACTTTACGCGGGCTCGGCCGTACCTGACCTCTACTAATAAGCCGTCCAAGGTATTCTATTTCGGTCACGAGAAAATTGCACTTTTTCAAGTTGATAGAAAATCCCGCAGATGTTAACGTTTGTAGGACTTGACGCAAGAGAGATAGCTTATAGGGCCGATAGTTTACAGGTTCACTCTTAGTCAATTTAATCGCCATAGTACCGGTCTTTACTGTGGAAGATGCAGTGCCACTGATGAATGATTGAGAGAACTCTTTGATTACCGTGAGCAGTTGCTGTTTTTCATCGCCGACTAACGGCGTGTTGATTTTGGGCTCCAATTCGTTAATTTGTTGAACAAACGAGCACTCAGTCCTCATCAAGCGCTGCACCTCATTGGTCCTAATGTACGTAATCCCTTCTCGATTCAAAACATCTGTTCCTATTAGTACCGACGCGTTCATACACGATTCGGGCACTACGTACAAATCAACCTCTATCGATACATCGGGGAACTCGACTACTAACGTAACGAATGAAGTGGATTCGATTTCTTGACTCCCTATACCTCTTAGCACTCTGTAAGTGGGAACGTGATTGCACACAAAATGTTTTAAAGCCGATCTGGATATCAGTGAAATGCACGAACCGCTATCTATAAGAACGTCCAAAGGAACTCCCTCTATGACAGCAGTCATTACGTCGTTGTTTGCTACCGACTCTCGTTTGCGGCACAAATTTACATTATTGGGACGTTTATTATTCGTCTCCGCACGCTGTTTTGCGAAACAGGATTCTACGTTATGACCGGGCTTGTGACAGTACGAACAAGTAATCGATGACCTATTACTTGTGGGCGTAGTACGTGATGCTACTATACTCGTATTTGTGCTAGCCGCAGGCGCAGATACTGGTACATTACGATCGCTGCTATCCGTAGCAGTACTCTCAAATCGGGGCTTTTTAAAACAGTTGGTACGCTTGTGACCCATACGACCGCAATTGAAGCACTTCAATCTACTGTCCGACCTACTCAGCTCTCGTTTACGCGAATACGATATTGCGGATCTACTGTTAGAACGGGCAGGATCATGGGAAGCAACACGCGTTTCGGTCCTAGGCTTTACAAACACCGACAAGAAATCGACAATCTCATTAGGCTTAAGCTTGGCGTTAGTGGCGGCTGCTTTAATCTGCGAATCCGAAATACCTCTAAGAACTATAGCTGTTCGAAGATCATCCGACAAACCGGTTACAATATTTAAGCGCAACAGGGTACGGCGCGCATACTCGGCATACGTAAGAAAACCCTTAGAATCGGTACGCATCACATCATAAAGCACAGTCGCCACATCTATGTTTCGTGGACAGAGGGATCGAAATTCGACTTTAAAGTTAGTCCAGGTGCGATCATTGGTCACCCAATCATTGAGCCACGAACGCGCATCACCTTTCAAGCAATTTGCAACACGTGATAAACACTCATTATCGGCCCAGCGATTTCTTTCACGCGCGCGGTCCACCTCTGTACACCAAACATCGAAATCATGTATTTGCGGATCAAAGTTCGAAATATAATAATGGGTCGGTCTTACTTGTAACAACGACGAAAGCGTTCCCACGATCCTCTCCGTTACCTCGTCGCCGGAGGGGTCACCCTGCGGAGCCGCGACGGATTCCTGGTGCTCAGACGCTGCAGGGCAGCCGCTAGCCACCGATACGTCATCGCGCGTGGAGGCCGGTGCGCTGGCTGGCGGTGCAGCCGGAGGCGGCAGCGGTGGTGTAGTCGGACGCTGTGGAGCAGAAGCAGAACCAGCACAAGTTTCCGAAACCGAGGAATGAGGGCGCAACGTTGGGGATGGAGGCTCTAATCGTTCAACTAATTTTCCTAATTTTTCTAAAATCGTACCTAAGACTACGTCGGTTTCGGTAGTACGCCTTTTACTGCGGCTCTTACGCTTACTACTCGATTTACTACGATCCGACATTTTATTTACAGCAATAAGCGGTTAACTAATCTAATTCAAAATATCTACACTAGCACTCTTAGCAAATCACAAGCGCGATATTTAAAAGCGTAACGTATTATTAACGAACCGTCATAAATACTTGTAATTAACTACACGGTACGTAAATGACTAACGGAAATATCTACACCCGTTACGTATTTGCACAACTATTATAACTGCAACGTATTATAACAAAGAACAAGCATTTAATAAGCAATAATCATGTACGCAAAATAAACGCATTAAGCAATCACTAAAATTGAACGATCCACTTTAACTATAATCAAAGCAAAACTTAAAAATGATCTAGATTCACGAACACTATTATTAAAAACGTAGCTATTATTACTAAGCCGTATAGTAGTTAAAGAGTTATAACGATGTACTTAACATTGAATTCCTTATGCGATCGAATTTACACAAAAGACAATTCTTTAGCGCGTCAGTTAACGGAATTCGGTTTAAATATTCAAACGGAAAAGATAATCGTCTGGATGCCACTCGCGTGAATATCTTATCCCACCTTCTGATCTTATGGATCAGGGTGTGAAATTAAATAATGGAACAACTTAATCAACTAATTTATTAAATACAAATCAAATGTAACGCGAATTACGATAGAAAGGCTAGATCTGCTATGCGATGGTCACGGGTCTAAGCTAATCGTCCGATCCCTAACGAGCGCGCCGCCGAAGTGAAGTCCGTCGCTGCTGCGGCCGCTTCCCCACCTCCTCACTGCTGGGCTGTGACGTAGGCGCAGCAAGCGGGACAGGAGAGCTTGCCTTCTCGCTCTCGCTTGTAGGCGTTGGTAATAATATCATAATCATCTATTTCCGGCAACTAAGGCCCATAGTTACAAATACCTTAAATACATACATACAATACAATTATAAAATTAAAACACCAATTATTATTTAGGCGAAGTAACAGCCACCACACACAGCTATAACCACGAACTTCGAAATTCGAAGTTCGGGTATTTCCATCTCTATCGCACTCGCATGACTCGAGTGACAGGGACGCATGTATACGAACTTCAAGTTTCGATTTTCGTGGCAGCGCCGCTGTCCTTTTTTGTCTAATCCTTGATTGTATTTTTCAGTGAACAACACGTCGGAACACAATTCCTGGGATTCCCAGCCATCCACCTCCTTCAGCGCTTCACCAGAGCCGAACAATATTAAAATAGGTCAGTGTCATCAGTGGCCGTTGGGGCGGAAAGGTTCTCGAGTGGCGACCACGTACCGGAAGGCGCGGCGTGGGTAGGCCCCCCACAAGGTGGACTGGTGACCTGGTAAAGGTTGCGGGAGTCCGCTGGATGCGGGTGGCGCAGGACCGGTCGCTTTGGCACTCTTTGGGGGAGGCCTATGTCCAGCAGTGGACGTCTTTCGGCTGATATGATGATGATGAGGTCAGTGTCATAGCAATCTTCGACACCTTTCATAAGATTGCATCCATATAATACTGAACTATCCATAATTATAAATTATTAGGAAACTATAGTCATGTCTAAGTTGTTAACCACCAAGTTCCTTGAATCTAAAGGGTCTGCAACGCACCTGTGGCACCCTTGAATTCGCAAGCGTCCATAGGCAACGGTGACCGCTTACCATCAACTTGTTTGCCACTGACGTGATATTAAAAATGGAAGGTGTATCTGTATCAAGTACCGTACAACAATGAAACTCAGTCTCAAAGTTAGTATTGACACATAATCATTATTAGTAGGTACCTAAAGGTACAGAAGGTCCACTGCCTAAGTTATGACGTTAGCTGTAATTTTTTGGCAATAGACAATCATAGAGTGAGATAGAGTTGTCGACGGATCACATAACTGAACATCCAATATTATAATTGTTTTAGTTTCTATATTTCTTACCGAAATAATCTTCCCCATTTAAAAATAAGAATAATATGAAATAATAATAAATAAAACGATAGCCGCGAAGTAAGGATTAAGTAAAAAAATATTCTGCAATGGAATTACTTCTTTCGTCGTAGCAAAATGTTGTAAAAATACATTTTATATAATGATGTGCGATCAATGAAATTATGATGTTACTTCGTACAACGGAACGTATATATGAAACGTCAGTGATTGCACAGACCTAGACCCACAGGAGGTTACCATAGATAAGCATCGTTTCGCGCCAAAATGTCAGTGGGATAGATATTGGACAGAAACTTATTAACATAATATTATTATTTTCCAGTTCGTAAGCAGTCAAAGCCCCCGTCCATCGAGGCCCTAAAGCGGCTTTATTTCAAGAGGAAATGCCAAAATGCCAACTTGGAGAGAAAGAAGATACTTCAAGAGATATCCTTCGCGCAACAGAAACACAGTTTGGAAATGATCATATTGAGAAGAACTTTAGATAAGGAATAGTGTAGAATCTAACCAAGTATGCCGCTGCGATAGGTTTTCATGAGTACAAGCACTTTATTACGTTCAGGCAGTGATTATCTCATGTATAGTTATTAGCACTCTCGTGAAGATAATGGTGATATGATGTACCTGTATTGACACTAATTTACATTTATATGTACATTAGTAGTGTATGTTCATTTGTGTTTCTTACTGTTCAACTTTAGTTTAAACATGTTGACGTGACAACAAGCAACAATATGTTCACGTTGTTTGTTAATTAAAACAATTATTTTAATTTACTGAGTCTCATGGTCACCCTAATTGCTACGTTAAACTGTAACTTTAAGCTACGGACCAAGTGTTGTTGTATTAGGGTGACAAAAAAAATGGTGGTTTTTGCTGTTTACAATTATTATCAATAAAGTTTGTTTGCCTCTAGAGTTAATGCAATGAATTTGCCTTAAAATACTGCGATAGAAACAAACATTTCTGTTTACGACTCGGTTATAATATTTCAGGTGATTTTTTTGAGGCTGTAGGTATTATTACAGTATTTTTGTATTTTAAGTCAACAACACAATTATAAATAGGTAAATGTTCCTCAAACCAATTTTTAAATGGCGTTATAATATGTTTCTTTATCTGAACTTTGGCATTTTGTGTTTGAGAGAAAGGGACAAAACATTTTATGTAATTGACAGAGGTTAGTTAAGTTTTATGAAAAATGTTCTGTGGGTGTGTTGGCAATAAATATTTGAAGTCTGAACTGTTTCCTATCTTGTCTTATAATTCAAATAAATTATTAAGATTTATTTGTAGCTAGTTATTTTACTATTTATACTAGTGTAACATTATCAATAATCCCACCAACCAGACCTGGAAACGACCGTACTACTAACGCCATCCAGTAAGGAATAGATACATTAAACACACGGCAAACGCCATCCGGTGAGCAATAGATGCACTAAACCAATGAGAATAATGATACTACTAGCGGCCTCTATTGACGAGCGGACGTACTAAAATAGTACCGAATTCGCCAGAAGATGTCACTGACCGAGCCGATAGCGTTCCTGCATTATACTTATTATACTCTGCCTGCATCGCGCTGTTAAGATTTTTCTTGAATTGGTTAGCCTCGCTGGCTGGATTTTTATATTCGAGGGTAAAAGTCCAAATAGAAGCGAAGGTGGCTGTCAGAGGACAAGCATCAGTGGCGGTTATTACACCAGAGCCTAGCTCTTAATTCTTATGCCGGCTGTACACATTGGGCCAACGTTGGCGCGCGAGCAGGATGCAGCTATGTAAACGAAAGAGATCGATCGAATTATAGCCCTCTCCCTCTAACGCATAGCTGCCTTCTGCTCACGTTGGCCTAGTCCAGTATGTACAGCAGGCTTTAAATAGATGATGATGATGGGTGAAAATCAAAAAAGTTGCACATAGTTAAAGGCCTAGGCCGTAATCTAATCTACGCTTTCTTTTTTCTCATGTGAGTAACGATGTACAATTTTTTTGATTTCCACTTCCACTCTCATAGCAGCCGGTGGTTGGCTATCAACCCAGCACGTCTAGCACACGACGGCCGCGACATACTCTCGATTTTTATCGCACTATACCTCTTCTTCTAAGTGTTCTAATAAGAGAGAGACGGATAGTGCGAGAAAAATCGAGAGAGATCGCGCGCCGTCGCGTGCTAGCCATGCAGGTGCGTCCGTCCCGGCGGAGAGGATCAGAGGGCCTACCGCGAAACGAAAACGAACTTCGTTTGTGTATCTCCGTCTCTGTCGCACTTGCCAGTTCAAGTGACAGAGGGAAATACACGATTTTTTTTTAAAGTCTGGTTCACACCTTCATCTCTCAGTGATAATGGAGAGACCGTCCTAATCAGTTTCAGGGGATACAATAAATAGAATACAGTGAGCAGCAGAAATAGATACGCAAAATAACACAGTCCTTATCCTCTTGACACCAGAGCCGTGTGCGCATTTTGAGCACTTGACCCGCTACTTTTGCTGCTAGCTGTAGAGCTCAGGGAGCTATAAGCATAGAATATCTCAGATCCATAGTACTTATACACCGGCGTGGGTAGGCCCCCGACAAGGTGGACTGATGACCTGGTACAGGTTGCTGGAGTCCGCTGGATGCGGGTGGCGCAGGACCGGTCACTTTGGAACTCTTTGGGGGAGCCTATGGCCAGCAGTGGACGTCTTTCGGCTGATATGATGATAGTACTTATTTGTGGGCAAAAAATTGCCATCTGAAACTATTATTTGGGCGACAACCGTGGTGAGTACAAATTCCACCCCTGACCTGGAAGTACACTTCCACTACAGTAAGTAAGTATAATAATAATAATATAATAAGCCCTTTTGTCCTGAATTACTACTGTATGTCTAGACATTGGATATTGTGGAGTTATATAATGTAGCGGGCGGCAATTGTCAATTTATGGCTGGTTAAGAGAGGTAGGGCAGCCCTGGGTAAGTACCGGGGGCGGTTTTACCTATAGTGCACGGGGTACGTTGCGACCGGGCGCACGGTTCTAGGGGGGCGCAGAGCACCACTCACAGGGCGCCACTCGCCGGGCGCGCTAGCACTGCGCTAGAGACGCCTCTGGGAAGTACAGTCGGCTCAGCAAAAGTACGAGTAGCTACGCGGGTCAAGTGCTCAAAATGCACACACGGCTCTGGTGTCAAGAGGATAAGAACTGTCTAGGTCATTTTGAGCGTGTTATTTTGCGTAGTTACTTCCGCTCGGCTGCTAACTGTACCTTCACCTTACAGAAGACCCGAGAGCAGCAGCCATGGGCGGCGGTAATCGCTTACCATCAGGTGATCCGTCTGCTCGTTTGCCTCCTATATCATAAAAAAAAAAAAGCCATATAATGCCACTACTTGCTCTGTAGGTATGTGGGGTGAGTAAAGTCGCCAGAGCTCCTAAGGATGTGTCTCAACCGAGGAACCCGCGTTTCTCTCCGTCTATCAACACATCATCATCATATCAGCCGAAAGACGTCCACAGCTGGACATAGGCCTCCCCCAAAGAGACCGGTCCTGCGCCACCTGCATCCAGCGGATTCCAGTTTCCTTTACCAGGTCATCAGTCTACCTTGGGCCTACCCACGCCGCGCCTTCCGGTAGGTACGTGGCCGCCACACTATCAACACAATGAATCCTCAAATCAATAAAGAGTCGGCAACGCGCTTGTGATGCTTCTGGAATCTCGATCGTCCATAGACTATGGTGTCTGCTTACCATCAGGCAGACATAAAGCTTTTTTATCACGCCGTAGTATAAAAAATGCGTGGGACGTAAATATTTAAAAATGATACACTGATAGAATGAAAAAATATTATTATTTACATCATGTAAATATAGTATTGACAAGAGTAGTTCGTACATCCGTCTCCTGAATAGTCTCTGATGGCACACACAGTGTAACCGAAGACTCTTCCACCAACAAGTCAGCGGGAGGCGCCTCCTCTCCCAGCTCTATACATATGTTATGCAGCACCGCGCTGGCTACAATCACCTGCAGGACCGTTGACGTTTTCTTCAAGAGTATTCCCTTCTGTATACTCGGACACCTCTGCTTCCACACCTGAAGGCATTTCTGAACCGTACTACAAGTGGCTTCTATTATAAGCTTCCTCTGCATTCGTCTCTGGTTGCAATATTGGTGTCAGCAAATAATCTTTATTGTAGTAACAAACATCTCCTATCAGATGGTTGTCTCCGTAGCGACCTGATTCAAAGTCACAATTTAGATGAGAGTTTTCAAAGATCATACTGTCATGTACGGAGCCTGGCCAGCGAGCTACCAAGTCTCTTATTCTTAGAGACGCATCGCACACCACCTGAACGTTTATAGAGTAGAATCCGTCCCTGTTACGGAACGCTTCAGACAAAGCTTGTCCTCTACCGATATTATTAATTCTAACTTGCGTGCAGCCTAAAACTCCGGCTACATTAGGAAAACCAGCAATGGTGTAGAATTCATCTGCAACTGTTAAAAGTTCTTTATCTTCCGGCATTTTGATGTAAACGGAGGAGAGTTTAGCCAGTTCCAGCGTAACTCTCTGCACGATGCGGCAAACTGTAGACTTGTGGATATTAGTCAATTCGTTGATTACCTGGTTAACTGAACCGGTTGCTAGGAATCTTAGACCGATTAGCAGCTGCGTTAAGGCGGTTATAGGCTTGTTTCTTTGCGTGAAATGCTCTAAATCTAGACGTGTGCAGATCTGTAGTGCGGCGGTCTTTGAGATTCTGTATTTAGACCTGAAGTCTTCTCCATCATGTTTGGAGAACAAGTCGACTCGCTCGGGGATGTAGCGCGGTCGACGTCGACGCTGCGTGGCGCATGATGATACACTTGATAAAGACATCGTTGGTACAACGCCGAATTCGTCGGAAATCACATGAAAATGTTTGTGCCAGTTATGGGAAAGGTTTTAAGCAAATTGAAGTTAAATGCAGCGTCAAGCAAGACAAATAGCCGGTTCTTTAGATAACGCACGTGAATGATGTCGTGTTCAACGTGTTACGTTTTGTGTTATAAAGCAGTATAATGCATTTAATTTCAATAATGTTTGCTATGCTATTGTTTATCTAAATGAAATGTCAATTGTCACTAATGAGTAATGTAAGTGCGTTTCGTTATCGATATGTTTGCTGTCGAAATCACTCAAGCGTTTAGGCGCGTCCAAACGTCCGAACCTGACGGACGGCATACGGGGCATAAGCTTTAAGATAGAGAACGCAATGTTTCCTGTCTTAAATTATGCTCCGTATGCCGTCCGCCACCCTCGGATGTTTATATTTGAACGGCTTCAGATTTACCGATACGATATCGGCGTCGATAAAAGCACGCAAATAAAATGTATGATAATTGATAAAGCAAAGCTTGAATGCGACGTGGTGTTGGCCGAGGCTCGCCGAACCTGCGAAATGAAGGAGGATACATATCCACCTCATTCTAATGTAT
Organism: Epinotia ramella; assembly: GCA_947578815.1. Taxonomy (NCBI): domain Eukaryota; kingdom Metazoa; phylum Arthropoda; class Insecta; order Lepidoptera; family Tortricidae; genus Epinotia; species Epinotia ramella. Next base: position 1,416,218 of record OX388226.1, on the reverse strand, counting down.
AACTGCGTCCTCCGGAACGGAGAATAAGCCCAATACGCGCCGAAGGACAGCGCTCCGAGACGCATCATTCCATACTTTTAACGAGTATCGGCTCATACACCGGTATCATCTCGGAGAGGTATGAAACCGCTCGTCAAAAAAGGAGACGCTATACGGGCGGATATCGGGCGGACTGCAGTAAAATCTAGTATAGAGTGACCTTGTTTGGTTGGAAGCCGTGATTCCGACACGTATCCACATAGTGCTTTTCAAAGGTCGGCAATACACATCCGATAGACGAGCCGGTTTTTTTTTTGTATTAACTTAATGCACGTCCGATTCTTAAATCGAACCTTTTTTGAACTTGATTTCTGTCATTCTCTACACAGACAAACTTTCAAAAATATCTATACAGAGACTTAATTGTTACTGACATAAGACACATGTGTAAATATTTTGAAAGGTTGTCTATATAGATATTGGAGAACTCGACTGTATCTATTGAAGTATTGACAAAGTTGGAAGGCAAAAACGGGCGTGTAGATATTTTATCTCACTCCAAAATTATGACTATTGGAATTGGACCGGAGATGAAATCCGGCGCCTCTTAGGACCTGTGCACACCGCTTTTAAAAACTCAGTCTGAATAGGCCCTTATGACGCGGACGTCCGTCCGTGTGTACACATGTTGGCATTGATGCCTTCCTATACCTAGTCTGATTGGACAACCGAATCCGACTATCAATTCAATTCAAAACATTTATTTCGACCAACTGGGATCATATCCTTACTATCCTTAATAATATTATAAATGCGAAAGTGTGTGTTTGTATGTTTGTCCTTCTTTCACGTCGCAACGGAGCGTCGTATTGATGTGATTTTTTGTATGGAGATAGTTTAGAAGCTGGAGAGTGACAGGCTACTTTTTCCAGCGGGAAAACATCTAATTCCTACGGGAAAATTCAATGTTACATCTTCCTATAACCACGCGGGCGAAGCCGCGGGCATCAGCTAGTAAAGTTGTCATTTTAGTTATATCGGAAGCAGGTATCGGCCGCGTATTGCTGCTCTAAAAATGTATAGGTACTTACAAAATATTTAAAGGTAAATAAAACCAATAACAATTAATAAATAATACAAGTTTATTGTTGAACAGATTATGGCCGCCCACAGTCGGACTATAATGTACAGGGTCCAACTATACTGCGAAATTACTAACTAAACACTAATTAATTAAGTAAATTAATTGAAATTTAGTAAATTTGGAGCAGTCTCGTCAAGGTGGGAGCAAGTGCTCGCGGATTGTAACAGACAGACAAACATGTAGACTTTTTTATTTATATGTAAAACAGAAACCTTGATCGCACCAGACTTTTTTTGTTCACGTTATCAAACAATAGGTATGTATTGCTGTCTCATTCAAACCATAGCAAAGATTGTTGTGACACAATGGCATTATACGATCTACGTCAACGCCATCTGTTGATAGGATTGACATATCAATAGTCCGATTCGATATTTGGTTACTTGAAATCTAAATATTATTCCAAATTGAATAATTAATTCATGGTCTAATTACAATCCGTTACGTATACATAAATAAAAAATAAATACAATTTCAAATCAATAAATGATACAAAAATCAGTCTAACAGTTTCACTTAATAACTAATATGGAGGTGTAGCTCTCTGTAGCTGTCACTAAACCCTTTGAAGTTACCATTTAAAAGGAGACGCTACACGAGCGAAATCGGCAGGAGTGGCAGGATTGCCAAGCAAGGTCATAGTCTAATCATCAAATCTAATATGGAGTGACCTTGACTTGCGGTGGCCTGCATGCAGTCCTGCCGAAATCGGCCCGTGTAGAGTCTCCTAAAGACATTAAACATATCTCTCTGACACTTACATATCTGCTGGAAAGAGACAAATCTAGACAGGTATATAGTGCTTAGTGCTTATTGTCCGAAGCAAACGTCTGGTCCCCGGATCAGGATCTAAGACACGATTTTTGGTTTATGGCGCGAGTAGCCCGTTTTGTCAAAAAGCGCCAAAGCCCCCAAAATATTACTTGTGCATTATAAATTTGACATTCTAAAGTCTACTAATTAATGCAAAAATTAAGTATAAACGGCACACGGAAATTTTATGAATTTTATCCTTCTAATTACATATTTTACTATATTTCCAAGGTAACTCTGATGGCGCTTGTGCCAGCTACATTAGCTATTAAAATAAAGTATTCGGCGTTTGAAGACTTTGTTCTGGAAGTAGCGTGGAAGATTCGTTCGATAAAGCAGCAGCATTCTGATGCTCAGTTATCATAAGTTTGGAAAAAAGTAAGACGTTATGAGATCTAGTATTGTATTTGCAATAAAGTATTAACTTCTCACTATGTTTACAACGCAATTTAATACATCTTAAATACCTACTGGTACGCATGTAGTAAATGAAATGTAACAAAATAACTCAGCAAATGAAGGCTATCTTGTCTGACATTCACCATTTCATTGGAGTGTGATGCCAGATTTTACAAAGTTTTCTTTACAGATATTTTACGGTTATTTTGCTCACGCAATGGGCAGTCATGACCCATTCTATAGGACGCAATTATGCGTGAAAGGGAGAAAGACATACTTTCATCTCATTCTACCGTATAACTGCGTCCTGTCCTGCCACGATGTCCCATTGAGTAAAACAGTCTTGATATGCAAAGTGGTCGACTGGTGGTGGTGGTAGTGACCACATAATTTTTGTAGCATAATGACCAAATATTTCAGACGAAGGATGTATACTTCATTGCAAACATAAATACTCTATCTTTATTCATACCAATGTACAAATATTAGGCCGCATATATTTTTACCAGTTACAATTATTAATAGTTTATTAAACTAGTGCTGCTGCCACTGTCTCGGTTAGATTTATTTTCAATGCTAGCAATTCCGTGTCTAAAGTATTACAATAAGAAAGTAATTACATAGAAATTACCAAACAAGGTATATTTACAAAGGAATACGCGCGTATTTGGTGTACTAATCACATTTATTCTGTAGTACAGTCGCCATCAGATATATCGGAGCGGCCAAAGTGCTCACAAATATCTGAACACGTCTCTATTGTCTAGGCATTAGAGACGTGTTCAGATATTTGTGACCACTTTGGCCGCTCCTATATATCTGATGGCGACTGTACTAATCACACAATGGGCCATCATGGCCGCAGGACAGGGACGCAGTTATGCGTTGGAATGTGATGCAAGTATGTCTTTCTCCGTCTAACGCATACTTGCGTCCAGTATGATGGGTCATGGGCACGTATTTTCCTCACAGTCAAATACCACAAGAGACCACAGACTATATTATTCACTACGAATAAATGTGATTTGCAAGTTCCTAGCGCTAAAACACAGAGGGCATTGATTTAAGTTTAAAAACTTGCCACGAAAAGTGCAACACTTACTGCCAATTGTCTTACACCGAATCGCGACGGAGTTCAAAGAAGCGGGCGCCAATGTAGCAACTTAGATGTTTGAAGAAATTGATCTTTTAAAATGACAAGCTTAGTAATATTTGTTTTCATTGGGATTATTTTTGTTCAAGTAGGCCTAAAATATCGCATTATTGATTATCCATTCACCGCTACACTACCCTCGTAACGTACGTACATAATATGTGCCATTCTCAAGAAAGAGGTCCCGCTTTGGCGGTGTCAAGAAGATTACTTTCGTCATAACTCCTTAAAAAAATCATCTTTTAATTATTGACATCGACAAAGAGGGACGCTTTGCTTGAAAACGACACATATGTAGGGCTCCCGTAGCGTCAGGGCACTACGCATTTGTGTTGAGACTAGCGCTGAATGGGTCTTGGCGCTGAATACATTGGAAATGTGATATAGCTGGTATATTTTGCGAGTATCAACAGTGATATAAACTTAGCAGTTAATGTGTTTAATCGATGAGGTCATGATAAGGTTAAATTAATAACTTTTGAATCTGCCAAAGTCCCAAACCCAATCCTATAGTTTGCTTTCAACTGGCCTACTTCATAGAACACCGCCGGGTAAAAATACAAAATATGTACAAATTGTAAACAAGTGCAAATACAAAGGTACGGTGTTAAAGATCAAATTGCGAGCAAAATCGTTGGAAAACTTAGCGAACAGCGAATGTACAGATATCTTATAAATCGTATCAAAATTTATACAAAGCTAGGCGCTAGAGGGGAGTGTGTGGTGCTCATAGAGTAGCTATATAAGTCAATAATTCACGGCAACAAAACAATCTCAACAGGTGTGTTAAGATTGTTTTGTTATCTAGGCACTAGGTGGGGTTATGTGTACTTCGTCAATGTATAACAGCACCATCTAGCATCTGAACTTTGAAACTTGTCAATATTTCAATGTAGAATCTACTGAATTGAATACTCGAGTGAAATGTCTAATGCACCCTCGAAATTCCCACATTTACGAATTAGACATGAATTTCATTTATTTTTGTTATTTATGGGCAATTAAAAGGTGGGAATGTCTAGGGTGTGTTAGTCTTTTGTCCTTCTAGACATATTCTTATCGCAAACATAGGCCCAGAAAGAGATACTTGGACTCAGAAACACTGACACTCTCCTCTAGCTCTAGCAAATTAATTATCGTTGATATCCATCCCTTTTTAACGGTATTGTAGAAAAAGGGATGGCGTTATCAACTATCTGCTGTTAGAGTAACAACGCAGTCAATGCAAGTTTTTTTCATTGTTGAACGCGTGTCTTGATAAACAGACACCGCAACATCTGGACGCCTGCCACTACAGGGGCTTCCTTTAAAAATCTATACTTTCTTTTTAAGAACCCCATATTTCAGTAATAATATTCTGTTACGAATACCTTTAAAAAGGCGTTCTCTTCTGCGGAATTTATATAATTTAAAATTAAAACAGCATAAACATTACTTTTATTTCGTCTATTTCGAAACAAAATAAATTCTACTCTATTTCCCATTTCAGTTGATTCTAATTTCATTGCCCGTGAATTTTACTTGTATGGTAAGCGGGTCTCTACCCGCTGTTACAACAACACAAACTCTATTGCCTGTTACAGTTGGTTCAATCAAACTACATACAATTTATTTTTAGGCAAACCTATACTCTAAACTTTATCTTTATCTTTAAAAACTCTTGCATAACTTTTTTGTTCCGGGTTGCCCATCGTAAACTTTCACGCCCATTTCAGGCAACAGTAGCCTATTAATTTTATTTGTATGGTGAGATAATGCGTTGTTACCAGGACAGCAGAAATTTCCGGCTACTGACTAGTTTACAGATAGAGACGATACAAACGAAATAATCTTATTGTAAAATGTAAATAAATAAATTCATAATAATACGATTAGAGCTAAACGTCAGTACAGTATCTTACAATCGTTAAGGAATTCACTACATCTAGCCGTATGAAATAAATACATAAATTGTGATAATAATAACTACATTATATGGCTGAGATATTTTCAAGCACATTGCCCACCACTTCAGTTTTTTCTAGAACAAAATGTCAATAGAACACTGGCGCGGCCTGCGGTGGCGGTCAATGACTGCCCGTTATTGTCAAATATTGACCGCCACCGCAGACCGCGCCAGTGTGATTCAGGCCTTATGATAGGTCGATCCAGAATCTAGGTTTAGAAAAGGCCATTTTATAAACGTGGAAAACAAGCATCGCCTATGGACAGTCAAGTGCAAAAATAACATAACATCCTCTCATAAATAAGTACCAAAACCTTAATCCGCCGACATAAGAGTTATGGGACATATTTATGAGTAAGTTGTATGCACCCATGTTTTTACACTTGACTGAACACTTGCGGCTAGAGAAGAATTCCAAGTGCGCTCCCAACCCTTTATTGATTTAAAGATTCGTTGTTTGACAGTTAGAGCTTGACACCGTTTGGGGGTTTGACTTATGCTTAGTTTCCTCCCTGGATCCGCACCCATCATAATTTGTACAAGTTATAAATGATATATAATAATACGTGAACAGACAAGACGCTTATAAATATCTAAAGGAGATCGCTTGTGGAGTTACAGTGTAGGCCCTTTATAAGGCAAGGCCGTTTTGAGCTTCGGCTTTTTCGCCATTTAAACACATTTCACTCACGAAAATGTACGTTAATGATGATTTTCGTAAATGCATATTTAACCGTAGACAAATAAATTATAATAAATGATTGGAGTCAGATAATATTTCATGATGGCATTGTCACATGGTGGACTGATGACCTGTTAAAGTTCGCGGGAGTCCGCTAAATGCAGGCGCAGGACCTGTCATTGTGGCACTCTTTGGGGGAGGCCTATGTCCAGTAGTGGACTTCTTTCGGTTGATATGATGATGATGAAATATTAACTACGAATATACTATTTATTTGTCTATGATTTCAATATGACCTATTCCAATGTTTGTGTTAAATGACTAAAAAGCCTCTTAAATACTGCTTACACGATTTCTTCACCATTTTCAATACAATATGGTAAGCTTAACTAGACCTAACCTAATCTATATACAGTACAATAATCACAATGTATAATACAGCGCTAGTTCAAGGTTATATAAGAGCGTCAGTCGCAATCCCTGGACAATATATGTTGTTCCATTTATGTTGACTGGATCTGGGTTGGAAGATTTAACATCTAATGGCTGTCACATCAATTTGACTCATTAATTATACTCCAATTTGTAATTCCATACAAAAAAATCTACCAATGTAACCATTAAAATGGTATATTTATTCAATAGTCTTTTTATGCTCATCGAAAACATGATCAATGGTAGAGATAATTAGCGATTTTAAATATACTGTTTGAATCAGGAACGTGAATTATACTAGTAAATACAGTATAATGTCATTCCAATGCATTAAAAAAAGACTAGATCTTTGGTAGATTTTTGTTCTTGAATTAGAAATTGGAGTATAGTTAACTAAACAGTCAACTTAACGTCATGGTGTACCGTAGTTGAATCTTGTCCCAGACTTACTAACCATAATAAATCGTGTGATAGGGATGTCCAGAAAGTTTTCACCAACTTGTTTCAGTAGCAATTCATTAAGTAGACGGAACGGAAGAATCTCTGATAGACATCAAAGCGAAAATACAAAAAACGACTAAGTCGATTGTAAAAAGATGTACCTATTTTTTCAAATGAAAACAGGGAAAGAAAGTAATAACTACATCTTATGGTAGTCGACTGTACAAAATTCTTTGTCAAGAAAAGTCATCAAGTTTAAGTTTTGAAGTGTGGCCTATAGCCCCATAGGCCTTAGAGCAGGTTATAGTTATCTTTGAAGTCAAACATGACTAACACTTAGGCCTTTATAAAATTGGTTCAGGGCGTGATAGCTCGATGATGAATGCCATTTAACACATTCAACGCCACCATTCTATTATTACAAAGAAAAAATACGTAATCTGTATGTCAGTGGCACTGAATGTGCAGTCCTACATGACTCTAGATCGAGTAAAAAGTTATAAAATTGTCTACTTGTATATTTCGCTATATTGTAGCATTCGACAGTCTTCGCACTTGATATTGAGCATATAGTTAGGCCTCATTTTAGAGCCACAGGGACATTTATCTGTTAGACTGAGAGATGTATATTTCTATCTAGTTTCAACACACACCCTCTATCACTATTAACGTCATAGAGTGACGGGTATCTCTTTCAGTCCCGCTCTAACAGTCGAGTCCCTATCGCTCTATCGCTATTTTTCAATGTGTTAAGGTCTTAGGCTTTAGAGTAGAAATACGAGAGTAGAAGTCACCGTGGACCTATATTTAAAGGCATAGGTACAAAAGTGAAAATAGTTCACTGTTAGGCTATGCCAAAAGTTTCACTATCTAGTCGATAGATGGTGCTAATACCAACGAGATGCTAGCGCCATCTGTACAATAATTTTCGAATTACGAACAAGATTTTCACAAAATGTCATCACTTAATTATCTTTAGTTTAGTTCTCTATATAACACAATAACAATCGTGTTCAAAGTTTTTTCACTTTTTTTCACCAGTCACCATTTGATAGTTTTTGTTTGACTGTCACTTAGATGACTTGCGAAGTCACGTCTCGCTAAGGCCGAGACTTAGTTACATGCCACATTAGCTACTGTAAAACCTGCCAAGTATAGTCCAAAAGAGCAACTATGGTCCAAAAGTCAACTCACACATTTTTATCTATACAATTTTTGTAGTTATTATTTATACGTTTTTACTTAAATTTGTATAATTACACTCATTTCTTAGAGTTTATCCCTAACAATAGTCATACCTAAAGTAGTAACATTCCATTAAATCATGGCCTCCCAACTAGAACAACGTATAATTGATACTAAAAAGAACTCATAGATGGCGACACAGGTACCGAGCGAAACATTTGAACCAGTAATCGTGAAGATAGAATGATTTTTACACCTTAATAAATTCAACGTACCTTAATTATATCACAAACATACTTCCGCACATACAATAAAGGTATATTTTATAAGTTTAGTAAATGCAATAAAATTGATACTAAATCCATGTAACTCGTACTATACGAGTGAGCTTTCAAGCTTGCTACGTATTATTGGGTACTGTCACTAGATGGCGCCGTCACGGGTCGCGAAAGTTCTATGGAACCACAGGCTCTAAGCATTTGGTTATGTATATTTTTGTGTGATGTGTAATATTGTCTCTAAAATACTACTTTTATATCGAAAAAATCAAAAATACTCTAATTGTTGTCTGGGAAGTCAACGCCATCTGGTGATATCTCAATGTATTACTAAAGGCTGACAGCGTCATAGCCGTGGTAGCTCGGATACTGCATCTACTGGTGTAGCTACGGGACTAAAATTGTATACAGAATTGCCTACATTAGGACGGTACGCTTTTGCTCTATGAGATTGGGTATCTGTACTTGTATTCTTTAATCTGTGATTAAATGGACCATTGTTGGGTGATTTGGACTATCCATGTGTCGCCCACCATACACGCTTAATTTGAATCATTTCGAAAATTAAGTAATACGACTTTAAACTTGTGACGCATGGTCTAATTTCCATTGAAATCGAATGTACATTCTTTTGCACATTGGGCGACACAAGGTTGTATTTGGGTGATTTTACGCAGAAGTGCTAGTTATTAGTCCATGTCAATGTTATTCCTTGATGCGAAAATGTCAAGAAAGTCTGCGTCTTAGCTTCTAGTAGACTTTTTTTACTTACTTTTACTTCACGGTCAGTAAATGGATCTTTACCTCTAGAGTACCCGTGGTACATTTGGCATGACCCGTGTTCTATACGTGTATCTCCCCTTCTCTCGGAGGAGTGGGTGGACGCTAGCAGTGGAACTGTTGCTGCGTGATGGCTGACAGGTCCTTCATGAGACCCTCGAGGTTCTGCATCTCTCTCGCGAGCCGCTCCGTAGAGCGGGACGGCGTGAGGGCTTCCAGCTCTTCGGGGCAGTGCGCCACGCTGCCGCCTAAAACAATACACATTAGGGGTAATAAATAAATAATCAATCCATACTAATATTATAAATGCGAAAGTGTGTCTGTCTGTCTGTCTGTCTGTCTGTCTGTCTGTCTGTTACCTCTTCACGCTTAAACCGCTGAACCGATTGCGATGAAATTTGGTATCGAGATAGTTTGAGTCCCGGGGAAGGACATAGGATAGTTTTTATCCCCGAAATCAGTCCCTAAGGGGGTGAAATGGGGGGGGGGGGGGTAAAAGTTTGTATGGAGCTGCGATATAAACGAGTTCCACGCGGACGGAGTCGCGGGCAAAAGCTAGTAATAATATATATTGTCTCGAGAAAGGGTTAAACATGTAGTCAAATGGAGAAAAGCAACGCAAGAGGTTAAATAATCACAAAGTTATGTGTCCAAAGTTTTAAGAGGCTTCCTATGAAACGGTTGTCTTTTACTATGACGCTCTCAGATTGTGACGTCACTATCTGCGAGCGTTTTGTCTCTCTAAGAAGCAATATTAAAACGGCTTGTAGCTTCGTATTCTTTGAGATATCTGAATGGGATTTTCGTCACCAGGCATATTTTTGTGCCTTCTTTCTTTTGGAGTAATAATAATTTTCGAGTACCCGTATTATCAAATTTAGTGGGAAAAAATCATGTATTCAATTACACATTCACGACCGTGTTCCCATAAGACGTAGGCAGATCACATTCCATTTAATTTATAGTGCCTTTTCTAGCAATTGTGGGTGCTATCATCCAGACCACACCTCAACCCGATCGCTTGGTCGACTTTTATTGCAATAATCCGTTTTTTCCACCTTTCAACCTACAAAGGCAAGCTAGTAATACAGAACATCTGGGGTTTTTTACGCCCAGAATCAGAATCAGAAATGTTTATTTGTCAGAATACAGTTATAAAAGGTTTCACAGTATAAGATGTCCTTGTATTCAACATGCAAGCATGTGTACAAATACTTGATAAATTACGCTAGAATACAATATCGATAGATGGCACTGATTAAAAATAATTACAATAATAAGATAATCAGTTAGTAAGATGTTACAAGATTTTTATAATTTAGATATTCCCTTACACTGTAAAAACATTTATCCATCAGCCATTTTCGGCCGTTTTGTTGACACACTCTGGATAATGTACCTATTTTATACAAATATTTTGGAAATAAATAATATATGCGCGCGCGGAAGGCGCGACGTGGGTAGGCACCCCACAAGGTTTACTGATGACCTGGTAAATTTGGCACTCTTTGGGGGAGGCCTATGTCCAGCAGTGGACGTCTTTCGGCTGATATGATGATGATGAAATAATCCATACTAATATTATAAATGCGAAAGTGTGTCTGTCTGTCTGTCTGTTACCTCTTCACGCTACTGCTGAACCGATTGCGATGAAATTTGCTATGGAGATAGTTTGAATCCCGGGGAAGGACATAGGATAGTTTTCATCCTGGAAATCACCCCCTAAGGGGATGAAATGGGGGTTGTAGTTTGTATGGAGCTGCGATATAAACGATTTCCACGCGGACGGAGTCGCGGGCAGAAGCTAGTATAATATATATTACCTAGCTGAAGCCTGTTGGGGATGTGTCCGGGCGAGGAGTTGGCGCTCTTTTTGTAAGGAGACGTCTCTCGCACACTACCTGCATGAGAATAAGACAGTACATATAAAATAGTAGTTTGTGTCACAAAGGAGCAAAATGCCATATTTACGGCGAGGGCGTAGATTGATTCCCGAATGAAGCGAAGGATTCCAGAATAGAATCCCGAACGCAGTGAGGGATTCTAACGTGGAATCCTGAGCGTAGTGAGGGATTCAAGTGTTCACGCCCAAGATGGAAATACACTCAGAGGCAATGAAAACGGGTCACTTCCCATGGATTACTTTACAAAGTGACCCGTTTTCATTGCCTCTGAGTGTAACTCCCAATGTGAACTATGAAGGTACGCTACCTCAGAGGCAATGAAAACGGGTCACTTTATAAAGTAATCCATGGGAAGTGACCCGTTTTCATTGCCTCTGAGTGTAATTTTGCTTCCGTGTAACTCATACTGCTTTTCACATCACTTATGAGGGTAATGAAATATGTCAGTAATAAAACACATGTATTTAAACTTACTAAAAATTTATTTATTTATAGCCTCATGCTGCTGCATTCCAAAATTGTGGTATTTTAAACTGTTTCGTAATATTTTATAAGACAAAAAATATATGCAAGTAATCGATTATAAAAAATAAGTAATCAATTATGTGTATACTAATTTCATATATTCGTTGGGATATATTTTTTTATCCTGGCAACAATATGTCCTGGAACAGAAAAGTGCCACTTTGATCCCTCCTAGCAGGGAAGAAAAAGCCCTTATCCGAATAGGTGATGTGAAAAAATACTTGCCGGCTGTACACGTACGCACTCGTCAAGACACCCTGAGACAGACCGAGAACGAGTGCGTACATGATGCTCTCACCTTGTCTCGCCCGCTCGGGTCTCGCCTCTGTCGCGTGTCGGTTTTTGCGGCCGAGTCAAAGGGTAGTTCCGCCGTTCAAATGACGCAACGAGTGTGTAAAGCCGGCATTAGATCTTTACACGTTTTGGAAATGAAATCTATTTGAGTTGAGTTTGAGTATCATCTGTCTGTCTTACCACTTCGGCTCTCACACGTTTCAGAGTGGCAAAGAAAGCGGCTGACTATGTCGGAGAGTGCCACTATCGTTGTCACTGTCACACGAATTGCAACCACCTTATATCTATACGAAAGAGCACGTTCCATGCGTTACAGCGGGATAGCATGTTTTAAGTTTTCTAGCTGTGAAAAATCGGTTTTGTAAGTACTTCTATTCGTCGGAAGCTTGCCGCTCAGGGTAGCATTCCAATCTTGGCGACCGCGACGCGCGACCGCGACACGCGAAGCGGTCGCTCCTGAAGGTGGCGGTTCGCACCGCGACAGAGACAGGAGACCGAGACAGGCGGCCGCGACCGGAGACCACGACCGTCACTTGACGTTAGGCAATGTATAAGCGACAGTTCGCGAGCGAGACAGAGACAGGAGACTGAGACGCGGGATGTCTTTGTCTTGTCGCGGTCTCCGGTCGCGGCCTCCTGTCTCGGTCTCCTGTCTCTGTCGCGGCGCGAACCGCCACCTCGCATAAATTGTGAGGTCGCAAGGTCGCGGTCGTTAGGTCGCGGTCGCCAACAGTGGCATGCTAACTTTAGAGCGTAGATCTGCTTTTATCATGAGTTTTAGGGTACGGAGCTCTGTGATTTTCGAGATTTCGATTTTATACGAAATCGAACCAGATGCAGTATATACCCTACTGCCTACGTCACACAGATACATGTAAAAGTTCAAAATGGCAGTTCCTTTTTTTCAAATCTGACCTCGGATTTATATTAGCAGTCCTCTTGGACCGTCTGATATTGATATTGCAAGAAATCGGTCTACAAATAAAAAAGTACAAAATGGCGGTTACTTTTCCGATTCTGAACTCGGCATCGTAATTCCTCTAGGACCCTTAGATATCAATTAGTATGTGATTTTAAAAATATGTACTTTACAAGTACCGAATGAAATCGAACGTATGGCCATTTCAATAAAGACCTTGTTGCACTATACGTAAAGTACAATATGCAATGATAGGTGAACTCGTGCTTTCCCGCTCATGGCGCCCAGACAAAATGGCGGGCGCCAGAGCTGCCGGCGTCGCGTGCAAAATTTTGGCCAATGGGCGTTGAAGATTTTACCCGCGCAAACGCGCTGCCTTATGATTACTCAAAATGTTTTCAAAAAATGCTTTCTGCGCAGGTACAGCAGACAGCATAAGTGCATGGTCATTGCAGAAACAGATTCGCTTGTCCTCCAAATCCTACGCCATCTATGAGCACGACGTGTAATATAGGTATAGATGTTAATTTAAACCTCAGAGGATTAGCGAGATTTCATTAGATGGCGTTGTAAGCAATTTTTTGGCATAAATAAAATTTATGTTTTCCTTGTCTTTGAAAACTGTATTTTTGTGGGTTGCCACCTATTATTTTTACATTATATTTATCAAGTCAACTCCAGCGCGTTGCCAATTTTTTTATGTCACATTTTTTTGTGGATTTATTCATCTTTTTCTTATGTTTGCGCTACGAGGAAATATCCAAACATCGAATAAATTACAAAAACACAGATTCCCACCATAACTTGGCTGGGCGCAGATTTGAACTCGAAACCTTTCGAGTGATGATAACTTAGGTCGACTTAAACCTGTCTAGTTACCGTTGGGCCATTATGACAGTCGCAAGGTTGGTTGAAATTCGTCATCAGTTTAATTTTGTATGCAAATATTCGTCACATCACAACTACGAATAATTGAGGAGGGTAGACTGTATTGAAATATATATGTAACTACCATCCAATTTCTTATGGCACTTACTTCTCGTTCGTTTGTCGGCCATTTACAATTCGATTTCCTTCTATACAAACATAACAATGAGTTCTCGTTTGATCTAGTTAAAAGATCACAATTAATTGGTAAAATATAATGTAAACGTAAGTAGTGTTTACATATGTTTTGTAATATATATTAAACCTTACTACATACTCGTATCTTACATTGTTCTTATTGTGTATTTACTAATACCATTGTTACAGCGAAAAACGGTTGTTTTATGGGCACAAGAGGAAGGATGCAGTAGACCAGGTCTCATTGATACCGCGCATTATGAAGCTGTGAAGATGACCAACTACGAAGAAAATTTGTTTAAGCGTATAACCCACATTCCAGACAAGCGAAGGCCCAGTTCGTAGTCGCTAACGCAAGCCCAGAAAACAAGGTTGTAATTTGGCCTATGTCATTTTACTGTCTGAAGTGAAAAGTGAAAAAGTGAAGTTTATTAAATCCAGTCAACACGGCCATTTAAGTTTATGGTGTTAAAATAATACGCGCCGTGATAATGGTCGCATAGTTCCTAACATAGAAAAAGTGCAGATGCTGTCGGCGAAACAGTGCGGATTACGTTAAGATTTATATATTTAATAAACCGGGTTATCCTAATAAATTTAAAAAATATATGTTGTTTCAGTAGGTAGGTATTAATATGCCGTTTGCATTCTTTTTTGTATTCCTTTACTATTTAAAATGTGATATTATTGAACTCTTAACCATAACATAAAATAAGTGTTAGTAACGGTTAAAGCCCAAATAAAATTACTATGATTATTTTCAAATCAATAACACAATAATTCATGGTTTGAACGCTCACATATAGGTATAGATATATTATGGCATTGAACACCGTAATGCGTTCTGCTGATTTGAATGTTAGATAACCCGGTTGTAAGTTAATATTGTCAATATTATATTTATTGGGGTGAAGCTTCAATCTTTTTCCAATTATGGAAATGAAACTTAAGCTATTACCTCAATAAAAATATTACTAAGTAGTATTATAAAATTGCTTTAACAGAACTGTAGTGAACAAAATAAACATATATAAACATAAAAAGCTGTTTTAATGTTTTAAGTTATGAATATATAATTATCTTTATGACTAATATTTGTATATAAAGAACTTTCATCTGCAGAAATACAACAAATATAAAAAAAAAAAAACATAAACCTCCCGTCAGCTGGGATTCGAATCTCGGTCGTTCTCAGCAGCTGAGCTTAGAGCACATGACTTAATCCATTGAGCTATCTCAACATTATAGGTAATGATGGAAATATAGCATTCAGATACCAGTGGTATCGCAAGTTGGAGTTGGAATACAGCTATTATAAATTAACATTTACTAGCCTTGTTAATAATTATATTAATATTAGTATATTTCTGGTGATAACAGGTGTCAATTTATAGGTATTTAATGTGCCTAGTAATGCGCTTATTTTCCGCGGTATGTCGAAATAGTATCGCCAACAACGCCATCTAGTTTCATTATTGCGCACCACGTGCAACTATGTGAGCAGCAGACGTCAAACGATGCAAGCGAAACTGGGCCGTAAGGTGTCCATGCATTATTGCAGCCGATAGTACATCGTTGTAACTTATATTTGTGGTACCGTCAGCATCAAAAGTAACTGCGCAATTGACGTCTTCAAAAGCTTTTATTCCCTTTTAATAAATTCATTTGCCCAGTTACTTTTGATGCTGACTGCAGTAAGATTGAGGTTATACCCTGTCCGTGACTAGGCGTGGAGTGTGGTGAGTCAGCGAAGCTGTGTAGCGGAGCGGCGCACGCGCGGCGCTGCAGGCTGCCCGCCCCGCTCAACGCGCCGCTCGTGCCGCTCCCGCTCGCACTGGCGCCCGCGCCGCTTAGACCGCCCGTGTCGCTGCTCATCGAGTCGCGACTAAAATGGATAAAGTCTATTAGCATATACCCTTCGTTACACCTGTTTTAACTATAACGGCGTTAAGATTAGAATGTCTTTATGTAATTTTGACATATAAGTTCGGCAAAGAGGTTCGGGAAACAGAACATATTATAGTTAAAATACATTTGTTAAGTTTTATAAATGAGGCTAATGACTTCAGCGATGTGGAAATTCACGGACGCTTATCGCCTCCTCACCAGAACGCCTCCGACAATAATCCAACGCAATACAGCATCGAGGCAGCCTCGAGATGGCCCCGAGGCGTCCAGCGACTGTTTCACGTTTGAAGGGCTGCCTCGCCCGCACGCCGTCCGCTTGTCGCTTGAAGCGGAGTTAATGAGTGTGTGATACGGTATGGAGTTCTGTACAAAGAATATTGGGGCGGTGGCGATTGGGCGACAAGGTCGTTCACCTATATTTCGCGCTGTTGCTCCGGTGGCTTCTCTTTTAGAGTGGAGTCGTATGTATACTGTGTATGTAGTGGCTCACACACACAGGCGGAGTCCACGCCAAACGAGTGAAGTGTGTGAGTGGTTCATACGCCACATATTGGTCTCGCCCGCGCGGTTTCTCCCAGCGACTGCGAGCCGCCAACGTCGTGTGCTTGTCCTGAGCTGAAGCGATTATCTGACGCACTTACTGTGTGTAGTGTCCTAATGGTTCATACGCGACGTACTGTCCTCGCTCGCGCGCCGCGCACGCGTAGATGTCGGAGCCGGCCGGCGTGGCGCCGCCCGCGGGGGCGCACAGGGCGCCGAGTGGACACGTCACGCCACCGCCTGCATAACACAACCTGTACTCATACGCATACTCATGTGTTTATAATGGATAAAGTATTATTCGTCAAAAAATTATCATCATCATCCATTAGTAATTCTAAGTTATTTCAAATGCCATCGGTGTATTCATAACAACTAGTTTGTAGACCTAAATAAATAATTAAATAATTATCTGTCATTTTTTGTACTTTTCTGTATATCGTCATCAACTACTCGTTGAGACGGTTCTAACGAGCCCAAACTCAACGGGGTTACATCGGTTAAGTACTGAATTCCCATGGCCACCTTCTGTCGCCATCATAAAATCAGCTCGATGGTACCATAATATTGAATTGTCATCCAAACTATACTTAAAGCCAAAATTTCAGCTTACTCGGTTGATGACATTTGCTTCAAAATTGAGTTGCAAGATTCCACCCGAACCCGAAGTACATTGTTTACCGAAGTGGCGTAAGTGGAATATTGCGAACAAGAGTTTATCAGAAGCTTTTGATGACTCGAGTTTGCAATATTCTTACGCCCGTGTTATACACAATGTTTTTCATTACATTTGCGAGGAAATAATAACTACAAAAGACAGAAAATTCTATGTTTTATGAAACAACCGAATCAATCAAAAATTGACAACTTCACTTCCAGATCAGTGCGAGTGGAGCGCGCAGCTTCAAAATTTCAACCAATCACAGAGCAGAATTCTAGTGGCACGCGGCCAACTAGATTTGCTTAAACGAATCAGATCACACACAAGGTCATAACTCTCTAGAGAGTTACGAAAATCTATAACTCCCGCGGGAACAATTTAGGCCATTGTCCTTCTGTATACAGGCATGGAATAACACCATTTACGAGCAAGTTGATGAAACATTGCAAGTTAATAAAAAGCCTGCAAAATCATATCAGCAGAATATTTTTCGTGATATGGCCATAAAGAGTGAAAGAGAGGCACAGAGGAATTTCATCTCGCCCATATTTGGACCAGCCCAACTGGTATGTGGGTAGTTGGTGCGCGCTATATTGAGAGTGTGGAACCTACAGTTGTCTCTCGCTGTCAACACAATCCTCAAATCAATAATGGTCCGGCAACGCGTTTGTTATTCTTCTGGTGTCTGAAGCATCCACAGGAACGATGTCTGCTTAACATCAGACCCAAATGTTGCACCTCCGCAGCATAAAAACATCCTAAACTCCGTTCTATCATCATTGTACAAGTGAACTCACAGGCAGGTGGTGGATGCGCGTGCGGCAGCGTGGCGTGCGCGTGGCTGTGCGCGTGCGCGTGCGCGTGCGAGTGCGCGTGCAGCGACGCCAGCGACGACTGCGGCGACAGCGGCGCCACGCCCGCCAGCAGCGGCGTGCTCTGGAAACACTCCGCCTGCACGTACGCGTTCTATCATCATTTACAAACACATTCTAGAATCCCTGTCAATTTTGTTCAGTGTTGGGAAAATATCAGTAAAACTTTCGGCTCAATATCAAGGGGCGCTTGGGCGCACTGAACAAAAAACTGGCTATGCTAAACCTTGCTGTATTGTCTAAAATTACTTAAATATCAAATCAAATCAAATGTTTATTCTGCAACTAGGCCACATGGGCTCTTTCACAATTCAACGCAAAAGCATTCATATAGTACACACAGCAACACACCTAACTAACCATACCGTGAAAACCTAGAACCTTATTGCAATGCACTTAAGGTCAGATTAGATTTCCGATGGTCACTTAGCTGTGTTGTCGACTGTACAACGTTTTGTAATGAGAAACACCCAAACCTGGGCACATTCCGGGAAATGTATAGTCTCCAATGACAGATTAATACATACATGCACACCTTTATTCCCAAAAGGGATAGGTGCAGCACATGAAACTATATTCCAGCGCCACTTTTAGCATAAATGTGGGTATAAAAGATCGACAGAGTAACATTGCAGTGATAGGTTGCTAGCCCATCGCCCACAACACACTTCAACCCTGCACACACCGGCCTCACAGATTAATACAAATTAATAGTTATTTATTATAACTAATAAAGAGATGTATACAGCTTCCAATGTCTCAATAAAATAAAATTTCAAAGAAAATAATAAGGTACAGAGGGGTTTAGAGTCTCTAAAGTCACAATAGAAATGAAATTTTAAAGAAAAATAATTAGGTACAGAGAGGTTTAGTTAGAGTCTAAAGTCACAAAAAAATGAAATTTTAAAGAAAAATAATTAGGTACAGAGAGGTTTAGTTAGAGTCTCTAAAGTCACAATAAAAATAAACTTTAAAAGAAAAATAATTAGGTACAGAGATGTTTAGAGTCGCTAATGTCAGAATAAAAATACAATTTTAAAGAAAAATAATAAGGTACAGAGAGGTTTAGTCTCTAAAGTCACAATAAATAAGATGTAAAAAAAAAATAGGTACAGAGAGGTTTAGAGTCTCTAAAGTCGGAATAAACATACAATTAAAAAGCAAATATTAGATACAGATCTCTGTACATATCTCTGTATACATCTGTATATTCTCTAATGTCAGAGTAAAAATACAATTAAAAAGCAAATAATTAGGCACAGAGATTTATAGAGTCTCTAATGTCAGATAACAGCAACAACTTTTATGGGCGAAGGGTCTGGTCCAGCTATGTGCCTGCTGTCCTAAACAGTCTACCGACAAATAGCATAGACAATGTAATTAACAGTATAGGGGATAAACCGCATAAAGCCAAATGTGTAATTAAGAAAGCCATACTCAGTGTTAAGAAAAATCTTAAATCTTAATTAATTAATTAGTTAACTAACATAATATAAATGTCAAATCTTTGATATATATTAAACTAAACTTAGCTAATAATCTTTAAAAGTTAAGATTGTGCTAAGTCATGAAACATAAAAAAAAAAATGTGATTTATTGAAATAAACAGTTCAAATTAAAAAAAAAAATTTTTTTAATAAAAATAAAATTAAACGGAGATGTAAAGATTCTCCGCTGTCGAAACAATAAGTTTGGATGTGTAAAAACCCTCCAATAGCACGGAAGCGAAGACTATCGAAACTGAATGGTTAAGGAATAACGTTGTGAATGGAATATCGAATAACGTTTAGGGGTTGGTTGTTCAATAACGCAAAGTAGACTCAACAGGCTTGGACCAAATTTGACAAGTGTAAGAAATGGAGCAATATTATATATTTACAGCAAGGGCGGCATATTGAATCCTGAGCGCGGCGAGGTATTCAAGTGTTTACGCGCAAGAATGAAATAATTTCGAAACCGAGTGCCACATACTGTTTTTCACACCTGTGATGTCAATTTAAAAAAAAAACAGAAAATATCAGAGAAGAACAGTACAACTTTGATCCATCAAGGTAACAATAAATCTTTTTCTGAATAGCAGATATGAAATGGTTCATTGTTGTAGAGGCTGTGTGAGTTAAACGAGTCCATCTATTGCACTTTTGGCCGATAGCCAACTGCGAGGTTTCAAATAAGTGTATATTTATTTATATAAACTTTATTGCACAAAACAATAAAAAAGTACAAAAGGCGGACTTAATGCCTCAAGGCATTCTCTACCAGTCAAACATAGGGCCAAACAGAGACTTTCAAACGGTGGGTGCAAGAGAAATACTAACAAAACAAAATGAACATATAGGTTGTTACCTGGTCCGGATGCGGCAGTCCCAGCGGTGGGCGCATGGCGCGGCGCTCGCAGGTGGCCGCGCAGCCCGCGCCCACGCCCACGCCCACTCCCATGCCCGTCATGGCTGCACATAGTAAATCCATCATGTCATCATCATCATCATATCAGCCGAAAGACGTCCACTGCTGGGCATAGGCCTCCCCCAAAGAGTGCCACAATGACCGGTCCTGCGACACGCGCATCCATCATGTGTTCATTCGGAATTAGGCGCTTAGACTAGAGGACTTTACATGAATATTTGAAATAGGAAACCTCAGTTTCCATGGGCCGTGGAGGACATCTCCTTTCCCGACACTACACGACTCGTCCAAGACCAACAAATATGAAGACAAACTTAAGTAAAAAATAATAATAAAATCAATATGGTTGCGATTATCACGTAATAAAATTATTATAATTGTTACAATACTACATCCCCACTTTAGGTGTAGGGGAGGTACACCAAAAAATTTTTTTTCTAGATTTTATCTACTGTTTTGTCGGCGTGACTGATTTATATACCCATGCCGAATTACAGTTTTCTAGTAGTAATGGTTACTGAGCTAAGCCGAAGACGGACGGACGGACGGATGGCCAGAGAGTTTTTAGGGTTCCTTGTTGACTAGTGGACTTAAATCCTATAAAATCTAATAATAATAATAAATCAGCCTATATACGTCCCACTGCTGGGCACAGGCCTCCTCTCGTGGATGAGAGGGAACGGGCAGTAGTCCCCACGCTGCCCCAGCGCGGGTTAGGGACTTCACATACACCTTTGAATTCTCTAATAATAAAATATAAAGATTTTTTCGGGAAACGTAAACTGGGCCGTTGCAGCAAATAATAAAAATACACAATAAATTGAACAGTCTCAAATAAAAGAGCAGCAAATAATAGCTGATTGGCGCTTTTAATGTTTCTATAATGTTAAGGACTATTTAAATTTTAAAGCACTGTAATTAAGTTTGACATGTTACTATTTTTATTCTGTTTTTATAATCAAGACATGTCACTATTTCCATTCTGTTTTATAATAGTCTTGAGTATAATAAAATATTTGTAAGTATGTAACTACATTTTGCATGTTGACTTCTTGCATTCTGTAATTATTTTAAGACCACCAATTGTGACGTATTCTAGCAAATAAATAATTCATTCATTAATTCACGGGTTCACGGATTCACGGCTTATTACGGGATAATCAGAACCATAGAATGGAATAAAATAAAGCATAGTCCTCACGTCGGTACGCGCAGACGTTGCACCGCGCGGCCGCGGCCGCGGGCGCCGGCGACGCGCGCAGCGGCGCCGTCTCGTCGCTGCCCGCGCAAGATGGCGACCGCCGCGCGTCTGACATAACATAACCAATAACAAAACTAAATAGGGAAGATGCAATATATCCTTATCACGAAACAAATTATTTAATTAAATATTTTTGTTTTCGTGTTATTTTTAACGACGAAGACAGTTTATTTTTCCATTATATTCTTTCACTGTATCGTATCGTTTAAGATGCAATATTTTTATTTTTGCTTCCATTTGAGAGAATCGCATGTAGAATAGACCAGGAAAGTGTTAAAAAAATAAAATAATATAATTTATAGTCAAAAATTGCTGTTACAAATTGTCAATTTAAATTTCGCGCCTAAACGGATCTACAGTTTCTGCGACGTCACTCATGTCACATGTGTGTCACTCGCCATCATGAACCTATAATACTCTGGACAGGCTAAGGTAATAATAATACCACGTGCGAGCGAGCTGGTAGCATACAAATCTCGATAAGTGTGACAGAAAGGGAAATATCATTAATTGTCCTTGTCATAGTTCCACTTTTTTTTATTTGCCACAACTGATTTAGTATGAAGTTGTGGCACATAAACCATTACCCGTCCAAATGAAGTAGGTTGTTTATGGCAAGTCATCAGCCGTTTTAAGACTAGTTCTTAATTTAGCTGCATAGGAGCCTTCCGTCCCTCACTGTGGCATCACGTCCAGCCTGTCCAGAGTATTCTAGGTTCATGCTAGCCATATTTGTTTGTTCGTGGTTCGTCCCTAGATGTCATAGAGTTGCCTAAGTTTTGACTTTTGACAGGAGTGACGTCACCAGACGCTGATCGTTGGATTAAAACACGTTCCGTTTCACATTACTTGATATCGTAATTGGGTCAATCAACTTTTATTGGTCCTGTAAGTACTATGTTTTGTCCCTGACCAATAATCGCAGTTCTAGAGAAAATTAAGTAGTTCGTTGGCATATGTCGCATTTATCTTATTATTAAGCAAACATACGAGTAAATTATTTTAAATAAATCACTATTAAACTGGAATTTTAATGGTTGTCCATGTGACAAAACATCTGATGTAGTGTTTTTTCGTTTGTCCCCCAGTAGCTTAGTGCAATGAAACATTACTTTATACAAAAAAATACTATATGGCAATTAATTACGCTTGTACATAATGATTCATTACAATGTTTACTATGATGCTAGCATATAGATTATTGTTTGCTTCATAATTTTAACGAGTTTTTTGCATGTTCATTTTGGTCCCTATTATATTTTATTATCCTGACTTCCACCGGACAACGGTAAAAACGTCCCGAAAGCAAAACAAAGATGGCGTGATCAGTGCCTTGAGAACAAGTCGATTGATTTGGTGACAACACTCATCCAGCCGCTATTTTGATTTCATCTTTGCCGCGGCGTCAGTCGGCCGAGTGCGTTTTGAGAAAGTGGGTGGCTTTTTTGTGTGTCTACCGGACAACCAGCACAAAAACGTAAAAATTTGATATATCGTAGTAAATTAAAGTGAAATGTATTCTATTTTATCTATATTTTTCACTGCGCGTAAGACCTAGTTCAAAATATCATTATTATTACCAGGAAGCGCAAATACTGATAAATGTCACTCGGACAACCAGTCACTTGGACAACCAAAACCGTTGTCCGTGGGACATTTTGGTTGTCCATAGGACAATAATGATAGAATCAGCATAAAGCAATACTTTTTCTTTCAGTACTAAGTTCGTTAAAAAATAGGTATAATAAAACTGATAATTATTGTCATATAGTTGTTTTTTTTTTACATAAAAATAACAAATACAGGCGATTTCAATCCTAGTATCTCCTTTGGACTCCCGAGTATGTCCTATGGACAACCGTATATGTCCACTGGACAACCATTTTGTCCCTGTCTCCTAAAGACACATTATCGTCATTTTTACTTTTAAAAAAACAGTAAGGTTTACAAAATTTTCAAATATGAATGTAACAATTAAAAGTGAATTCATAAAGTGTTAAATATCACGTATTAATGATTATTTAACAAGTTAAATGAAAAGTTTGTTACATTTAAAGTTTGTCGTTGTCCAGGAGACAATATTATTGGTAATAACTTATAAATTAAAAGTCGCGTCATTTATTTATGGAAGATAAATTGCAATCCATCCTATATTTAGTGAGAATAAAGTGACGGTTTACAATTTCACTGAATTTCAAAGTCAATTTAGTTAGTTGTCCAAGGGACTATGTTAACTAGAGTCATGTGGACTTCGGAGTCAAATTTACTATTTTATTTAAATAAATCGTTCTGCTCCATGTGAATTCTTAAAATATAAATAATTATCTACAGCAAAAATGTTGAAATATAAAAAAAAACAAATAAAATTAAAAAACTCAAATTTTCATTGAGTGTACACTTAAAAGTTGATTGACCCAATTACTAATTAGTGTTTGAAATTAGTTTTTTTTTTTTTCTTACACATTACATTTATAGGCTTACAGTAAAGTACCAAGGCGCCTATAATGTTAGGACTTAATTTAAATATACTAAAGTAAAAACGTTTCAGTAGCTATTATTTTATGTTTTTTCAACATTTTGGTCACAAAATAATGGTAAATATTATAGCTGCATCTTCCCTATTGAACTCAAACAAATCATAATAACAAACAAAAACAAATTGTGATAGTGAACATAATAGAAACAAAACGTACATAACGGCAAAATATAAGCAATAGCATAAGTAATCCGTGGGTACTGCCACTCGCGTACGGGTATGGTACGGTACGGATATCTCCGTATCGCATTAAGCCGAACCAACGCATCGCTCGTCCTCGTTGGTTATAATATCTGTCAAATTTCTTACGTGTCGGCGCAATTCCAAGGTTTTAAAAGATCTAGTAAAACCAGTCAACATCTACCAAGCCTTCACGTGTCTGAGATAAATCCACCTAGCGTCTGATTACCTGGTTTAGGTTATGTTAGGCGCGCGCGGTAGAGTGAGCATAGAGGACGCGAGAGCGGACGCCGTTCACGCTGCCCGCTGATACTGGAGACTGCAACCAACCCTGTCCGTAGCGAGGTACTGACCGACATATGTAGGCACGTAGTGTCTCCTGTCGAGACTGGCCGGAGGCGGATGCCGCGCGCGCGGGCTCGTACTCGGCAGGCGCGCGCGTTAGAGTGAGCGTAGAGGAAGCGAGAGCGGACGGGCCGTCCACGCTGCCCGCTGATACTGGGACTGCAACCAACCCTGTCCGTAGCGAGGTACTGACCGACATATGTAGGCACGTAGTGTCTCCTGTCGAGACTGGCCGGAGGCGGATGCCGCGCGGGCTCGTACTCGGCAGGCGCGCGCGTTAGAGTGAGCGTAGAGGAAGCGAGAGCGGACGGGCCGTCCACGCTGCCCGCTGATACTGGGACTGCAACCAACCCTGTCCGTAGCGAGGTACTGACCGACATATGTAGGCACGTAGTGTCTCCTGTCAAGACTGGCCGGAGGCGGATGCCGCGCGGGCTCGGCAGGCGCGCGCGTTAGAGTGAGCGTAGAGGAAGCGAGAGCGGACGCCGTTCACGCTGCTGCTCGCTGATACTGGGACTGCAACCAACCCTGTCCGTAGCGAGGTACTGACCGACATATGTAGGCACGTAGTGTCTCCTGTCGAGACTGGCCGGAGGCGGATGCCGCGCGGGCTCGTACTCGGCAGGCGCGCGCGTTAGAGTGAGCGTAGAGGAAGCGAGAGCGGACGGGCCGTCCACGCTGCCCGCTGATACTGGGACTGCAACCAACCCTGTCCGTAGCGAGGTACTGACCGACATATGTAGGCAC
The DNA here is from genome assembly GCA_947578815.1 of Epinotia ramella. NCBI lineage: Eukaryota > Metazoa > Arthropoda > Insecta > Lepidoptera > Tortricidae > Epinotia > Epinotia ramella. Next base: position 1,390,821 of record OX388226.1, on the reverse strand, counting down.
GTAGTGTCTCCTGTCGAGACTGGCCGGAGGCGGATGCCGCGCGGGCTCGTACTCGGCAGGCGCGCGCGTTAGAGTGAGCGTAGAGGAAGCGAGAGCGGACGGGCCGTCCACGCTGCCCGCTGATACTGGGACTGCAACCAACCCTGTCCGTAGCGAGGTACTGACCGACATATGTAGGCACGTAGTGTCTCCTGTCAAGACTGGCCGGAGGCGGATGCCGCGCGGGCTCGGCAGGCGCGCGCGTTAGAGTGAGCGTAGAGGAAGCGAGAGCGGACGCCGTTCACGCTGCTGCTCGCTGATACTGGGACTGCAACCAACCCTGTCCGTAGCGAGGTACTGACCGACATATGTAGGCACGTAGTGTCTCCTGTCGAGACTGGCCGGAGGCGGATGCCGCGCGGGCTCGTACTCGGCAGGCGCGCGCGTTAGAGTGAGCGTAGAGGAAGCGAGAGCGGACGGGCCGTCCACGCTGCCCGCTGATACTGGACACAAAACAATTTTCATGTGAGAGGTATGCTTAGATTAGTTTTAACAATTAGGTTTTTTTTTTTAATTATATTTTAAGTTAATACTAACAGTTACACGGTTTAACTCACGTATTCAATGTCACTACGGGCGACATGTTTCGAACTCTTCTGGAGTTCTTCTTCAGGATGAGTGTTTTCGCGGCGGTGTTGCTTGTATCACTGCCCGCGCTCGCTCCGAACGCCGAGCGGCGCGTGACGCACGCGCCGACAGGGCGGGGAGAAGAACTCCCGAAGAGTTCGAAACATGTCGCCCGTAGTGACATTAAATACGTGAGTTAAACCGTGTAACTGTTAGTATTATTTTAACATGTCTCACGAAAGTTTAAATTCGAACATTTTAAGTTTATTACGTCGCATCTGGCCAATGCGGACAATCCCACCTTCCTGGCCAAGGGGAGGCGGGCGGCAATAAAGAAATCTTAAGATCACATATTTATTGATTTAACTGACCATCTGTCAACGCATGGCTATAAGGTTGACAGATGGTGGAAAACACCTGTTCATACATTTTCGTCAGTCGAAAATGAGCAGTTAGGACACCAGTTAGACCAGCTTTGATGTATGGCACCGAGTGTTGGACCACAAAGAAGTCACGCGACCAACGTCACCATGTTAAGGGGCCCCCCTACGCCAAACTTCGATCAGAATCCCTTAGTTGTCTGATGTTTTTTGTAGCTTTTTATATTAACAACGGCTTAAAGCAATATAGTATCCCATATTTTCTTCAAAGTTCATTGTTTTCGAGATATTTGGCATCAAAGTTGAACAATTTTAGGCCATAAAACTGGTTTTCTGGGCATAACTTTTGTGTTAATTAGTTAAAAATGAAAATCCTAGACACGTTTTTAGAGATGACAAAGATGAAAATATGTAGATTTCGTATATGTCAGATCTTTCACGTCAATAGAGATACGACATAAGTGTTTTTTTAGATAATGTTTGAAAAAAATCATATTAAATTAAGTATTCATTTCTTTCAAAATCCAGTAGACGAGAATGGAGATAAAAGATTGAAGAACCGATAGCCGTTTGACTTATAATTCTATCTGTAGTCCAAAAGGAGGAGATACGATTCAAAACATGTCAAAAATATATTAAGTAAGACGAGCGGCTACCATCGATGTCCCAGACTTGCTGCTGCTAAAGTCTATAACGCTTTGCCAAGTTCTATCAAATCCCTGACGTGCACAATTTTTTTTGTAAAGAAGTACCTGTTAGTCTCAGTCCTAATAATTTGAATGAATTTTATAGTAATGTTAATGATGTGTTATGAATTGTTGTTATGAGAATTTCGCTTATTGATAATTTTAATTTATTATTTATTATTTTGGTATTTACAGGTATTTTGACATTTATTATTTAAGCTTATTGTGATACCACCGCTGTAATCAGATTGACATCTACTCACAAATAAAAAACTTTGAACTTTGAGCCATGCCAAGAACGTTATGTGTACTGTCGAGTTCCCCAATATTTAAACGGATAACCTTTCAAAAATATCTATAAGACACATGTGCATAGCCTGATTTAGAGTTCTGACCGCCCCAGGCTAACTATGAGACGTAACAAGTCTCAGCTCAGTGCCGCGCCCCCCGCCACCCCCTTCATTCGTCCTTGCGCCCTAGTCTCTAGCCAGCCTCATTAGCCTGTGGGTAAATCAGGCCACCGGACTTTCAAAACCATGTTTGGATTTGCGAGTCATTCTCGCGCCCATGCACGCAAATAATAACTTTTTACAATCGTCTTGTCAGGATGTCGCCGTCGACGGATACGTCTGGGAGGACATCATCATCATCATAATCATCAAATCATGCCCTGAATGTGTAGATATTTTTGGAAGGTTACTGCGTGTTACTGCGTACTCTTACTGGCGGAGCTGTGCAGGCTCTTGTCGAGGTGCTTCAGCTCCATCTGGTCGTGGTGGATCCACAGGTCCGGCGGCTTGATGCCCGCCGACGCGGACGACTTCTGGTACGTGCTGCAACAGAAGTTCCAATGTTAAGGCGCCGTAGGTTCAGCCCACAGCCACGCCGACGTGGCGCCCGCCAAACCTCCGCCGCCAGTGTCTGTTAGGTAGGTACGAGTACCTAGTATGCGGCGACAGCGGCGGCGCCTTGCGGCAGCACAGCGACAGCGCGAGCGCGGCCGCCAGCGCCAGCACCGCGCACGCGCCGCCCGCCGACGCCCACAGCCACGCCGACGTGGCGCCCGCCAAACCTCCGCCGCCAGTGTCTGTTAGGTAGGTACGAGTACCTAGTATGCGGCGACAGTGGCGGCGCCTTGCGGCAGCACAGCGTCAGCGCGAGCGCGGCCACCAGCGCCAGCACCGCGCACGCGCCGCCCGCCGACGCCCACAGCCACGCCGACGTGGCGCCCGCCAAACCTCCGCCGCCAGTGTCTGTTAGGTAGGTACGAGTACCTAGTATGCGGCGACAGCGGCGGCGCCTTGCGGCAGCACAGCGACAGCGCGAGCGCGGGCGCCAGCGCCAGCACCGCGCACGCGCCGCCCGCCGACGCCCACAGCCACGCCGACGTGGCGCCCGCCAAACCTCCGCCGCCAGTGTCTGTTAGGTAGGTACGAGTACCTAGTATGCGGCGACAGCGGCGGCGCCTTGCGGCAGCACAGCGACAGCGCGAGCGCGGCCGCCAGCGCCAGCACCGCGCACGCGCCGCCCGCCGACGCCCACAGCCACGCCGACGTGGCGCCCGCCAAACCTCCGCCGCCAGTGTCTGCCAAAGTACAAACACTGTCAATTATGAATCAAACCAAATAGACGACACTTCAATATCTTTACACGCAGCAGGAACTATAACACATTTTGTACGCCCTCTCACTAATATTTCAGCCAGCTCAAACCCGATTTACAATACCATACAATACAAATACTCTTTTCTCAAACATGCAATGAAATAATGACGTTGTTGTTCTTCATAATGGACTTCGAAATGTCACGTTTCAGGCGCAGCGAGACGAGAGACCCGTAATGGCATTTCATACAAAATTGGAGGCCTAGGCCTGCAAGATGGCCTTTATTAATTTCCATTCCACAATGAATGGCACAGGATCACGGCGTTCAGCCATGAAAATTAAAGTTAGGTTTCTTGGATTTTTTTTAATTTATTTCATTGTGTGCTTGAGAAAAGCACTATACATACCTCGGCGTGAAAAGGGGTAGCCAGCCTCATAACTATCCGACCTCGCTACGCTCGGCCGTCTATATATACTCGGCCGGCAACCCCTTACTTCCCGGTCTCACCTCACACCTCACACAGATAAAGCAGTTACACAAGAAAGAAAACACATAGATACAGGAAACCGGCAGAGGTAAAACAACAGGGGCACACACAATAAGGGGCTCCACGCGCTATTTGGCTAGTTTTGACGAGTTTTGAGTTGATATTCCTCCGTAAAAACTATAGATATATTTATGGCACTAACACTTATCGGTTCTTTAATCCTTTATCTACATATGCACGAGAGTTTTTTTGAAAATAATAAATATACATTTTTTTATGATTTATTCTAACATGGTCCAAAAAAGCTCTATTTTCAATATTAGTATGTTGTTTATGCACTTGTATATATGAAATCTACATATAACTGTTCCTTATTGAGGTCTCTAACAACCAACGAGAGATTTTTATTTTGGATTCATTTTCACAAAAGTTACGTCCAAAAAATGGTTTATTGGCCTGAAATTGCCAAAGTTTGGTGCCATATATCCCAAAAGCTGTGGGTTTGGAAGTAAATATGAAATACTATTTCGGTAAACCTCGTTGTAGTTAATACGATAGGCCATAAAAAAACACAAAAAAACCGACAGTTACAGGTCGAAGGTCATTGGGAGCTAGGAGCCCCTTAAGCTCATATTCTAACTTTAAAAAACTTTCATCATTTCATTCGCCTACCATATTTCACGACGTTCCGATCACGATACTAAAGTTATCGTCCAGCAAACATTTACACAAACGTCGAATTGTTTCAGTAAACTTGGAGATCTTCGCTCAATAATTTATTCCAAAACAAATTCCAAAATCCCCGTGTCTCACCGTGTCCCGTGGTGTAGGAGAAGGGCGCGCAGAAGGGCCCGACGCCCTTGCTGTTCTTGGCCTGCAGCTTGAAGGTGTATGTCCCGTCCACTACGTTGTCCCCTGTCCCCGTGTCTCACCGTGTCCCGTGGTGTAGGAGACGGGCGCGCAGAAGGGCCCGACGCCCTTTGTTCGGGCCGACCGTCTGCCCGCCCCCTTAAACTCCTCACGTGTGTACGCCTCTTTTGAGTCTGTGGTTTTGACAGTGACACTTTGTCCAGGCGGAGAAAAAATAGATAACCTCGGTTTTGAAGACACACGAGGTCCGAGTGTTTTTGGATAATTTGGAAACGCATTTTCCTTGTTTTGTGTAATATCGCTCGCTTTGAAGACACACGGGTGTCCGAGTGTTTTGTGTGGATATTTCGGTGACATCGGAAGAGTTGGTGATTTGACGCCGCGGATTGTTGGCGATACTGCCGCGGAACACCACGGCTGCTTCTTCAGCCCGGAGACCTTCTTGATTGAACTTGACTTGACCTGACAGTTGACTGAACCTTGACAGATACCAACCGGAGTTGAAGCGAACATCGCGCCTCCCGGAATCAGGTGAGTTGAACAAGTTTTGTAGCCAATCCACTGGCTTATATGACCCGCGAAACGCGTGGCAGTTCACTCCACTCGCACTAGGCGAGGAGTTGAACAATTTTTGGTACCCAGAGCGTGGTTCCTCACAAAGAAAAAACGCGATTTTTGATAGTTTTTTCCTTTTGGGTAAAAATTTTGAGGTTATTTGTTAAAACCAAATTTAGCTGTATTGAGTATACTATATACTTTGTCCTATTTACTTTGTTTTGTATTTAAAACCTCTATTTTGTGGCACTGCAAGTGTTTTGTACTGTAGATTTCACGAAATTATTGTACTTGCAGTGCAAATTAGTGAGATTACAACCTCCGGAAGGTGATTTTGAGTGTTTGGTACAATTTAATTTGGAAAATATTTGAAGGCAAATATAAGCCACATATTTGATTGATTGTAATTTGGAAAGCCTTTCATAGCTTGTTGTTTGGTAATAAGGCATTTGTTTTATTCAGTTTGCTATAAGCGGCCAAGTTTGCTAAGAATATAAGCTAAAATATAAGGCTACCACAAATATTAGTTGTAAGCTAGATTATTGTACAAGTGATGTAACTAGCCAATTATAGATTATAATTTGAGCTTCCACTGCGTTTTGAGAATCTATATTGGTTGTTATTGTAAGGCATTTCTGTAATTGAGTTGATATTTGGTTTTGATTCACTAGGGTGACCAAGAGATTGGAATTTCCACATTAATTAAATTAATTTTAATTTTCTCTGGTATTGTTGGAAATTAATTTAAAATGGGATCTACACCTAAGGCTAAGATCCAGTCTGCACTGCGTTGGTTTTCATCTGCAGCAGCTTTGGTTGACAGAAATGACCGGGAGGAGGCTTTGTTGGCCCGGTACGAGGAGGTGTCAGACCGTCTTAAGGCTGTGGAGTTCCAGGTTGAACTCTACCTAGCGGAGCCCGGCCGGACGACCCCGGAGACCGAGCAGGTGGAGCGGGACTTTGAGCAATGTATGGATTTTGGCGACAGGATTGTCGAGAGGGCTTCTAAGATACTGCGGGTTCGGAATGGTGCGGCCCGGGACGTTCCGAAACACGCAGTTATCTATAACCCAGGGTTGGCAGCGCGCTTGCCAGCCATACAGATGCCGGTCTTCCGAGGAGACCTGGACGAGTGGACCAGCTTCATCGACCTCTTTGATAGCTTGGTGCATGCCCGGACGGACCTGCCAGCGGCGTTGAAGTTGGCGCAGCTGATGTCTGCTCTCGTCGGGGAGCCGCGCGACTTGATCGCGCATTTGTCGGTCACCGACGACAATTATGAAATCGCGCGCACGTTGCTGAGGGACCGATACCAGAACGTGCGGCGACTTGCGGATACTCTTATGACTAAGATCTGGAATATCCCTCGGATCGCTCAGGCTTCAGACATCCGGCTGAAAATGCTGAATCCTGTTTTGACAGCGACCAAAGGGTTAGAGAACCTTGGTTTGCCGGTGGACCAGTGGTCCTACATACTGTTGAATTTTTTGTTGAACCGGCTGCCGGCTGATGTACGGGCCAGGTTTGAGCACCGGTATGGTGGTGAAAGTGCTCAGCATCTGCCGACCTTCACCAATCTTATCGACCAATTGGAACTTGAGTGTCGACGGGCCGACACCTCGGATCTACCTCCACCCCCGAGGCCTCCTGGGGCCCAGCGGGCCCAGGGGAGAGTTGCACCTCAAAGGGGAGGGTGGGGCAAATCGGCCCCACAACCAGCGGGTCCTCACCAATATAATATCAGTGCATTGGACCCTGAAGTCTGCCTATGCTGCAAGAACCCTGGCCATCGGGTGCCAGCGTGTCCGAAGTTTCTTGCGCAGCGGGTTGTGGGACGCCGCAACATTGCTAAGCAGCGGCAATGGTGCTTTGTTTGCTTGGGCCCACATTTTGTGCGAGATTGTGCCCACCCGCGGGCGTGCAGGTCCTGTGGTGGGAAGCACCACCCCATTTTATGCATGAACCGCAGTGGGGATACACCTCCCCCCCCCCCCTGCGCAGGGGTCATGCTCCCCTGTTCGGAGTCAGCAGCGGGCTGACCAGGGGCCCATGGCCTACCAGTGGGGACGTCGGGTAACACCCCCCTCCCCCCCCCCTCCAAAACTACGCGACTACTTCGCACGCACCCGTGCCCCAACGGGGGGTCCTTACGGGCGGGTGCCCGCAAACGCCTCCACCCCGGCAGGCGCCACGGATGTCGCCGCCGCTTGTGGAGCGACCCCGCTTGGCGTCGGGACCTCCGGTGTACGGCCGGAGTAGGACATACCAGGGGCCGCAGGCGGCACGCATGGCGCGACGGCAGTACCAGCCGGAGTGGGACCCGCTCGAGCGGTACGAGCGGCCCGCCCATGCGGAACAGGATGCAACGCGTTATCCCTGCTAGGGATACGCCGCCCACGCACCAGCAACCGCCACGCCCTTGGAGACCGTGTTATTGCCCACGGCTTCGGTTTGTGTTTGGGGCCCTGGCGGAGGATCAGCCTGCGTGCGCTCTCTCCTTGACACGGGAGCGCAAGGCTGCATGGTATCCAGTAGGTTGGTGCGACAGTTGGGCTTGGTTGTGAAACCCCACCCGGAAAGTATACGTGGGGTAGGCAATGTGACAGTGTCAAACCTGGTAGGGCAGACCTTACTCACCTTTGGACCGGGTCCCACTTCACGCGCGAGGATTAATGCTCCCGCGTTAGTATTGGATGAAGTGGTGGGGAGACTCCCCCAGGTGAAGCTGCCTCCAGAGGTTCGGAGTTTGACAGCTGGATTAGTTCTGGCGGATGCTGGATTTGACAGACCTGGTCCGATTGACGTGTTGCTGGGTGCAGACGTTCTTGGGCGGGTGCTGTTGAGCGGCAACCGTACCTTACAGCCTGGCGGACTGGTTACACTGGAAACGGTGTTTGGCTATGCTGTAATGGGTTTGGTGTTAGCGGCTCCACCGCCTCCTACTGAGGAGGGCTGTCTGGTTGGAACTGCTCTTTCAGAAGCCGTGCAACGGTTCTGGGAGATTGAGGAACCACCTACCGCGTCGCGTATGAGCCCCGAGCAGGAAGAGTGCGAACGGTTTTACCAAAATAATACTGGGCGCCTCTGCTCTGGTCGGTTCATAACACGACTTCCTCTGCTCATCCACCGACCTCCTCTTGGAGCGTCACGTGAGATGGCTGAGAAGCGGCTGGTGTCGATGGAACGCCGAATGAGAAGAGATGCGCTCTTCCGGCAGAAGTATGTGGACTTCATGAGGGAGTACGAGGGTTTGGGACACATGTCGGTGGCTCGGACGGACTGGAGTACAGTGGAGCACTGCTTCCTGCCGCACCACGCGGTCCTAAAATCCCCGGAGTCCAAGATTCGTGTGGTCTTTGATGGGTCCGCGTCCACCTCGACTGGGGTGTCATTGAACCAGTGTTTGCATGCAGGTCCTAAGCTGCACAAGGATATCACGGATATCCTCACAAATTTTAGGAAACATCAGGTGGTGTTCGTCGCCGACATCCGGATGATGTTTCGGCAGACAGTGATCCATCCTGATGATCGTCGGTATCAGCTGATCTTGTGGCGTGAGAGCCCTGATGAACCGATGTTGGTGTACGAGCTGAATACGAATACATACGGCTTGAAGAGCAGTCCTTACATTTCAATCCGAACTTTGTTAGAATTGGCGTCTCGAGAGAGACTGAGGTTCCCTCGAGCGTCCGCCATTTTGGAACGGGACTTATTTGTCGATGACGTGTGCACCGGGGCAAACAGTGTCGAAGAGGCTTTGGTTTTGCGAGATGAGCTGGTGGAACTCTTGCGGACGGGTGGATATGAATTGCGCAAATGGATGTCCAACTCACCGGCCGTGGTGGCCGGCCTCCCCGAGGATCACCAGCAGGATCCGCACCTGTTCGAAAATGTTGAGAGCCCGCACATGTTATCAGTCCTAGGCGTGCAATATCGACCAGTCCAAGATGTGTTCACCTATCGGGTGGAACTGGATTCCCCGAGGGTCTGGACGAAGCGGCTTGTGCTGTCCACGGTGGCCAGGACGTACGATCCGAATGGATGGATCGCGCCGGTCATCTTCACGGCGAAGGCATTTATGCAGCGCCTGTGGATGGTCCAACTGGGTTGGGATGATCCACTATCCGGAAATTTGTTGAGCGATTGGGAGGTTTTCTTCTCCACGCTCCCGGAGATAAATCAGGTCGAACTGCCGCGTAAGCTGTTGCCGGCAGGGAAATGCCGAGTAACCCTACACGGGTTTTGCGACGCCTCCGAGCGAGGGTATGCAGCTGCCGTTTACTTGCGGACGGTCAGCTCCGCCGGATCGGTCGATTTGCACTTGGTAATGGCGAAGAGCAAGGTGGCTCCCCTTCGCACGCGTTTGACAATCCCAAAAATGGAATTATCTGGAGCGGCTCTTCTTGTACGCCTACTGAACCACGTGGCCTCTACCTTGAAGGACACCGTGAACCTTGAGGAGAGTGTCTACGCATGGACTGATAGCCAAATTGTATTGTGTTGGCTGCAGTCGTCATTCCATACTTTGGAGGTCTTTGTGGCCAACCGGGTCTCGCAAATCCAGAATTCGGAGACTGCTTTGGTTTGGAGACACGTGCCAGGTGAACTGAACCCAGCGGACGTGGCGTCCAGGGGTTGCACGGCACCTGAGCTTGTTGCCCACTCACTGTGGTGGAGACCAGATTGGTTGTTGGAACCGGAGACACTCTGGCCTGCCAGTTGTGTGATTGGGACCCCATCCTCTGGCTTGGGTGTCCACCTTGTCGAGACCGCTCCAGTGTCAGACACTGCTTGGTTGCTAGAACGGTATAGCTCTCTCGACAAGCTTGTTGGAGTGACCGCCTGGGTCAAGCGATTTATACACAATTGTCGCCACCCTGACAACCGGTCACGCGTTAGAGTTCTCGCCACAGAAGAGCGGAATGCCGCCCTACATCATTGGATTAGGGTTGTGCAGGAAGAACACTTTGCGGACGTATTGAAGCCCCTGCGGCAGGGACGTCCTAAGCTACCGAAGGCGATAGCACGCCTCAACCCGTTCATTGACGAGTCGGGTACACTCCGGGTTGGAGGACGGCTCCGCAACGCTAGCTTGCCGTACTCGGTGCGCCACCCCATTTTGCTGCCTAAGAAGGGGCATCTGGTGGAATTGTTGGTGATTGACCGCCACATAAAGAACTCGCATGCCAGCTGCAATGCACTCTTGGGCATTTTGCAGCGAGACTTTTGGATATTGAACAGCCGACGGGTTATTCGGAGCATCGTGTTTCGGTGCTTGCCTTGCTTTCGGCTCAAGGCAGCCACGATGCAGCCCCAGATGGGGGACCTTCCTCCTGATCGGGTCAACGAGGCTAGGACCTTCTCTAGGGTGGGGACCGATTTTGCGGGACCTTTTTTAGTGAAAACGTCGCGACTTCGAAATGCGAAGGTTGTAAAAGCGTATTTGTGCGTTTTCGTATGCCTGTCGACCAAGGCTGCTCATCTTGAACTTGTTGGTGATCTTACGACGGAGGCTTTTATTGCGGCATTGGATAGATTTGTATCCCGTAGGGGACTCCCATCTCTGATCCGGTCAGATTGTGGAACCAATTACAAGGGTGCCGACCGTTATTTACAAGATGTTGTAAAATTTTTATTTGAAAATAAGATTGATATTGGAACAGACCTCTCCCGTCGGGGTATCACCTGGACGTTCGATCCGCCAGGCTGCCCCCACTGGGGTGGAATCTGGGAGGCTTGCGTGAAGCAAGCAAAAGCCCATATGTATCGGGTAGTCGGTCAAACTGTATTGACTTTTGAGGAACTCGCGACGTTGTTTTGTAGAATTGAGGCCGTCCTCAATTCCCGTCTATTCTTAATAATTCGTTATCTATTCTGAATAATTCGTTAACTTGAAATCTTTTATATGCCAGTAACCAATAGAGCGACCTGACTCATCGCTTAACTCGTATACGAGTGGGGACTTTTTACCTATGATCTTGCATTTCACAAATTTAGGTGCTAATTTCTTGCTAAACCGTTTATCTTTATCACTTTGGTAAAAAGTCCTCTTCCAAACGAACTCTCCGACATTAAATTCTGCTGGCTTCCGTCGTAGATTATAATAGTGGCAGTTTCTAGAATGGGCATGTAAAATCGAAGCTTGTACCTTATCAAATATGCCAGAAAGAGCACCTAGATTTTCAGCATATGCATCTCGAGGTTGATAGATGACACTATCACACTCTGAGTCTAGGTAATGCGAACCACACACAACTAGTTCTCGGCCGTGCACAAGGAATGAAGGAGTATAACCCGTCACCTCGCTGACTGAGTTGTTAATTGCAAATTGGATCTGAGGTATCAGCTGATCCCAGGTACGATGGTCGTTGTCTATAAATGTTGAAACTGAAGTGATAATAACCTTATTGAATCTTTCGACGTTGTTGATATGCGCGGAATATTTAGGGGTATAATGCACGTTGGGTACGTTATATTTACTAAGCATGCTCTTAAATGTGGTGCTAACAAATTGTTTCCCGTTATCGAGAATTACAGTTGCAGGAACGCCGTGCACCAAGAATACATTTTCCTCTAAAAGTTTAGTAACAATCTCTGCAGTGGCTCGTCTAATGGGAAAGAATAGGCAATATTTACTAAAACAACAGGTTACTACAAACAAAAACGCGTTTTGTTTTTTAGATACTGGCAGGGGTCCGACTAAATCAATACTTATAGCTTGGAATGGCCTAGAACATACCTTAGGGCGACCCATTTCTCCTAGAGGAGCATGATTCTGGTGTTTGTGAGCAATACAAGTGTCACAAGAGGTAACAAAGTTCACAGTGTCAGCATGCATCCCTGGCCAATAATATCTCAACGCTAGACGCTTGTAAGTTTTGAAAACGCCTAAGTGGCCAGCATTTGGTTGCGAGTGATTTTCCTCAATAGTAAGTTGTCTAAATTCAGCCGCAACTACCTCTTTCCAATCAAACTCCTCACGCAAGGAACACTTGCTCTTCATTAGCCTAAAAAGTTTTTGATTTTTCACTATATAATTAGGGAATGACGTAGGAGAAGTTTGACAACCGTTATAAATGTTCAGGTACCACTGATCAGTTGATTGAAGGCCGGTGGTGCTATGGTCAATTGCTGAAATAGGACACGAGCGTGACAGCGCATCGGGAATAACGTTGTCCGAACCCCGGCGATGCTTTATTTCGAAGTTAAAGGCTGATAACCGTACACCCCAACGGGCAAGGCGACCTGTAGGATTGCTCAGATTTAAAAACCATTTAAGTGCAGAATGGTCTGTAAGGATGGTGAATTTTCGTCCATTGTCCAGGTAACACCTCCAATGCTCAATCGCCTCGAGAACAGCCAGCGCTTCTCTCTCGGTAATACTATAGTTCCTTGCAGCGTTAGAAAGTGATTTGCTCATATATGCTATTGGCCGTTCCACACCGTCTAATGTTTGAGTGAGCAAGGCTCCAACGCCGTAGTCACTCGCATCAGTGTGAACTTCAAAAGGCTTATCGTAGTCGGGACAAGATAATATTGGGGCAGATATAAGGCACTCCTTTAATTGACTGAAAGCTTCGTCCGCTTCCTTTGTCCAAACAAAGGGGGGAGCTTTCTTATTAGTAGAAGTTAATTTATTTAATGGCCCTGCAATCGAACTAAAGTTTGGTACAAACCTTCTGTACCAAGATGCAGTGCCTAAGAATCGTTTAACCTCTTTTTTGTTCGTTGGAGTTGGGAAATTGAGAATAGCCTCGACTTTGCCCGGATCCACATGAAGTCCCTTAGAGTTGACTACGTATCCCAAGTATTTTAATTCGTTTCGGAAGAATAGAGACTTTTCTAAATTAATTGTTAAATTGGCAGACTGTAGTTTTTTAAACACCTTCTGCAGTAGGGCTATATGATCTTGAAAGTTGGAGGATACCAATATGATGTCATCTAAAAATACGAATACTGAGTTTTCGAATTCCGGACCATAAAATAACTGGTCTACGAGCCTTTGTTGTGTAGCTGGGGCATTAGTTAATCCGAAAGCCATAGTAACAAATCTGTACGTACCCCGAGAATTTACATAAAATGCTGTTTTATCTCGGTCCTCGTCTGCAATTGGGATTTGCCAGAAGGCCTTAGATAGGTCTATACTGCTCAAGTACTTCGCATTTTTAAGATTATCTAGAATTTCTGAAACATACGGTAGCTTATAAGCATCCTTGCGAGTAATAGAGTTGAGTTTCCGACTGTCTAAGCAGAATCGTAACTTCCCATCTTTCTTTGGAGTGAGCAAGATAGGCGATGACCACGGACTCTCACACGGTTCAACAACATTCAGTTTAATCATCTCGTCCAGTTCTTCGCAAATAATACGCGTTTTTTCTGGTGGTAATCTATAGTAACGCTGTCGAATTGGCGGTGAGTCTCCGGTGTCAATATGATGCTTTACCAAGTGGGTACGGCCCAGCCCCGCTACCTCAGTTGATATAGACTCGAATTGCTTAATCATATCGTTTGCAGTATCTCGCTCAGAATCACTAAGTTCATTTAATGTGTGTAGCATAACAGTATCGCTTTCAACAGTCGAAATGTGCCTGTCAGTTGATGACAGGGAAACAGTATTACAGAACTTAGGGAACAATTGAAATTTTTTCCAAAAGTCAACTCCTAGAATCAGATCTGATGTGACTGTGGGTATAATATAGGCTTTTAAAATATGGAATTGATTCTCGAAGGTAACAGGAAGATTAATATAACCCTCAGTTTCCATCTTGTGACCACTGGCAGTTATAAATAGATTAGAATCGCTGCCATCACAGGGTGTGAGGCCTGTGGATGCGATTAAGTTGAGGTGCGAATTATTTCCCAATATCGTAGCACAGGAACCGGAATCTAAAAGCCCACAAAGGGGTAGATTTCCTACATTTATGGTCACGTAGGGCCTGATGTCTCCCATAGGTTTTTTATCGAAGATTGTTGCAATAGAGTAGCTCGAGAAATAAACTTTAATGGTATTTAACCAATCTTGCCAACCTTGAGGGTCGTATTTTCCCATTGTTATATTATTATTTCTATTGCAACAACCTTCTGTAATTAGTTTTTTGAGTGCTGCGTAGGTTGACACTTAGGACAGTTCGGATATGTGTAGTCTTTAAGACCGCATTTAAAGCAAATCGGGAAACGATCTTGTTTACAATCACCCAGCGAGTGATCATTACTGCGACAGCGTGGGCAAAACTTATCCTTTCCAGCTGAGCTGCTCGGCTTCCGCTCAATGGCTGCCGTTGCTGCCATATTATTAACATGGGGTCTATAATCGCGATTATAAGAGTTGTAGAACCCTTTACGGTCGACAGGAGAGTAATTATTTTTAAAATATTGCGTTCTTGGCTCGGATCTAGTGTAGGCTAAGTCCGGCGCTAGAGTACTATTTGTGGACCTAGGTGGTTCACGAAACTGGGAAGAAAGGCACTGAATTTTTTCATAATTTAGGCAAAGTTTGCGGAGTGTCGCAATTGAATCTATACCGGTAATGTATGATGCCAATACTGTAGAATAACAAGGTCGTATGTTATGCAATAAAATATCTAATTTATCTTGCTCAGCAACTGGCTTTGTTAACCGCGAAAACAATTCGGACATGATTGCCAGATAAACGGTAATATTTTCCTGTTCGCCCTGTGTTCTGCTACGGATTTCCGACATTAATTTATAATCGTAATCGAAAGGACTAAAGTCCGAGACTAGTTGTTCGATTAAATCATCCCAGCCTGTGACGGTGTCGCGTACACCACGGTACCAGTGCAGTGCATTACCCGTAAATATTTCCGAAGCATACATTAACAGTTTTCCTGAGGGTAGATTCCTTGCCGTTTTATACTCGTTCATCCTCTGTACAAATGCGTGCACGCAACTTTTACCATCGTACTTAATTTTAAAATCGCTAGCCTGTGTGTGATCACAATGTACCGAAATAGTAGGTGGCCCATCTAGTGAAGAAGATGACTGAGCACCGTTATTGTAGTCGGATGGGGCATATTGCGCAGGTTGATTATTTTTAATAAGATTGAATTTTTTAGACAGGGTGTTAAATTCTTTTTGTACGGCTTTAATAACCGAAGCAAGGGTAGAATCGGAAGTGTCAATTCTCCTCAACCGATGAAAAAGATGATTATGTAATGCACCTGTACGTTGGAAAAGATTAGTGTCATATTTTTCCTCTAACGTGCTGATTTTTAATGCAAGGTCAGTCAAAGAAGCACGAACGCCCTCGCAATCTTCCTTTGCTTCAACACCAGAATCGAGAATATCTTCATTTGGCACTAGCAACACCAATTTGGCGATTTGTTTACGCAAGCCTAACACGTTCGGTGCCGGTTCATCGCCTCGAATAAGTACCTCATAGGTTAATTCATTTTTATTAAGCATAAAATATTTAATAGGGTGAGTCTCCATTTTAACACGATTAGCACAAGATTAAAGCAAAAGCGGTACTAATACTAACTAAATAATATCTTTTCTAATTTAATATCGATGAATACCGTGCATATAAATTATGTAACTAAATTATATTAGATGCTGTGTTGCATTTAGTACAGAGAAAAATAGATGGCCCTAATTACGATTCGGTGGTTTTACTACGCTATGTTCGCTACGGAATGGATGATAAGCATGCAAAATCAAATTCCAAATGCAAACTGTTACGTAAGTCTAACCCTTACAATATTAATAATTAAATACTTCTAGATTCATTCAAGTACTAGGAGTAAGTACGTTTCACATTAAATAAAATACAATACACGACTTAATACGCAACAATCGACAATTATAATTGCTTTAGAACAATTAATTATTACCTAAAAGCATGATAAAAATAAGCGGGTAGAACATACCAGTTTGCTGCCGTAGGCACCTCCTCGTTCACAGTATTGCGTCAGCCAAGTTGAGCTAAGCTAGATAGATCTGATACCACCCAGTGCCATCGGAACAAAACAACCACGGATAAGGCGCCACTGTAACGCTAGGAATTTCCTTAGGGTTATTCGGCTACATAAGTAGGGTCGCGGGTCAATGAAACCAAAAGTTAACACAATAACTATATAATGTCCGTTCCAATAGCACCGGTAGATTGAGTAAGCGCGCACTGATTAAAATAACACTGGCCTGACAAGAGGTCGGTAACGAGGGCCTTCCATCCAGCCAGGCATCCTCGGCAAGGCGGTCTCAGGCCGTAGCAGCAACCACAGCAGCGGTGGAAATGGCCGGCACCGGCACGCCGTCTGCGCCGTCTTGCCTTGTGGTAAAATTGATCCTGGAAGGCCCAGAAGTAAGCTTAAGCGCGGGAAGCCTTATTTAGTGAAAACCTAGTCAGGGTCCAGTGTTCTAATTCGCTACAAGCGCAAAAGCAAGCTCAACTGGCAGCTAGATTACTCTATAAGATTTAATATAATACTAGCACAGCTCCAATTTACAAATAAGCATAATAAATGAGAACTCACCCCAGCGGGAATAACCAGGCACTTAAATAATTAAAATTGTAGACGGTGCAACCGGCTACGTGTTAGATCTAACGGTATTTTTTATTAGCAGCGACACACGCTCCGCGTTCGATAGCAGCGGGCGGTCTGTGGCGAGGGAAAACCGAATGCCGTATCCCCGGCGGCGCTCGCGCATCGTCGGGGTTTAGGAGCCCGCGCGTATATCAGCGCGCGGTAGACGAAACCATTAGCGTCCGGCATTATTAGCGCGGTTCTGTATACTAATAAAATAAACAGCTATAGTAATGTGTACACTTTAGAGTGCGACGTTACACGTTGTGTCCGCTCAGCTCCGACCCAAATGACCTGGAAGCGCTCTCTCCAGGCCATTTCTTGATTGGCCAGCCACTTGCAGCGTTGCCGGAGCACCCCCTCCGGGACGTACCCTCCGGTCGTTTGTCGCGCTACCAGATGCTGCAACAAATGGCTCAGAACTTTTGGACCAGATGGTCATTAGAGTATTTGCATGTTTTGCAGCAGTGGACTTCCTCAAGTGGACTGACAAAACCAGTCGCCCCAGAGTTGGAGACCTTGTGCTAGTTAAGGATGCTAACCTTCCGCCACTGCGATGGCGCCGGGGGCGCATCGTTAATTTGTTTCCCGGTAAGGACGGGACCCCTCGGTTTGCCGAGGTCATGGTTGGGGACTCGGTTCTGAAGCGAGCGGTAGCAACCCTATCGCGACTTCCCCTAGTATAGCGGACCGGCTTAGAGGCCGTTCCGAGGCGGGTGATTGTTCGGGCCGACCGTCTGCCCGCCCCCTTAAACTCCTCACGTGTGTACGCCTCTTTTGAGTCTGTGGTTTTGACAGTGACACTTTGTCCAGGCGGAGAAAAAATAGATAACCTCGGTTTTGAAGACACACGAGGTCCGAGTGTTTTTGGATAATTTGGAAACGCATTTTCCTTGTTTTGTGTAATATCGCTCGCTTTGAAGACACACGGGTGTCCGAGTGTTTTGTGTGGATATTTCGGTGACATCGGAAGAGTTGGTGATTTGACGCCGCGGATTGTTGGCGATACTGCCGCGGAACACCACGGCTGCTTCTTCAGCCCGGAGACCTTCTTGATTGAACTTGACTTGACCTGACAGTTGACTGAACCTTGACAGATACCAACCGGAGTTGAAGCGAACATCGCGCCTCCCGGAATCAGGTGAGTTGAACAAGTTTTGTAGCCAATCCACTGGCTTATATGACCCGCGAAACGCGTGGCAGTTCACTCCACTCGCACTAGGCGAGGAGTTGAACACCCTTGCTGTTCTTGGCCTGCAGCTTGAAGGTGTATGTCCCGTCCACTACGTTGTCCCCTGTCCCCGTGTCTCACCGTGTCCCGTGGTGTAGGAGACGGGCGCGCAGAAGGGCCCGACGCCCTTGCTGTTCTTGGCCTGCAGCTTGAAGGTGTATGTCCCGTCCACTACGTTGTCCCCTGTCCCCGTGTCTCACCGTGTCCCGTGGTGTAGGAGACGGGCGCGCAGAAGGGCCCGACGCCCTTGCTGTTCTTGGCCTGCAGCTTGAAGGTGTATGTCCCGTCCACTACGTTGTCCCCTGTCCCCGTGTCTCACCGTGTCCCGTGGTGTAGGAGACGGGCGCGCAGAAGGGCCCGACGCCCTTGCTGTTCTTGGCCTGCAGCTTGAAGGTGTATGTCCCGTCCACTACGTTGTCCCCTGTCCCCGTGTCTCACCGTGTCCCGTGGTGTAGGAGACGGGCGCGCAGAAGGGCCCGACGCCCTTGCTGTTCTTGGCCTGCAGCTTGAAGGTGTATGTCCCGTCCACTACGTTGTCCCCTGTCCCCGTGTCTCACCGTGTCCCGTGGTGTAGGAGACGGGCGCGCAGAAGGGCCCGACGCCCTTGCTGTTCTTGGCCTGCAGCTTGAAGGTGTATGTCCCGTCCACTACGTTGTCCCCTGTCCCCGTGTCTCACCGTGTCCCGTGGTGTAGGAGACGGGCGCGCAGAAGGGCCCGACGCCCTTGCTGTTCTTGGCCTGCAGCTTGAAGGTGTATGTCCCGTCCACTACGTTGTCCCCTGTCCCCGTGTCTCACCGTGTCCCGTGGTGTAGGAGACGGGCGCGCAGAAGGGCCCGACGCCCTTGCTGTTCTTGGCCTGCAGCTTGAAGGTGTATGTCCCGTCCACTACGTTGTCCCCTGTCCCCGTGTCTCACCGTGTCCCGTGGTGTAGGAGACGGGCGTGCAGAAGGGCCCGACGCCCTTGCTGTTCTTGGCCTGCAGCTTGAAGGTGTATGTGGTGCGCGCGCGCAGGCGCTCCACGCGGGCGCGCGTGCGGTCGCCCTCGACTTTCTGTATGGTCCAGTCGCCCGCGCCCGCGCCTTGGGGAGCGTACATTATTGTGTAGCCTGGAACAATGATTTAGTTATAATTTTGATTCATTAATTTATTCCTTGACGAAACAAAGTTTTTCATGTCAATTGATTCGACACAGAATAACGGCAAAGAACCTAACCTAACCTGTCGTATGCCGATGCCGAGGCTCTTATAAATACATTAGTACGAAGACCGGGAATTTGAAAAGTATCCGAGGAAACAAGTCAGTCGGCTGGCAATCCCCTCCTTCCCGATCTTTGTAGTAATGTATGTTGTTCATAAATAACTATTGTCTGACCTGTGATGACCCCATTAGGTTTAAGGGGCGGGGCCCACGTGAGGTCGGCCTGGCGCGCGGCGGGCGCGGCGCGCAGGTCGCGAGGCGGGGACGCGGGCGCAGCTTCTAGACTTGTGTTGGACCCTAGCATCGACCATGCTGATTCCTGTAGTGTGTAGAGGTGTGTCTGACCTGTGATGATCCCATTAGGTTTAAGGGGCGGGGCCCACGTGAGGTCGGCCTGGCGCGCGGCGGGCGCGGCGGGCGCGGCGCGCAGGTCGCGAGGCGGGGACGCGGGCGCAGCTTCTAGACTTGTGTTGGACACTAGCATCGACCATGCTGATTCCTGCCCGCCTGCAAAGAGATGTCTTTTCAATTTGGTGTTCAAGTATAGTACCTATGTTCGATAATTTAAGAGTAAATAGTAAATACCATCAAAAAAACCTTATGCATGTCTTATCTTCCTATTAGAGCAGTAAACAAAATTATGTAAGAAATAATTGAAGTTTCGTCTGCCAACAAACCGCACTGTGTAATTAAAATTACAAGCGCGTCACATTTCATTCGTTTCGACAAGGCGAAATTGCTGGTACGGGAGAAAGGTTATGTGCCACGCAAGATTCGCGAGGCGATTGAGATTGGGCGCCGCCCAAATTTTAATCGTGATGGTGGCTGGATGTTACCGCCAGCATGGAAAACTATCATTCCTAAATTAAAGTGGACAGTGTGTTGTGACAACCCCGTGGACACAGTGAGTTCAGTGTGCGTGTCGTCTCTCGGAGGAGATGACCTCCTGCCGCAATCTCACTAAACTACTCCGGCGCTAGACTGCCCCCCTCCCCCCGCCCTGTCGGCGCGTGCGTCACGCGCCGCTCGGCGTTCGAAGCGAGCGCGGGCAGTGATACAAGCGACACCGCTGCGAAAACACTCATCCTGAAGAAGAACTCCCGAAGAGTTCGAAACATGTCGCCCGTAGTGACATTGAATACGTGAGTTGAACCGTGTAATTGTTAGTATTATATATATACTGATGATATATATTGTGTTGTGTTGTTTATATTGTTATGTTATGTAAGTTATTTCTTTGTATTTTTGTCAGGACATTTGATTCCTGTGATTATTGTCAAGTTAAGTTGTAGTAATTTATATCGGTTGCCAGAAGTCATTTCCTCTGCCATTAATTTAGTCATTTGCTCATGGTGGGCGGTCTTAAGGACAATCCCCCCGTTTTGTCCTTGGTGGGCAGGGTTCGAAAGGATAATTATCATGATAATAACAGATGAATAATTATCGATTGATAATAACAAACAATTGCGCTCGTGAAAGTGAACTGTATTCTAAGTATTCGAACGTGTATTTCCGCACTTGCGTCTATCCGAACGCACGAAGTGTCTACGTTCCCCTTACAAGAAGAATTCAGTTCGGATTATGCAAAATTGAGCCATTTTTTTTTTCCTGTTTGTCCTGCTAGGCGGCCAGTCACAGCTGTGCTTAGGTATAACCTCATTGGGGGCCTTACGGGCCACCCAATGGGAATAAAGTTGAGCGAACTCGAGTGTCATTGGTTCTTATACTGGTGATAATAGGGAATATTCATGACATTTTTTTATTTTTTTTATCTATTCTATAAGTAATTATATAACCGGAAAAAAATATAACACTTTCACAATATTATTAAATAAGCTAAAAAAAATAAATTAAAACTACTATCATTTTCGGACGATCAAAACGCCACCATTTTGGCGCGCTCATTTGTGACGTCACCGTGCAGCTTAGTGCACGGCGGTTCTTAAACAAATTAACAACAAAGTGTTTGATTCACACTTTTAATAAATGTGAGTGATTAAAGCTTATAAGATCAACTTATTGTAATGGAAGAGCACACAAAAGCTTATTATAAATATTGTATTGTCCCTATGTGTGAAAATCACATTAAAACTGCAAATATTTTCATATGCCCAAAGGTGCAAATATAAGGATAAAGTGGTGTAAGGCGATGAGGAGAGATAATGTATCGTGCTTGAGTAGTTTATATTGTTGTGAAGATCATTTCGACGTGAGTATTAAATATGTATGTACCTAAAATCTTTTTTATTACGACTCGCGAACAATATAGGTAAACAATAACCTAACCTCAAAATTGTATTATATACTTATTCATAAAACTATTCTGATTCCCAATTTTTTTAGTTATTAATGTTACAAATATTATGATTTTTGTTGATCAACAGCTGACTACGAGTGTTGATTTTGATCAAGAAACGTTTTAGCTAAGTTTCTTTGTTTGCACTGTTGATCGAAGAAAGTTAAAAGAATTTAATCCTTTTTACTGAGTGACCTACACAAATTTGTTTTATTTATAAGCCTTGACGAAAACAACCTAGTTTGTTAAAGTTCATAAAGATGTTCTCAACATTTAACATTCCTAATAGGTACCTACATATCTTTGATTATATAATACTAGCTTCTGCCCGCGACTCCGTCCGCGTGGAACTCGTTTATACTATCTCTATACCAAATTTCATCCAAATCGGTTCAGCAGTTTAAGCGTGAAGAGGTAACAGACAGACAGACAGACACACTTTCGCATTTATAATTTATTATTAAGTAAGTATATATAAAATATATAATATAACTAGCTTCTGCCCGCGACTCCGTCCGCGTGGAACTCGTTTATATCGTAGCTCCCCCCATATCCCCCAAAGGGATGAAGTGGGGGTGAAAGTTTGTATGGAGCTACGATATAAATGAGTTCCACGCGGACGGAGTCGCGGGCAGAAGTTAGTATATATAATATATAAAGTTATAGTATAGTAAAATAGTATATAGTATGGATAAATATCTACTAGTTTTTTATTCCACTTATTTAACAAAGACACCTATTTGAAGTAGTTTAAAAGTCTAGCTATTTGAATCGCCAAAATAGGTTATAATTATTTAATTGACCAATCTCACGAGTCTAAAAACAAGGAATATGAAAATTTATTGAATATCTGTAACTTATTTACCTTGCAGCTTTTACTCCTCTTAGTTCAGCGGACGTAAAGTCACAAATATTTGCGAAGTATGTATTAAATTTAGTCATCATGAACACATCAATTTTAGGCAGATTATCCGACTGTGCCTTGACAAAACCGCCTTCAGTCATTGTGGCGAGTCTTTTTTCACTTAATAATTACCAAAAAACACTGATTATTTATCATAAACAGCGGCAAAACAATGCGAATAACTTTCAATAATCATACTAACGACGCACGGTGCACGGTGACGTCACGTTTCGCTCCGCCAATAGCGTTGCGTTTTGGAAATTTGTGAGGGAATTTGAAAAATGGTACTTTTAAACAATTAAATTTATCAATAGAAACATGATAATTTGCAAAAATAATCATGTGTGTATATTTATTAAGCAATATAGATTACACGTGATTTTTTTTGTCCATTTCTAAATCACATGCATATTCCCTATTATCAAGAAGCGTAATTATCTTGATAATTTCGAACCCTGTTGGTGGGCGGCCTGAACATTTCAGCCGTGTGTACATAAGTTTCGTCGAGTTGGCCGCTAGATGGCGCTGTACCGTTCGGGTCGATTTCTGGATCGCGCTAGATAGAGATTTTTCTGGAGATAATGACCTCTGGCCAGTACTAATTGATTTGATTTTTTAAGAAACGAACGGTCGACTAATTCAATGAAATTGGTAAGTGAACGTTGTTGAATATGTAACAGTTCGAAAGATTTGTTATAAACTCTAGTTTATTTAGCAGTGCTAAATATTTTTAAAGTAGAATTGTGAAAAGATGTTTGTAATTCACATTTTAGTTGAAAATATAAGTAGTAGTGACTCCGAGAACGATATGAACACTCCGCCGGATATCGTAAATGCAGCCACGATTGCAACAAAGATATTTTACAGGTAGCACTATAGTAACAATGCGGGTCGTTTTCCTACGGCTTCTGAACCCATCTTAGAGTACTTATGATATGTGTGTAGATCGTAGTGTATGCAACTGTACATAATTTAGCCTTAAAACACTCGTGTGATCCTATTATGAAACTCGCCGCCGCTCGTTTCATAAAACCACACTCCTATTTTTAGGCCTCTGATTATGTATCAGTTGCATAAACTACTATTATGGTACAAGTGTTACCGTTTTCTTTGTAGCATGCTTGTTGAAATTGAGGAAAAGTAAATGTTACCCAAGGCTAAAGCTAACAATTGATTTATTTGACGACAAGCTGTCCGCGCTGCTTCGCCCGCAGAATTCAAAGAATAATTTTGATTTTGACTAATGTAAGGCGATGCCATCCTGAAATCAACGTTGGAGTTGGCCAGGTTTCTTGAAGATGCGCATATTATATATGTATTCGTACGCCTTTTAAATGAAAGTAAATTACCTTGTAAGTTCCGGTGCGAAAGAGTCAGGTCCAAAATACGTAAATACGGGTCGTGTTAATACGCAATATCGAAATCCAATGGTCAAGCGAAAAGTCGTAGAAAAGTAATCAATCCAAACAGCAAACGAACTAATAAGTGTTGAAAGTGAAACCGTGTGTGTTGTGACAGAAATTTGACAGATATCCTGCGGCCAATTGTATTGTTTTCATAGTGTTAAAATTTATCAGGGGTCTCGAGTGACCTACATAAAATTTCGTCCGTCAACTGTTCATATCGTCACGTTTTATGTGCCAACTTCAAAACCATGTTAGCATTAGACGTAAAAAAACCAGTTTTATGTGCAAGACATATAAATGGTCACATTTTACGTAGATGACGGTATACCATGTTAGCCCATGGCGGTAAAATTTTATACGTCGGTTGTGGACATAAAAGTCATCATTTTGTTAGTGTGCTAGCCGGGCTGATACGCAGACAGCCGGATGGGCAACGGAAGCTTAGGAACAGGATTCCGTTTGATATCCTTTGGGAACTCAACTCTAAAAAATATCTTTGACCCCAAATATGTATATTTAGACACTATGTTAATGAGTTGGAAAATGAACCATAATAGGGCCATTGTTGGCAATTCGTTAGATTGCCACTAACGATTTCCCAACCGATGTGCAGCACTGTGACTGCGATGAAAATTAGGGTCATGGGCTATTGAGTTGAATGTTGGATGGACTGGAGAATAGGTTACGGGAGGAGACTAGCGGACACCTGCCGTGAAAATCACTCTCAAAATTGTAACAAGGCAGGCGGTGACTCGCCAACTCGCTAAGTGTGTCCCACAAAACAGTCGCACGGATAGCGCGAAAGTGGGGCAGTTTTTGCTAGCGTCCGTTTGTCAAAATATATTCATAAAGTGTCATACCTAGAATTTACATATTGAAAACCTAACAAGGATAGAAATCCGGACAGTTGACCTTCGAATTCAATAGTTAACAGAGTCAACGTTGGTCTTTTGAACCAGATAATTGACCGAGTGACCAGTGTTCCTTCCAACCGGTCCTTCGAGCCGGATAGTTGACCGAGTGAACATTGGTCCTTCGAGCCGGATAGTTGACCGAGTAAACATTGGTCCTTCGAGCTGGATAGTTGGCCGAGTGAACATCGGTCCTTCAAACCGGATGCGCTAAAACTGGCCCTTCGACCCGGATAGTAGACCGAATGAAGATTGGTCCTTCGAACCGGATAGTTGAATGAGTAACAGAAACAGCCACTGTACCTTTGTGGAGCTTCACCGCGAACTCGTAGAGCGTGAACGGCTTGAGGTCGTCGAGCATGCAGTTGAGGTCGGTCGCGTTGAAGCTGCGCGCGCGCTGCGCCCCGCCCGCCGCCGCGTAGCGGACCACGTAGCGGCGCCCGTCCGTCGCCGTCTGTGTACCACAATACTACATTACGTACCTAGGGCGGTCAATGCGTCAATGCCCCAGATCGCAGGTGCTTGTGTCATAAGTATACCTCCCGTGGTGCGTACACAATTTTACGTCTTCTCCTAGGTGTGAAGTAAGATTTGCCCTTGCGCCCATGGGCGGTAAATCTCACTTACCGCACAGAGTGACGTAAACAAACTTAATTCAATTTTTTTTAATTAATTTAAATTTCTTTATTCATAGACCAACTTGGATCAATCAGTGTTAGTAATACTTATTGGTAATCTTATACTACGGTTAAGTAACAGCAAATTTAATTATATTATACTACTAATATTATTATTATTCAATACATAAATAAATATTAGGGGACAATCTTACACAAATCAACCTAGTCCCATAGTAAGCCCAATAAGGCTTGTGTTATGGGTACTAGACGGCGATATATTTAATAGATAGAAATACTTACATACATAGAAAACATCCATGATTCAGAAACAAATATTCATGCTCATCGCACAAATATCTGCCCTTACCGGGATTCGAACCCAGGACCTTCAGCTTCGTAGGCAGCGTCACTACCCACTAGACTAACCGGTCGTCACTAGACTAACCGAAATCAATAAATATGTACTAAATAGTTTAATTTGTTTCACATAAAATTCATATGAACTAAATATTTTAATTTATTTCACTTAGAAACTTTATTGTTATTTTTATAAGACTGCAAAGTCTTTCCGACGATCAAGACAACATATTGATATCAACGTATCGCAATGACTAACCTGTCCTTTTGGCAGCGTGGGATCGGTCCAATACACAACAGCCGTGCTACCGCTCAGCATTATCACCTGTCCAAAAAATACACTTCCTCAATTTAATATATTCATAACAGACATAAAATACTCCGGCCATATGGCCAAGAACGTAAAATCGCCGACAATGGACTTTGCTAACTACGTAAACAAAGGACGTAACTTTGTTTTGTCACTGTTTCTCCTTGAATTTTCACATCACCTCATCAAACACCACTGAAACTATACAGTACTAGCTGGCTAGGAAAATGTAACATATTAAATTTTCCCGTGGGAATTAGATGTTTTCCCGCTGAAAAAAGTAGCCTATGTCACTCTCCAGCTTCTAAACTATCTCCATACAAAAAACCACATCAATACGACGATGTGACCTCCTTCACATCTGACGTCACAAAAATCTGTCGCGTATTTAACAATTGTTTCGCACCCCAAAAAGTGCTCAGCGCCGCTAAAGAAGTTTTCACTTCAAAAAATACCTACTTGTTTTTTACCTTCGATATTTTAATATTCGATATGTTTTGACATAAAGAGTACAGTAAGAGTCTTCCCCATCACTAGTAAATTCATCATTCAGAGACAATTTCAATATGGCGGTTTGTTTACATAGTTAGCAAAGTCCATTGACGGCGACTTTACAGCAAAGGTCGTGCACTTCTCGATAATGGTCTTGGCTGTTTAAGACCCAAACTTAAGACATCTTCTACACTATAGTACCTTAAGTCCTACAGGCGGTATAAGCGGCGGCCGTTCCTCCTCGTCCTCCTCATCCTCCTCGTCCTCCTCATCCTCCTCGAGGTCATCGCCCTCCGCCGCGGCCTTGGTGCGTACAGTCGCGTACACTGGAGGCCCCGCGCCGAGGGCGTTGGATGCGTGGAGGGAGATTACGTATTCCGCGTTCGATTCTGCGCATACAATCGTTACAGCATTATTGGAGTGATATCACATTATTATAAAGGCCGGGAAAGAAAAGATTGCCTAACGAGTATGTTATACGCAGCATAGGCAATGCTTGTTACGGCAGTGCAATAGTACATTACTACAGAGGCCGGGAAGTAAGGGCTTGCCGGCCGACTACATGCAGGTTATGTATTGTGCTTTTCTCAAACATGCAATGAAATAAATTGGAAAGAAAAAAATACTTCAAGAAATCAAACTATAATTCTCATGGCTGAACGCCGTGATGCTATACCACAAATTTTGGAATGGAAATTAAAAAAGACCATCTTGCAGGCCTAGACCTCCAATTTTGCCATTAAGGATCTCTCATCTCGCTGCGCCCGAAACGTGACACTTCGAATCCCATTACGAAGAACCCAACGTCAATATTTCATTGCATGTTTGAGAAAATGTATTTTTTATAGTGTTTCTCACAAAAAATTGGCGGGAATTGAATAAGAGTTATCATACAAATTCAGTTACAAAACACGCGCGTTTTGAACCGGCAATTTGCTATAAACACCTCATTACCGATCTGTACACTCACGACGCCGGTAACGCTGTGTTGCGCGAACGCAAGGTCTACATTTCCGGAAGTGTTTGAGAGAATGTATATTCAACGAAAACTTCCATTGCACCATTTCATTGTTTCTACCTAAATCTGGGACTGGGAAGACTATACGGGTGCCGGTTAATGTATAACCATGATATTGCACGGCCAAAATAATGTACAGTCAAGGAATTTAAATACCTACCCATTTCGTTGAAATGTCGTTAGACATTCGCAATGCATTAAGGTCGAAACTTCTATTTCAGTAATAGTATTGAAATGTCAAATTGTCAATACATATTTATTTGTCACTTCACATTACAGATAACCTCTTTGCGAAAAGTTATCATTTGCTTTTCTAATTACGAACATGTGTCAGTGTCAATCGAGAACTCTGAAAAATAATTTTCAATTACGTTATTAATTTGAAAAATTAAATACCTGCCGCTAACCGTGATCTATTAAGAGCTAGAAATAGCAGAGTTACACCAGGAAGTGGGGATTGAGGAGATAACACGTTTAAAATTTCAGTTCACCATGTCAACGTAGTTAATCTGGTTGCCTAGTTACTAACATATAACAATGCATGCGATATGTCAAAGGAACGTCGTGCTCTAGCTAGCTCTTATGGTGACAGTTTGCTATACAATATTGAGCCTCAGCTGGGTCGGAAATTAAATTCCTTGACTGTACAGCTCAATAATTCGCGTCCAAACTGTACATGGATTATCAGGCTGTACATTATTGGGGCATTATGACCCTGAGCAAACTTGGTCCTGGGCAATAATTGGAAGTCACTTTTGTCCGAGCTTGTAATGCACGACCTAATAATCCGAGTTCGCAAAAAGTGGACGCGGATTATCAGGCTGTACATTATTGAGTATACGCACCCAGGCCGCGGATGACGTGGTGGCGCGTGGTGGCGGGCAGGTCGCGCGCGTGCTCGTCGGGCACGCCGAGCCCCCAGCCGAGCCGTCCTCCCACCACACGGAGATAAGACTATACGCACCCAGGCCGCGGATGACGTGGTGGCGCGTGGTGGCGGGCAGGTCGCGCGCGTGCTCGTCGGGCACGCCGAGCCCCCAGCCGAGCCGTCCTCCCACCACACGGAGATAAGACTATACGCACCCAGGCCGCGGATGACGTGGTGGCGCGTGGTGGCGGGCAGGTCGCGCGCGTGCTCGTCGGGCACGCCGAGCCCCCAGCCGAGCCGTCCTCCCAGCACACGGAGATAAGACTATACGCACCCAGGCCGCGGATGACGTGGTGGCGCGTGGTGGCGGGCAGGTCGCGCGCGTGCTCGTCGGGCACGCCGAGCCCCCAGCCGAGCCGTCCTCCCACCACACGGAGATAAGACTATACGCACCCAGGCCGCGGATGACGTGGTGGCGCGTGGTGGCGGGCAGGTCGCGCGCGTGCTCGTCGGGCACGCCGAGCCCCCAGCCGAGCTGTCCTCCCACCACACGGAGATAAGACTATACGCACCCAGGCCGCGGATGACGTGGTGGCGCGTGGTGGCGGGCAGGTCGCGCGCGTGCTCGTCGGGCACGCCGAGCCCCCAGCCGAGCCGGTACCCGCGCACCACCGCGCCGCCTTCCGTGCCGTCCTCCCACCACACGGAGATCCAGTCGCGGCCCGAGCGAGCTGTGGAAACGAGACATGTACAGTACTACCACAAATATAAGTTACCGTTTCAGTTGACCATTTCAATAAAGACCTTGTTGCACTATACGTAAGGTACAATATGCAATGACAGGTGAACTCGTGCTTTCCCGCTCATGGCGTCCAGACAAAATGGCGGGCGCCGGAGCTGCCGGCGTCGCGCGCAAAATTTTGGCCAATGGGCGTTGAAGATATTACCCGCGCAAGCGTGCTGCCTTATGATTGCTTAAAATATTTTCAAAAAATGCTTTCTGCGCAGTTACATCGTTGTAACTAATATTTCAGTACCACTGTACTCATGTGGAGTTATGAGCGCCTGGTGCTACGACCAGTAGGTAAAGAGTTTCATTAGTAGTAGTATGTCACGTTTGTCTGTGTATACTTGCATTTTTTAACGTCTACACATTACAATTAATACTAAACTAAACCACTGTTAATAACACTAGTTCTTAAGTAAATATATTGTTACTAACAAGTTATGGATTATAAAGTCCGAAATAAATGATTTTTGAATTTGAATTAAACCTAACAGTCAAACATATCAAGGGTCGGCAACGCCCATGTTACTCCTTTGGATTTGCCTATTGCCTATAGGCTGCGGTGTCCGCTTACCATCAGGCGGGCCGTGTGCTTGTTTGCCACCGTCATTATATTATAAAAAAAAAAAATTGTTCTCTAAAAAATTGTGTCTTACATAAAAAAACTGTAAGTGTATACGAATAGGCGGAGGTAAGTTATTCCAGCATTTCATGCATTCATATATCTAAAGCTGTCGCGACCTTGGCCAGGTCATGAGGCACCTTGTGGGGGGCGCTGCGCCTTCCGGTACGTGGTCGCCACTCGAGAACCTTTCTGCGCCCTGGAAGGCGGAATATGAAAGTGTGGTGTATACTAGATATAGATATGTACGTAGCTTATAGGACGCTTATATATAGAACTACTACACATGTGTAAGAGCAGTAATAAAGCATCATTTGTCTTGAACACTTGTTTCACCTCATCTCCGAACTCCGCACCTTACAAAAGCAATAACGAGCGTGTTGATATCGATGTATCAACGTTGCGTACGTGCTATTTTTTTTTTTTTTTTGTACGACGGTGGCAAACAAGATGGTAAGCGGACACCGCAGCTTATAGACGCATGCAACTCCAAAGGAGTAACGTGGTATGTTTGAGGATTCGCTGTGTTGAGAGCTGAAGGAACAAATTCCCTCGCTCTCAACACAACGCATCCTCGGGAGCTCTGGCGACCTTGCTCACCTCCAGGAACACAACACTACTACAGAGCAAGTAGTAGTGTTATTATGGCTGTGGTGCAAGGCGGAGGGGAGGTACTTCCCTGGTTGGGCTGCTCCAAATTCGAGCGGGATGACATTTCGCTGTGCCCTACCCACAGACCACTTAACCTATAGACTCCACTTCATAAAACTTTGTCTAGTATCTCATTATGCCAAATTGGCGGGGCGTGGGGGGCGACAAGTGAACTGTGATTGGCTAGCTCAAGGTCAACGAGCAATCACACGATTCACACGTGACGCGCACCATTTTGGTTAGTGATGGGACACACTCGAAAATAATACTACAGAATATAAATGTAAATATTTTTAATTGGAATGAAATTTAACATTAAAGAGAATATCATATTTTATTGGTTTCGGATTTGAACAACAATTAAGCGTCTGTTGTTATTCCTGTATTTGAAACACTGGTTTGAAGTGCCGCGAACAAATTACGCTGCTTGTAGCAGGAATCCATTTTTGTGACTGTTTTGTGGCGTCTATCCAAATTTGGTTTTGTGTAGAACATTTTGGAAATCTGAAAAACGTTAAAAATATCATCGCATCATCTGTTGCACCTTAATTACTAGAAAAAAACAACATTATTAATTATTATTCAAAATTGGTTTTGGAAATCCGCGACTTTTCCATTTTAAAATAATAAATAAATATTAAGGGACAATCTTAAACAACTTGACCTAGTCCCAAACTAAGCAAAGCTTGTACTATGGGTACTAGACGACGACAAACATACTTATATAAAGATATAAATACTTAAATACATAGAAAACATCCATGACTCAGGAACAAATATTCGTGCTCATCACACAAATAAATGCCCTTGCCGGGATTCGAACCCAGGACCTCTTGCTTCGTACCAACTAGGCTAAAGCTAAATATCACTATTAGAGTTTTGTAAAACAATATACTAAAAAACAAACGATCATTTACAATTACAATAAACGTCTCATAAATATATACAGTATTAGTAGTATTTATTTCAATAATACAAGTTCGTTCTGTACGCTAGGTATTAACACTTCAATATTGTTTTACGGATATCGGTGACGTAATTAATCGATCAGTCACATCACTAATTAAGACACTGCAATGGTGCGACAAAGACGGAATTACACAAAATTGTAAGCGAAAGAAAAAGACAGCCGTTGAAAGACATCAACGCGTCGCCACGTTAAGAAACTTTTACTTTATAAATTGAAATTTTAAATTATTATTGTTTTTTCGTTGTAAAAAGAAAAAACCTGCTTACCTGTGAAATGAAATCTCATCCTTTTGACGACTAGATGTCATGCTACACTTTCCACACAGTTTCACCATATAATAAGGCATATTTTGTATACTTTATAGCCAAGAAAGCAGTTGAATATTGCATGTTACTTCGTGAACGGTCGACCGCGTACTAAAAGAATGTTTGGGGGCGTGGTAGCTGCTTGGTGCTTTTTATGCTTAAGCTTGGCTCACGCGGGCGCCTTAGTAAGCGGGGTCTATAGGTTAAGTGGTCTGTGGCCCTACCTCACCACCATGCTAGCTATGCGTGCTAGCAGCCAGGGCCCGTAAACGGTACTACTTATGGTACTAGTATACTCACTGCTCAATGGAGGTGGTTGTGGCGGCACCCTGGATTCGTCCTGCGCGCGCGCCTGTGTGGCGGCCGTCAGCCATTCGCTGAACGGGCCTGAGCCGTTCGCGTTGATTGCGCACACGCGGATCTGCAGGGAAATTGTTAAGTTATTCCCTGATTTAGAACAGTTAATTAGCCTATAAATATGTACGGCACAACGGAATGTCATTTCGCTGCCTCACACAGGATACGAGTATATCGATGCCAACAAGGTGCTTACAAATATCTGACCACGGTTCTTTTGTCAATGCGCTAGAGTGCACTACTGCATGAATGTTGAGTGCTGCTAACTGGTAACTTGGTAAGCATTATAATTTTAAATAATTTTCGAATTCATGTTCTTAAGCGCTATTACAGCGGCGAGCAAAAAACAAAAGTACCTATACATACACAGTATAAACGATTACGTTTAGTTATAAGTATCCATTAAAAGTGCTTACTACTAAAGTAATGTGAATGTTTATTACCTGAATAAATGATTTAATAATAATAATTAAGTATTTAAGCCCTGCAAAGGAATCATGCAGGCTGGCATACCTGGTAGGTGGTATGTGGTTCCAACTCCCTCAGTTCCGCGCGGCGAGCGTCGGCCGGTGTTGTTAGAGAGTCCGCTTTCCGCCGCGCGCCGGCTGCTCGGAAGCGGACCTTGTAGCCGGTCAGCGGACCGCGGTGGGTGCGCGGCGCGGGCGCCTCCCAGCGGACTAGGATCGACTGTCAAAAACAACCGAAACTATTATGTATCATCATTTATTAATTATTTAAGGTTTGCCAACAATTACAACACCATGTGACTTGGGAACTAAAGTTTATAAATGTTAATCACTACAGTACGTCCTCGTTGACTCTGCAGCAAAGAATTTGACAACACTAGTTAATTAAGCTATTACCGGATGGACGCTTGCAACTCTAAGGAACTCGCTTATACGTTGCCATCCCTAAGACCATCTACTACTTGGTTTTTTTCTTACCGTGGGCGAGGCAGGATCAGCGTTAACATTGACCGGCGGCGCCTAACCGCCGGTCAATGTTAACGCTAGCGGCAGTGTCCGCGCCGGCCACCGACACGGAGTAGGCAGGATAGAACCTATTCTATCAGGCATCCTAATGCCTGATTAGGTTATTACAGCACCTATACATCATCATATCAGCTGCAAAACGTCCACTGCTGGACATAGGCTTCTAAAGAGTGTCAAAGTGCGCCCACCCGCATCTAGCGGACTCCCGCGACATTTACCAGTTCATCAGTCCACCATTTGGGGTGTCTACGCACCATTACCCACATCAAACGCATTTACAGTCGCTAGTCACTAACCGTGGGCGAGGCAGGCTCAGCACTGACGTTCACAGGCGGTGCTAGCGGCGCTAGCGCCAGCGTCCTCGCGGCCACGGGCCCGGCGGGCGCGCCGCCCGCGCCGGCCACGGACACGGAGTAGCCGGCGGCGGCGCGGAGCCCGGACAGCGTCACTGTGCCGCCGGTATCGTCCGCGTCCGCTGTCACTACTTGCTCCCGGCCCGTCTCCACCTGGGGAAATTGATAACCGGTTAAGGACAGATCTAGATAAACCTGTATTCGCCCGGACTGAATGTCCTGCCCAGCCAGTCATATGATTTGTACGCTGACGACAAACGGGTAAGGGTGAGTCACCAGAGCGAGTGGAGCGGTGGGCGAGAAAAAAACCACTAATAGCGTTACTAACGTCGATCAGGGGACCGATTTTTGACCTTCGAGCGCTCGACTCTTTCACTCGAAAACTGTCAAAAATTATGAAATGCTATTTTGAAATAGCGATAGAAAATTTAAAACCGAGTGGTATTGACCACTCGTATTAAATTATATTGGTAGAAATTAATTGCCTGCCATTTTGACACTACAAACGTATTTACTTTTATTTGGTTTCGAGCGCTCGAAAGTCAAAAATCGGTCCCCAGCCATCTTCCTGCTGATGGTTAATTTCGGCGCACCGCTCCGCTACTTTGCCCAGTTCTGGTGGATACTCATCCTAGCACTGACACGAGATCCTGATTTTCGCCCGCCGAAAAATGAATGTGAGTGAAAAAAAAATGAACGCCACTTCAGTCATATCTGCTGTAAATAAACAACAACCGGGACCTACCTCGGTGTAGTGCACAGTGTAGTGAGGAGGCTCCGGAGGCAGCGCCGGAGGAGACCACTTGACGCGGAGGCTGTGAGGACCGGCCGCCTCCACCTTCACATTGGTGGGAGCGCCGAAGCTAAGCTCTTCGGGCGCTGTGTGGGCTTCGATCATCTGTCATGTGATAAATACATTAATGAAATTTGTATTAACTGCAATAAGAAAGAGTTGAATATGTTTTCTTTTACAGTCGAACGAAAAAAAAACAAATAGATTTCTAGTTCAATTTAGAATGGTATACATTCCACTGAAGATGAGGAGGCC
The DNA here is from genome assembly GCA_947578815.1 of Epinotia ramella. Taxonomy (NCBI): domain Eukaryota; kingdom Metazoa; phylum Arthropoda; class Insecta; order Lepidoptera; family Tortricidae; genus Epinotia; species Epinotia ramella. Next base: position 1,356,393 of record OX388226.1, on the reverse strand, counting down.
TTTCAATATTAGTTACACATACGTATGCCACCGCGCAACTGGGTCTGAGATAGATCGTAACATTCCGTCCCGCTCCCGGCCGATCTGACGAGGTCTTACCATTCGCACTACCTGCGGGGCTAGCACAATTGACCCCGCACCGCGACGCGAGTCGAGGAAGATCTACTCTCCTCTTTCTAATTTTCACGGTGCGAGTGCGACAGGAGACGCTCAGACGCACGCGAAGCGACTGAGCAGCAAGTTCTGCTAGACGTACTGCATGCAAGAGAAAGAGACAGCCGCCCACGTCATCCTGACATGCCCTGGGGTGGCAGAATACGGGGCAAAGCACCTCGGAACACCGGGGTCACTACCAGAGGCCGTCGGCAACATACAGGGTCTGCTATGCTGGTGGAACTGGGCTGGCACGAATAGCAGTAGTGCCAATAACCCATACGCAAAATAGGCGCTAGTATGACGTCGAGCTGCGGAAACCCAGCCCGCGTACACCTATAACCTATATATATAATTGTTTATTGTTTACCAAAAGAAATAAACACAGATATATATACAGGGTGTTACATAAGTGGCGATACAAAATAGCAAAATGTGAATCTATCCATGATTCTGAACAACTTTAACTATAGGACCAACTTTGTGTTATGCCAAAAAAATCCAACTATTTCATTAACTTTGCTCAGTTTAGACTGACGAAAATGTATGAACAGGTGTTTTTTTGCATAACACAAAGTTGGTCCCATAGTAAAAGTTGTTCAGAATCATGGATAGATTCACATTTTGCTATTTTGTATCACCACTTATGTAACACCTTGTATATATACCATTTACACTAAACAGTCGGTGCTACTGCTGACCTATACCTACCTCTGTGGGTGGTGAGATGGCGCTGAGCGTGAGCGCGCGCGCACTAAACAGGTACGTAGTGTTGGGTTGTAGCGCTGCTACGTTCATCTCGAAACGCGTCGCACTGCCTCGAGACACTCGTTCTCTGCGACATAAACTTCGTGATGTGGTCATGTTACACAAATATAGGCTTCGCACACGTATTGCAAAGAACACTGGCAAATCGGCGGGATATAATATAGCCCATCCAGAAAGTTCATTCAACACGCAAATGAATAGTACATTAACTACAGAGGCCGGGAAGTAAGGTATTGCCGGCCGAGTACATATAGACGGCCGAGCGTAGCGAGGTCGGATAGTTATGAGGCTGGCAACCCCTTTTCACGCCGAGGTTATGTATAGTGCTTTTCTCAAACATGCAATGAAATAAATAAATAAAAACTCCAAGAAATCAAACTTTCATTTTCATGGCTGAACGCCGTGATCCTGTGCCACAAATAATGGCCTAGGCCTCCAATTTTGTATGAAATGTCATTACGGGTCTCTCGTCTCGCTGCGCCCGAAACGTGACACTTCGAAGCCCATTATGAAGAACACAATGTCAATATTTCATTGCATGTTTGAGAAAAAGGACTTTTTGAAACCGGATAAGCGATTCCGGAGATGTAGTATACACGATGATTTTTAATCCGTGATCAGGCAGGAGTCGAACAATATTGATAAACAGATAAACACCCAAAATAGATTTCAATTAATGAGATCTCATGCAATTGAATCACTGTCTAGTTAATGATAATACACTAATATCGACTGAATGTCTGGTCACCCTACATTTCTTGACGTTAAGTAGGTACGTCAAACACACATACGTCAAATTTTCGCAAACTACCGTTAGGGTGACAATGATTTTGAATATATTCCATATTCAGTTTTATTAAAAAAAAACAACGTTTGTTTTAGGTAACTTCGAGTTAATCATGTTTGATATCACTTACAGAATTAGAAAAATGTACTCTGATCACGAATTAAAAATCATCGTGTATATCTAAGTGTAAGGCCTGAGTGGACGCCCCGCTCAGAGCGGGGCGTCGAGCGTCCATATAAATTGCATTTGTTTTATATGGACGCTGCACGCTCCGCTCTGAGCGGGGCGTCCACTCAGGCCTTACACTAAGTGAAATAGCAATCAACTCACCTCTCGCTCCCCTTAACCCGATACACCACCACATAGCCCACCACGTCCTCCATCTTCCGCGCGGGCTCCTGCCAGCTCAGCGTCACGAACCGGTGCTTCACGATAACCGCCCTTAGCTCCCTCGGCGCAGAGACTACAGTCGCGTTCTCGCGCGCCAGCTCCAGCCCTTCGGTCAGCGTGTAATCATAGTAGTCTGGTGGGTGGGTGAACGCGGGCGACGTCTCGCCGAGGAAGTCGTACGAGTCGTCGGGGACGAGGCTGTTGAATATGTCGGGGGGGGAGATGGGAGGGGCTGGGGGGAGGAGAAAAATAAATAATAAAAAAATGTTAAATCATAAAATAATAAGGGAAATATGTAAAAACAGAATTAAAAAAAAAACCTAGGTATTTATTTCAGTACATTTTATACAGTCACTAGCTTCCGCCCGCGACTTCGTCTGCGTGACTATCCTATATTTTAAGGCTATAAACTATTTTCGTGCAAAACTTCATCCAAATCGGTTGAGCCGTTTAAGCGTGATTGAGTAACAAACATCCAAACGTCTAAACATTGAAACATCGAAACTTTCGCATTTATAAAATTAGTAGGAAGTAGGATAAATACAAATATTTGGGGACAATCTCACACATATCGATCTATTCCCAAACTAAGCAAAGCTTTTAAGAGGAAACACTGAGGGCGAGATAATTGAGAAATAGGTATTTGTAAAATGTATTGCTGTCGCGCCAATCTCAAGCCTCCCCCCGCAGAGCGCGATAGAGACAACTGCAGCTCGGACCGAAAATACCTATTGAAAGTACATAAAATCAACGTTTCGTAGTCCCCTGATATCTTCTCCAAAACTTGACATGTTTAACTACTTTTGTTTTTTAAAAATCAAAGATAGGCTTTGGCCGTGTTCCTATGTTGTCGTTTTTTTAAATAATCTAGTCAAAATTGTTTTCTGGATGTTTGAACACAGCGGAAAATCTGGCATTTTTCTTAGGTTTTTGAAGGTATCTATAAGGTAAGTAATATTATAAGGTAAGTAAATATCTCCTTTAAGAATAAATTTATGAAAAAAAGGAAAACATAGGAACATGTCAATAGTAGCCATCGATTTATGGAAAAAAAATATTGCTCTACTGCCATTATCCAGGGAGAAAACAGGGGACTACGTTTGTATGGAAAAACGGCCCTTGTGTTTCCTGTCTAAGCGACGATGATTATGATTTTGGAAAATGATAATGTATTGTAATGAAACAAATAACAAAATTAAATGGAGATGGTAAAGGAAGCTGAACTTATAAAACACAGAAAAAATATAATTTGAAAATAATATAGATGGATATACAACGTGTTCCCGCCAATTTCCGTTAATTGAAAGGGGGCATAGCTTAGGTCAAATAAAGGTAATTTCTCCAAGACACCAGTATCTTAACTCTTGTTAGCAACTGTTAGCAAGATATTCAACATTTTAATTTAATCAGTTATGCAACTTTAACCAGTGTAAACGGTTTTTTGACGTGCATGTCATGTGATGTCATTTGAACATTATCACATTTGACACTAACGTTAACACCACATACTCTCAGACTAAAACAAATCTACCTACTAAAATATTCTGGGATCGAACCAAATAACATAGTTTTGCCGCTAGCCGGTAAGATAAAAACAGAAGCTCAGACAACTGAACACCTTTTCTGTGAGATGTGTGGGTAGAGGGTAGCGTCTCTGTCTCACTGACTTTTACAGTTAGTTTAAAACTCCGCTCTCAGTCGAAGTTGAAACCTGAGACAAGTACAATAGATTCCTCTACGTGGTTTTACACCGGGTCGCCACCTTCCCTAACATATGGTCGAGGGAGGCGATGGGTGAGATACGCGTCGTGAACGGGTGCTGTTTGTGGTGTCGGGTCAGTTCATGTTTGCAAGGACGACAAGTATAACTTTATGCAACTTTTCTTCGGAATTGACATGATTTCATTATTTTATTACTTAGTTTTGAACACTCGGAGACCCATCATTGTAGATACTTATCAGTGTGAATTATAATTATTTAAATGACGCTTGGAGATTTACATCATTAAGATTGTTAATGCTTTCTCTTATTGTTTTTGTGCCGACACGCCGTTGTGATGCGCGTGCGAGTGCGAAACTATCTCTTTCCCGCTTCGAATGAGCTCGTTGTTGGCAGAGGGCCTGTATAATTTATCCCTGGTGGCGACTACTCACCATCGTCGGGAGGCAGCACGACGAGTCGCAGCGCCGCGACCGCGCTCCCGGCCGCGCTGGAGGCCGTGCACTGGAACATGCCGGCGTCCACGCGAAGCACCCCTTGGATGCGTAGGGAGTTCCTGTGAAATGATTCTATACGTCACAAATACAGCCGAATAGTAACCTCAGGTAGCCCAGTGGTCCAGGCATGCGGCTGTCAAGCGACGGTCGTGGGTTCGAATCCCGGCTCGTGCTACTCCGGGGAGACACTCGGTGCTGTCTGTAGCACGACACACACTCACCCGTCGACGAGGGCGATGTCGTGTTGGTTGGGCGTGAGCGGCTCGCCGTCCTTGAGCCAGGCGACCGCGGCGCCGCGCCCGCGCACGTCGCAGCGCAGCGTGGCGTCGCCGCGCGTGCGCGCCACCACCACTGCTCCTCCGGGCAGGGACACGCGGGGCGCCGTCTGCCAGACAACACACAATGAACAACGCTCAGTTTCAATAACAAACGCGTCTGATGTCGGACTAGGGGCAGTACTTTACAAATGCTGCTCCTACTCCAACGCTATACCACAGTATGACAGTATAAAGAATTACAACCAGTAGGTAGGCAAGCATTTTCATCATTAGCAAGCATAGACCAACTCAAGGTGAATAGCCTTTTTTTTATGATATAGGAGGCAAACGAGCAGACGGATCACCTGATGGTAAGCGATTACCGCCGCCCATAGACACTTGAAACACCACGTACACCTTTACCATCCTACAAGCTCTTCCTTGACGACTAGCCGAACTAATAGGACCTGCATAGTTGACACCTACATTGACGAACACGTGACCCTCGGGGGATAAGGGAGACTTGGATAAATTACCCGTTAAAGGGCTAAGTAATCGTCCCTTCATTCGAATACATAGGGTGCACTATGTCTGTAGCATAATTTAGCCAAATTTCGCCCCCCGATTGGCCAGTACATATACTTGATAGTAGCTAGCAATAGCTGCGGTGGCGCATGCAATAATCGTTTATGCTCATATTGAAAAAGTAGCTTCATAAATAAGTGAGTAGTCTGTATGATGATTGGCCGATGCTTCTTTTCATAGCAGAATTCTGACCACCACCCGCCGCCCACCGACACGCATGATCGAGTCTTCGTCTAAAAAATGGTTCAACTTAAGTGGGCTGCCTCTGGACAAGTTATGTGAACTTAACAATATATCATATTCAGGAAAAGACTCGGCTTGCGAGATTTTAAGAAACAATTTCAAAGCGTTCTTTAACTCGCTATCATAAGAAGTAGTTTTTGGCTCCTTCCTACAAACCGACGTGAAATGCAACACATAAGCAACGGCGCGCTTTAACCGTGAAAAACTTGAAAACTTGTCAAAGTCAATAAAAGGCTCTTGAACACGAGTGGACAACGTAATTTCGGTTCGTATCTCATCTCTGGTAAATTAGCGACGTACTCGTAGTTTGCACCTAAGTTCACTGGCCAACTCGAAGCAAGCTTTAGGAAACTCGGCCTCAACCACCATAGGTCAAGAGATTTTATTGCGTTGAAGTCGACGATACGTGGTCAGCGGGATTCTCGTCTGTAGGAACTTGTCGCCAGGAACTATTGTCTGTTATCTCAAGAATCTCGGCTACACGATTTCGAGCAAATGGTTGTAGTTTTATTGGTAGCGTTTTGAGCGCCAGAACAATGGTGGAGTCGGTCCAGAAGGTTGCCCTGGTAATTTGGGCTCGAATCGAACTGATGACCTTTTGGTACAGTCGAGCACCAACTAGAGCTTCACACAATTCAAGACGCGGTATAGTCAAGGATTTGATGGGAGCTACGCGAATTTTGGCCAGTAACAACCTTACTAAAACCTCTCCCTCACTGTTCGTGCTACGGGCATACACACAAGCACCGTAGGCTCGTTCTGAAGAATCCGTGAAAATAAGCAACTCCAGGTGCTCATAGGACTCACAAAAAACTCACCGTGGGATATGAATCTATCACTTCTAAAGTCCGTTTTTGCAGGAAACTTGTCAAGGTGTCGTCTCACTAGTTTACAAAGTTCAATCACGTACAAAGACGTTTGAGTTGGTATTTCTAGTTTTTTAAAAGATGGATGGATCATGGATGATCAACTCACTTAGATTTTTGTCCTTGCAGTCTAAGCCTATCTGCTTAAGGCACCGGGTCGCCAGAAACGGAGCAGAAGCGGTTTTTTTTTTTTTATTTTTTTTTTTATTTATTAAATCAGTATCTTTACATTTACAAGATTTACTTTCATTAGCCACTATCGGAAACCTTGGTAGGTTTATATAATATTTGGTTCCATAACTAACCGTGCTTAGCTAATAAGTTTTTAAAATGGCAGATTCGTTTTCACGCCATAGATAATAAGCTGCAAGCTTCGGTCTAACCTTGTAACAATTTATAAAATTACGCTAAATTATACCTGTAGACTGTTGGGTGAAATAATTATACGATATTTAAGACTGAATAATCACTTTTCCATTATAGGGGCAATATCAATTTAAATCTCGACCACTATATGGCGATCCTTTGTCAAGTCTCTTCATGTCTTCTATGGTGTCACTCAGTACATTTGGTTAATTCTCAGTTTTATCTCCGTATTTTACTCGAAATGATGAATCCAGTCGCTGGTATCCCTTATTCGGGTCAGTAGGGTAGGACCAAGTTTAGGAGTTCCAGGAGAGTAATTAAAAACAGCGTAATTTTATATGAGGTGACATCTAATTTATTGCCTTGCCTCTCGGTACAAAGCTTAAGAGTACAGTCAGCATCACATATTAAGTAGCAGCCAAAGTAGCCAAACATATCGTAACACTTCCTTACTCCTATAGTAATAAAGATGTGTTCCAATATATTTGGCTACTTTGGCTGCTACTAACTATATGATGCTGACCCATTTCTGCCCCCCGGACAGCTACCATCGTATCATCCGCATAGCAGATCACTGAATAAGTCATGTACGATGTCTGAGATACGAAATAAGTGTTTTTAGACAATGTTTAAAAAAATCATACAAAATTAAGTATTCATTTATTTCAAAATCCGGAAGACGAAAATGGAGATAAAAGATTGAAGAACCGAAAGCCGTTTGATTTATAATTATATCTGTAGTGCAAAAGTAGGAGATACGATTCAAAACTTGTCAAAATCGATGAAAACGTCAGGTAGCCCCTTGTGCTTAAAAACTAAAATCCTATTATATATCGCACACACAACGACGTACGAGTATGTTAGATGCGTTGCTCTGAAGATAGTGTCAGGAGCGAAATTTATTATTCATTGCATTCTTCAACACAATATCACCTAATTATTTTGCACATAATAGTACATTACATACAAGTGAGGTATGTTGATAATTACATCAGAGGCGGAAGTATCACGCGAGCCGCAGGTGAGCGTAATAAGAGAGCCGAGGATGTAATTATCAAAGCTCAAGCGTTTCATACAACGTTTTTCAACACATTTGGCGAGGAAAAAATCCTTTACATGAGATAAAAGTTTTATAGGCCTGCCAAGTTATTTTCTTTACTTATTCATGGCAACAGGTTTTTACTCACATGTTGTATACATCGCCAAGAATTTCCAGTGGCGTCCATTCTTTTTATCACTTTTCTAGTCACCATGAGTCAACATTTTTGTTAATAACCAAACACGCGATAACAATGTTTACAAATATCTGTGAAATAACCTATACCTCATGGCACGCAACAGTTTTTTTTTCGTGAAGTTAGCGCAGCGCGCGCGCATTAGATGAAATCACTAAACAGCCAATACAAAATAAAATAAATATTTTCGTTTTAAAATGTTATCTTTATTAATTTATGTAAAATGTTATCAAAAGTAAATAGTTTTACTAAATTAAACGTTTCTATATGATATCCAAAAAGAAATAGTTAATTAATTAACAAAAAGGATTTAATTTATTAAGTCGAGTAAGAATCCATTTGCCGAGGATTTAAAAAAATGCTGTACATTCTGTACAACCCGGTTAAGACGCTGTCAACACCAAAATGCCCTTGAGGATTTGGGATAACGCGCACACTGTCTATTTGTATCGGATTAAACGAGAGCGAGTATTACTGGGCGGCCCGGTTTTTGAAGATGTACGTAAATTCGGTCTTGTCGGCCTCTTAATTTAAGAATGCACCGTGTGCATGCATACATCTCGCTGCAAGGTGCCAACGTGACTTAATCGGGATATAACCATAACACAGAAGTGTCGTAATGTTACTAAACACGCGTGTTTAATATCCAGGATTATAAGCCTAAAAGCGACACAATAAGAGGTACGTTACGAGCAATTGTGTTGAAAACATTATTATAATAGTAGCATTCCAGATTATACCATTACTTCATTATACCCACTGAACGTTATATCGAACAAAGTTATATCACATATATGTTATACCATATTACTGTTATTAATTAGATTAATATTAATAGTTATTATATTAGTTAAAACCCTAAACTTGACAGTGTATCTTTAAATGCACACATTATTTAGTCACGTTATTGCATTTTTTGGTGAAACTATTTTTCGCGCTCTATACAGCACAATTGAGGCTTGAACGAACGATTAATTTAATTTTTTGGCAAGTTTAGGGTTTATATTACAAGTTCATCATACCTGATGATAGTTAGATAATATGAGAACATACCAAATGTTGATAAACCAAAAGTGCATTATATCCCTTAACCGTTATATCGATCAATAATATATCAAAAGTTGTTATAGCGATCGTTACGCACCCCTTCCCCGCGCACCCCCATCGTTGGCCCGCACACAGAATGAGTTTGTAAACTGTACCTGTGTAGTACGACTGTGGCCTTACCGCGTGTTCACACTGCGTCCGTTTCCGTGTCCGGGAGGCACAGACCATTATATCCTAAAGACCCCGCTTAGCCTAATGTTTACTTACAAACAAAGCTGCCGTACTTGCGGGGCGCGGGGGACGTCTAGTGCGCTGTGATTGGTGCATTCAAGGCCGCGCGCGTAAGTGATTAGTCCGGTGTCTCAAATATAGAGTGAATTCACCGTATGTGTGGCAGAGGCGGTCGCCCGACTAAGCGACGTCTATAGGTTTACTGGTCTGTGCCGGGAGGCATCCCTCTTTTTCTCGCTTGCGATGTTTCGCCCGAGTGCGAAAGAGACGGATGCCTCCCGGACACGGAAACGGACGCAGTGTGAACACGCGGTTAGGCATCCCTAACCAGACACTCACCAGGACTTGTAAAGTGGTCGCGCTGTCCGCGGAGTCGAGCCGCGAGTGCGCGCGGCACGTGTAGTGGCCTGCGTCGAGCGCGCGCGCGTTCTGGACGCGCAGGGAACCGGACCCGACTAGGTAGAAGCGGGAGTCCAGGTCGCTGACAAAACACACACTCATTAACTATTGGACCAATAACTGCAAACCTTTACAGTTGATAAAACAAAACACAACAAACACAGCTAACAACTATCTCGACACACAGGACTTTCCATTTCAATAACCACACTTTAATCGTTATAATGGTCCCCATGATGCCCGAAGCGTTACCCCGCTGAACGGCGATGGAGACCTGTTGAACCAAGTACGACCCGGAGCGGGGGTCATTTGGTACACTGGATTTACCGATTTGACAATTGGAGTGTGGCACAGCCACACAGATATACGGGTCTCTATTGGTTCCCATAAAGTTTTTGTTCCGATTTTTTCACTCCATACCGTTTTCGATCATAATTTTCATAAGTCATATTGTCGCAAGTCATAAAATTATAGAACATAAATTGGAGATCCGATTTTTGCAAGTCGTCATTATTGTAAGTCATAAAATTGGGTAGTCATAACATTCAATGCCCAGATGTTATGACAATTCATAATGTTAAAGGCAATAAAGTTGCTTTCAATAATTTCTGTAAGGATCTTTTACGCAAGTCATAATTATTTGTAGTCACGTGATTAGTTAGTCATATCATTATAAATACATACAATTTTAACGTGCATATGTGTGACCGTCAGATAATGAACACCGTCAGTTTATAATCTTAACGACCAGTATGGTAAGTAGTTTTTCCGCTCTTTTATAAAAAAAATAACCTCGAAGACGAAAGCGGGAGCAAAGCTCCCGCTTCCGTCTTCTAACCTATCCGTGATCCGAGTCGGTTTTGCCACTAAGCCCCTACTTACTAGTACTTTCAAATGTATGCCTGGATATGTTTCTGAGTACTTATCTATATGCCTAAGGATGTTATAGATTTGGTTTCTTCGACGTAATTCACTTTAGGCATTAAAGCGATATGAATACCAACCATTAGGACGTTGAAAGATATGACTTAAAATATTTCAGATTAATTATTGATAGACCTTCGAACGTTATAGCCATAAATATTATGACTTCTGAGATTATAGCGGTTAATGTTATAAGTCATTAATGTTAGAACTATCCAACGTTATACTTAACAAAAATTATGACTACTGATGTTTATGACTATAAATTTTATGGATATCAATTTCTGACCAACGAAATTCGGAACAATAAGAATATGGGAAACAAAGGGACCCCCAGATATACATGTCAAACAACCCTTGTATGCGTGAGAGGTTAATAAGAGACCCCGTATAGCAGGGAACTACATGCTTGTGGTGTAGAATTCACTGACGGCTGAGCAATCTTTCCGGTGCATTCGACATTAAACTCAAAATACACCAATACTCAATACGATCCAATATCTAAAAAAACTATTCTCATAAGGAATGAAACCCAATTTAACTTATTACCAAAATGAACCGTTCTTGATTTCCACTTTTCTCAATATGAGCCAATTTCAAATGGAATGAAGCACATTTCAACTGATACACAGAAGGCACCATTCCCAAAATATCCTAAATTTTAAAAACACGCGATTCCTATAATGATTGATTCACAAAACGACCTTTTCCCAAAATACACCAAATTTTCGTGCTTTTCGCTGCAAAGTTCAAACTTCAATCAGTCCCGGATAACGTTATATTTCAGGCTTATAGTAATAGTTTCTTAAATTAACTTAAAAAATATATGAACTGAAAATCCCTCATATTTTAAACGAAGAAGAATTGTTGATTTTTGCTCACCTACTCCACAAAAGTTCTGGTGAGAAACGGCCAAAGCCTAATATATGTTTTACAGTACATATGGTGCTACTTTCCCGCACTAGTGCGGAAAAGAGCACTTTTCGTGCATATGTCGAAACTTTAAAGAACCATATGTACAGTAAAACGTTGTACGATACACGTGCGAGTAGGTAATTCGCAACTCGTGTCGATTTAAAACACTCCCTTCGGTCGGGTTTTAATTTATCACCACTCGTTGCGGATTTCCTATTTTCGGCACTTGTATCGTAAATACCTATTTTAGTTGCTACAAATCGCACAGCAAATTTTTGTTCTATTATGTATGTTCCATATTGAGTGCCGAATATTTGTCGCAAACAAATAAATTTGTATTGTTTTGTAATTTTGTTTTTAATGCTTTATCTATCCATCAATGTTGGGAAAGGTTCAGTGGCTGTAACTTACTTCAGGTCGATGGCGACTCCGTTGTTGAGCCACGTCATCTCCGGCTTTGGGTTGCCGACCGCCGCGCAGTCGAACGTCACCGATGCACCTGCGCACAACACAATTAATTACCTACTATTTCACAAAACTTAAAAGCTCTGTTACCTATAGAATGTTTGAGGAAAAAGCAACGCGGACTTAACGGCAGTGAACTAAAATAGGTTAGATGAAGGTTTTTAAATAAGACCATTAGTCAATAACTAAAATATTTTAGCTAATTAAGCACACACTACTTTATGGCTAAAAGAATTAGAGCTTATGCAGATTATAAAATTCTGCTGTTGATTTTACTCCAAGTATAATTTCATTAAATATAATAGTTTGAGATTCAACATTTTGGTATCCTACCGACTGCGCCATTAAGCGTGTAAAGCACTACACTACACTAGCACAATGGATCAGGGATGGACCAGTTAAGATCTGTTATGTAATTATATTAGTCGAATAAGAAGTGCAATATGTAAAATTATAATAGAGAAGAGTTCACAATTCACAGTAGTCAACTCCTTTAAGTTAAAGAGTGAACTGGCTTTTCTACCAGCAATTTTTACAGAAATATGACCAAGAAGCCGTTCTATGAATTTTTGGGGTTATTTTTCATTTTGCAAAATTTTAAAAATATCACCGTTTGGAGCCCATTAAGCCCGGTAAGGTTTTTTTTAAATAACAACGGTGAAAGACTTATCGTTTCAACTTTACTCTTACGGTTTAAACGGTTACCTAATGTAATATTTGGGAAAAAAATATGACGATCGACCTTCGATGACGGTGACGGGCTGTGGCGTGGCCACGAAGCGCGGCGGCTCCTCCCCGGCCGGCTCCTCGCTCACGCGCAGCTCGATCTCGTCGCCCGTCCTGCAACCAAACTTAATGTGAACAAACACTACGCTGATGCTACGGTAGCATCGATGCAGAATCCCATAGCAATATTTGTATATATATTTGTAATGACGTTCTCGAAAGCGGTTCTAATGATTTCGATGAGACTTGGAATGTATAACAATCGATATAGCTAGGTATTATGGCTGGGAAAATTCGTTTTCTCCATATTATAACCCACGACACTCGCGTTTTAAGACCTTTCTTATACAACAGTTGCATAAAATACTATTATTTATATAGGAAGATCATCAGTTTCAATAATACACAGTAACTTAAAGCAATAGTGACAGTGATCTAATAACAAATAGAGGTCGAAACGATATATTCCATGAAAAGTGCTGTCATCTAACGGCATCTCCCAACTGCCTCTTGCCATATCGGACAATCACACCTCCGAGGTGCATATTCAGCCAAACGCGTTTCAGACCGCCATACAGTGCCATTATAGTTAGCACATATTGCGGGACTGGCGTTGTCAAACATTGGTTGTGTTAAATAGAATAGGGGTGTAGACACTAAATAAAATAATCAATAATCTCATATTTTCTCGAAAAAGGATTAAAAATTTAGTCAAATGGAGAAAAAATCAACGCAAAAGGTTAAATAATCACGAAGTTATAAGTATCCAAAGTTTAAAGAAGGGGTATGTTCTGTCCCTTTTTCGCAAAACGCAACTTCATATGAAACGATGACGCTGGAAGAATGTGACGTCACTAGAAGACGGCAATGCGCCGCGCGCATCGTGTTCGGCGCCGCCGTCGACGCTACCCCCCGGCAGCATCCTGTAATGTGACGTCACACACTATTTGCGTTTTCTCTCTCTAACAAGCAATATTAAAACGGTTGTAGCTTCGTAATTCTTTGAGATATCTGAATGGAATTTTCGTCACTAGGCATATTTTTGCCTTCTTTCTTTTGGAGTAGTAAGTTTCGAGTCTACACCCCTATTCTGTACGTAGCTTAAGTACTCTCCTGATGTTTTCTCAGCTACAGGCTACGGGTACCTGTGCTTGTGTGGGGACAGCGCCACCCTGCAGCGGTAGGCGGCCGCGTCGTGAGCCCGCAGCGGGTCCAGCTCCAGCGCCCCGCTCGGGGTCACGGACACGCGCGCCGCTTCCAATCGGACTGGGGACCCGTTTTTCAGCCAAGTTACCTGCAAGCACGAAGGTCAATGGTGGTTGAATAGTTCTAAAAGATTGATAACGCATCAACAACAAAGGAAAGTCGGTGATTAAACAATTGGCGGCATGGTAACGCATTAAGTCGGTAAACTGATACATAAGGGTGTTCCCGGTACATTTTCTACAGCAAATGAATGCGTCCAAAGACATGAACGTTGACGTTGACGTAGATGTTCGAACGTTGACTTCACGACCGATAAATTATGGGGCGCGTCGGCGCGTGATGATCGGTTTGGACATTCAACGGGCCGCCCCAACTATTACGAGTAAACGCTACTTGCAATTTGTTGGAGCAGACGTAAATGGCCAGCTAAGAAGAGATGCGTGAGAACAATGCTCTTGGTGAATTTTATTTTCACAGACAACTTCGCTTCGCGAGATCGCACAGCTCTTTAAACCAATCTAGCACTCACATTCAGCCTCAGCACGGGCGGCGGAGTGTGCAGTCTCCCGGCCGAGTACACCTTGCGCTCCGGCGGCGCGGCCGGGCCCTGCAGCCGCACGGCGACCCGCGCCGGCGCCGCCACGCCGCACGGCAGCAGCGCCGGCGCGCCCGCCGTGCCCAGTATGCTGCGCGGCCCGGGTACGAGCGGCGGGACTTCTGTAACAGGAGATAAGGATTTGGTGAGGTAGGGTACAGAGAAATGTCATCCCGCTCGAATTTGGAGCAGCCCAACTGGGGAAGTACCTCCGCCTTGCAGAAGACCACAGCCATAATAACACTACTACTTGCTCTGTATTAGTGTTGTGTTCCTGAAGGTGAGCAAGGTCGCCAGAGCTCCTGAGGATGCGTTGTGTTGAGAGCGAGGGAATTTGTTCCTTCAGACCCCGTATCATGGTCGGCCTTATCACACGACACGATAAGTGACAGGATAGAGCGTCCGTCAATGGCTGACACCGTTTGATAGAACGAGACGACGCTCCTATGTTGTCACTTATCGCGTGATAAGGCCGACCATGATTCGGGGTCAGCTCTCAACACGGCGAATCCTCAAACATATCAAGGGTCGGCAACGCCCATGTTACTCCTTTCGAGTTGCATACGTCTATAGGGTGCGGTGTCCGCTTACCATCAGGCGGGCCGTACGCTTGTTTGCCACCTTCGTTGTATAAAAAGAAAAAAGATTCTGTTGTTGCCGACTGTTTTGAAGTCATTTTCAAATGTTCGACACACTGGTAGTGGCCCGCTAGGGTTGGAGACACGCTCTCGATCACCAGCGACCCATTGACAGAATGACGCGAACATGTCTGTATGAACTACGGAATTATAGTATGTCCCTACCTGCCAAATACAGCAGCGCTACACGTGACACGACGCTGCCAGCGCTCGCAGTGGCCACACACTGGTAGTGGCCCGCCACGGCTGGCGACACGCTCTCGATCACCAGCGAGCCGTTGGCTAGCTGCTTCCTGCAATGAAAAATACGAGTATATATTAAGGCATCTGGTTAAAAAATACGTGCAAGTCCTCAAGTTGAGCAAATGTTGCGTTTTAATTGCGCTCAGCGAGATATGCCTTCTATCAGGCTTCGGAAAAGCTTGCCGAAGACAGAAATGGCTGGCGCAAACGCGTTGTGGACGGCAGAGCGTTGTGCGATGGAACCTAGTATGAGACACTAGCCAATAGAAGGTTGGGTAGACTACAAATTGAAACTAGAGCCTGGCATGACTTTTGTCTCCGAGAAATGTGGAAGAAGGTCGGTTTCGTGTTGGTGGTTACGGTCATAAAAACGATGTCTTCATAGCAATGTTTAAATCGTTTGAAAAAGACACAAAGACATATGATGATGACGATACGGAATATGTCGACTAAGAGAGAACTTGAGAGTACCAATGAGCCCAATCACGACGGGTTTATATTGTAGAATACGCGTGTAGACTCGACAATTATTATTACTCCAAAATAAAGAAGGCATAAAAATATGCCTAGTGACGAAAATCCCATTCAGATATCTCAAAGAATTACGAAGCTACAACCGTTTTAATATTGCTTGTTAGAGAGAGAAAACGCAAACGTTGTGTGACGTCACATTACAGGATGCTGCCTAGCGGCCCGTCGACGGCCCCGCCGACCGCGATACGGCGCGGCACGTTGCCGTCTTCTGTGACGTCACATTCTTCCAGCGTCATCGTTTCAATATGAAGTTGCGTTTTGCGAAGAAGGGACAGAACATACCCCTTCTTAAAACTTTGGACACATAACTTCGTGATTATTTAACATTTTGCGATGATTTTTTCTCCATTTTATTACATTTTTTATCCTTTTTCGAGAAAATATGACATTATTGATTATTTTATTTAGTGTCTACGCCCCTATTGAGGAGTTCCTATGGCCACCCTCCGTCTTCATATTCAGACCAGCGATGGCACAGAATAAATAATAGATTAGAATAGATTAGTTATTACACGATAAAAATTACAATATTTTGCATACAAGATTACAAGATTTTCTACCATGTTCGTCAATTTTAATAATAATAATTTAATTCTAATCTCATAGTATTACGTACAGAAGCTTCTATGTTAACAAATCCCATTTGTGTTGTTTGAAATGTTTAGGCATGCCAAACGAGCCTAAATACGTGGCTATCCCTTTCTATCGCATGAAACGCGCTGCGATAGAACGCGTGCGTGCCGTAGCAGCGCTAACATACCCTGGGGCCGGTAGGCCACGCAGTCGGCATGCACTTGTAGCGGGTCGACCAAATCACGGAGTGAGCGCCCTCTGCTTATAGTAACATAATAATGGATTGTCACTCACCTGCCTTACGCACTTGTACAAAATGTCAACTATTGGAATTCGGGAAGTTGGTATAATTTAACTTGCAAAATTGACACGAACTTACTAACAAGGCAAGTTAAACAAAAGCTTGTAAATCAACAACACGTGAGTATCTGGGTATGGCCGTTATTTCTTGTTCCTGGTTAAGCAGTTTAAATCGTCTACATTTTAATCACTTCCAGTGTGTTACGCCAATTAGCCATATAAATGGATTACTAATATTCGTAACACACTGGAAGTGATTAAAATGTAGACGATTTAAACTGCTTAATCAGGAACAAGAAATAACGGCCTTACCCATCTAAGCTCTTTTCATGCCATAATTGACAGATTTAATGATCCACCTAATTTAAATAAGCATAAGTGACGATTACGGTCTAGCATTAGAATGGCGGCAAAAAACTGACGTTGTATAGGATTGCTTCCCTTTTACGCTGAAATTGGTCGTTAGTCACAAATTGCATCGATCTACAGACACAGTGAGAAAAGCTTTCATCAGTCAAAGTGTCTGTGAATTGACACAAGATTTATTTTTGCTTGAGTGCGCCTCTGATGTCAGAAATGAAATGCGAAGAATCATAAAGACCAACCGGAATTCATGAGAAGACATTTAATTTAATTACATATAAATGATGAGATGATGATGATTTAGATTTATAAATGTCTACTTATTATTCGGAGAAGCAACGGATACTATGTATAATCGCATTAGATTTGCACGTACGATACAAAAAGCCAACTACCGGTAATAACATCCTATCCTAACCTATTCGAGCAATATTTGTATATATATTTGTAATCACGTTCTCCGAAAACAGTTCGAATGATTTTAATTAAATTTGGAACATGGGGGCGAAAAATCGATTTAGCTGGGTCTCATATCTGCAAAAAATAGTTTTTTCCGTATTTTCTCTATTTCTACCCGAGCAGAGCTCGTTGATAAATAAATAACTGGTGGCTGGCATAATACACTGCACCAGAAAATGCCAAGTGAAGTAGTCGTAATAAACTAAAAGAAAATTAAATAACACAATACTTTAAAGAACTCTTCCGTCAGGTTTCGCCTCACTGTTTGGATATTAAGTGATATTACTATCGAAGATGTCAAACTCCAGCTCCTATCAGTTTCAGTTTATTAAGGATTTACCAGCACATATCGAAAAACGATGTTGTCTAAATAGTAGCGCGAAGCACGAGGAATTGCGTGGAAAATGAAACCGCTTTTGTTTGTCTTCCCTTTTTACTACAGCCGAGCGTCATTCTAATAGGCGTTACTAACAAATACTTATCCTCACTAGACATGGTATCATCCCCCGGTATACCGTATCTGAGGTATGTCTCCGAGTCTATCCTTTCGCACCATTGACTCTCCTTCTTAAGCTAGCATTCGGATCTGGGCAGTCGCGACCCCGCAGTACCGACCGGCTGCCGCGACCCATTGTGACTGCTGTGCGGCGCTGCTGCCAGAAGTTTTCGGATGATTCGAATGCTACCTTTAGAGACTAGTGGCCGCCACTAAACGCGGTTACCAGTAGCGAGCGCGAGCCACTCCCGCAGCTTGTGGGTCGGACGCGGCCACTCAAACGCTCGGTGTGCGCCACGTTATCCACGTTAATCCCCTAGCCTGATCCCCCAGGGGAATTAGCGGCAATTATTTTATATTCAACTAGGAAAAAATGATAATGTTCGGTTATGGCGCTTCGCCGGACGCTACCGCGTCACGCTCGCTTCGCTCGCTCGGCTCGCGCGCTGTAGGGTCGCAGTTCAACTAACAACCTAACCGTTTTTTTCCCCTGGGGGATCAGGCTAGGGGATTAACGTGGACAACAGCGTGTGCGCCGATGCTATACAAAATGTAAGAAAAAGAAAGAATTCGTCTGCGACTTGTGATTGTGACAATTGTGGCTGAACGTGCGTCCGCTTTAACGTCGTCATCCGACAGCCTGACTGACCTGTACTTGTCCTCGCTAGACACAGCATCGTCCCGCCTCGGTACGCCATCGGACCGGTGTCTCCAGTGTATCTTCGCGCCGCGTGCAGCCGCGCACGCCAGCATTGCTGGCTCCCCTTCTTCGACCACGGCATCGTGGGGCTCTGCAGTCAGCCGGACGCCTTCGTCTGGCACCAGCTCGTCCACTCCTGGAAAATGACAGAAGAATTGGTTGTAGCGAATTGTTTTTTTACATCTCCGTATAAACTTGTGCCATCACTGTTAATGTGCTCAAATGAGTCGAGTAGCAGTCGCAGGAGAAGATATTAACTCCGAAACTACGGTTGTCGCGAAGTATCGCGAACCATCTTGAAAATACTGGGGTTTCATCATAGATGGCGCTAGGAGTCACGAATCAGCTCGGATTACGCATCGGGTGGAATTTACTAATAACATTAAGGTAGGGTAGACGGGCGAACGGCACCGGGAAGAGAGGTTGTGTGCGGACAAATCTATGGTGAGTGCTCAGATAATTTGTATACTTTGTTTCCCCTGTGTTGTTACGGGAATACAATTGCGTGGTGAGTATCCATGTGAGTTAGCCTAGCGGAGCGGAGAAACCTTAGCTGAATGAATTGATCATGGTAACTTTAATGTGAGGGAAGGGGTCGCTAGTAGGGGTGGAGGAGGCGACTGTTAACTGTTCAGCTCCGTGAGAGGTAGCCTATGTGATGTTATGCGAAGGTACATGGATACTCAGACAACGCTCCCTTAACATATCGTGTCGATGGTAATAGGATCAGTACTGAGACGATACCGTCGGTTCACCGGCTATCCAGGCCATCCTATGAGGTTATGGTGAACTTGACGACATGGTGTGAGATGCTGGGATGCACCGTTTTTATAATATCAGGTTAATTTTAATTGTATCTGTATTGCGTACCTATCTACTCAGTTATACCTGTTGATGTTCTAGTAAATAGCAGGTACCTGGCAGGGAATATTAATTTACGCACATTTCCTTTGTATATCAGACTACGTCAGATAACTAGTATTCTAACAAAAATAAAATAAAACAAAAATTAACAGTCAGATTACGTAAAAATCACGTTTAGTACTATTTACATAAAGTTTACAATGGAGATATTTTGATGAAAACTTAACACAGTATAGGACTAAATATGTATACATTTTGGCCCTTATTGCAACCAAATATGACCCACATAAATATGCACCAAAGAGGCGTAACAAATATCTAGATATCCGTATATACTTCTGATCATCGGACTTACTCATCGTTGCTACCTACAACAATAAACCTTAAAAGTATTTCCTTAAAGCAATAATTTGTGTGTAGTTTCGCATTCACTTAGCATTTGCCGGCAACTCGCCTCCGGCCAAAAGTACGGGCCTGACCCCCGATAACATATGATTGCTGAGGGCAGAGGGTCTCAGGGTCTGGTTGGTTACGAATGGAGTGTCGAGTCGAGGCAGGTCGTGAATTGCGTAATTAATTTAGTATGAAAGTGGTCAGTAAGGATTAACAAAGGTAATCAGCAAATTTAATTTTAAGATTAGGTACAAGTGTTTTATTCGTCCCTACAATACAAATGCTTTATTCGACGATCATAGGTATAACATAATATAGCACACGGCGGTAAAAGCGGTATTGTTTCACTATGTCGCAGGTAGGTACCCTGAGGCAAATAAATTTTACATGCAGTCTTCACTCAGTAATAGGAGTAGATGCATTAAATTATAATTAGTTTACAGTTTTTAAATATTGATAGTTACTATGTTAAGTTTCAAATCAAATTAAGAAAGATACTACTAATGAATCATTTCGTTAAAAGGGTTAATGTCAAAATATCTGATAAGGTATTCTAAGATGTCTGACAAAAATAGCCTTTTGATCGAATATTCTTATTCTTATTCTTATTCTTAGGAACCATACCCAGAATACTTTAAGATAAAATAGCAGTTTTGAGGGATGAACACAGATGTTATATACTTCAATGTTTTACTATGGAAACGTCAAAATAAATTGTTATTTTCATTCAAAATTATAAAATTCATCATTCTAGTAATAAATGGCAAGGGCCTAAAGGCGTAATGATGTCAAACACGGTTTATAGATACCTACATTTTTCTATGAACGAGCAAGGAAATCTGAAAAGGTGTTTTATGTAGGTGCAAATACGCTTGAGCGACATAATTACCTAGAGAGATGATTCATGATCATGATTTAGCCACCACTATATGTATATATTGGAATGTTGTCAATCGGTTAATTTCGATAATCGAAGTTTCCAAATGTATTCAGAGTAAGCGTATATACCTTATCTAGCAAACATAGGATTTATAATCGTAAGGTAGCTTTGGAATACGGCCTAGTGACTAGCTAACTGCCAGGGATTTAATTTTGTGTCTATTTATTGCGGCGTCGCATGCAAAATTGAATCATAATGCGATCGCGCGAGAATTCGTTTCGCTTAAGCCAGGTACCTGATTCCATGTAGGCGATATTCCATCATCAATGGTTTGTGATTATGACTGGTTGAAACGAATAAAATAAATTGAGTAACAATAAAGATAAAGGTTAAATACTCGTACTAAAGATAAAAGGGTAAATGGGCTCAATTTATTTCATTTGCAAACTAGATTTAAAGCGGGATGAGTAGCCCGTTTTCGCTATTTCCCGTCGTTAGTACCTATCTGAGTGATGATTAGATAAGATGAGATCAGATAAAGATTTATTTGTAAAAAAAGGGGTAAACTACAGGTCTTGGGTTAACAAATTGTCCAACCTTCTTCAGCTATTTCTTAACAGCTTTATTGAGATGCAGATGCACAACACTTACCACGGCAACTTTATAAGACTTAACTTGCTCGTGCAATGTTTGTGACCTTTGTAAGATAATATGTGTGCAGCACGCAGTACCTAAAGATCAGATACGCTCACTAACCTTTTGACCGCCACCGAGGTACAGCTACATTATGTTCCACGGCGTCTATGCCTAATACGAATGACTCAGATCTCATGATTTAACAGGCCATCGTTGTGCAGCATAGTCCACATATAAATACATTGCAATATAGCTTTAACAGTATGCCGCATTAAGGTGCAGAAGGAATAAATGCTAATCACGATTTTGGTCGGTATCTATTCTGCTGACCAATAATCGGAATAGAAATTGCAGGCATATTTTGTTTAGAGGAGTAGATTGGAAAAATTTAACTCGCTCACTGCTGCGCTACACATGTAGCACTCTGACATGTGTTTTGTGCGTCGTGGTTGGCACAGAATGGGTTCATTTATCTGTAGCCGCATCTACACATAATACTTTCAACATAAAAGCAAAGCGCATTCCTTGCGTCAGCTCAAACTATCGGAATTATTATCAAACCACCTGTTGGTTACTCCGGCTTATACATATTTGCTATTATGAATTGTATTTGTATTTTAACTGATACGGGCAATAAAGGGAATTTGTTTTTTATACTGTGCTGTATTGGAATTCTATTCCATTGTTAACACCACACTCTTAGTCGATACAGACGGAAAAATAAATCTGTGTTCGGCTCATTTTATCTTATGGATGAGTGATGCATTTCTGGGTCAATACTTGATTATTTGGATTAGTTCTAGAGGGTTGTACTAGCTCCAGAATTGTAAGCTTCATGTATTAGTAACAATGTATTCGATATAATCAAATATTTGCCCACTTCGACTTAATCGTATTGATTAGGAACGTAACTTATATATTAATCCTGATTGATTACACATTAATTTAATACAGTAATGTTAATCGAATAATGGAGAACTGCTAGATTTATAGTGGAGCCGTAGACTGAATTAGTAGGTACCTAAACGTTAAAGTAAAACTTCAAATGTGAACGAATTGACCAACAGTGCGACGCATTGTTTTTATTTTTATTTTTTATTGTCTTTTTTGTTAAACGGCGGAATAATATAAACCAGTCTATATGCCCGTTATGTATCGGTGTACACGTGGCACTGTCATATCAAATAATAATAAAAATAATATCTTGTACTTCATGCTGTACGAATTCAGTTTTATTATTCATGGCGATGGCGGTCAAAGGGCTAAGTGTAGCATTATGCCGTAGGGACACTCGCATCAGATTTTGTGTGTTCCGCTTAGAATTTTCGATCCGAGTAACTCACGAGTGAACAAAACTAACTCATCGTATTGTACCTATCCGATATAACAAAATGCTACGTGAACACTCACTACTCAGATCAGTTAGGTACTCTCATACTCAACCCCAGAGAACTCAGACTACTGTGTTTATTGTTACAGTCGCAACAAATTATCACGGTTTGGTTCGTTAGCGTTTCATTTCATTGTAGTAACCTGTGTCTCAAAAATCAAAATGGAGGAGGCACTCGGAATCAGATTAAAATTGCTCAGTGCTAACGTCGAATCATTGACAAGAAATGGGCAAGAATTGTTACAACGGCATGAGACCCAGGAAGTTTTAGTCAACAAAGAAGCAGTGAACATGACTTACACTAAGCTCCGATCGGCGATTCAACGCTTCGTCACAGATATGCAACAATATTTGCTAATCGTACAGGATCCTTCGGCTAATGATCTGTCGACATACACGGCTTGTCAGATTCGCGCTGAAGAAGTAGCCGTGGAACTGGACTTAACTTTCAACTTAAAGAACATAGAGGTAAATAGAGGGACCCCATTAGAATCACATCAAGCGACAAACGTCACAAGTAAACTGCCAAAAATGGAACTCGCTCGGTTTAACGGTAACCTACTCAAGTGGCACGAGTTTTGGGACCAATTCGAATCGAATGTGGATAGTCGTGACCTCAAGGACGTGGATAAGTTATTGTATCTTCAATCAGTACTTGATGGAGAAGCCAAGAGGGCGCTAGAAGGTTTAGACATTACCAACAAAAATTATCAAATTGCGGTGTCTACACTTAAAGAGCGATATGGGAAGCACTCCACTGTAGTCGATGCACATTATAGTGCTTTATATAGTATAAGGTCTGCTGATAAATCAACTTTCGACTGCAGAAGAACGTTTAATGAGATTGAACGACACTTGAGAGTCTTAAAATCTTTAGGCGAAGATGTCAATCACAATTATTTACGCGTAATAATTTTACAGAAATTTCCCGAGGATCTAATTTATGAACTACGGTTAAAATCCGAGTTCGATTCGTTTTCTATTGAACAAATCCGAAAACAAATTGAATGTCTCATATCAGCAAAGGAAGCTTCGAATAGGCTGAAAGACGGCTTGAATCTATCAGAACAACCAGGTACATCGAAGCAAGACTATATTAAATACAGTTTGGATGCGTTACATGTTATGAACGAACGAAAAATACAGTCTACGCGCAATCCACCATCGCAATATAATATGGCAGGAAGAAGAGGCAGATTTAAAGAATTTACCGGATGGAACCCAGAAAATAGACATTACACTGAAAGAAAATTCAACCCTAACCCTCGGAAAAGACACATGAATAAGACAAGAAAGAAGGAGACTCAAAGAGAATGAAACCGACATGTTTATTCTGTGGAAAGGGTCATTTTAATGACATGTGTACAGAGTTCAAAACTGCACCTGAAAGGAAGCAAAAGCTGGAAAACAGGTGCTATAACTGCTTTGCCAGAGGGCACCGAGCTTCAGAATGTCGATCGCTCAAGACTTGCTACCACTGCGGACGGTATGGGGACCATAATAGAGCGCTTTGTCCCTCCAAGGGCCCTACTAAAACTGAAAATCTCCATATTTGTGAGTCGAACAGCAGAAATGAGGGTATCACGGTTTTACAAACTGCTATTGTCAATGTCAACAGCGGCAATATAGATTGCGATGATCATGTTCTTCGGATTCTTTTGGACTGTGGCAGCCAACGTTCTTATGTCACCAGTAAAGTCGTTGATGCTTTACACCTTACTAAATTGGAGACGAACACTTTATCCGTCTTTACCTTTGGAGCCAGTCGTCCTAATGAGATAGAAAGTCCCGTAGTAAGGTTGGACATAAATACCAAAACCAACAACAAAACAAGTATTTATGCGAACGTAGTCTCACACATCACAAATGGCGTTCCAACTATATCTAATAACTTTAGAGGACTGGACATCAAGAAAATTACCCCAAATATCATCACTCTTGCAGATGACTCATCAATGGGTGATCAAGTAGACATCCTAATAGGCAACGACTACTATTATTCCTTCATGACGGGTGATAAACTCAAGATACTGGATGATTTGTATCTAGTTAACTCCATTTTCGGCTGGGTGTGGTCAGGGAGATTTATAACTAATGAAAGTGATCGTGATCAACTTTCAGTACTTACGTACTTCCAATCGAGTATTGAATTGACTGGACTCTGCAAACCCGATCTTCCATTACAGAAAGACGATTTAAGGAAACTATGGGACTTGGAATCGATTGGCATTATGGACTCGCCTGCAACATCACGCGAGGAAGAGGCTATCGCTCAATTCAACGCGACCACACAATACTATGATAATAGGTACCATGTGAAATGGCCTTGGATCAAATTTCCACCCAAACTGCCATCGAACTTCGGGTTAGCCCACGGCAGACTTGTTAGTCTCTTGAAAAGACTCGATCACAACACTACACAAGCGTACGATAAGATTCTCGCAGAACAACTAGAGCAAGGCATAATAGAAGTGATAACTGATCATTCCCGTACTGAAGTAAAGCACCCGATTCACTACCTTCCGCACCTTTGCATTACAAAAGGGGACAAATTGCGCCTGGTATATGACGCATCAGCTAAATCGAACGGTAACAAGAGCCTCAATGAGTGCTTATACCGCGGACCTTTGTTACTCAAAAACTTGACTGGACTTTTGATTCGCTTTAGAGAGAATCGCATTGGTGTGGTGGCAGACGTTGAAAAAGCATTTCTGCAAGTTGGTCTCCAGGATGATGATCGAGATGTGACAAGATTTCTTTGGGTCAAGGATATAACACAGGCACCATCCCCTGACAATCTATTACACCTTAGATTTCAGAGAGTTCCGTTTGGCGTCATATCTAGCCCCTTTTTATTGAACGCCGTGATTCAATATCACCTCAAGAAGGGTAACAATAACGTCTGCCGTCGCCTTGCCGAAGACCTGTATGTGGACAATCTGGTGACAGGTTCAGATTCAGTTAAAGGTGCTTTATCCTTGTACTCCTCAGCAAGGGCTTCATTTGACGACCTTTCAATGAATCTGCGTGAATGGAACTCAAATTCTCTTCAAGTTAGGACCTCAATCCCGCAACAACAGAGGAGTAAAGAAATTGAGTGTATGAAGGTACTTGGTTTGACCTGGAATTTGAAGGACGATTCCTTAAGCTTACAATTCAAAATGAAACAAGAAGTGGAAGAGCGTATTGTCACGAAAAGGGAAACTCTCAGGCTCATAGCCTCAATTTTTGACCCCTGCGGATATACTGTTCCGTTAGTGCTACCTGCGAAGCTATTTTTACAGACGCTTTGGCATCAAAAAATTGATTGGGACACACCATTCACCGAGGATATACTCATAAAATGCAAAGCCGCGATAGAGAACCTAAAATGTATAAATGAGATTAAGGTTCCCAGGTGCATCACGATGATTGATGGTCCTGACAATATTACATCTTATGAACTGCATGCCTTCACTGACGCATCAGAACAGGCATACGCGGCTGTAGTTTATCTACGCGTCAATTGTGGTTCAAAAGTCACAACCAATATCGTTATAGGCAAGGGGCGGTTAGCTGGGAAGGAACAGCAAAGTGATTTGCGAATACCGAAACTGGAGCTATTGGGAGCCTTCATAGGTAGCAAACTGATTCAAAGTATTATCACCCACACAAATTTACATATTTCAAGAGTGTTTTTATGGACAGATAGCCAAATAGTGATCAATTGGTGCTCTACCGAGAAACTTCTACCCCCGTTTGTAGCAAAAAGAGTGGAAGAGATAAGGCAAATAACTAATATACAGATCAGGTATGTGCCTACCCAACTCAACCCCGCCGATATTGCGACTAGACCAAACGTCTCGGCTGAAGGTATTAAATATTGGCTAGAAGGCCCAATTTTTTTAAAACAGGCACCGGATAAATGGCCCCTTCACCCAACTACACCCTCAGAATGTAACACCTTGACATCAATCTGTTCGGGCGGCCAGGGTCCTCCGGAAACACCAGTAGAACAAGACGACTGTCAAACGAGACTTGGGACGTCACCGACAGAAGCGAATAAATGTCAAGAAAACTCAGATGGGCCAATCGGCCAAGAGGAAAACAAATTTCGAGACAAGCTAAGACAGATTCAGATTGATTCAGATTCAGATGGATAGTCGTGACCTCAAGGACGTGGATAAGTTATTGTATCTTCAATCAGTACTTGATGGAGAAGCCAAGAGGGCGCTAGAAGGTTTAGACATTACCAACAAAAATTATCAAATTGCGGTGTCTACACTTAAAGAGCGATATGGGAAGCACTCCACTGTAGTCGATGCACATTATAGTGCTTTATATAGTATAAGGTCTGCTGATAAATCAACTTTCGACTGCAGAAGAACGTTTAATGAGATTGAACGACACTTGAGAGTCTTAAAATCTTTAGGCGAAGATGTCAATCACAATTATTTACGCGTAATAATTTTACAGAAATTTCCCGAGGATCTAATTTATGAACTACGGTTAAAATCCGAGTTCGATTCGTTTTCTATTGAACAAATCCGAAAACAAATTGAATGTCTCATATCAGCAAAGGAAGCTTCGAATAGGCTGAAAGACGGCTTGAATCTATCAGAACAACCAGGTACATCGAAGCAAGACTATATTAAATACAGTTTGGATGCGTTACATGTTATGAACGAACGAAAAATACAGTCTACGCGCAATCCACCATCGCAATATAATATGGCAGGAAGAAGAGGCAGATTTAAAGAATTTACCGGATGGAACCCAGAAAATAGACATTACACTGAAAGAAAATTCAACCCTAACCCTCGGAAAAGACACATGAATAAGACAAGAAAGAAGGAGACTCAAAGAGAATGAAACCGACATGTTTATTCTGTGGAAAGGGTCATTTTAATGACATGTGTACAGAGTTCAAAACTGCACCTGAAAGGAAGCAAAAGCTGGAAAACAGGTGCTATAACTGCTTTGCCAGAGGGCACCGAGCTTCAGAATGTCGATCGCTCAAGACTTGCTACCACTGCGGACGGTATGGGGACCATAATAGAGCGCTTTGTCCCTCCAAGGGCCCTACTAAAACTGAAAATCTCCATATTTGTGAGTCGAACAGCAGAAATGAGGGTATCACGGTTTTACAAACTGCTATTGTCAATGTCAACAGCGGCAATATAGATTGCGATGATCATGTTCTTCGGATTCTTTTGGACTGTGGCAGCCAACGTTCTTATGTCACCAGTAAAGTCGTTGATGCTTTACACCTTACTAAATTGGAGACGAACACTTTATCCGTCTTTACCTTTGGAGCCAGTCGTCCTAATGAGATAGAAAGTCCCGTAGTAAGGTTGGACATAAATACCAAAACCAACAACAAAACAAGTATTTATGCGAACGTAGTCTCACACATCACAAATGGCGTTCCAACTATATCTAATAACTTTAGAGGACTGGACATCAAGAAAATTACCCCAAATATCATCACTCTTGCAGATGACTCATCAATGGGTGATCAAGTAGACATCCTAATAGGCAACGACTACTATTATTCCTTCATGACGGGTGATAAACTCAAGATACTGGATGATTTGTATCTAGTTAACTCCATTTTCGGCTGGGTGTGGTCAGGGAGATTTATAACTAATGAAAGTGATCGTGATCAACTTTCAGTACTTACGTACTTCCAATCGAGTATTGAATTGACTGGACTCTGCAAACCCGATCTTCCATTACAGAAAGACGATTTAAGGAAACTATGGGACTTGGAATCGATTGGCATTATGGACTCGCCTGCAACATCACGCGAGGAAGAGGCTATCGCTCAATTCAACGCGACCACACAATACTATGATAATAGGTACCATGTGAAATGGCCTTGGATCAAATTTCCACCCAAACTGCCATCGAACTTCGGGTTAGCCCACGGCAGACTTGTTAGTCTCTTGAAAAGACTCGATCACAACACTACACAAGCGTACGATAAGATTCTCGCAGAACAACTAGAGCAAGGCATAATAGAAGTGATAACTGATCATTCCCGTACTGAAGTAAAGCACCCGATTCACTACCTTCCGCACCTTTGCATTACAAAAGGGGACAAATTGCGCCTGGTATATGACGCATCAGCTAAATCGAACGGTAACAAGAGCCTCAATGAGTGCTTATACCGCGGACCTTTGTTACTCAAAAACTTGACTGGACTTTTGATTCGCTTTAGAGAGAATCGCATTGGTGTGGTGGCAGACGTTGAAAAAGCATTTCTGCAAGTTGGTCTCCAGGATGATGATCGAGATGTGACAAGATTTCTTTGGGTCAAGGATATAACACAGGCACCATCCCCTGACAATCTATTACACCTTAGATTTCAGAGAGTTCCGTTTGGCGTCATATCTAGCCCCTTTTTATTGAACGCCGTGATTCAATATCACCTCAAGAAGGGTAACAATAACGTCTGCCGTCGCCTTGCCGAAGACCTGTATGTGGACAATCTGGTGACAGGTTCAGATTCAGTTAAAGGTGCTTTATCCTTGTACTCCTCAGCAAGGGCTTCATTTGACGACCTTTCAATGAATCTGCGTGAATGGAACTCAAATTCTCTTCAAGTTAGGACCTCAATCCCGCAACAACAGAGGAGTAAAGAAATTGAGTGTATGAAGGTACTTGGTTTGACCTGGAATTTGAAGGACGATTCCTTAAGCTTACAATTCAAAATGAAACAAGAAGTGGAAGAGCGTATTGTCACGAAAAGGGAAACTCTCAGGCTCATAGCCTCAATTTTTGACCCCTGCGGATATACTGTTCCGTTAGTGCTACCTGCGAAGCTATTTTTACAGACGCTTTGGCATCAAAAAATTGATTGGGACACACCATTCACCGAGGATATACTCATAAAATGCAAAGCCGCGATAGAGAACCTAAAATGTATAAATGAGATTAAGGTTCCCAGGTGCATCACGATGATTGATGGTCCTGACAATATTACATCTTATGAACTGCATGCCTTCACTGACGCATCAGAACAGGCATACGCGGCTGTAGTTTATCTACGCGTCAATTGTGGTTCAAAAGTCACAACCAATATCGTTATAGGCAAGGGGCGGTTAGCTGGGAAGGAACAGCAAAGTGATTTGCGAATACCGAAACTGGAGCTATTGGGAGCCTTCATAGGTAGCAAACTGATTCAAAGTATTATCACCCACACAAATTTACATATTTCAAGAGTGTTTTTATGGACAGATAGCCAAATAGTGATCAATTGGTGCTCTACCGAGAAACTTCTACCCCCGTTTGTAGCAAAAAGAGTGGAAGAGATAAGGCAAATAACTAATATACAGATCAGGTATGTGCCTACCCAACTCAACCCCGCCGATATTGCGACTAGACCAAACGTCTCGGCTGAAGGTATTAAATATTGGCTAGAAGGCCCAATTTTTTTAAAACAGGCACCGGATAAATGGCCCCTTCACCCAACTACACCCTCAGAATGTAACACCTTGACATCAATCTGTTCGGGCGGCCAGGGTCCTCCGGAAACACCAGTAGAACAAGACGACTGTCAAACGAGACTTGGGACGTCACCGACAGAAGCGAATAAATGTCAAGAAAACTCAGATGGGCCAATCGGCCAAGAGGAAAACAAATTTCGAGACAAGCTAAGACAGATTCAGATTGATTCAGATTCAGATGGATAGTCGTGACCTCAAGGACGTGGATAAGTTATTGTATCTTCAATCAGTACTTGATGGAGAAGCCAAGAGGGCGCTAGAAGGTTTAGACATTACCAACAAAAATTATCAAATTGCGGTGTCTACACTTAAAGAGCGATATGGGAAGCACTCCACTGTAGTCGATGCACATTATAGTGCTTTATATAGTATAAGGTCTGCTGATAAATCAACTTTCGACTGCAGAAGAACGTTTAATGAGATTGAACGACACTTGAGAGTCTTAAAATCTTTAGGCGAAGATGTCAATCACAATTATTTACGCGTAATAATTTTACAGAAATTTCCCGAGGATCTAATTTATGAACTACGGTTAAAATCCGAGTTCGATTCGTTTTCTATTGAACAAATCCGAAAACAAATTGAATGTCTCATATCAGCAAAGGAAGCTTCGAATAGGCTGAAAGACGGCTTGAATCTATCAGAACAACCAGGTACATCGAAGCAAGACTATATTAAATACAGTTTGGATGCGTTACATGTTATGAACGAACGAAAAATACAGTCTACGCGCAATCCACCATCGCAATATAATATGGCAGGAAGAAGAGGCAGATTTAAAGAATTTACCGGATGGAACCCAGAAAATAGACATTACACTGAAAGAAAATTCAACCCTAACCCTCGGAAAAGACACATGAATAAGACAAGAAAGAAGGAGACTCAAAGAGAATGAAACCGACATGTTTATTCTGTGGAAAGGGTCATTTTAATGACATGTGTACAGAGTTCAAAACTGCACCTGAAAGGAAGCAAAAGCTGGAAAACAGGTGCTATAACTGCTTTGCCAGAGGGCACCGAGCTTCAGAATGTCGATCGCTCAAGACTTGCTACCACTGCGGACGGTATGGGGACCATAATAGAGCGCTTTGTCCCTCCAAGGGCCCTACTAAAACTGAAAATCTCCATATTTGTGAGTCGAACAGCAGAAATGAGGGTATCACGGTTTTACAAACTGCTATTGTCAATGTCAACAGCGGCAATATAGATTGCGATGATCATGTTCTTCGGATTCTTTTGGACTGTGGCAGCCAACGTTCTTATGTCACCAGTAAAGTCGTTGATGCTTTACACCTTACTAAATTGGAGACGAACACTTTATCCGTCTTTACCTTTGGAGCCAGTCGTCCTAATGAGATAGAAAGTCCCGTAGTAAGGTTGGACATAAATACCAAAACCAACAACAAAACAAGTATTTATGCGAACGTAGTCTCACACATCACAAATGGCGTTCCAACTATATCTAATAACTTTAGAGGACTGGACATCAAGAAAATTACCCCAAATATCATCACTCTTGCAGATGACTCATCAATGGGTGATCAAGTAGACATCCTAATAGGCAACGACTACTATTATTCCTTCATGACGGGTGATAAACTCAAGATACTGGATGATTTGTATCTAGTTAACTCCATTTTCGGCTGGGTGTGGTCAGGGAGATTTATAACTAATGAAAGTGATCGTGATCAACTTTCAGTACTTACGTACTTCCAATCGAGTATTGAATTGACTGGACTCTGCAAACCCGATCTTCCATTACAGAAAGACGATTTAAGGAAACTATGGGACTTGGAATCGATTGGCATTATGGACTCGCCTGCAACATCACGCGAGGAAGAGGCTATCGCTCAATTCAACGCGACCACACAATACTATGATAATAGGTTCCATGTGAAATGGCCTTGGATCAAATTTCCACCCAAACTGCCATCGAACTTCGGGTTAGCCCACGGCAGACTTGTTAGTCTCTTGAAAAGACTCGATCACAACACTACACAAGCGTACGATAAGATTCTCGCAGAACAACTAGAGCAAGGCATAATAGAAGTGATAACTGATCATTCCCGTACTGAAGTAAAGCACCCGATTCACTACCTTCCGCACCTTTGCATTACAAAAGGGGACAAATTGCGCCTGGTATATGACGCATCAGCTAAATCGAACGGTAACAAGAGCCTCAATGAGTGCTTATACCGCGGACCTTTGTTACTCAAAAACTTGACTGGACTTTTGATTCGCTTTAGAGAGAATCGCATTGGTGTGGTGGCAGACGTTGAAAAAGCATTTCTGCAAGTTGGTCTCCAGGATAATGATCGAGATGTGACAAGATTTCTTTGGGTCAAGGATATAACACAGGCACCATCCCCTGACAATCTATTACACCTTAGATTTCAGAGAGTTCCGTTTGGCGTCATATCTAGCCCCTTTTTATTGAACGCCGTGATTCAATATCACCTCAAGAAGGGTAACAATAACGTCTGCCGTCGCCTTGCCGAAGACCTGTATGTGGACAATCTGGTGACAGGTTCAGATTCAGTTAAAGGTGCTTTATCCTTGTACTCCTCAGCAAGGGCTTCATTTGACGACCTTTCAATGAATCTGCGTGAATGGAACTCAAATTCTCTTCAAGTTAGGACCTCAATCCCGCAACAACAGAGGAGTAAAGAAATTGAGTGTATGAAGGTACTTGGTTTGACCTGGAATTTGAAGGACGATTCCTTAAGCTTACAATTCAAAATGAAACAAGAAGTGGAAGAGCGTATTGTCACGAAAAGGGAAACTCTCAGGCTCATAGCCTCAATTTTTGACCCCTGCGGATATACTGTTCCGTTAGTGCTACCTGCGAAGCTATTTTTACAGACGCTTTGGCATCAAAAAATTGATTGGGACACACCATTCACCGAGGATATACTCATAAAATGCAAAGCCGCGATAGAGAACCTAAAATGTATAAATGAGATTAAGGTTCCCAGGTGCATCACGATGATTGATGGTCCTGACAATATTACATCTTATGAACTGCATGCCTTCACTGACGCATCAGAACAGGCATACGCGGCTGTAGTTTATCTACGCGTCAATTGTGGTTCAAAAGTCACAACCAATATCGTTATAGGCAAGGGGCGGTTAGCTGGGAAGGAACAGCAAAGTGATTTGCGAATACCGAAACTGGAGCTATTGGGAGCCTTCATAGGTAGCAAACTGATTCAAAGTATTATCACCCACACAAATTTACATATTTCAAGAGTGTTTTTATGGACAGATAGCCAAATAGTGATCAATTGGTGCTCTACCGAGAAACTTCTACCCCCGTTTGTAGCAAAAAGAGTGGAAGAGATAAGGCAAATAACTAATATACAGATCAGGTATGTGCCTACCCAACTCAACCCCGCCGATATTGCGACTAGACCAAACGTCTCGGCTGAAGGTATTAAATATTGGCTAGAAGGCCCAATTTTTTTAAAACAGGCACCGGATAAATGGCCCCTTCACCCAACTACACCCTCAGAATGTAACACCTTGACATCAATCTGTTCGGGCGGCCAGGGTCCTCCGGAAACACCAGTAGAACAAGACGACTGTCAAACGAGACTTGGGACGTCACCGACAGAAGCGAATAAATGTCAAGAAAACTCAGATGGGCCAATCGGCCAAGAGGAAAACAAATTTCGAGACAAGCTAAGACAGATTCAGATTGAATGTTTCGGAGAAGAAGCAAATGGGGTGAAAACTGATTTAGGGCGATCGTTGGGCGTGTACAAGGATAAACACGGACTACTTAGATGCGGTGGTAGATTAAGCCGCACTGATTGGTCCTATGATCAGAAACACCCGATACTTCTTCCACGGAATCACGAGGTCACATCCAAGATAATAGAAACGACGCATCAACAGAATTACCACGTAGGAGTGCCTCATACACTGTCTCTCGTGAGAAAGAAGTACTGGATACCCAAAGGCAGATCACAGGTTCAACAGGTACTTCGCCAATGTTTGCCTTGTCGAAAACATTCCGGTGGTCCCTTTAAGTTGCCCCCAATGGCCCCGCTTCCCAAGGAGAGAGTTACATACAGTCACCCGTACACGTATACGGGAATAGATTATTTCGGTCCCATTACAGTCCGCAATGACGGACTGTTAGAAAAGAGGTGGGTATGCTTATTCACCTGTTTAGCCATCAGAGCTATCCACATGGAAGTTGTTCTTGACATGACGGCAGAGGAATGTTTGTTGGCCATTCGTCGCTTTGCAGCTGTCAGGGGATTACCGAAAGTAATTGTGTCAGATAACGCTACACAATTCAAATTAACAGCAGAAGTGTTGACAAGCGACTATTGCGTTGTTAATGGAATTAAATGGAGATTTATTCCCGAACTGTCGCCATGGTTCGGAGGCTTTTATGAGCGACTCATAGGTTTAGTCAAGCATTGCTTAAAACGAACGGTTGATAAACACCTGCTGACCTCAACTCAACTGACAACAATTATTAAAGAAGTCGAAGCAGTCGTAAACACGCGGCCTCTCACGACTTTAAGCGGTGAGCTAGATCATGTTTTGACTCCAGCTGATTTTCTGTGCACTGCGGGAATCGCAATGCCCCAAGAATCACAGAAGGAATTTCTTCAATCAGCCACCATGACGAAAGTCGATTTGGTAGAGGGTTGGAAACGTGGACAAAAAATCCTTAAAGAATATGTCGAAATGTTCACAAATCAGTACTTGACCCGCTTAAGAGAGCGACGAACATTCCAGAAGCAGCCACGAGTTACCGTTGATGCAATACCACATATAGGGCAACTAGTTCAGGTCAAAGGAGGCAGTAACCGACTTCTTTGGAAGGTCGGTCGGATATCGTCTATAATCACGAGCAAAGATGGACACATCCGAGTAGCTAAAGTGGATACAGGTCCCCACGAAACGTTGACTAGGTCGATTGCTCATTTATACCCGTTGGAAATTCCAGACTCAGATAATGATTCGCAAAGTGATTCGAACTCAGATGATACACATCCTACACAGGTTACTACTATTGAACCAAACCGCAACGTGGCTCCTGCTCTGCTCAGCGATCAGCTCAGTGTCAGCCCAGACACCGACGGACGAATGGTCCTATCAGAACCAGACGAACATCTCAGAACATCAAATCCAAGACCATCGCGATTATCAGCACAAAGGGCAAGAGAGAAGGTTCGAGAGTGGACAGCTCATCTTCTTTGTTTATCGTCATAGTGTCCATTATAATGTCTAATGATTGGTTGATTAATTAAATTGATTCCAGCTCCATATTTAGTTTTCTTTCTTCTTTGGGGCGGGGAGTGTCGCGAAGTATCGCGAACCATCTTGAAAATACTGGGGTTTCATCATAGATGGCGCTAGGAGTCACGAATTAGCTCGGATTACGCATCGGGTGGAATTTACTAATAACATTAAGGTAGGGTAGACGGGCGAACGGCACCGGGAAGAGAGGTTGTGTGCGGACAAATCTATGGTGAGTGCTCAGATAATTTGTATACTTTGTTTCCCCTGTGTTGTTACGGGAATACAATTGCGTGGTGAGTATCCATGTGAGTTAGCCTAGCGGAGCGGAGAAACCTTAGCTGAATGAATTGATCATGGTAACTTTAATGTGAGGGAAGGGGTCGCTAGTAGGGGTGGAGGAGGCGACTGTTAACTGTTCAGCTCCGTGAGAGGTAGCCTATGTGATGTTATGCGAAGGTACATGGATACTCAGACAACGCTCCCTTAACATATCGTGTCGATGGTAATAGGATCAGTACTGAGACGATATCGTCGGTTCACCGGCTATCCAGGCCATCCTATGAGGTTATGGTGAACTTGACGACAACGGTTGTAGTTTTAGTAACTATTCACTTTAAAATGATTGTTCTACAAGTTGGACGCAGAAGTGTTCTATAAGAGGGAAAAAGAAGTGCTAGGATTTTATCGAAGTAGTTTTTATCTAGACTGCTCATACAATTATTGACCCAATAGAGAACCATGTAAAATGTAAAATAACAGATCAGAAACAAGAAAATCGGCCTATTATTATAGGTATTAGATGCGTGGTTTTAGAAACATGGTCCAAATCTAAGTGGTCAAATGTAAAATATCGATCAACAATTTAAGTTAAAATACCCATTTAACCAGCCAGAATAATCCACAGAGCCCTAAAAGCCGCGTAAACACAAAGTTTATAAAAAGGCCAGATTCAGAGTATTATTATTGCACCTCAAGAGCGCTCGAGACTCGAACCCACGACAATAAGCCCTAATCACACAAACATCCTTTATTAAATCCTCGAGTGTCATCCATAGCCTGCCAGTGCGCAAACCTGCCGTACCGCCAATAAAAACATTCTCAACTCCTATTGCAAGACGATACGGTCTAATTTTGTTTAAAGTGGCGATATATTAAAAGCAAAATTAAAATTGTAATCGGGCAAATACAAAATTTTTAAATTAATTTCTAAAAATCGAGCATGAATCTTATTCGCGCCGTATAAGGTAGATTTTAGTGTGAGTTTCGATTGGCGAACGGTAAATCCGATCGAGATTATTGGTAGGGTTTTCAACAATGCAATCAAAGAATCCTTGTAAAAACCCTTGATCAGATTAATTCTGAAGGTTGTTTAAGAGGAAAGGTTTTTGTAGGCTTTTACGTTTAGTCAGAAGCGAAGTTTTTTTCCTAATCGGCATATAAAATATAAAAAAATGATTGTCTTTCTGAATATGGAACCAGCATTAAAATTTTTTATTTTTATTTTGATAGTATTCCTTTTAGCTACGACGTCTTGACAAGTAAGCGAGTGCGAGAGTGACGGATGCCTCAATATACCTAATACATTATGTATGACGGGATAGAGTGAGACATCAAATAGTACTGCAGCGAATGGGTAAAACGTCAGAAGTTCCGAACACAAAAAGGAATTCAGTCAAAACTACAAGTACCAGTCAGCTGAAATTCTGAAATGTAGACAAAATCCAAGGCAGACGAAGTGCCGACAGAAGAATATCATTGCTTAAAATATACGCCAATGGTTCCAATCCAAATGACATAAATACTACTGCAGACAAATATATAACTATCTTACTTCAGATGATAAATAAATAAATAAATAAATATTAGGGGACAATCTTACACAAATCGACCTAGTCCCATAGTAAGCTCATTAAGGCTTGTGTTATAGGTACTAGACGACTATATATATAATAGATATAAATACTTAAATACATAGAAAACTTCCATGACTCAGAAACAAATGTTCATGCTCATCACACAAATATTTGCCCTTACCGGGATTCGAACCCAGGACCTTCAGCTTCGTAGGCAGCGTCACTACCCACTAGGCTAACCGGTCGTCAAAATGATACTTCGGTAAATTGACAGGAATCGATAAAATTTACCGAAATAAAGTGATATGAAAAAAATATTGAAACAAAACACAAACTAAACTAGCGCCCCAACGCGAGGTTTAGTTTAAAGTTGGCAATTAAATCAACTCGATTTTCCATTTACTATTCAATTCAAATTCAATTCAATCATTTATTTACAAAATAATATTTTACATGTCAATTTCTTAATTATTAATATAGTTGTCACCTCTTATGCTACAGTATAATTATAGGTTAAATTTTTCATCAATTTTTTTATATTCGTTAATAATCGCTAAATATGACAAACGATACTTCTTCGCCTCATAACCACCAACTTCAATGTGACAGCGTCAAAAACAGGAAGTAAGATATCAGCCAAGGTATAATGGTTAACGTAGCGTGTTGCTGTACCTAATTGATTGCACCAAGTCGGCAAGTACACCGGTATTTTATGACTTCCTTCCAATCGTGAAGTCTTTCGAATGTTGAACAGATGTTCTTCTTCATTATACTATTTTCCGCATTGGTATTTAGGTTAGAAGTTGAAATGGGTCCGTTAGGACCACTAATATCGACGAAACTAGTTTTGTAGACCAAATAGGTTATGGAATAATTCGATCGGTCTACACCATAGCATAGGTCAACTTGTGTATGAGTGTACCAGAAAGCCGAGAAGAATGTGAGACAATCGCCACTCATAACGACCACGACCGTTCTCACAAGAAGAATAAGACACCATAGCCTCTAAAGAAATAAATGAAAGAAGGTCCTGTGTAAGAATATACTTTCTACGCCCTTAAATCCACACCATAACTGTGTACTGAATATAAACATCGTTATCACCTTTTTTATCTATGTACTCGTATGTTGACGAAGCAAATGAATTTCTATTTGTATTTTGCTATCGGGCATTAACAACAACCCGAAGACTAGGATTATTTATACAAATCAATATTCCATTTTCAAATCATTCAATTGGAATTGGGTCAAGATTGACCGACTGACTGGTTCATTGGCCGACACCGAGAGTCAAACTAAGTACATAAAAACGTGTAAAATCACATTTTGTTACTCCATTTACAAGATCCCCTTCGTTTTGACAGCCGCTGCGCACGAGTGGTCTAACTCCCCCAATCGCAAGTCAATAGTAAATCGAATGTCCGCCGATTAAACTGCCATAAATCAGCGGCTCGTCCGCCCGCATGCGCCCGCGCAGCCGGCATCTTAGGGCGGTTACACACGGCGCGTTTTTGCTGCGTTTTACGAACGCGCGACACTAACCATAGATCAGCTGTCTAAATCACCTGCCGGCTATCACGGACGGCGCGCGAGCTCTCTCGATTTTTCTCGCACTATCCGTCTCTGTCTTATTAGAAGAGAACACAGAACAAGAGGTGTAGTACGAGAAAAATCGAGAGTATGTCGCGGCCGTCGCTTGATAGACGTGCTGTATCGATATTGTATCGCGTTAGTACTCTCTCACATGCAAATAGGGGTGTAAACACTAAATAAAATAATCAATATTGATGTATTTACTTGAAAAAGGATTAAGAATGTAGTCAAATGGAGAAAAAAGCAACGCAAGAGGTTAAATAATTACAAAGTTATAAGTATCTAAAGTTTGAAGAGTATGTTCTGTCCCTTTTCCGCAAAACGCACCTTCATATGAAACGATCGTCATTTACTATGACGCTCGCAGATCGTGACAAGCTATATTAAAACGGTTTTAGCTTCGTAATTCTTTGAGATAACTGAATTGAATTTTCGCCACTAGGCATATTTTTTTGCCTTCTTTCTTTTGGAGTAATGATAAATTTTGAGTCTACACCCGTATTGTTATAATAAGGTAACCCTTCCTAGAGGATTCGTTGCGTTGAAAGCAAGCTAGCTAGATGAATGGACAGCTACCTACATGTCCCTCACTCCCAGCACAGCACATCCTGGGCAGCTCTGGCCATCTTACTCAGCACAGCAGCACTTACATGCAGATGGCGCGCGAGTTGAATGCACAGACCATATATCCTAAAGACCCCGCTTAGCCTAATTTTTACTTACAAACAAAGCTGCCATACTTGCGGGGCGCGGGGAACGTCTAGTGCGCTGTGATTGGTGCATTCGGTGTCTCAAATATAGAGTGAATTCACCGTATGTGTGGCAGAGGGGGTCGCCCGACTAAGCGACGTCTAGGTTTACTGGTCTGTGGTTGAATGTAGTCGGGGCCTGTGGTGAAGAGTCTCCCCCCGCCGTCCTCTCGTGCTGTCCTTGTCAGTATCACATTCCTGAACCCGTAGCCTGGACGGCCTTATCACACGATAACTGACAGGATAGAGCGTCCGTCACTGGCTGACACCGTTCGATAGAACGAGACGACGCTCCTTTCTTGTCACTTATCGCGTGATAATTAAGGCCGACCATGATACGGGGTCCGAGCTCTGCATTGAACTCGTGCGCTATGTATACCTACAGAGCAAGTAGTGTTATTATGCCTCTTTATGATGTGCTTTTGTCCGTACTGTCTTTTCGAAGACCTCACGGTTTTACATACACGTATTCTACTCCAGGCAAAATACGGTTTTGAAAAACATTAATTTATAATAGCGTTTTTTTAGTTGATTTCATTTTAAAATGTTATTCTAAGATGCTGTATTCAAGAATCCGACAAACTTTCCACCCGGAAGAAATTATGTAGATTTAAATGAAGCATGCATTGTCTTTTTTTGTATGATTAAACTTGAATATTATAAATCAAATGTAAATGAACCAACATAAAGACAAAATTATTTATTAATATTTTTTCTGACTTTTTAGAAGCTAGTTAATTTATCATTTTTTTGATGTCTGAAATTTTGTCGGATTCTGTCGCTGGGTAACTATTTAATTGATAATATATCCGTTAGACAGAAAAGATAAGCTATTATAAATTATTTCCAAAATTGTTTTTTTTTTCATACAAGTTGTCAGTTCATTGGCTGGACTATTTGCCATTCGATAAAAAAGGATGTGCTGTGTGCCGGGCTGTTCCAAATATGAGCGAGATGGCATTCCGCTGTGCCCTACAAGAAACATGGCGGACCTTTTTTTTCCCACACAATACATACAGTCGAGTACTCCAACATCTATACAGGCAACCTTTCAAAAATATCTATGCAGTCTTTATTGTTACTGACATAAGACGCATGTCACTCAGTCAGCCGGTTTATTTCCATGACGGCCTTTTAACTGCCATAAGATCCCTTTTCCGCAAACTGTCATGTTTGCCTGTTCATTTGAACATCTGCCCCTGTTTGTCTTGCTCTCGCAAATACTCGAGGGGCCACGTTTCGGTGGCATGTCGTTTTGATTACGACAATGTCAATAGTCAATGTCAATAGCGTTGGTAATTGTTATCGATGAGTAGGTACAAGCTGTCGTTTGTTTCAACATGTTAAGGGGCTCCCGTCAAAAATCAACGAAATTTAGTAGTTTTCATTTCGGCACTCGTCCTCGGTTTATTGAAGCTAGCTTTCCAGGTGCAGATACGCCAAAAGCACAATAACGTCGATCAGCCCTTATAGTGCCGTACTGAACGAGCGAGCGAAGCGAACGAAGTTATATGTTTCAGCTTGGGGTGAAATTCTTTCTCAAGTCCGGATGTCCCGCTGACCGGCTGTGCGGCTGTTCTCCTCTAGAGGTCGCATTTCTCAATCGATTCTGGTGAAGTTTAGGTTCGATAATTATATCGTTTTTTTTTGTATTTTTTTTTTAATAAATCTGCGATTTCTACAGCTCAAAGAGCCACTAGTAATAAAGATGTGCTGCTGCTGATACCTTAAGCCGATTCCAAGTGAACGTATATTTTTTAATTGACGACTAGATTATAAATACTATTAGTAAATAATAATATAAGTAGTCTGAATAAAAGAGCACTATGAATTAGGTACTTACTTAACCTAAGAATACCTAATTTAAGGGTCATTTTGCAATGAAATAGTGCACTACCTATTTTGTCCATATTTTCACCAATGTCTCGTGTACAATAAAGCATATAAGTACATACATACTGTCTTATTGAGACACCCGTTATTTATTTCGATCACGTCTGCTGCATGTCACGGGCGATTAAATTCGTATAAATCTTATAATTGTTATGCCGCATTGTATTGTCAACAATAACGAACGTGCAATTTCGCAAATACGTAAACTTTGTACATTGAAAAGGGAGACACAAAAGGGATTATGCGAGTTTTTTCAAGCGTACGTATTTAGAACCCAGTCCCGCTATTCTGTAACTTGTTTCAAGCTCACCTCAACTCTCACCTACGAAGATATATTGACGCCGCGATTCGTAGTAACTAAGCGAAGGTAAAGGTCTGGTTTCGATAGGCGTGACAGGTGACGTGAGACGCATTAGCGAGTTCCGAATAACAGCCCAGGTGGCATAGCATGCCGTTGGTTGTGTGGACCGCTTAAGGTGGTTCGACGATCATACAAAACGTTTTTTGACATTCGCAGGCTAACGTCGTGATATTTTAATATTCTTATGTAACACACTTTCATGAATTGCTTTCAATTCAATTTGCGCGAAATTCCGCCCTTTCCTCCTAGAATAATTTGAGAATAATTGTTTTCCCAAGTGACAAACTAATTTCTCAAATTATTCTAGTTTATACAAGTTCATTCTAGCAAATGGAGAATTTCGCGCAAATGGAAAGCCAATTTATGGAAGATTGTTACATAAGTTTCTTAAAATATCACGCCGTTAGCTTAACTTAATAACCGAGCGCTTCCGTGCTCTGAAAGATACAGTAAGGCCCCATACATACGCAATGCGGTGCGGTTGCGGACAACCGCTTAGTGCGTAGAGGTTTTGCGTTTGCGGTTTCATATGTTTTGTCCAACCGCATGGCGCTTAGTGCGTAGGGCTAAGACGCTGATACAGATCATTGTCTACACTAATGGCCGGTTCCAATAATCAATCCACCGATAGTCTTCCTTACCAACAGTTACATTTTGACACATTTTCTACGGGTAATCTGTCAAAATGTAACTGCCGGCAAGGAAAACTATCGGTGGATTGATTATTGGAACCGGCTATAAGAAAACGCATAAGTACCTTACTTACTAAGCGCTCTGCCCGAGGACATTGTCGATGAACCTAAAAAGCTAGACTTAAGTATCGATCAATAAAAACTCATAGATGCCCAATATAAATCTTCTTTCACGTTTTTATAGAGCACTAGCTGATGCCCGCGGCTTCGCCCGCGTGGTTATAGGAAAATGTAACATATTGAATTTTCCCGTGGGAATTAGATGTTTTCCCGCAGGAAATAGTAGCCTATGTCACTCTCCAGCTTCTAAACTAGACTCCATACAAAAAATGACATCAATACGACGCTCCGTTGCGACGTGAAAGAAGGACAACCATACAAACACACACACACTTTCGCATTTATAATATTAGTAAGGATTCATGTGATAACCTGATTTCAAGAAATTGAGCGAGCGAGGAAGCGAACGAAGACAGGCCGGCTGTTCTGCTCTACAGGTCGCATTTCTCAATTGATTCTCGTGTAATATTGTGAACATGATCGATAATTATATAGTTTTATTTTAAACTGGCATGTGGGTCTTGGGTCTAAAGCTAACGAGCCACACATATATCGTGAGGAAACCGTTCTAATCCCAATAAGGTCTAGTTTTCCCTCTGGGTTGGAAGGTCAGATGGCAGTCGCTTTCGTAGAACTGCCTTAGCCAAATCTTGTGGGTTAGGTGTCAGAGCGGGCCCCGGGTTCCTTTCGGGGCACAACCGGGAATGACGCTAGGATGATGATGACATAAGTAAGACACTTGACCATATTTGTAAAAGAGGAATGAAACTGTAACTTGGTTTCACAGTCAAACTAATCATTTAGTTTTGTGTAACTACGAGTATGTACCAACTTTATTATTTCAATAAATCGAGTGTCGATTCGACCAAAAGAGAGTTTGCCACAAGGTACCTATTCCTCACTTATACGACGAAGGAACATCCTAGTGCATGTTACTAACTGTAATGGAATTATGAAATTAACCCGAACCACAGGGTTGAGCGGGTAGCTGGGAGCTAAAGTTATTAGCCCTCAAAGGGGCGCTTTTAGCCGCATTATCTCAGCTTGAAATGTGCAGCTCTGTGTGCAGGTGAGTTGCACCAAACTGTGTGTAAGTAATGGTAAGCGGTGTTCGTTAATATCTGAATGTTTGGAAAGTCTGACAAGTTTCTATGGAATGACGTTGCCGGCGCCGTAATCGAACAAGCGAGCAAAAGATTCTTGTGAAATTTTGTAGGCAGGTTCGTCACGAGATAGATAGTCCTATATATTGTAACTAAGAACATCCACTGTACTCTGTCTTATGCGAATAAAGATACTTACTTACTTACACTACATAGTATAAAACAAAGTCGCGACAGGATATTTAGGCTTCAAAAGCGGGCA
This sequence comes from Epinotia ramella, assembly GCA_947578815.1. Taxonomy (NCBI): domain Eukaryota; kingdom Metazoa; phylum Arthropoda; class Insecta; order Lepidoptera; family Tortricidae; genus Epinotia; species Epinotia ramella. Next base: position 1,312,231 of record OX388226.1, on the reverse strand, counting down.
GTTCGCTGCATGCGTGGGGTCCCCTGGGATCACCCTGCTCGTGAACTGTTCAAGGATACCAAAATCCTCACCCTCCCGAGCTTGTACATTCTCGACGTAGCCAAGTATGTGAGACGTAACCTTGAACAGTTCCCGACGCGCGGTGACGCGCACAACTATAACACAAGGCGACGAGACGAACTGCGTCCACCATGTACCCGTCTAGCCAAGTCTAAAAAGTGCCTCCACTCAATGGGTCCTAAAATATATAACCATATACCCCTAGAGATTAAAAATGTGACTAATAACACATGTTTTACAAATAAACTTAAAACTAAACTTATGTCTGAAGCGTACTACTCCGTAGACGAATTTTTCAACGGCGTGCACTCTTGAACTGGTTCACAATCCCAAGATATGGAATCAAACAATATGAATTTATCCTACCATCTGTGATATAATTAAAAGACCCATCTGACAAAATTGTCTTATACCTACCTAATATTATTTTTATACGAATGATGTTATGTTAATTATGTATGACTGTCCTAATAATACTGTTGACATGTAAAACTATGTTTTATAAAGGATTAAATGAAATGAAATGAAATGCTTCCCGCTGTCTGTCCCTATGTATGCTTAGATCTTTAAAACTACGCAACGGATTTTGATGCGGTTTTTTTAATAGATAGAGTGATTCAAGAGGAAGGTTTATATGTATAATATAGTACCCGTGCGAAGCCGGGGCGGGTCGCTAGTTAATTATATTAAAAAAAAGACCGGGTTGCACTCCGGGAGTGCCGGCAGAAGTGAAAACTCAATAACATTGTAACAGTTTTTCGATCAGGTCACGTGACATCTTACGGTGAAACCCTAAAAATGAATTTGACGCAAATATATAAACAATTATCAATCATTTAGGCGGACGGGCCGCGGCGGGCGCGTTGGGTGCGACGGGCCGGCTCGCCCGTCGGCGGCGGCAAACAAAATACCAATTTGTTTTTGCCATTGCCAAATATTTTTCAAAGCTTTATCTCTTTAAGAATAACGTCCAAATTCGAACTATTCGAATTTACTCAATAGCAAAACGGTGAAGGACGCTTGGACTAAATTACAAATGAATTTGCAGAATATGCTATTGCAAAAAGTGTTTAACGGCTTTATACTCTCACGAATAGCGTTCAGTTTTGAATGAAGTCGAATCGGCTAGCAGCAAAATGTAAAAGTTAGTGACCTCCTTCACTGTCGCGTATTTAACAATTTTTCCCCATCCCAAAAAGTGCTCAGCGCCGCTAAAGAAGTTTTCACTTCAAAAATGTTATGTCTTTTTTTTAAATAGACATATTCGCGAGTTTTCCAACTCACAGAGCCCCCAGTTACCGTTGATCAGTCTGCATTCGTACGTTGGTGCAGCCCGCCTTAAGGATTTCAACATTTTACAAATCGGTTAACGTTAAGTATGGAGCTGGCAGCTGCCATTTCAAACTTCACAAACACTGCGTATCTGTTTCTCTGTCACAGGCAGTTTTCAGTTGAAATAAGTTCCACTAAAACTGGCGATAATTACAACGAATGTCCTCAGGCAACGGGGACCGCTTCCAGTCAAGCAGGTCATTTGTTTGCCACCATACCGAATCATTATGCCCATACCGTATACTCCAGGCAAAATACGGTTTTGAAAAACATTAATTTATAATAGCGTTTTTTTTGTTGATTTCAATTTAAAATGTTATTCTACGAGTAAGGTGATTTATTTAAGAATCCGACAAACTTTTCATCCGGAAGTAATTATGTAGATTTAAATGACGCATGCATTGTCTTTTTTTGTACGATTTATCTTGAATATTATAGAGCAAATGTAAATGAACCAAAATAAAGACAAAAATATTTATTTATATTTTTTTTTACTTCTCAGGAGCTAGTTAATTAATCATTTTTTTCATGTCTGAAATTTTTTCGGATTTTGTGGCTGGGTAACTATTTAATTGATAATATATCCGTTACACATAAAAAATAAGCTATTATAAATTATTTCCAATATTGACATTTTTTCCATACAAGTTGTCAGTTCATTGACTGGACTAGTATCATTGTGGATATTTATTGTCTCCACTACCCAAAGGTTGTCTACAAAAGATAGCTCTTTAACGATAAAACCGCCTACCGCTGTTTAGGTTAGATTTAATTATGTTTTCTATTATGTTATGTACTAAAGAGCAATAAAGAATATTTGTATTGTATTGTATGTCTTTAAAACCTTACAATACACACATGCATACTACATACAATATACATAAAGCTTACAACACATTTTTTTTGCCTAGGTTGGCGGCTGGTTACAGATATGGTTTGGGACAAACTCTCTCTATGGCTTTAAAATTGAAACTGCTCCCCCCGCCCCGTCCACCCTGTATATTGAGTGGTCAATCGAAGACAATTAACCTCTAATACCGCGTCCATTAAAGTATTACCGGGACGAGGACACACCTATAGGTAATCTTACAATATTGGATAGCTATTCAGAATGCGTACCGACCGGTTCGTTACTGGACCAGTTTAAGAGTGAGTGGACACCCAGCACGGCTATCACACTGTGCGGCACTAGCTTTTTTGTACTGAATATGCTTGTGCCGCACAGTGCCGCACACCGGTGGAATCCCGCCTTTCTGAATCAAGTCATTCATATGTACACACTAGCTTTCTGCCCGCGACTCCGTCCGCGTGGAACTCGTTTATATCGTAGCTCCATACAAACTTTCACCCCCCACTTCAGCCCCTTGGGGGATGATTTCCGGGATAAAAACTATCCTATGTCCTTCCCCAAGACTCAAACTATCTCTATACAAAAATTTCATCCAAATCGGTTTAGTGGTTTAAGCATGAAGAGGTAACAGACAGACAGACACACTTTCGCATTTATAATATTACTAGCTTCTGCCCGCGACTCCGTCCGCGTGGAACTCGTTTATATCGCAGCTCCATACAAACTTCAACCCCCCATTTCATCCCCTTAGGGGGTGATTTCGGGGATGAAAACTATCCTATGTCCTTCCCCGGGATTCAAACTATCTCTATACCAAATTTCATCCAAATCGGTTCAGCGGTTTAAGCGTGAAGAGGTAACAGACAGACAGACAGAAACACTTTCGCATTTATAATATTAAGTATGGATTCTTGCTGCTGTCTCTCATACGCCCGGTCTTGTGTTTGTAGAAGATTTCAGCCGTGCATTTAAAAGCTTAATAAGTAAATAAGAAAGAAAGAAAGAAAGAAAACTATTATTCGTGGACTAAACAATGGGTATAAAAACAAAACAGAGTAACGTAAAAGTAGCAGGGTCCACGATAAGGCCGAGACTCAGCATGGTGCTAACCTAGAAGGCCAGCGCTGGTCTTCCGTCGGAACCTTTACATGAGTTACCTCCTGGAAGGCAACACAAAACAAATACCTACGCTAAACATATTTTAATGAATACATAGGTAAACATCCATACTTAATATTATAAATGCGAAAGTGTGTCTGTCTGTCTGTCTGTCTGTCTGTTACCTCTTCACGCTTAAACCGCTGAACCGATTGCGATGGGTATGGAGATAGTTTGAATCCCGGGGAAGGACATAGGATAGTTTTCATCCTGGAAATCACCCCCTAAGGGGATGAAATGGGGGGTTGAAGTTTGTATGGAGCTGCGATATAAACGATTTCCACGCGGACGGAGTCGCGGGCAGAAGGTAGTATTTTAATAAATAAGCATGTTTCCGAAAGAGCAGTGTTATTCATTAATTCCCACTTACAGTGGGACACATGAAGATATAATACACATGTTCACAGGACGGCCTGCGATCTATGTCGCTGCGACATAGACCGTCCGTCTCTTTCTAAGCGTGAGCGAGAGAGAACCAAGGTGTGCAAGCTAGCGGAGCGGTTAGCAAAAATACATCAATAGCATTTTTTATTCAGCATGCATATTGGTAACTAGTCTCGCTTACTTTATCTCTTTCTATTCCTCGCACACCGTTTTGATACCTCGCACAGTTCAGGAAGCTAATTCCCGGGCCGTTCAAGACTAGACATCTAAAAAAAAATGGCGGATGTCGAACCCATTTCCGCATTCTCAATATATCACACATGAGATATGTCTACTACACCCACGAGCGGCCTGAGAGTTGGCCTATGAGGTGTTGTGTTGGTTATGAGTTTTTGAGAGGTTGAGCACAGTGGAATGTTCATCTCTCTTACACCTTACAGAAAACCGCAGCTATATAGTATTATTTGTTGTTTTTAGTTTCGTGACGCATTGGTTTTCACTGTAATGTCACGTAAATGTATTTGTCAATAAATAAATAAATCAATATAATAACACCACTACTAGTTCTGTAGGTTGTGCCGTTGTATTCCTGCTGATTAAGATAGCCAGAGCTCCCGAGTATACACTGTGTTGAAAGTGAGGAGTGACGGAACTGTCGAGACAACGCATCTTCAATTAAATAAAGGGTCTGCAATGTGTTGTCCGTCCAGCTTTCATATGCTACGGTGTGTTTAACACCAGTCAGGCCGCTTATACAGCGTCTGAGATCAATTAGAACATACATTTTAAATAAGGGTAGTTTTAATTGCTGTGAAACGTTTTATCGAAAAAATATATCAAGTACCTTTTCTAATGGAGTTATTTTTTTTTTAATTTTCTCGAGCGGCAATGTATTGCTAACATTTATTTGATGTTTCAAATGTTACTGTCAGTTGTTAGCTTTGTTAGCGATGCATTGCGTGCCGATGTAATTTGTATGAAAAGAAAAACATATTTTTTAAAACTAGTGAATACCAATTTACGTTCATTACGGCTTTAAGCCCTTAAAATATATGTTCTTATAAAAGTCACACACTGTATAGGACCCCCTATACAACGTGTTAATAAAATAACGCAAAACCTGAAAACAGTTTGTTCAGAATCGAGAGTAGAATGCGAAAAAAATAAAAAAAAATTTTTTTGTCAAGATTTATTTTTTACATTTGTATGGAGCGTTGGCCGACTGGGGCGACCTGCTCCATACAAATGTAAAAAATAAATCGCGTCAAAAAAATTTTTTTTTTTTTTCGCATTCTACTCTCGATTCTGAACAAACTGTTTTCAGGTTTTGCGTTATTTTATTAACACGTTGTATAGTGTGTGACTTTTATAAGAATATAAGTCACACATAATAAAAGTCTAGGTGTCAAGTTACAAGTAGGTATACTAGCGAGAGCCAAGTATACGTCACTTTGTGAATACATAGTTGGGTCAGAGAAGGACCCGTTTAAAGCCTATTTGGACCCAATCTTTGGAAGCATTGAGACGCGTTATTTAATGCTTGAGTATCAATAAAGATTTACGGAATAGGAGCTTTCAGTATCAATAGTGGTGTTGCACGAAGGTAATGAAAGCTTTCGAAGGGGGTCGAAGTTGCACCACGTCCGTAGGAATTACCCACCGCTACCCTACACGTGACCCCTGGGCGGTGCTAAAAGTGCAACAACCTGGCAACCATACTGTCTTTCCGAAGACCTCACGGTTCTACATACACGTATTTGCCATACGATAAAAAAAAAATGAAAGCTTTTATGAATTGACTAACTGCTCGCGCGGCTCCGGCTGCGCATTTCAGGCAAACCGGCGCCTAAGGCTTGTTCACGGAAAAACCGGCCAAGTGCGAGTCGGCATCGCGCACGAAGGGTTCTCTCTATCTATAAAAATGGCTTAAATATTTATTTTAATCTGTTTTTTAGTATTTGTTGTTATAGCGGCAACAGAACTATCACGGTTCATGAGATACAGCCTGGTGATAGACGGACTGACAGACAGACGGACGGACAGCGGAGTCTTAGTTATAGGGTCCCGTTTTGTACGGAACCCTAAAAAGTTGCCATCGAAAACTAAGTCTCCACTGTGGTCTAGGTAGTTCAAAACGCAATTAGGTTTCCAACTGAGTATTCTTTTGTATGCGAAAGAATCTAAAATCCATACATGCATTTTTCCTTAAAAATTGTGAAATTCTACATAATGCCAGATAAGGTTTAAAGCTAAGGTGATTGCATAGAAATGGTTTAAAACCATTTATGACCTGCATACGTTAATGAAGAGTCTGGAAAGATATTCGCGGAACATTATATTTAGCATCGATAATTTATTTGATTAAAGTAAAAAAGAACCTGTCGTAGAGGTTCTTTTCTTCAAACGTGAATATTACAAAACCTAAGAATAAAATCCAGAAAAGTTCGAAAGTAAGCCCAAATATGGATAGCAGCTGACATAAATACATATCCATAACGCCACTCAAAACGAAAGGTGAAGAGTGCTTCTTTAAATTCAATTCTTAGAAAAAATACATTCCAGATTAAAAACCTGAATTATACCACAGTAGCAACTTTTTTCTTAGATAAGCACTACGTAGCCAGCAGTATAATCGAATAAGTGATAACAGACATTACCCCATTTATGACATCCGTCACGTTCTCACAAATAGCGAGTGCAAGGATGTGTTAACCACAACGATAAGTGATAAAATTAAACCACCACGTATTTACGAGCTTTTTACAAGCTTTTATTTAACTTTACCTGTTCGTTTGTTTGTTAGTATGGGACAAATCTTGGATTATTGAGCTGAAATGGGTATAAGTATAGTATGTCTATGGATGACAATTCAATATTAGTACCATCGAACTGATCTGATGACGGAGACAGAAGGTGGCCATGGGAATTCAGTACTTAACCGACGTAACCCCGTTGAGTTTGGGCTTGTTAGAATCGTCTCAATGAATAGTTGATGATGATGACGGTTTACAGAAAGGTACAGTGTTGGCAATAAGAGCTTGTCCCGAATAGGACATTTTTGTCATAAACTTATTGTTACAAACGTAGCAAAAGAACCGTAACGAGTTAACGACAGACAAGACTATGCCACAGAAATTCACACAGATACAAATACACATACACATGTAAACTTATAAAACTCCTCGTTTTCGTCAGGGGTTAAAAATGCCAATGTACACTAGTTCATCTAGATACAGGTTATACCCACGAGCGGCCTATATGCAACTTCAACGCAGTACGTTTCGAATAAGCTGACCCATAACATTGCCACTTATCATAAGGAATGTAGTTCATAAGCTCATGAATCCCATCATTCCTACCTACAGCAGAACCCGCTTGATAAGATTCTGAGGGGACCCAGCAAAAAAAGCGTATTATACGGGAAATCGTATTAAACGTGAAAAAAAACTGGTTTATTTCATGTAATTTGTTTATTTAAAATGGATAATTTGGTCTACATAATTGTAGTTTTGATATATTAGTGACGTGTATAAATTGCCTACCTATAGTACCTATTCAACAGAAATATTTTTTTTTTACTTAAAGCAGTTATTTATTTTAGTTTGACGCAGAGATTTGGACGTATTTGATATAACAAGATTTTCAATATAATTTAATTTATGGATCGCGTCTTCGCTATTGCCCATAGACGATACATAACGTCTTAAATCTGCCACAAACGACAACGCCTGAGGATTTGACAGAATTGGAGGTGTTTCTTCCTGTTCATTAGCGTCGTCATCATCACTCAGGGCTGCGTTTTGGGTGAAACCTACGCTTTCAATCAGGTCTTCGACTGACTTCATAAGTGGCAACATTGTCGTCTATGGATGAATACCCAGGAAAATCCAGTAATATGGTGGGTTCTTCTTGTTCTAAAACGATATTACGCTCATCATTTCGGAACCCTGCTTTTTTAAAACAATTTTGTATGGTTTCTGGCTTAATAGCTTGCCATGCCGCTGATATGTTTACTATCGCGTCATGAACATTAAGTGGTCGTGGTCGTCAAGGTGGGTGGTTTAGATGGTGTATTAAGCGGGGACGCGAGTCGTATTAACCCTGAAAAAATGTTTGAAAACATGTCTCAAGTTGCCGGGACCGGCGTAAAATGGCGTATAATGCGGGAAATCGTATTAAACGATCACGTTTAAGCGGGTTCTACTGTAGTTGGTAGTGATGCTGCCTACGAAGCTGAAGATCCTGGGATCTAATAATATAATATATATCGTTTATTGCTTACCATGGTACATTGTTTTACAAAAAGGTCATTGTAGTACATATATCATGGACCCTGACAGTGTCCTTAAAAACTCATTCTTAATTCTAACACAAAGCAAATTGGTACAAATCCGGATAGGGCAAATATTTGTGTGATGAGCATGCATATCTGTCCTGAGTCTTGGATATTTTCTATGTATTTAAGTATTTGTATCTATTATATATATATATATATATATATATCGTCATCTAGTACCCATAACACAAGCCTTATTGAGCTTACTATAGGGCTAGTTAGATTTTTGTAAGATTGTCCCCCTAATATTTATTTAGCTGTCACCAAACAATTCCAACCTCGTCCCAACGCGTCCATATAAGTGTGAGATTATCCACCAGATCCGAGCGAGGCGCGGTGTGCGAAGAAACATCCCCCATTAGATAGCATTAACACAATCACTCAACTCTTCCTATTGGTGGACATTTCCCTCACACCGCTTCGCTTCCTCGCACAACTCTAGCGGACACTCACTAGAAGTGTTCGTAGCGTAGTAATTAGGTCAATGGTTAATCCATACGCGTGGAGATGACATGTGCTTTGCATCTGGCTTTGTATTCATACGTTTTCCGCTCCAGTTGGTAGGCTGAAAAATGTGAACAGTTGCAAACGGCCCGCTTTGCCGCTGTGTGGAGAGAACTAATTTTGGAAAATGAGCTTGTTTTGTTTTTAATAAAAAGCTTTTTTTGCTTGGTGCTTATGAGAGGTCTCTTTAACCCCCGACGAAAACGGGTTTTATTACTTCAACCTGTGTATCTGTCTGTGGCGTCGTAGTTTATAAACGGTTGACCGATTAGGGTGCGTTTTTGAACCACCGACGCAACAAGAGGGGTGTTATATAAGGTTGACGTGTCTGTGTACCTGTGTGTCTGTTTGTAGCATCGTAGGTCGAATGGACCGATTTTAATGCGGCTGTTTTTGTCCGAAAGTTGACGTGATCTAGGTGGTTCTTGGCTACGTTTCAACAAAATCTGTCCAGCCGATTAAACTTTGAAAAAAAAATCGGTGGTTTCCAAGCTTTTCTAAGTTGTTCATTATTAATCGGAGGCGACCACGTACCGGAAGGCGCGGCGTGGGTAGGCCCCCGACAAGGTGGACCGATGACCTGGTAAAGGTTGCGGGAGTCCGCTGGATGCGGGTGGCGCAGGACCGGTCGCTTTTGGCACTCTTTGGGGGTGGCCTATGTCCAGCAGTGGACGTCTTTCGGCTGATATGATGATGATGATGATGAATTATTAAATCGGAACTATTGTCTGTTGAGATGTTTCTAAGATATATTTGTTATGGTTCTCTATTGTATGGGCAAAAATCATTTCCCAAAGTAAAATTATTTATAGATCACTTGCTGGTCGAAGCGGCATATAGAGGCCCACAATACCACACAATAATAATAATAAGACCAGCTGGACGTTATGTAGGGCGGAAAGTCATTTCGTTCATATTTGTAGCAGCACAACTGGGGAAATACTGAAGGCCATAATAACACCACCTGTTCTGTAGATATGCGGGGTGAAGTTCACCAGGATCACGTGACTGTACTGTGTAGTCAGCAGCGCAGGGCAATAACTTGCCTAATGATGCCCAAGTGCAGATAAAGAACTTTCCGGCCCGCATCACACCCACACCGATCGGCCAGCAATCTGTTATTGGTTTGTTGTGTAGGCCAGTTCTATGCCGATTTGGCCAAATGTGCTATTAAAGTTTAGAGGATATGTGGAAGTGCCGTGGCATTAAATACAGGCGGAAGCAAGCCATAGCTTGATTTACTTATTCAAGACCTGTCGTAAGAGGTACTTAGTAATATCTGCAAATTGGCCGAGCCAGTGAGAATCAAGTTATGGCTTATTGTTATTGCATTAAGTCCGCCAATTGTATTTCATATTTGCACTATAGCTTCTGCCCGCGACTCCGTCCGCGTGGAACTCGTTTATATCGTAGCTCCATACAAATTTTCACCCCCCATTTTAGGGAAGTGGGGGGTTAGAAAGAGACAAAAAGTAGCCTATGTCACTCTCCATCCCTTCAACTATCTCCACTTAAAAAATCACGTAAATTCGTCGCTCCGTTTTGCCGTGAAAGACGGACAAACAAACAAACAAAGACACACACTTTCGCATTTATAATATTACTAGCTGATGCCCGCGGCTTCGCCCGCGTGGTTATAGGAAAATGTAACATATTGAATTTTCCCGTGGGAATTAGATGTTTTCCCGCTGGAAATAGTAGCCTATGTCACTCTCCAGCTTCTACACTATCTCCATACAAAAAATCAGATCAATACGACGCTCCGTTGCGACGTGAAAGAAGGACCAACATTCAAACACACACACTTTCGCATTTATAATATTAGTAAGGAAGTATGGATGGATTGCGCAATAAAAATTAATTAAATAAATAAAACAAGTTGTAGATATGGACACTACGCTACTGATGTTCAGCGCTCTCGCTCTCTCTTCAACCTCCTGGCATAAACCGGTGACTGTTGTACCCAGTCTTCTAACTTTATGTTTAGAGTCACCAAATCCACTAACTTTGGAGGCAAAAGGTCATGACAAAACCTCGACACAATCACACTGAAAACACTGGATTTGCTCAGGGACTCTCTCCTGATGATGCCTCGTACAGAGGCGAAACACGTGTGTCAATATTATAAAAATTCTTATTTTTCTGACATGTATGCAAATCTTTAATGTAATTTTTTATCATGAAATAAATAATCTAATCTAATCTAATCTATGGGTGGTGGTTTGCTGTAATTATTTGCATTAACCACATGCAAATATACGCAAATAATTGCATGTCATAGTGGCTGATAGACCAGCACATTTTTTTGCGGAATAGCAAAGAAATATGGTTCTCGTGACATTTACTATTGTAGTATAGTATAGATAAGTATGTATATCTATTTTCATATATCGTCGTCTAGTACCCAGAGCACAAGCCTTATTGAGCGTACTGTGGGTAGGGATTGCAATCCGTTCCGGCGGATCCGGTAATCCGGCCGGATCCGGTTTATTTTGATAGCCACCGGATCCGGTAACATTTCAACCGGATCCGGTAGACTCAATAAGATTGCCAAAACGCAGCACTTCAATTAATCTTGCTTTACAAATCTTATTATACTCGTACCCAACCCCAATTTCATGATAGTTTCCTTGAATCTCAAATTAGAAATTAACTTTGTTTAATCGTTATGTTTATGGTGATTATATTATTTTAGTAATATATCAATCCAGACATTCCAGATGATCTCAGGAAACAATCTGTTTTAGTTAATTATAAAAATAATAATATTACATATTAAATTTTATATTGAAATATTTATTAATATTTATTTGTATATTATATACCTAAGTTTATTAACATTAAAACTGATGACACATTTGAATGCAAAGACTAAAACTAAGATAAATTCATAACAATAATTTGGAAAAGTTGAAAAACCCCCGACATTCAAAGTTAAATATCTCAAAAACGGCTGAACAGATTTTCATGAAACATGGCTAAGAACACTCGGAATAAAACTATCTATGACACAAAAAAAACCGCATTCAAATCGGTCCATCCGTTTGGGAGCTACGATACCACAGACAGATACACAGATACACATACACACATATACACAGATACACAGACACGTTAAACTTATAACACCCCTCTTTGCGTCGGGGGTTAAAAACTAAAAAATATTTAAAAAATTGGGCCCTCTCGGCATTGTCCCCAAGATGCTGGCAGCGTTTCCTCGCTGGATCGCAATGCTTAACGCGCTGGGCGAGGAAGCTGCCAGATTTTCGTTCCCCAGTGGACTCTATTAATTTTTTAGAGATGTCCTTTATAAGTTGGCGAGCACTGGGACCCCACGGGCCAAGAGTCTCGACACCGAATGGAGTAAAAGTATATTCGGTGCCGAGACCCCTATATTTATATAGAGCCGCCGCACCGGGATGATTGCTGGTCCGTGGAGGTGGGAAGGAGTCATCCCGTCCGGTCTTTTGCCATCGGCCCTGGCTATGCCGGAAGGCTCCAGGTCAGACGGCACATTGGCTGTTGCAAGAGACCGGCGGATGATGTCGTTCAGGGCGGCGTGCCTGGAGAAGCGGCCAGCGCTTTCCTGGCAAGAAAGCCCGTGCTGTCCCAGTGAGTCAACAGTACTGCCGCAGGGACATTTGTGTGGAGTACATTTGAGTAGCAATCCCGAGCCCGCCATTAAGTAACAAAGGTGTAAAAACAAGAAAAACATATTATACCTTAAAGTAAAAAACTAAACATTAAATTGGAAAATTTATTATTAATAATATTCCGGGTTTTGTTCAATCCGGCGGGATTGAAAATCATACCGGATTGTAATCCCTAACTGTGGGACTAGTGGGGATTGCTCAAAGGTTAGCTGGAAGAGATCCCTTATAGGGATAAGTTCGCCTTTGTACTTTGATCTATTGTGTGACATGTATATTCTTTTTCTCAAAAATGGCCTGCAAAGTGAACGTAACTCGCTACATATTGGAAGGTAAAGTGTATTGTTTAAGGACAGATCTAAATTAAAAAATAATAAACATTGCAGGCCGCCTGGAATGTTATATATAAATTCCTTTATTTGTCGAGTACCAAATTTTTTTTTAAGTAGAAACTGGCATATAAAAGACGGCACAGCTCGTATTCAGCCAATTTAACTCGTATTTTTCTGTTGGAAATACGACGTTTTTGTATGCGTCTCAAATAGTTTTTCTTGTGGAAAAATACACTTGAGATTATGTTTAAAAAAAAAACGGCGGGAAATCGTAAATGTTTTCACGTTGTGCAACTATATTTAAAGTTTATATAAATTTAGTATTTTTTATTCCCTCATTTTTGAGAAAAGCACTATATTAGCCTCAGCCGGAATGGCAATTGCAGGCTTCGTATTATATTTAAACGGACTCGCAAGCTCGTCCGTTTAAACAAATACTCAGCGTGCAATTGCCTCCTTTCCGGCCACGGCAATAATGTACCTGTTATTGTGTACAATAAAGTGCTTACATACATACATACATACTATTGCGATTTGTGTAAGATTATCCTCTAATCATTATTTATTTACACCACCATCGTAGTGTAAATAAACAAGAAAGTCCCGAGTGTGCTTTTATTTGTACGTTCGTTAATAAGATGCGGTACGTCATTTCGGTGTAAGTTGCGTCTGAACTTGCCGCGGCACGCGTCGCGCCCGCAGTTTTGCCGAACTTTCCGTAGCACGTCCGAACTTCCCCGGCGAATACTTCAGATTTAATCGCGCTTATCTTTAATTTGCAGTTTGAAAATGCACGAGTTTCTCGTGGGGGTTCATGCAGTCCCGTGGCAACTTATTTGGCTATTGTTTAATTGAATTCAGTTTACTTATTAATTAAATTTTAATTATTAACGTTATAGGTATGATGCCTACGAATATATATTTGTCTAGCTGTGAGTCTGGCATCGCAGTTCAAAAACACAGTTTCGCTAAGCCGATGAGACGAAAGCTACTCCGACAAGTCTAATTCTTAAATGTATATATGGTGTGCGCGGGTCATTTAATTGAAGAAAACCCAGCGAACAAGAGAGGAAGTAAAACGCTAAATATTTTTAATACGAACTGAATTCATAAAGTTCAATTTAAAGCAGGAAACCGTTTTCTTATCCTAGCAACGCCGAAGCTTTGTTTGTCATTGTTTCTCAAGTCACAACATTTTGTAAACAATAAAGCCTCTAGTCCGCTCAGTTTTCCTTTTACCGTGCGACATCTGTGTCATCCTCCCGGGTCCATTATTGCCGGTGCAATCAAAATCTCGCTCCACTTTCGTAAAAACAACGGTTCAAAGCGCCCACCGAATGCCCTATATTCAGCATTGATTGAAGACAGGGATACACAAGAGAAACTGGAGGAACCAGTGTTAATCTGACCTCCTGATTACACACTTTTTTACATAAAAAGGCTTTGGGCTTATAACTACAAAAGGGCATTTTACCTCTTTATCAATATTCCCAGATCTCAAAACTTCTTGCTCTCAAAATACCTAAATTGCAGAATGCCTATTTTTTTTCTTAAGGGGCTACCCGAGGTTTTCATCGATTTTTGACAAGTTTTGAATCGTATCTACTACTTTTGCACTACAGATAGAATCATAAATCAAACGGCTATCGGTTCTTCAATCTTTTATCTCCATTTTGACAGACCGGATTTTGAAACAAATTAATACTTAATTTTGTATGATTTTTTTAAACATTGTCTAAAAAAACACTTATTTCGCATCTCTATTGACGTGAAAGATCTAACATATACGAAATCTACAAATTTGGGTTCGTCTATGACGTCTCTAAAAACTGGCAGAGGGCAATTTAAACCAATTAACACAAAAGTTATGGCCAGAAAACCAGTTTTTTGGCCTAAAATTGTTCAACTTTGATGCCAAATATCTCGAAAACAATGAAGTTTGAAGTAAATATGGGATACTATATTGCTTAAAGCCGTTGTTGTTAATATAATAAGCTACAAAAAACATTAGAAAACTAAGGGATTCAGATCGAAGGTCATTGGCGTATGGGAGCCTCTTAAATAGCATTGTCAATTTTTACATAAGATGAATGTTCCTTTTTAACGCCGTAGTAACCTAGGTACTTACAGTCCATTTCATATGTAGGGTAGAGCGGGGCACGTTGAACAGGAACTATACTAAAGTCATAATATCAATATCAAATCATTCTCTCAAATAACCGCTCGTGAACAAAAATTAGGCATTTTGCCATTTAGGTGTTTTCAGTTTGAGTTATTTTAATATTTTGTGATTTCTATCAATCGGTATTTGCAGGAATTGTGCATTTAAATTTTTAGGTATTTAGAGAATATGACGTTTTAGGTCAAGGTCAAAAAGTCAATGAATTTCGTTCATTTTAAGAATGAGACAATTTGAAATTTTAGGTATAATGAGCTCATGGTAATTTGAAAACTAGGGGTATTAGTGAATACGGTATTATGAAATTTAGTGGTTTAAGCCCAAAGCATAAAAAGGACATCAGACGTGGTTCTTCTGAGACGATTGTAGAATTGTGAATGTCCCTGGCCTATGCCGAACGGCCTGTAATACTAGAATGGGATTGGTGATTAAGCCGTTCTGTCACCTGGGTGTTGAGGTTTTTCAATCTCAATCAGCTTTGTAAAGTCTGATTGCAGTCTCGAGCGCTTTGACCAGAAGGCTTTGATTGGGATCTTGGTTTTGTTGATTGCAACGCTTTGTGAGGCTGTTGATAGTGCAAGTTTTTACTAGTCTGGTCTTTATTGACGTTTTATGACTGATATAGGTCTTTCTTTGGAAGACTTTATTTAATTTTTAGTAGGCTTTGGCCACGTACCGGAAGGCACGGCGTGGGTAGGCTTCCCACAAGGTGGATTGATGACCTGGTAAAGGTTGCGGGAGTCCACTGGGTGGCGCAGGACCGGTCAATTTGGCACTCTTTGGGGGAGGCCTATGTCCAGCAGTGGACATCTTTCGGCTGATATGATGATGATGATGATGAGGTTTAGGTCTAATCTTGTAAGTTAACGAATTTAGATGCCATCAGCGAACGAAAAAACCATAGGAGTCTAAGTAGCGCCGCCAAATGGCCCACAGAATGGGTGCCATTGCCATTATGCGGGGTTGAGGGAGGGGTGTCAAAACGATGCCAGGCAGCCGTTTAGTTCGAACAGGCGCATAGCTGGTTTGAGGCACGTGTTTGGTTAGAAATTTGTAAGGAGCTCGCATTCAATTTATTTTTTTGGTCGCTGGTTGCAATTGAAGGTTACTTACTTAAAGACAGTTACTTAATTCGGTTAACACTAGGTAAACGACCCAGTGCTTGACACTGGCCTAATACATGACAATTTTAATCTTAATTCTTAAAAATAGCCTTAATTTGTATTTTATTGGGACATTTACCTTAAAAGTAACTGTAGTGTTTTGTGATACTGGTAAACTTGTATTTGATGGTGCCATTTGAACCAGTTTTAAGAGAGGATCAAATGTATGTGCGACCAATACAACCAAGTACCTAAATAAAATATTCTAATTAGAATAGAATAATTTAATTATTCGATAAGAACGTCTTGCTCCATTTCGGGGCCCAATAAATTATAATAAACTGCAATATTTTCAACACCATTCATTAACTTAATTCCCTGGCTTATGTGAAAGGCGGTTAAAGTTAGAACTGCGAGCAAGCATTTAACATTTTAAACTCTCAGCCCTTCAAACTTTTGTTTATGATATTACCGACCTTATTGCGACGAGTTAAAGCTTACAATGCCAAGTCTGAATCCTTCGTGGCTTGAGTGAGACGTGAGCTTGCAAGTATTAAGTGGTTTAACCCTTCCCTGGAGAGTTTTGATATATTTGATGATCCTTATATCCATCCAGAGAGTTAAATAAATAAATATTAGGGGACAATCTTACACAAATCGACCTAGTCCCATATTATGCTCAGCAGTAGATATAAATACTTAAATACATAGAAAACTTCCATGACTCAAATAAAATAAAACAAATATTCAAGCACATCAGTATCACACAAATATTTGCCCTTACCGGGATAAAAAGCCAAAACCACAAGCGCATTCTTGCATTGCATCCAGCACGATTACTTTACGCAAAAAAATTAACTCCGTTTTGTAGACAGATTTCACCGAGTTCAATTACCGGCCGCGTATGAGGGTTTTTTGAAAATATTTGAATGTTGTTGTTTTCTTTTTCTAAAATCGGTGTCGTGACACCTAACCCAAACCCTAAACCTAAGCTACCTAAACGTATCCTAAACTAACCTAAGAGTAAATTTCCTTATCTCTTGTAGTTTTAGATTTCTGCCCAACTAGAATAATACACCCTGTATAAGTATGTAACTACCTATCAACACAGATCTAGAACTCTAGACTGACGGCATAATAATCACCCGACACGCAGAGGTTCCGCAACCTCAGTGCTCCAAACTTTGATTGATCGACTTCGCTCGTTAGCTCCCATATGCGGCTCAGGATTGAGCAAATGAGCAAGTGTATTCTAATACTGCTTTCTCCGGTGACTTTACCTGCGTTGCGGACATTTTGACTCTTGTAATTTTAATTGATAATAGAAATTACATTTTGTAATTGTAATTTTTAATTTGTATTTCAATTAGTTTTTGCCCCGAACTGCTAAATACCCTGTAAATTTATATACATATTTAGACGATGATGGTTACCCTAAATTGGTAGTGTGATCTCGCTTCTTGTCAAAGCATCACTGTTGGTGTGTGTGTGTGTGTCTGTTTTATAAGCGTACAATGGGATACTTCGTAACCTACGGTCCCACCGAAACACCACAACTCTTTACAACCCAAATTCCCATACAAATTACTAAAGAATTACGGCACAATTTGTCATAATTACCTTTTACAGCAATTTTAATTAACCTCTGCCAACCCTAGCCTTTCCGGTTCGCGCATCGATCAATTTGTCACCTTACACAAATCGAATTAAAGTCTAAATTCCATTGAAGCATGATCCTAGTATAACCATTACCGCTACAGACCAAAACCAATATTATCACATTTATTTAAGGTTGAAATTCGGCTGGCGCCTGGCTTTAAAGTGTATAGGTAGGTAGGGTTGTCTCCAATTTCCCGATGCAATAAAGTGGGTACCCAAGATGGCCGCCATATTGGGATCCTTTTCGGAAATTTAACGGTAATACTAGGGTTGAGAGGAATTTCGATCATAGGCTAGACGGCTAGGGGACAGGTCAAGCAGGGGTCAATGTGTGCGTGTGAATCATTTCAAATCTATTCCCTTCCCAAACTGATGCTCATATTCGTAAACGTCTGTGAAACTTATTTTTGGTTAAAATGGTTTTAAAATTAGTTTGGTTTTAGGGTGAATTACAAAAATATTTTATATAGTTAAGGGCCTTAATCTAATCGATGCTTTAAGATTTCTACATGTACTCGTATCATCCAGAATGGAGAAAAGTTAAAGCATAGATTAGATTAAGGCCCTTAAATTCGTAAACTATTTTTGCAATTCACCCTTTATCTTTCACTTTGACATTTTAATTCTTAAGAAAGACTGATCTCTCAAATTAATAAAGGGTCGGCGATGCGCTTGTGAATAATGGCAACCGTCCATAAGCTAGGGTGTCGGCTTGCTATCATGCAGGCCGTATGCTTGTTTGCCACCGCCGTGGTAATATAAAAAAGGCGTGCCGTAAAAAACAGGGAACTAAATGTACGCTCTTCATTTTAATTCTTCACAGACTTCACAGTACCTACCTAAAGCTAAATAAGTTGGAAGTTAAATGATGTGTTGTACTATTTTATCAGATGACAATGGTCACCGCCGTCGACCAACACTCGGACGTACACGCAGTACGGGCAAATGCATGTGACAGGCGACACTCGATGCTACGAACATTTTGTCATCCAGGCTTCACCCAATTAAACCCATAGGATTAGGAACTACGCGACCTCACTTAAACCTCACATTTGCACAGTCCAACTCTTTTATACTCCTTATTACCATGACTTAAGGTTTAATCTCGCTTGCCACGCAGATTGGGTATTTGCCCTGTAACCTCGGAAATGATCCCGGCGGGCTTGTCCGGCAATTTCCGCGAGCCAACGCACGGGGCTTCCGGTCTGGCGAATTTTCTTGCCTATTGCGTGTATTTCCCGTTTCGTTGGCGTAGGTGATTATAGTTTGGGGTCAAATATGGAGGAGAAAATGAACAGTGCTACTATATTTTCTACAAGTTTTTTTTTTTAACACGACTCGACTTTCGCTAACATACCGCTTGTATTACACCATACGCCTGCTGTAATACAAGAGAAAGTCTCTTTCTTATATACTGAACAACTTAGAAAAGTTGAAAAACCCCCAACAATTTCATTTCAAAATTCATTAACGGCTAAACCGATATTGTTGAAAATCTTAGTTCTAGGTAGCTAAGAACCATCACGAGTGCGTCAGCTTTCGGACTAAAGAAACCGCATTAAAGTCGGTTCATTCGTTTAGTAGCTACGGTGCCACATACAGACACACCCAAGTTGAAAAGGGCTTCCGCTTCTATTACAAGTTACAAGCCTTAGTGAAATGGGCCTCTAATGCCAAGTGGAGACTGTAGAATCTATGAAAACGTGCAACTTCAGTAGAGACGCATGCGCGTTGCCAACCCTTTACTGATCTAAGGATTATTCGGAGTGTCGACAACAAGGATTCTCTCTTTCAACCTAGCGCCTCCTCGACACGTGACAAGGAAAACAAATTCCATTTCTTTTACGTGGACTGCATAAAGAGTAGCACCGGACAAAAGCTCACGAAACACAATTTTTTAAACGCCTACGATGTAGTAAACAACTAAACATTTATAACCAACTAGCTGCCCGGCCCAGCTTCACACGTTTCGTGCGTAGGAATGAAGCATTTTCCCGCGGTAAAAAGTAACCTATGTTCATCAGGGATAATGTCGGCTTCTAATGGTAAATTTTTTTTTTCAATCGGTCCAGTAGGTTCGGAGCCTATTCAATACAAACAAACAATCAAATCTTTCCTCTTTATAATATTGGTGTGGATAGTGTAGACAAACTGCCCCGCAGTTTGGCGAAATAATGTATTTACGGTACATAGATAGATAGATAGACGTTTTATATTTCCGTGTTAAAATAAATAAATAAAAATAAAAAAGCCGAGAACCGTTCAGAATTCAAGGGTTCTAAGCCATCATTCTTCGCCAGTGGCACAATGACCAAGCCCAAAAAAGGCGCTCAATAGGAAAGGTTGACATTTGTCAGAGCACTGGTGACGCGTCGTGGCGAGCGGATGACAGGTCGTCAATGTCGTTATTGTCATTCGGGCGTTGACGTGTAGGTACAGAGAGGTACAAAAGTACTGGGTTAAGGCTTTGGAATAATAACCGTTCAATATGTCCATCCCGAAAGTCCATTTTCATAGATACTATCTATCTAAACGTTTATTTAATTGCTACAATCACACAGAAACGAAATCGTACAAAAACAAAATTACACCAAATAATCGATACGCAATATGGAACGGAACAGACATACTAGTAACATAACAAAATATAGAAAAAGGTAAACAAACACTTGACAGGTGCGTTGCAGCCAACCAAAAGGGTGCATGGCTCAATTATACGCTTCGCTCCTTCGACTGAAGCATTGATATTCTGCACAATTTTATACACACGTGTTTTTATTTTAATACGATAAGTAATTCCGGCGTTTACCCTCTATTTACATACGTAAAAAGCTACAATTGTACAGAATTTTCCTTTTCATTTTATTTTTATGTATTAGTAGAATAAGTGCACCGCAGTAATGAACCATATGCCCAGAAAAGTACCAGCCATCCAGGAAACCGAGGAAGAGACTTAACGAAGTTAGCCATAACAGTTTTTGTTGTTACACGTTTTTGATGAGGTAGGGCAAAGCGAAATGTCATCCCGCTCGAACTTGGAGCAGCCCAACTGGGGAAATACCTCCGCCTTGCAGAAGACCACAGCCATAATAACACTACTACTTGCTCTGTAGTAGTGTTGTGTTCCTGGAGGTGAGCAAGGTCGCCAGAGCTCCCGAGGATGCGTTGTGTTGAGAGCGAGGGAATTTGTTCCTTCAGCTGTCAACGCGGCGAATCCTCAAACATATCAAGTGTCGGCAACGCCCATGCCCATGGAGTTGCATGCGTCTATAGGCTGCGGTGTCCGCTTACCATCAGGCAAGCCGTACGCTTGTTTGCCACCGTCGTAGTATTAAAAAAAAAGCCATAACAACGGAATTGACGCAGAACCGTAATGAATGGAGGAAGAGTATCAAGAGCGCTGATCCCAAATAGTCATAAAGCAAGGAATAAGGATTGAGTAGAGTAAGTGTAGAAGTATAGATTTAACTTTGATTTTGAGTAGACACCACAAATTTTGCTGCATATATCAGTTTTCGTCTGCACTACGGCTGGTCCTCGACAGTCCATCAACGACCACCCACTTCACAATAGTGGTCATGTAGTGATATTTCCAGCTGCCATCAAAATAAGTCGAACTGCGCCCCTAGCCTATTACGCGTCCGATTCACTTGAGAACTTTCAAAACTTGTGTTCCCGCCAGTACTCGCTCAACTGTCGAAATAGAGCTTTCGAGAGCTATTGAACTCCGAGAGCTTAAAGCTCAAGCTGCGAAGTTTAGTGCTGTTTGCTGTATGACGAACTGAAGTCGAACTTTTACGGAATACTTTATAACTAGTTAGCCTCCAACTTTCTAGATGTTGACGAAGATTTGAGTTTCGCGTAATGTCTTCAAACTAGGTAGTTGACAATTTAATTGTCAGCTAAATGCCAAAGCGCTGTACAGTCGACGTCAAAAATATGTTTTCACTTTGGCAACTTATTCCATTGCAAATTATTCCATTGCAAGGGTGAGTATCCAGTAATAGCATTGTTGGCTCGTGCGTCGCTCTTTATTGGTGCAGTTTTTGCTCGCTCACCGCCTCCTCGCAACTCGCACAATTCCGAAGTGTTGCAATCAATGGACCTAAATCGTTCATTTTAAGATTAGTTTTACTCTAATTAGACTCTGTTTCCGAGTCGAGCTCCCAAGCGACCTAAGGCTTGAAAAAGACACTGAAATAAAAGTAAAAACCCCGACGGTTGTTACCGAAGTTGGCGAAGCGTCCTGCAATTAGGCTGTCTAGACTGGACGCATCTACACGACTCAGATCGCTTTCCGTACAATTTCCCTGAAAGAATGTTAGAGTTTGAGGAAGAATGCAGTCGGAGACGGCAGAGTTTCATGCCGGACGCAAATAATATTTATTTTTATAATGGCGTCTAGGCCTATTATACTAGTGGAAGATAACTGTTACTCGCGTCCCCAGGAGCTACCTACCACAACCCCGCACGTGTCCCCTGGGTGGAGCTAAAGAGTGACAAACTTTATAGGCGAAATAAAGTATGCCATGCCATACGATTAAATAAATAATTATACTATGTACGCAGTTGAATGCCAAGAGCGATTCTGCAACGCCCCCCTTTACACGCGGCGGAGACCATCACGTGTGCTGGTTTCTGGCCGATGGGTGTCGTATTTCAGCGGTTCCGGGGCAACCTATCGAACTCTACACCGGACTTGACGACGCAACGGAGCCACTGTTTCGTCGCCTAAATAATAATGAGTGTTTTAATATTATATTGTATGTGCATATGTTAGTCTGTATGGTATTTGTAACTATGGGCCTTAGTTGCCTGAAATAAACGTTTTATTATTTATTATTATTTACAGGGCGGAGCTGGGTCTCGTTGGTAGTTTTAGACGGTAGTCCAGCATATCATGCCCGTTCTGCCTTCCCGGACAAAGCGGGGTGCGTAAACGCGTTTCCACAACGTTAAAAAAAGGTGTCTATTATAATAACTAAGCTGGAAGAACGACAGCGTGAACTTTCTGTACAAACGTTTATTTCTGAATACATAATAGTACATTACGTACCTAGGGCGGTGAGTGAATGCGCCAGATCGCAGGTGTGTGGTGCCATAAATATGCGATCTGAGGCTTTACGAACTACAAGTACACAATTTTACGTTTTCTCCTGGATGTGAAGTGAGATTTGCCGCTGCGCCCGTGGGCGGTAAATCTCACTTACCGCCCAGTGACGTAAAAATTATGCTGTCGGTTTTTAAATAGGCAGTTACCTATAAAATCATCGAAGACCCGCAAAGTTAAAAAAACATATAAAATATTCATGTACACACAGCAACACACCTAACTAACCATACCGTGAAAACCTAGAACCTTATTACAATGCACTTAAGGTCAGATTAGATTTCCGATGGTCACTTAGCTGTGTTGTCGACTGTACCTATTTGGCTTAATTAGGCATTTTAAAATTACCATACAAAACAAGTAATGATTACATAGATTAGATTCATTTATTTCACAACATACAAGTAAATTTTTAGGAATGCTAAAATGATAAGGCAATCCTCAGAATGTCTAATCCTATTTCAAGAATTCTTCACCAGAATATAGTTTTTTTTTGTTAGGGGACAATCTTACACAAATCGACCTAGTCCCTTAGTAAGCTCATTAAGGCTTGTGTTATGGGTACTAGACGACGATATATTTAATAGATAGAAATACTTAATACATAGAAAACATCCATGACTCAGAAACAAATATTCATGCTCATCACACAAATATTTGCCCTTACCGGGATTCGAACCCAGGACCTTCAGCTTCGTAGGCAGCGTCACTACCCACTAGGCTAACCGGTCGTCAAAAAAGTTAGAAGGTCCTTCAGGACGGACATGCATATTTCATACCGCGGCACTGCTTGTATTCTCTGATAAACGCGGGCGAAGCTGCGCGGGCTGCCTAAACCCAACAAACAACCCAATTTATTTACATTCAATATTCCTCTATAAATTATTCTAAAATATAACCTGTCAACATCAGCCGCGCCTAAACGCCTAATAACCCCCCCCTCATTAAATTTTCAAATGAGACACACCACCCATTCCCGACGTTACCACCATTGAGATATGGCTTCAAATCGCTTGCGGCAAATCCATAATGCAAGTCTATCAATATCGCGTTAAAAATAAACGCCAGTTCAAGATTGATCGTTATGATCCTACTAATAAGGTGTGTTTTAGGTTGAGGTAGGAGGTAATTTAAGGGTGGTGATTGATTTCAGGCGAAGTTTTCTTAGGGTTGTTTACAAATGGAACCACTTGGGAGGAAATGTGCTGAACATTTTTTAAGGTGGCTTTTAATGGGCTCTTCAGGGTCTTATAAGGTTTGATGTTGTTGGTTTGGTTGTGGTTCTGCCTGCTAGGGATGTAATTTTTTTCTATCGTTATACCCATATTGTGGGGTATCGTTGGATAGCTTGTTCAAATGTTCTTGAAAAGGGCAACTTTCGTACAAATTCGGCCGACGCAACCGCACCATTTACTTGGCGCTGGCGTGTCAATGTAACAAAGACAGGCAACTACACAGAAACCTACACTGCGCGTGGCCCGACAAGCACTTGGCCGATTTTTCACAAGTTTTTATTTGACTTGCAATGTAGCTAGGTGGAATCTTCCAACTTAATTTTGAAGCAGATATCTTTAACCTATTGAGCTGAAGTTTTGGGTTTATATGTATAATTTGGATGACAATTCAATATTATGGGACCATCGAGCTGATCTGATGATGGAGACAGAAGGTGAAGTAGGCTATGGGAATTCAGGACTAAACCGAAGTCACCCCGTTAAGTTTGGGCTCGTTAGAATTGTCTCAATGAGTAGTTGATGATGGTATACAGAAAAGTACAGTCGGCAATAAAAGCTTTTACCAAAAATGAAATTTTTGACAGAAACTTTTACTGATGACTAACATCGGTTTTATTATACAGAGGACCTTCTGTACATTAAGTTAATACTATTATATATCACTACATAGTATAAAACAAAGTCGCTTCCCGCTGTCTGTCCCTATGTATGCTTAGATCTTTAAAACTACGCAACGGATTTTGATGCGGTTTTTAATAGATAGAGTGATTCAAGAGAAAGGTCGCTAGTATATATATATAGATATATTGAGATAGTGCTAGGTTGATTTGTCAAAAAAAACCTATATTTTGATACTTCAACTACATTGTTCATTATTGCTTTATAACTAATCTTGTATCTCTAAGTAGATACTAGTCTGTAATAATCGTTAGTTTTTACGAAAACTCATCATCATCAGGGCATTTTTAAAAATTCGTGTCCCCAATTAGCGTGTTGTTAAAAAAAAAATTACTTAGTATCAGTTTTGTGACGACAATTAAGAATACAGTTTGTATAAAAAATAACTTTTTCTTTTCAATTTATATATGCTATGCATATACAGTTATTTAAATGTGAAACAACGTCACAAAACTGACACTGAGTTAATTTTTATTCACTCTAATTGGGTACACTAATTTTTAAAAATGCGCTTCATATCAGCCAAAAGACGTCCACTGCTGGACATAGGCCTCCCCCAAAGAGTGCCAAAGTGACCGGTCCTGCGCCACCCGCATCCAGCGGACTCCCGTGACCTTTACCAGGTCATCAGTCCACCTTGTGGGGGGGCCTGCCCACGCTGCGCCTTCCGGTACGTGGTCGCCACTCGAGAACCTTTCCGCCCCAACGGCCATCGGTTCAAAGAGCAATGTGCCCCGCCCACTGCCACTTAAGTTTAGCGATTCGGAGGGCTATATCGGTTACCTCGGTTCTGCTGCGGATAGCCTCATTTTCTGATAGCGCAGTGTGTGCAAATACTGCAGAGCGTGCTCGGCGCGATGCAGGCATGAGCGAACCCCGCTCCCATCATCCTTATGGGGCTGGCCGACCTGTACAAACAGGAGGGCTAGCTCCCTAAGGAACCACTCACCACCGGACCAGACCAAGGACGTTCCTGCAGTGCCGTCGGCTCGTAGGTCGCTCGCCGGGCCTCTCCTTGCGGAGTCTCAGGGCTTGACCTCGCCGACGGACATAGCAGATGATCCCACCCCATCGGACCAGAGGGCGTTACGCCCAACCCAGCCACCCGTCCGTTGTAGCGGACGGCGCCCGATCCCGCCACATGCGACATATGCCGCGAAAGGCTTCTCCGAGCGCCCTCCAGGACTCGTGAGACGACCATCATGCAAGCCTCATTTCTGATGCGATCACGCAGAGAAACTCCCAGCATAACCCTCCCATTGCCCTTTGGGTGACTGAGCTTTCTTATGAAGCCTAGTAAGCGACCACGTTTCAGTTATCAGTTAGTTTTCGGTTATTACTGTTATTAGTCAGTAGGTAGTGGAAAACTGTTTGGCATATGTGTTTTTTTTTATTAGCTACGTAAATAAATAAATAAACTACTGTCTGGCTCGACTCGCGCTTGGCAGGTTGGAGATTAATCGCGTTGACGTTGCTCCGTAATTAATGGACGATGGCGCGCGGGTTTTTACAAACTTCCCCAATTGGGAAATGAGAAAAAAAAAACGCATTTGTCACAATCACAATTCAAAGAGGTGTTTGAGTGAAGTAACTTATACGTCAAGAAAATTTATAAAATCAGGGGAAATAATTCGTGTAGTTTTTTTAAATTGGTACAGTTATACCTGATCAGTTATAGGTGACTGAGCTTGCTTATCCTAAAAAAAAAAAAAACATGATGAATAACTACGAAAAAACGTTTTCTTAAATCGACTTTTTTTTTTACTTAAACATCCTGTAGCTCCTAAAGTATCGATCGTAGAGTAAAAATAAATATGACCAATTTTGTAGGAAATTTTATGGAGAAACTTTTATCCGAAGTAATTATAATAGAGATGATGAATACTATTTTTTATCTCTTTGTTTACTTTAACACCCTGTAGCTCCCATAGTATTGATCGTAGAGTAAAAGTAATTATGACCAATTTTGTAAGAAATTTGATGTACCTACAAACTTTTGTCTGAAGTAATTATAACGCTATTCGTACAGATATTCGAGATATGTACGAAAATCTGAAAAAAGGTACCTTCAACCAAAATATGCGTGTTTACAGTACAACTTAGGTACTCATAAATATAATATACCATAGCTCTAATTTCCTTTACATTTGACTGTACAGGGCCGCCAAAAGCTATTGACCAGAACAAAAAATGGAAAAAATACCTATGATGATAAAGAATGTAATGTATGTCTGACTGCCTCTTGTCTACCTCTATTACCTACATTTTATTGTATTGTTTGAAAAAAATAAAATGAAAATTATTTATTCGTAACAAACAAATATAAATATCACATACACACAATATTATAGGTGTCTGGAAGAGATCGCTTTAAGAGGGGGCGTATCGCCAGGGAAAAATCAGAAATCACCCGCGCGCCCCGTACCTGCCGCGCTGATGCGTCTATTGCTGCCCCGCTCCTTCTCGCATAGTATATGCCCCGACAGTCAGATGAAACATGATGAATACCTATAGATAGTTATAATAAGTGGAAAGAAAGACAAAATCTGTAATTGTACCTATATTTGAAGATATAATTTTCGCTAGTAGCTAAGTCAGTTTCGAGAGCTATAACTGAAATATGACCTTCCGTTTTTTTACTAAATCACGTAAGGGTTGTAATTTAGCATAATAATGTCTCGTAAAAGGCTAAAGCAAAAAAACAGCTATAATCGAATTTAAACTTTTGTGAGACATATCTAAAATACTACTAATAAATCCACGGTTAAAAATTAACGTAAATGTCACGGCAGGCGACATGTTTCGAACTCTTCGGGAGTTCTTCTTCAAAACAAACATCGAAAACACTAATCCTGAAGAAGAACTCCCGAAGAGTTCGAAACATGTCGCCTGTCGCGTCATTTAATACGTGAATTTATTAGTAGCATTAAAAAAAAACTGTAATTTATTATGAAAACTTCGATCATGTTTATGAAAGCCAGATTTTCAGGCCACTGTGTGGCGGCCAAATTTTTCAATTCTGACCCCGTGTCATGGTCGGCCTTATCACGCGATAAGTGACAGGATAGAGCGTCCGTCACTGGCTGACACCGTTTGATAGAACGAGACGATGTCCCTATCTTGTCACTTATCGAGTGATAAGGCCGACCATGATACGGGGTCTGATCTCGGATTCGTACTTGGAGACAATGGAGACGCTTTGGCCCTTTAGTTATCAATTTTGAACATACTCGTATTAAAGAAAAACTGCAAAATTGTTTTCACTTTTTTTAATATAAAAATGTCCAACTTCGCAGGCAATAATTCGGGTGCAGACTCGAAAATTATTATTACTCCAAAAGAAAGAAGGCAAAAAAATATGCATAGTGATGAAAATCCCATTCAGATATCTCAAAGAATTACGAAGCTACAACCGTTTTAATATTGCTTGTTAGAGAGAGAAAACGCAAACGGTGTGTGACGTCACATTACAGGATGCTGCCGGCAGGCCGCGTCGACGGCGTCGCCGACCACGATGCGCGCGGCACGTTGCCGTCTTCTGTGACGTCACATTCTTCCAGCGTCATCGTTTCATATGAAGTTGCGTTTTGCGAAAAAGGGACAGAACACATCCCTTCTTAAAACTTTGGACACTTATAACTTCGTGATTATTTAACCTTTTGCGTTGATTTTTTCTCCATTTGACAAATTTTTTTATCCTTCTTCGAGAAAATATCACATTAGTTTATTTAGTGTCTACGCCCCTATTGTTGGAATCTAAAAGGGTCACCCGTGATGACTTAAAAAAAAAATGACAATAATTACACGGTTCACCCACGTATTAAACGTCACTACGGGCGACATGTTTCGAACTCTTCGGGAGTTCTTATTCAGGATTGAGTGTTTTCGCGGCGGTGTCGCTTGAATCACGACAAGATTCAAGCGACACCGCCGCGAAAACACTCACTTTATAGAGTACAAATTACTTTAATTACCCAAGGAATACCAATACCTACATTTTGTTGCTTAAAAAACCACCGGAGCTATAACTGAAATATGGCCTTCCGTTTTTTTACTAAATCACGTAAGGGTTGTGAGCTAGCATAATAATGGCTAGTAAAAGCCTAAAGCAAAAAAAAGCTATAATCGAATTTAAACTTTTGTGAGACATGTCTAAAATACTACTAATAAATCCACGGTTAAATTCACGCATTAAATGTCACAACAGGCGACATGTTTCGAACTTTTCGGGAGTTCTTCTTCAAAACAAACATCGAAAACACTCACCCTGAAGAAGAACTCCCGAAGTGTTCAAAACATGTCGCCTGTCGTGTCGTTTAATACGTGAATTTAACCGTGAATTTATTAGTAGCATTAAAAAAGAACTATAATATATTATGAAAACTTCGATCATGTCTATGAAAGTCAGATTTTCAGGCCACTACTGTGTGGCGGCCAAATTTTTCAATTCTAATCTCGGATTCGTACTTGGAGACAATGGAGACGCTTTGGCCCTTTAGTTATCAATTTTGAACATATTAAAGAAAAAGTGCATAATTATGTTCACTTTTTTTAATATCAAAATGTCCAAGTTCGCAGGCAATAATTGTTGGTATCTGCACTCTCGATAACCCTAAAAGCGACGCCCGTGATGACTTTAAAGAAAAACAATGTCAATAATGTCACTACGGGCGACATGTTCCGAACTCTTCGGAAGTTCTTCTTCAGGATGAGTGTTTTCGCGGCGGTGTCGCTTGAATCACGACAAGATTCAAGCGACACCGCCGCGAAAACACTCATCCTTAAGAAGAATTCCCGAAGAGTTCGAAACATGTCGCCCGTAGTGACATTTAATACGTGAGTTGAACCGTGTAATTATTAGTACTGTTTCAACACGTCTCACGAAAGTTTAAATTCGAAAAACAATGTCCGCCATCTTGGAATTCAAAATGGACATCATTTCTAGAATCTTCACCCTCGAGAAGCCTGCCAATGTATGTTGTTCTTTAAAAAAACGCGCATATGAATTTACAACGAATGTTTCAAAATTTTTAAATAATGCGACCACTTTTTTAAATATTTCTGACTATGAATTCGTATTTAGACCTCTAAGACATCGATTTTGAACATAACCGGATTTATTCTCAACTAGCGATCCGCTCCGGCTTTGCACGGATACTATATTATACATATAAACCTTCTTCTTGAATCACTCTATCTATTAAAAAAAACCGCATCAAAATCCGTTGCGTAGTTTTAAAGATCTAAGCATACATAGGGACAGACAGCGGGAAGCGACTTTGTTTTATACTATGTAGTGATAGTGATAGTGATAATCTTTCATAAAGTAAATACACGATTTACAGAAAAATGTTCGTCTAGTTTTGCATGTACTGCACAAATTATTCTAAGAAGGTCACCCGCCGATCGCTGCGTAATCTTATAGTTGTATTTTGAACTTTAAGATCTATATGTTAAGGTCGACTTTTAAATATATTATTTCAAAATGTAGCAAAATATCTACTGGAATGTAATGATACGTTCATTCACTGGACGAATATACTGGGTCACAATATTATTGAAATAATTATGTTCATCGTGCTGTCGTGAGAGCACAGAACGTAGTCCTCTCGTCTCAGCGGAGCGATTACGACTGACTCCGCCCGCGAACGGCAACAAAAGATATACAGAACCGCACGAAACACGCGACGGGAGAAAGGGTATCGCGCTAAATAAAAAAGGCCTATACGCCAAATACGTTTCACCTCAATAAGTCTGAAAAGGGACTACATAAAAATACCCCGCTAGTACTTTCATTAGGTAATGTGAAAAGCTATTATACACTCAACTTTTACTTAATTTATATGCACGGGAACCTCACACTATTGAAATTGAGTAAAAATAAGACATGTTTTGGCGGTTCTTTTCTATCGAGGCAATTTTGGTTTTGTATGGTTTTGTTCAGACGATTCAATTGCAAATATGATGTAGTTTTGGTATGTTCTTTTTCCTGGCATTCGCTTTAGTTTGTCATGGGTAAATATTCAATCTAAGAACCCCGATTTCGCGGAGCGCCCCCTCTTAAAGCGATAAGACCGCCTGTTGTTACCATTATTTATTAAGCAATTTTTTTGTAAGATGTTTCTCTCTTGTAGTGGTGCAATAAAGAGTATTTATTATTTATTATTATAATATTAATTAGGTACTTAAACTATTTATTTGCTACGAAATGGTCCCGCCTCAGCATAATGCTGGCTCACGAGCCAGCGCTGGTCTTCCGGCGAGACCAGTTTCTCTTTCTAATTGCTTTGTTTGTGTGAGGTGTGCAATAAAGAGTATTGTATAGTAAATAACATCGATAATACCACGGGCAACGTATTATATTTTACGTTTCAGTGATAACACTAAAATATACCCGAACCAAACTCCAATTTCAAGATAAACTTAAATCAGTGCCGATCCGAAGTTTCAAACACATACCGCACACATCTTTACCGCAAAACAATTACCTAACTTTCAAAATCTTCTTCCTCAATCTTACATCCTTAAATACGACTTTATCCCGTAGCAATAAAGCTCAATATTAAACAAACGCTACACAAGACGCCACTTAAGAAATTATTCATCGCAATTCGCAATGCAAGCCACGACTAAACTTTCAGCAAGCTAAATACAACTCTTTGATAACTAAACAGAATTAAAATTTATCTGATACCCAAAACCAGGCCCTTATATCAATACAATAAAGTTCAGTTTAAAATAACAGGAACAATATAATACGGCTTTTTGAAAATTCTCCATTATGGCCACAATCGGCTAAATTTAAACTAAGATAAATGCAACTTTCTGCGCACTACATAAAGTTCAAATTCGTCTGACAGTCAAATACAGCATGGAGTGTAAGTTGTGAATTAGAAAATGAACTTTATTTCGTAAAACCTATAGTAAATATTCACGTGGAAGTGCCATGTTAAGTTATTATCAGACTGGGGACTGCGACTAACCGGCATACGAAGCAAGTACAAGGTTGGATATTGGACCTTATTCCGGTTACGGTACAGTAGGTATTTGTTTGCAAGTCTGTGCAGCCTGTGGGTTTGAAGATTACCTGAAAAGAAAAGAGTAAGTTAGTTCATGAATAACTTATGGAGAATAAACCACGAAACTTTATTACTATAGGTAAAGTAACTACGAAAAGATGTACAAAGTTTTTAATCTTATAGCAATAAGATGGAAAAATAGTGATTCTACAACCTGTGAGTTCCTATGATTGGCTCTTGGTATCCACTGTCAATGTTTATTGTATGAATATAGCAAGAATATTAACACTTTCGCTGCCAGGAACCCGCCTAGTGGGTGCCTGCGCCGTGTAACTGCAAGTTTACAGTACTTGTTGATTATATTCATAAAAATAGGTACCTAATTCAGACAAATACTATAAAACCGTTTCACACGGCCGGCGCTCCTTGAAATTGACCTTACGTCAACATTGGAACAATAAAGCACAGAGCTGGTCTCCTATTTCGTCTTTGTATTATGGTTGAGATTACTTAATGTGGCCGGCCTTTTATAAAACTGTCATTGTAATTAGAAGCTTCTACCTTCGAACGTAGAGTTGCTTTTTGAATGAACCACTGATGCAATTTGGCCAACTTAAATAATCTCATGTATACCATTCAAGTGTTTTCAACTCTTGAAACTCTATGCGACCAGACGATAACAAAAACAGATCCGAAAGGACTTATATTAGTCGCAATATATAACACATATGTCTTTTGACTAATCTATAGTAGGACTATTAATTATTGTAAACCAAAATGCCGTATGTTAATATGGCATGTAAAATAATTACACCTTTTTGATATTGCACAAGAATTCATGTACAGATTCAGTCTTTTACAATAGGGCAGTCGAGATTGGACCTCGCGACAGGTTGGAATTATCTCATTCGGTTTCCCTTATAATTAATCATCAATTAAATTTGATATTAGATTTCCGCGCGCGTTTCGCGTTTTATTTGTATGAAATAGTGTTCAATTACTAGAGATTTTATAGTGATATTTATAGAGACAATTTTAAGACATTTTAGAGACGAATAAATTTTTAGTGTAGGCACGTATTTTTTAAGACAATTGACAATAGTGCGAGTGTGAAACATTAAGTGTTTGATTTGTTTTATATGAATAGTTAATAATTATAGAGTCAGTGTTCACATTAAGTATTTATAAAAATTTACCTATGTAGTTATTTAAGAGTAAAGTGTTTATTTTTTTTGTTTGTAATATTTAGGTCGTCGCTTCGGGAGATTAGCTGGAAATATAGTTCTGCGTGCTAATTGCTGAGATAGACATTTCCAAGGCTTCATAAATTAAAGGTATAGTTAGTTCTTTTCTGCAATTCAACGGGTCCGCTGAGCCGTTTAATCGAACATTAATAGGGGCCATAGGGCCAGATATTATTCCAAATTTTAATATTATGTATATACTATCTCTGGTATGAGAGTGGATTTAAGGATACACTACTATTGTCTTGAAATACAACTCTAATTTAAATAAGGATGCATGAATAGGTATAATAAATGATAGCATTGCAATGTGATTTAACTTTGGAAGAGCACACACACACACATCTCAATTTTATAACTGGCTCTTTTTAACTTTTCTAAAGCATTGTAGTGTTATGCATTTAATGGCTTTTTGATTCTATTATTTGTGACAAGATAGTGAACTTACATTAAAAAAGAAACTTCTATACACACCCATTGTATTTCGTGGCTTTAGCCTGATTTCAATGGACATACACTCATACACATATCACATTTACACCAACATACATAGCTGACACACCACGAGCTTAGATTTCATTTGAATACACGCACTTAGGTACACTCGACGCAAAGCTTTTTGGCTGATACTAGATCCTGGATTGCTGGAGTCGACTCGAGTTTACACCTAAGGAATCTGACGTGTCAATTTCTTAGAAGCTGTGAACTTTTCATACACAATAGGTATAAATCCAAGGCCTGAGCTATTTATATGTTCTGTAACATTGCGCTCTGTTTGTTCTGGGATGTAACTCATTCGATTATACGGACCTTTGACATCTGCGTCAAACAGTGGAAGTAGAGTGACACTGCAGGCCAATTTAAGGGACAGACAGTACAGTGGATGTTATAGCATATAAATGGTATTCA
Organism: Epinotia ramella; assembly: GCA_947578815.1. Classification (NCBI taxonomy): domain Eukaryota; kingdom Metazoa; phylum Arthropoda; class Insecta; order Lepidoptera; family Tortricidae; genus Epinotia; species Epinotia ramella. The sequence goes on along the minus strand of OX388226.1, from coordinate 1,278,489 downwards.
GAGCACCTTGTACATAATCGACAACAATCACTATCTCTGTTACAAATACCGTGGCTGCACGAACGTATAGGGTATGCGTAAATTCTGCCGCGCGTTATGCTTTGCGTAATTATTAAAATTAATCTTGGCAATCTGCGTAAAGTAAATTTAAAAGTACATTTAAAAGTACTTAAGATTCGTGTAAGATGATGAATGTGTAGGAGAGATGGTTTGAATCAAATAGATAGTAAGGGTTGATAGGTTGCATCATGACGGATTTGTTGGTTTGGCGAGGGTGTAGGAGCGTTGGGAGCCCTCGAAAGATTCAAGATATAACAATAGGTATAGGCCCCATTTTTCAAGACCTAAGGTCTAGAATCCCAAGGTCCCCTTGTAGTCTGTTTTTTTACAGGTCATCGTTGTCGTTCGTCGTGATGGAGCATTTTTATAGTATAATTTTAGTTAGTTCTAAGTTAGAAATAAATGTATGTAATTAGTATTAGATAATTATAATTCGTGTACGGTAATTAACTAATTAAATCAATTATCTTTGTTCGAGTTGTTCCTGATCGGGTGAGTCGCATGTTCACTTATGTAGATAGACTATTTGTTGATCTCAATTTTAAATGTTCATTATTGATTTGCGGACGATAAAATTTATTGACGGATTATAATTTACAGTAATGTTTACGATTACTGAAATGACCTTTCACGTGTTTTGATACGGTTTTTTTTTGCGGCTTATGATCATACATTTACGTATGATTTTTGACGTTTATTTAAACGCATTATTTAATGCGTCGATTGAACTACATTTACGTTCTGATTCATTTGAAATTTTAGTTTCATTCGTTTTATTTATTACGAATGTTATTTATTCACATTTATTTATTGCGTTTGTTACGGTTTCATTTGGAACATCATTTGACATTATTATTTTATACAATGCGTTTTACGACGAGATTTTAACACAACGTAGAGGGTCCTATTCGTACTTCTTGAACTAGACGATCACAAGTATTTTATTTATGGCCAGTATTTTAGTTAACTTATTAAATAGTATTTTATTTAAAGGAGGCTAGTTTAGTCTTTCTACAGCCGTATGACTGATAGATTGTGACCGTCGATTTTATAACCTACATATAATATCACTAAAGGGTACCGAGTATTATACATAGCATTGATTGGTTGAATTTTAGGAGTACCTTTCGCGCTCACGGGACAACTGTCTTAACAATATGTACACATTTTCTATAGTCTCAAATAATTCCAAACATGATTTGAATATGAACTTTAGTACATGGAAATAACACAATGTCATATATTAGTATTGAAGATTTCTGTTTTTATGTGCAATTACTCACTGCAATGAGCTGTGGATTCCAGCATCCTCGGTGCAATGCCTAAAGGTTCTTTTTAGAGTTCCGTAGTCAAGAAGGAACCCTATCCTAATAAATAAAATAAATAGATAAGTACTCATAGTCAAGATTATTTATTTATTCTTTCGCAGGTTCTTTTCATTCAAGAGGCTGTTTTTGTCTGACTGTCACAAAATGTTACGATTGTTAACTACTGAGAAATACATTATTATTAAAACGTTAAAAATAAATGTTTAATTAATGTCTTAAATGTCTAAAAAGATGCAATATCGCTTAAACAGATACAAAAGTTATATACTATTTTGGCTTATATAGATATTGAAATCAGATGAAAACTGTGAAAAAAGATGTACATACAAATTTGATATCAGTTCAATTTTGCTATTATGTGATCGCATTTGAATGCGCCTCAAAATTATACGAACAATTTGGTTATATACCTTTTTTGCTTTCAGGACAAAGTTATGTAGTGTAGTTATGTAGTTATGTGTGTTAGTGTGTATAACTCATGATTTTTATAAAATATAGTTACAATCCCGAATTTTTTACTTCATATACCTAATGAATATTTGATATTTAATATTATTATCCAATATAATAATAAAAACAACGGGTTATCAAATTATCCCCACCACCGTAACCAGGTTTTCGTAATTTGATTGGTCTTTTATCATTTTTTTCATCAGTAGTGTCCATAACTTTTTTTTTTTAATACAACGACGTTGGCAAACAAGCGTACGGCCTTATAGTAAGCGGACACCGCAGCCTATAGACGCATGCAACTCCCAAGGAGTAACATGGGCGTTGTCGACCATTTATATGTTTAAGGATTGGCTGTGTTGAGAGCTGAAGGAACAAATTCCCTCGCTCTCAACACAACGCATCCTCGGGAGCTCTGGCGACCTTGCTCCCCTCCAGGAACACAACACTACTACAGAGCAAGTAGTAGTGTTATTATGGCTGTGGTGCAACGCGGAGGTACTTCCCCAGTTGGGCTGCTCCAAATTCGAGCGGGATGACATTTCGCTGTGCCCTACCTCACCTCTGTATCATGTATCATGTTTTATATACAAGAATGTAACATACATAAATAGGTATTACAACTACATATTTTAAAAATATTGCAGGCTTAATCTTACACAAATTAACCTATAGTTCCAAACTAACCAAAGCTTGATAGCGATATGACATTCTAATATAGATAAATCATATTTTTTTTTATTATTCATCGAGTTTTATAAAACCGTACCTACTCCGTGGTTCTTGTCCGGTTAAGATAGCAATTTTTAATTCTTACACGTTTCACGCGAAAGTACCTATCAACTTCTTTCCTTTTATAATTGTTTTTTGCGACAGCCTGTAGGTATACACACGTCCATAAAGTTTTAACTCATTAATTTAACCCTCCGCATACCAGGTGGAAAATATGTCCGTACGACTTGTTCGGGCCTGGGGTCTGTAATACCCCACCTCGTCTGCGGAGGGTTAATAAATAAAAATTAAGCACTCGCAAAATTCTGGCCGCCTCGCCGCACGCTTCGCTTCGAGCGTGGCACATTTAGATTTCCGTCGGTCAAAAACATGTTATCAACTATTTTATCCTAACATCCAAAATAAATGTTTTAATAACATCTCCCTCGGTAAGAAAAAGTGAATAATATTTGTCTCGCCCCAATCGCACCCCTACCCTAAGACGATCGATGCCCCTCAGACCCGATAACACATTGGCACAGTTACCCCACGGACAAATGCGAACACAACGTCCCTTGCGGGTTCCGTTTAGGATATTTAAATATATACTCTATACTAATATTTTATATATTATATATTTTATATTATTTTAATATTTATATATTTTTATTTGTGTTATTTGTATATATGTATGATTGTGTATGTATGTTTATATATAGAGCTATTTATGTACGTGTATTGATATAATTATTTTGATTTTTGGCTTATTATAATCTCTGCACCACCTACTACATAATCTAGTTTTATCTCTTTCTCCGATACCCAAAGGTTGTCTGGAAGAGATCGCTCTTCAGCGATAAGACCGCCTGTTGTCTACCTCTACCTACATGTTATTGTATTGTTTCTCTTTTTAACTGCTTTGTTTGTGTGAGGTGTGCAATAAAGAGTATTTGTATTGTATTGTATTGTAATATTACTAGAAATATTAGAATACACTGAGGAATGAATATATTTCCACCCAGAAGGTTAATTCTATATACTGGTTAAAGAATTTTTGAAATCGGAAGGGTAGTTCTGGGTATACCCCCCTACATATGGACTTACATATCACAAACATTACCTATTTATAATTTAACATTAACAATTGAATACTTATATATAATAATAATAAAAATACGTATTAACCAACTTAAGTACAGCCTAAGCTTAGTCAAATAGGCCCCCGCGAGTTGCTCCGGGCGCAAAGGTGCCCATCACACTTGCAGCGTTACCACGTTGGATGGCGATGGATAACCTTTGCGCCATGAAGCAAGCCGCGCGAGCATTGGACCCCCTTTCCTTAATTCTTCTCCCCACTTCCCTGATGAAGGACATCGCCTCCGACCCCCAGCACCCCGTCGTCTCAAAGGCTAGAGGAACAAAGTAATAATTACTTTCTAGGGCCGAATATTTGTCCCTTTTTCTAACCGCAGCAAATTCTGCCGCGGCTCCAGCTGCCCGCACCGTTCGGCAGAGGTGCGAAGCGGCAAAAGTGCTGACGCACGTAGCGTCCCAGAGTAAGCACTTGCCCTTCTGCCACGGAACCAAAGTTAGCCCGTCCGGCCTTTTGCCGTCCGCGCGACATAGGCCGGGTGGTTCTAGCACACACGGGATGTTAGCGGATATTAAGGCCCTCCGAACGATGTCATTAAGAGCGTGGTGGCGAGGAAATCGCCCTGAACACCGACAGCAACTCAACGCGTGATGGCCATTCGCTTCCACCATGGAGCCGCAGATGCATCTATGAGGTACACAAACATCGCAGCCCAGGCGGAGAGCTACTGCCACACGCATCGAGTCACTGTCGAGGAGTGTTCCCAAGTGCGGAGCAGGCAAAGCTTGCACCCACGCTCCTGCTTCTGCCCTTGACACCGCCCTGAGTCTAGCCAAATCCGCGCCCGCGGCTGCCCCTATGAGCCGTGCCAGTGCGTCCTTGCATTTATAATTGGTATAGACTAATACGGTACGACATGTGAATATGCCGCTTTTTGTTTTAATACTGATTTAGAATTTTGCACATTGAAATACACCATGCACACCGTACATATAGCCACAATCTGCTCATTCGAAACACATATATCCTATTTAAATTCTTGGTTTACACGGGTCTAACGCGATATTTATTTACCTTTAACCCGGGGCTTTAGACCCGTGTAAATATCATAATAAAAACCGGCCAAATGCGAGTCGGACTCGCGCACGAAGGGTTCCGTACATTACCTATAAAAAACGGCAAAAAAATCATGTCTGTTGTATGGGAGGCCCACTCCGACTAGCACTTGGCCGGTTTTTTGTATTTGTTGTTATAGCAGCAACTGAAATACATCATCTGTGAAAATTTCAACTGTCTAACTATCACGGTTCATGAGACACAGCCTGGTGACAGGCGGACAGACAGACAGCGGAGTCTAAGTAATACTTAATCCCGTTTTTACCCTTTGGGTGTACGGAACCGTAAAAATGACATGTGTGCAAAGCACGAGAGCTGAATGTGTCACATACTTATATATCTTACTTTACTATCTGATGCATTTATGGCCGGTTCCAATATTCCACCGATAGTTTTCCTTACCGCCAGTTACATTTTGACAGATTACCCGTAGAAAAAGTGTCAAAATGTAACTGTTGGTAAGGAAAACTATCGGTGGATTGATTATTGGAACCGGCCATTACCTAGTTAGAACCACGCCGATTTTCGAAAACAAACTTTAAAGTGAACCCATATAAAAGTACTAGTAATCTAGTATACGGCATTCTAGGCCAAAACTATTAGAAATTAGTACCGCAATCGCGTGTACAATAAGGTACAAATTGATAATTACATCTCTCAGCTAAGATTATTTAGGTCAAAGCACAAACTACCGAAATCAACTTCTTGCCAGCTCATCGCTGTCTGTTTGTTTACAACCGAGCTTGCAATTTTATCGTGGTTTCAGCTCTTAAATAGGTACTGGAATGGGGGTCTGTTTATTTATTTAGACAATCTGACTTTATTTGTCTAGAAATGGAATTGTGGGCCTCAATTCACGAAGCTATAAGTAACAATTGTTGAAGTATAAATATATATTATTCAACTACTTTTAAATAATATTTTAAGTATAAATAGAATAATATAAAATACCAGTCAGTATTGGTCAAATGCCTCCGTGTTGCCAGTATATCTACGACTTATAAAATTGAAACTTATAACTTCGTAAAATGGGCAACTGATGTGATCATGTGACTAGGACTTATGCGTCGTTCCCTCGTGACTAAGAATCTTGAACATCACGGCATCCCATGCGAAACAGTCAAGGTCACGTGAACTATCTGTGAACCACCACATTTCTTGATGCATCATCATATCAGTCGAAAGACGTCCACTGCTGAATAACATAGGCTCCTAAAGAGTGCCAAAGTGACCGGTCCTGCGCCACCCGCATCCAGCGGACTCCCTCGATCTTCATCACCTCGAGGTCCACCCAGCGTCACCCGGTACGTGGTCGCCACCCGAGAACCTTTCCGCCATAGGTTCTGCGTGCAATGTGCCGCACCTAGTGCCACTTAAGTTTAGCGATTCGGAGGGCTATATCGGTTAAATGTTCGTGGAACGGGTACATAAACTGACTAAATTGAATCTTTACAAATTTTTATACAACTTCGGTTGCAAACAAGCTTACCCACCAGCCCACCTGATGGTAAGTGGTCACCGCAGCCTATAGACGCTTGCAACTCCAGGGATGTTACAGGCGCGTTGCCGACCCTTTAAGAATTTATACACCCTCCTTTTTTGAAGAACCCCATGTAGTCCCTCGAGAAAACCTCGGCTGGGAGGTCATTTTACAACCGGAGCGTTCAAGGGAGGAAATTTCTCTGAAATCTTACGGTACGCGACCATTTAGGTTCCAGGGTGTGAACATGAATGCCCTGCCGACGGCGAGCAGTGCGGTGGATTTTTCACATATCAGCAAAATAGCAGTTTTTATGTGTGCTTACCGAGGTATAAATTGTAGATTGCTACATCTTTTCAGCATGTTGCAGTTGAAGTAAGAGTGCACTTTTCTGTTTATATTCACCTCTCTGCGTAATCACAGTTTTTGTATTCTTATGAATGTACATATTTGTAGATTGCATCTTTTGTTTGATCCTCTCTGTTTTCAACGGATTGATCAAACAAAGCTTTATCTTTTTCCTAACCTACGCCAACACCGCATGCGTTGTCCACGGAACCCCATATAAACTATGGACCCCTCGCCACGTGGCGGAGGCACTTGTTATTAAAAACCTTTATTACACTATTGACTGGGGGTTGACACACATACTTCGTATACACGTAATGGATTGTAGTCCGCATCACATTTCTAATGGAAAATCAATTTCCCGTTATATATCCTCGAGAAATTACATGCCTAGTAAAGTCACGTCTATATAAAAACAAGTATACGATTTCGAACTTATGTTTTGGGAATAGGACTGAAAATCATATACATATTTTTTGGAGTGTGTAATGATTTGTATAAAAAAAAATTCTATAATTAAATTTTCCATATAAACGAACATCATCATTTCAACTTGTATAAGCGATTAAGTTGCATAAAAACAAATTGTATAATAACACTTGCGGTTAAATATGTGTGTAATCTCATGCATATAAAACCGTTTACCAATATTCTTGAACCGTTTAAAACATTATAGAAGTACAAAAGCTCATTCCCTCTAGATGGTAACTTTATTTATTCAACAATATTAATTACAAGCAACAACAATAACAGTATTTTAACTATAGATGTAATCCAGAAATAAGTCTTCTTTATTACAATAAAGAGTTTTTTTTAATGTAATATCCTTCCAACGCTTGCGAAATAATGACATCTTCAACCTAATGTACTCACCGTCCGTTAATTTCGTTTGATAGCGCCATACAATCTAATGTTGAATGTTTCACAGTCATGCTGGATACGGTACAGTCAGCACCAGATGTAGCTACGCAAAGTAACACGCTTTAAATGATCTAGACAGTCCTTATCCTCTTGACATTACAGTCGTGTGTAGCTAATTCCGAGCACTTGACCCGCGTAGCTACTTTTGCTGCTGACTGTACTACTAGACTGCTAACAACAAAAATGCCACAAGTGTGCCAATGTGTTGTGGTACACATTTACCTTTAACATAAGGGTTGTTTTGAACCGCAATACTGAGGACACATAAGAAACCAACACTTTGACACTTCTAACAAAAATAAGAAAATTTGACCATTTATAATTCTGAAACTTCAGGCTTCTAGTTTTATCCACAACGAAATTATAGGGGGGTCGAAAATGGCCTGAACTGCTTCGAGAAAAGGATGGTACTGCCGTGCCGCTGTTTTGCTCGACATGGCGGGGGCACGGCGTGCCCTCAGATAATTTATACGTAACACAAGGCAGAAGAAACGGCTAAACATACTATTCGACTGCAAGCAGGTAAAAGTATACAGAAAACTACCTAGGGTCTCCAGACACATTACGGGAGGCAGTAAGCAATACCAAGGCACTCACAATTTCTTTAGAGGATCTGGGGTGGTTAGAATCTCTCTCTCTCTCTTCAGTCTTTCACTATTTACAGAGTGGTCGTGGTTTCATGATGATGTATGGATAACGCAGGCCTCGCGATGCAACTCCAGTTGTTACGGTCTTCAGCATCACGGGAACACAGGAATGAGGTGGGTTCGATAGCAGCTTTGACCGAATCCGTAGGAGAACGACCGCGTGTTCGCTTTCCCTATACCCGTCTTTGGACAACGAGTCGTTCCACGGAGTTTTGGTTTGGAGTAATATACCCGACGTATGTTCTTTATTGTCTTTATTATTAGAGTTGGAGTAACAGGCACACTGGATGTCGACTTACGTAAAATGCCCAGTAAATCTAACTAAATAAATAGGATTAGTTTTCGCAATACCTACACGAGCAAACCCCATTGATCGTAAACATAAGCCGCACCACGTCAAGCAAACTGGATTAACTTTAATAGAAAAATCTGCATTCAATGCGGGCCATGAATATTTTACCCCCGGGAACCCCCACCATTACCATCGATTTTGCATCAACATTGCACCTAATTGCGAACCCCTGGCGTCGCTTGTTAGGTCTATTGGTTTGTAATTATAGGTTTTTATTAGGTTTGTAAAGCTCTGACCAAACTTTTTAGTCTGATGGTGGATTAGGATCAAACGAACGAGCATATCCTTAAAGAAATCTTGACTAATATGTCTGTCTGCTTGTTCGCTTTCACTTTGTTTAAACCTGACATTCTTTCCTTACTAATATTATTCTTAACTATTCTTATTATAAACACGAAAGTATTTTTGTCTGTTACCTTTTCTCGCTTAATTGAGATGGGATGGAAGTATGGAGATAGTTTTAATCCCGGGGAAGGACATAGGATAGTTTTATCCCAGAAACCAAACCTTAAATATATTTTTATTTGAAATTGGGCGCGGAAGTTTCTATGGAGTAACGATATGAAAGAGTTTCACGCGGAAGGAGTCGCGGGCAGCTAGGTAGCCAAAAGGCATGAAATGCTCATTCATTTCTTACATATATTCAAGCCAGTACGACACAAGGTAAAGTAAAAATAATTTAAAAATTAATGAGGCATTCATACTCATACCACATTATTTTCAGATTATTACAAAAGGACCTCGTGTACACAATAGAGGTGTGCTCTATGTTAGCTATTGGCTATCCTATAGGAAGAAGTCAAGAAAACTAATTAAGGACTAAATTCGACGTTAATTGTCTGAGAGCAATATAATTTTTAATTAAAAGTCATACTTGTTCAAAAACATTCAAATCCGAGATTGCGCTAACAAAGGTGTTAAACCGGCTTTTGCAAGCATTTGTTAATCTGTCTAACAATGCCCATTTGCATTTAAAGTGATACCTGACACCTGAATCGGAAATCTTTGCAAACTCCGAACAGTCGTTTCGACTGGCAACACGCCTACACTTTAAACGGTTTAAACTCAAGAGTCTTGTAAACGAAAAGCTGGTGCCAGGGAACACTGCTCTTTCACTCTTTAAGATATTATGCTTCGAGTGCTTGTACTTAAGTACCCTTGTTTATGTTGACATAGTACTCGAATGTTGTATTGTTTACTAAAAGTACAGCAACCGATTTTGGGCCTTGGCAACACTACTGGAGTAGCGTAACTCTGATCTATTTATTTAAATTTAGTTAGTATTCAAAAGCATTCGATTATAAGATGTATTTAACGTTAAATTATGAAGTGTTTCATTTAGTAAAGAAATTATCGAGCACACGGTTAAAGATTCTGTGAATATCACATATATTCCTCAATTGCGAGATAAACTGAAACAAATTTTCCCTACTAAGATTCCCTGTGACATTTTCATTTGCTTTTATGTGAAACAAATGTCCATAGAAGAAACCGCAAAGGAGTTTAATTCAGAGGGTGCTGTTCTCCCCAAAGTTATACTGTTCATAACAAATTTCGCATAATAACGATGTAATTTCGTCATAATCATGTTGTTTTTCGTTTACATTCACGGCTTCGACGTGCTACGAGCGAAAGATGATGTGATAAAGCTATGTCAAAGTCTGTGTTGTCTTTGTTTGCCATTCAATTTTGCCTGGCTTCGTAAAAAAAATCACCACAACGATACCAAAGTATTGAGGGACGTGCAGGCAACATTGGACTTGAACGAATGCCATTTGGGCTGAAAAACGCGCCACTTTGGGTTACGCTGCTGTAATAGCAGAAGCGTCGTTTGCGGTAAATAAAAAGAGACCAACTGCTAAATGAAGTCTTAGAGTCGATTAACTGTAAATTATTCTCATACTTCTGTTTATTATAAATTAAAAATAGTTAACGATTCGGCAATTTGGCATACGAGAGAGAGTACGTATGTGATATCTGGACTCGTTAAGCTTTTTTAACCACATTACAAAATAAAACGCTTGTACATCTCAAACTCGTTTAACCGGCGTTCAGCTTATAACGCCATGTGAATACTCTTACAGAAAGAAAACCAGTACTATCTTCTGAGCTTAAATACACTAAAAGTGCAAATTCTCCTTGTTTATTTGATATCAGAAAGAGTGGGTGTGTGTAAATGAGTAAAACTAATCAAGCTCCGCATCGTCGGCCATTGCTCCGTGTTAAATAAACATTTATATTCTTTCGAGATTTTCTCAGAAAAATGAAATGCTAAGCGTAATTTTATTTCGCATCCCAAACAATCTAGACAACCAGAGAATTATTTCACGAACTTGTCTAAACAGTGCCACAAACTACTGAGAACATCTCAAAGTTACCAATATTTTAGGTTCTCTTTTCATGTAGCATTTAAATTCGAGGTAAAATATGTTAGACAGCTAATTTATCAGATCCTATCAAACTTCGATAAAGCGTGTAAACCTCTGATCGACAGCAAGTGTAAGATAATAATAATAATAAATATTAGGGGACAACCTTACACAAATCGACCTAGTCCCATAGTAAGCTCAATAAGGCTTGTGTTATGGGTACTAGACGACGATATATTTAATGGATAGAAATACTTAAATATATAGAAAACATCCAAGACTCGGAAACGAACACTCGTGCTCATCACACAAATAGTTTTCCTGACCGGGATTCGAACCCAGGACCTTCAGCGTCGTAGGCAGCGTTACTAGTCACTACCCACTAGGCTCACTGGTCATAAGATGACTCTGGGGATCAATTGACCCGTCAAAATTAACTAATCAACCAATAATTGAGGAAAGCTAATGTTTGTCACTTTTCGACACTATAACTCCATGACAGGAAATTGCAAGTGATGAGTGAGTGAAGTGAACTGGATTTCCAAGTTTAAAAAAAAACCCAAGTAATAGTCACATAAACGATAATACACGCAAGAACTAAATACAGTTTTACATGTTACACCTATACGGGGTCGTAATGGCCCCACGTTGGGCGCCAATTACTTTCGCTTCGTCTGATGTAATTACGTTCCATCATTCTTGTGTACTCGTTATAACAATTTCGTGGTGATAGCCTGAAATCATGCAGGTACGGTAAATTGAAGATGTAGACGTAATAAAGGAGTCCTTGAATATAACTAGACAAACGCAAATACTAACAATTTTTATTGATACCAAACAGGTAACAGGTTGAAATTGTCGACTTATTCCTTTGTAACTGTTACTATTAATCCTTACTAATATTTTAAATGCGAAAGTGTGTCTGTCTGACTGTCTGTCTGTTACCTCTTCTCGCTTAAACCGCTGAACCGATTAAGATGAGATATAAACGAGTCCCACGCGGACGGAGTCACGGGCAGAAGCTAGTATAATAATAATAGTAAATGATTTATTTCACAAAACACTTGTCACATGATAATATTATATATTGTATCTTTGTTTGTCATGAAAGAGAAAGTATTTACATACAAAAATATTCAGGGAAAAACTCTACAAGTATTACCTTGTTGTGGAACACGTCGCAAACGGCGTTTTCCTTGGAGACGGGGTCGTTGCCCTATTTCGCTACAATGGCGGTAACTAAACTAGAACTCTGAGGATTTGGCACGCTATTGTCCAAGTTTCTGTTCACCTAACACGAATATGAGGAGACACTCCATTACGAAGTTTGGGTCCGGTTTCTGTAAGTTTATGTCTATACATTTCGGAACTTAATGTTAGGGCAATAAAATTCAAATAAGTGTCCATATTTCTAGAGCCAGCCATCATAAAAGAGCAGTAGAATAATTAAACTGTATTGTTATTGCTATTTTAACCACAGATTCAAATCCACAGTTTTCATGACAGCTCGTAATATGGAAGTTCAATAAAACTTTTAAACTGTAAGATGGCAGTTAAGTTCATATTACTCATAATAATGTAACCTATAAGAATGAAATAAACAGGTTTTTGTTAAATACCCTTATCACGAAACAAATTATTGTAATTAAATATTTTGTTTTCGTGTTATTTTTAACGAGGAAGTTACCCCGATCATTTTATAATCTATATGATACAGAGAAAGAATATAATGGAAAAATAAACCATCTTCGTCTGTAGCCCCCGACAGCAGGTCGCAGGTTCGAGTCCTGTCGGGGGCTACAGACGAAGATGGTTTATTTTTCCATTATATTATTTCTCTGTATCATATCGATTAGGTTTTTGTTAGTTACATTGATGTTGTGTTTAGTCTAGATGATACGCGAAACTAAACAAATTTTAAGTCTCAAAGTTCATAAGTATTAATTGAATAGAATAGAATAGAATAATATTTATTCATGACAACAACACATACATGCACATAAATCAAAATACTTGCACTTAAGAATAGCACAACTCGATAGATCACCTCGTAAAATCGGCACTAAATAGTCCTTCGTGGGTCGCCATGCTGCCATTAAAATAAGTAGTTTTTATTAGGCCTAGGTTTCTAACAAAAAGAGCATTGAAATATACTTATTGCTTATTTCTATGGCGGAACTGTGAACAAGGCTGGGAATTTGAAAGGCATTCAATAATGGCATCTATATTCAAGTAGCGTACTCGTATCGTTTTACCCTCCCCACCCCCAAAGAAGGTAATGTTAAGATATGTATTTAGAGACTATTTTGCACTCTATATTTATCTGGTTTATTGAGTACATTAGAATATGCGGCATCGTTAGATTTTCCTTTTTAGGAATGAAAAGGATGCGCTGTTTAATATGCAATCACGTTTCTTGTTTATTTTCACGCTTTTAGCTGTTCAAATTATGGTATAAATCATGTTTCCCATGGGCTGTCTAGGTACATAATTAACAACTTCAAAAAGTTGAAAAACCCTCAACATTTTAATTTCAAAGTTCGATATCTTAAAACCAGCAGAACAGACTTTGTTGAAACGTAGCTAAGAACCATACCGATCACGTCAGATTTGGTACAAAATAAATCGCATTCAAATCGGTCCATTAGTTTAGTAGCTACAATGGCACAGACAGACACAGATACACATACACGTCAAACTTATAACACCTCTCTTTTTGCGTCGGGGGTAAAATATTGAAGGCATTTTGACGTAGTAAACCATCTCACCGATTTACCACGGCAATATATTTATATTTTATTATATTAACTTCTAATTAGAAATATCGTATGTACAACAACACTGTATTTGTCCAAATATTGAAATAAGGAGTAATAAATTGCACCTTCAATTCAAATTTAGATGTCTAAAAAAAAGATGAAAAGCGAACTACCTGTACGTAACCACAAAAGAAGGGACTTAACAAGGTTTTGCCCTTAAAAAAAAAATACGGTTAGCCCATTTCCTGCACTACCACGTAAACACGTCGCTTTCATGCCATAATAAACACGTGGCGACTGACGTCCAAACAACTCCCTAGAACCGTATCAACATAACCTAAGAGCCATTATCCAATGACGTTAGCACTTAGTGACACTTTCCACATATCACAGTACAACTTTATGCCAAAGACAGAAGGTTTAGTTTAGAATAGCATGTCAAGCAGAAGCTAAGTGCACTAAACACTCTAAAGCTTTTAAGCTACTAACAGAACGGGCAGACAAATTTGCTCCATGTATAAACCACATTAAAGCTTAAATTCTAAAGACATGGAACCTAGTTTGCAAGCTAGTGCAAATATGAATCCTGTCGTTTAGTAAATAGGGTGTTGAATGGTGTGGTTGTTAGCAAACGTGCTAAGAGGTCACGTCGAGTCCGGAGGGACAGGTCGGCGCGAGTTCAGCCTCTTGATTTGATTATAAAAAGTTGCGGGTCGCCGTTCAGAGACCAATTTGTTTGACACAAAGTTAGTGAATTTGTCTTGGAGCACGTCAGATGTTAGAAGTAGGCAAATTGATAAGTCGATAAGTAGCATAATAAGTAGGAAAAACCGGCCAAGTGCGAGTCGGACTCGCGCACGGAGGGTTCCGTACCATTATCTATAAAAACGGCAAAAAAATCACGTTTGTTGTATGAGAGCCCCCCTTAAATATTTATTTTATTTTGTTTTTAGTATTTGTTGTTATAGCGGCAACAGAAATACATCATCTGTGAAAATTTCAACTGTCTAGCTATCGCGGTTCTTGAGGTACAGCCTGGTGACAGACAGACGGACGGACAGCTAAATCTTAGTAATAGGGTCCAGTTTTTACCCTTTGGGTACGGAACCCTAAAAAGTAAGGTTAAGTGACCTTGATGAGGATTCCGGGTCTTTTTTACACGGGTTTTTTTTTTTAATTAATAAATATTAGGGGACAAACTTATAGCCTAGCCCCAATAGTAAGCTCAATAAGACTTGTGTTATGGGAATGGGTACTAGACGACGATATATTTAATAGATATAAATACATAGAAAACATCCAAGACTCAGAAACAGATATTCATGTTCAGCGCACAAATATTTCGGCTTTGCCGGGATTTGAACCCAGGATCTTCAGCTTCGTAGGCAGCGTCACGCGCATCTGGGATATTTTACCACTTGTTAGTTGAATGGGATATTTATCACATGTTACTAGGTAAGCAGAGGTTTAACTGGGTTTTTTCCGAAATAAGTATGGCAAGTACTGATAGTGAGAATACCCCGACTAGGCAATACTGTGTTATATCGAGGTAATATTGTGTGTAGTAATAAATAAATAAATATTAGGGGACAATCTTACACAAATCGACCTAGTCCCAAACTAAGCAAAGCTTGTACTATGAGTACTAGACGACGATAAACATACTTATATAGATAAATAAATACTTAAATACATAGAAAACATCCATGAAACAGGAACAAATATTCGTGCTCATCACACAAATAAATGCCCTTACCGGGATTCGAACCCAGGACCTCTTGCTTCGTAGGCAGGGTCACTACCAACTAGGCTAAAGCGGTCGTCATGACATATTATTATATCGAACTGAGCCCTCTGAGCGCAAATCCGACATAAAATGCTTGTGCTAGTCGAAGCATTTCAAGGAGATCAAACGACAAACATCTGAGTATGAGTCATGGGAAAATTAGGCACATTAAGATAAACAGGCCAGTCATCGGTAGTGGTCGTGAGACTACTTTTCACGAGGGATAAATATTTGATGTGACATATGTTGGTTTCATGTAATCGTGTTATAAATTTATTTAATAAGAGTTGCTTGAAATTCAAATTCTATCTACTTACCAGATTTATAGCACCTCTCAGATGTTTATTTATTTATTTGTTTATTTACAAACTAATTTAACTATTTACTGCTAATAAAAAATAAAACAATTGATCGATATGACACAGAGAGAAAGAATATAATGGAAAAATAAACCATCTTCGTCTGTAGCCCCCGATAGGATTCGAACCTGCGACCTTTCTAGGCGCAGAGGAGGAGGAGGGCGCTAGTTTTAGCGGGAATGTAATTGAAAGTTATACAACTTCCGTCACTGTACTCGTAGCTCAGTTGGTAGAGCAGTCTAGCGTTAATAGAAAGGTCGCAGGTTCGAATCCTGTCGGGGGCTACAGACGAAGATGGTTTATTTTTCCATTATTGACGATGATTGATGGTTGATTTATTGATTTTGACGACCGGTTAGCCTAGTGGGTAGTGACGCTGCCTACGAAGCTGAAGGTCCTGGGTTCGAATCCCGGTAAGGGCAAATATTTGTGTGATGAGCATGAATATTTGTTTCTGAGTCATGGAAGTTTTCTATGTATTTAAGTATTTATATCTATTATATATATCGTCGTCTAGTACCCATAGCACAAGCCTAATGAGCTTACTATGGGAGTAGGTCGATTTGTGTAAGATTGTCCCCTAATATTTATTTATTTATTTATTATATATATTCTTTCTCTCTGTGTCATATTCATATCGTTTAAAATATGATCGGGGTAACTTCCTCGTTAAAAATATCACGAAACACAAATATTTCATGAGATAATTTGTTTCATTATAAAGGTAAAACAATTGATATTGTGGCAATACGAAATATCGAAATAACCAACCTAGCATGTTTTTCTTACAGTCTATCCATATAATAAACATAATAAAATCTTCAATGCCAAGGTATCCCGAAAGCTCTTTAAACATACCTTTTCACTAACAAAAACACTAAAGCTGTTTTTCCCTATAAAGACGATGGCATAAAAACTTATAAACTGAACACAGCGGTACCCTCACGTCCCTCAGTTGTGAGCACCCTGCCGTCCCATGGGGGTCGTAGAGCATCGCACGCGGCCCCAAGTTGGGCGCCAGTTAACGACCCAAGCGCCGCACTGAGGCGGCTGCTAATTTTATTCACGTGAGTATTGAACCTAGAGAGGCGCTAATGGAAGCAGAAAATATTTCAAGCAAAGAGACAGCTTACTCCAGGCAAAATACGGTTTTGAAAAACATTAATTTATAATAGCGTTTTTTTTGTTGATTTCATTTGAAAATGTTATTCTAAGATGATTTAGTCAAGAATCCGACAAACTTTCCACCCGGAAGTAATTATGTAGATTTAAATGAAGCATGCATTATCTTTTTTTGTACGATTTATCTTGAATATTATAGAGCAAATGTAAATGAACCAAAATAAAGACAAAAACATTTATTAATATTTTTACTGACTTTTTAGAGGCCAGTTCTTTTTTCGATGTCTGAAATTTTGTCAGATTTTGTCGCTGGGTAACTATTTAATTGATAATATATCCGTTACCTATACATAAAAAATAGTCTATTATAAATTATTTCCAAAATTGAAATTTTTTCCATACATGTTGTCAGTTCATTGCCTGGTCTAGCTGCTGACGTTCGTTTCAAAGCGGAGATCGGTTAGGTATGATTTTAAGAACGAGTGGAATACTTCAATCTAATCATTATCATCATCTTATCTTATCCTCCTAGCGTTATTCCTGTTTGTGCCCTAAAGGAGCCCATGGTCCACTTTGACAACAACTATCACAGATTGGACTACATGTAAGGTTCAAACTCTTCCTAATAGTCCAGTATATCACCTTAAATTCCCACATCGTTATCCCGAACACCCTGTATTACAGAGCGCCGAGTAATATCTTATTTGCGATTATTATGTTGAAGGCAAAGTTACAATAAAGTTTTTCTATTCTAATTCTAAAGCTGCGATATAGGTTTCGTTAAGATTTCTGTCAGCTTCTTACTTTATGTCAATCCTAAGAAGTATAGCTGTATTCTTCTTATTTTATGGTGGGATTAGAAATATTTTGTCTTAAATCTAAAGTTAACAGTGCTATTATTTTTACGGGTGCCACAATCTCAATCGACCCACGTCGAAACGCATGAATGTTCGCCTCGACATCAACAGTCAACACGTTTTCCACAAATATTCTGCAGGTCCCTCGATTGTCACTTGTTCGGCCCCACGGTGGGCACCAGTTAACGACCCGACTTATCAACTTTGTATACCACAAGGCACACAACTTACCGTTATTACCTTGCAATAGCGTTTATTACAAGATTTAAGGTAGGTAGCTCTAAAAGGACTGGAACATTTCGCTTTGTAATAATTTTGTTTTATACATTCTTTGTTTGTTTCTTTGCTTTCAAATTTCTTTCCTTTTTCTGTCGATACGGTTTATTCTTTTTCTTGTGTAATAGTTATGTTCCATTGTACTCGATTGTGTATGTATATCTACAGCGTTTTTTGTAATTTATTGTACATGTTGCATTTGTCCTGTCCACCTCTTCTCGTTTCTACTTTAATCTACTCAAAGGTTAAATGGAAAAGATCCTTCAAAGGGATAAGATCGCCTTTGAACATATCATATACTTATTTTTACCCCCGACGCAAAGAGAGGGGTGTTATAAGTTTGACGTGTCTGTGTATCTGTGTATGTGTCTGTGGTATCGTAGCTCCCAAACGGATGGACCGATTTGAATGCGGTTTTTTTTTGGGTCATAAATAATTATATCCCGAGTGTTTTTAGCCATATTTCATAAAAATCTGTTTAGCCGTTTTTGAGATATTGGACTTTGAAATGAAAACGTCGGGGGTTTTTCAACTTTTCTAAGTTGTAGTTATTGTTAATTGTTTACTATGTTTACTTAGTACACTAAAAATGTATATTACTACTACTACTAACATTAAGCATAATCTATTTAAGTATACTGTTGTGAACTTCAGACCATTAATCTATTTTCCTTGGCATATGCAAGGAAAATGCACATAGCTGTACAAATTATTTTATTGGCATGTAAAGTGCAGTTTGTGGCAATGTAAACTCCCGAAGAAATACAATTTGTTTACAATGTATTTTATGAGTGGCAAGCAAAGTGTATTAACGTGCTATAAGTGCATTAAGAACATTAAAAAGTAAACGCAGACATTGTTGGCCCTGAAACTGTTAGGTAACACTCACATGCAAGAAATACTGTAATACGGCACTATTGGAAAATCGTTTTGAAATTGGACCAAGAGTAATACCACCAAAAGTGAATTTGGTTACAATTTAATTGTGTCCATAATTATGACCAATTTTTTTTTTCAAAATGAATATAGCTCAAATGGAATTTTGTCCAGTACGAAATTGGTTCATATTGAAATACGTGCAAAGAGAATGTCACAATCTAATTTATTATCAAAATTAAATATTAAAGCCTAAGGGCCTGTTTCACAATCTCCAGTTAAAACATATCCGTCAGATAAATGTTGGCTGTCACTTTTCTTTTATATGACGGGAGAAAAGGATAGCAATAATTTTAACTGGCAGATAACTTTATCCGGCAATTGTGAAACAGGCCCTAATATTTTGTACATAATTCATATATGACGTATTTCCGATTTGTCATTTTCTGAGAGTGCACGTAATTCCTTATAGACGTATAAATAATTGATCTAGGCCGAAATAAATATTCCATGTCGAGGATTTTCAAATTGACATTATTCAGTTTCGATCAATTATTTTCAGTTGTCAATTTTCCATTTGTGCTTAATCACATGCAAGTTCAAGTTCATTAAAAACATTGCACATTCCGACTGAGTAAAATCCTTTTCCACCCGCAACAAGGAGTGAATATCAACATAAATACTTGTTTTTCTCACATCGTACCGTGTATCCCTAGAGAATAGATGGGTTGCTCTTTACGTCGGAAATGTGATGGCGTAAGCTACTTTTTATTCCGAAAAAATACAAGCTTTAGAATAGGGATAAAATACGCTTGACAGCAGTGCAGCGGCACAAAACAATGAAGTTACCGTATCATTGCTGTTGGTAAATAACAATTTACATCCTACTAGCATTTGTCCGCGACTTTACCCCCGTTAACTCCGGTTTCAACTGTCATGCCCAATACGTGTGTAGACTGTAGACTCCAAAATTATTATTAATCGAAAAGAAAGAAGGCAAAAAAAAGACCGGGATGCACTCCGGGAGTGCCGGTAGAAGTCAAAACTTGAATAATTTTAATTTTGCAAAAATAAAGGTCCTTCACATCCCCTTCCCCGGCCCGCCCCCGCCCCCAAGCCCCGTACGTCTTACATCAAACAATTTTCCCCCCCGCCCCCAAGCCTCGTCCCGAATCTCTCACCATCCTAAGCATCTGACTTCACAAAAATCTGTCCCGAGTTTAACAATTTTTCCCCATCCCAAAAAGTGCTCAGCGCCGCTAAAGAAGTTCTCACTTCAAAAATCTAAACAAAAACGCTCGCAGTTAGTGACGTCACAATTTGCTAGCGTCATAGTAAATGACAATAGTTTCATATGGAGTTGCGTTTTCCGGAAAAGGGATAATAAAGTTAATGTAAAGGACACACAATCGAACCTTGCTCTCTATAGTTTATCGTTGTGGTAACTGGTAACTAATACTGTAGTTTATTTATTGATCTGTCAAAAAGTCCCGAATTGCAGCCATGAAATATGTATCCTGTGACAGCATATGTGCGCTACATTGGTCGCACGTTGGGCGCCATTTAACGATCCCGTTTACGAGTATAGCCCGCGCTGTGTGCGTGCGAAACCAAGTATATTAGTATTGGACAGATATTCGACAGTTTAATGCACTGTGTGAACAGCGAATTTAACAGATAGAAATTGACGTCACCGTCACGTCACTAACTCATGACAGGCTTGATAAATGTTCCCAAATTGCAGCTATGAAATATGTTCCCACGGCTCCCGCGAGAGAATTCGTGCACTACATTGGCCCCACGTTGGGCACCATTTAACGGGCCAGTTTACGAGTATGGCTCAGGCCACCCGTGCATGCAAAACAAAGTCCATTACAGTTATTCGTTAACGCTGGACATGTTAACAGTAGTGAGTCTATACAATTCAGCAGTGGCAGTTTGTGTCCTTTGCAGCTTAAATGGGAGGACGAATACTTTTCCTTGACGGACGTCCATCTGACTACGTAAGAAACAAATGCCTTGACTTAGATCTCGATGACCCTTGACCCTGCGGCAGACAAAATGAACAATGGCTCGTGGCTACTGTCTTGAAGGCACATGCTCGAGAACGGGCTCATACAAGATGAAACCCAGGATCGTGCGTAGTGGAATAAAGCGGTCCCTGGCAGAGGCCTGGATAACGCTAGGCGACAACATCTATTTGCCCTTGGACCATGTGTGAGGCACGAGGGGGGCTCCAGTGCGTTTAGCATGAGATCTTGGAGTCCCACGCATGAGACCGCAGCAGCCAGGCACCGTGGACTTTTTAGTGGATATAAATAACCCAGTCATCCCCTGGTGATTGGGTACCTGTTCCGGAGGTTTACTACACGCAGAAAAAATGTAAAAGAAGATTCCTTGACAGACGTGTACTAAAAACTTTTGCAAAATATCGATCCATTTTTGAAAGATCAAAAAAATATCAAGAAAAACGTTGCTCTACTCGAACTATTTCAGAGAAAAACGAGTACTGTGTAATCTATTACGTTTAGAATAGAATATGTTTATTTGCAAGTATACTTATTTCTAGTTAGGTACAGGGTGTTCTTGTGAATAGTGGTACAGTATTATATCGTAATTAAACGACATGGAAATATTATAATTAATCGTAGCACGCGCATGCAATACTCAATTAAAATTTAATCTAAATCTACTCCACATATTTTTTTATTTTATTTTAAATGTCCATGCTGTTTATTTTTTTGGTAAATTCGTTAACGCTAGAAAAACAGTTATCTAATAAATAAGTATTTAAATATCTCCTAAAATTAGTCGATGTCATTACTTTAATATTATCAGATCAGGTAAACTATTATATAAAATTATGCACATGTTATAAGATTTTTCCTATAAATTGCTGATCGACATCTAGGCTGAAGTAATAGATTTTGATATTGCGCTATTTATTTCAATGTATGAAATTCCGATCTCATTTTGAATAAGCCTGGGCGGTCTTTTACTAGTAAGCAGACCTTTCTTTCATTTTTTTTTTTTTTTTTTTTCATTTTTCAAACAACGGTTATGACTTACATCGCCATTGACGCCATGCGGAGTTTCAATTGCTATTCTAACTCCCAAGGCGCTGCACTTATAGCTCGATTGTGCACTGTAAGTAGCCTTTGTATTCCACAGACACATTCAACGATTTTAAACCTTATTGCAGCGGCGACAAAGTGCAAATAGCAAGTGTCACGTTTGTATGTGTCTCGAATATAAGAGAGATCTTTCTTTTCAATATAGAAATGAAAAGACTCCGCACGAACATAAAATGGAATGGTTGACTAGATATAAATATATTTTTAGCATTGAAGTAGCAATTGCTGACATTGATTAAAGTTCCTCTAAATAAAGATAGAAAAGGTGATTGTAAAAAAACAGACCAGACTACAAATTAATAAATAAATTAAATATCTTAAAGACTTTTCGAACTTAACATTAATACCAAAGAGGAAATGTGTTCTAAGGAGATTCGTCCACATAAAAACTTTAATTAAAAGCTGTTACACTAACAAGTACTTTTTACAAACTTATGTTTTTCATAAACAAGTATTAGCTACAGAGCAGAGGTTTTGATTAGAACACTCCATCTTTGCAAATGAAAGGGTCTACAAAATACCCATTAGATCAGAACAGGATCCGATGGAAAACTTCTTAGACCCCTGACAGGATTCCACGACATCCGTATAAAACCCAACCGCCATCAAATCTGTGACGAAAAGGCAGACCCAGATATATTTCAGTAAGATTAGGGACTGCGTACATAGTAGGTATCATTTTGTGACGAATCTTCGAATCTAGCTGATATAGTTTTCGCCGCAAAATAAAATATCTTGTGTATTTGCACTGGAGAACGGGTTCATTTTAAATAATTGCAGACCATATTTCAAGTCATTTTGGCCTATGTCCAGCAGTGTCGTCTTTCGGCCGATATAATGATATTTCAAGTTCAGTATAACTTCGAGGAATGGTACACGTCTATTTTCAAAGTACGTAGGTATGTCAATAATAGTTAATAAGCCGCCGGATCCGCTCACATATGACTAACTTAGTGGCTTAATGAGCAGTAGAACTAGCGAGTCGGTTTAGTTTCCAAAAACTGAATCGACAAATAAAAACTGTATATCTATAGAACTTGCCTACAAAATTTCACGAGAATCAGTTGAGAAATGCGACATGTAGAGGAGAACAGCTGGACATCCAGACATATGAAAGAATTTCGGACCAAGCTGGAGCAGATAACTTCGTTCGCTTCGCAATATCGTTCAATAAAGTGCATTATATATATTGGTGAAAGGTTGTTCATATATAAGCTAGTTTCGTACGGCTAATTAGTTCCATTGTACTATCAGTAAAATTGAGCTTTAGTCCTCCACGGAGTTCCATATCAAAACAACGGTTCGTATTAAATCCTAAAGCTGGGTCCACATTTGTATTATTTTACCGATCACGATCACGCGTGTCGTTTCGAGCTCGCGTATTCTAAGTATGGACGCTCACTTTGGGCACCCCGTATCACTAGCATCGTCGCGTGAAAAAATGCGTCCATACTAACTGTAGCGTAGCAACGTATCGTATCATAACCCCGTATCGTTGAGTGTGGTAGAAGCGCTCATAGCCTCGCGGCGCCTGCGAGTCGGAAACCATAACGCAGGTTAAGCAAAGATGGCAGCGGTCAGTCTTTGGATGGGTGACCGCCTTATGTTTGAGTGATTAATATAAATGAGCGCTTCCGTGCTTTGGAAGGCACGCTAAGCAGTTGATCCCGGCTGCTGTCTATGACAGTAGTCGTTAAGCGGAGTTAGAGGCCTTCGGAGTTCGGGCAGCTTAACAACTTCTAACAGTCGAGTTGCCCACTCACTTGACAAAGGGGGGACAACTGTTACTCGCGTCCGCAGGAGCTACCTACCACAACCCTGCACGTGTCCCCTGGGTGGTACTAAAGAGTGACAACATCGAAGGCCAAAATAATGTATGCCATACAATTAAATAAAATTGAGTGTGGACGCTCATCCGTATCCCCTTTGATGATCGAGGAAAAACCGCCACGAGAGCGATCACGGCGTATCGCGTATCAAATCATAACTTCGTATCGTGATACAGTATCAAAACACGTCCATACTTACCGATCTTGATACGCGTATCCGATAGCGAGTGTGCGGGGTATATAATAGACGCGTGTCAACATCGATCCCGAGCTATCAGATACGGCGCGCCGTATGATCGCGCTGTTTTTGCGTCCACACTAGCGATCTTGATACGCGTCGGTGCAACGCGACGGAGATACGATACGACAAAATGATACAAATGTGGACCCAGCTTAAGAGTTTCTTGCAATTTGCCTTATGATTTCCATTAAATCCATTTGATGTCGGTCACTGTCACGGTTCAATTTACCTGATAGCATCTTATTACAAAGACGAATAGCCCACATTTGCACAAGGCCCGAACGAAATCAGTTCGAATGGATCAAACCTTCACATATACATGTAAGGTACATACAGCCTCGCAGTTAACCCGACCCCAGATAAAGTTAAGTAAAATAAGACGACATTGCCCGTCGGGCTGTCGATTTGGGACCTTCCGAGCTCGTCTCGATACTGCCTATTCATTCACAACACGTTTTGCACTCGTTTTGTCGTGCCCAGTATAATGACGTCCCCAAATACAATAGTAGATTGTGTCAAAATTATATCTTTACTTGATTGTTTTTAGGGCGGTAGGTATATTGAATCCTGAGTGAATCTGGAGCGTAACGAAGGATTCAAGTGTTTACGCCCAAGAGAGAAATAATTTAATACCGACTGCTTTTCACACCTTCTATGAGTAAAATTGGAATCGCTCAATTGAGGGCAACAATAAAATGTTTTTTTTTTTTAATCATTATTAAGTGGTGGCAATTTTGCTGGTTGATGTTTATCCTATCACCGTAGTACTCGTATCAAGTATAATTGTATCAGGGAAGAAAAGTGCGAATTTGGTGGTTGGTGGTGTGTAGGTTTTTTACACGTTGCTGCCGTAAAGAAGCCGAAGCCTTAGAAGTAGATATCGCTGCACGCTTCTCAAAGGCGTTGTATCAGGGAACGGGTAAATAAATTCGTTGACCGAGCAGATCGTTCCGATAGCTCATTCATCGGTTGACAGCGACTGGTCAGAAGGACGCAGGTCCTTAAGCGTAGCAAAAAATTAGGATGGAGTCAATTTTAACACATTTAATCACTATTAAAACAGGATACCTAGAAATAGATAAAGATAGGCCATGTTTTATACTGGTCCTTCGAAAAGCGGTCGGTGCGTTGGGAATGTGCCTCGTGAATAAATGTTGGAATGTTTGCCTGAATGAAGAAGAATACGACGGAAGTGATATTTTCAAATCGAAACCGACAGCTTTACGGAAGATGTGACTTGAAATTCGATATTTTCTGTCAAACATTTGAATGGTACGTGGTGTTATAATATACAATGTCTTTTTAAATATATAACAATGATTTGTGTTGAATTTTTAAACTTTCGTTCGGAGCACAGTAAAGCTAACCAGATCTGTTGTAGGTATGTGTAGTTGAAAGCGGGCTTGGGGCCGAAGTTTTAGTTCCTGACGCATTAACGCAAAACTTAGTCAATTTAATGTAAACGACTCAGTGCTTGACACTAGCGCAATACTTGACAATTTAAATCTTACCCTTCGTGTATCTTTAGCACTGATCAGTGCTACTGAAAATTGACTCTGTGACGGAAACGAAAAATGTATAATTCTTCAGCAATGTAAGTGTCAGCATCCGAAAGGTAAATTCGGAACAATGTAAGGAATAAAGTTATCAAACATTGGTCGTTTACCTGTTACTTAGTAAGTTTAGTGAAAATCATAGAGAAAGGCAGTTTTAATCCGTCTATTCGGGGGTCATTCAAAACAATTATTTCGGCCGAACGATTACCGTGGGGAGACTACCATATGCAAGCAAAAGTTAGTTATACCGATGAAAATGCTTTACCTAAAAAAACACCCACTGATAGTACACCAAGCGACATGAGATCCGCCGATACGCCGAGTCTAGACACAATACATTAGCGTCGTGTTTTTCAAAATGGCGGATGACATTAGGGATTTCCGTCGCTTAGACTCTTCTGGACAGTGGGTGCGTCCTATTTAGTATTCAAGTTGCTAAATAATTAAGCCATTGATATTCTGTGAGCGTTTAGGTCAATTTCTACAATAATCTAGAGTATATTATATTAGAAACGTTACTTTAGTTTTTGAAGTGAAAACTTCTTTAGCGGCGCTGGGCACTATTTGGGATGGGGAACCCGGTCTTTTTTATAGTAGAAGCCACTGTTGCCGAGCGGTAAAGCAAGCGACTTTCAATCTGCAGGTCGTGGGTTCAAACCCCGCCGGCTCGTACCACTGGGTATTTTCAAAAATAATTATAGAATACAATAATACAATACAAAATAGTTTATATCACAAAAACAAATATTACATGAAATCGAGGCTGTCCGTCTATCTAAACTATTCGGCTGAGCCTGTGACTGCGAGTGCGGTTAACAGATCGTACTTGAATAACAGTATGATTTCGAGTAGATAAGAAGAAAAGAATAATAGCAAAATGAGTATTAATTATATCTAGCGTATCTACAATTAACATGATCTAGTGTAGAGAATAGGAAATAACTATGCGTGTGTGCGTATTTATGGTTGGGTACGTGTGTGCTGTAGGTGTGGGTGTGTGTGTGTGTGGGTTTGATGTACGAAATATCATTTCATATTTAACAGTGCGTTTTCGGTGACGGGAAACCGGTCTAATCTCAATACGGTCTAGTTCTCCCTAAGGGTTGGAATGTCAGGTGGCATTTCGTCCAACTAGTGCCTACGCCAAATTATGGGGTTAGGTGCCAAAGCGGACCCCGGGCTCGTTTGAGCACTAGGATGATGACTTTAGTGTATACAGTAAGTACTTTTTAGGGCAATTATTACTCGTCAATAATACGGTTGTCTCACTCTTACTAGCAGGCTAGAGAAGGACACGTGTACTGTTGATGGCCAATCATTCCTCAAAAAATGGCCCGTGTTAGTGCACCTTTATGTACTTCTACGTACATACGCGTATTTAGGTATACAATATATACCTAATAGGGGCTCTGTAAGTTACAGACCTCGCATGAATAGGGATGATGACTAAGATTTTTTTGTGACGTCATTCGAACCAGTTTTTGGAGAGGAACAAATGTTTGTATGGGAGCAACTACAATTAAAGAACATAAATACCTAAAAATTTGAGACAAAGATTGACGTCGCTGGCGTTAGCGCGAAACGCTTCATACTGTGTGTCTATACAAGTATGACGTCACATTTGTACTTATCGTAGTATGGAAAATCGGGTAAATTGTAGTTTCGGTCGCGAAATACTGCGTTTAAGTACATAGTTGTCATACAATTTTGTTTCTAGAAAAGCGTAAGGCCTCATGTTCAAATTGATGCTAAATGGATAGTAAACCATCAAATTATCGTAATAAAGTATAAATTATAAAATGTAATTAAAATCATAAAAAGATATGGCATGTCTCTACCTTGAAAGTTTAGAAAAATTATGCAGTTTTTTAATTGTCCAAGAGTAAATTTAAAGCTGCCAATAGAATCCTTACGCTTTTATAGAAACAAAATTGTATGACAACTATGTACTTAAACGCAGTATTTCGCGACCGAAACAACAATTTACCGGATTTTCCATACAACGATACAACTACTTTGTACAAGTGACGTCATGTGTGGGTACATCATCAGTATGAAGCGTTTTCCGCTGCCGCCAGCGACGTCAATCTTTGTGTCAAATTTTTGGGTATTTATGTTCTTTAATTGTAGTTGCTCCCATACAAACATTTGTTTCTCTCCAAAAACTGGTTCGAATGGCATCGTAAAAAAATCTTAGTCCGCATCCCTATTAAGTCTGAACTAAAGCGTCCAAACGCACTGATTTGGAAGTAACGATTGGCCGCGAGCTATCGCGGCGATCTGCTTTTATTGATCACTGATATTAGGTACTTCGCAATCAGCGGCGCTACCACGAACTTCGAAAGTCGAAGTTCGGGTATTTCCATCTCTATCGCACTCCCTTACTCGAGTGACAGGGATGCATGTATTACGAACTTCGACTTTCGAAGTTCGCGGTAGCGCCGCAGTTCATACAACGGTCTTTCAATGCACTACGTGTGCCGATGACGTGCTGTGACGTAGGCCGACGCGAAGGGCTATCGTACGAACAGTCGTGACGTAGTGATGTGTGACTTCACTCGTAACACGTGTCTATTATTTTATAACTTAATGTGTTTCATTTTTAATCCTAAAACTGAGTTGACAAAAAAACACAGAATCGGATGGGAGATGCGACCTGCAGGAGAGGACAGCCGGCCAGCGGGACATCCGACATACGAAAGTATTTAGTCCCAAATTTAAACCAAAGAACTTCGTTACTTTGTAGACTATACTCGTAATTTATACAGAAAAGATAAACGAAGACGCCACAATAACATTTGCACCTAAATACCAGTTCAACGAACCCCATCTCCGGCAGAAACAATAACATCTACTAACAAAACACACAGAAATTAAACACACAAACACACGACCAAATTACCCCCATAAATAAACACATAAAGACGGAATCACCTGCAACCTAAAACCTTGTCGCATTAAACCCGCGTATGCGTCGTCAGCTAAATGTTAACAATGATTACAGCGAGAAGGTCCTATAAGATCCATTTGTCTGCAATGAAAGGCAGAGGACAGCGCCCTTAATATAATTGTCAAACAAATGTGCTCCCCATGATCCTTTTAAACGCGTCAACTGAATTTGAACCTTCATTACAAAGTAATAAGATTCAAAATAAAAACTCACCGAAATGCATTTCCCGTAATGACCTTTCGCATGGCTCACTTAACGATTACACCGCCAAAGGAAATTAAACTGTACAGCGCTTAGTTACAGTTGGGTTTAGGTTGTTTTAGGCTGCAATCTCATGGGAAATAGGGGCGAGACTGGTCAGCAAATATTTTGTTCTGAAGTCAGTCTGCGGACAATTATGTTTATTTTGTTCTTGTTATGCGATAATATTTGTTCTAATGTTACTTGATGTGATGAGTGATGGATTTCGTTTGGTTTTTGTTCGTTTTCCAGTCATCAGAAGTATGCTGATGTTAAACAATATTTATTTTATGTCGGTACTAACATTGACAAACGAATCCAACACATATATGTATTATACATAAGAAATTAATTTATATGTAAAGTCAACGGAGCATCGTATTGAACCGTTGTTCAACTATCAATAGTTTTTTTAGTTATTATTTTTAACACAGCATGTTAAATTGTCATAGTTATAGGTATACTGAGGTAAAATTTCAAAGAAGGCTTCTTACGTGATGTTATGTATATTTAGTTTACCTAGTAAAATAAAAATAAATATCAGTGGACATTATTTATTTTATTTTATTTTAGTTAGAGAACAAAAATCTTCACCCTATATAAGTCCCACGGCTGAGTACAGGCTGTTGTTAACGCATAAAAACAAAATCTTCAATCAAAGCTTGTTGCTCACAACGTTGCATTTGGCCCTGGCGCCTACGGGTATTTCGCATTTATTTTATGAAACATACTCTTTTTCTATCCATGGAAAGGCCCATGATCTCATGTTTTATTTTCAATTTAACCCATTCAAATTCAAGGCTAATCCTGTAAAACGGAAAAATCCTCCGCGCTACGGCGAAGTATATATTCCAAATGCAACTAATGTTCCTCACAGCGGACACCTCTCAGTTATCTCTGTTACCGAACAAGTAACGAGCGCGTGTGAACAAACGCTTGCCGCAGTCGAGTTTACTGCGACTATCGCGACCCGAACCGCCATCAAAACACGCAGAGTTAAGCTAGCCGTTCACGACCGCTTCAAAATGGCGAATCGGGCAGCGTCTAAATGTCTAGTTTTGACTGTAGCGTTTAGAGCGGTTACATACAGCGACCTCAGACCAAGAAAATGATAGACGGAGCATGACGAGACGAACAACCTAGTGAAGCCGGCTTTCGACCAAGCCGAATAAGTTTAGCACACGCTCACGAACACGTAAAGAAATTAAATCGCACAACGTAATGTAGTAATTTTTATAAAATTTACCTCACTTGAACCTCAACATCAGCGACAATCCATTTGGACTAGTCCATTTTTGCCTTGGTCAAATGGCGCGCCAGTCTATGTCGAAACAACACACAACCACGAGCAAGTGACACCTACGCGCCTACGTCAATGTATTTCGTCTATCCATTTGGCGCCGATACAAACGGCGCGGCGCAGGGCATAGTTGAATACCCAGCATTATAGTATTCCCCACGCTTACCCATTCACGTGGATAACCAGAGCAACTCTGACCTCCTATTGTTTGCAGTTGTTGCGAATGTTAGGTCAAGGTATATCAAGGTAAATGGTGAGGTGAGAGTTGTTGTGAATCGCAGAGGAATAACCGAGGCTGTTGGCTGAGCGCCAGGCTTCACTAACCCCGCCAGGGCAGTCGCCTTCCAAAAAGTTTTTAATTCAAGCGGCAGTGTTGGTATGTAATCATTCTCCTAGCGTTTTTCCCGGTTGTACTCTGGTCTCCAAAGAACATGCATGACTTGCAGATGCCCCACTCTCTGACCCGAGTAGTCTCGACGCAGTTTCAGCAGCATGATTTTAGTAGCTATCATCATCATCATCATATCAGCCGAAAGACATCCACTGCTGGACATAGGCCTCCTCCAAAGAGTGCCACAGTGGCCGGTTCTGTGCCACCCGCACCCAGCGGAGTTCCGCGACCTTTACCACCTTGTCTACCTGCGCTGCGCCTTCCGGTAGGTGTTCGCCACTCTTAAGTAGCTACAATAGTATCATATTGCTAGTATACTATTACGTTGATTATTCAATATTATTCGTTGCCGATGATACGGGCCCTCAATTCGCGTGCCACAAATATGGGCGCAGAGCCGATTCCGGATTGGCTTACATGGTCACGCACGAGAGGCTTTGTCATCACTCATCAGTCCGACCCAGGTCGGGCCTAGCTGAGTTTCTTGCTGGACTCTTCTCAGCTAGGCTAGGTTTTAGCGAACCAGCGATAAAACTCCCAGTAGTTCGACACCACTCACACCCCAGATTCGGTTGATACCGTTCAACCAATGTCACTGGAGCGCAAACTCGTAGAGTATTCCAGTGTATAAACTTCCCCGCGTGGTCGTGCGTGCGTGAGTACGGAATGGTACGAGTAAATCCTACTGTTCTAAAGCTAGAAATTTGCGCACTAATCGACATGTGTTCATGATCACGGCTTTTTGTTGATATACGTGAGAGAGCGAATATCAAGGGTTTTTAAGCTGGTGTGCAGAGTGCGAGGGATAACTCCTGTAGACGAAATGACGATCGGAATTGTCTTTACTTGTTTACCTTCCACTGAGCTTTAATTTCTATGGATAAGTCAGTGTATTTGTAATTTTTTTCAGTGTGGGTGGATGCAAGGTTGTGCGTGTTGGGGATGGCTACGTCGATAAGATATAGGTACAGTTTTTGCTGCTTTGTCGTGGAGTGTAATATCAGGTCTATTGTGATGAACTGTTTTGTCGGTAATGATCAAGGATAGGACAAACGCCCGTCATTTTGAAAACTTAACCCTGTTCTGTACAGTAGAGACTTCCTTATATTAATAAAAAAAATTAGGTACTAAATAAGAATAAGAATAGTTTATTCGTGACAATACAAAACAAAGGACAAAAGTAATGTTTTATAAATTTATTTTAAGTACCATAATTTATATGTTTCCAGTGACAAATTATTCAAATGACGATGATTAAGGCGATAAATCACTTTCTAAAGTGACAACGTCAATGCTTGACAAAGATGATTAGAATATTACCTATTTTATCTAAATGGCCAGTAGTAAACAAAGTCATTGAAATCAAGTAGTGTCTAATGCGATGATAGAAGAATAGGTAATTTATTGATAAATGTGTTGAAGTACATTAAATTATAATATTTTGAGTAAACTTCTAAAAAAAAAAAAATATCAGTAGGAAGTCTCTACTGTACAGAACAGGGTTAAGTTTTCAAAATGACGGGCGTTTGTCCTATCCTTGGACTAATGATAGTTCTGTCCCAGTAAAGTTTGTATTCTGTCGACTCTAAAATGATCTGTGGTGAGTATTTATAATAGGAGGTCCTAGTTTCTATGAGGCGAAATTTAAATGCAAGATATTGATGTAAGATGGCTGCAACTTGGTCATGTCGATGTTTGTAATCAGTCTGGTCGATGTTTGTAATTCGTCTGGTTATTATTATTATTATTTTATTATTCACAAGTTACATTGGAATTTACACATAATTGTGCACAAGAAAGAGGTTTACAAAACTGTCTGAAAAACACCATGCCTTATCAAGTTAGCTTATACCGTCGTGGTCAAGATATAGTAAAACAACACAATACATACATGTATCACGAAGCATTATTTGAGCATGCCCGAATATATCTCCGTTCCGCCGAGATGTGTGTACGTCGGCGCAACGGAGATATATTGAGACATGCTCAAAGCGGAGATGTGTCGGCGTCGTCAGACCCTTGCCCGGAGCGCGCCGTATTTCCCCCCGGTAGGTCCCGTGGTCTGCTTTGCAAAATTTTGGCGTAGACACTGACTGCTATGCAAATTATTGATAGGACAAAATCCATGTTAGTGTAAGGCCTGAGTGGACGCCCCGCTCAGAGCGGGGCGTGCAGCGTCCGTATAAAACAAATGCAATTTATATGGACGCTCGACGCCCCGCTCTGAGCGGGGCGTCCACTCAGGCCTTGCACTTAGGCAACAATACATTATGGCAAATTACTCGAAGGAGAAGATACGATCAAACGTAAAGCACATGTGTGTGATATAACACGATCGTGCCAGACTGCGTATGGGGATAATTTTATTTATTTGCTTCAGGCAATAAGAATAAGAATTTATTTATTTAGAACACAAAACACAGAAAAAAAAGAAAACACAAAAAAAGGTTATTATTTGTGTTTTTTATTAATTTTCCTGTTTTTTGAGCTGTGAATAAATTGTTTTTCTTTCTTTCTTTATGTATGTAATGCGCGTACGCACAAGCAATCTATATAGTAGACTAGCTGCCATTGCTAAAGAGGAAAAGTCTGTGAGATTGTGTCTGTAAGTTTGTATGTAATGCTAATGGGTAAACTCTGGGGGCGCATATCCGATATTCACCAAAATCATTCTTTCACCTGCATGTAGAATGAACTTGGTGGATGGTTATAGTTATAGGCTATTGAAGTATCAAAAAGGGAAAGTGGTGGAAAACGCGTACCTACCTGATTCAAACGTAGCGCTGGCTGCCGGTCTTACGCACTTTTCTTCTTAAGGGGATGCCTTGATTTGAGTCGTACACGCCCCCTAGACAGAGACACGCTGATGCCTTCCGCGCACGAGGAAAAGAGATGTAACACTCTTTCATGAGATAAAATATTATAGTATTAACTTGATTGTGTCGTAAAATAATGTATCGTTTGAGTAGGCTTAGTAAAAAAAGGAAAATACAGACCCAACTTTGGATTTTTTTTCAATCGAGGAAATTTTAAGCAATCATGTATCGATAAAATCAGATAAACAATCATATTGTTATAGCCAATAATCATATATCTGTAAATCAGACCTTATTGTTTCTTAATCTAGTCAGAACGGCGTTTCAAAGCACGCGATAATTTCCAATGCACAGCCTTAACACTTCTGCGTTGATGTACCGATTTCATGACGCGACGATGATAGGTAAAAAATGGTTAGTTCGAAGTTCCTTTGGCGAGTGACAGAATGGAGATAGTACTCGACATTGACCGACCCGAACCGTATCTAGAGCTGAACTGGTTGATTGACAGCGATGTGTTGATGTCTTCGTTCTACCCGCGTTTTCCAGGGATAGGAATATGAAAGGTATTGGAGGTGGGTG
Organism: Epinotia ramella; assembly: GCA_947578815.1. NCBI lineage: Eukaryota > Metazoa > Arthropoda > Insecta > Lepidoptera > Tortricidae > Epinotia > Epinotia ramella. The sequence goes on along the minus strand of OX388226.1, from coordinate 1,244,540 downwards.
ACATTATAAAGCTGACATATGAATTGTAGATAATCTAGGTATACTATTTTATCCCGCAAGTGTGCCGTTATTTGTACTACGCGGCACTGCTAGTATAACATGAAAAGGCTGTGAGATTCAAGCTTTGTAAGTTTCTATGTAATGGGTAATCTCCGGAACCGCGTATCCGATTTCAAAAGTTATTTCACTAGCATAATGTTTCAGGGTGGAGGTTTTAATTTTAACCGCAGCTTTGTCTGGGTTCTCGGTTGCGGGCGAAGCCGCACGGGCCGATAGTCTTGTACAGAGGTCTTGGTAAGCCCTCGCTAAATCGGTAGATTTTCACTAATTTCCCATCACAATTGTCTTCGATTCCAATTCCCCAAGTTGACTGTGCAGATTTCAAGTCTTGGCTATCCGCCAATCTTCATTATTCAGTGCGCTGCACCTCATTATCATAGCTTTTAGGTAATTGGTCGGGGATGCTTTAGATACGCTGTTGAAGCTTTTCATCGATGTCAGTTAAAACATTTTGTTTTACAAATTACATGACACATACATTACATTTAATGCTGTTACATTCAAATTCAACTACTCGGAAGTGACGGCTCCTGTTATGTCAGGCCTCCGAGCGCATCAGAGAACATGACGTCAGATAAGTATAAATCCAGCTTTAGTAGCCAGCCATACACGGACAGATTTACCTGTCGGTCACGACTCAGATCTGATCCGCGATTTCGCCACACACGGTCACGGGCTCAGACTCAGACGCTCAGATCTGTCTGCCCCGTGCGATCCGTTCGTTTTGAGCACGGGCAGTGGACACTGGACAGGCATCCGGCAGGCAAATCTGTGCCTAATTCTCACCATACATTGACAGTTTTGCCCGCCAGGCACGACTGTCAGGCAGATCTGACGGTAAAATTCTGTCCGTGTATGGCTGGCTATTAAGTTGAGACCGACAGGCAGGTCAGTTCATACCGCCTTTTATAAGACGCCTGATTGTGTCGATGTCGATACACTTGATTTGATACAAACGCGCTTTGACGGCGCGTTTAAAAACGCGGTGTGCATAGCCACATATTGCGCACCTCAATAAATTAATCAAATACTGAACATACATATTAAAAAGTAGTGTTATCGCTAAAGATCGATGTCTTCCAGACTACCTTTGGGTAACGGAGAAATTGCAAAAAATAATTACAAGTAGATAAGTGTCTATTTTTAGGGTTCCGTACCCAAAAGATAAAACGGGACTCTATTACTAAGACACCGCTGTCCGTCCGTCTGTCTGTCTGTCCGTCATGCACCAGGCTGTATCTCTTGAACCGTGATAGATAGACAATTTATATTTTCACAGATGATGTATTTTTGTTGCCGCTATAACAATAAATACTAAATAAAAAACAGAATAAATTAATATTTAAGGGGGCTCAACAAGAAACGTGATTTTTTTGCCGTTTGTATAGATAACGGTACGTCACCCTTCGTGCACTCGGCCGGTTTTATTTTTAATTTATTTATTTATTTGGATGCTGAGATTCATAACAACGATTCTTATTCGGAGGTCAGAGTTATACTAAGCCCTTGAAGTGAGTTTTTAAACGAATTGGGAATACCGGGGCTGTTTTTTTACAACATAGCCTCAAGTTGGGCCCCGGGGCCCATCAACAAAATGCCAATAAACCAGGGCTGCTGAGATGCATTTCCATATAGCTGATTACCATTCGATTGTCCCCCAAATCCCAGAGGTCAGGCAAGACACGACAAGCTCAGTACCCTATCTCGTTTCCGTCCTTATCAGCCATCAATGCAAACCCTCCGTAAATCAGAGCCAGCACCCCTTCAACCCCCTAAAACCTCCCCCATGAATTACGGGGAAGATAACCTATCTTCACAAAACGTTTTGTATTACAATCTAGTCCCAGTATAATTAGACCTAGTTAGCTCTTCATGTCTGAGTAAATTGAGGTCTAACTTAAATTGGTTCGCGGTTGGTGGTGAATGGTTTGATGCTGACTATGTTTGTATCATGATTTAAAGGTCTGATGATAATAAATTGAGTGAAAATTGGTGTTTGAATATGGCGGGGGACTGTGCGGTTACATTGTGTATTTGTCTGGTGAATTATTCTCAATTACAACTCGCAATGGGTAGGTATAGCTACTCTGATCTGGCACTTATGTTTTTGGTATAGGTATGAATGATCCTACTAATATTATAAATGCGAATGTTTAGATGTTTACTTCAGATGTTTGGATGTTTGTTACTCAATCACACTTAAACGGCTCAACCGATTTTGATGGAATTTTGCACGACGATATTTTAGAACCTGTGGATTAAAATATAGGATAGTTTTTATCCCGGGCCCACGCAGAACAAGTCGCGGGGGAAGATAGTTGTGTATATATATGTTTATTTTGTTTATATATAATGCTACTTAATGTTTTTGGTCTTATCTCATCCTAGTAATGATGTTGCAACACTAATTAGTTACGACTATTTATTTTCGCTCCGCTACCCAAAGGATGTCTGGAAAAGATCGCTCTTTAGCTATAGGACCGCCTGTTGTTTACCTCTGCTCGATTTACTGTCATTCGGCACAAACGGAAAATCGTCGACACAAAATGACCATTTTGAATTGGACCAAAAGTAATACCATAAAAAGTGAATTAGGTAAAAATGTGATTGTGTCTATAATTTTTCATGACCAATATTTTCCTTATTTTGTATTAAGCAGTTACGCTGCTAACGAAATTATACATTTTTAAATAAAGGAAAAATTGAAAAATGTAATGCTCCGAGCCGGATTCGACCCGGCGACCACGGGCATTCATCGCTAGGCCCGTCGCTACTAACCAACTGAGCTATCGGAACAATCCGGCAGTTGTAGGCAGGAACTGATTGAAAGATTTGGTGGCCGAACCGGATTGTTCCGATAGCTCAGTTGGTTAGTAGCGACGGGCCATGAATGCCCGTGGTCGCCGGTTCGAATCCGGCTCGGGGCATTAAATTTTTCAATTTTTCCAATATTTTCTTGTTCAAAATGAATCTAGGGTAAATAGAATTTTGTCCGGTATGAAATAGGTTCGTATTTAAATACGTGCAATGTGAATTTTGTCTAATTTAAGTTAGTGATATGAAAATCGAGCATTTTTTACAAAATTCGTGTACCTACTACGTAGATTGGTCAAATTCTGGAGCGTAATTCCAGGACGTATTTTTTCGACCTTATCAAGTATTTCAATTTTACCTTTAGGACGTAATAAAATTTTAGTATTACTCAGGCTGGCCTATTTTCCATGTCGAGGATTTTCAAATTGTCATTATTCAGATTCGACAAATTATTTCGAGTCGCCAATTTTCCATTTGTGCTGAATCACAGTAAATCCTCTGCGTTTATATTCGCTGTTTTCTGTACTACTGTTCTGATACTTCTGATTACTATTGAGGTGTGCAATTCAATTCAAATTATGTTAGTGGCCAGTAAAAGGTCGCACTCACTGATGATTTTAAAATCTAAAGCCGGGGTTATATTAGAGCCACGCCGCGTGTCGCAACGCAATCGGTTACATACATTTTGTATGAACGTGGTTACATTAGCTCAGACCCGCGTGTCGCCACGTTCAATACAAAGTACGCGTCGCGACACGCGGCGTGGCTCTAATATAACCCCGGCTTTACTATAGTAAGTACTAAGTAGTTCTCCGTTGGCTTCGCCGGATTGGTAAATATATGCATCGTGTTTTGGCTCATATATCAATACCTAAAGCAGCCAAACACTGAACTGTGGTATCGCGATATGTATTGGCAATCATCGAGCCAAGCCAAGCTTTACGGGGATCACGGAGCTTTTATTGGCCACTTGCTGGAGAGCGAGCTTTAAGCTCCCGTTTCGGAGCCAGGATAAGCCCCGAGTCGAGCGCACGGGCGGTGCAGATTGCAGCCCCCTATTCTGCAACTTGTTTTAAGCATACCTCAACGCTCACCCACAAATATATCTTGACACCGCGATGCGTAGTAACTAAGCGTAGGTAGAGGTCTAGTTTCGTGACGGGTGACCGGCGGGGTGAGCCGCATTAGAGCGTAGCGAATAACAGCCCAGGAGGGCAGTTCGACTTGACATTTGCATTTTAGTGTGATATCAATGTGTTAGGTTACTATATGATTCAAATAAAATTATACGTATCGCGGCGAATCTTGAGCCCTATGACAGCTGTCATCTCAGTACAATTTTATGTTTTAGGTTATAACTTATACGGAGATGACTGAGATATGTATAGGAACGAATTTGCAGCAATTTCCCTCGCTGCCTATCAATTTCAGAATTGCCAACAATGGATGAGTAATTTTCCGACAATTGGTGCCTACTCGTCTGACTCCCAAAAAGACCGAAATTCAAGAAGAAAAATGTAAAAGGCAAGGCCTAATCCTCGACGTTGCCCTAGTGTATAACATGGACACTTTATGTCAAAGTGTAGGAGATTCCATCTTCTCCCACTTGAGACCCGTCGCAATATAGCCGACATTACATATCTACTTAAAGTTACATCTAATTCAGTCGACAGCACCACCTTACTTGGTAAATTGAACATCCGTATACCCAGTAGAGCTCGGCGTAAGCCGCCACTATCCGTGCCATTATCATCCACCAACTATAGGCAAAATAGTTTTATGATCAGAGCGAGCAACGGCTTAAATTATGTGTTTCAGAGGTTTGACGACCTGGACCTATTCAGTGCAAGTGTTCCCTCAGTGAGACAACGTTTATCTCGAGAATTTTTCGCTAGAGGTAGGGAAATAGTTTAGGTGACTCTTTTTAGTCTATTTAGAAATGTCGCGACGAACGCGATCCTCACACAAAACAGGTAAATGCTTGACTCAAACAGCCTTGATTTATTCAACTGGCAACTCAAAAAGAACATTTGAAGGTTTAACGAATCTTGTCTTAACGGTAGGAGGAGAAGTTTTAATTTCCCAACGGAACAATGTTCGCGTGGCGGGAGACTCCAGAATTTCCAGAATCCAATAAGTAGCCTAGCAGGAAAACTGCAAGGACGGAGTAAGTACGAGAATAGAATCGAGGAGAAGACCGCCGGGGATCCCGGTGAGTGTCTTATGTGTATTATTAGAAAGATGAGTTGAGAGATGAAGGGATATTCCAGTAAGTGGAATATACAGAATAGAAATAGCCAAGAATATGCCAAATGGTTATGAGAGGAAAGGGCCGGGTTATAAGGGGAGTTGTGGAGACCCGCGGCGGGAAAAGAATTCCTGCCAATACGTAAGAATAAAAAGAAATCAGAATATGTAGAATCAGTATCGTGATTAGAATGAGAATATAGAGAAATCACTTCACCTCTCACTCGTGTATCGTATATATTGCAGGTACACTTTACAATGTAAAGTGTACATGTCAGAACTCTTGTCGTTATGTCTTAATAGAACTCGGGCAATGTCTGAGGTTAGAGATATGTACAATGTATAGACGTCACGACAAATTGGTGGAGGAGCTGAGTGAATACCTTAAGAATAAGTAGGCGAAGCGTGCTCGGCAATATGCAACTTTTTCTTTGCTCGGGAGGCTCCGTAGTAGAACGGTAAGGAAAGGGAAACTCATAGAACGGTGGAGACCTAGAAACTCACAGTTCGGTGGAGACCAGGAAACTCACAGTATGGTGGAGACCAAGAAACTCACAGTTTTCGGTGAAGACCAGGAAACTCACAGTACGGTGGAGACCAAGAAACTCACAGTACGGCGGAGACCAAGAAACTCACAGTTTTCGGTGGAGACCAGTAAACTCACAGTACGGTGGAGACCAAGAAACTCACAGTACGGTGGAGACCAAGAAACTCACAGTTTTCGGTGGAGACCAGTAAACTCACAGTACGGTGGAGACCAAGAAACTCACAGTATGGTGGAGACCAAGAAACTCACAGTTTTCGGTGGAGACCAGGAAACTCACAGTACGGTGGAGACCAAGAAACTCACAGTACGGTGGAGACCAAGAAACTCACAGTTTTCGGTGGAGACCAGTAAACTCACAGTACGGTGGAGACCAAGAAACTCACAGTACGGTGGAGACCAAGAAACTCACAGTTTTCGGTGGAGACCAGTAAACACAGTACGGTGGAGACCAAGAAACTCACAGTATGGTGGAGACCAAGAAACTCACAGTTTTCGGTGGAGACCAGGAAACTCACAGTACGGTGGAGACCAAGAAACTCACAGTACGGTGGAGACCAAGAAACTCACAGTTTTCGGTGGAGACCAGTAAACTCACAGTACGGTGGAGACCAAGAAACTCACAGTACGGTGGAGACCAAGAAACTCACAGTTTTCGGTGGAGACCAGTAAACTCACAGTACGGTGGAGACCAAGAAACTCACAGTATGGTGGAGACCAAGAAACTCACAGTTTTCGGTGGAGACCAGGAAACTCACAGTACGGTGGAGACCAAGAAACTCACAGTACGGTGGATACCTAGAAACTCACAGTTTTCGGTGGAGACCAGGATACTCACAGTACGGTGGAGACCAAGAAACTCACAGTACGGTGGAGACCAAGAAACTCACAGTTTTCGGTGGAGACCAGTAAACTCACAGTACGGTGGAGACCAAGAAACTCACAGTATGGTGGTGACCAAGAAACTCACAGTTTTCGGTGGAGACCAGGAAACTCACAGTACGGTGGAGACCAAGAAACTCACAGTTCGGTGGAGACCAAGAAACTCACAGTTTTCGGTGGAGACCAGGAAACTCACAGTACGGTGGAGACCAAGAAACTCACAGTACGGTAAGAAACTCACAGTTCGGTGGAGACCTACAAACTCACAGTACGGTGGAGACCAAGAAACTCACAGTACGGTGGAGACCAAGAAACTCACAGTACGGTGGAGACCAAGAACCTCACAGTTCGGTGGAGACCTAGAAACTCACAGTTCGGTAGAGACCAAGAAACTCGCAGTTCGGTGGAGACCTAGAAACTCACAGTTCGGTGGAGACCTAGAAACTCACAGTTCGATGGAGACCTAGAAACTCACAGTTCGGTGGAGACCTAGAAACTCTCAGTTCGGTGGAGACCAAGAAACTCACAGTTCGGTGGAGACCTAGAAACTCACAGTTCGGTGGAGACCTAGAAACTCACAGTTCGGTGGAGACCTAGAAACTCACAGTTCGGTGGAGACCTAGAAACTCGCAAAATATTACTAGAACAGACGACATTTCATTGAGATGTTGTCATTGCAGGTATGAGAAAGAAGTAGGCCCAGGCTAGGAATCCTAGGTTGGGCTTGTGTGAATAGAATAGATATAAAAGTATTTTTTAATTTTAATTGTTACAGTTATTAAAAGGAAATCTGTTTATTACTAATTAAGAAGTCGATAAGTATTCGCATAATATTATATTAAGGTTCTGGGGCCGTAAATAAAGCTGTAACATTATATTATAACATTATCACGTTCCTTTCAGTAGAATGTTGTTGCTGTATCGCGGTAGTGGCGCTAGTGTCGTGGCAATCGGATAGTGTGTAGGGGTTTTTAAGGTTTACAGAGTTAGCTGATAGAAAAACGCCTCAGACTGGGTAGGCTGGCATCAGTGCATTATCTCTGGTAAGTCTGTTCTCGTTACAACAAAATTTTCATGGCGCGAACAGGGTTGTATCTCATTGGTCAGTTTACTGAGTGGACTTTTTCCTATTTGTTGAAAGGATAGTTAAGAAATAGAAGATGATTGCGGTAAGCGAGAATCTAATAAAGCGCGAGCATATGTTATGATATGAAGTTGAAGATCAAAGTTTAGTGCTGTTTAGTGTTTTTCTCTTCTCTCTGTCGCTCGAATATATAAGATACTACAAGTAGGATAAAGATAGAACGAGTGGAAGTTAGAGAACTTAGAAACGAAAAACAATGTTGACAATATACATAGGCAAACGAGACAGCGGAATTTTCTATTTTAAATTTACTAAGCGTTATTTCGATATTTTCGATGTGCTTGTGTTTACTTAAATGGACGGATTTATCTTTTAAATTATTAAGTAGTGTAAAAGTGACCATCAGTGAAAGTTTCATTTAGTGGGTAAATCAATATTGTGAAAGAATCAAGTAAGTTTTATGTACATTTTGCATTCTATAAAACTTTTGATACGCCATTTTTGAAGTAAATTTCCCGTTGATTTTGTACAAAGCAATATTATTGCTAGAAGAAAACCGGCGAACTTGTAAGTTTGTGTCGAAAGAAAAAAGTACTTTCGAGTGTTTTTACTTAACTTAAAGTTTAGACGCCGGTACTGTCGGTTGTCCATTCTTGACCTTTGTTGCAATGCAATAGAGGGTGAGGGTTGACGGTTGGCGTTGGTACAGTTGTAGAAGCCGCGTAGAAGTAATCATGTGGAAAATTGTATTTGTATGCCTAGCAGTATTATGATCTGTAAATGAGAAATTGCGAGTATAGGACGGAAATTATTTGATTTCAGTTGCTTTCAAAATGGATGAGGCAATAGTGGTTCGTTTAGACCAAATATAACGGCGGCTTCTGAATCTTTTAGAACGTACAAGTGCTATAACGACGATTAAAGAAGATTTAAGGAAACTAGTTCAGTTGGTAGATGAATACGGCGCTAGATTGACCAGTTAGATACACTTTTATTTGGAAAAGGCAGTCAAATCTCGCATGAGAAATTGCAGTCATTAACTGAAACACAATTTAAGGCAGAAGAGTGGATGGTTGATATGAAGGCGTTGCGGAAAGATGGAACACCACGACAGCCTCCTGACGTCGGGTGCAGCACAGCCAAGCTGTCAAAGCTCTGCTTGCCGAAATTTAAGGGTGACGTGTTGCGCTGGTCGGAGTTTTGGGACCGGTCCAAGACAAATGTGGATCAGAAGCTTATATCTGAGTCGGAGAAGATGGCATATTTAGTAGGCTGCCTAAAAGAAGAAGCCCTCCAAGCGGTGGAGGGTTTAAGTATTACAAATTTTAATTATCAAGTAGCTGTGGATGTACTGAAAGAAAGATATGGAAATGAACACAAGGTAGTTGATGAACAAAGAAGAAGTTGTGCTAGTCCTGCAAAGGGGGACATAACCAAGCTCTGTGCCCGCAGAATAAACCAGGTAGTTTAGCTATGACATCAAATTCACTTCCCAGAAATAGTGACAGTAACACAGAAATTAATTCTCAGTCTTATCTGCAGACGGCAGTAGCGGAGGCGGGGCAGTTGAACACCAAAAAAAAGTAGAACAAGCAGGATTCTTCTTGATTCGGGTTCTCGGCGCAGCTATATCGCGCAGGGACTCGCTAGAGAACTGCAGCTAGCCTCGGATCAGGAAGATCTTTTAATGATATTTGTACTTGGTGCTGACAAACTAGTAGAAATCGCAAGTCCGGCTACTGACGTAGAGATCATCACGAGGAGAGGGTATTAAGAGAAGTATTGGAGCAAATTTTGTACACCATATCACTAATAGAATACCTCCTCCCATGAAGATAAATGGTGTAGACGTCGTGGCTGATGATGGTTCGGCGGGGGATCAAATATACATGTTGATAGGAAGTGATTATTACTTCTCATTTCTCAAAAATTATATGAGATTATAAGAAGAAATTTTATTTTTAATTAATACAGAATTCGGATGGATGGTCGCCGGGAAGATCTTGAAAGAGGAAGAAAATGGAAACAGTTTATTCGTGAGTACTTATTGTCAGTGTCCGAATTCTGATACTCCATACTTTGCGACACCGGATCTGCCTCTTCGAGAGCCAGATATTAAATTTCTCTGGGCTCTAGAAGGCATTGGTATAACAGACTCTCCGAAAGTCACTAGGGAAGAAGAAGAAGCGGTCAAATATTTCAATAAAAAGGTCAAGTATGAAGACAACAGATACATAAAAGTGCCCTTGTGGCCTATTGCAGAATAAATAATTGATTTGATTTGATTTGATTTGACCAAGTGAAGTGGCCTTGGATAACATACCTTCCCGATCTGCCCTCTAACTACGGCCTCGCCCATGGCAGACTGTCAAGCCTAGTCCTATGACTCCCAGAAGACACCATGAAGGAGTATGACCCGTGTGGTTTTGCAGCACCGCTGGTTCTGCCTGCAAAACTTCTTTTACAAGAGATGTGGAAGGAAAGCTAAAGTGGGACACTCCTCTGTCAGAAGAGCTAGAAAAGGAATGGCAAGAGGCCAAACATCAAAGAATGAAACAGAATGTAAACTTCATTGTTTTACAGACGCCTCACAACGAGCATTTACAGCAGTAGTGTACCTACAGATACGAAATAAGAATGACAATAGCGCTAAAATGGTGTTCCTTATGGCCAAGTCACGTGTGACCCCGATCGCCCATAAAGAAGATCTCAAGACACCAAAACTAGAACTTCTTGGATTTGTTATAGGCAAACGTCTCTTAATGTATGTACGAGACAGCCTAGGATTACAGATAAAGCGGTTACGTCTCTGGTCTGACAGTGAAGTGGTTCTGTATTGGATGAAGTCAGAAAAACTACTACCTCCATTTGTGTGCAAGCGGATAAGTAAAATCAAACAAAACAAAGAAATAGAAGCTAGATATGTCCACACAGAAATGAATCCGGCTGATGACACGACCTGAGCTGTGGCACTTGAAAGGGGAACTGTGGTTCAATGGACCGCAATTCCTTTTGCTTGGTGAGGAGGGCTGGCCAAGGCTACAAGAGCATGGCCAGTCAGCGCTCTTAAGAAGCCTAGAAACGGAACTGAGTAGAAAAAGACAGGTCAACCGAGGAGTTGCCTATATTGCCACGCAAACGGAAAAGATAGATACGCAAGAAGCTACAATGGAAATAGATGATAGAGAATCATTTGATTTGATCATCAGCGAGGATAAGAACATCACTGAATTGAAGAAATTACAGAAAACCTACTTCACCCTCCTGTATGTGTTATTAGGAAAGGAAACCAGTATATCCAGGAACTTGGGTCTCTTCATGGACATGGATTAGAAAGGGCGGTTAATGAACACAATGTGTTCGTATGACGCCAAGCATCCAATTCTTATACCAAAGGATTCAGGGTTTACAGATAACAACGGAGAAACGAAGAAGAGATGGATAAGCCTGTATACTAGCCTGGCTGTACGCGCTGTACACTTGGAAGTAGTGAGGGACCTCACGGCAGAAGAATGTTTACTCGCTATGAGAAGATTCTGGTCAGCGGCAGCGCGGGGGAGACCTGAACTCATCGTCTCTGATAACGACTTGCAATTTAAACTAACGGCAAAGTTGTTGTCGGACACGTACTTTGCGGACAATAAGATACGGTGGAAGTTCATTCCACAGCTTAGTCCATGGCATAGAGGGTTCTACGAGCGGTTGGTCGGTTTGGTAAAAAACTGTATGAAAAGAACCCTACAAAAGCGACTCTTAACCGATACAGAACTATGTACGGTCGTCAAGGAAATCGAAGCCGTGGCTACTTCGCGTCCGATCTGTGTTGGTTCGGATATAGAATATGGTTCGAAACCATCAGATTTTCTGAGATATGGAAAATGCATCTCTATCGAAACATCCATAGAAAGGCCAATTGACGAATTTAAAAGAATGTTCAAGGTCCAGTACCTTTGCAGCCTAAGAGAAAAGTACCAGAATTCACATAGAGAACCTCGAGTCCAGGAGCCGGAGTCCAAGTGTAGGAGACCTAGTCCAGATCAAAGGAGACTCTAAGAACCGATAGAATTGGAAAGTAGGGAAAATCATCAGCTTGGAACAGGGACGGGATGGGAGATGCAAAGTTGCGAAAGTATGTGTTAAAGGAAAAGAGTTCATCCGCTCTATGGCGCATTCATATCCCTTAGAAGTAGAGGATGAGAACTATCAACATGGAGGATTGCAGAGACTAGAAGAATCGTCCCTACTCAGAGGAACTACGGATCTCGAAGAAGAACCAGTGTGTCCTGTTGAAGAACCCATAGAACTGATGGAAGAAAGCGTTGTAGAAGGAAAAAGAGATGCATCGCTTGAAAATCGCTTGATGGGTTCACATAGCCCCGATCCCATAGAAAAAATGGATACTGGCATCGATGACAGAAATAGGGTGGTCAAACAAGATATGAAAGTAATTGGGGATAGTGAAAATGCGAAGGAAGAAAGAATTAGAAGAACGGCGGCTGTTAGGGCAAGGGAGAAGATTGCCTTGTGGCCCAGCCAGCTGGCAGCGATCCTGTAAGAATTTCTTTGCCGTCGGGAGTGTCGCGACGAACGCGATCCTCACACAAAACAGGTAAATGCTTGACTCAAACAGCCTTGATTTATTCAACTGGCAACTCAAAAAGAACATTTGAAGGTTTAACGAATCTTGTCTTAACGGTAGGAGGAGAAGTTTTAATTTCCCAACGGAACAATGTTCGCGTGGCGGGAGACTCCAGAATTTCCAGAATCCAATAAGTAGCCTAGCAGGAAAACTGCAAGGACGGAGTAAGTACGAGAATAGAATCGAGGAGAAGACCGCCGGGGATCCCGGTGAGTGTCTTATGTGTATTATTAGAAAGATGAGTTGAGAGATGAAGGGATATTCCAGTAAGTGGAATATACAGAATAGAAATAGCCAAGAATATGCCAAATGGTTATGAGAGGAAAGGGCCGGGTTATAAGGGGAGTTGTGGAGACCCGCGGCGGGAAAAGAATTCCTGCCAATACGTAAGAATAAAAAGAAATCAGAATATGTAGAATCAGTATCGTGATTAGAATGAGAATATAGAGAAATCACTTCACCTCTCACTCGTGTATCGTATATATTGCAGGTACACTTTACAATGTAAAGTGTACATGTCAGAACTCTTGTCGTTATGTCTTAATAGAACTCGGGCAATGTCTGAGGTTAGAGATATGTACAATGTATAGACGTCACGACAAGAAATAAGTACTTATAAATTATGTAGCAGTACCAAGACGCAAAAGCGCTGTGTTCTCGTTTGGCTTTTGCTCACTTATTTTTTGCATATTTATTACGCTATCGGTGAGGACCTGTTATTAGCTCACTGTCACTACTATTTTAAGCTACTGTGTAGTATTTAAGCTGATGATCTTCCTATATAAATAAATAAATAAATAAAGTGACGGCTTAAATTCGCATGAAGAAAAATACTCTTAGTTAAAATTTAACCCATATTGCTTTGACATAAAGTGCCCATGCTATATACTAGCACTAGGGCAACGTCGCGGACCAGGCCTTGCCTTTTTTACCTTATACATTTTTTCTTTCTTTTTGGGAAGCCGGCAAAATCTGTTTAATCAATATTTAAACAAAAGAATACCTGAGAGTGAATCATAGTTAACCGTTCTGGACGGACAATACAATACGTATGACGCACTGACAAAGACATGCACTTTTGCACCTTATTTTCTTTTGATAAAACAAAAAATGTATACATTGCTTTGACGTCCACTGTACCTATAAGAATTCCAACTGTTGTTAAATGACAGTATAATAACTCTTATAAACGCATTGGAATTGTGCAAGCGAGCCAGGTGTGACGGACGCGACACGTCGCGTCGCATTAATCACGCGACGAGTTGTTTACAACATGAGCAGCGACAACAGAACTTTAACTAGTCATTTTATTTTAATAATAACTGGAGAATAGATTAAAACTGGTACGTTTTTTTATATTTAGTGAAAAAAACCTAGTCTAATGCTAATTATATTAGAGCCACATTCACCCAAAATATCATAAAACATAGTTTAACAGCGCACTTCTTTTGTATTTTGCTACAGGCCCTTTTGCAGTTTTTACAATACAATACAAATACTCTTTATTGACCACCTCACACAGATAGAGCAGTTACAAAAGAAAACACAGTGATACAGGGAGACAGTAGAGGTAAAACAACAGCCGGTCTTATCGTTAAAGAGCGATCTCTTCCATTCCAGACAACCTTTTAATTAATTACACTTCATGACATTTGTCTATCTTTGAAAACGACTCAGATATAAAATCGTCTTTCAAAACTTATCAAGCAATTGTTCTGTTTTCTGGTTCTGATTTATATAAAAGAACAAGCCATTGTACTGACTATGTACCAGAAAGCTTAGTCAACTTTTCTTTCGCCGTGATCGAAACCGGCCCGTGGCCAAGTCTAAATTGACAACACCGAGGGTCAGTCAGTTTTTTTTCGCAAAGCTACAAGTTACAGTTTTTTTATTATTATTTAGAAAGAAACGGCCTTAAATTATATACAAAGTAATTAGCTAGAAACTACACATTAATAATGTAACTAGACCTACAGTTTCCTAGTTTTACAAGTCTTCATTGGAAACACTAAGGCGCTTGACCAATATCGAGTCGGCATTTGATCAGTGTTGCCTGGTTAGCTTCGTGAAACAGGCCTCAGGATACGATCATCATCAATATTAAGAGGGCCTGGCCCTCTGTCTTTGCAGCATTCTCCATTCCTGTCTATCTTGGGCTCTCGTCTTTACTTCAGGATACGATACTGGCAATAATAACATTACTGTGACGCAGAATCAATCACTCGCGGTCACAGTTCGACGGTTGTATGGAATTCCGACCGACAGATTGATGGTTGACCCGCACTAACGAATGTATTCTACACTAATATTATAAAGAGGGGGACAGGATAGGGGGTAGCGTCAGTCCGCGATGTTCACTGTGTAACATACACCTGTATAGAGCCTCTGGGAACTATTAGATTCGCGAGTATGTCGCGTTTTTTGAAAAAAAAACGTCTCAAAAAACTCGAAATAAGGTACCATTTTAATTCGCGAAACTGTATTTACAGTTTGCTGGCGAGTGATGTGCTCTCTCGTTTAAATATGTACATTTGTAAGTCCATAGACTGCATCGATAACAAAAACTATATTAATTATACAGGGTGTTTTTCTGAATTTCCTTGAACTTCGGCATATTGCAGAGTCCATTCACCGAAACAAAGTAGCATAATTAGTTTTTCAAAAAAAAAAAAGTTTTTTTTTCGATTTTCATACAAAATAATTAAATTTAGTATTAACGGTTATTTTACACGGGTCTTAAGAGTTAATGAAAAGTTAGTGTCAAATGTGATAATGTTCAAATGACATCACATGACATGCACGTCAAAAAAGCGTTTACACTGGTTAAAGTTGCATAACTGATTAAATTAAAATGTTGAATATCTTGATAACAGTAAGAGTTAAGATACTGGTGTCTTGGAGAAATTACCTTTATTTGACCTAAGCTATGCCCCCTTTCAATTAACGGAAATTGGCGGGAACACGTTGTAGAACCTGCAGCTCACAAAATTTCACGAGAATCACATTTAATTCACGTATCATGGGCGGCCTTATCACGCGATAGTGACAAGACAAGATAGAGCGTCAGTCTCGTTCTATCGAACGGTGTCAGCCAGTGACGGACGCTCTGTCTCGCGGGACATCCTTATACGAAATAATTTTGGCCCAAGCTGAAGCGGAGAACTTTGTTCGCTTCGCTCGCTTGTTCAAAAATAAAGCTTATTCATAAAACAAACCTCCGTTAACTAAGATGTGTTCCTTATCCACTAACAAGTGACAGATAAGGACCAACGAATTCTAACGGCTTAAATACGCCTCAAGGACGTTTATGAATTACCTAAGGGTAAACATCAAAAAAAATACCGTAACATGATGCCGCCGACGAGATTCTCAATAATGTCAATTAGCAGTGCGGCGTTAACACGACTATTTTACGAGGATGCCGAAACTTGCACAAGTGTAATTAGCGGCGTCTGCGCAGGTAAATGACCCGCATTATGCAGGTATTTGGCGACGGTTACTGTATCCATACTAATATTATAAATACGAAAGACGCTTAAACCGCTGCACCGATTGTGATGACATTTGGTACAGACATAGTTTGAGTCCCGGGGAAGGACATAGGATAGTTTTTATCCCCAAAATCATCCCCTAAGGGGGTGAAATGGGTTGTAAACGTTATGATATTCAATAAACGAGTTTCACGCGGACGGAGTCGCGGGCAGAAGTCAGTAGTGTATGGTCACCAGTTTTAAAATCTGCGACAGCAAAGCACGCATAAATACCTGACACAACTTCATTTCTAGGGCCGTAGAACGTCTACAACATACAATTCTACTACTACTACTCTCTAGGTATGTGGAAAAAAAAGGTATGTGGAACAGCCTCGTTGATAAGGAGAGTGCAAAGTAGCAGCAACAGCCTCCTGAAGGAGTTGCCAGAGCAATTGGACTGTCCGGCGCTCGCTTAGTATTGGATGGAGGTTGTTATAGGGAGGGCCAAATAATAATATTAGTTTTAAGATATTTTTTCTGGATTTCTTTTTTTTTGTCTGTCTTTTATTGAATTAACATAGTATGTAAGATGTTATTGATATAACCCACTATGGATCGTTTTGGGTCTGAAATAAACGCTTTTTATTTTATTTTTAAGTTTAACGTGTCCGTGTCCCAAGCGGATGGACCGATTTGAATGCGGTTTTTTTTGTGTCATAGATCATTTTATCCCGGGTGTTCTTAGTCATGTTTCATGAAAATCTATGCAGCCGTTTTTGAGATATTGGACTTTGAAATGGAAATGTTGGGGGTTTTTCAACTTTTGTAAGTTGTAGTTTATTTTATTTATGTGGTGTTGCGCCCGCTGTCATCCGCTGGATGCGGGTGGCACAGGACCGGTCACTTTGGCACCCTTTGGGGGAGGCCTATGTCCAGCAGTGGACGTCTTTCGGCTGATATGATGATGATGATGATTATGTGGTGTTGTTCCTGGTGGTGACTGGTGACTTGGTTGAGAGGAAACTCCATTTGTCTCTAGCTCACCAGAACGACATCTTAAAATCAATAAGGTCAGCAACGCGCTTGAGACTCCTCTGAAGCCGGAAGAGTCCATACGCTACGGTGTCTGCTTACCATCAGGCAGATCGTATGCTTGTTTTCCGCCATGGAATAAGATGAACAAAATTCATGGTCTAGCCTAGCGGTTCCTCAAATATAATAAATCTCTCCCAGATATCTTCAATACATTCTTGTTCAGTATCAGAGTTCAGAAAACACCCGAAAAAGGCTACTATCTGCAATAAATAATAATGTTTGCCGTCTCAATATGTGTCTAGACGTGAAACATTTGAGCAAACACGCTTCTACTGATAGATAACGTCTGTTTGTCTGTCCGTCTTGCCGTAGGTCGGCAACGGCGCCAGGATGTTTATGACGCTTAGATATGGGAGTTACTTTACATGAACATAAACATGGATATATTTAGGATGTGACAGCATAATATTATGTATTAAAAAGGAAAACGAATACATCTATCCCGTTATTTAGGGTGACAGTATAGCATTAGAAAGAGATAAGGTTAGTCTCCAAGCTACGCTACTAACACCAATGGTTGACCAGACAATGGTTTTTAAATTACGTAATTCCGTTTGCGCTACATGCATTTTTTATGAGTCCTTACTTTTTATGAGTTCTCTGACAAAATCGACCTTAATTGAACTTTCCGACTTTGTAAGTGAATAGATGATTAACAGACAATAGATTATTTACGATACAAGTGCCGAAAATAGGAAATTCGCAACGAGTGGTGATAAATTAAAACACGACCGAAGGGAGTGTTTTAAATCGACACGAGTTACACCTATTCGCACGTGTATCGTACAACGTTTTACTGTACATATGGCTCTTTAAAGTTTCGACATATGCACGGAAAGTGCTCTTTCCGCACTAGTGCGGGAAAGTAGCACCATATGTACTGTAAAGCTAATTTTGCATTTAAGGGCCGTTATAGACAGACCGCATTTCGACTGCTTTCTGGGTGCAAATGTGAAGTTTGTTGCACAATTTGCAACCAGAAACCAATCCAAATGCAGTCCGAGTGTAACGGCCCTAAAATAATAGTAGGGATAAGAATTATTGGGTCCTTCCACGTAGTCAAACTATTTTGTCCAACTGGTTTGACTACGAGGAATTATGCTTCCTCGTGGTCAAACTTCATTGACATTGCACCTTTTCAGCACGCTGTATGCATGCAGTTTGTGTATGTACAGTCATAGATGATAATAATATAAGTAATAAGTTAATGTCAAATGTCAGGTTCAGCGACGCGACGTTCGTGAAATTGTCTTCCTTGTTATATTAATATCTATTTAAATTCTAACTCAGCCTTGTCAGTTGGGCTCTTATATTAGTAATTAAAAATGGATTTAAAATATGTGAAACGTAAAGGTGGAACAGTTCTTCTACTGGAGGGCCGGCAGTACTATAAATGGCGAACATATAAAAATGAGAACGTTTTCTGGGTTTGCAGCCAGCGAAGAAAGGAAAAGTGTCGTGGGTCTATTACTCTGAAGGTACCATACTAAATTATTACCTCCAGTCATTAAATATTGAGGATATCAAACCTATATACATGAGCGTTTAAAAAAAATACGTTTACTTTTTTCTTATATGACGATCGGTAGGGTAAAGTACGAAAAACCAAAAAATTTCAATCTGAGAAAAAGATAAGTGTTTTTTTTAAACAATCATATATTTCTTATGTCTCCTCATCTCCGATAATTCTACTATATTCCGTTTTATTCATTCGTAATATATTTTCTTTTTCACTTAGAATGAAATCGTAGTAAAACGCAATAGCCATACATGTAATGCTGATTTCAAAAAAAGTTAAATCGATATAGTCATTGATGAACTAAGAAATGAGGTAGTTGATAACAGTGACGTCCCTATTCCGGATGCATACAAAGAAAAAAAGAAGTCGGTTGAAGATCGAGTTACGTTGCCGTCTTTCGGCAGCCTCAAGTCCGATTTGTATAACAGAAAAAAGAAAACGTGCTTCCGACACTTCAAAGAGGTAACAGTTCCTGATAACTTGAAATCCATTTCTCTTGGCGGATTATGTTGACGAAACACGTCGGATTATGGTTTTATGCTCTGAAACTAATCGGGAAAGAATGGTTCAGTTGCAAGAGTTTTTTGGGGATGGCACATTCTTCAGCAGCCCAAATCCTTTCTATCAATTATATACGATTCATGCTGATCTATCTACGTCGACAACAACAACGCACGTGCTCCCCGTTGTTTACGCTTTAATGACGGATAAAACCGAAGAATCGTATACCATCTTGTTCTCTATGTTACAGTCAAGGATACCCAATTGGTCTCCAAAAAAAATTCATTTTGACTTCGAAACTGCTGCGAGCAATGCCATTTCAACCATTTTTCCCGACATTCAAATCATAAAGTGTTTTTAACATTTCACAAATTCCCAATGGAAGCATGCAAAAAAAATTAAAATCAAGAGCAAAGATGGAAACAGAGCTGTTGGACTATGTTCAGCACTCGCTTTACTTCCCGATGACAGAATTGCGGAAGGGTGGTGTTACATTAAATCGGATACTCCTAACACTGAGAAAATTCAAAAATATTATAAATATTTCGAGAATACGTGGCTAAAAAATGAATTGTTCATAAAGCAATGGTGTGTATACGGACAAAGACATCGCACAGATAATGTTGTAGAGAGTTGGAATGCCCAACTAAATAAAACAATGAAAAGGCATCATCCAATAACTGTTGAACGCTTGCTTAAAACATTGTTAGAAAAAGAAACAAATTTCTGTGAAGAGCCATCTCCTCGTCGGGGTGAACATATATATAGAGATGATTTCATAACAAAATGTCAAATGGAGTTGATTCATTACGAAATAGATGTTGGTTATTTTTTGAATAAAGTGCGATAGGGATTTTATGTTTATTTATTTTAATTAAGGTTGACTATACACATTTTCAATGAAACATTAATACAGGGTGAATGATTCGATTAGTTTGACCACGAGGAAGCATAATTCCTCGTGGTCAAACCAGTTGGACAAAATAGTTTGACTACGTGGAAGGACCGGAATTAGGGTTCTACGTGTCTTATCTCCCAACCTTATCAAGTATTCCAAAAACGAGCTGACCCAATTCAGTCAAGTTTAGTTAGAAGGCTCTATTAATTTTGGGATGACTTGCACTTGCTGCGGACAGTCACTTGCCAGTCATTGTACAAAGTCTAAATATATGTGTACGATTTTGAGTGTTATCCTAACGGCATAAGTGCCGAAATGTGTAGGTACTCATTTATTGTGCCTATATAATGCCCCGCTATATCTGACTTATTTAATTAAGTCTTAAAATACTATAAATGTGCCCTTCGGGCATTTAATATAACAGTGTTCTTTCACACCCATTATCGTCTAGTACTGCTGACCTATTAACCTAACCTAACCCATTTGATATCTTCTAATCACTTTTCAAAAGTTTTTTTTTATACTACTACGGCCATCTGGCCTACCTGCTTATACCTTATCCTTTCCATCCTGGGTAAAACTCACATTTTCAGAATTATGATAGATAGATAAATAGATAGATATCATTTATTGTCAAAACTGTGTACTTACATAAGATCTCATGTCATACATTAAAAGGTATCAACAGTTTGCCCATTTCGGACGTACAATATTTGAACTTAAAATTAAACTTAATTGTTTGTAGATCTATACGAAATATTCATTAAGATTGTAAAAGCATTTAATTGTAAGCCATTCCTTCAGTTCCTTTTTGAACTTGGTACTCTCGAGTGACTTAATCAAGTCAGGCAAGTTATTAAAGATTCTGATTCCAGTAGCATAGGTACTCTTTCTAATGATGTAACTGTTCAGAGCAGAACAAAATATACAATTAAGTATATTTGTAAATAGTTTTTAATGTCATAGCTGCTATAATACCTGGCAGCTTAGAAGAATGTTGTAGTTTTATAATGTCTATGGAAGAAACAGTTGAAGAAGAAAAATGTATTGAGTGGGATAGTTGAAGTTTTTAAAATATAATAAATAATTTTATTAGTTAAAAGTGAGTTGGTTTCTATTTCCGAATACCGGAGAAGGCGGAAAGATTATTCGGATAACAGAAAATTGGTCCTTCGAGAAATAAAAAGTGCATAAGTTGTGAAGATTGTGCATAAGAAAATTTGCAATTTTTCAAATTTGAATTTTTCATAAAAACGTCAAGAAGACAAAATAGACAAATTTTGACCGAACCGGCCCGAATGGGTGCGTTCTAATTCTTATACGTATACTTGAAGTCTTTTCTTTTTACGCGAGCAGTGCCGGTCAATTCTGTCTGGTGCGGGAGGGCGACCTGCGGTGCGTGCATGTTTTCCTGTTCGTGTACCGGAACGCAACGCCGAAAGTCAACGTCAATGTCAAGCAATTGTCATTGTCAATGTAAATAGTTTGCTCGCGCCAGAAAACATTTCGGCGTCTATTCGTGTACATTTTGTAATTAAAATGCGTTAAGTGTAGATTTTTAGTGAGGTGTAACGTGGAAGATTGCGGTTTAGGAGTGTTGTATAAAGTTGTACAGTCATTGCATGTAAATATGGCTAAATTAGAAGAGTTGCGAGCGGCCCGTGGCTATATAAAAAGTGCCATTACAAGAATACGCAATTTCTGCCACTCGGACAAATTAGCTAGTGCTTCTTCAGAAGCCGTGTTGGAAAAAAAATACAGACTAAATAAGGCGTTCGATGAATACGAGCATTACAACAGGGCCATCCTGTCTCTAGAGCCTGGCGACAGCGAGGACTATGGCCTAGTTGAAGACAAACGTGACGAGTGTTCGGAAATGATTAGCAGACGGTTAAACGAGTTAACTAGTTCAGGTAGTAGTGAGCAACCCAGTATAGAGTCGCCAGATGAAAGTCGCGGTAAGTTTAAGCTGTTACCTCCTATAAGTTTAAAAAGTTTTGATGGAAAAAACATAATGGAATACCAACCATTTATAAATATGTTCAAAGCAGTTATCCATTCAGATGTAAAGTTAAGTTTTTGTGAGAAGTTGTATTATTTACGCTCCTATTTGACAGGAGAAGCATTTGATCTGATAAAGTATTTAGTGTTTAATGATGAGAGTTATGAAGTTGCCCTGAAACTTTTAGATGATAGGTTTAATAATAAACCTAAAATTGTAAATTTTCATGTAAATAGTATGATTGACATGCCTGCTTGCACAAAGTGTACAGCCCATGGTTTGCGCTCTATAGTGTCAAATGTAAATATGCATCTTGCTGCATTAGAAAACTTGAATGAGCCAGTTGAATATTGGGATACATTGCTGGTCAATATTCTGGCCAAAAAGATTGACTCCTATACTTATCGCGGATTCCATCTTGAGCGTGACATGAAAGAGGTGCCTACTTTGTGTGAATTTCTTGCATTCCTAGAGAAGCGAGCATTAGCATTGGAAGTCACAAATGAGGAGCCTCAGAAGCCCATGCGACCTGTAGTCAGTGCAGCAGTAACAACTGGAGCGTCATGTAAGTTTTGCTATGAATCCCATAAGATTTATCAGTGTGCAAAGTTCAAAATGCTTCCTTTTAAGGAGCGATCTGAAATTGTAGATGCCAACAATTTGTGCAAGTTGTGTTTAAATAATCACCGGGGTAGGTGTCTGCTAAAATTGAAATGTGCAATCTGTCATCAGTTGCATAATACCCTGCTGCATTTGCCAGCCCAGAGTGAAATGGCTAATGTTATTCATGATAGTCATGATCATTTTCCCAATCAGGGTGTAAATAATAACTCTAATTATGATGGTGGAAGTTTGCCTGTTAAGTCTTTAAACTTAGTTGCTAATGTGTCAGCTAAACAGCAGGCCCATAGTGTCTTGTTACCGACAGCTATGGTAAAGTTGATGAATAAGGATGGTACATTTACCCAAGTTAGAGCTTTATTAGACTCTGCGAGTCAAGTGAGTTTTGTTTGTGAAAAGTTGTTGAAAAATGTAAATAGTTGTGCATACAATACTGACGAGATTGTAAATGGTGTGTGCAATGGGATAAATAATATCTCACAAAAGATAGATATAGTTGTTCATTCTACTGTGAATGATTTCAAGACTAATGTGTCTTGCTTTGTGACTAAAAATATAACATGTCCTCTCCCACAGCAAACATTTGACATGTCAGCATTAAATATTCCATCTTATGTTAAGATGGCGGATGAAAAATTTAATCAAACAGATGATATATCACTGTTATTGGGATGTGATGTATTCTTCCAGGTGCTGCAGCGCCAGTCACTCCCACTGTCACCTTCTGGTCCACATCTGGTGAATACTAGGTTTGGTTATATTGTTGCCGGGACTCTGCCAGTATTTGCAGGCAAGATCTCAACTTGTAACATCTGTGTTATCGCTAAAGGTAAATCTTTAAAATTCAATTCTTCGCTAAATGACTTCAAGTCACCAGTCCCATGCAGCAAAGAGATTAAAGCACCTCTACTCTCAAATGATGTGCAGTATTATGATAATATTGTAATTAAGTCTAAGTTGTGGGAGTGTGAAAAAGTAAAACTTATTTGGAGGATGTTTCCTTGAATTATCGTTTGAGAATTAAAATTGGGATGAGTTATTATTGCAGTCCTAACAAGAAGTGGATATAGTTTTTGTTAACAATTTAGTTAAAATATATGCTCTATGCATTTTGATAACACACATGTTGTATGTAAATAACATAATAGTGATTTTTTGTGTCCAAAATCCTGCTTTAAATATTAAACTGAGTATCCATAAATTAAAACTTAAGAGACAATTCTTTACACCTGGCAGTTCTTGTTAGGAAAGTTAATGCTGTGCTGTCTTTAAAATAGTTATAAAAAAAAAAACCACTGATTTGTTCATAAGTAAAATAAGACGGTCTTAGATTTTGTATGCCATTAAGTTTGTAAATGTAAATAAAAAATATGTTATAGTTTGACTTGCCCTTGTTTATATAAGGCTTGTAACGTGTGTAAATTCTATTCATGATTTAATAATATATTTTATATTGTTAATTGGTGTCCTGTATCCTATGATTTATGCATAAGTAAGAACAGTTGCTATGATATTGTGTAGGGATCTTGTTTTATAATATTGCGTGATCTCGCACTTAGTTAATGTGCTCTTAAATCTGCTAAATGCCCTGTTTGCATTTGTTTAGGTTAAATTTGGCCTTACGTTATTTTTTAGTTTGGCCCCCAATATGTTCAGAGCAGAACAAAATATACAATTAAGTATATTTGTAAATAGTTTTTAATGTCATAGCTGCTATAATACCTGGCAGCTTAGAAGAATGTTGTAGTTTTATAATGTCTATGGAAGAAACAGTTGAAGAAGAAAAATGTATTGAGTGGGATAGTTGAAGTTTTTAAAATATAATAAATAATTTTATTAGTTAAAAGTGAGTTGGTTTCTATTTCCGAATACCGGAGAAGGCGGAAAGATTATTCGGATAACACTAGGCCTAATTGTACACACATCATATTTATATTGGGATCTTAGATTAGTTTTGGAGTCACTTTTTTATTAAAAATATCATGTCGTTCCTTAACAAATAAACAAATTTCTAGTATATAGATACACGTCAGAGTTAAAATTTTATTGTTTCTAAATTCCCCGTTTTTTAGATTGAATATTATGCGTAGGCTTTTTTTGAAGAATAAACACAGACTGTACATTCACTGAATTACCCTAAAAAATTATGCCGTATTTAAGTATAGGATAAGAAAGAAGATATATATAATCCAAGTGAAACTTTAAAAACTTGAACATTTCCTACGGAACTTCAATAAGGATCACAAACTCACTTTTCACAATTATCTACGCAATAAAAAGGATACAGCCACGAGCTTTAATGCAAAAGTGGCGCTACCTACGCGTCAATACAAACGTTCAATACAAACAATCTGCACCCACGCCCAAACGTATTGACTTTAAAATTTAACACTATACAAACTTCCGAGAGCACACGCTATTACAAACCTTGTGTGGCCGGCGCGAGGTTCAAACCGTATGGTATCCGAGCAAACTCGTATTGTCCTTGCGCAACATGGAAAAGGTAACTGCATTCGTTTGGTATACGGTTTAATGTTATTTGTGGGTGTGGTGAGCCATTTTTGAGCACGGTTTTGCAGTTTCAGTAGCAAAGTAAACGCAGCTTCTTGTTTTCTTTGGTTTGTATATTTTTCTTAGTCTCGCTGTCAGATGCTGTGAACCTGAATCGGAAAGGAAAGGAATAATTCGATTTCTATAACTTGTAACGTATTTATTGCAGATGTTGCCAGATGCTAACGAACAAAGATTTTCTTTTTCTATCTTGAATACTACACTCCAGGACTCTTTGTAAATTCAAATACGTTAAGCCTTTATGCATGGGCAAAAAAGTTATATAACACATTTTTTCGCGTATACGTGACTGGTGGCTACATTGCGTTGAAAGGAGACGAAACGTTGTCCTTTTAACACAATTTGTTTGTTCGTTTTGAGGTTTTTTCCTGCTTTCGTAACAGTTTGACCAATGCGCAACATTGAAAAAAATAACTTGACTCTTAATACATTTAAGGTTTTGATAACCCAAATTTTCTACAGCTCAGAAATACGGTTAAAAAAGCTGTGTAGATAAGAATCAAAATTCGACAATTTGGCTGTTATAAAAATGTTTTTGTGTAGTACATAAAATACAAAGTCTAGATCGTCCCCGAAGGCCGATTTCTGCTGAAGAACATCGTTCATGTAGTTTATATAGAATAAAGTAGATATGAAAGATAATATGTAGGTTTGGAAAAAAAATGGCTACTTCCTGACACTACGAACCGATCCCACATTTTACCAGGGTTGGTCGTAATTGTTAATTAAGTAATTATAGTAGTCACATCACCACCCGCAGGATCATGGCGCATTCGCGTCAGCATGACTAGCGCCTGTCAATCAGGGGTGTTCAAAATGCCTATTGCATACCGACAACTCGCCTGAGGTAGACCAGTGTTAGTCTGACCTCCAATTATATTCTAGAGTATCTAGACAGCGGGGGTCGTGGGTTCGAGTGCGTTTGTTAGTTTCAAGAGTTTTTTTACATTGTTATTCGGTCTAGGTACCTCTACTTCGTCATAGTGTACCATAGACTGGTCCATAAACCAGTAATGTGTTTCTTTTTTCACCGATTTCAAAAAAGGAGGGGGTTTTAAATTCGTCGGAATCTTTTGTTTTTTATGTGTGCCCCGGTTACTTAATTGAAGACGCTTGATGGATCGATTTGGAAAACTCTTTTTTCGTTTGAAAGGGTATCCTTCCCAAGTGGTCCCATGGTCATAAGGTCAGGATCTGATGGTGGCATCCAGGACAAATCGAGGGAACTCTTCAAATTTTATAGGCACACTAGAAGCGATTTGGGTATTGATTTGAAGTCAATTAAAACTGTTTTTAAAGTATACGGCGACGGTCGACGGTGCGATGGCAGGCATATGTCCCGCTTGCTAGTGACCAGACATCGTAGCCTATGGATGCTTGCGGCTCAAGAAGAATTACAAGCGCGTTCCTGAATTTTTATTTATGTGAGGATTCCTTATGTTGACAGTTAGAGACAAATGCAGGCTCCTAACATTCAACACAGCGCTTTCTCGGGAGTTCTGCCTAAGTTACTCATAAGCAAGAACACAACACCTACCTACAGAGCAAGTAGTGCCGTTATATTACCTGCAGCAGTCTAAGGTGGAGGTTCTTCCCCTGTTGAGCCAGCTATGAGTGAGACGGCAAAAACTTAGGGTTCAACATAAGTATACCAGGGCAGGTGAGGGTAGTGGAGTTGTGAATAGCAGTGATCGCAAGTAATTGCCGGGCCTACGAATATTTTATAATTAGCCCGGGCGCGGTTCGGTTCACTTGGCGTTCTGAAACAGGTTTGGCTATTCTTCTATTATTGGAATAAGACAAGCTGCCCGCGCGGTTTCACCCGCGTATTGCACAGCACGCAGACAAATCCCCGGGCTAAAATACTCTAAAACCATCCTGAAAGTCTACAAGGTAAACTGATGACCTTGTAAAGGTCGCGGGACCGGTCATTGTGGCACTCTTTGGGGGAGGCCTATGTCCAGCAGTGGACGTCTTTCGGCTGATATGATGATGATGATGATCCTGAAAGTCCATGCTACACGCAGGTGAAAGAATTTTTGATGTCGGATACGCGGTTCCGGAGATTACCCAAAACTTTTAAACTTACAAAGCTCTATCATAACTGGCTTAGCATAAGGTTAGAATGCTTGCTGTTCAACTCCTCGCCTAGTGCGAGTGGAGTGAACTGCCACGCGTTTCGCGGGTCATATAAGCCAGTGGATTGGCTACAAAACTTGTTCAACTCACCTGATTCCGGGAGGCGCGATGTTCGCTTCAACTCCGGTTAGTATCTGTCAAGGTTCAGTCAACTATCAGGTCAAGTCAAGTTCAATCATGAGGGTCACCGGGGCTGAAGAAGCAGCCGTTGTGTTCCGGGGCAGTATCGCCAACAATCCGCGGCGTCAAATCACCAACTCTTCCGATGTCACCGAAATATCCACACAAAACACTCGGACACCCGTGTGTCTTCAAAGCGAGCGATATTACACAAAACAAGGAAAATGCGTTTCCAAATTATCCAAAAAACACTCGTTCCCTTCGGGTCCGCAACCACGAGGTTATCTCTTTTTTCTCCGCCTTGACAAGGTGTCACTGTCAAAACCACAGACTCAAAAGAGGCGTACACACGTGAGGAGTTTAAGGGGGCGGGCAGACGGTCGGCCCGAACAATCACCCGCCTCGGAACGGCCTCTAAGCCGGTCCGCTATACTAGGGGAAGTCGCGATAGGGTTGCTACCGCTCGCTTCAGAACCGAGTCCCCAACCATGACCTCGGCAAACCGAGGGGTCCCGTCCTTACCGGGAAACAAATTAACGATGCGCCCCCGACGCCATCGCAGTGGCGGAAGGTTAGCATCCTTAACTAGCACAAGGTCCCCAACTCTGGGGGGACTGGTTTTGTCAGTCCACTTGAGGCGCTGCTGCAAAACATGCAAATACTCTAATGACCATCTGGTCCAAAAGTTCTGAGCCATTTGTTGCAGCATCTGGTAGCGCGACAAACGACTGGAGGGTACGTCCCGGAGGGGGTGCTCCGGCAACGCTGCAAGTGGCTGACCAATCAAGAAATGGCCTGGAGAGAGCGCTTCCAGGTCATTTGGGTCGGAGCTGAGCGGACACAACGGACGGGAATTGAGGACGGCCTCAATTCTACAAAACAACGTCGCGAGTTCCTCAAAAGTCAATACAGTTTGACCGACTACCCGATACATATGGGCTTTTGCTTGCTTCACGCAAGCCTCCCAGATTCCACCCCAGTGGGGGCAGCCTGGCGGATCGAACGTCCAGGTGATACCCCGACGGGAGAGGTCTGTTCCAATATCAATCTTATTTTCAAATAAAAATTTTACAACATCTTGTAAATAACGGTCGGCACCCTTGTAATTGGTTCCACAATCTGACCGGATCAGAGATGGGAGTCCCCTACGGGATACAAATCTATCCAATGCCGCAATAAAAGCCTCCGTCGTAAGATCACCAACAAGTTCAAGATGAGCAGCCTTGGTCGACAGGCATACGAAAACGCACAAATACGCTTTTACAACCTTCGCATTTCGAAGTCGCGACGTTTTCACTAAAAAAGGTCCCGCAAAATCGGTCCCCACCCTAGAGAAGGTCCTAGCCTCGTTGACCCGATCAGGAGGAAGGTCCCCCATCTGGGGCTGCATCGTGGCTGCCTTGAGCCGAAAGCAAGGCAAGCACCGAAACACGATGCTCCGAATAACCCGTCGGCTGTTCAATATCCAAAAGTCTCGCTGCAAAATGCCCAAGAGTGCATTGCAGCTGGCATGCGAGTTCTTTATGTGGCGGTCAATCACCAACAATTCCACCAGATGCCCCTTCTTAGGCAGCAAAATGGGGTGGCGCACCGAGTACGGCAAGCTAGCGTTGCGGAGCCGTCCTCCAACCCGGAGTGTACCCGACTCGTCAATGAACGGGTTGAGGCGTGCTATCGCCTTCGGTAGCTTAGGACGTCCCTGCCGCAGGGGCTTCAATACGTCCCCAAAGTGTTCTTCCTGCACAACCCTAATCCAATGATGTAGGGCGGCATTCCGCTCTTCTGTGGCGAGAACTCTAACGCGTGACCGGTTGTCAGGGTGGCGACAATTGTGTATAAATCGCTTGACCCAGGCGGTCACTCCAACAAGCTTGTCGAGAGAGCTATACCGTTCTAGCAACCAAGCAGTGTCTGACACTGGAGCGGTCTCGACAAGGTGGACACCCAAGCCAGAGGATGGGGTCCCAATCACACAACTGGCAGGCCAGAGTGTCTCCGGTTCCAACAACCAATCTGGTCTCCACCACAGTGAGTGGGCAACAAGCTCAGGTGCCGTGCAACCCCTGGACGCCACGTCCGCTGGGTTCAGTTCACCTGGCACGTGTCTCCAAACCAAAGCAGTCTCCGAATTCTGGATTTGCGAGACCCGGTTGGCCACAAAGACCTCCAAAGTATGGAATGACGACTGCAGCCAACACAATACAATTTGGCTATCAGTCCATGCGTAGACACTCTCCTCAAGGTTCACGGTGTCCTTCAAGGTAGAGGCCACGTGGTTCAGTAGGCGTACAAGAAGAGCCGCTCCAGATAATTCCATTTTTGGGATTGTCAAACGCGTGCGAAGGGGAGCCACCTTGCTCTTCGCCATTACCAAGTGCAAATCGACCGATCCGGCGGAGCTGACCGTCCGCAAGTAAACGGCAGCTGCATACCCTCGCTCGGAGGCGTCGCAAAACCCGTGTAGGGTTACTCGGCATTTCCCTGCCGGCAACAGCTTACGCGGCAGTTCGACCTGATTTATCTCCGGGAGCGTGGAGAAGAAAACCTGCCAATCGCTCAACAAATTTCCGGATAGTGGGTCATCCCAACCCAGTTGGACCATCCACAGGCGCTGCATAAATGCCTTCGCCGTGAAGATGACCGGCGCGATCCATCCATTCGGATCGTACGTCCTGGCCACCGTGGACAGCACAAGCCGCTTCGTCCAGACCCTCGGGGAATCCAGTTCTACCCGATAGGTGAACACATCTTGGACTGGTCGATATTGCACGCCTAGGACTGATAACATGTGCGGGCTCTCAACATTTTCGAACAGGTGCGGATCCTGCTGGTGATCCTCGGGGAGGCCGGCCACCACGGCCGGTGAGTTGGACATCCATTTGCGCAATTCATATCCACCCGTCCGCAAGAGTTCCACCAGCTCATCCCGCAAAACCAAAGCCTCTTCGACACTGTTTGCCCCGGTGCACACGTCATCGACAAATAAGTCCCGTTCCAAAATGGCGGACGCTCGAGGGAACCTCAGTCTCTCTCGAGATGCCAATTCTAACAAAGTTCGAATTGAAATGTACGGACTGCTCTTCAAGCCGTATGTATTCGTATTCAGCTCGTACACCAACATCGGTTCATCAGGGCTCTCACGCCACAAGATCAGCTGATACCGACGATCATCAGGATGGATCACTGTCTGCCGAAACATCATCCGGATGTCGGCGACGAACACCACCTGATGTTTCCTAAAATTTGTGAGGATATCCGTGATATCCTTGTGCAGCTTAGGACCTGCATGCAAACACTGGTTCAATGACACCCCAGTCGAGGTGGACGCGGACCCATCAAAGACCACACGAATCTTGGACTCCGGGGATTTTAGGACCGCGTGGTGCGGCAGGAAGCAGTGCTCCACTGTACTCCAGTCCGTCCGAGCCACCGACATGTGTCCCAAACCCTCGTACTCCCTCATGAAGTCCACATACTTCTGCCGGAAGAGCGCATCTCTTCTCATTCGGCGTTCCATCGAAACCAGCCGCTTCTCAGCCATCTCACGTGACGCTCCAAGAGGAGGTCGGTGGATGAGCAGAGGAAGTCGTGTTATGAACCGACCAGAGCAGAGGCGCCCAGTATTATTTTGGTAAAACCGTTCGCACTCTTCCTGCTCGGGGCTCATACGCGACGCGGTAGGTGGTTCCTCAATCTCCCAGAACCGTTGCACGGCTTCTGAAAGAGCAGTTCCAACCAGACAGCCCTCCTCAGTAGGAGGCGGTGGAGCCGCTAAAACCAAACCCATTACAGCATAGCCAAACACCGTTTCCAGTGTAACCAGTCCGCCAGGCTGTAAGGTACGGTTGCCGCTCAACAGCACCCGCCCAAGAACGTCTGCACCCAGCAACACGTCAATCGGACCAGGTCTGTCAAATCCAGCATCCGCCAGAACTAATCCAGCTGTCAAACTCCGAACCTCTGGAGGCAGCTTCACCTGGGGGAGTCTCCCCACCACTTCATCCAATACTAACGCGGGAGCATTAATCCTCGCGCGTGAAGTGGGACCCGGTCCAAAGGTGAGTAAGGTCTGCCCTACCAGATTTGACACTGTCACATTGCCTACCCCACGTATACTTTCCGGGTGGGGTTTCACAACCAAGCCCAACTGTCGCACCAACCTACTGGATACCATGCAGCCTTGCGCTCCCGTGTCAAGGAGAGAGCGCACGCAGGCTGATCCTCCGCCAGGGCCCCAAACACAAACCGAAGCCGTGGGCAATAACACGGTCTCCAAGGGCGTGGCGGTGGCTGGTGCGTGGGCGGCGTATCCCTAGCAGGGATAACGCGTTGCATCCTGTTCCGCATGGGCGGGCCGCTCGTACCGCTCGAGCGGGTCCCACTCCGGCTGGTACTGCCGTCGCGCCATGCGTGCCGCCTGCGGCCCCTGGTATGTCCTACTCCGGCCGTACACCGGAGGTCCCGACCCCCAGCGGGGTCGCTCCACAAGCGGCGGCGACATCCGTGGCGCCTGCCGGGGTGGAGGCGTTTGCGGGCACCCGCCCGTAAGGACCCCCCGTTGGGGCACGGGTGCGTGCGAAGTAGTCGCGTAGTTTTGGAGGGGGGGGGAGGGGGGTGTTACCCGACGTCCCCACTTCTCCTCGGCCATGGGCCCCTGGTCAGCCCGCTGCTGACTCCGAACAGGGGAGCATGACCCCTGCGCAGGGGGGGGGGGAGGTGTATCCCCACTGCGGTTCATGCATAAAATGGGGTGGTGCTTCCCACCACAGGACTTACACGCCTGCGAGTGGGCACAATCTCGCACAAAATGTGGGCCCAAGCAAACAAAGCACCATTGCCGCTGCTTAGCAATGTTGCGGCGTCCCACAACCCGCTGCGCAAGAAACTTCGGACACGCTGGCACCCGATGGCCAGGGTTCTTGCAGCATAGGCAGACTTCAGGGTCCAATGCACTGGTATTATATTGGTGAGGACCCGCTGGTTGTGGGGCCGATTTGCCCCACCCTCCCCTTTGAGGTGCAACTCTCCCCTGGGCCCGCTGGGCCCCAGGAGGCCTCGGGGTTGGAGGTAGATCCGAGGTGTCGGCCCGTCGACACTCAAGTTCCAATTGGTCGATAAGATTGGTGAAGGTCGGCAGATGCTGAGCACTTTCACCACCATACCGGTGCTCAAACCTGGCCCGTACATCAGCCGGCAGCCGGTTCAACAAAAAATTCAACAGTATGTAGGACCACTGGTCCACCGGCAAACCAAGGTTCTCTAACCCTTTGGTCGCTGTCAAAACAGGATTCAGCATTTTCAGCCGGATGTCTGAAGCCTGAGCGATCCGAGGGATATTCCAGATCTTAGTCATAAGAGTATCCGCAAGTCGCCGCACGTTCTGGTATCGGTCCCTCAGCAACGTGCGCGCGATTTCATAATTGTCGTCGGTGACCGACAAATGCGCGATCAAGTCGCGCGGCTCCCCGACGAGAGCAGACATCAGCTGCGCCAACTTCAACGCCGCTGGCAGGTCCGTCCGGGCATGCACCAAGCTATCAAAGAGGTCAATGAAGCTGGTCCACTCGTCCAGGTCTCCTCGGAAGACCGGCATCTGTATGGCTGGCAAGCGCGCTGCCAACCCTGGGTTATAGATAACTGCGTGTTTCGGAACGTCCCGGGCCGCACCATTCCGAACCCGCAGTATCTTAGAAGCCCTCTCGATAATCCTGTCCCCAAAATCCATACATTGCTCAAAGTCCCGCTCCACCTGCTCGGTCTCCGGGGTCGTCCGGCCGGGCTCCGCTAGGTAGAGTTCAACCTGGAACTCCACAGCCTTAAGACGGTCTGACACCTCCTCGTACCGGGTCAACAAAGCCTCCTCCCGGTCATTTCTGTCAACCAAAGCTGCTGCAGATGAAAACCAACGCAGTGCAGACTGGATCTTAGCCTTAGGTGTAGATCCCATTTTAAATTAATTTCCAACAATACCAGAGAAAATTAAAATTAATTTAATTAATGTGGAAATTCCAATCTCTTGGTCACCCTAGTGAATCAAAACCAAATATGAACTCAATTACAGGAATGCCTTACAATAACAACCAATATAGATTCTCAAAACGCAGTGGAAGCTCAAATTATAATCTATAATTGGCTAGTTACATGACTTCTAATAATCTAGCTTACAACTAATATTTATGTTAGCCTTATATT
Source organism: Epinotia ramella (assembly GCA_947578815.1). Classification (NCBI taxonomy): domain Eukaryota; kingdom Metazoa; phylum Arthropoda; class Insecta; order Lepidoptera; family Tortricidae; genus Epinotia; species Epinotia ramella. The sequence continues at coordinate 1,211,139 of OX388226.1, read as the reverse complement.
TTTAGCAACCTTGGCCGCTTATAGCAAACTGAATAAAACAAATGCCTTATTACCAAACAACAAGCTATGAAAGGCTTTCCAAATTACAATCAATCAAATATGTGGCTTTAATTTGCCTTCAACTATTCTCCAAATTAAATTGTACCAAACACTGGTAATCACCTTCCGGAGGTTGTAATCTCACTAATTTGCACTGCAAGTACAATAATTTCGTGAAATCTACAGTACAAAACACTTGCAGTGCCACAAAATAGAAGTTTTAAATAATTGTAGCTAAATTTGGTTTTAACAAATAACCTCAAAATGCCCAAAAGGAAAAAACTATCAAAATTCGCGTTTTTTCTTTGTGAGTAACCACGCTCTGGCTACCAAAAATTGTTCAACTCCTCGCCTAGTGCGAGTGGAGTGAACTGCCACGCGTTTCGCGGGTCATATAAGCCAGTGGATTGGCTACAAAACTTGTTCAACTCACCTGATTCCGGGAGGCGCGATGTTCGCTTCAACTCCGGTTAGTATCTGTCAAGGTTCAGTCAACTATCAGGTCAAGTCAAGTTCAATCATGAGGGTCACCGGGGCTGAAGAAGCAGCCGTTGTGTTCCGGGGCAGTATCGCCAACAATCCGCGGCGTCAAATCACCAACTCTTCCGATGTCACCGAAATATCCACACAAAACACTCGGACACCCGTGTGTCTTCAAAGCGAGCGATATTACACAAAACAAGGAAAATGCGTTTCCAAATTATCCAAAAAACACTCGTTCCCTTCGGGTCCGCAACCACGAGGTTATCTCTTTTTTCTCCGCCTTGACAAGGTGTCACTGTCAAAACCACAGACTCAAAAGAGGCGTACACACGTGAGGAGTTTAAGGGGGCGGGCAGACGGTCGGCCCGAACACTTGCTGTATACCTAAACCTCACTAGTCTATCGTCAACTTACCATAGATGACCTCTATACCCATGGTAACTATTTTAACTTGGAGGTCTAATTGTTTTGTAGTTCGGTGGTGGTCGCTTTTGACAAACCATTGTTTAATCTCCGACCACGCTTGGAGTGTAGAATAGGGCTTACCTGAAACAAGATAAAACACGTTAGTATAATCATCATATTCTTTATCATCATCAACGGTCTTTGAGTCTATTAAAGCAGTGTCAGAGAGGACACAACGTCTTTCATTGCTCTGAGAGAAAAGCCAATGCGGAGATTATTCCTATCGCAATGACTGTTCCATAACGTTCGTCCGAATTTTCATTTGGAAAAAAAAAACACGAAGTTTTCAGGATTATTATATACTAGCGACCCGCCCCGGCTTCGCACGGATACTATATTATACATGTAAACCTTCCTCTTGAATCGCTCTATCTATTAAAAAAAACCGCATCAAAATCCGTTGCGTAGTTTTAAAGATCTAAGCATACATAGTGACACTTGTGACTTAATAAACCCAACCTAACCAAATTGGATTTAATACGATAAGTATTAAAAAATACTAAAAAGGCACGCATTTTACGCTAATATTTCGTGATATATGGGCGTCTCCAACAACATATGTCAATATCAACGTCAATTTGACATAAACTGAAGTCATATTGGAAATCAATACGGCGGTTTAATTAAGCAATCGTCCAAAAGGACAGCTAACAGTCTGTGTAACGACATAATTCCATTATCCCGACACAAGCCTTCGTTAAGCGTGATTCGCTGCCTAATTGGAAATTACGAGAACATTGTTATAGAGGTCGTTGACATAACGACTTTATTTATAAACGTATTTTAGCTAAAATATAATTGTCTTTATCTGACACATTGAAATTTGTGATTGGGGGGATATGGTTTACCCTTGTTTTACAAATAAACGTTTCATCGAATTTATGTTTCGCAGAATTTTCAGTTCATCGAAAACCATTTTTTTTCAGAATCAGTAAACTTGTCAAGATTTTTATAAAACCAACCTAACCTAATGGGTTCTACTAATGACGATTTAGCCGTACCTAAAATATTAACGGTTTCTGAGTAAAATGAAAATACGGCAAAACAATGCATTCTGTGAAACGTTTGTCGGCGAAATAAGGGGATCCCAGAGGGAAAGTAAAAACATTTTACTTAACAGAAGTTAGTTCAGTTTTATGATTAACAGCAGGGTTAAAGTTTATTTTATTATTAAGAATAACACGCGTTTAAGTCTAGAACATGACATGAATATGTAACGAATAAACAATAATACTCGTACAGCAAATGAACATATACATAAAACAAAACAGGACTTAAACCCCTTGATACAAATCAAATTTTCTGTTTACTAAAATGTGTTTTGTGTCTTTCCCACAGAAGAATTTTATCGGAATATTTGCTAAAATTGGTCTGATGAATGTTTATGAAAAAGGGATTTATTTTTCTAGAAGAGACGTAGCCACAGCAACGAGCGACAGAAAAAGTTGATTGGTCCTTGTAACAACACAACAAGTTTTAGTTACCGTGCGCCAACCCTAACGACTGATTACGTATCGCGTAGGTGTGAAAGTGAACGATCTATGGAGTGTTTGCGCCGCGATAACGCCTGTTGCTCACGTTATTTAACATTGATAATACACATTACATTCAATATCCTTATTCATATTATCTAACAATCAATAAAATGAAACAAAGACTTAAGAGTCCACAGTAAGCTCGATTCTCCATACAAACGTAGTTACGCTCTCATTTTAAAACTATGTGTTGGATTGTAACGAAACTTTACATGAGGTATATCCAGGTCTGTAATTAGTTTATGTAGCTTCAGATACCATAGTAAAAATAAAACAGCGAATTTAAGTTGTTCATACAAAACTTGTTTTTGCTGTATTTCGTTTGATTTATAAACTGGAACCATATAAACAAATTACACACATACCTGATGTCTGGTATATGCAAAGTTTCGTCACAATCCAACACGTGGTTTTAAAATGAGAACGAAACTCCGTTTGTATGGGAAGGTAAAATTCGGCCGAGCTTACTGCGGACTCTTAAAGCCGTTTCAGACGGGCTGCACTGCTTTCTGACTTCAAAAGTGCAGTTTGAATGCAGTTCCAACAATGAAAAGTGTAAGATTGAAGTTGTTTGTGCTTTGTGCCTACTCCAAATCTTTTGACTGGGTGCCATGCCCTGTGGCATCATCATCATTTTAAGCCCGTAATCGCCCACTGCTGAGCATAGGCCTCTCTTCGAGTACCCCTCCCGTCCCTATCCTGAGCTAGTGTTATCCAGAGGGACATACCGGAGACGTTTTTTCCCCAAATTTCTTGACACTGTCGTTCAAAATCAGAACGACAAAGATAACAAATACAATGTCCTAGGGACGTCACTTACCGCCAACAAATTGAGAGCGAGATAACGCTGTCAACAAAGCTTTTTGGGAGGGAAACAACGCCATTTCTAATGTCCGTGTTACGTTGAGATGCAAAATTAGAAGCTTGTGACAAGTACAAATCGAGAACTTCCATTAAAAAAAAAATTGAATCGTCAAATAATTCTATGTATCTAATTATCGAACATGTTCACCACATTTCAAGAGAATCGGTTGAGAAATACGACCTGTAAAGGAGAACCACCATCATCTAGACATCCGGAAATAAGTTTTTTTTGTATCACGTTAAAAAAAGAACTTCGTTCGCTTCGCTCGCCCGTTCCATAAACACATTTCTTTCTTTCCTTTTGAGACATTTATTGGTCATTAAAATGTATCGAATAGAGCCCCAACATAGGCATAGGTAGTGACACAATAAAGTCGCCGGCACAACGCTACGAGCGTAGCCCGGCCTACGGCGTAGCGGTTCAACGACCTCGAGATGCTACGAGAATAAACATTATGCGGACAGAACGGTATTCCGAGAAATGAGCCTATTCACACAATCGAGTTGTATAACTGGGGCTCAATTTTACATGTTTCGCATTCCAATTTGTCAGGAATGTGTTTCGCATGTAGATTTTTGTGATGACGAAAGATACTCTCTTCAGATTTCAGAGACACAGGCCACGCGAAATTACATGCTTATAGTGTGATTGCATACATTTTCGAACGCAATGGCTTTACTTTGCAGACTGGGCCTATGTAGCGATTTAGTAAAGCTGAGATTAAAGTAAGCGGTCTATATACCCAATGTAACGTACGTAGGTACTTTGGGCAAAACAGAAACTTTAGTGGTGGAGGAGAAATCAAATAATGAATATACAAACGTATATAATGATGCGACTTTCCAGCGGTTTATTTATTTACTTTGTCACGCCACTACTTGGAAATATTGCGAAAGATGGCAGAATTAATGCTTCAAAACTGTGATTTCTTCTTTCTGCCATGATGAATGAAGCATGAAAATTTCAAGATCGGAGCAAGTGGAAACCCGTGATCTCTGCCTACCCCTCCGGTATACAGGATGTTAACGGGGTCATGATCCGGAATGACAAAAAGCGAATAAGATGATCATACTGAACAACCTTTCCCATGGGACCAACCACGAAATCGCAAAAAAAAACCAGGTATTCCATACATTAACTCTCAATTAAATCGCAGTTAACTCACAGTTAACTCTTAATTGGCTCTTTTTTTTTTGCGATTTCGTGGTTGGTCCCATGGGAAAGGTTGTTCAGTATGATCATCTTATTCGCTTTTTGTCATTCCGGATCATGACCCCGTTAACATCCTGTATATCTTTACAAAACCGAGCCTGAATACACAACGAACCCTTGCTACAGACGCGAGCTGGCACGACGCCCGCGGATAAGCAGCAGGATAATTAGGAACATTACTGGCAACACCAGCCCTAACGGATAGATAAAGATCTGAAACAAGAATTATGCGACTTTCCAGCGGTTTATCTATTTAGGTACTTTGTCACGCCACTACTTGGAAATATTTCGAAAGATGGCAGAATTGATGATACAAAACTGTGATTTCTTCTTTCTGTCATAAAAGTGAAGGAAGCATGAAAATTTCAAGTGGAAATCCGTGAACTCTGCCTGCCCCTCCGGTATGTATCTTTACAAAACCGAGCCTGAATACACAACGAAACCTTGCTGCAGTCGCGAGCGGGCACGACGCCCGCGGATAAGCAGCAGGATAATTAGGAGCATTACTGGCAACACCAGCCCTAACGGATATAAGGTTCTGAACCGAGAATTATGCGACTTTAGGTTAATTTATTTACACAGAATAATAGGGAAGGTCCAGCTATAATATTTACCATTATTTTGTGACGGACATGTCGAAAAAACATGAAATAATAGCTACTGAAACGTTTTTACTTATTAAGTTTATACTAATTTCAAACAATAGTTACGATTTGAGCGTCTGGTGACGTCACTCCTGTCAAAAGTCAAAACTTAGGCAACTCTATGACATCTAGGGATTGTCACCGGCCAATTGCTTTTCCTTGACGTTGACGTCGGCGAAATCATCGACAATACCGATGGGGCCTTAACATACAAAAATTGATTGACATCTAGGGACGAACCACGGACAAACAAATATGGCGAGTGACACACATGAGTGACGTCACAGGAACTGTAAATCCGTTTAGGCGCGAAAGTTCAGGAGTTTTTGACTATAGATTAGATTAGATTAGATTATTTATTTCATGATAAAAAATTACATACATTACAGATTTGCATACATGTCGAAAAAATAAGAATTATTATCGTCAAAAACAGAGAAATATTAAGACAATGACAACAAATGTAAGAAAAGAACACAATTACAAGGAAATAGAAGAAACAAACCAAAAGCAAAAAGAACACAAATATATCAACCTCCAGGTATCGTCATTTTCTATAATATTTAAATACGTGACACAATACATTTAAAGTCAAATCATAATCATACAATTTTAAATAGGTAAGTAATAATAATAATTTAACATGTCAAGTCCAGACTCATATACATATAACTATAGTATTTAATTTTTTTAATACTTTCGTGGTCTCTACATGCGGTTCTCTCAAACGAAAGCAAAAATGAAAATATAAACGCAAAAAGGAACTAAGGGTAACTGATATAGCCCTTTTAATCACTATACTTAAGTGGCCGCCCACGGGCACACATTACACATAGAACCGATGGCCGTTGGGGCGGAAAGGTTCTCGAGTGTCGACCATGTGAAAACGCAGCGTGGGTAAACGGCCTACAAGTTGGAGTGATGAACTGGTAAATGTCGCGGGAGTCCGCTGGATGCGGGTGGCGCAGAACCGGTCAGTTTAGCACTCTTTGGGGGGCTTATGTTCAGCAGTGGACGTCTTTCGGCTGATATGTCTACCCACGCAGTGTCTGTGTCAAACCTAGAATGTATTAAACTAATGAAATAAATGAATTTCATTCTGCAAGTAGGCCGTAATGGCACTTTTACAAGTCAAAATTCCACCAGCGTATCGGAAAGAAGTTGAAGTCTCAAAGTTTGTGAAGTGTAATATGAATTTATTTAAAACAGCACATGAAGTATTTCCCAGAAATACTAGAAATGCTAACAAGCTTGTGGTAGATAAACAGATACGAACTGCAACTTTTAAGAAAACACACAACAACAACTGTTACTCAATGTGTGTACTATCTACAATAAGCTACCAAGGCACATAACAGACTTGTCAAGTAGTAAATGTAAAACAGCGTTATTTCGATCGTTGAAATTTGCATGCTGTGCATGAACAGCTAAAAAAGATGGGACCTGAGGTATATTGCTTAAATGGAACAGCTTTTGTAATGAACCCTTTTTAGGCAAATAAATGATTATAATTATGAAAAAGAAGACGACTGTGAAGAAGAAACGCCGAAACAAACTCAACAGTCAGTAATTTTTTGCCAAAAAAAGCTTATTACAATGATGGTTCCTAACCTACTTAGGACTGATTCTAAACCTCCAGAATACCGCACTTGTGCTGGCGCAGGGCCAAAGGATAAGCGGCATAATTAGGCGAGCGTTATTGGCAACACTACTAACGAAATACGAGGCGCAGATAAGGGAAGAATTGTGGGACTTTCTTTCCTTATTTACTTTTAGGCGATTGCACGAACAGCAACACGGTACACCTATTAGACCTTATCCCATTGCAACAAGGTTCGGATGCTCTGTTCACTTGGTACTGTTCGATGATAAAAACGTTAAAAGTCGCGTTTGATTATCGCATTCCCGTAGAGAAGTTCACCCGCCATTTTACACCCTTCCGGAATTAAAAGTATCGTAATCGTCCTGCTAGACACAAGACTACCCCAAAGAGTGCCAAAGTGACCGGTCCTGCGCCACCCGCATCCAGTGAACTCCAGCAACCTGTACCAGGTCATCAGTCCACCTTGCGGGGGGCCTACCCACGCCGCGCCTTCCGGTACGTGGTCGCCACTCGAGAACCTTTCCGCCCCAACGGTCTTCGGTTCTACGTGCTATGTGCCCCGCCCACTGCCACTTAAGTTTAGCGATTCGGAGGTTTGCACGAAAACGACTGCTATCTAATCTTCCAAACCTGAGGGAAAACAAGACCTTGTTGGGATAAGACCGATTTCCTCACGATTTTCCTTCATAGAAAAGCTACTGTTAAATAATCAAATGATATTTCTGTGGACCCCAGGGTCCAGATATAGACGGGTCATTATCAAAGCGTTTCAACCGCCGCCCTCCTTGTCAGAACTTTTGCCAAAGTTATTGATTTTCGGTGCACTTTTGGTTATGTGGTAGTGGTAAATAACCCCTACTAACTACCAAAAATGCACCGAACATCATTCTAAAGCGACTTTGTCAAACATTCTGACATAGAGGGGAGCGGCGGTTGAATTGAAACGCTTTTATAATGACATTAATGACTCAAACAATTAACTCTTCTTGAATGTTATTTGCTTCTTTATTTTTAATATCTTGCCTCGGTCAGCTTTCACACTCCGACGGCATTCGTCAACTCATTCGCCATTCCAAAACAATTCAAACTGCATTGGATCGTTCCGTATTCATCATCTCAGCACCATCTTAAACCACCAAAAAGTACCAATGCCAAAAACTCAGTGGTACGAGACGTAGTCCAAAACTTCGCACCCATGATCTCGAGGACATTGAAAGCTGCATGCCTTATCGCTCGGCTCACTGCAGTGTCTGGAGGGCATAAACCGTATAAAACAGCACAATCGGTTCAGTGTTTGAAGCGTGCAAAGTTAATATACCGACAGAGTTACTGTCGCATTTATTAATATTAATATGAATTCCGTTTCGGCGTTTCTTTCCTTACATAGCACGTCGAAATATAAATTCCACTCGCAAATATCCTAAAGTATTTCCACAGCGCAACGTGTTTCGAAGCAACATGTGTACCGTTCTGAAAAGATTACTTTGGACCTTACAGCTTCAGTTATAAAGTCGAAATTGGCGCACGGTTTCATTACTCGACTGTATTACAATGTAGGTACAGGTACAAGAATGTTATTCACAGTGATACCTATCACATTTTGTAGTAATAGAATAACCCAGAGTTCCAGGCATCCCATCATATAGCCAGCGTCAGCGAATAGCGATGTTATGACAAGTTATTGCTGTCAGAATATGTCGCGCTATATAGTGGAATACGGTCGTCTCGACATCACGACGTCAACCAATTTTTTGTTATTATGTCGTTTGACGTTCGATCCCCGGTTGATACTACTGGGTTTACTTTACATAATTAATAATCGTACTTAAGTACAGAAAGTCCTCTGTCTAACACAACTGACGCCTAAAGCATGACGACTAGAACTATGAAATCATGGCATTCCGCCATATGGCTACCAGATGGCTATGGGTCAGACCATATTTGCCTATGCCATAGGTCCCTTGTCCGAAGTTAACTCGAGCTGGCAAGCATCGCATGGAACCCAGCTGAAAGTACTTACGCCTTGCTATTGGAGAAAGTACAAAAAACATTCCCCTGGTTTAACCTTTTTAAAAGGCCGTGTCAGTTGATGAAAATTCAAATGAATTCCATTAAATAAATAAATAAATAAATAAATATTAGGGGACAATCTTACACAAATCGACCTAGTCCCATAGTAAGCTCAGTAAGGCTTGTGTTATGGGTACTAGACGACGATATATATAATGGATATAAATACTTAAATACATAGAAAACTTCCATGACTCAGAAACAAATATTCCATTTAAGAGAAACTTCAAATTTCACTGTTCGTTTTTGCGTGCTGGGCGCCACGAGGTTATGTATAAGAAACTGTACCCCGCAACTTGTGCCCAACAAAGTTCGTGTTAGGTTCTCTGAGTTTTATCTCTCTGGAAGTAAGGTGTAACTACAAATCTTCTGGTGACCACTTGCAGGATCTTAAGTGGCGACACCGACTTGCCCGGATCTAGTGGCACGAGCCTGAGCTTTACAGCTCTTTATACCTTTTGTGCCCAAAACCGTCTTGAGGCTCACACAATCATCACAATCTCCTGGCAGTCCAGGCACATAGAAGTTCTCCTGCTGTTCGGGCACCAGTGCTGAACTCGCTTCTGTCACAGGCACCTGAATGCGATTTGCTAGTCGATTTGCAAAACGATGGATGTGTAGATGTTATATTTTTACATTTTAAATTGTACAGTGCTTTGGATCATTACTGTCAAACTGTATATGTTTCCGATCAGGCGTATCAACTCCTTGGAGGTAAGAGTTTAAGAGGAATAAAGCTTATACCGCGAAATGAAATCGTTCGTGCATTTTCCTATCTGGCGCACTTGCTCATTCCAGCGATAGTGATAAAGAGAGAGAGAGAGACACACAAACGAACTTTGTTTTCCTTTCCAGAGTTTCCACAAATCAGACCGTCGCCTCGACTGTATGTCCCGTGTTTACTATTTATAACATGTTCTCTGTAATATCGGGCGAAGAATTTCGCAAGTATTCAACTAATACGACATCTGAGATAGCTGTCAAGTTTGATATTACAATTTAATACATGTGTGGGAAGGAAGATACAAAAATGTACAGACATTTTTACTTTATGATGAGGCAAGATTTTGTGCTAATAATGTCGCCACTAAATTGAAGTTTTTCAGGTATAATAAGCAAGATCTGGAAATCTTCTGATTTTTTTTCAGAATTAAATTAAGTTTAGGAGAGCACAAAATGAATAATATTTCAAACGAGAGTTCTGGGTCGCCAGGGCACGCGACTCTCCATACAAATTTAGTTTGGCTCTCATTTTAAAACAACATGCTAGAATAATATGAAACTTGTATACACAATACTACGAGGCTACGGTAGCCTAGCGGTTCAGGCATGCGGCTGTCAAACGGCGGTCGCGGGTTCGAATCCCGGCTCGTACCGATGAGTTTTTCGGAACTTATGTACGGAATATCATTTGATATTTACCGTTAGCTTTTCGGTGAAGGAAAAACACCGTGATCCACGAAGAAATTCATCATTCAGGTGAAGTCCCCAACCCGCACTGGGCCAGCGTGGGGACTACTGCCCTTTCCCTCTCATCCGTGAGAGGAGGCCTGTGCCCAGCAGTGGGGCGTATATGGGTAAGGCCGTTATTTCTTGTTCCTGATTAAGCAGTTTAAATCGTCTACATTTTAATCTCTTCCAGTGTGTTACGCCAATTAGCCATATAAATGGATTACTAATATTCGTAACACACTGGAATTGATTAAAATGTAGACGATTTAAACTGCTTAATCAGGAACAAGAAAGAACGGCCTTACCCATATAGGCTGATTTATTATTATTATTTTTACACAATGGAATCTGTCATATCGTCGGAAACTAGTTTCATTTGAAAGAAATTAAAATAGAAAAAAACTTTGTATGAAAAACGCATGCTTTATTTATTTTAATTTATTTGCCGTTTTAAAATGATAACCGAATTACGTTTGTATGGAGGGTGGACCTGAATCCTGCGAACTGACGGTTTAACTCTCGTATTAATTGTCACTACGGGAGACATGTTTTGAACCACAGATATAGAATACACATAGATCACGCAAATGCATGTACTTCGCGTGTCAGAATTCGGACTCCGAGTTGGCACTCCTACTTACATTCCGCGCGCGTCTGTTGTGGTAGCCGGTTGTCCGTGAATATTAAGAAAATACCTTATTGCAGAATCGATTTACCGCGGACAACAGGGAATTCAGATCACTAATTCGCCCGTGTGACGTCAAAGTAGGTAGAAAAAAGTGTTTCGGTTTTTATACAGATTGAGGTGTTTAAGTTATCTAGTGTATATCTATACCTGTGTTTTAAACCCTTTTTGAGAGTAGTTGAGTATTCGCCGCGACTGCATCCTACCTTATGAACTGTTTATTCCATATCGCATCGGTGAAAAGCGGGAATCAGTTTTCGAAAACACCCTAACCAAGGTTTTTTTTTAGTGTAATTAGATGAACTTTACCAATCTAAATTAATTAATTTAAAGCCCCTTACAGCATAACAGTTACATTTTTGATACTATCTACACGGCATGTGTCCATCGAAGACAATTAACTGGGGTGCGATTCGAGATTATTTTTAACAGTTCGTGACATTAATTGACATGAAATTAACTATACAGCCTCGACACCTGGCTCTGGCTCCTATTTCACCAACTTGACCTGACAATGACAATTCACCATCCATTGCTTGTTCTAGAAGTTAAGGTGGTCGCTAGGTTACTTGTGGAACCAGCAATGTACGGAGAATTGTCGTTGTCAGATGACAATTGTCAAGTTGGTGAAATAGGGGCCTGGCATACATAAAAATACAATTAAATGTGAACCTAGCCAATCGGATACTAAGTTTCAATTTTGTTTATTCTAAAATAACATGACTAAACTTTTTTTTGTTAATTTTCATTCCTATGACCATATTTGAACCTTTCTATAGAACGCGGTACTTGGGAGAATATTTGCTTCAACTGTCTATGACGTCATATCACAGTAACATGGCTTTTCTAAAAAGTAGACAAATTAACGACATATTGCAAGACGTATATAATTAAATGAAGTTGAATTGCGCCACTTATTATTAGTAAGCCTTAATGCAACGCTATAAGGTCTGTTTTAGGTCAATCAAGTCTTCATTTGTATCGACTAAGCCCAGAGTTTACAACGACTATAAAACCTATACAATATTTACAAACTGCTCGGAAATGACCCCATAAACCACCCATAAACACATTATTCAAATTGCTATCTTATTATTAACTTCATAAGACTCAAACCGAAGGCGCTACAAACCAATTATATATCGTTATTAATTTGTTAGGTCGTTAAAAAACGTCTTTAAAGCAGAGGGGACAGTGTGCCATTGGAATTTAAACCTTATGCATACACAAATAGAGTGGTGATTGGTATTCAGTGGTAGTCTCAGGGGTTGCAAGTTGTTTAGGCCTCTGAGAGGTGCTCGAGACTTCAAAGTCTCCTCTATGATATTTAAACGTTGAAATATTACTCATTTTGTCGTTTATTTACTTTATTACTTGAGTGCTTGCGTAAGAAATTGAAATAAATTAGAAAATCTGTGAAACTTTTTCATTTTATATTTGACGGCTATATACGTGCCGTCGATTTTCAGTCTCGCCCTTAAGGTTAATAAATTATAAATCAATATTAAGGGACATTGTCACACAAATCGACCTAGTGCCATTGTAGGCTCAATCAGGCTTGTGTTATGGGTACTAGACGACGATATATTGAATAGATAGAGATATTTAAATAATGCGTTGCGTCGTCAAATACTTGCCCTAACCGGGATTCGAACTCTGATGGGTTCCTTCAGCTTCGTAGGCAGCGTCACTATCCACTAGGCTAACCGGTCGTCAAAAATTAATAGAGTTAAACCTGGCATCCGTGCAACTGTCTAACTAGAAGCATGATGGAACCGTAGCCGTGACGCTGTTCTCAAAGCTTAAGAGGCTCCCATACGCCAATGACCTTCGATCTGAATCCCTTGGTTTTGTAATGTTTTTGTAGCTTATTATAAACAACAACGGCTTTAAGCAATATAATATCCCATTATTTACTTCAAAGTTCATAGTTTTTGAGATAATTGACATCAAAGTTGAGCAATTTTAGGCCAAAAAACTAGTTTTCTGGCCATAACTTTTGTGTTAATTGGTTTAAAATGAAAACCCTCTACCAGTTTTTAGAGACGTCACAGACGAACCCAAATATGTAGATTTCGTATATGTTAGATCTTTCACGTCAATAGAGATACGAAATAAGTGTTTTTTTAGACAAAAAACCATACAAAATTAAGTATTAATTTGTTTCAAAATCCGGTCAGTCAAAATGGAGATAAAAGATTGAAGAACCGATAGCCGTTTGATTTATGATTCTAATGTAGTGCAAAAGTAGTAGATACGATTCAAAACTTGTCAAAAATCGATGAAAACCTCGGGTAGCCCCTTAAGAGGAATGCCTATACCTGCGATTTTCCCATACAAACGCTCTCGACTGTTTCCTCTCTGGTTTTTGAACATAGAGCAATGAATTTTTCAAATAAGATCAATATCATCAATATCTATGCCGCTATGTTTTGCTTTTTTGGATATTTTTATTTTAAAGAAACTTACAGCGCCTTGAAAAACGCAAAAACGGCCAAAAAAGGCGCAGTACTTATACAAATATAACAACAAATATCAAAACAATCAAAACATAGCGGCGTAGATTATTTCTTCTTCTTGCAGTTCCCAAAATTTTATAAGGATTGGTTGCGTTTTGGAGGAGGAAACAGTCGAGAGCGAAACCTCGATTTTTGAGTTTTTTGCGTGGGATTTTTAGTCCGAGCTGCAGTTGTCCTTATCGCACGAATTGCTCCCAGCTCGAGCAGCGCGACAGAAACATTGCGTCAAAAATTCGAGATTTGAAAAGTTGCTCAGCTAGGCATTGCTCTTAAAAGGCTGACCAGACCTAATTTTGTTGAAATTTATGTTATTTAAGCAGTTTTTTAAGAAAAACTACTTGTTCTAGCACAACAAAAAAAAAAAAATATATTCACCATATTTCGAAGACCGTGGACGGGCTCGATACATAATTGGACGTAATCGCTCGATAGAAAATAATTGCAAAGACTGGTCTTAAAATCATCATTAAACGGTCGTATGTCTTTATTTTTTTGACGTATGGCTCTGCAATAAAAAATATGAAGTCAACATATTCATACCTAAACCGCTAACGAGTCATATTTCCCAAATAATCCATACTTTTTTAATTTTAATATTAATGTACTATTTATTATCTTTAAAAACCGGGCCGCCCTGTAACACTCGTTCTCGTTTACGCCGATACAAATAGACAGTGTGCGCGCTATCCCAAATCCTCAAGGGCATTTTGGTGTTGACAGCGTCTTAAGGTGTACCACTCGGTTACAATATCTGTGGACCTCGCTGGAATGTGAAGCCTCTCCTCCTCCTTTTACCTACCCGCGCTCGCCACGTCGCGTCAGTACGGTTAGCACTTTCGTTGGCGATACGCCTCGTTCATTTTCGTGCTTATTACTGCTATATTTTTGAACATTTCATTGTTACGATACATCGACGCCAGGTCCACAGATATTGTAACCGGGTAGTATTTTCGGTCCATGTTCAGACTCAGCGGGACAAGTGTAAGCCAAGATGCGTGGCGAAGCGTATCGGATGCGATGGAAGACGGCTGGTAACCGCAGGCAGAGACCGGCCCCATGCCACAGAATAAATAATAGTACCACAGATTAAAGAATACTAGTACAGATACCCAATCTCATAGAGCAAAAGCGTACCGTCCTAATGTAGGCAATTCTGTATACAATTTTAGTCCCGTAGCTACACCAGTAGATGCAGTATCCGAGCTACCACGGCTATGACGCTGTCAGCCCACCTGATCGTTTTAGTAATACATTGAAATATCACCAGATGGCATTGACTTCCCGGGCAACAAATAGAGTATTTTTGATTTTTTTGATACAAAAGTAGTATTTTCGAGACAATATTACGCATCACACAAAAATATACATAGTCAAATGCTTGGAGCCTGTGGTTCCATAGAACTTTCGCGACCAGTGTGGGCGCCATCTAGTGACAGTACTCAATAATACGTAGCAAACTTGAAAGCTCACACGTATAGTACGAGTTACATGGATTTAGTACCAATTTTATTGCATTTACTAAACTTATAAAATATACCTTTATTTTATGTACGGAAGGATGTTTGTGATATAATTAAGGTACTTTGAATTTATTAAGGTGTAAAAATCATTCTATCTTCACGATTACTGGTTCAAATGTTTCGCTCGCTACCTGTGTCGCCATCTATGAGTTCTTTTTTGTAATAATTATACGTTGTTCGACTTGGGAGGCCATGATAGTACTAACTACGTCCTAGTGTTGGGTTACTCACTCGTGAGGCACCTCATTTGTCATACTCATTTCATTAAATTGTCGCATCACTTGACACTTCACGCTTGAAAAATGGACTACATACTTCATTCCTCACTCGCTCGGTCATCACCTCGCGCTTCATTTATCCCTCAAACCTCAAGCCTCGCCCCTCGCACCTAAATTTCCCGAATCTACATTACAATATTGTATGTAGTGGAGGAAGGTAAGTATAATGATAGCATATCAGTAATTAGAAATAAATTAATCCGACTTTATATGGGTGATACTTAAAATAGCGCAGGTTCGGGTTTAGTTGACTAAATTCATGTAGTAGCTGTCCTATCGACAACACAGTTAACTGACCATCCGTGTACTTTATGCGCATTGTAATAAGGTTCTTTATAAATACAGGATGGTCTGTTAACTGTGTTCGCGTTTGAACTATGTATTTGATCAATTTTTGAACTAAAAAACTTGTTGAGTAAATGCCTTGTACAGCATATCCCTATGCTGTAGGTACTGGAGTGCATAATTTAATTAGGCTAAGTTCTATCAGTGAGAACCTGAAATTGGCTCTGTAATTCTATTATAAATAAATTAGATTTTAGTTGTCTTACATACTGTATGTGTATGCTCACTTCAATCAAATATGGCGGATGAAACACCGGCCCAGACCATGTATACCATAACATAAGACATCATTACATAAAAGGCCAAGCAGGAATCCGGTAACAAACACGCGACTAACGTGCAAACCTCAGTAAAAACCTAATTAGAAGCTCTCTCACGAACAATAAGTCCCCAGTTCGCAGTAACCAGTCGGCCGGGCCGGCCACAGGTGTTCCAATGGAACAACAAGAAAAAGTTCACCCGTCACAGTTTATAGAAACAGTATTTTAATATTTCGCCAATATATCATAATTCGCCAACTATTGCTTAAACCTTCCAGGTTTTAAATAGTGGCTTTATGTGCAACACAATAAGTATTGTAAAGAATTTGTATTAAATAAAAAAAATATATATAATCAGGCGTTACTTCCATGATAAGTTACGAGAACAATATTAAGTTAAATACATGAATGACATAAATTAAGTTTTATTCTGCAAGTAGGCGGTAATGACACTTTTACAAGTCAAGATTCTACCAGCGTTTCTGAAAAAGATGGCCACTGTTAAGAGGAAACGCCGAAACAAACTCAACAGCCAGTCATTTTTTGCCATAAAAAAAGCTTGTTACAATGATAGTTCTTAACCTACTTAAAAAAAGTCAAACTGAATATGTATAAGTACAAAGAAAAAAAAAAGACCGGGTTGCACTCCGGGAGTGCTGGCAGAAGTGAAAACTCAATAACATTGTAACAGTTTTTCGATCAGGTCACGTGACATCTTACGGTGTCACCCTAAAAATGAATTTGACGCAAATTTATAAACAATTATCAATTACTTAGGCGGACGGGCCCGTCGCACGGTGGGCTGGATGGCTCGAAAAGAGGACATTCGCCCTTTTTTCAGAAAATCATTTTTTGAAAAATGCTATCCAATAGAGAATTATATGAGGAACAATAAATGTGGTATACATTTTTGCGAAATAAGGCATATTGACAGCAGAATAAAATAAAGTCTGTTTTTTTGTATGGGACCCAAAAATAGGTATCTTGTTTCTCAGAAACTATTAGAGGTCCTCGGGATTCGAACCCAGGACCTCCAGCGTCATAGGCAGGGTCACTACCAACTAGGCTAAAGCGGTCGTAATTTATTTATTTATTTAGCGTATGGCAAATCAGTGTATTTAGAACCGTGAGATCTTGGAAAAGACAGTACCTACGTAATAACTGATATTTACTACCTCACAAATTCTACTCTCACATAGCAACGTCTCAGAGTTCTGGACGCCAAACGCCAGTTCCGTAAAACTCGGCCCAAGCCCTCATAATCATCATCATCAATGGTGTTCAATAAACAATCTAGCATCCCCTCCATATCCCGGGCGCACCGCGCTTACCTAATGACAATGACCGACAGGCGTATGTCGCTCCACCTGTGACGTCACATACCTAGTCTATCCCGCGTGAGAATTCGCGTGTGTGCTTGTGACTGGCTGTGACTCCTGAACCCTGGACTTCGCATGTATCTATGGTATGTAAGGAAATGACCCAAAGACACCTAGTTTCTGGGTGTTAAATCCCATCTTATACAGTGTCAAGAAGGGAGACAACGTCGTCCATGGCTCTGTAAGCCCTCATACCACACTTATAACTCTTAACTCTTAACTTATAACTCTAGTGGACAGCTTCACTGTACCTTGCTGTGCGTTTAAACTCAAATTTGGTTTTGCAAGTCATGCTCGAGCCAATGCACGTAAAGTTTCCCGACCCTATAGTTATATCTGGAGTCCAGATTCTGGACACGCGGCAGCGTGTCAAGCCAAGTTGAAAAGAAGAGAACTGGCGACGCAGCGGCCGTGTGTTATATTATATTACACGAACCATTTAGAGCCATTTTTGACACCTAACTAACTGAAAATCTACTGAACATAAACATATAAATTTTTATCCATTTATTAAGACCTAAAGGCTAAGTAGAACCCAAAATTTCATAAAACTATAGCTCAATCTGTTATTTTACTAACATACAAACATGTAAAAATCGGGATTTATTCGTGATAATTTTCTCAGGATGTCGCCGTCGACGGACACGTCTAGGACCTAGGAAAACATCATTGTCATAATCATACATAATACTGATTTCTTTGCACGATACGAGTATGTCAAGTAACGAAGGGGACCGCACTACATAGTTATGTAAATAAACACAAGTAAGAACCTAATAAGAATTTTCACAGGCGAGTACAATAGTTCGCAGTAAACCAGTCAGCCGGCCACAGGTGTTCGACAAATAGAGGAACAACAAGAAAAGTTCACCCGCCACAGTCTACACAAACAGTATTTTAACTAGGTCGTGTGAGCTTTATGAGCACAAAGGGTGGGCGAGATCTGACTTTTGACATGTTAGTTCGCGAAAGGGTTGTGAAAGCAGTCACCATCATTTAAGAGCTCGGCTCTTGTAGGTGGAGTAGGCGCCAGTTCTCTCTGTCCTCGGGTAACTTCTTTAGGTCCCGGTAAGGCACCACATTTGATTTTATTTTTAGTTGCTGTACAGCTTATCCTTGGTCGACCTCTACTACTTGATCCTCCGATGTTACCTTCTAGGACGTATATTAATTATTTATTTTATGCATCCGTAAAACTCGACGCGCTCATGACAAGAACAGACACGTGCGTTTTGTTTTGTTCGCTACGATTGAAATTCGATCGCAACGTTTGATTACTGCGTGGTATCATATGGACGTTGTTTATTTTGTGTTTTCGAGTGTTTAATTGCAAGACCCACATCCGCGTATGTGAGCCTCTAAACTGTCCAAAAAAACGCATCAGCAATATCCCTGGTGTGATATTCGCCCAGACCAGACGACTTGAGGAACGACTATATTTAAATTTCCGTTTGCGTTAGGACTTGTCTTTCTGTCGTTACCCCCGATGAGTAGATGTGATTGCATTTGACTACTAAATCGACACCCGTGGAAGTGACAGTACTGCGTAAACCTGTGCTGTGCAAACATGTATAATTATGGTGCGCGCGCGCCGGGCGGATACGGGCGTTTACCCATTTGTTTTGTAGTCGCTTGCTTTTGTTTACTATACTATGTTTATCGATCGCTATTTGTATTTGCTTACTATTGGAATACATATTGAACTTGTTTTAAACTACGTCGCGAACGTTGCGGTTGTGGAATGAACTTCTTGCCATGGTTATCCTGAAAAACTACAGTATATGTGGTTCTAAGAGAAAAATGGGTAAAGTTGATTAAATGTTCGGTAGGGTGTATTTCTTTAAAACCAAGCGTACGGCCAATCTGATGGAGCTGTTACGGCCTGGCCACGGACACGCGCGGCGGCGGTAGCGGCAGCGGTTTTTCTAATCCATTGCGTGTGATCCCAACTAACCACAGTGCGTTGCACATCACAACCGCGCAATGAACAGGTAAAACGCTTGCCGCGCCGCAATTCGCGCAATGACGTGGCCGGGCCGTTACCGTAGCGTATGGATACTTGCAGCTACAGGGAACTCGCGTGCGCGTTGCCGAACCTTAAACCTGTATACTCCTTTCTTAAAGAAACTCATTTTGTAATCCCTTGGAAAAACCATTACCGACGTAGTAAACTTTTTAAACAGACTTTTATAAGAAGTTATAATCCTCCTAGCGTTATTCCGGTTGTGCCCTAAAGGTGCCCGGGGTCCGCTTTGACACCTAATCCCAAGATTTGGCATAGGCACTAGTTTTACGAAAGCGACTGCCACCTGATCCTCCAACCCAGAGGGAAAACTAGACCTTGTTGAGATTGACCGGTTTTGATGAAGTCACTGTTAAATATCAAATTATATTTCTATAAGGAGTGCTTATAAAATGCCTTTGTCGAAAATAGTCCATACTGTTCATTTATTGTCATACCAGCTGTCGCATAAGTCATGTCACTGGGGCTATAATGGCGCCAGATGTCCCGAATCACGGCAGACATTCGTCACTTTCGTCGACTCGATTATCTCAGAGGGTAATCACGATGGTTACCAACTGGTATAAGGAGAAAATAAGCCCTAGTTCAGAATGTTTTTTAAGTCGATTATCACCTACTACCTTATTATTGGTATCGATTTGAAGCTTTACAAGTATAAATGGATGTCTTGAAATTTCTGTCTAAAAAATCCTTTTTGAAAGAAAGAAAGATACATTTATTCATGACAAAATACAAGACAATATACAGACAATGACATTAAATTTCTGCAATTTGCCACGAAATGGTCACAACTCAGCGTAATGATTGCAGAGCCAGCGCTGGTCTTCCGTTGTGACCATTTGGTGATACCACGGCACAGTGACGGAACGCACACATACATATAAAAGCACAACCCTACAATATTTAATTGCCGACTGTACTGTTTCGGCACAGTCATCAAAACTACTCGATGAAGCCTAAAGCGACGGGTTAATCCGTCGTAGTTTATGAGTTGTCATAGCCAATTTCTATCTCCATCATCAGATCGGCCTTCTAATTCATAGTAACTTGAAAATTACAATACGTCAACTTTTTCTGGGTCGCCATGTAAGTGTTTGCTGGGCATCATCGGTACTTATCGACCTAGCAATGTATATTCGCCATCAGGTATATCGGAGCGGCCAAAGTGCTCAAAAATCGTTTCACGTTTCTAATGCCTCGACAATAGAAACGTGTTCAGATATTTGTGAGCACTACGGCCATTGCGATATCTGAAGGCGACTGTGCGTCGAATTGTCAAGTTGGTGAACTAAGGGTCAGGTCGGTGGTGCCATAATACTCGTATTGCAATGTCACCGAATTTACATATGTATACCAAACTTCAGGTCAATCAGCCAGTAGCTGAAAAAATAGCAACCGTATACTTATATAGGATTAGAACAAGTTAAATGAGAGCTTGTAAAAACATTATTTTGATCAAACCTTATTCAATCACGGGGTCATGTTTAACTGGATGAGAGGTAAGTCGAGACAGATTGTGAATCTCGAACGAAGTGACAAGATATTAGGAAGATTAATCACTCGCCTCGTTATCTAGTTAGTTTGGGACATATTTGATTTCCTTACCACGTGACTCGGTCATTCAGTTCAGTGAAAAGATAATGCAATAGATATATCTGTTGTGTAAGTTATGCTCGTCAAATAAAACGCGGCACATTTTTTTACAAGCTTTTATTTAACTTGCAATGTATAAAAATATTAGGAGACATCTTACACAAATCGACCTAGTCCCAAACTAAGCAAAGCTTGTACTATGGGTACTAGACGACGATATACATACTTATATGTATAGATCAATAAATACTTAAATACATAGAAAACATCCATGACTCAGATATACTAAATCAATGCTCAGGAACAAATATTCATGCTCATTTTTTTTTTAATACAACGACGGTGGCAAACAAGCGTACGGGCCGCCTGATGGTAAGCGGACACCGCAGCCTATAGACGCATGCGCAACTCCAAAGGAGTAACATGGCCGTTGCCGACCCTTGATATATTTGAGGATTCGCTGTGTTGAGAGCTGAAGACACACAAATAAATGCCCTTACCGGGATTCGAACCCGGGACCTCCGGCTTTGTAGGCAGGATCACCACCTACTAGGCTACAGAGGTCGTCAAATGTAACTATGTTTGTTCGGGTGGAATCTTGCAACTCAATTTTGAAGCAGAAATCTTCAACCATTTGAACTGAAATTTTGGGTTTAAGTATAGTTTGAATGACAATTCAATATTATGGTGCCATCGCGCTGATCTGATGATGGAGATAGAAGGTGGCCATGGGAATTCAAGACTTAACAGACGTAGCCCCGTTGAGTCCGGGCTCGTTAGAATCGTCTCAATGAATAGTTCATGACGGTATACAGAAAAGTACACTAGGCATTAAAAGCTTGAACCAAAAAAGTTATTTTTGACAAAAAGTTATCGTAATTTGTGACACTAGTAATAGCATCCATGGATAATCAGCCGAACTCCTGAAAAAATTAACGAACGCGCCTGGTATCTGAACTTCCAACCCAGATAGAAACTTTCTTAGGATTGGACCGGTTTCCTCCTCCTTTACTGAAAAGCTGTTGTTAAAATATCAAAGAAGCACACAGTATACGAAAGCATGGAGATCACGGGGAGATGCCTTTGCCCACCAGTGGGACACTCAATAGGCTCATAAAAAGAACCACTGGTTTATTAAACCACCACGGCTCGTACCACTTTTGATACCAATATCGAAAGTCTTAGTGCCTTACCGTTTCTATTACTTCCACCTTTTCTCAAATTGTTCAGTAAGTAATATCTCTATCAATAGATACGTCGGTGTCGTCCCAAGGGACTAGCCGTCAAATACGGTTAGTGAATAAGGTACAACTGTCAAATCATCTCACCCCTAGTGGTGACCTAGTTATCGATACACACATCGACGGAAAGTATGTATTAAAACTATTCTAATTTGAGTAGTTTAAGCGGCTTATAATCAACAAAAAAATATAAATTAAAGTAACAATTGAACTTTGCTAATCGTATGTGTTTTATTTAATCGTAATGGCATACATTATTTTGGGCTTTTTTAAAGTTTGTCACTCTTTAGTACCACCCAGGGGACACATGCAGGGTTATAGGTAGCTCCTGCGGACGCGAGTGACAGTTGTCCCCCCTTTGTCAAGTGAGTGGGCAACTCGACTGTTAGAAGCCTTGTTTTGGCCGTTTAAATAAATAAAAATGTAAACACTGATTACCCTCAAACATGATATTGCCGATTTTTAGAAGTAATTTTAATATTTATAGCTTTTGTGCATAATTTGTTACGAATATTTTAAGTGTATTTTTGTGTGTTTTAGACCCATGTTCGTGATTTTATTCTATCGAGCGAAATTTCCTTAATCATGTTTCGAAGCACTGATTTGCCTGCAGAAAAGCCTCAAGATTACTATTCGTATTTTCTTGAAACCATATTATTATAAACAGATGCATTATATTGTTTCAAAAACTCTGTTCACTTAACTTCGCTGAACCTACGGCGCCTTAAGTCGCCCGAAGGCCTCTAACTCGGCTTAACGACTACTGTCAGAGACAGCAGCCGGGATCAACTGCTTAGCCTAGCCTTCCAAAGCACGGAAGCGCTCATTTACATTAACCAATCAAACATCAGGCGGTCACCCATCCAAAGCCTGACCGCTGCCATTTTTGCTTAACCTGCGTTTCGTATGTGTGAAACATAAGTATAAAGCCAATATTTTGTCAAATTAAAGAAATGTGACGTATCGGGGTAAGATTATCTTGTCTGTCGCATTACGCGTGAGGCGTGAGGTGACAGGTGAGGTGATGTCTAGCGACGCCGTCGCGAAATATATCATAATTGTTTTAAGGAATTTCACTCCAGCCAACACGCACGCAATTCCTCTGTAGCTGCAAGCGCCCATATTATTTCCTCACTCAATAGTCTGTACTAAAGAGCTACCCGAAACGACAAGAAAAAGAAAACCTTTGACCATGCTGATAGAACGAATGGTAACTGCTAAACACAGTGATATGTTTAGACTAGTCTGAATTAAGACCAGATGACGCGGCGCACCGCACACCGCATGCATTCGCCCCGTTTTATTATTTAAGCTTAGTTTAAATTAGGATTTTACGATGTCTGCGTTTATCTTTGAGAAGATGTATACTTTCCTTGGTTATGCGTTGAATTATGATGCCAAAATAGGTGATTAACAACAACTGTCAGGCGTGACCATGAAATAAAACTAGTGTTCTGTGATGCTAGATCTCGCAATACTTTTCAAAATTTAATTTAAATCAAACTGAATAGCCAATAAAACTAAGTATACAATTATAGAACCTGCTCACATAATTCAAGAGAATCGGTTGAGAAATGCGAACTGTAAAGGCGAACAGCTGGTCTTCCACCGGACAGACATTGGAAATATTTTTTACGAAAGCTGAAACGTAAGTTCGTTCGCCTCGCTCGCTCGTTCACGCGCACACATTCAATATTCAAATATTTTTTATAAATATGTATGTGCGCGAGTAACTCTTGATTTTGTCCGCGACATCATCCCCAGATACTAGCGGCGTATCCGTGATAACTCAAACAATACATTATTAAACGACATAATCAAGGTAAAATATCGGTTTTTTACTTCATCTATGATAAAAACAAAACTTCGCAATTGAACTTTTTTATACGACCGCGGTGGCAAACAAACGTACCTAATCATAAGCGGTTGCCGTAGCCTATGAACGCTTGCTTGTTGAAGAACCCCAAACTGTAGTCCCAACTCCCAACGTTATCAATGAACCAAAACCCAATCTCGAAAGTGTTACATCTCGTTTTCTCGTGAGCGGAAGACTTACTACACGTGTCTCTTTCGGGGCGTGGTCTACAAAAATTAAGGCATCAACATCATCATCATCATAAGAGCCGAAAGAAGTCTACTGCTGGACATAGGCCTCCTACAAAGAATGCCACAATCACCGGCAAGGCATAATATACTTTAAAATTGATGCTATAATTAAAATATGTGTTCATTCCGGAACGAACATAAAAGTTACGCAACTCTAATCCGGCTGTCTGTCTGTCACTTCGTCGCTTCCATTAGCGGTAATTGATGCGGAAATAAACTTCAAACAGAACGGTTACTTTAACACACAAACCATTATCGGGATGTTACATTTTAATTTACGGATGAACATCTTTAGCGGTAAAAATTTAGTTTTAAATAACAAAAGACATTTCAGGAGCCGAATTCCGGAGAGCGTTCTTGACGTATTGAAAGCAATGGGAATAGTTCGTTTGATTAATGCGCCTTATCTTGTTATAACAGTAGGGGGGAAGTACCTCCGCCTTGCAGAATACCACAGCCATAATAACACTACTACTTGCTCTGTAGTAGTGTTGTGTTCCTGGAGGTGAGCAAGGTCGCCAGAGCTCCCGGGGATGCGTTGTGTTGAGAGCGAGGGAATTTGTTCCTTGAGCTCTCAACACGGCGAATCCTCAAACATATCAAGGGTCGGCAACGCCCATGTTACTCCTTTGGAGTTGCATGCGTCTATAGGTAGGCTGCGGTGTCCGCTTAACATCAGGCGGGCCGTACGCTTGTTTGCCACCGTCGATGTATTAAAAAAAAAAATAGATATGGGGCCAGCGTGTGAACTAGTTACTGCCCGTAGTCCCTCATCCATGGAAGAAGGCATGTGCCCAGCAGTGGGAAGTATACAGTACTAGCTTCTGACCGCGACTCCGTCCGCGAGGAACTCGTTTATATCGCAACTCCATACAAACTTTCACTCCCCATTTCACCCCATTAGGGAATGATTTTAGGGATGTAAACTATCCTATTTCCTTCCCCGGGACTCAAACTATCTCTATACCAAATTCCATGTCTCTCTCGCAATCCGCCCTAAGAGTAGGGCGCGTTGCATCAACTTACGATTTCAGAGCGATCAACGTTTCATTTCAACCCTAACGTGTGATATATTGTTGGATAGGGATTTAAAAATGAATAGGGGTTTGCTAAAATCATTTTTTGATAATGTTAATATTTTCGGAGATAATCGCTCCAGAAGTTAAAAAAAATGTGTCCCCCCCCTCTAACTTTTGAACCATAAGTTTTAAAAATATGAAAAAAAATCTCACAGTAGAACTTTATAAAAACTTTCTAGGAAAATTATTTTGAACTTGATAGGTTGAATAGTTTTTGAAAAAAATTACAAAAACTACGGAACCCTACACTGAGCGTGGCCCGACACGCTGTTGGCTGGTTTTTTTCGGATGGCGCTGATGGCTTTCCATCTGTCTGGATATCCAACGCGGCGCTCCTAATATTATTAAACGCTATAGATTTTGACATTTATGAACAGATTTTGGCGGCGCTACTTCAGCTTCAGCTTGATAGAGCAGTCGTTAATGCCTAGCAGTGAAAGTATATCGTTATAATTTGCTTTAAAAACAAAGTTTTAACAGTTTTCAATTCAGTACTTCGCTTTATTTGAAGAGCTCCCTAGGTTTCTCCAAGGATTCCAGGATTCCATCATCAGATTGTATTCAGTTGAATTCCTTGACCCCAAATATGTATATTTAGACACTAAGTTTGCGATTCTACGCTATTTAGAACTCGAGATATTAATGATACACGTATAATTTAAAATGGCCGCCATAAAATTAAAGATGGCCGACGGAAGAGTTGGTTCCTATCAAAAACTTAAAGCTATGGACCTAAAAAGTATCCGAAAAAAATTTGGTGCTTTTGTCCAGCGTGTCCACATTATCACCTGAAACTGGGCCTACTATTACTGGCATAACCAATGTGACAAGACTCAGAATTGGTGACGATGAACGCTGGGCACACGTCCCATTTTGTAAGTAGAGCCTGACTGAGTGAGAGAGACCTGTCTTCTCATATCACTAACACAGCTGTCCTTGGGAATGTTTACTCTCTTTGTACCCCATCTCGCGCTACCCGACCACCGTGACAAGACTCAAGAGTGACTAACATTGGCTTATGATGAACACCGGGCACACGTGCCATTTCGTAAGTAGACCATGACTTGAGTGAGCGACAAGAACTGTCGTTTCCCATATCCATTAGCGCCACCTCACACGACGCTGAGGATGTGCTAAGCGCACTAACTGACTGACAGCGGGACGTTTGCTTTATCTATTCTATGTTTGTCGAACGTGTTTAAGCGGTGGAAACTGAGCTGACAAATATTGGGAGTGAATGTGGTTTTTTACAAGCTTTTATTTAACTTGCTCTGTCTGTAAATATGTAAAAATCACTTGCCGGTAGAGCTGAAATTTGGCATATTTATTACCTACGTAAGTTTGGTTCAAACGCAATATTAAAATTATGAAAGGTAGAAGATAGAGAGAGACTGAACGCATTTGAAATGTGGGCATGGAGAAGGATGGAAGGTATTAGTTGGACAGAAAGAAGAACAAACGAAGAGGTTCTAAATATGATAGGAGAAAGAAGAGTCTACTAAAAACTATTGAAAACAGAAGGGGGAATACAATTGAAGGAAAGATAGAAGGAAGGAGAGGCAGGGGAAGACCAAGACGTGCGTTTATGGACCAAGCTAATGAGAAAGTTAATGTCATGTCGTATCAAGAGCTCAAAACTGTGGCGGAGAGAATAGCAGAGTGGCGATTACTCCACCGACAAGAGCTTGATGTTTATGATGATGATGAGAAAGAACAGCGACAAGCACGGTTCAATTTTGATTGACAGAAAGAAGAAGTCGCAACTGAACCTAAAACCTGAAGCCAGCGGTCCCGATTTATTTATTTATTATTTAATTAGTTTACACGGCCTTACAGCAAACCAATACGCCGAGAAACCAGATTACTTAATTATGTACAGTAAAACAACTTACAACTAACAAATGGTATCACCTATAAGATAACATTGCACATACAAAACGCTGGATATATATAAATTATGCGTACACGGAGGATTGCCTGTCATCCATCGCCTTACAAAATCTCAAACATTCCTGGCACACGGTTACCCATCGCCACGCAAACAGGTCACATTCAGGCACCGATGCCAAGAGCGTATTGAGCAGAGTCAGCGCGCGCGGAAGCGGCGCGCTTCGGCGCGCTACCGTGCGCGCCTCCGGCACCGCCAGCAGGGGGAGCGCGCGCGCACGCAGCTGCACGCGGGGGACGTCCGGAACGCTGAGCCGGAGTACGCTACCTACCAATTGGATGGACGTTATCCCCGCGGAGAGAACGACAGACTTTCATGAGAAGGTTGTTATTTCGCCTCACTTCCAAAGAATTATATCCTAAACAACCAAGTAAAAATTTTGTGGGATATAAATAAGGGTAGTATCCGAACTTTTTCTTATAAAGGGACCTAAGGAAAGACTTTGGTATTTTCTCTAAGAGCAAGGTATATGTAAATTCATAAGGATTCCAAATGAGGGAAGAAGCTTCTAATTTGCTCCTCACCAAGGCATTAAACAGTAGCCGTATAACTCCGGGATCATGGAAGTCATAACAAAAAACAAGGAACAAAATTTCATAGTTAATTTTCAATAAACAAACTTTTGAAAACTAATTCGAGGTTTCATTAAAAAGAAATGGCCCACATAGCCAATTTTCTAAATTTTCTTTCTTTCATTAATGTAGTTTCTTTTAACGTCAAGTTATTTAAACTTTCCTAAAAATCCAAAGTTTGGAACCAAAACACTATTAGGCGCTCGATTCAGCATTGTTAGTTGGTAGCTCGAGATATTGCCAATCTTTTTTAGAGATGGCCGTGATATCACGAAATCCACTAAAATTCTAAATTAACTCTAGATACCTCTTCAAGACTAAACCGCTGAACTGTTTTAGATGAATTTTGGTATGGAGAATGTCTCCAAAATATACAAACAAAAAGAAGATACATTTATTCACAAACACACAGGCATGTCCTGCATATTAAACAAAAACACAGATAAAACATGAAACAAGTGTGTCTGGGGCAGTGAACCGGACACTGGCTCAGCATATGCTGAAGAGTCAGACACCTGCAGCGCTGATTTTCAGCCAGCACCGTCGGTGACTCACGGATACGTCATACAAATGTAATAAATAAACTACCTACATTATTGGGACAGGCGAAAGAGAAATAAACATAAATACAAAGTGAGATAATACATGTACACACTACCTAGAGGCAGCTTCAATAATAGTTATTTACGATACAAGTGCCGAAAATAGGAAATTCGCAACGAGTGGTGATAAATTAAAACACGACCGTAGGAGTGTTTTAAATCGACACGAGTTGCGAATTACCTATTCGCACGTGTATCGTACAACGTTTTACGGTACATATGGCTCTTTAAAGTTTCGACATATGCACGGAAAGTGCTCTTTCCGCACTAGTGCGGGAAAGTAGCACCATATGTACTGTATAATAATGTGTAATGTAACACATTAAAAACAAGAACTAGATAAAAAATGAGCAATTGGTTAATTTCTAGTGCAGTGGTAAAAAGGTATTTGTGTTCCATAAATTATCTTCTCAAGGGACGTAATGGGGGCTGGTATAGTCTGGACAAGCCAATAAAGAGCTCTATGCTGACGAAGGCGTGGGACAATTTGTAGGTATAAATAATAACATCAACATTTACATGACCTCAAATATCAAATAAACAGTTCGTTGGGAACATCACCGTTTTTCACAAAAATAGTCATACGAATGCCATGTCACTAACTATTATAGAAACAGGTCGAATCGGCCCATGTTCCTGCCTGCGACCTACACGTCTTGCTCCTTCGGCTAAACTCGGCTCTCGCGCACCTCCGCGTTGCAATTCACTCGACAGTTGACAGTGCACTCATCCTGCAACGCGTTGTACTACGGCGATGCAAGATAGCACGCACACGTGACAACCCTATAACCAGACGAAAGAGCACGAGCTGTGCGGTAGAACGAGATGCCATGTTTTCCGTTTGCTAGTTGTCAAACATAAGTACCTATCGTTAGAGAGAGGACCTTCTGTAGGTACTTAAGGAATATTATTTTATTCTGTGAAGCGTTTTAAACGAAAACGAACACTAACAAGAATTAAATTATAGACGGAAACAAATGTGAGGTTAGATTTGAAACCTTTGAAGATAACATCACTCGTGTGACAGTGGATTATAAACCTTATATTGATAGTAATAAGGTGGATGGGCACGGGATGATCTTTAGATCTGTAATGTGAGTTAAAGGTTATATTTATATGCTGGGTCGGGTGCACGTTGAAAGAGTTAGCGGTTAAGTTTAAAATCAGACAATAGGCGCGTTTCTTTTTTTATGCTGCCATTGGACCCAGTGAGGATTTAATGTTTGTTACTACAATTAAAACGCATAAGGAGACAAAATTGAGAGTTAAAGGCAGACTTTAAACTTTGGGATTCTTCAGGAAAAATATGTACGAATTTGTAACGTCTTGAACCTGCATGTGAGATTGTCGGACCCCTGGACTTTCAGGTGTTCACAGGCTACAGTCACCCCCGTCAGGCAAGCCGTAAGCTTGTTTACCACCTTCCTGAATAAAAAAAAACAAGTGCATGGTAACTTTAGTTCTGTGTGAAAAAAACTACTAAACGTGGGACGACAGCATGAACTCTCCATATTCTCATACAAATCGAATAATGCAAAAATTATGACTATTTTATGAATGTTCTAATTTTCCAGAAACTAGGCGATGTGGTTGACATTAGGTACAGTCGACTACAAAGAGATATATACGGCCAATGTTACAAAAATATGTATACACGACCTTAATGTCAAGGCAATACAGTCGTGTATACATATTTTTGTAACTTTGGCCGTATATATCTCTGTTAAAGATTGCAATTAACCAATTATCGCCTAGCAACATTATCGGTCTAAGATTTTTAAAAAAAGTAAAAATAAAATATATTGTCTATGCAATGACCAGTCGAATTTGAGTCGTTCTGTAGCAGCCAAAGTTATCGTGTCGTTTTCGATTGGCTTGCGCTGAATTATTCCGTAGAACAACTGATTGTCGTGTCGCAGTTGTGAATAACATAATTTAAATATAAGACGTGTGTGGAAGCAGGACCCAAGCATTAAGTCAATTCAGTTGAGTGCCGACGAGACTCCTATCGGTGGAAGCTTCAGGAAAGGTATTTCGCGAACTGTAGGTAAGTCGGCTAGCTGAAGGTTGGTGAAAGTACTCTGCCCTGTTAGCTGACACCGACTTCTGCATGCTACAATCGCAGACAAGCCTGGTAAGTGCTCAATTTGATTGACTTTGAGACTATTCCACACAAACATTATTTCGAACATTTTCGTATATTTTAATCTCGTAATTTACAGTCCATTAGTGAAAAAGACATTTGGTCTTCGAGCCGTATAATATTGTAAGGCGATCGTGGAATATTTTGTGTTTTTAACAAGAATTTGTAGTTTTATATATTTTTTTTCTCGTACAAATTTGCGGGTAATCCTAGAAACGTTTGGGTTGATTCTCTTTGGATAGAAGACGCGTTTCGTTTCTGTGTGTTGGTACACGTCGCGATCTGTCAAATAAAATAAAATCTAGTTTCGGAACGTTTCTAAGCTGTCAAATCAGTTATAGTTAGTTGAGGTTAGACGAAATAAATAAATAATAATTGCCGGTGCTTTTGTTTATTGTGAAGTGTTATTGTGTTTCGTACGGATAAAATGACTGGAGGAAATAGTGATAAAACTAGTGACAAGTGTGATAGAAACCGCGTAGGTCGCGATTACGCGTTCGCTCGAATGGAGTACATTGCGAGCTCAGATTTAGCCGGGTACTCGCTCGAAGATGTCAAGGCACTGGAGAGGGAATTCCACTCATTCCAGATAGAATTGTTATCGTCGCTGTCGAGCGGAGATAGGGAAAGTGAGCTACAAGTTTCATCGCAGTTCGAAATGATGGTAAAAGCTATTAAGTTGCGCTTCACTAATCAAGTGTTAGAACAAAAGCCGTCACCTTCCAGTCCTAGCTCGTGTGTGCAATTGCCTCGTATTGTTATTGCCCCATTTAGTGGGAAGATGGAGCAGTGGGTGTCTTTCATTCAAATATTCGATTCATTAATTCACAAGAAAGACATTCCTGCAGTTGAGAAGTTCCATTATTTGTTAACTAATGTGCAAGGTGAGGCTTTTAACCTAATAAAAAACTATCCCTTGTGTGACGAGAACTATGTTGCTGCTTATAACACATTGAAGCAGCATTATGAAAGAAAAAGAGTAATTGCTTCAATGTTTTATGAAAAGTTGCTTAATTGCGAGTCGGTAAAATCGAAAAATAGTGTCGAATTGAATCGTGTTTGTCGCACCTTTAGAGAAAATTTAGAAATATTAGAAAAATATCAGTTACCTGATAAAAACTTCATGTTGTACCATTTGTTGTGGTCTAAGTTGGATGTTTCCACCAGAGAGGCTTTTGAGTTGCATCTCGAATCAAACATTGACATACCAGATTATGGAGTGTTAATTTCGTTCATCGAAAAGCGGAGTCAGGCCTTGGAGAATTCGGTGTCTCGGGCAAATATTGTTGTTAGTAAGCCCGCATTTAAATCTAAATCGTCGTTTGTTGTGCCGCCTGTCAGCCAATGTGTAATTTGTGCTGCTTCGGGTCACAGTTTGGAAAGCTGTGCTCAATTTTTGAAATTGTCTGCGATGGAGAGATTTAATAAGGTAAAAGATAAGAAACTTTGTATCCTCTGTTGTCGGCCATCACATGGGGTAAAAAATTGTAAATCAAGTGTCATGTGTCACACATGTAATGGCAGACATCACAAATTGTTGCATTTTGATAAAAGCAGGGACTCTGAACCTGCAGTATCAGAGGTCTCAGATGTTCCGGTGACTTTGGCTGTTCCAAACTGTAGTGCACAGGTGTTATTTTCGACAGCTATTGTGCTGATAAAAAATAAATATAATAAATTGGTACCAATTCGAATATTGCTAGATAGTGCAAGTGCTTGCAATTTCATGACTTTGAGATGCATTCAAAAGCTTGGACTGTCCATAAAGAATGCTAGTGGGCAATCAGTGAATGGCATTGGCCAAACGTCAACGGAGACTCTGGGATCTGTCAATTGTGAAATTGTCCCTACAAATAGTGAGTCCCATTGTAAATTTTCATTGGAAGCATTCATTTTGTCGCGGATTTGCTCTGATATGCCCTCGGAACAAATTGATGTCGCCTCGTGGGGGCATATCAGAAATTTAAATCTTGCAGATCCATCGTTCTTCAAACCTGGACCTATTGACATGCTGGTTAGTGTGAATATTCTCGCTTCCGCTCTTCAACCCGGTGTTGTCAAAGGCAATGCAGGGCAGCCTATTGCCATCCGCACAGTTTTCGGCTGGATTGTAATGGGTGAGTGTGCCATCAGTGTTGCTTCTTCTCGTTCTCGTTCTCGTAGTGGTTCCAGTGTTGAGTCGAAAGACTGCCTTCTCGTGTCGAGTCTATCCTTGGACAATAATATAAAGCGTTTCTGGGAGTTGGAAAATATTGATGCTCCTAGATCGGTGGTTTTTTCGAAATCGGAATTGTTGTGTGAAAATTTAATGGAGTCTTCATACTGTCGCAATCCTGATGGAAGGATGGTGTTACCATTAACTTTTGTTGACACTGAGGAAAAGCCTAAGTTTTCAGGGTCTCGAGAGATTGCCCTCAAGCGGCTCTTAAATTTAGAAAAGAAGTTTATGGTAAATCCCAACTTTCGGCAAGCTTATGTCAATTTTATGGATGATTATTTGGAGTGTGGTCACATGGCGGAAGTAGATCCCCCCTTGTCATCTGAAGGTCACTTCTTCTATATACCTCATCAGGGAATTTTGCGTGACTCGGTTACAACGCCCTTGCGTACGGTTTTTGATGCGAGTTCAGTGGATGCTACCGGGAAATCCTTGAATGCTACTTTGCTACCAGGTCCCAAGTTACAAAAAAGTATATTCGATTTGCTGGTTCGATTTCGGTGGCATGCGATAGTCTTCACAGGAGACATCAAGCAGATGTATCGCCAGTTTCTTGTCGATCTGGAAGATTGCAACTATCAACGCATCTTATGGCGTTCATCCCCTGATGATCCTGTGAAAGGCTATCGCTTGCTCACAGTTAGTTATGGCGTCTCCTGTGCCCCCTACCAAGCGCTCTGGTGTGTTTCTAAGTTAGCGAAGGAATTCTCAGCTCGCGCGCCCCACGGTGCCGCAGTGCTGGCCAGGGATGCATATGTCGACGATATTGTTTCAGGGACGGATTCGGTCGAGAGTGCGATAAACTTGCGTAAGGAGTTGGTGGACATTTTGTCATCCGCTCAGCTTCACTTGCGCAAATGGACCTCTAATAGTCCTCAATTCCTTGAAAGTCTGCCTGGGTCGGAGCTATATTCGGAGCAACTTCATAACTTCGATGATGTTCATGATTTGTCGCTCAAAATTTTGGGTCTTTCGTGGCTCCCAAAGGAAGATAATTTCACATTTAAAACAATTCAGAATGACTGTCGCTGTACGAAGCGGTCGATCCTCTCGGACATCGCCCGTATTTTCGACCCATTGGGTTTGTTGTCGCCTGTTGTATTTTTCGCAAAATACATAATACAACGTTTATGGGTTTCGGGTGTCGAATGGGACGGTGAAATCCCTAGTGCTATCGCTCAAGAGTGGCGTAAGTTTAAGTCACAATTGTCGGAGTTAAGCTTACTGTCCATTCCCCGTAGAATTATTGAAACTTTCGCGTCGTTGCAGCTCCACGGGTACTGCGACGCTTCGGAGAGGGGCTACTGTGCTGTCATTTATTGTCGTGTCGTTCAACATGACGGCTCTACTGTCGTGCGTCTTTGTTGCGCAAAATCGAAGGTGGCTCCCCTTCGTAAGTGCTCGATACCTCGTTTGGAGTTGTTATCAGCCGTTTTATTGTCGGACTTGCTTGCTTCGTTCACTAGGAAGCTTTAAAAGACTTCCACACCTTTGATAGTGTCTATGCCTGGTCGGACTCCACTGTAGCCCTGACCTGGATTCGGTCGTGTCCCTCGAGGTGGAAAACCTTCGTGGCAAACAGGGTTGCGCACATACAGGAACAAGTACCCCCTGAATGTTGGCATCACGTTTCTGGTTTGGAAAACCCAGCGGATTCCGGTTCCCGCGGTTTGCTACCCGCGGACTTGATCCAGAACCCGTTATGGTGGGCGGGGCCTTCCTGGCTGCCCCTTCCTCAAAAGTATTGGCCACAATCAGAGATGGTTTTGGATGATGCTGCTTCCAGTGAACAGAAGATTTATAGTTTATTCACAGCCTCTAACGTCTCGTTTATAGACTCAATGTTAAATCAATTTTCGTCGTTGCAGAAGGTATTGCGCACTTTGGCTTATTGCTTTCGATATATGTACAACCTGCAAAATCCTTCGTCGAAAAATACAAACCCTAATTTGTCGTCTGAAGAACTTAACAGTGTTCTCCATTTTCTAGTGAAGCATGTCCAAGAATGTGCTTTCGCTTCAGAACTTCGTTGTTTGTCGAAGGAGAAGTCGCTCCGCTCTGTAGCCAAACCGATTCGAAAATTGTCGCCTTTCCTGGATGAATCTGGTTGTCTAAGGGTGGGCGGTCGCCTTTCCAAAGGTACTCTGTCGTTTGATGTTAAACATCCGCTCTTGTTGCCTCGTGATCATAGGTTAACAACGCTGGTCATTGAGGATTATCACAATCGGCTTATGCATCCAGGATTGCAAACGCTGCAAAATCTAATAGCTCAAGACTTTTGGATTATGTCGTCGAAAAGGGCTATAAACTCTGTGATTTCATCTTGCATGAAATGTTTTCGCGCTCATCCTAAGCTGGCCGAGCCTCCTATAATGGGCAATTTGCCATCCTTTCGAATCAACCAAGTTAAACCCTTTTCGTCTTCGGCGGTTGATTACGCGGGTCCATTCGACACAAGTCTAGGTCGCGGTCGCGGCTTGCGCACATTCAAATCGTACATTTGCGTATTCGTGTGCACGGTCACAAAAGCAATGCATCTAGAGCTTGTTTCCGAGCTTACGACGGAAGCTTATTTGGCCGCTCTGCGCCGGTTTATTGCGCGTCGTGGTCGCTGTTCAAGACTCGTATCGGATCAAGGAAGGAACTTTGTTGGTGCCTCCAACGCGTTGCACGGTTTGATGTCTAAAGCTGCGCGTTCCGAGCAAATTGAATTCGTTTTCAATCCCCCGGGTAGCCCGCACTTTTCCGGCTTGGCTGAAGCCGGTGTAAAGTCGGTAAAAACACACTTATCGCGTGTATTAGGATCGCAGCGCCTCACTTTCGAAGAATTGTACACTGTTTTGACGCAAATAGAAGCCATGTTGAATTCGAGGCCTCTATCACCCGTTAGTTCAGACCCTAACGATTTTTCGGTGTTAACAGCTGGCCACTTTCTGACGATGGAGCCGCTCACTATATTACCTGAAAGTAATTTAGTCGATGCAAAGTTAGGCCCCCTTCAGAGGTGGAAATTAATACAAAAAATCCATCAAGATTTCTGGCGTAAGTGGCACTTAGAATATTTGCACACTCTACAACAGCGCCACAAATGGTTCGATGGTCAAAACCAAATAGATGTCGGGACTCTTGTTCTCATTGTTAATGAGCAATGTAGTCCAATGAAATGGAAAATGGGTCGGGTGGTCCAACTCCATCCAGGAACTGATGGTATTTGTAGGGTTGTGACAGTCCGCACCGAATCTGGTGAACTTAAAAGACCAGTTGTAAAACTGTGTCCTCTTCCTTTACAAAATTAATTAGTTTTATCGTCGCTCTTATTTAGTGTAAGTTATAGATAACCTAATATAATCGTAGTTCCTCTAAAAGAGATACAACCCATAGTTATAGGATTTTTTAAAATAACTCGTATTTTGGTGGGCGGAATGTTAAAGATTGCAATTAACCAATTATCGCCTAGCAACATTATCGGTCTAAGATTTTTAAAAAAGTAAAAATAAAATATATTGTCTATGCAATGACCAGTCGAATTTGAGTCGTTCTGTAGCAGCCAAAGTTATCGTGTCGTTTTCGATTGGCTTGCGCTGAATTATTCCGTAGAACAACTGATTGTCGTGTCGCAGTTGTGAATAACATAATTTAAATATAAGACGTGTGTGGAAGCAGGACCCAAGCATTAAGTCAATTCAGTTGAGTGCCGACGAGACTCCTATCGGTGGAAGCTTCAGGAAAGGTATTTCGCGAACTGTAGGTAAGTCGGCTAGCTGAAGGTTGGTGAAAGTACTCTGCCCTGTTAGCTGACACCGACTTCTGCATGCTACAATCGCAGACAAGCCTGGTAAGTGCTCAATTTGATTGACTTTGAGACTATTCCACACAAACATTATTTCGAACATTTTCGTATATTTTAATCTCGTAATTTACAGTCCATTAGTGAAAAAGACAATCTCTTTGTAGTCGACTGTACACAAGTACCTATACAATAATAACATTAAATATTTAGTAATCAAGCAATGTAGTCCATTATAACGTTTGTATGGCTTTTCACGCTGTCGTTCTAACTAAAGTCTCCGCGTCCGCCCGTCCCTCGCGGCATCATATCTCCGCATCGCACCGCATTGTCGTCGGATTTATCGCCGGATTAATCCCGGTCGTGACAGCTCATGACTGTTACGGTTTTAGCTCAATGGCTTGCTCGGTCTTTTTGGTTTCCGGTCGAAACTTATTGTTGTATGAAATTTTATGTTAGTGACCACCGCAGTGGCGTGAATGTCTTTACTTGCGAGCGCAATGCGTGTGACGCCTTGGGCATGACTTTGGTCTTAAGCGACCTGCGGCAGCGGTTTTTCTAATTCATTGCGCGTGATCCCAACTAACCACAGTGCGTTGCGCGTCTCGACCGCGCAATGATCAGATTTTTAAATAGCGATAAGTGCGCAGTAATAAAATTTACGCGAAAGAAAGATCCCATATTATATAATTATAGCTTGTGTGGTGGTACTCTGGCACGCCAGCATAGTATACGCGATCTAGGTGTAATAATTGATGCTAAACTGACATTTAACTCTCATGTTGATCAAATTTTAAATAAGTCGTATAGGCAGCTTGGTTTCATTCTTCGCGTTGCGAAACCCTTTAAAAGACCTCTTATTTACAGACTACTTTATAATAGCTATGTCCGAAGTCGCTTGGCGTTTGCTTCCGCGGTGTGGAGCCCGTGCTATAGTGTACACAAAATCAGGATTGAAAGACTCCAGAAGAAGTTTATCAAGACAATAGAATTCCGAACAGGAGGTAACTATGAAGGTTACGCCTCATCTTCTGCCAGACACCATCTCCAACCCCTTTCTCAGAGACGCTCTTGTAACGATTTACTTTTTCTTTTCAAAATTATGAATAATCTAGTGGATGCCCCTGAACTATTACATAAATAGGTTTTCATGTTCCCCGTAGATTAGAACGTAGTTGTCGCAAGAAGGCCTTATTTAGTATTGCAAGCAGCAGATCCAAACACGCACAGCATTCATATATTAAGCGCGCATGTAAACTGTATAACGAGAAATGTATGGACGCAGATTTGTTTGGCAAATCTTATGGTATATTTAAAAGATTAGTTTATACCTTACTTTAATTAATATTGTTACTTAGTGTAGTATAAGTTGTAAACTCAATTTCACTATACATATATATATATTTTATGATTCATTGATAGTTTTTGTCATATTTTGTAAACATATTTTTAATTCTTTTTTTCATACCTTTAGCCTGTCACCCTATTAAAATGTAGGAAACTATAGGTCTATTAAGATTTTACTCACATAGCCATAGCTAAGTTACTAATGTGTTTTTTAAGACTGTTTGTTTCTAAAAAAAAAAAAAAAAAACGCTGCCGCAGGTCACTTAAGACCAAAGTCGTGGCCAAGGCGTGAGCGAGAGATTGGACAGCGGCGTCTCGCTCCCTCATATACAAGGTACCTTTTTACAGATTTTCGTACATATCTCGAATATCTGTACGAATAGCGTTATAATAACTTCAGACAAAAGATTCTACATAAAATTTCCTACAAAATTGGTCATAATTATTTTTACTCTACGATCAATACTTTGGGAGCTACAGGGTGTTAAAGTATCTATTCCCATACTCTTGAATAAGCTGGAGCGTATAGGAATTCGTGGTCATATTTTGGAACTCTTCAAAAGCTACTTGAATGGGCGAACGCAGTGTATTCGAATCGGTCCTTTTACCAGTCAAGACGCTCTTCTTACGTATGGCGTGCCCCAGGGCAGCGTCCTGGGGCCTACATTATTTCTTATCTATGTGAATGACCTGTGTAATATTTCATTGAGTAATTGTAAAGTCCTCGCTTATGCCGATGATACCGCTCTTGTCATCCAAGCTCCCACCTGGAAGGAAGCTCGTTCTCATGCTGAAGCTGCAATGAGATCTGTCATGGCATGGCTTTCCAAAAATCTTCTTACTATCAACTTAACTAAGACAATGTTCTTACCTTTCGCACCAAAATCAACTTCACTACCCGATCGTTCGTTCTCTATAGGTGCACACGAATGCAATCCTTATTGTAACAACTGTAGCTGTATTGCTCTATCGCGCTCCACTAGTACTAAATATCTGGGAGTACTATTTGATAGCCAAATGTCATGGAAGGAGCAGGTAGATGCAACAGTTGGTAGAATCAGGAAACTAATCTATATTTTTAAAAAACTCAGAGCTATAGCGGATCAGCAGACACTTAGAACTGTTTACTACTCTTTGGCTCAATCAGTCCTATCGTACTGTTCAACTGCCTGGGGCGGTTCCGGAAAAACAAGGTTCCTAAGACTTGAGAGAGCCCAAAGGGCTGTACTAAAGGTTATGCTGTCGAAGCCAATTTTATTTCCAACAATAGAGTTATACTCCCTTGCCAAAGTTCTAACAGTAAGACAACTTTTTATAATGCACACAATACTCCGTAAACACGTTACCATACCATTTGTAAGTTCTTCTTCCAAACGCCGAGCGAATAGGATCTGTAGGGTAATGCAATGTCGAATTGGGCTAATCAAGCAGCATAATGAATATCTCGGAAGTACTTTATACAATAAAATCAACGCGATCTTGAACATACATTCACTCACAGTGCGGGAAGTTAAAGTCAAAATCGTAAATTGGTTACAAAAATTATCATACAATGAGACTGAAACCCTTATTTCTGGCCATTAGTGATCCATACAGGTACATAAACACACACACACACCCGCCCACACCCACACCCACACACACACACACACATTAACATTTAATATTATTATTGTTTTTAACACTTTTTTGTATCTTTGGTTATATTTATTTATTTAAACTTTATTGCACAAACGTGTAGTAGATTTATTTTCGCATTGTGTTCTACCACATCATCTGTTAGCATGTAATTACTAGTCTATATCTGTCTATATATATAATCTGGTTATACATCAGAACAACACAATTAATGTTTTAGAACTTAAGTCCTTTGTGTCCCGAGGTGGGCGTAATCGCTGCGACTCAGTCTTTGACTACTGCAGCCGATTACGAATGTTTTGTTATTCGGTATACCTGTTATTAAGTTCAATAAAAATCTTTAAAGTAAACAAAGAGATAAAAAATAGTCGATTTAAGAAAACGTCGGTTTTCCGTAGTTGTTCATCATAATTCATTTTTCTTTTAGGATAAGCAAGCTTAGTCACTTGCTTATCGAACATACAATTCCCATATCGATCCATTGAGAAATTCTTAACAAAACAAACAAATAAAGCTGCAAAACCACTGATTTCTCACTGACACAGTTGTTCTCCGGGAAAGAGTGCAATTACGACCTGGTGAGGTATGGAACAAGTGTAGGGTCTCTCCGTGTGACCCCCAGAAAAATATGACATTTCAAGATCTGCCTCGGGGTAAAAAGTTGGAGTACGGCCTGGCTAAACGATCAGACCTAGGTCAGGGGTGCTCGACCAAATGTCATATGGAACCACGTGCAGTTTTTGATGACCAAACAAAAATTAAAAAAAAGCGATACGTCAAGAAAATTAATAAAATCAGGGGAAATAATTCGTGTATTTTTGTGTCCTACAAAACTGGTCATATTTATTTTTACTCTACGATCAACACTTTGGCAGCTACAGGATGTTTAAGTTAACAAAGACATAAAAATAGGCGACTTAAGAAATAATACTCGAAATAAAGTTTATGAAATAATTATTTAAAAATAGAAAAAACATCAGATCATCTTTATGAAAATTATAAATGCGATGAAAAAAAATGGTTTATTGGTAACAAACAGTGTTCACACAAATTAAGAAAGGGTTGGGTGGGACCTACTAGTAAGTAGGTATATGGCAATACTTTTGACAGAAGATCCCGCTCTTCCAGCATCAAGTTTAGAGGTATAACCGATAGAATACAAAGTTAACATAAGTTATTATTTTACTCATCGTCTTCGGCATCGTAATCTTCGTCCCTTAATTCGATTTGATCATTTTCTAGAAAGAGAAGTCTTTCTAGAAAATGATCAAATCGAATTAATTTAATTTTGTCAATTTTCTTGACGTATCGTTTTTTTTAATTTTTTTTTGGTCATCAAAAACTGCACGCGGTTCCCTATGCCATTTGTTCGAGCACCCCTGACCTAGGTCTGACCGTTTAGCCAGGCCGTACTCCAACTTTTTACCCCGAGGCAAATCCTGGTCTCCTAAAGTATCCATCGTAGAGTAGAAATAAACATGACCAATTTTGTAGGTTTTATGGAGAAAATTTTATCCGAAGTAATTATAATAATTATGATGAACAACTACGAAAAAATGACGTTTTCTTAAATCGACTATTTTTTATCTCTTTGTTTACCTGTAGCTCCCAAAGTATTGATCGTAGAGTAAAAATAATTATGACCAATTTTGTAGGAAACTTTATGTAGAATCTTTTGTCTGAAGTTATTATAACGCTACTCGTATAGATATTCGAGATATGTACGAAAATCTGAAAAAAGGTACCTTCAACCCCCCCCCCCCCTACACCCTCAGCACAGCCCCCACCCTCGAGGACTTTTAGTATGTTTATCTGGACACCACAAGGTATAATTGTACCAATTTACAAAACTACACGAATTATTTCCCCTGATTTTATTAATTTTCTTATGCTATATGTATCACTTTTTTTCACCCGTCAAATAATCTATCAATCGATATACCCACGACACGCTTACCTTAAGCCGGCTGTACATACATTGGGCCAACGTTGGCGCGTGAGCAGATGCAGCTATGCGTTAAAGGAAGAGGGCTTTATATCGTTCTCATGCGTTTGCATAGCTGCATCCTGCTCACGCGCCAACGTTGGCCCAATGTGTACGTACAGCCGGCATTACAGTTTCCCAGATCCAAGTCCCGACATAAGTTGCCTAAGATATCGGCAAGCCCGAGTTAACATGGCTCACATTTTCATCAAGGGCTTAGAAGATAAGGTTAATTTTCATCAGGTGTGGAAATCGGATTCTATGGACGGACGCTGCGCTACAGCATTTACCTATACTATATACATAGATTCACGCCTTTATTCCCTAAAGGGGTAGACAGAGCACATGCGTGTTATATTCTTATTTCCTTTTAGCACAAAAAATTAATGTCGGAACAAAAGATCGACAAAGTGAGAAATCGCAGTGATAGTTTGCTAGCCCATCGCCCACAGCATATTTCAACCCTGATCCTGATCTTACGACACCCACTATATATATATTATGTATTAAAATTAAAGTAAATTGATTTTTAATCTACCTTTCTTTACGTTATCTAACCATTTTACTACCAGAAATTTAATTAAACGTCAAAACCAACCCTACTTATTAAAGCTTCTCCCTCAAAAGCATTGTATTCAAATCAATTCAAAATCACAACTTCCATTATCCACATCCCAAAACTCTATAGCCGTACATTTCACTGTTTTGACCTTTTCGACTTTCGACCCTTTCCTGTAGAATTTCGACCCTCCATCGTGTTCCGAGTTTCGATAACAGTACCTGGCAAAGCTAATTAGGCTCGGCAAAAGATTTAACGAGCTACAAAAACTCTTTTGTTGGTTCGGACCTAGTGAAGGGACTCGCCTTTATTTAAATTATGATTGAACGAGCGGAGCGACCGAAGTTCTCCGTTTTAGCTCGGGCTAAATTATATAGGGTTTTTTAATCGATTCACTTAATCGAAATAAAAAATAAAATAATTCATTACATAGGTATAAAATAACTATTATTACATCCTGTATTACTTACCACATAGAGGATAGCATTATTGTTTGCTAATTAGGTACTTACTGCAGAAAAAACTTTTCCTATAACGGAGCCAATGTTAAGACCGCTACTCGCCTATTCTTATGCAAATCCTTAATTCATTCATTACGTTCTGTTGCGATATTCACAGAATGGCTATAAATATAATAGGATAGATACAAAAAGCTTGACGAACTTTATATTGTACAATTTTCATTGTACAATATAAAGTTCGGCCATCGGTTCTACGTGCTATGTGCCCTGCGGGTTGGGGCGGAAAGGTTCTCGAGTGGCGACCACGTACCGGAAGGCGCGGCGTGGGTAGGCCCCCCGCAAGGTGGACTGATGACCTGGTAAAGGTCGCTGGAGTTCGCTGGATGCGGGTGGCGCAGGACCGGTCACTTTGGCACTCTTTGGGGGAGGCCTATGTCCAGCAGTGGACGTCTTTCGGCTGATATGATGATGATGATGATGATGAATATAAAGTTCCATTCACAGAGAAGCAATTGAGAAAATATATATATTAAAATATTCTGTGTTTGCAATATACATAAAATGAGTTCACGTGTATTAATAATCCAAAAAAAAAACAAGGAGATATATATTCTTCTGTAGTAGATATCACTTTAAAAAGCATTTACACATTATGTACAATAGTATTTTGTCAGAGATAAAAAAGTAAGGTCGTGGCAAAACATAAATCGGTTCATTAGAAATAATTTAACTCTTAAACGATATGATACAGATAACAAATATAATGGAGAAAAAAAACCAAAATCGTCTGAAGCCCAGGACAAGACTCGCACTTGTGCAAAAAATATATAATAAAATAATTAGTTTCGTCAAGAGGAGTAATTTAAGTCTTCCTAATTAAACGATATGATACAGAGAAAGAATATAATGGAAAAATAAACCATCTTCGTCTGTAGCCCCCGATAGGTTTCGAACCTGCGACCTTTCTATTAACGCTAGACTGCTCTACCAACTGAGCTACGAGGACAGTGACGCAAGTTGTATATTTTTCCACTATATTCCCGCTAAGACTAGCGCCCTCTCTGTATCGAGTTATAGACTTGTTTCACAGTCTAGGCACCACTCTAATGGGCGAGCTATGCTATGCTATGATCGGGGTAACTTCCTCGTTAAAAATAACACGAAACAAAAATATTTAATTAAATAATTTGTTTCGTGAAAAGGGTCTTCCTAATTAATTTCGTGTTTCAAGAATATTCACCTCATAAATATTTTCTTTGTATACAATGGAACGCTAGAATTGAACGAGACGTTCCCAACACTACCAAGGATTCGAACCCAGCCACTGTTTTTAATTAAGCACATCAAACGACTTCAGGGCCATCAGGGCATTTGTGATCCGACAATTTAGGGTGTGGATTCATTTTTTCATTAATGTGGATTACCGTTACTGTGGAGATTGCCAGGCCGTTAGGGCCCGTCGGGGGTCATTAACGTTATGTATTAACGTAGGTTACGTATCGGGCGGAACGGGAAGGTCATGCGAAAATTTATGTTGATAGATTTCAGTGACGGAAGGAGTAAGG
Organism: Epinotia ramella; assembly: GCA_947578815.1. Classification (NCBI taxonomy): domain Eukaryota; kingdom Metazoa; phylum Arthropoda; class Insecta; order Lepidoptera; family Tortricidae; genus Epinotia; species Epinotia ramella. The sequence continues at coordinate 1,166,919 of OX388226.1, read as the reverse complement.
ATCATACAGAGATGTCTATCGTGTCTTTGGCAAAGTTAAGGGTTATATAGCCTTATTTTTAGTTGGACTCTTAATCCGCATAAAAAGCTTCTCCATTCATATAATTTTATGCGATAAAAACATTATCAACAATAGATTATTTGTAAGCAGGTCATGGAGAGTGCAACGAGTCACTCCATCAAAAGCTTTATGGATAAAACAACTCCTTCTTGTACGTACCTAGTGGTGACGTATTCCAATAGAAATTACAGATTAAAAAAAAAAGGTATTATACAAGATGATAACTAACATTAACTAAATTAAATTACTGGTGACCGATGAGCTGGCGGGTTTCTCGCGCAACGCATCAGCATTGCAATTCAGCGAGCAAAATCCCGCCAAGTACAATGCCTCGAGGGCCTTTTTTAGACTTATCTTAGTTTTAATTTAATTTAGTTAATGTTAGTTAACATTTTGTATATATTTTCATTAAATTAAAACTAATTTAAATCTATAAAAGGCCCTCAATGCAAAAAAAAAAATCGAACACTTCACCCGTAGGGGTGCATGTAGATGCACCTCTGCATTTAGGTACTTAAGTTGTTTACCTATATACCATCTATAATCGAAGGAGGGAGCAAAGCGAAGCTTTGTGAGGAGGTTCCTTAATTATTTAGTTTTATATTGTCAAGTCACTTTCACGAAATAAAAATAACAATAAATTGGTAAGAGAACATGTTGTCCGATTTCTATATACAGCTCACAGAGCCGCTAGTTTTTATATCAGGTTATTAAAAATGGAAAAGGTTGGACGGGCCTTCGCCGATTGGCAAACAGACTACTTACAGAAAATAAGCAAGCAGCAAATAAATACTAGACTTAGTTTTAAGTTTAAATTTAAATATAGTTATTATTATTATTCAAAATGTACATGGATGTAAAACGCCAAGCAAAACTAGTCTCAGATTCAAGACCAACATCGAAGCTGATTTTTTTGTGGATGCACATACAAATTAGTGCAAAATCGAATAAAATGTAACAATATCTATCACTTAAAGAAAGTAAAAACACACATGTGTAAACAAATAAAAACCACATGTGGTTATCGCAAAAGGAGCATGATGATGTGGTTATCGCAAAAGAGAGATCTCAAATAAGTAAATTCAGATCCAAGCTTCTGTAAGATTTCGTTTGAAATAAGCAAATTTGAAATGTGAAGTAAAATAAAATAAAGCTGCCGCAGGACAAATTGAATTACTGAATTCTCGTCTTGTTTCTTTCAAAGAACATAAAAGGAAGCCTGAACGATGTCCAATTTAATGGGACATCTTGAAGAACTTGACCTTAATAATGTCAAAAGTTCAAAACTTGGTTTCTACGAGTAACGTAATGAAAACAAATTCTTATTTATTTGCGTTTTCGTTTGATTGTGTTTACTTTTGTGTCAAGTTTTAACTAGCTAGAATAGCTAGCTAGATATAAAGTGAAATAAACTTCTTAACACATAAATACTATTGTAAATATAGGTATGTAATTTTTTTTTGTACAGGTGAGTTCTCTAATATCTATACAGACAACCTTTCGAAAATATCTACACATGTGTCTTATGTCAGTAACAACAAAGTCTCTGAATAGATATTTTTGAAAGGTTGTGTGTAGATATTGGAGAACTCGACAGTACCCACGTATAGTAGTAACGTTACATTTTAATGATTTAATATATTGCAGTCATGTACAATAATTCTTAATTAATGTGAAATATTAATTAAGAACAGGCTAAGCTAAATGCATGAACCGCGCCTCGTCGGTGTGGTTACAGCGCTGATTTTTAACTTGCTAACATTTAGAGGATACAATAAATCATTCTCTCATTTCGCATGACCTCAGGTATAATAAACATCAATATCATAATAAAGCCTCCATCACACAATTTAACATAAAACTTGCGTCTTTTACCAATACAGAGAACCTTTTGTCAAACTTTTAAGTAACCAAATAATACGGTGTACCCAGCACAGTACCCTGAGGCACACCCGCCCCGCCCGGTACTCGGCTAGGGCCCGACCCGGACGCCCCCTGGCGGTGCATACACTTTTAATGAACTTTCTTTGTCGGGGCTGAAAAGGCTTAACCAAGAACGGGGCTGTAGTTTCTGATTGGAGAACATTAAAGATGACGAACGTTGACGACGCTTTTGTAAGGTCTGATAAAGAGTTTTGTTTGAATTTTTGTGCAATTTGAATGTGCCTTGTCGCTGAAACTCCCGGTTTCGAGATCAAATGCCGGTGAGCACAAGTTCGTTTGCATCTAGTAGTTGTGTGACTCACGCCTGTTTTCGATTTAACTGAAATTTTGCAGAGATGACAACGATGCAGTAAATGATATCATCGTCTGTTCTGATGCTGTGGTGTGTTCTGTAGGATGCCAAAGATTGCCAAAGAATCTTGAAATAAAACATCACAATTCACAACCCCATTGGTCCGGTCGATACAGTCGGCACTAAAAGCTTATAAGTAAATATTTAGGGACACTCTAACACAAATAGACCTAGTCCTAAACTAAGCAAAGGTTGTACTGTGTTTACTATTTATTTAGACGACGATATACTTACTTAATTATACATAGAAAACAGCAATAAGTCAGGTTTAAATATTCGAGCTCATCACACAAATAAATGCCCTTACTGCAATTCAAACCGAGGACCACCAGCTTCGTAGGCTGAGTCACTGTCATCAAGGTGATAATCATAACTAGTCACAAAAAATATTTATTTCACAAAAGCGGAATAAGTAATTCTCGCTGCCGACGAAATACACTTAAAAAAAATCCTTTCTTATCTTTCCTTCCCGATATCTGTTAATCCTTTTACGCATCAATTAGAAATAATTCCGGGCCCTCTGCAGCCTCGAGTTACCGTGTCGGGTAATCTCCTTACTTTCAATTAACTCATCTCTGGTTACCCCCTTTCAATCTGCACGGGCGCAGAGTAGAATACAGCGGGTGGACTTAGGGCTTGTAGTTTCAAATCACACCTTATGTCAGTTAGAATATGATCGTATAGAAACACTTACGTTCGTTATGGGATAAGCTTTCGGTGTAATATTTAAGGTTGACATTATTAAAATGTCGTCGGTGAATCCTGCTCTCAACCGCGATAAGTTTCGCCAAATTCGTCAAAGCGTTTATACCATTCCCAAACCTGCCGCGGTAGAATAATAAGCGTCTATTAACAGATATCTAAGCAGTTTCGATTCAAGGGACACGCATACGCTGCATCGGCATACGAGGAGTCTAGTACATCTTCCGCGATAGCATTTCAGCACCTTCCAAATGTATCTATAAAATGGAATTCATGTATAAAATCGAGAGGTAGATTGCTCAGCATAAAGTTTATATAGTTTAATCGAGTCAGTTTGACACTCAGAATGACAAAGTGATTCGACATACTGCAATCAGTATGGAAGTCGCCTTTTTTGTATACAGTTCAAGAATATGCAACAGCGATAGCTATAACTACACGTATAACAAATAAAAAAATTGCTGTTACTTTCACGACCCAATCGAATACAGCACTGTACAATAGAATATAAATCTCTAAAACGCATTTTACCGTGACAGAAAACTGGAAAACACCCTGACAAAAACCACGCTTCTAAAAGACTTTTTCTGCGATTGCTCCATCTGTTTTATAAGCTATGTGCCAAACTCAGTCGTGAATATTAAATTAAATGCAATTAGTAATAGAAGCTGGAAAAGGATAACGCAATCTACTGCACCGGTGCACTCCTTTGAAGTTTCACGGTTCATTATACATATGTTGAAAATTGTATATTCACCATATTAGGGAGTGCGTGGAAAAAAATTACCAATAGCATTGCTAGCCTGGCTAACGCATCATCAACTCCCTACTCATATCAGTTTCTAGATGTGACTTGTTGTGAGAAGGCTAATGACGGAATCGAAGCGAGTGCTTGAGAAGAAATAAGACAGGTATTTTGTAGACGGACCCTAGTTCTAATTTAGATATTAACCCCCTTATTCATAAAACGTAAAATGCCTCTGCTGTTAAAGTGTCAGAAAACGACAAAGAATTTTAACGCCATTTTAGTTAAAATAGGCTTGTAGAACGTTTATGAATATGCCCGTAAACTTAGCTTTAGTATCGAATCTTTGTAACAGGGATGCCGCGGATGCGATTTTTTTTACATCCGCGGATGCGGATATTTGAGGGCCCACATCCGCGGATGCGGATTTTGTGGTCAAACACTCAAAAACGAAAATAAACAACGTCCATTTTATGATGTCACGCAATCATCAAACACGATGATACTAAATTATAATCGTAGCGAACAAATCAAAAACGTGTCTGCTCTTGGTCACAGAAACGATAAGAAGTTATTGTACTAATGGCGAAAATATCTAAAACTTGCGCAGCAAGCACCTTTTGGGCTTTTTTCTTGTCGTGAATTACTACATCCGCGGATGCGAATGTCTGCAACATCCCTGCTTTGTAACGCTTTGGCTGTAATGTTACATTTCTTATGATTCAATAAATAAATAAATAAATCTTCTTATTGGTGGATTTTTTCGTCACACACGTCTAGTTATAATTATAAAGACTATTACCAATATCAACAGTGTCGTTAAATGGTACAACACCATCTAACGACACTGTTGACATACCATACATAACACACAACGACATTCTTCCAGAATCCAAAGGAATCTCAAGCGTATTGCGGACCTTTTATTTATATGAGTTTTGTTAATTTGGATGAAATTTGACCGGAGAGAAAATTAACGTCACTCTCTATTCTCAAATCATTGCATACTCGTGAGCTCTGGTGATAATTGGCACTATATGTTGCCAACTAGTGACATTATGCATTCTGAAACAATCTCATTCACATGCACTCCGAACCTCATAGTTTAACATGCTGTCGCAATGTTTCGGCCATGTCATAGAAAGGCATCAGGTTCTTTAGGACTTATGGTTTTGAAAGAGAACATCCAATTCAACAATACAATTCCTAAAAGTCACATACGTTTAACCGTAAATCTATACGATCTCATAGTCCCACTGCCCACGGCTCGCTCAGATCGTAAAAATTCATATCAGGCCCGGGGTATAAAATGTAATATCGAACGTAGTTTTGACCCCCTGCATTAAAGCGGTTAACTTGGAGCAGGGGGAGCCAGTGGTTAGTAATTTTTCAACATACTTCAAATTATATTTCTGTCAAGCACCATTCGGGTAAGTTTATTGCCGATGCGGACTATATTTTTTTAATTAGTCATTAATATTTTAACGAGACTGACTATATTGACCACAGAATATATTGTAATAGTACTAATAGTCTCTGAGAAGGGCGACTGCATTGGTGGTGGTACCTGGTGACGTATGCTGTCAAATTTACACCATAAGTAATAAGAGAGACAACCCTTGTCGAACGAAGGTTTATTACAAGCTTTATATTGACTTGACCTGTTCGTATGTATGTAAGTAAGTGTCCGTCAAAATTTGCAATCCATTTTTCAGTTACTTGCCGTTATCCGATTGAGCTGAAATTTTGAGTATTAGTTTGGTACCATTCAGCTGATATGATGATGGAGACAGAAGGTGGCCATGGGAATTCAGTATTTAACCGACGTAACCCCGTTGAGTTTGGGCTGATTTTGAGACGATTCTAACGTGTCATCAACTAGCTACTGTTGATGATGGTATACAGAAAAGGACAGTCTACAATAAAAACTTGTTGAAATTAACTTTTTTGACAGAAACTCATTTAAGCTTTATATTGAAAATAATTAGAAACCATACAAAATGTTAACTTCTTTCGCCATTTTAGCAAAATAAAAATGGTTGCGGCGATGTGCGTCATTCAACGCAGTAATAACTGCAATTTAAATTTTAGACATACAGCTAGGTTACAAAAGATATAATGTGATGTCGCCCCAAAATAGGCCTGTTACGTTGATGAATGGATAGGCCCGTGGCCAGCAGAGGAACGTACTTAGGCTGATCAGCGAACGAAATAGTACATTGTTTAACGAGGGGCGTAAGTGGAATATTGCGAACAAGAGTGTATCAGAAGCCCGACGCCGAAGGCGGAGGAGGAATGACACAATGTTTTTCATCACATTTGCGAGGAAACAAATACATTTTAGATGAAATGAATACAAATCGTAATAAAAACTGCAACATGTCAGTCGTCCATTTTGTTGAATATGACGTGAGGCGCGTATGGCAAAGACCCTTCGGTATACAGCCACGATTTGAAAACACTTAAAAACATTTTACATAGACACTAAATAACTACATATTAAATCTGTAAATAATTCAGTTAAACATATTTAAGTCGTTTTTTAAGTTTAAATTTATTTATAAATACGTTTTTAGACATCGTATTTGATATAAAACCTCTTTGCTTTGTAACTGCCGCATGAGTGACAGATACAATTTAAGAAAAAAACCATTACGCCCGTGGGCGTAACACAGGCTATTACAGCTCTGTATGTCTGCGCATTATGAAGCCCTTTTCGAGCAAATGTGATGAAAAAACCATAGAATGTGCCTGAAACACGGTATGCGCATGTTCTAACCGCCTGCCTAGCATCGTGTTGACATCCCGCCCACATCCCCGAATAATGACAATGGCACCCATTCTATAGGGGCTATTTTGCGGCGCTACTTAGTCTTCTATGGTTTTTATGGTTCCGTATTACCCAAAGGGTAAAAACGGGACCCTATTACTAAGACTTCGCTGTCCGTCCGTCTGTCTGTCACCAGGCTGTACCTCAAGAACCGCGATAGCTACAGTTGAAATTTTCACAGATGATGTATTTCTGTTGCCGATGTAACAACAAATACTAAAAACAAAATAAAATAAATATTTAAGGGGGGCTCCCATACAATACACGTGTTTTTTTTTGCCGTTTTGACTGTCACCAGGCTGTATCTCAAGAACGGCGACAGCTAGACAGTTGAAATTTTCACAGACGATGTGTTTCTGTTTCCGCTATAACAACAAATACTAAAAACAAAATAAAATTAATATTTAAGGGGGGCTCCCATACAACAAACGTGATTTTTGTTTGCCGTTTTTATAGATAATGGTACGGAACCCTCCGTGCGCGAGTCCGACTCGCACTTGGCCGGTTTTTTTCGTTCGTTGAGGCTGATGATAAATAAACTAATATTAGGGATCAATCTTACACAAATCGAACTAGGCCCAAAGTAAGCTCATTAAGGCTTTAATGTTATGAGTACTATACGACGATATATTTAATAGATGGTAATAACTTAAATACATAGAAAACATCCACGACTCAGAAACAAATATTCATGCTCATCACACAAATATTCGCCCTTACCGGGATTCGAGCCCAGGACCTTCAGCTTAGTAGGCAGCGTCACTACCCACTAAGAGTAACCGTAACCGGCCGTCAAAACGATTATGATGATTATAATGATAGACTTTTCCAAAACTACATCCAAATACGCCCAAAATTGCCGTTGATTTGTGTCACTGTGCTGTCATTTAACAGGAAAACGGAGCAGCCTACAAATTGAATACCGGACGTTGGTAGCTGTCGATAAAAAGGTAAGTGGCCTGTCAGTATTAATTTGAGCCGTCAGGCCGCCGGGGGTAATTCCGTTACTGATGGAGGTACAAATCCGACTAAATGGACGTTTGTAGGAGAGAAAAGTTAAGCTATACGCGGTGGATGTTTCCCATGAACCTTAAAGAATAGTTATTTGTTATACAAGGGTGCAAAGTTGTATTTTACCCGCGAGTGTGGAATTGAAACACGAGCAAGCGAATGGATTCTACAGTAGAATCCTGAGATGAGCGTAGCGACACACGAGAAAGATAACAAAACGTAAAACGCTCATAATAAAAAAAATTCACAGATTGAAATTGTTTTGCATGCATGTTACACTTTCCTCGCTACAGTGAGGTGTAAAGTTTTGTGTTACACACGGGTGCAAATGTTTACTTTACACCTCACTGTAGCGAGGAAAGTGTAACATGCATGCAAAACAATTTCAATCTGTGATTTTTTTTTATTATGAGCGTTTTACGTTTTGTTATCTGTCAAAAGCTACTTAAACACCACAGACATAGATCACGCAAATGCAAGTACTTCGCGTGTCAGAATTCGGACTCCGAGTTGGCACTCCGACTTACATTCCGCGCGCGCGCGTGAATATTAAGAAAATACCTTATTGCAAAATCGATTTTCCACGGACAACGGGGAATTCAGATCACTAATTCGCCAGTGTGACGTCAAAGTAGGTAGAAAAAAGTGACACGGTCGGTTTTCATACAGATTGAGGTGTTTAAGTTATCTAGTCTATATCTGTGTTAATCACGCTCCAAGGTCAAATTACTTTCCCCACCAGGAGGTTTTAAAGGATAAAAGACGGTTTTCCGAGGCAGTGATGATAAAACGAGTTGACTCTGCGAGTTAGTTTCGTCAACTCACTGACGCGGTTCAGGGATTTTATCAAATCACTAAACAAATCTAGTGAAATGAAAAAACGAGTTGCCTTTTTTGGCCGATTTCGTCATTTCACTAAACAGATTCAGAGATTTGATCAAATGACTGATTTTTTCTAGGCAAATGATAAAATGGATTCGCCGTTTTAACATCCTGCGTGGTTTGATCATATCCCTTAGAGATTTGTTCAAATCTCTGGTTTGGCCATTTCCCTGCGACAGATATACTTCAGCACACATAAGGCGACACATCCCCGCCCTAACGAGCGACGCGCTTCGTAAATCGCGGGTTATCGCGCCGGTGATTTGCGTAAGCCGCGCAGCCGTTACGAGCACCTACGTGATTCCGGAATGTATGTAAAGCCTTTATTAACACCACGGTGATGATATCTCGAGCATGAGCCGTATTCACAACTTGGGAGTCAGGGACCTGTACTTATCTCTAGCTATCAACACAACGACGGACTGTTCATGCTTGCAAGGGCATAGTACCTAATTAACTACTTAAATACTAGTGTTATTATTATTATTATCGTATTGACGAGAGACATCATTCTGATCTTGACACGTTTTATTGTTATTGACCCTGTACATCTCTGACAATATAACATAAACACAATACAACATAAACATATAACATTAATGTTCCTTTTTTGTTTTGACGCTTAGAGACCGTATACATCTCTTAGAATAATTATTAATTGTATTTGGACGCTCAGAGACCTTATACATCTCTGGAATACTGAATAATATCATTAACTTCTGTTAATGCTGATACAGATCTTATATCGAATGTAATGGTCATATTTTGCAATTTTGTTTTGTTTACATTAACTTAGTGACATTTAGTTTGTAAACCTTTTATATATCATTTTAAATTATTATTGTGTAAGATTACTATTTTATTGTAAATTACCGTTTGACATGTAAAAGTGCCCTTGTGGCCTATTTGCAGAATAAATAATTGATTTGATTTGATTTGATTGACGAATCCTCGGGGGCCCCCGAAGGTCGGCAGCGCGTTTGTGGTTCTTCAGGAGTCGCAAGCGTCCTTACGCTACGTTGGATCACAATCAGGCAGGCCGTAAGATGGTTTGCCACCGCTTTTTGGTGGCGTCTTACGGCGCACGGGAGCGCTTCGGTCTCGTTCAATCAGTCAAAGGAATTAGTTTGGTTTTTTTAACCCCCGATGCAGAGAGGGGTGTTATAAGTTTAACGTGTCTGTGTACCTATCTGTGTAGCTCCCAAACGGATGGACCTATTTGAATGCGGTTTTTTGTGTCATAGATCATTTTATCTCGAGTGTTCTTAGCCATGTTTCATGAATATCTGTTCAGCCGTTTTTGAGATATTGGACTTTGAAATGAAAATATCGGGGGTTTTTCAACTTTTCTAAGTTGTAGTTATTGATACTTTAGTTCCTCAATACTATATTCATATTATTCATATTCATTCGTAATTGTCAATATTACATGTCAGAAAGAACGAATGAATGTATATCAACGCGTTCACACCATGGTCCGCATCGTTTCGGCTCCGAGAGTGTAATTCTTCGCCCCTCAGTCCACGCGGATCTCACTGAATTAAAGACCAAGACAGTTTCACGTCGTGCAAATTAAAGGAACTAGTTTTTTTTTTGTCGGCGATGATCTCATTTCTAATAGTTCCTAGTTCATGACGTGTTTTAGCTACACTATACCATATTTTTTCTAGGTTGATTAGAATGATAGATGTCACTTCATTTTTTTCCAAGGGTCAAATATTGCTTGTAAAAATTAAATCACGTCTGATATGCGAATTTTATATAGACTTGATCTCAAAACAGTTAATAAAAGGTCCAGATACCGTGAAAACACTACGGAATATTTAATTATATTCTTAAGTGAACGTCATTAACAATGTTGTTTCAATACGCTTGGATTGCTAGAGGGGAGGGTTATCGATTAAGAAAAAATCGATGAAATATTGTGTTACAAAATAAGGGATTGCAATATAAATTAGCAACACACATAGGACCTCCGTGCCGTGCCGCCATTCTGTATTTCGATGTCACCCCTTGTCAAATAACAATAATCAGCACGGCTATCTCGATTTTTCTCGCACTATCCGTCTCTCTCTTATTAGAACACTTAGAAAAACAGGTAAAGTGCGAGAAAAATCGAGAGTATGTCGCGGCCGTCCCATGATAGACGTGCTGAGGACTTAAACTTTGTTCGTGTGTCTCCTTCTCTGTCGCACTTGCTAGTTCGTGAGATACACGAACGAAGTTCGTTATCTTTTCGCGGTAGCCCCTCAGAGGGGCTAGCACAACTGACGCAAGGCCGCGACGCGAGTCGAGAAAGATCTACCCTCCTCTTTCGAATTTGCACGGTGCGAATGAGACAGGGGACGCTCAGTCGCGCGAGAAGCGGCTTTTCAGCAAGTTGTGCTAGACGTAATGTACGCAGTCAGACAGTACGAGTGGAAAGATCGGACATAGCGCTTGCTCGCTTTGACTTCTTATCACAAGTGAAAACAATTGACGACTGGGACAAAGTTGTTTTCCTAGATGAAACATGGTCAAATGCGAATCATAGGGTTGGAAAAATATGGACACCTCAGTCGTTAACGAAAGTTCCTGAAGGAAAAGGCCGAAGGCTTTATTATATACCACGCAGGGAAGGCCAAAGGTTTTGTACCAAACTGCTTACTTGCTGGTAAGCAGTTCGGTGGAAATTCGTACTGACTTTTATTTCAATACCGTTATAACGATACGTTCCCAACAATATTAAGTATACCATTGATACTTTTAGCATTAGGTATACACTGCATTCGAATAGTATCGATAGTTTTCATAACAGTGGTAGCACCTCTAGTTACGTTAGTTTGGCATCTGTAATTCTAATCAAGATATAAAAAATTACATATATACCCTATTCCGTATAAGATTAGAAAACTCTTTCGTTAATAACCAATTTGAAACGCAAAAAAATGGTATTGCTAATGGTTGAAAGACACTTAATGCCAAAGTCGCTGTATTCAGTAAAGGAATTCACCCAACAAAAACAATATTAGACAATTATTAATATTATTATTTTTTTGATGCAATTTTTTTAATTTATTTTTTTATTTTTTATTATTTTGTTTTTCTTTGACTTTATCATAATCTAGGACGCCCTAGAGATAAATTATTTTTATTATTATTGCTGTAATTTCCGTTTTTATATTATTGTACGTTTGACATATATGTAATTTTATCCATTTATTTGACATTATTGTAACAAATTTATTGTATGTACCTGACGAGCTTTCTGTGAATTCATTTTATTTATATACAAAGAAAATTTGTAAAATATAATGTAAATTTTCGAGAAGCAATAAATGAATCTGAATCTGCCCGAAATAAGTAAAAGTAGTACAATATTTCCCTTTTGATTCGCAGACAAATCGGTCTGTTAAAAATATAATGTTATCATTGAATAATAGTCTTCAAAAAGCGACTCCACCATCCAATGTAAAAGATTTAACGGTTTTATAAAAAGTGTGTCAACTTAAATAATGTCAGCTATACATCCGTCATCTATTGAGGTACATTTCTGACCTAAATACTTATTTAAGCTGATTACAGTAAACTTTACGTTTTCTTCGCTGCTCCTTCTTAAAAGCACCAACAAACTTTTAAGTAGCTTGTTCAGAACTCTCGAACTGCCGAAGTCTTAATACAGTCTGAAAGGCTTTCAATCAATACAAAATTAATTAAGTCAATCAGGTTTTACTGATATCTAACTCGTTTTTTTTTAATAAGTTTTAAAAGCTTTTGTAACTAACCTCTCTTGGATGATATGGTTTGTAACTCGTTTTCCTTATTTCATTTATTCATACAATACAATGAAACCTCACAGTATGTTACAACAAATAAATTACAATTAAAAAATATATACAGAAACAACTGACATCATAAGATTTTTCGAAAAACCTGCACTTGATTTTTTACAAATATTATTGCCCATATGTCACTCCCAAGATTAAGAGGAATCCAACGACACTTCGAAATCCGTCAAACAGACATACATACATAAGACATACATACTCGTATATACGCTCGAAAAACATAACCCTCTTCTTCGGCAGTCGGGTAAAAAGATAAACATGCACAGGTACAAAAGTCAAAAATCATAATTATTTGATTATTTGTTTAGACGATGCGGTCAAAGCTAAAACGGAAAAGTGTACTGTAACAGTAAATTCTGCACCAATTGGCTCGAGTATCAGCTTTAGTGCACGAGAAATCACAGTTCCTGAAAAATCATCAGAATATTAGTAAAATCAGGTGATTTTCCTAATATTCTGAGAATTTTTCACCAGTAGTAACTCGTAACATCCAAAACGCATACACTTTTACAGAAGTGACTGTACTTTAAGCTGATATTTTTACTTTAAAATAATGTCCTTAATTGAACTGAAGTAACCCTAAATTAATGTCATTCGCCACCTGGAGCGGTCACCAGGTGCCCGTGTAAATGAGCCTATATTTCACGCCGTTCGTTAAGGACCCCCCTAAACGATATGCAAATAGCTCATTTACACGGTAGGCCCGTGTACGTATTAAGGTAGTGATAGACTTGAACATTCGAATCACTAAACTTAAGTGGCAGTGGGCGGGGCACATAGCACGTAGAACCGTTGACCGTTGGGGCAGAAAGGTTCTCGAGTGGCGACCACATACCGGAAGGCGCGGCGTGGGTAGGCAAAATGTGGACTGACCTGGTATCTAAAGGTCGCGGGAGTCCGCTGGATGCGGGTGGCGCAGGACCGGTCACTTTGGAACTCTGTGGTGGAGGCCTATGTCCAGCAGTGGACGTCTGTCGGCTGATATGATGATAATTATGAGACTTGAGCATTCACATGTAACACAACATCGAGCATTTCACTAATTTATTTTCTTTGTTACACCATGATAAATATCTGTGCTGTGTAATTTTTAAATTATTGCAAATACCCCTAAGGGTTCATGTATTATGCTGTGTAATGTAACTGTGTGATCATGATTGCAAATAAATGAAATGAAATGAGCATTCGCCGTTGTTATCATCCAACTGAATTTAAAAAAAATGGGACCCACCTAAAGCCAAAAACAAGCCTAACTCTTCATAAACTATCAGCAGATTACGTGTGAAGTGAGCATATCATTGAATTAAACTAAAGTAGATTGCTAGATAGTTCTGCTATAGCTGTGTTATAAGTATCAGGAATTAATTTAAATTTATTTTACGCAGTTTCTATCTGTGGAAACTTGTAATTGGCTCACTGTTTCTATATCACTATCTAACCTGTTAATCTAACTTACAGAAGTTTTCCTATTAAATTAAATAAAAATAAATAAAAACTCTCTAGGGAACCCTTTGAAAAGGCAGGGTATTCATTTTTAGTCCACTTGGAGGAAATTGATATGCTAAATAGGTACGTGGAGTTAGCATATCATTTGTTTGAAATACATGAGATTGTTTTTTTTGGTAAAAACGCCAGAACTATTGCTAAAATGTATCAGGAACTATAGAACTATGTTGCATGCGAATAGAACTTAAGTTTTTTTGTGATCTGCTAAAACTTGATATGCTAACTTCACAGACATCACCTGGAAGCATATACTTACAAACAAAAAAAAAAAGACCGGGTTGCACTCCGGGAGTGCCGGCAGAAGTGAAAACTCAATAACATTGTAACAGTTTTTCGATCAGGTCACGTGACATCTTACGGTGTCACCCTAAAAATGAATTTGGCGCAAATTTATAAACAATTATCAATTATTTAGGCGGACGGGCCGCGGGCGCGTTGGGTGCGACGGCCCGGCTCGCCCGCCGCCGTCAGTCCGGCGGCGGCGAACAAAATATCAATTTGTTTTTGACGATGGTAAATATTTTTCAAAGCTTTATCTCTTTAGGAATAACGTCCAAATTAGAACTATTTGAATTTGCTCAATAGCAAAACGGTGAAGGACGCGGTGATCTCACTCTCGTTCACTTTTAAGCCATTCGACTGTGGAAATCTCTCCCTCTTGATATAAGACAAGCTAAATCTATCGGTAACTTCAAATCTCTTCTTAAAGAACATTATTTGTCTCTCCCCTAACCCTGATTGTCTTACTATTATTATTATTGGCTGACTGTTTATGTATTATATTTATATATTTTTATTTGTGTTATTTGTATATATGTATGATTGTGTATGTATGTTTATATATAGAGCTATTTATGTACGTGTATTGATATAATTATTTTGATTTTTGGCTTATTATAATCTCTGCACCACCTACTACATAATCTAGTTTTATCTCTTTCTCCGATACCCAAAGGTTGTCTGGAAGAGATCGCTCTTCAGCGATAAGACCGCCTGTTGTCTACCTCTACCTACATGTTATTGTATTGTTTCTCTTTTTAACTGCTTTGTTTGTGTGAGGTGTGCAATAAAGAGTATTTGTATTGTATTGTATTGTATTGTGACAAAATTACAAATTTATTTGCAGAATATGCTATTACAAAAAGTGTTTAACGGCTTTATACTCTTTATCCTCTTACCTAATAGCGTTCAGTTTTGAATGAAGTCGAATCGGCTAGCAGCAAAATATAAAAGTTTGTGACCTCCTTCATATGTGACGACACAAAAATCTTTCGCGTTGTTACCGACGCTTATACTATAAATTCACATTTATTTAATATCAAGGAAACGTACATTTTTCCTTCTTTGACATGTTTATTATAACCGTTGCTAAGACAACAAGACATGGCGAAAAAAGAGTTATAAATATAACCAAATAGGTTATGGCACGAGTCGGTAACATATTCTCCCCGACAATGCGCGACTAAGCGCATTCATCTTCTGTTGGGAGACATGCGATTTTCGCAGCAGGCCGCCGTAGCACTCCGCCCGCTGTGCGCACGTCAGCTACTCGTACACGTCCATCTGGACCTGGGAAAACTTTTATTATTATGCCTTTTGGCCAGGTGTTGCGGGGTAACCCGGGATCAACGATGACAACAACGTCGCCTTCCTTCAAGTCTGGTCTTTCTAAAACATGTGCTCTGGGCAGTATTGTTGGCAAGTATTCATGGACCCATCTGTTCCAAAAAACGTCACAAAGTCTTTGTGCCTTGCGCCATTGCTTTCGAGTGATCATGTCATTCTCAGTGAAAGTTCCAAAATGTGGCACATTGCTTGGTCCTGCAAGAAGTAGGTGATTAGGCGTTATAGCCTCGCGGTCATCCGGTTGCACCGACACGTGGGTCAGTGGACGCGAGTTCACAGTACATTCCGCTTCTGTCAGCACAGTTCTTAGAACTTCTTCGGACGGAAATTTCTCCTTGAGAGTAATATTCAGCGCTCTTTTAATAGAGCGGATCAATCTCTCCCATGAGCCTCCCATGTGGGGTGAAGCGGGTGGTATAAAGGTCCAATTTATGCCTTTGTTAAGCAGGAAGTCCTTGACCAACTCTTGGTCTATCTCCTTGACCGATTTTTTGAGTTCTGTGTTGGCTCCATGAAAATTGGTCCCATTATCGGAGTAAATTACTATAGGTGGTCCTCTGCGAGCTATCATTCTGCGTAGGGCAAGTATTACAGAGTCTGTAGATAGCGATGCTGCGAGTTCGACGTGTACTGCTCTACTCGTCATACATGTAAACAGAGCACCATACCGCTTCTCATGCCGTCTGCCAATTGTCACCATCATGGCTCCAAAATAATCCAGCCCACAATGACTGAACGGTCGTAAATGATGGGCAAGCCTTGCAGTTGGTAAGTCCCCGCGGGGCAAGTGCATTGGCTGAGCTTTACGTATTCGGCACAGGCGACAGGTTTTTGCAGCTGTCCTAACTGTTGGTCGTAAATTAAGGATCCAGTATTTTTGACGCAAGCAGTTAACTACTGTCTCATTGTTTTCATGGTTAGCCTGCTCGTGGTGATGCAGGGTAAGTAATTTTGTGAATGGGTGTTTACAATCTAATATTATCGGTTGGGTGAGATTCCTGTCTATATCGCTCACAGCGCTGGCTCTCCCCAGTAATCTCAGCAATCCATGATTATCAATGAAAGAACAAAGATTCCACAGTCGACTGGTCTTGTCAAAGGGCTTGTTGTTTCTTAGATTGTCTAATTCGACTGGAAAACTTTGACTTTGACTGTGTTTGATCCATGACTCTTCAGCACGCTCTATGTATTCAAATTTCAGGCCACTTCGTTCTTTCTTCCGAGTATTTTCAATAAATGCATAAATATACGCAGTACTTCTGATGAGTCTCAGCCATTTGGAAAATCTGGTGATGTTAGGTAAAGCTAGTTCATATGCATGCACTAGTAAAATTCTGTGAGACTGCTTTTTCATTTCTAACAGATTGGTCGGTACCGCTGTTGTATCTTCATCCTGCGAAGGCCATAACTTAGGATCTTGATAGAGAAACGAGGGACCTTTAAACCATCTGTGTTCAAGGTTTAAGTCATCAATGTCTCTGGTTGCGTCATCTGCTACATTTTGCGAGGTAGGCAACCACCTCCAGTCTTTGGTGCTGGTGAGTTCCGCTATTTCTCCCAGTCGATTGGAAACAAAGGTTTGATAATTTCTCGGATCTCCTTTGATCCATGCTATGACTGCTGAGGAGTCAGTCCAGAAGAACTTGACTGCCGGTTTTATAGTATCATGATCTTTCTCTATCGTACAAGCAATTCGTGCCCCAAGAACAGCTGCTTGAAGTTCGAGCCTGGGAATCGACAGAGGTTTTAACGGTGTCACGCGAGACTTACTAGTTATGAGAGTGACCCATATTAAACCATCTTCTCGGACAAAACGCCAGTAAGCTGCAGAGGCGTATGCTTTCTCGCTAGAGTCACAGAAAATATGCAACTCTATGGTACACTGAGTTGGCTCCGGCGCGTAGTGTCGAGGCACTGTACATAAACATGCAGCGATCAGGCGCTTGATCCAGCGTTTCCATATCAAATGTTCGGCTTCTTGTGTGACTTGGTCCCAACCAATTCCTGAACGCCATATATCCTGGAGGAGTATCTTTCCTTGTATGACGATAGGCGTCAAAAGACCGAGAGGATCGAACACACTCATTACGACTTTGAGGGCCTCTCGCTTGGTTGGTTTTCTCGAATGGTCAATAATGTCTGTCGGCAATTTCGAAAGGTTCAAATTAAATCCTAATGTATCTTTGGACGGGTTCCATGTCATTCCCAGAATCTTGACATTTACATTGAAGTCGAGGTTTACTCCCCCTGAGCCCCTTTTCGTCTCTTCAATATCTTGCATGATGTTTCCGCTGTTAGACATCCATTGCGTCAGAGTGAACCCCCCTTCTTGATTTATGTGAGTCACTTCTCTCACAGTCTTTCTGGCTATCTCCTCTGAGTGGAAGCTATGTAAGTAATCGTCCATGTAGAAACGGGTTTTTATCGCCTCAACGGCTTCAGGATACTTCTCATTAAAGTCTTCGGCATTTCTGTTCTTAACATAAATTGCAGTTGCCGGTGATGAAGTAGCACCGAAAATCACAGATTTCATTTCGAATTCTTTCATAGGGCCTTTTCTGTCAAAATCTCTCCACAGAAAACGTTGAGCGGGGCGATCTTCTGGCCTTATTCTTATCTGAAGAAACATCTCTTTAATATCCGCAGACACAGCTACTTCCCCTTCTCTGAATTTAAATATGATCGCTAAGAGGCAGAGTAGCAAGTCCGGTCCAGTGTGTAATTTGTCATTCAGCGATATGCCTGGTACCCTACTCGCTGCGTCGTGAACAATTCTCAATTTCCCAGGTTTATTCACGTTGGTAACTCCAAAGTGCGGAAGGTACCACCTTTTTGGGGATTGTGTTGGTTCACATGGTCCAGCATACCCGCTTTGTAGAAAATTGTCCATATTTTCTTTGTATTTTTGGCCATATGCTAGATCTCTGTCCATCTTTCTTTCTACGGACCGCAATCTCTTGGAGGCGTACGAAAAGCTATTGGGCATTACAGGGTCGCTTTCTCGCCACAATAACCCCACTTCCCATCTTCGGCCGTCTTCTACTCTCTTCGCTGTTCGTTGAAGTATGTCAAGGGCCCTTTCGTCTTCTAGGTTTTGTTTGAGTTTGTTTGTAACCCCAAGAGAATCAATTTTAAAATAATCTTCGACTAATTGATACATCGCTTCTTCGGTGTGTCCTACAAAGTGAACGGCGTTGGAACACGAGTGAGAAAATCCGTGTACGACCCAACCGAGTGCTGTCAACGAAGCTATAGGTTCGTTTCTCTTGCCATGGCGGATCTCTCTGGATACAATCGCATGCCAGTTGTCTTGGCCAATCAACAGCTCTGGGACTGCATGGTCGTAGCAAAGTCCAGATCTAGGCAGGTCTTGCAAGTGTTTATACCCATCAATGTTGGCAACAGTCTGAGGCGCAAGGGGTAGTCTCTTGACAGTCCGGACTCCGTACAGTTCCAGCGGTGTGTCGGAGGGTCCAGTCACTTCAATGTCAACGCGTTCAGAGTCTGGTTCTTCGGTTGTGGCGTTCACACCAGCTAGGGTCAGCGGTTCGGATATTCCATTGAGGCCAATTTCGGCTGCGAGCTCTTTTTTCATTAGGGTAAGAGTACTTCCTCCATCCAATAGGGCGTAAGTTCGTTTAGACGCGATCGGCCCTCGGATCTCTATTGGTATAATTTTCAATAATACTTGGGTCTTTGAGGTGGTTCTGCTGCAAGCCGTTGTCTCGTTCGGTGTTTTCTCAGCTCCCGGTTCCGTAGTTACTTGAGTATCTAAAGTCGACGGGTGCGCGCAACCTGCGGTTTCGGGTCTTTGTAAGGTACAAGAGTGAAGCAGTCTATTATGTGACATGCGACATCCGTCAATTCCACAGGGTCCAGCTCGGCAGTATTCTCTACGATGTCTAGATTTCAAGCATTTGAAGCAGACCTTAGCTTCCTTCGCCCACTCCCATCGATGATCCGTCGTAAGGCGAAGGAACTGGTCACAGTCCTTAAGAATGTGGGTCTTGGACTTGCAGTACAGACAATTCGGTTCATGTATATATTTCGGTAGATTTGAAGTAAAGCAGGGTTCGGGTTCGGTTTCATCATCTTCAAATTCAGCGTAATGGGTTCTGTTCGGAAGTACTGGTTTAAATATAGTGCGTGGCGGTTCGTGCAACCAATACTTTGACGTCGATTGAGCTTCTTTTTTCAAAAAGTTTGACAGCTTCACAAGTTCGGGTTCATGTTCGTATTCATGTTCTACAGCGTATGAAATCCAGCGTGCCTTCAGGTGCGGTATCTTCAGTTTCAGGGATCGTAAAAGTTCTAGGTTGAAGAGGTGTTCCGGTTTGTTCAGTGCTTTGATAGTCGAGACGCAATTTCCGACCTTGCAGGCCAATTTGCTAAGCTGCTCTGTATTATCGCTGAGTCTAGGCATGTCTTTAAGGGTCTGTATTTCCTCTAAAAGAATTAGCTCTGGGAGGCCAAAGCGTAGCTCTAGGGCTTCCATTATTTCACTGACTGGGACGTGCGTATCTAAAAGTGCAGCTACGGTAACGCGTGCTTCTCCCTTTAGGCAGCGACGGAATCTGGATATAAGTTCGTTGTCAGTTAAGTGAGCTCTTATCTCTGCGACGGAAGCTTTGAACGAAAGCCATTCACTGACATTTCCGTTGTAGTATGGCAATTCCTTTGGTTCTGATGGGCGACGCAAATTTGCTATCTCTCGTGCTAGAAGCTGTACGTCAGAGAGTTGAGGATCAGGATGGACGCGTTGCTCATTTTGAACTTTATGTTTCGGGAGGTCCTCTCGTTTGGCATTTAGAGTATGATCATCACGTCTCATTCTCGGATGTTCGGCGGGTTCGTGTTGTTCATTGGCGAGGAATTCGGTTGTCAGCCACTCCTGGACACGGCTTCGGCTGGTTCGACTCGACCCACCGTCGTGGCTTTCGCTTGCGTCCAGTTGTGCCAATTTTACTTCGAGTTCCTTTTGTATGACAGTACGTTCGACTTCTAATTTCTTTCGGTCTAACTCAGCTAATTGTTTCGTAGCCTCTAGCTCAGCCTCTCTTTTTCTCAAACGTAAACTGCTAACATTGGAGCGGATGGTTGCATTCTCGTCCGATTTAATGTGACTAACTGTACTTGCCCTAGAATTAGAGGGTACGCGGGTCTTGTCTTGTATGGGCGTCGACGTAGTGGGTCTTTCCTCTTGTTTAGACGTAGACACGTGAGGTTCCTGGTTTTGTTCTTTAACGAAGTTCCTCGTCACCGGCCGCGACATGGTTCTGTTCGGTTCTGGTTCGAATTTCGCGTGAACGGTGGCGTTGGTTCGTTGGTTCGATGGACCAATATGTTACCGACGCTTATAAAGCTACTACGGTATCACTATAAATTCACATTTATTTAATATCAAGGAAACGTACATTTTTCCTTCTTTGACATGTTTATTATAACCGTTGCTAAGACAACAAGACATGGCGAAAAAAGAGTTATAAATATAACCAAATAGGTTATGGCACGAGTCGGTAACACGCGTATTTAACAATTTTTCCCCATCCCAAAACGTGCTCAGCGCCGCTAAAGAAGTTTTCACTTCAAAAAATTTACGAATAGGCTCATCAATGACGGAGTTCTGAGGTCATGGAAAAAAAAAAAAGATGATAAAAAAAATACAACCGAATTGAGAACCTCCTTTTTTTCAAGTTGGTTAAAAAGAGCCAAGCATAAGACCCAAACATCGCTACGAGGATTTTCAAGATCATTCTAGTAAACGCTCGCTCTAGTAAATGCTTGTCAGGAAATGTATTCTTCAGATGACTTGACGGTCGCGTAACAAAATTGCTCGGCTCGGCAAAAAGCTCGAAACAAATTTACTGCCGTGAGGGGGCAGCATTATTGTAATGGATTAAGTATATTTTGAGAAATAAACGATTTGCATTTTTAGTTACTACTTCTATTTTAAAGTCGGCAGGCAGTGCATTGGAAATTATCGCGTGCTTTGAAACGCCGTTCTGACTAGATTAAGAAACATTATGGTCTGATTTTCAGATATATGATTCTTGACTATATGATTGTTTATATCTCATTTGATCGATACATGATTGCTTAAAATTTCCTCGATAGAAAAAAAATCCGAAGTTGGGTCTGTATTTTCTTTTTTTACTCAGCCTAATACTCAAACGATACATTATTTTACGACACAGTCAAGTTAATACTATAGTATTTTATCTCATATAAAATCTCACTTGATGGAATTGAAACAAAACTTCACTAAGTTAGGTATTTATCGATATTTGTCCAAAAAAGCCATTCCCGAAGAGTGTTACATCTCTTTTTCTCGTGCTCGTAGGCATAAGCGTAAAATAAAACGTCTAGGAGGCGTGTTCGACTAAAATCAAGGCATCCCCTTAAGATTTCCATCATCATCATATCAGCCGAAAGACATAGGCCTCCCCAAAAAGTGCCTAAGTGACCAGTTCTGCGCCACCCGCATCCAGCGGACTCCCGCGACCTTTACCAGGTCATAAGTCCAGCTTGCCTTACCACCTAATGATGCTTTGAGATGTTATCACTATTATTCTATTCTCTGATTCTATATTTGAACCATCGAGACAATAAAGACTCACACTTGACACCTCCGAGATATGTGCCGAGGTCGCAGTATATGTATTACCTAATACAGTACGTCAACTGTCTAGGTTCCTGCCTAGGTTTGGTCGGAAGGGTGCTGACAAGCTGACATGCAGGGAGTCTGTTATATTTAGCGCCAAAATTGGCTACTTTAGGTCAGTCACATGCGGACTCACGAATGAAGCAAACATTAGCCAGCAAGGTTGGCACAGGATGGCGCGCGTGCTCTCTCTTTCTTGTGTGCTAATTAGAAAGAGACGGATAGTCTATGTCGCCGCGAAAGAGCTCGCGCATCCTCTTGTGCTATCTGTGCTGGTTATTATAAAAAAACATTTCAAAATGGATGTTTATTTCGGAATAAACTACAGACGGGCATGGTGCCATGTCCATCTCACTCTTACTTTAAAATCCATACATGACAACGCTATAAAAATATAAGGATTTTATCTCTTTTACGCACACGAATTCGAAGCCAAGTACAGATAGCCTTGGTTGGTTTACAGATATTAAGATTGGCGTCTCTTCTGTGGAGATTGCCAAAGTTAAGGGCTGTAAAGACTCCTCTTATATGATTTCACGCAATAAAATGAAAAAATGTGCCCTTACACCTATTGACCACATGGAATACGACTTTTGTTTTACTCAATCTGTATGACCCGCTATTGCGTCATTTTGTTTTGATACTAAGGTTGTTTTACTGTTTTAGCGAATACATACACTGTGGCAGTCCTTGAATCGTACAGAATATTAGATGGAATTTTAAATCACCTCATTTTACTTTAAACCGGAGAGCTCGTGCGCCCTACTTAGAAAGTGGCTGTGTATAAAAGAAAGTATTTTACTTACTAAGAATGAATGTACACGAAATATGGAATTAATTAAATTTCAGACGAATTTTAACTGAACGAGCGAGCGAAGCGAAAGCAGTTCTCCGTTTCAGCTTGGGTCAAAATCCTTTCGTATGTCCGGCTGTCCCGCTGTTCTCCTCTACAAGTCACATTTCCCTTTTTTCCCAGTTCAATTATTAGACATTTTTCTAATTAAAAAATACTCACGAGTGTTACAGCTCACAGAGCCACTGTTCGTAAATAAACACATTTACCGCCACGCTACGCTCGTAGCGCTACGCCGCAGTCCGTAGCAGCTTAAACTCCGTATGTAGCGAAAAGCGCCTGTATAGCTGTCTCACGAACGTGAACTATATAAGGATGATTTATCGTTTACATGCTACTTTTAGGGTTCCGTAGTCAACAAGGAACCCTTAAGCTGCGTCTAAGCTAGGCGAGCCGAGCACGGGCAGAGAACGAGCACAATTCGTCTAGTGTGAACCGACTTACAAGCCTCGAACGCCACTTGACGCCGCGAACAGAACGGCTTCGCTCGTGCTCGGCTCGCCTAGCGTAGACGCAGCCTTATAGTTTCGCCATGTCCGTCTGTCCGTCTGCGGTCTTCATTTCGAATTCGCGTGTGAAACGGTGTAGCGTAATCAGTACCTGAAACAACACAATACAAACATTAGAATAACTCATTTAGCGAAGAAAGATAAATCGTATATTACGGTCAAACCAAGTAAATAAAACAAAAGTCATATTTCATGCAGGTCAATAGTCCATGCGCTTAAATGTTATTATTACCGCACCGCATAAAGTCATAAATAAGGTGCGACGCCATATATGCGGTGCGGATAAAGATTAAAACCAAATATAAGGCTCTATAGGTGTCGATGTCCACAGGAAAGGAAACTGAATAATCTAGGACTTAAGTATCTTCGGTATTATTAAGAGCTCAATAAAACAACGTCTAGCAGCTAGCGAGTTTAATCCGAAATAAAGGAATAATATTCTACCCTAAATATATTTTGTACTTTGAAAGCGGATACTCGCTCTGTGCTCATTTTTGACAAAACCTGCGCTGTGATTTAACTTTTTGAATGGTTTTTAATAAATGATTCCTGGCTGAAAAAAAAAAGAAACTTAAGACTACCCACATATATCATAAAAATAAATCTCCTTATAAAATACATAAAGAGGCGGAGGGGCAGGCCTCCTCCCATGGATGATAGGAAGTAGGTAAGCCAACACAGAATAAATAATATAGCACCTACTTACGTTAACATCGGTTTTGTTATTCTGTACACTGTATAATGAAACCACTGTTTGAGGCCACGCTCTCGACGCCAGCGGGCAGCGGGGCGGTGAGCGGGCGGTCATACATTCGCACGAGTTCAATTTATTGACCGCCCCGCTGCCCGGTGGCGTCCAGACCGCGGCCTGACAGCTAGAAACTAAACATCGCATATCACGTGACACCACCACATAAATCAAACCTGCGGCGCTACCACGAACTTCGAAGTTCGTAATATATGCATCCCTGTCACTCGAGTAAGAGAGTGCGATAGAGATGGAAACACCCGAACTTCGACTTTCAAAGTTCGTGGTAGCGCCGCTGCACAGTTACTAGCGCACGCGCACAGACTTGTACAGTCAAGTGTAAAAATATATGTGGATACAACTTACTCGTAAATATTGTCCCAAAAGCTCTTATATAAGAGCTATGGGACATATGCTGCAGCGGATTAAGGTTTTGGTACATATTTATGAGAAGGTGAAATCGATACATATTTTGCACTTGACTGTACTATCCGTACCGGCCCGCTACGCTATGTATGCGGCGCGCGTCCGCAGTCCCGGCATTTCTCAATCTACCCGCAAGTGCGTAAACAATTCCGCCGGTTATTATTGGGCGGCGCGTGACGGGGTTGCCAAGGCGACAGCGGGGACATTTGCTACGTGTTCATATCATATCACAAAAATGTGCGCAAATAAATATTGGGAAGCTACAGACTGGGATTTCGATTGGTCGAGTGAGTTTCCCCATTCTGGGCTATCAAGCGCATATTTCTTCAACTTCACAATGTCATCTGATTGATCTGAAGGGTGATGGTAAATGTGTTTATTTACGAATTAAAATTAGTCTGAAGTTGAATTAATTCAATCTATCACGTGCATTCATTTACTGAATAAAATTGCGCAGTAAATTACCGAGTTGCCAAGGGACGGCTTTTTGGTCACAGTTAAGTTGTCTACCTAGATAAGGAAGGACTTTGTAAAAAAATGAGGCCATATCGAAGTGTGTTTTAGGCATACATCATGCAAACTACACTTGCGGGTTTGCATATGTGTTGTCTGTTGTCTCCCTTTTATTTTGGTATGTTTTTTTGTTTGAAAGACGAGTTAAGACACACTTGAACAAGTGTATGATGAATACGCACTTCTTATTTTGTATACGGTTTACTAACATTTTAGTTATAAAGTTCACAAACATACTTCACGCAGTCAAAACTCTTATTCCAAAACTCATGAATCTCAAGAACCCCCAACGCTCGCAAAGCAATCCCTTCAATTCAGTCTCATTGATATGAGGGCAGTGAAAAATGTCCCCGACGACAGGGGACCGCCGTGAGGACCATATTTCACCGGCGGGACATTTCAGTGGGTACTTGATATAAGATGTAAAGAATATATAAGAGGACATTTTCAAATGGAACTAGCCCTAAAAGTCGTAAGTAAGCTCAATAAGGCTTGTTATGGTAGTACTAGACGACGATATTTAGAAAAAAACCTAGCATTTTCCGTCCGCTTTGGGACCTAATCCCAAGATTTTGCGCCGGCACTCGTTTTACGAAAGCAACTGCCTTTGACCTTCCAACCGAGAGAAAACTAGACGTGGTTAGGATTAGACCGGTTTCCTCTAGATGTTTTCCTTCCCCAAAAAGCTATACCAAATGACATTTCGTACATAAGTTTTTTGAAGTGAAAACTTCTTTAGCGGCGCTGAGCACTTTTTGGGATGGGGAAAAATTGTTAAATACGCGACAGAGTTTTGTGACGTCAGATGTGAAGGAGGTCACTTTTTGCTGCTAGCCGATTCAACTTCATTCAAAACTGAACGCGATTCGTAAGAGTATAAAGCCGTTAAACACTTTTTGCAATAGCATATTCTGCAAATAAATTTGTAATAATACCAACGCGTCCTTCACCGTTTTGCTATTGAGAAAATTCGAATACGTAGTTCGAATTTGGGCGTTATTCCTAAAGAGATAAAGCTTAGAAAAATATTTACCAACGGCAAAAACAAATTGATGTTGCTCAGTCACGGTAACTTTTCTGACAAAAAAATATATTTTAGAAAATGCGCCTTTACGATGTCACAGAATCGAGCAATACCTACCCAAACGCTACCCAGGTACCCCCAACCCCCAAAAACAGTTCACTGAAAACGACCCACATTAACTGTCCTCCAAATACCAATACAAAAACGTCTCAACCACCTAACATCTCCATACAAACTTACTACACTATTTTCTAACACCCTCTCGCCACGCGAAGGCTCTACTTGGGATCCAAAACGACTTACGTTAGCATGGTTGTAAGTTAATTGTGTCGTTTTAAATGGAAGTTGTGTTGATGGCTATCGGAAGTGGTGTTATTTTAATTCCTATACTAAAAGGTCCATAAAATTCGTCGCAGTAGATGGGTGAGCAGTGGCTTGACTTTATACCGAGTAGATCGACCAGAAGTTATAGACCTAATAACCTATACGAATAGACAAGATCATTCGTCCAACGAAGAAGCGGGGAGCTGCTAATTTTTATAGACATTGTGACAACACACAATAATGATTGACTTTATTTGACTGATATTTATTTATTCAAACTTTATTATCAATCAGGCATTGGGCTAAACACAAACATTTTGTGCAAGATATCCTATCTCACATAGAAGAAAATTAGGTCTTCATCTGAATGGTAAGGTAAGTGTCTTAACTTTCAAATGTACTCTAAGAGTTGCCGTATAAGTAGCTTATTTAGCATTACACTTAGCATAACCATTATGGACCTTATAGAGCTAGAGTAAAGTTAACGAGTATGTATTGTATACGATAGTCATGTTTGGGTATAGGTTATAGGTTTATGGAAAGACCAACTACTGCCAAGACAAGTTCCCCTGTGTTCGGTCTATTTTCATGCCCGTTGGCTCTACCGCCATCTTATATTACAAACTAGAGTTTGGAAGCAGTTCAACTACTGCCAATATAATTTCTCCTGTGTTTGGGTGTTTTATTACAAATTACACATTTTGCGAGCTTCATTTACATTTCTAACGATGACTATTAATTCAAATGGCTTCATGTTTGACTGGAGCGTTCCACTGAGTGCTATTTTCGATATTTATTGATGCTTTACGTTGGTGAACAAAAAATAAACAAAAAATATACCAAAATTTTAAAAAGTCGAAAGCCTACATATTTTCGCTTAACTATAATGTAGACGCTGATGATTTAAAAGAATCGTACCTGGGCGATCGAGCTTTGCTCGGGTCGAAATAGAAAAACTAGTTTTCCCGGATATGAGAGACCTACTAAACCTATACCTAGATCGATTTCGCGGCCTCGTAAACCCCTGTTAGCTAGTTTCTTCGAAATCGTTAGACGTTCTCGAGAAATATAATATCTTTAGGAACATAAATAGTTTAGGTTAATATTATATCCCGAGAAATCAAAACTACCTTCAGTGAAACATGATTTTCGGAATTAGGAACTAATTTCGGAAGAATATCCTTTTAGACAAATGACCGGCACGTAGTAGACCCGTCATTACATGACAGTTTTCCAACACTCCATCATTTCCTGCGAAATCTCACATCGCATTCATCACCTTCGCCTTCGGCTCGTGCGTCAAATACCTGCGAAGAATGTCGCAGGTATTTGACGCACGATTTAGCACTATTTAACCGCCCTAATGGAAGGAAAGATAGAAGGAAGGAGAGGCAGGCGAAGACCACGACGCAGTTATATGGACCAAATAAAGGATAAAGCTGGTGTCGTGTCGTATCAGCAAATCAAAGGGCTGGCGTACGACAGAGAGAGATGGAAAATACTCCACCGACAAGAGGATAACTCTTAGGCCAAGGCTACACGGGCGGTTCTCCCACCGCGGAAAACCGCTTCTGAACCGCACTGGACACAATTTAATATGAAGTTGTATGCTGCATACTACACTGCGCGGTTTCCCGTCGCGGCTCACAGGCGAGGCGGGAGAAATACGACCACCGCATGCAGCGTCAAACCGCCGCTGATAACAGACGCTTAAACTACACGGACGGTTTCCCGCTATCCCGCCGTCATTCTGCGCGGGACCTTGGCGCTCGCTCGTCGTTCGTGCGCTTGCGTGGCTAGTGTCGCGTCAAAAGGCAGCGATAAACCGCGTCCCGTGTAGTTTGATGGTCTGCGGCAGCTTTGTCGAGCGGTTTCCCGCGGCGGGAGAACCGCCCGTGTAGCCTTGGCCTTAAGTTAATGATGATGAACCGCCCTAGCTGAGTACGTCTATCATGCGACGGCCGTGACATACCTACTCTCGATTTTTCTCGCACTATACCTCTTGATCTAAATCTAAATGTTCTAATAGGACGGATAGTGCGAGAAAATTTAGCCGCGCAGCTCCGTCCCCGCGATGTCGGTAGTATTCATTGAAAGAGCGAGCGAAGCTCTCCGTTTCAGTTTGGGCCAAAATTCTTTCGTATGGTTGTTCTCCTCTATACACGGTCGAATTTAATCGGTGATCAGGAATCCAAAAATCTTAATTATCAATCTACACCGAAACCAATACGTGAGATCTCGTGCAATATAGCTCACAATCTAATTAATCACGCTTAATTAACATCGGTAAAATGTATACTGACTGAATAAATGGACACCCTACTTTTATTGAAGGGAAGTTACTCGTAAGTGTACATACGTCAAGTGCTTGCTGGCTTTGGCGGGAAACTAGACAGATCAGACGATTTGAAGCAAATTGTTATGAATTTGACAATGACAAATTGACAGCTTATTGCACATTTATGTTTTAAGTTTCTATGGCTGATAGTTTGAAAAGAGGTATTAAACTTTTCAGACTAAACCATTAGTAGGGTGACAGTAAATTTTAATTAAAATTTAATTTCAACTTAAAAATTAGTTATGATAAAAAAAAACTTGGTTCCACTTAAGTAAGTACTACATAAATGTGACCGCCATCGATTACTGAATTAGAAAAATGGGTTCCTGTTCACCGATTAAATTCCACCGTGTATACAGAGGGCCTACCGCGAACGGCATTCGAAGTTTTCTTTCTCTTTCGCTCTCAAGTAGGAACTCGCAAGTATGACAGAGAGGGAAAACTTCGAATGCATTTCGCGGTAGGGGCCCAGGTCGCAATTCTCAACCGATTCTCGTGTTATTTTGGGATCAGGTTCAATAATTTGATATAGTCAAGAGCAAAAGTTTGGGGTACAGTTTGTACTGAAATTCTATACAAAGTGCACCCGAGACTTTTGCTCTTGTGCGTAGATTTAAAAAAAAACCGGCCAAGTGCGTGTCGGGCCACGCGCAGTGTAGGGTTCCGTGGTTGCCTGTCTTTCTTAGTTACATCGACACGCGCGCGCCAACTAAATGGTTGCGTCGGCCGAATTTGTACGAAAGTAAGGCCTTTCCAAGTACACATTAAGTTGGTTGACTATTACTCGGTAACTACTTATGCCTACTTGTTCGTGATAGTTTTCCTTTTAAATTCAATAGTAGCCATTTAGCCGGCAGGGGGGGGGGGACACATGACTCTAACAAAAATTAGGGCTTTAAACTCTTTAAAACCCAATATATCGCAATCGAATTACTGATTTGAAAAATGGTTTTAGGAAACCCATAATATTTTTCAACGAGCTATCCAACCATTTAACGAGAAAAAAAATACATCCCCGCTTCAGGTGTAGGGGAGGTACCCTAAAAAAAATAGTTTCAAAATTGTATTGTACTGTTTTGCCGGCGTGATTGATTTATATACCCATGCCGAATCACAGTTTTCTAGTAGTAATGGTTACCGAGCTAAGCCGAAGACGGACGGACGGACGGACGTCCAGGCGGACATGCCGAAACTATAAGGGTTCCTTGTTGACTACGGAACCCTAAAAAAGGAAAAAGACAGCTATATTCCACAGAGCCTTTAATTTACTCTTCCAGTGCATGTCCTTTTAAACTCGGGATGTCAGTATCATAAATACCTGCGGCACTGTTATGATTAGGGTCATATCACAGGGTATTGTAATCTGCACCTGCGTAGGCGTGTGAATGTTGCTGGAACAATGCTTTGTTTGCGTTTAGATGGAGCTTTGTTCCCTATATATCCGATTGACATTCCTTTGTGAACTATACGCATTTCACGGCAACTTATGAGATCTTTATTTAACTCATTCACTGCCCCGCTACCCCGCGACCTACGCTCTACTCGCTCTAATTTTTCTATGTATTTCTATCCGATTTCAAAAAATCTTTCACTCATGTATACTGGGTGGAACAGATCGATGGACTTTTAAGCAAATGGGATATAGATCAGGTTTAGTGCTTTACTTCTCACCTAGTAACCATATTAATATTTCTAACGGTTACCGAGATACAACTTGTTAAACTTTGGTAAAAAAACTGTATGTTTCAACCCTATCCAGCAGATTCAATGAAGTCAGCAAGATTCTTGTGACTTGTGACATGTGTCAATTTCAAATGAAAATAATAACTATGTATAGTATTAGGGTTGTCACTAAGATAAAATATTTCGATTTTTATGTTTTTTTTTTTCTTTTAAATCCAGCTTAACATTTATAATAGATCGTTTGTACGTCACTTATATAACACTGTCCTTTCAGCTTAGTCCAAGGAAATGTTCCTCCCTGTATAATGTATGATGAATGGCAGGCTTTTTTTTTCGCGGGTTTTCCTGCTTTCTCAGCAATACGCAGGCGGCCCTGTGCGGCTAGCAATAAATGTATGGGTTACAGCGGCGCTACCACGAACTTCGAAAGTCGAAGTTCGTAATACATGCATCCCTGTCACTCGAGTAAGGGAGTGCGATAGAGATGGAAATACCCGAACTTCGACTTTCGAAGTTTGTGGTAGCGCCGCAGAACTACTCATTTTTACGAAGATTTAGGGAGGAAAAGCCTTAAATAATTTAAATTGCTTATTACGTGTAACTAATGAGTCCTACTAATATTATAAATGCGAAAGTATAGATGTTTGGATGTTTAGATGTTTGGATGTTTGTCACTCAATCACGCTTAAACGGCTTAACCGATTTGTATGAAATTTTGCACGAAGATAGTTTATAGCCTGGATTAAAATATAGGATAGTTTTTATCCCGGGTCCACGCAGACGAAGTTGCGGGCAGAAGCTAGTGACACATATAATGTTGATGTCTCAAATAAACAAAATGAACATTATAATAATAATAAATCAGCCTATATACGTCCCACTGCTGGGCACAGGCCTCTTGGATGAGAAAATATAAAATAAATAAAAACAAATAATGAAAATATAATGATTCGAATACATAATTTTCATTTCAAATAGCCGAAGGAGCTATGTGCTTGAGCGGGATGCCATGATTTGAGACAGCGGCTGTGTTAGACAGAGAACTTTCTGTACATAAGTACTCTTCGAACGAGCGAGCGAAGCGAACGAAGTTCTATGCTTCAGCTTGGGCCGAAAATCGTCCGTCTGTCCGTCGTCTGTGCCACTGTTCAGCTGTTCTTGTCTACAGGCCTCATATCTCAACCGATTCTCGTGAAATTTTGTGAGTAGGTTCGTCAAATCCCTTTTTTTTAAATTAAAAAACAAAAAGTTTTTTGAAAAAGGACTGTGCAGCTCACAGAGCCACTAGTTTATTCTGATGATACTCATACTCATCCTCATTTACTGATAATATTGAAAAAAGAGTAGATATAGGTCACGAGAGCACTTTAAAACTTAGTCTCGTAAAGGGCATCTAGTATTCTAGACAACACCTGCGCTGCGCGTTGTAACGCCGACATTTATAATTCACAGGCAATCTAGACTGGAACGTGTGGTGTTCGCTTCACATTCGTGGTTGTAAAATGGTTCCCAAAAAAATGCAATCGAATTGATAACCTCCTCCTTTTTTTTAAGTCGGTAAAAAAAAGTCATGTATAGATAGACCATTATAAATACACTAGCTTCCTGCGTAATTAGGTACAAAGATCCAGGCGGAGCGGATAAAATTCTCATCTACAAAACGGTCATTAGACCGGGCCTAATGTATAAATATAAGGGGGACAATCTTACACAAGTCGACCTAGTCCCAAAAAGCTAAGCAAAGCTTGTACTACGAGTACTAGACGACGATGAACATACTTATATAGATAAATAAATACGTAAATACATAGAAAACATCCATGACTCAGGAACAAATATTCGTGCTCATCACACAAATAAATGCCCTTACCGGGAATCGAACCCAGGACCTCTTGCTTCGTAGGCAGGTTCACTACCAACTAGGCTAAAGCGGTCGTCGAAATGTATGGTTGCCAATCGTGGACACTGACTACTAAAGGAAGAAAAAAAGCTACTTGTTGTTGAACGGGAGATATTTCGGAAGATCTTGGGCCAGTTCAGATGGAAGATGGTAGCTGGAGAACCCGCAAAAACCAGGAACTGGAAGATATCAAATCTCCAAGACTCCGCTGGCTTGGACACCTTGAGAGAATGTCAGCACGTCTATCATGGGACGGCCGCGACATACTCTCGATGTTTCTCGCACTATACCTCTTGTTCTAAGTGTTCTAATAAGAGAGAGACGGATAGTGCGAAAAAAATCGAGAGATAGCCGTGCAGTAGACCGGGCGGTGAAGAGAGCCAATAACGTAATAGGATTTTGATTAAGCTCTCGTTTAAAAATGGCATTTTTCCGGATAAACTTAAGATATCCATTGTTAAACCATTACATAAAAAGGGTGACAAGGAGGATTTAAATAACTATCGTCCAATCACATTGGTGCCTGTCCTTTCCAAAATTTTTGAAAAGGTCATGCATTCTAGAATAACATCATTTTGTGATAAATACAAGTTGATAAGGAATGAACAAAATGGTTTTCAAAAGGGTAAATCTACATCACTAGCCGCATTCACATTACTCAAAAAAATTACTGAAGAAGTAGACAAAAGAAAACCAGTTTGTACCATTTTTTTCGACATGAGTAAGGCGTTTGACTTTGTCTCACACCAGCGCCTACTGGATAAATGCAGTAAATATGGTATAAGGGGCACAGCTCTAGACTGGATTAGGAGTTACTTAGATAATAGAAATCAGTGTGTACAAATTGAGCATACTACTGATAAAAACATAGTAGGCTACACTAGATCAGAGTATGCAACAAATAGCGTTGGTGTTCCTCAAGGCAGTGTTCTGGGCCCGTTATTATTCTTACTTTATATTAATGATTTACCGAATATTACCAATTATCAATGTACTTTATTTGCTGACGATATTTCTATAATAATTCCATGTGACAATGTACTTACCTATAATGATGTCATCAATACGGAAATTCGTAAAATAATTATGTGGCTTGAATCAAATAATTTGAATGCAAATATTGAAAAAACTAATTATATGCAAATTTTACAACAGGAAAGAATGTCCTAAAATAAATGTTAAATA
Source organism: Epinotia ramella (assembly GCA_947578815.1). NCBI lineage: Eukaryota > Metazoa > Arthropoda > Insecta > Lepidoptera > Tortricidae > Epinotia > Epinotia ramella. The sequence goes on along the minus strand of OX388226.1, from coordinate 1,133,270 downwards.
TGGTGATAAAGTAATACGGGAAACTGATGTAGTAACATTCTTAGGTATAATGGTAGATAAAAACTGCTCTTGGAAACCACAAGTTGAGAAAAAATGTAAACAAGTAAATAGTTTTGTCTATCCACTCAGGAGACTCGCAACACGTGTAAATAGAGAAACTGCTATCCTTGCTTACCACGGGTATGTCGCATCTGTGCTAAGGTATGGACTTGTGCTGTGGGGAAACTGTTGTGAAATGAATAGGCTATTTATTTGTCAGAAGAAATGCTTAAGAGCTATTTGTAACAAGCCGCCACGAACATCATGTAGAGACCTTTTTGATGAACTGAAATTGTTGACATTACCATCGCTATATATACTTGAAGTAACTAAGTTCGTAAAGTCAAATCCTTCTTTATTCCGAATTTTAAAAGATACATGTAAATTTAATACGAGGTACCCCTTAAGATTAGTTTCACCTAAAACGATCACTAAAAATTGTAGTAGTAATAGTTACTGCATGTGTATACGAATATACAACCAGGTTCCAGAGACCATAAAACATTTGCCATATAAAGCTTGTATATCAACACTGAACAACTTTTGCAGAAGAAATTCTACAGTGTTAAAGAATTCCTATCGCTGCGAAATTAATGATGCATGACTTTTCTACCATTAAATTAATTATTAAATATTTTTTGACATTGTACTATAATATTATACTAATCATCGTAATTTTTAAATTTATTACTGTAAGATTATAACGTTGTGACATTAATTGTGCTCCTTTGACATTTGTATGCCTATGAGGCAAAATAGTTGGATCTAATTGTATACCTAACCTGACATCTTGTTGTACACTATTTTATGCAGATAAACTTACTTACTTACTAGGACGGCCAAGCGATCAAATACTGGTTGGTCGGCCTAGATACCGTCGGAAGCAGGGATGTCACGAATGTCAGTTCTATTACATTCGCGAATGCGAATATTTAGAATGCGAATGTGCGAATGCGAATGCGAATATTAAGGAAGTACACTAAAAACCCAACGTACGTAATCACTTTTTAATAATTTTATTAATTACAAGCATAAAAAGCAATCACAAGTCACTACACTACCCAAATAAAAGTGCTTTCTAGGTCAAAATTAATAACGTGGTACGGGTTGGCGCGCTTTGCGCATGCGCGAGTCGGCGGCAGGCGGCCGGCGCAGGCTAAACACGCCACGACTTGCACATATTCGCATTAGCAAAACATTCGCATCATTTGATGCGAATGCGAATGTTGATGCGAATATTTAAAATGATGCGAATCATTCGCATATGCGAATGCGAATATTCGTAACATCCCTAGTACTCCAGGCAAAATACGGTTTTGAAAAACATTAATTTATAATAGCGTTTTTTTTGTTGATTTCATTTGAAAATGTTATCCTAAGATGATTTAGTCAAGAATCCGACAAACTTTCCACCCGGAAGTAATTATGTAGATTTAAATGAAGTATGCATTATCTTTTTTTGTACTATGTATCTTGAATATTATAAAGCAAATGTAAATGAACCAAAATAAAGACAAAAACATTTATTAATATTTTTACTGACTTTTTAGAAACCAGTTAACTTATCATTTTTTCGATGTCTCAAATTTTGCCGGATTTTGTCGCTGGGTAACTATTTAATCGATAATATATCCGTTATACATAAAAAATAAGCTATTATAAATTAATTCCAAAATTGACATTTTTTCCATACAAGTTGTCAGTTCATTGACTGGACTCCTTCCCCGGTTGGGCTGCTCCAAATTCGAGCGGGATGACATTTCGCTGTGTCCTGCCTCACCATCAATAAAAACATAGGGTTCAACTTTGTGTTTGAAGATTTACTGTGTTCATAGCTAGAGACATGAGCATGCCCCTCACTTTCGACACAGCGCACCCTCGGAGCTCAGGCAACCTTACTCCCGACCAGGATCACAACGCCACATACCTACAGAGCAAGTGGTGGCGTTATTACGGCTGCGGTCTTCTGTAACGTGGAGATACTTCTCCAGTTGGGCTGCTCCAAATATGAGTAATGACAGTCCGCTGTGCCATACCTCTCTGCTCTACACAGCATCAGGAACACAACACAACACCACATAGTAGGGGTCGCAGGATCGCTCTTGGCATTCAACTGCGTACTTCCCGGCGGGCGGCCCACATTCCATACCAAATTACATCTAAACCAGTTCAGCGGCTTAGTTATAATAATGATAATAAACCTGCATTTATTTCAGGCATCTAAGGCCCAGTTTCAAATACCTTAAAGACCAACGTACATACACATTATAAAATTAAAAACGAATTATTATTTAGGCGACGAAACAGTGTCGCTTCGTTGCGTCGTCAAGTCCGGTGTAGAATTCGGTAGGTTGCCCCGGAACTGCCGAAACAGGACACCCTTCGGCCAGAAGAAGCGTGAAGTGGTAACAGTCAGACAGTCAGGCAGAGAGACACACAGACACACTTTCGCATTTATAATATTAGTACGGATTGTTGACCTCTCATTCCATATATATATGGAGGCCAGTGACCATTATATTATGGATATTGTCAGAATATATCTCACAGTAATACTCGTACTCTGAACCTATGGCCGCTCATCCTTTATTCTCTGAATATATACATGAAGTAGTAAGCATTCGTAATACAGTATAAGAGAATGGACCACATGAAAGTATATAGGAAGGAATAATACTCCGTACAGTCGGCAGCGTATACAGGGAACAAGTGGTGGCAATCTGTTTTATCGGGCAACATTTTAGTGCCTCCAAAATTCGATTGTAATTTTATTAAAACTTGGTATTATAGCCAAAAAAGAGCTCAGTCGACTTTTTTTTTACTTTATTAATAATAGTCACCACACTACGGGACGCAATCATAAACACAAAGGCACTCACCAACTTTCTGGAGGAGCTGGGGTGGTTAGAGTAGCGCTACCCCACAAATTCACGCAAAATAGGTACACTGGATGTCGATTTGCGGAAAAGAGCCCAGGATAACTAACTAACTAACTAAAAGTCACCATTACTTTTACCAGTACTTTTTAGTAGTCAGTACTTTGTATATGTCCAAATACACTAGGGAATATTTTCAGCTTTACCTATAAAAATGTTCAGATATTTTTGATTCGGCCTCTGTTCTGGCGTACGTATTTTTTTTAAAGAGTACCTGGTTAAGATAGGGCGAGTTGCATCGGCCAGCCTTAACAATCCGGTAATCGTTAAATATGGCGCCGGCATCGGCAGCTGTCTGATAGAGAACTGTCAAACTTCGCATACAATCAGATTTTAACGGGGGTTAATACTTAATAGGGGTGTACACACTAAATAAAATAATCAATAAAGATGTATTGTCTTGAAGAAGGATTAAGAATGTTGTCAAATGAAGTAAAAAGCAACGCAAGAAGTTAAATAATCACGAAGTTATAAGGTTTTAGGAGGGGGTATATTCTGTCCCTTTTCCGCAAAACGCATCTTCATATGAAACGATTGTCATCTATGACTCTCGACGATTGTGACGTCACGATCTGCTAGCGTTTTCTCTAACAAGCAACATTAAAACGTAGCTTCGTAATTTTGTGTCATATTTTAATGGGATTTTTGTGATTAGGCATATTTATTTGCCTTCTTTATTTTGAAGTAATAATCAATTTTGACTATACACTCTTATTGTCGGTTCGGTATCGTTGGTTTGAAATAAGTGAAATAACCAAGGCTTTTAGCAGTGGGCATATAAAATCTGCCATTTTAGTCTGAAAAAGTTTCTTTATACCGATTTGCCGACTGTAGGCAGTCGATTTGGCCGCCTGCCACGTCCACTACGTAGTAAGACTAGTCGTAATGATCTGCATACGCATGCTATTCATAATATGCAGCGTCACGTAATGGTCGTTCGCCTCTTTATCTCGCTACGTTAAATCAAAACTTGATAGAAAGAGACAGGTTAAGTTAAATCAATCAGCCTTTACTTTACAGACATTATGTATTTAATCTTAAAGGCGGACTTATTCATAAAAAGTCTGTCAGTCAACCATTATCAGGATACTAATGTCAATATTATCGAAAATTGATAATTGCTTAGAGTTTTGCAGAAAACCTGGCTGTGACTGACGGACTAACTCCGAGCGATCGCAAAATTACACATATAACATATACCGGGTGGAAAAATCGAAGGCAACATGGATGGCAACTGTTGGAGACTCCAACAATAGTTAAGTTGGTACTACCTATTTTATACAAACGTTCACCGTAGTCTTATACCTAGTTTTACTACTTTTTGTAATGTTATCTGTGGCACGATGACCCTGCCCTCTTCTTGTGCTAACCTCCATGGTCGCAATACATAGTTTCCAGATAAAATGTGTTTTCACTGATGCTGCCCATCCCACAACTCATCAACGAATCAACAAATAATAAGACAGTCTACGCTACATGGTCCTTCGAGAGGCAAGAGCAGTGGGATCTAACGCGGCGCGGCGAAGTTGGAAATCGACCGGCAACGTGAGTCAAAAATTATATTATCTCACATCTCACAAGAATCAGAATAATTAGCGACGCGAAAATCTTCGTCGCAGCAAGATCATTTACTGAAATCATCAGTCACCTACTCCAATTCATCATGCTCGATCAAAGCTCCAATTGACCTTGGACATCGAGTATCTTCGTGAGTCGATATATCAATCATTTGCTTCTCTTCAATATCAACCCCAAGAAAAGCAACGAGAGCGGCGCGAAATCTTCGTCGCAATCGCAACAATTTAAAATTATGATACGTCTCATCATCATCAACCTGAAGACGCAAGATTTGTAACAAATACTTCAGTGCATATAACCTATGTTTATGCCTACGAAAAGTACAATATTGATCAATTTTTATCTTCGACGAGAAGCGATTCAGTCTCCAAACACTGCAAATAATTATAAAAATAAACAATTTATGTGTTTTATGCATCGTCATCATCATTTTCAACGGTGTTTCAACAAAGTCATCTTCATAAACGACGAGTCATCTTCACCTCAAGGAACGGCAGAGTAGGATAGAAGATATTGTATTCGCGTCTCCCTCACGCTCGAAGCGTGCGACAAGAAGCGGAACTACTATAAAGAAGAGGTGCAAAACGAAACTCTGAACTTTTGAACCTGTGGTTCTGTGGTTTAAGTTGGCAACAAGGCGGCGTCCCTTGCGAGTTTACAGTTATTTTAGCGGACATTATTTTGTTGTAATAATTTGTGAATCAGAGTAACTTAATACTGTGTTGTTGAGTGTTCAAAATGGCAGTAGATTTAAAGCAGTTAAAGGCTTCGAGAGGCTATACTAAGGCTTCTATTACGCGACTATATAACTTTGTAGCAAATCCGCAAGATGTAGATATTAGCCTACACTCGACCCTACAAGCAAAGCGAACTAGGCTTTTGGAACTGTATAATGAATATGAGTGTTATAATAAGCAGATTATAGCTCACGACGACAACGACAATGAAGATGTGGCTGATATCGAGGCAAAGTATTTCCACATCCTCACAATACTTAACGAAGCTATCAAAACGAAATCAACATCTTCCGATGCTAACGTTGCATTTAAAACTCGATTGCCTACCATACAAATATCCACGTTCACGGGAAAATACAGTGAGTACACACCATTTATGAATTTGTTTCGGGCTATAATTCATAACGATAAATCCATTGACAACGTGCAAAAGTTGTATTATTTGAGGTCATTTTTGATTAATGAGCCACTCGATCTTATAAAAAATCTTCCCCTAACGATGCACAGTTATGAAGAGGCTCTTAAGTTGTTAAATGACAGATACAATCACACCTCTAAAATCATAAATGAACACATTAACACACTGCTTGACCTGAATGCTCTGTTCAAGTCGAACCCAGCCAATATTAGAACATTTGTTTCCAATATTAAACAATGTTTGGCTTCTTTAAAAAACCTAAACATTAACACAGATTCCTGGGACCCTATTATATTAGCAATTTTATACCGCAAACTAGATAGCTACACATCAAGGGCCTACCAATTGGAGCGGAGTGATGCTGTGGACCCAACGGTGGCGGAGTTTCTTCTGTTTATGGAGAAACGAGCCTTGGCATTGGAAAATGCTGAGTTAGTGGCACCGGGCAAGTCTCAGAGGGCAGTTGTGAATGTTACTGCATCGTCAGAATCAGGACTCGCCTGCTCATACTGTAAGTCTGCACATAGATTATTTGAGTGTAATAAATTCAAAATAGCAGCACCATGTGACCGGGTAACATTTAGTAAAAATAATAATCTGTGTAACATCTGCTTAAATGCTCACCGTGGCAAGTGTAAGTTTCATTTTCGGTGCAATATTTGCAAACAATCACATAACACTTTGCTTCACCAGGAACCAACACAACAAGCAAATGCGCCAGCCACAAAACCTGTATCTCTGATCTCCACCTTTACCAGTAACAAAGTGCTGTTACCTACTGTGAAGGTGAAGCTTGATGCAACAAATGGACAAATTGTCCATGTAAAAGCTATATTGGACTCGGCGTCGCAGATCTCCCTAGTCACCAATAAGGTGGTTGACACACTAGGGGTGGCCCCGAATAAGGACAACACAAATATAGTCGGAGTGAGCAACAGAAATACTTCAGCAAATTACTCAATACCCCTGGAGATTTCCTCACTTGTGACACCATACAAGGTCACGACTAACTTACATGTGTTAGATACCATAACATGCAAAATTCCGCAATATAAAATTGACACGAAACTTCTTGATATTCCATCAAGCGTTAATTTAGCCGATACGGAATTTTATAAGCCATCTGAAATCAACATGCTTCTTGGTGCGGATGTATTTTTCCAGGCCCTGCTTCCGGAGTCACAAGCTGTGCTTAAGCGACCGGCTTCAGAGTCCGCTGAACCTCCAACGGCCCAACCACACTTCATCAGCACCAGGTTCGGGCATGTCATTGCGGGGGCTCTGCCTCCCCATGCTAACTCAGACTCAAGTAAGGTCTCTTTGCTATGTCTAGAATGTGACTCGGGTCTCAATGAAAATTTAAAACAGTTTTGGAAAACTGAAAGTATACCTGAAATTTATACTGAGAGCATGTCAGAGCATGATTTGTGTGAAAAGGTTTTTCAAGATACCACGGTACATGAAAACAATAAGTTTCAGGTTGACTTGCCATTAAAGTTACCTCTTGCAGAGATTAATAATGCCCTTGGAAATTCATTCGAATATGCCTATTATAGGTTCATTAACCTCGAAAAAAAATTGCATAAAAATATAAACTTACTCTCAGAGTACGATAAATTCATTAATGAATATTTGAACTTAGGGCATGGACACTACATAGATTTCAACTCATTGGACTTTGAGACACAGCCATTATATTTTGCACCTCATTCCGCTGTCATAAACCAGAATAGTAAAACATCTCGGACTCGGGTCGTTTTTGACTGTTCAATGCGAACAAATACAGGAGTGTCGCTTAATGATATTTTGCTAAATGGCCCTATGGTGCAAAAAGAGCTCTTCGATATAATGCTTTTGTTTCGCTTAGGACAATACACGTTCTCTACCGATATACGCCATATGTTTCGATGCATTAACATTAACCCCGAGCATGCTTGCCTACAAAACATTTTGTGGAGGGACAATCCTGAGGAACCTATCAAATGCATACAATTAGACACCGTTTCTTATGGTCAAAAAAGTAGCAGTTTTTTAGCTACACGTTGTCTGCTCGAGCTTGCAAATAAATATGAAGGTGAATTCCCATTAGCTTCTTATATTATTAAAAACTGTACATATGTTGACGATGCCTGCTACTCGCACTCAGATTTAAATGTAATAAAAGAGGCGAAGCAGCAATTGTGCGATTTACTATGTAAGGGTTCTTTTTATACACATAAATGGGCTTCAAATGATCAGCAGGTATTAGAGGGAATACCACCTAACAAACAGCATTTTGATGATTTCGAGTTGCAAAAGAATGAAGTTTATTTAAAGACACTAGGCTTGACACTCAATATAAGAAAAGATTGTTTCGTATTTTCTTGCCCAGAACCTTTCAACAAAGAATATCCCACTAAAAGAGATATACTTAGTTATATATCTAAGTTTTATGATCCGCTGGGGTATATGGCTCCACTTATAGTTAAAGCTAAGGCGTTTATGCAAAAAATTTGGTCTGAGAAAATAGGTTGGTCTGACGTCCCATCAGAACCTTTACGCTTAGAGTGGCTATCATTTGCAAAAAAAATCTCTCAAATGGAACCTGTTACTATAAATAGAAATATACCAATACCGGACGATTCAGCTGCAGTGCAATTGATTGGTTTCGCTGATGCGTCGAGCTCCACTGCTTATGGGTGCTGCATTTATCTCCGGGTGGTCGACCACTCTGGTAACGCTATGCTCTTTTTACTTTGCTCTAAATCCCGAATCAACCCCCTCAACAAAGATGCGCTCAGTACACCGAAGTTAGAACTGAACGCAATGCTCTTATTGACCAAGCTAATAAACCGAGTCTATGACACATTAAAACTGAAGCTGGACATACAAGACGTCATCTTGTATTCTGACTCGCAAATTGCATTGGCGTGGACTAACACAGAACCGGTGAAGCTGCAAGCTTATGTTGCTAACAGGGTAAAGTTGATCCGGGAGGCCACGTCTAGATGGCGCTGGCTGTATGTAAGCAGTAAGGACAACCCGGCTGATACGGTCAGCAGAGGCGCTGATCCAGACGAGCTACAACATATTAGTTTGTACTGGCAAGGTCCAGACTTTCTCCGGGATGGTAAATATAAATTTAATAACAATGTGACGTTCCCACCAACAGGCGACCTACCTGAAGTGAAACGGCAATCTTCCAATGTCAAGGTATCTCTCTTAACACAAAATGAAAAATCATTTTACGAGTTCTGCAATCGTTTTTCAGATCTCAATAAAATGATTCGCGTTATGGCTTACATAAACAGGTTCTGTTACAATTTAAAAAACATACATTCAAAAAAGACAGGTTTTTTGTCGTCAAAAGAACTGCAAATTGCTTTAATTCAGATTCTACGACATGAACAGAGTATTCATTTCGAACAAGAAATAAACGATTTAAATTTGAATAAAGAAAACGTCAAAGGTGCGCTGAAGCCCTTACACCCTTTCCTTGATAATGAAAAGATCTTGCGTGTAGGTGGTAGAATAAATAATGCAAGCGTCACTTTCTCACAAAAACACCCTATCATATTACCTAAGCAATCACGAATTACTGACCTTATAATATATCACGAACACATGAGATTGCAACAGCTACGGTAGCCTAGTGGTTCAGGCATGCGGCTGCTAAGCGGCGGTCGTGGGTTCGAATCCCGGCTCGTACCAATGAGTTTTTCGGAACTTATGTACGGAATATTTACCGTTAGCTTTTCGGTGAAGGAAAACATCGTGAGGAAACCGGTCTAATCCCAATAAGGTCTAGTTTTCCCTCTGGGTTGGAAGGTCAGATGGCAGTCGCTTTCGTAAAACTAGTGCCTATGCCAAATCTTGGGTTTAGGTGTCAAAGCGGACCCCGGGCTCCTTTAGGGGCACTACCGGGAATAACGCTAGGAGGATGATGACATGAGATTGCTACATGCCCCACCTAAACTGTTGTTGTCGAGCTTGAATCAAAGGTACTGGATTACTGATGGTCTCAACCACGTTAAAAAGTTTGTTAAAAAATGCTTGATTTGTTTCAGAATGAAAGCTCAGTGCGCAAAGCAGCTAATGGGTTCCTTGCCACCTGAAAGAGTAACAGCTTGCCGTGCTTATCAAAAGGTAGGCTGCGATTTCGCGGGACCTATCCCAGTAAAAAACTCACGTGTCAGGCGAGCACTACAAACTAAGGGATACATATGTATTTTTGTGTGCTTTGTAACAAAGGCGATTCATTTGGAACTTTCATCTGATTTGAGCACAGACAGTTTCATGGCATGTTTTAAGCGCTTCATAGCGCGACGAGGCTATCCCACAGACGTTTTCTGTGACAATGCAGGTTGCTTTAAGGGGGCAAGGAACGAATTGGCTGAGTTGTACAAGTTAAACAGTTCGAGAGACCACCAAACAACAGTGCAAACATATGCAGCACACAAACAAATTAATTTCCATTTTGTGCCTAGCTATTCACCTGTGTTTGCTGGCCTCGCCGAAGCTGGCGTAAAAAGTACGAAATTCCATTTAAAGCGTATTTTACAAGACCGCATACTTACTTACGAACAGTTAAATACAATTTTATGTCAGATCGAAGCTGTACTGAACTCTCGACCATTACTCGCGGTAACGGTCGACGATGTAAACGATTTTAGTTACCTATCACCATCACACTTCCTAGTTGGCACTTCGTTGACATCATTCCCTGAAGGCGACACGGTTAATATGCCAGATAATAAAGTTAAATTTTGGGCAATGTGTAACAAAATTAAAAGTCAGTTTTGGAAAATATGGCATAAATATTATTTGAACGCATTACAAAGTCGCCCGAAGTGGCGTGATAGTCAACCGAATGTGAAAGTGGGAGATTTGGTTATTATGAAAGAGCCAAACTGCCCGCCCCTAACATGGCCAATGGCCAGAATTGTTAAGGTCTATCCAGGTCAAGATGGTAAAATAAGGGTCGTTGATCTCATAACGCCCAATAAAAAAATATACAAACGCTCATTGAGTGGATTTTCTGTGTTACCTTTAGAATAGACATCTAGTATAGTATATACTTAGTATACTAGGTATATTGATACAAACACTTTATAAGCATTAGTTAAGAGTTTAATTTTAATTAAAAAAAAAAATATTGGTTGTTTAAATAACTATAATAATGAATAAGTAATGTTTTGTACTTTTCATATAGCTTGTAGTTAAGTGCCAAGTCTTATACCAAAATTTGGTACCTAACTGGAATGTTCATTGTTGTCTAAGATTTCATTTCAATTTAAAAATGTGAACATCCTTGTGAACGAAATGATAATTATCTTCTTTTTATAAGTACTTAGTTACGTGTAGTAAGCTTACAATTGTTGACGAATATGTAAGTTCTGTAAAATTCATTTATCAAATTTCCCGTTAAACCATAAAGTGGTATAATGATGTCTAACTTTACATCAATAAATAGTGATCAATTTATATAAGAATTGTAAAAAAGTTCGACTCACATTACATCTATTTACTAAACAATAAGTCTTACTAAATTATAATTTCGTTACTATTAGTATAACTGATATGCCGTATGGTTCTATAGTTTATTTAAAAAAAAAAACATTTGTAAATTCAAGTTCCTTTATTATGGCTTTAGTATCTTGTTGGTGATACCATTATGCTGGTCTTGGCTGAACCATTTAGGTTTTCAATTGTCAATTATTGTAATATTTGCTCCTGTGGCCCCAGCATGTTGGAGACTCCAACAATAGTTAAGTTGGTACTACCTATTTTATACAAACGTTCACCGTAGTCTTATACCTAGTTTTACTACTTTTTGTAATGTTATCTGTGGCACGATGACCCTGCCTTCTTCTTGTGCTAACCTCCATGGTCGCAATACATAGTTTCCAGACAAAATGTGTTTTCACTGATGCTGCCCATCCCACAACTCATAATAACGAATCAATAAAACATAGACAGTCTACGCTACAAGCGGTTGCGTAAAGGAAACATTCCTTTGTTTTTAAAAACAATAAATGCTGCATTTAAGGATTTATGAAAAATCGCTTGCCTTAGTCGGGACTCGAACCGGTCAAATGTGACAAAAAATAACGTGCTCTATTTTATGATGCAGATTGAAAGGGTAACTGATAAGGATCATTTTTCTCTAAATAACAAATACAATCAGAATAACGGAGTGCCATGAAAATTGAAAACTAAAAACTAAACCGGTTCGAGTCCCGACTGAGGCAAGCGATTTTTCATAAATCCTTAAATGCAGAATTTATTGTTTTTAAAAACAAAGGAATGTTTCCTTTACAGAGAATGTGCTATTTACAATATTTAAGGTAGTTGCCATCCACGTTGCATTCGATTTTTCCACCCTGCTGTATCCACCAATCGATTGTAACCGTTATATAATCGGTTTTTACTGTTAATATCGATGTGATTTATATAGGTTTGCTCGGCGAAGTAGCAACTTAATTTAACGCTTAGTCAATCTATATATTATATTACGTACCTAATAGCCGCCTGCGCATAGAACCCAGGCCACGCCTAGCTATATACCACATACACATACAACACACAACATAACATAACATATTATAACACATATTAAATATTGTTATTTTTATAACACTTTTTAAGCACCTAAATGTAATTACTGTAATTATCGTTATGACCCCAAGTAGATGCGATAAGGGTACCTAAGAGACTGACAATTTCTATTTTTTTGACAATGCCATCAAATTATTAGATACTAGCTTCCGCCCGCGACTTCGTCTGCGTGGATCCGGGATAAAAACTATCCTATATTTTAATCCAGGCTATAAACTATCTTTGTGCAAAATTTCATCCAAATCAGTTAAGCCGTTTAAGCGTGATTGAGGAACAAACATCCAAACATCTAAACATCCAAACATCCAAGCATCTAAACTTTCGCATTTATAATATTAGTAGGATTGCGTTCAAGTTTGCATGTAGGGGAATCTCCAGCACCACTTATCCAATTTCAAAAATTTTTTCACCTGCGTGTAGAATGGGCTTTCCTAATGGTTATCCATATCCATACTAATATTATAATTGCGAAAGTGTATGTGTTTGTTTGTTTGTCCGTCTTTCACGGCAAAACGGAGCGACGAATTGACGTGATTTTTTAAGTGGAGATAGTTGAAGGGATGAAGAGTAACATAGGATAGTTTTATCCCCGTAATCATCCCCTAAGGGGGTGAAATGGGGGGGTAAAAGTTTGTATGGAGCTGCGATATTTATTTATTTATTTCTTATTAAATACAGCGACTATCCTTACAGGTAACCCTAATACAATAGTGCCTTAACCTTAAATCAAAAATAATCCTTATTACTACTTAACGAAATAATTTAAATTAGAAATTCTATTTATTACAATGCATTAATAGTCAATTTAGATTTCAATATGTCATTACACAATAATTCAAATTAAATGTCAATCCGTTACATAGCACGTTTTTGACAAATGACTATACACGGTGGAATTTAATCGGTGATCAGGAATCCAAAAATCTTAATTATCAATCTACACAGAAACCAATACGTGAGATCTCGTGCAATATAGCTCACAATCTAATTAATCACACTTAATTAACATCGGTAAAATGTACACTGACTTTATTGAAGGGAAGTTACTCGTAAGTGTACATACGTCAAGTGCTTGCTGGCTTTGGCGGGAAACTAGACAGATCAGACGTTTGTTATGAATTTGACAATGACAAATTGACAGCTTATTGCTCATTTATGTTTTAAGTTTCTATGGCTGATAGTTTGAAAAGAGGTATTAAACTTTTCAGACTAAACCATTAGTAGGGTGACAATAAATTTTAATTAAAATTTAATTACAACTTAAAAATTAGTTATGATAAAAAAAAACTTGGTTCCACTTAATTACTACATAAACGTGACCGCCATCGATTACTGAATTAGAAAAATGGGTTCCTGTTCACCGATTAAATTCCACCGTGTATAAACGAGTTCCACGCGGACGGAGTCGCGGGCAGAAGGTAGTAGGCTATATTTTATTCCGCGGGTTTCCCTGGGTTTCTTTGTTATTAGGTTGCTATATTCTTTGTTATCATAATGAGGTAAATCACTCAAATCGAGCGAACCTCAATCTGCAATACGCCACGCGTGGTCCGTCTGTATCGAACCTTGGGCGTCCAAACTTGGAAAGTGCCGTACCTCATTATTTATAAACCAGCTCGGACCGCATCGCATACTTGAGGGCTTAGATAATCCCAGTGCTCAGTTCCAAACCTAGAATATGGAGAGTGACATAAGCTACTTTTTGGCTCTTTCTAACCCCCCAATTCCCTAAAATAGGGGGTGAAGGTTTGTATGGAACTACGATATAAACGAGTTCCACGCGGACGGAGTCGCGGGCAGACGCCAGTATTTAATATTTAATTAGTAAAAACAAAATCTGTCAAATTTGGTTAATATTTTTGAAGATGATCCCTATATACAAACTCATAAACTTTGCAATTTCAACTCTTTATGAAACTATTACCTAACTAGTTTAAATTTAATAACATGTACTAAAAGCACTGTTACGTAAAGTGACTACGTCCAAAATTCTCCACACACATTCCCTTAGGGATACTAACCGTCTGTCCTTCAGACGACCTTAACCTCCGAAACTAATTCAAGTTTGTTTTAGTTTAATTGGCAAGCGTGATACAACGGTTTTGATTAATAAAGTTAAAGTAGTATATTATTCAATCGCTTTTCACAGGCGTTATAACTTGCAATCTACAAATATAATATAATCATACTTATATTTCTAAAACGAGTAAGCAGAGGCCGCATTTATTAATAGGCGATGAGTGCGGTAGCATAAGTAGTAATCTTTCCTTCCGTGAATAAGGTAGGGCAGTAGTGTCTTAAGGCCGAAACGCACTGACAGCGGTGGCAGAGCGGCGCGGAGGCGGTACCGGTTGTAATGTTCGAGCTAATATGAAAGGGTCCGCATAGAAAACCGGCCGGGAAAAAAGCGTGGCGGTTGCGGCGCGGAGGCTGTAGCGGCGCGGAGGCGGCGAAACGCGTGCACAGCAGATAGGCGTTTTGCGGCGGGAAGTTGTATTACGCAGTTGTCAATGCACCGGCGCGCACCGGCGGTGGCAGCGCGGCGCGGCGCGGAGGCGTGCTGAGAGCGGTGCAACAAGTTGTATTTTTTTACAACTTCTTTTCAGATTTTATTAACTTTAACAATGAGTACAACTGAAAAAAATATTTCCCAGGTGAAAGTTAGTACCCTGCTTGATAATCGTTGGTTTTAAGATGTCGTGTAATTCTTTAAAACTGTTATTAGTTTTTACTCATGTGAAAATAAGTGTAAAAACGATCTTCATAAGAAGTCAGCCTTTGGCATAAATGATGGAACTCTCCAAATATTTCTCTTATTTTATTTATTTAATGGACCCACGTCCGTTTAGATTTCTTCATTTTGTTTTGACATAAGGTAAGTAAGAGCAAAATCTCGTCATCGCTATCTGAATCTGAGGGTAACATGTTTGATCCTTCCGAATCCGTCAACTGTCGATTACCGGCTTGATATGTCACACACGCCGCCTCCGCGCCGCTATCCCGCGCGAATACCGGGCGGGATTTTGGTGCGACGTCCTCCGGAAGTCCGGAACGCATTCGCTTTAGCGCAAAGCCGCCTCCGCACCGCACCGCACCGCGCCGCTTTCTGTGAGTTTGCAGCTTTAGTTTAGTTCTGTCTGACTTTAACAGATGAGTCAGAATTAAACTAAGATACTTACTATATTTTCTCTTATTTAAATTCTACAAATTATCATCCTTCTGGCGTTTTTCCTGGTTGTACTCTAAAAGAGCCCGGAGTCGCTTCGGCACCTAATACCAAGACTTGGCGTAAGCACTAGTTTTTCGAAAGCGACTGCCATCTGGCCTTCCGACCCAGAGGGAAAGCTATGTTGGGATCAGACCGGTTTCCTCACGAGGTTCCTTCCCCGAAAATCGACAGATACTCGTAAATATCAAATGATATTTCGAATCAAACCATTACCTACAAGTTATGGTATATAATATACTAGCTTCTGCCCGCGACTCCGACCGCGTGGAACTCGTTTATATCGTAGCACCATACAAACTTCCATCCCCAATTTCCCCCCCTCCGGGCATGGTTTCCGGGATAAAAACTATCCTACGTCCTTCCCTGGGATCCAAAGTATCTTCATACCAAATTTCATCTCAATCGGTTCAGCGGTTTAAGCGTGAAGAGGTAACAGACACACTTACACATTTATAATATTAAGCATGGATTACTAGCATCTGAACTTGTTTATATCGTAGGAGCTACATACAAACTTTCGCCCCCCATTTCACCCCCTTAGGGAATGATTTCCGGGATAAAAACTATCCTATGTCCTTCCCCGGGACTGAACCATACCACATTTCATCTAAATCGGTTCAGCGGTTTAACCGTGAAGAGGTAACAGACAGACAGCGAACTTTCGCATTTATAACATTAAGTATTAAATAATAATTCATATTAAACAAACCCTAACTACCAACTACGAATCCCAGCAGCTACCGATTGGTCTTCGAAAAGCCCCTAGAGCGTAAGCAGGCAAACTTGCCAAAACTTGCGTCTTGCTAGTTAAGCATTTAGGACTTGGCCAACTAGGCTAGATTAGGTAGTTCCGTTTCCACAAAGCAGCGCAGTGAATATAATGTCTAGACTTTTCCAAGGTTGAATCAAGATTACCTAGAGAAGAAATACCGGCCTAACATGTAGTAAACGTATAGATATAGATACTAGTTTAGTTCTGTAACTTTGTCACTCTTACAGCTAGGACAGGCGTGCGAGATATTATCGTCGATAAATATCTAAATGTGAAGTTTTATTCATAATTGCACATATGAGATATTAGATGGGGTATAATTCCGTAATTATTATGTATCTTGTGGTATAAGATTGCACTGACGTTGTAGCGTTTTAAAATGAAGGTAGAGATAGTATTTTTATTTTTTTGGTAGGTATTTGTGAAAAACTAAAACAAATACCAAAAAAATAACAATACTATCTCTACCTTCATTTTAAAACGCTCCTTATTTTGATGTAATCTCGTTTGAGCAGAATATTAGTGCTTCTCTCGAAAAAGCGTAACTGAGCCATGAACTCTTTTGTTTTGCTGCAACGCACACAGCAATTGCATGTTGAATTTTTTGTTATGTTACTATTATGTCTATTCTGTTCCATATTAATTGTGTATCGAATATTTGTTATAATTTTGTTTTTGTACGATGTTTTTTCTGTTTCTGTGTGATTGTAGCAAACAAATAAACGTTTTATCTATCTAATCTATCATTGATTGATTTTTTTTTTCAATCCTTTCATGTTATATTTTGTTTTTTGTTATTGTTATGTGCTGTGTTACCGCGTGTTCACACTGCGTCCGTTTCCGTGTCCGGGAGGCATCCCTCTTTTTCTAGCTTGCGATGTTTCGCCCGAGTGCGAAAGAGACGGATGCCTCCCGGACACGGAAACGGACGCAGTGTGAACACGCAGTTACGTACCGTTTCCTCACTGGATGGACACAACGGAAGACCAGCGCTGGCTGCAAAACCAGCATCATGCTGAGTTGGGCCCATTTCGTGACACGGCACAGATTAACTTTTTTCTTTTGTCTTTGTTATGTAATGTGTATGTGTGTGTGTTGTGTTGTGTCACGAATAAATGTTTCATTCATTAATTACTACATAGTATAAAACAAAGTTGCTTCCCGCTGTCTGTCCCTATGTATGCTTAGATCTTTAAAACTACGCAACGGATTTTGATGCGGTTTTTTTAATAGATAGAGTGATTAAAGATGAAGGTTTATAATGTTTATATGTATAATATAGTATCCGTGCGAAGCCGGGGCGGGTCGCTAGTATAATAATGTATTGTTTCAGTCAGCTGAGGTAAAACAGGAAAATAAAGGTCCAAGTCGAAGTTTTTTATAGAGAAATCATTAAGCAATCGTGTTTCTGCTTCTGAAAAACAACAAAGTATATATTCTAGATATACAGGATGCATTATTCAATGGGCAGTGATGGAAAATCGAAAACGACAAGAGATACGGGAAGTTGCTCTTGGGAGTCGCGATACGGTATTTTCCTGTGATCGTAGATACAGGGTTCCTTAGCAACAATTGTTCCTTACATCCAGCGATACTTTACGCAAAAAACAAAGACCGATTTTTAGATGGGTTCGATTCCCGGCCGTGTAAGGCTTTTTTGAAATCTTTGAATGCCGTTTTTATTATTTCTAAAATCGGTGTCATGACTCCTAAGAGCAAAGGGCTTTGCTGGAAATGTATGGGCAACTGGTGCCTTTTTTTATGGCACAGTAACGCCACCTTGTTAGATGTGTAGAGTACTTCCATACAAACAATAGTTACTATGGCAGCTCAGCTATATAGCTATTAGCTATTTAGTATTCGACCATTAAAAGTAACTCAAGACGGATATACTTTAGAGCTGAGCTGCCGTAGTAACTATTGTTTGTATGGAAGTACTCTACACATGTAACAAGGTGGCGTTAGTGTGCCATAAAAAAAAGGCACCAATTTTGAGCAAAGCTCTTTGTTTATCTCTTGTAGTTTCAGATTTTCTCTCACTGCCCCGTCTGAATAATACATCCTGTATATCCGAACAATAATGAACTTTGTTTCCTAGTCAAAGCAGTAGTATTTCCCAATACATGCTCTTCATTCCATAATGAGGGTGTGGTCACAATTTACATCATAGTGTTATCAGTCGTTGAACCGCAGGGCTGTCACTCAAAATCGCATTCAATCTGAACTCCACATCCATAGATAAGATAGGGAAACCTGCTATGCGATGTGGTATTCTCTCGTCTCAAGTTTATGATAACAGAGTTTAAGTTGGGGTGTCACCTAGGCTCTGAGCCGCGGCGTTTGTCTGCGCTAATGAGATGACTCGGTGAGAAATGGTTTCGTCTAATGGCCGGTTCCAATAATCAATCCACCGATAGTTTTCCTTACCAACAGTTACATTTTGACACATTTTCTACGGGTAATCTGTCAAAATTTAACTGCCGGTAAGGAAAACTATCGGTGGATTGATCATTGGAACCGGCCATAAATGTATGAAAGTTGATCGATGACGCGTTTCATTTGAACTTGTACATTCAACGGGCCGCGCCAGCTATCTTTAAACGATACAGTTTTGACATTCATGGACCGATATTGGCGCGGCGCTCCATTCGGCTTGTTAAAGCGGTCGTGAATAGCCCGTTTCCTTTCTTTATTTATTTGGAAAACCATCAGATTTGAAAACAGGAGGCCAATTATAGGTTTTCACAGATAGAAAGCTAATGGAAATCAGTGGCGGCGCGCGAAAAGTTTTGATGGGCAACCCGGAACAAAAAAATGTCGTGAAAGTTTAGAGTACTTATATAACAGCCTTGCCTAAAAATAAAATTTAGGCAAGCCAATGGGCATCGACTTGTATGGGCGCTCCGCCACTAGCAATTAACATCACTATAGACAGCTGTCCATTGAGCGTAGTCTAAACAAAACACATAAAGTATTAAAGACAAAACGTCAAAAAGATAAGGCCAAGCTCACTCAAAGAATTTACGCGATAAAATACGCTTAAATAAGGCCGAAACGCACTGACAGCGGTGGCGCAGCGGCGTGGAGGCGGTACCGGTTGTAATGTTCGAGCTAATATGAAAGGACCCGCACAGACCGGCGCGGCGCGGCACGGTATTCTGTGCGGACACTGCGGACCCTTTCGTATTAGTTCGAACATTACAACCGGTACCGCCTCCGCGCCGCACCGCGCCGCTCCGCCACCGCTGTCAGTGCGTTTGGGCATTTATAGATTGGGTGTTTAATTGTTTATATTAAACACATCAATATCATGCCCTCTCGTAACAAATATGTACATACGGAGATCAAGTTAGATCGGTTCGTCTGAGGCGGCTTATCGGTAAGTGTTCTGAAATGAACAACCTCTGATTTACCTGATAATGTCGAGCGTGTTGCAGTTGGGTTAAGTGGTCTGTGATTCTGTAGCTATCTTTGTCGAAGAATGCGATAATTTTATTACTAGCCAGCATTTCTGCAGGTGCAGTACCTACTATATTTCCACAGTTACATATCCTATTTATTTTTAATTATAGTCGATTTGAGGTCCCATTACCAGTAATTTTGCCTGCGTAGAATTCGTTAATCATGTACAAATGAATTAAGATGGTTGAATCAGCACAAATAAGCTCGTTACTCTACTATATTTCATGTTTTAAAGGAGTAACGTCATTTACATTTTATTCAAATGTTTAGTTACTTTAATGTACCTACATTTTGCTGCTTTGCTTTAAGGTTGACTGAGGTATTAAATCCGCTTTTTGTACAGTCGCCAGCACTAATATGAGCTACACAGCATAAATCTCTGACACGACTCTATTTCTAGTGCCGTTAGGACGTCAGATATATTTTCGCTGGGTGCTTAACGATCGATATATTTTCACTGGATATACCGATTAAAGGATAGGTATAATGCACTTTTGATATAACAACATTTGATATATTCTCATGTAATATAATTATCAACAGATATAATGATCTTGTAATATAACAACTATCAATCTAACAGTCACAACGTATAACATACATGGGATATAACTTTGTTCGATATAAAACTCAGTTGGTATAATGTACTATTGGCATAATCCCATTTTCGCCGGCTTTGTTATGGGAGATTGTTGCTGTGTTCTGGTTCTGCCCTAAAGGAGCCCGGGGTCCGCTTTAACACCTAATCCCAAGATTTGGCATAGGCATTCGTTTTACGAAAGCGACTGCCATCTGACCTTCCAACCCAGAGGGAAAACTAGACCTTATTTGGATTAGACCGGTTTCCTCACGATGTTTTTCTTCACTGAAAACCTAACGGTAGATATTCCGTACACAAGTTCCGAAAACCTCATTGGCACGAGCCAGGACTCGAACCCACTAAAGCCGCTTAACAGCCGCATGCCTGACCATTAGGCTACCGTAGCTTTAGTGCAATAAAGATGAAATAAATACTCGTCACAAATACTCACGCAGATCGGCGTTAGGGACGACACAGACAATTTGAATAAATAGGCTGATCCGATCAAGTCGAGGCATCTAGCGAGCCCAACGTGGGCCAGACCAGTTAGAAAGCTGCCTGCATAACGCCCTAGCATTGTGCTAGGTAGCCAAGCCGTCAATGCTTTGTCGACTAGCCATCGAAGAATCTATTCATCAATGGATGATTGATAATATTCCACAGTTCGGGGGACGGAGATGTAAACTACGCCACTGTGTAAGATACATGTAATTATTTTGTTGTTTTACATTTTAGTAAGTGTAGCCGTAAATGCTTTGTCGGTGGCTTACTATCGATAGAAACTAGGATATGTAGCAATGAATGATTGATAATATCCTCGTGAGCTCTTTAAACAATCATCGGGTCTGTACGCGTTTGTCTTCTTTCTCTTTTACGCTTGCACAATTCTATGCCAAAACTGCTCGCACTTCTACGTCTGCCTCCCGTTGTCCTAATAAAATGCAAACTAGCCGAAAGGACCATTCTATGTACTGGTAAATAATGTAGGTACGGTACAGTCGCGTCCTCCAATATCCATAATATACAGACGACCTATACCCATGCGTCATGCATGTGACCTATCTACACATGCGTCTTATGTTAGTAACAATAAATATATTGTGTGTATAGATTTTTCGAAACGTTGTCTGTATAGATATTGGAGCGCTCAACTGTACGTAGGTATACAGCCGGCTATTCTTTAACTTGTTTTAATCTCACCTCTATCGTCACCCACAAATATGTCTTGACGCCATGTTCGTAGCAACTAAGCGTAATCAGTCTAGCTTCCTAAAGCTGGGTCCACATTTGTATCATTTTACCGATCACGATCACGCGTATCGTATCGAGCTCGCGTATCCTAACCTAAGTATGGACGCTCACTTTGGGCACCCCGTATCACTAGCATCGTCGCGTGAAAAAATGCGTCCATACTAACTGTAGCGTAGCAACGTATCGTATCATAACCCCGTATCGTTGAGTGTGGACGCTCATCCGTATCCTCTTTGATGATCGGGGAAAAACCGCTTCTAGAGCGATCACGGCGTATCGAGTATCAAATCATAACTTCGTATCGTGATACAGTATCAAAACACGTCCATACTTACCGATCTTGATACGCGTATTCGATAGGGAGTGTGCGGGGTATATAATAGACGCGTGTCAACATCGATCCCGAGCGATCAGATACGGCGCGCCGTATGATCGCGCTGTTTTTGCGTCCACACTAGAAATCTTGATACGCGTCGGTGCAACGCGACGGAGATACAATACGACAAAATGATACAAATGTGGACTCAGCTAGGCGTGAGGGTAAGGCGAGGAGAATAAACGCGTACAGAATAACAGTACAGAATGGACCTTGTGTATGGACATAGCGACATAGGCTATACTGTATGCGCGCAGCATCGCTTGCATTCTATTTCTGTGTGATACGCGGGCGGGACTCCCGTCTCCTAGATGGTAGATGGTATTTAAATACATAAGTAATTCACTTTTGGGCTCACTGTCTGTACAGTCGACTATGTATCCATGTATGCATTTCACCTTATTATCCATTTTCTCCTTAAAATTAGGAGGCAATAAGGTAAAAATTGGATATATTTAATTTATGTAGTCGACTGTACGCTTAAAGCAGCTCTTAATTGAGACATATATTTCTGTGTCTGAGTAAATTACACCGCGCAGAGTAAATTGCGTTTAAATATTTAGAGCAAGTCTAAAAGTGGATTGATAGTGCGTTAAACATTCATGAATACCTAGTTACGAAGAGTAGGTTTACGACGTTTTTAGTGCTTTTGAGAGTAGGTTCACAGAATAAATCTATTTACTTATGTACAGAAGCTTGACACCTAGTCAAGGAGGATTATTCAGCATTTTTACAGGGTTTTTTATGACGATCAGATTAGCTTTTTGAGGAAACCGGTCTAATCCCAATTAGGTCTAGTTTTCCCTGTGGGTTGGAATAGCAATCGATTTCGTAAAACTAGTACCTACGCCAAATCTTGGGAGTAGGTGTTAAGTAGGATTAACGTATGGGATTATAATAGTGGGATTCTCCCACCTTTGAAAGGTCAACAGTTGAGTTAGAGGCGTCTCTGGGTAAAAACTAAATTCCGTAATTCGCCCTTGCATTTCGAGTCACACCTATTTCGGTAAGTAGGCTATTCAAAAGACTGCCCCAGGAGCTGTGTCGCGGCAACATTCCATCTCTTTCTAAGCTTTCTAATTAGAAAGAGACGGATTGCCTATGTCGCCGCAACACAGCTCGCGGGCCGTCCTGTGACAGCCGTAGTAATTTCGAAAGTTTTTTTGTTTCATAAACTTGAGGTTTATGTCGCCAACTGTCTCATACAGCCAAATCGTACGCAATTAAAACGGGCAATTAAAAGAACACCAATAAAACCGAAATCGAATGTTGACAGGCGACAGCACAACACTAAAGCGCGCTCCAAAATAATTAAAAAACTTAATCACATTCTCCACTTTCAGGAATGCGTTAATGAACTAAACAGTTAATAATTTACGTCGATTACGGGGCCGGGAGCATTACGGGCGTCAGCGGAGCCCTAATATCAATAAATACACCCCGACATTTATGCCCCGGCAATCAACTCTACCTATAAACCATTACCTAAACGTAAATAAACCACTAACGCGTCTTAGGACCATAAATAACAGCCCTTGTCTTATAAAACGTAAAGAGAAATCGTACAGCGAAATCCAACGAGAGATCTATTTTGGATCCTTATTTGAACGTAAATCACATAAGTAAGAGTGCTGTAAAAAGTTATATTAGATTTAATTGAGCTAGAGCTTGTTTTAAAAGCTTCGATCGATATAAAAGGCAATATTTATCAGAAAGGAACTCACCTTGAACGTATGTAAACAAATGTGCCGAAGCGATCAAAAAAATCCAGTTCCCGATTCCAAATCGGCACATCCCGGTCCGGCACATTATTAGACGCACTTAAATGACACAACACCACTTTTTTTAATTCATGGTTATCACATTTTAATACAAAGTTTTCGTAAAATTCGTATAATGTCAGACCGCGTTACACGGGGGCGACAGCGGTGCCGCCATGTTCTTTTTAGAGGCAGGCGGGGACTGGCTGGCTGCGTTCAGAAACTCAATAACGAAAGGGCATTGCCCGGGACAATCATCTTGCATTGCGCTGAAGTTAGCCGCAGTAGGGCTCTACTGCGGCCCGAACATATTAGCAAATGTAGTGATGTACTTATGCTGTCAGACGGTTAAATCGAGAAAATCTACTTAGTTTCTTTGCGTTTTGTTTTTCTCGATTATGTTTAAATTATCTTGACTAATCGAAACTCTCCAAAATGTGTACTTTTTCGTCAATTCGTTATTATCAAAGAGAATATAACCACTTCGTTCTATTTATTATGATAGAATTTAAGGCCTGCAGCATACTGGCGCGGCCTGCAGTGGTGGACAATAGTAAATTTGACAGCTATTGACAAATGTACTATAGTCCGCCGCGCATACATACTTTTTAAAGTGGCTTAAAACTGTGTTATGTGGCACTACACTTGGGAATGCGCGTTCGCGTTGCGTCGTTGCCTCTCTTTCATTTGCCGTAGGAAGAAAAAAGATGCATCACGATTATTTGGGCAAATACCACCAAGTGTAGTGCCACTATTAAAGGAAATATTTGGTCATAAAACACTTACAAAAATATTTCCAAACTTATGAACTAAATGAACTAAACGTACATGACATTGACAGCTCACAACGCTGTGACTTTTGACAGCAATGAGTGTTTGAGAAGCCAAACCTACTCTGTTTAATTTTAATTTATTTATTTACTAATGAATTGAATCTCCTTTATAACTTTCAAGACATAATTATACAATCAAAATGGAGTTAATTTACTCCATGCGCCGGAAACCATTGAAATGCGAACCACCGCACTTTGAGACGTACGTTAACTTAAGACTACTATTACACGTCTTTTACACACTTTCTTGCATCATAAACTGATATGAACTGCTCTTAATGTCGTACTACTCTTCTAAATCTACACGAAAGCTATTTTTAAGCGCTACATTGTCCATAAACAACGTTTTTCCAGGTCATCGGACCCAGAAGTGGTTCGCCCTATTTGCACGATATCCGCATGCAATATCATCGCATTCTCGTCGCCTACGGAGCTGTCGGACTCCGATGGGTGCACCTGGGGCGGGCACGTGTATGTGTGCGACCTGGACACGCCCTGGGATAGCCATAAAGTCACTAGCACCGTTCATGCTGTGAGTATACTGTTTAGTATAGTTTATAATTTCGTTAGTGACATAATATTCGCGATTGTGTATGAAACGAAACGCTGAACCAAGAACAAACTGTCAAGCCCACATTTCTAAGTACAGTCAGTGGTATTAATATACATACATAAATATCTGTACACACCTTTATGACATTGACAATAAAGTCCTGTACAAATATACATGTATACTCATGACTGTCCATAATGGATGTAGATTTGGCAAGCTGGATTTCAATTAGCTACCAACTGGTTTGTGAATTTGTTGATACTCTCCTTTCAATTGAAATTGTAATATAAAAAATTCCTTTGTAATTGCAAGAATCTACTGCTCAATGTATCAGATATTGTAAGTAACATCTTAAAATCTGATTGTATGTGGAAGTTTGACAGTTTTCTGTTGGATGACAGCATATTTTATGTTTCTTCTTCTTTGTTGCATCCTCACTGAGCGTTAAGTCTACATGAGGCTATTGCTTTGCGCACTAATGCTCTCCAGGCCAATCGGTTTTCAGCCATCCAGATAGACGTCTGCAAGTTTCCTTTACAGATTTCCTTTACTGCGACAGTCCAACGGGTTGGTGATCTTCCACGGCTCCTTTTTCCTGCCAATTTTATGTTTACAGGCCTGTAAA
This sequence comes from Epinotia ramella, assembly GCA_947578815.1. NCBI lineage: Eukaryota > Metazoa > Arthropoda > Insecta > Lepidoptera > Tortricidae > Epinotia > Epinotia ramella. The sequence continues at coordinate 1,107,524 of OX388226.1, read as the reverse complement.
ATTATGTAATCTACCCTCAGACTGATAATAGCGCCATTTCAGTATATATGTAAAATAGTTTTTTATGTATTTCCTTTCGTTTTTCAGGTATCAGCACTAGAATGGGACAGTGAAGGCAAGCAGCTCCTGGTGGCTACAACAGAGGGAGAGGTCTCTATTTTTGGTATGAAGGAGTTCTTGCTCAATGAGTGGACGTCCCTCTACAGTGCGTCATTCCCGGGTAACTACAGTTGCTAAATATTCATTCAATCTGTTACGAAGGATGAGGCCGATTCCCCACTTGGCGGGGCGGTGTTTTCAACTTTACCGAGAGCTTACCTATGTAGGCCAGATTTCCTTACTTGTCTACATAGTGTCGGTAGTAGTATAGCTACTCACTTGCTTACAGCAAACACTTGCCAATTTTGCGGACCCCTGAACTGATGGTGGCAACTGTCATTGCCAATCGAAGCGTGGGCTGCTTTCATAATGAAAAATTACAAGCAATTTTTAAAAGGACATATTGTGCACACAGGTTGTCATATTAAAATAAGGTAAAGCCGCGTTCCTGCGCATCACCGCCAATTAGGACACTATTTTTAATGGATACAGATACCACACCGACTCCACACCGGTATGTGAGGAATTCACATTGCCTCTAAAATACAAAAAAGTCAGTGTTAGTTTGCTGATCCTGGTAACCAATGTAAAAATATTTTTTTAATAGTATATTTAAAATAATAATATTAAAATAAATAACTATTGACGAGATTTAGTTTTAAAATCCTAATATTGTTATTAAATATAAATACCTCACTTTTCTCTCACTCACTCACACATTTTAGTCCAATGACTCTCATATGAGATTTTCACTACAAGGCGAAAAAATGCTATAGTATAGTAAACATAGCATTGCCTGGCCTCGAATGGGATTACTAATATGTGGCAGAAAATTATGTGGCAATTATTGACTTCCCAAACAACTTATCCCATAGTTTCATTTGGCAAACTTTTAGGTAGCATGTTGTTGTTGATGTTGTGTAGGGACGCCTGGCCGGAAGCAGGCGGGCAGTCGATCGCTCGTCGCGTTCATTCAGCCCCATTCCCTAAGGTTGGAGCTTAGGGTTACTGTCCCGGCAGCATTCCCACATCACATTCTTCCATTCTTCTTGTGATCCTGCAGAACAGAAGGACATCTTTAAGGTTGACATCCCTCAATTCCCTCTCCTCTAACACATCTCTGCCGAATACTCCAAACCGCGGTGCCGCGTACATGGAGCATTCCGCTAGTACATGCTTACTGGTTTCTTCCTCCCCACAGTGTGGGCAGGAAGCGTCGTTGCTAATACCTATTATCTTTAAGTGTCTATTTAGAGTGTTATGACCGGTTATGATACCTGTCAACATTCTCAGGTTGCTCTTACCCAGTTTCAGCAGATACCTGGTTCTTTTATGATCCAAACCTTCTATCATCATCTTTGTCTGTCTACATCCAGATGCTTCCCTCCATTCTTTTTCCCCTTCTTGTTCTTTTAGCCTTTCTATGACCCCCTTTGTGACCTGAGCCGAGAAAGGAAGGACCGGTTCTGGGCCTACAAACTCCCTTCCCGCTCCCTCCCTAGCCAGTTCATCTGCCTTCTCATTTCCCGCTATTCCCTGATGCCCTGGCACCCACGCCAACGTGACACCTGGGTTTTCTCCTAACTTATTAAGCTCTTCCTTACATTCTTTCACTAAGGCGGAAGTTACCGTTGCCTTACTCAGTGCCTTCAGTGCTGCCTGACTGTCCGTGTATATCACTACCCTTCCAGTCTGTTGCATTCCTTCTCTAATGATCTGTGCGCACCTCGTTATCGCGCACACTTCTGCTTGGAAGACACTAGCATACCTCCCCAGTGGGATGGATACTCTCTCTCGAAGCTTGGGTATAACTATACCTGCTCCCGCTAACTTCGTTGATTCCTTTCTAGATCCATCTGTGAAGCAGACCGTCATTGGGTGCTCGACGTCTACCTTCCAGTTGTCTCTTTCTCCTATATGTATCTTGTACTTTTTATCGAATATCTCCTGCCTCTTTATAAGGTCATTATTGGCTATCATCATGTGTATCTTCGATAGCGCCTCCTCCTGTATCAGCGCGTGTCTTTTGTCCACGCAGCTACCTCTCCATTCTTTGCATGCTTTCATCCTGTACCACTGTTCCATGGCCCTTTTCTCCACTTCAATGCGCATTGACTTCATGCCTAGCAGTACTTCCAAGGCTCGCGTCGGGGTTGTTCTCATAGCCCCCGTCACCATTAGGCACGCTAGTCTTTGCACCTTGTCTAGTTCTTTTTGATACTCTTTTATACGAGCCCTATGCCACCATACCACGGCCCCGTATAGCACCCTGGGTAAAATGATCGCCCTATAGATCCAGTGGATCATCTCGGGCCTCAATCCCCATCTTCTTCCCACTGCCCTTTTACATTGGAATAGTGTTCTAATGGCTTTGGCCGATTGCTCCTTAATGTGGGTTTTATACCTGAGTGTGCTATCCAGTGTCACTCCCAGATACTTTACCTCCTTTACTATCTCTAGTTCTGCGTTCTGTATCTTTATTGGTTTTATGTCCTCCTTCTTCCTTTTGTTAGTGAATAAAACCAGCTTTGTCTTCGTTGGATTCAAATCCAAACCTCTGTCTTTGCACCATCCTAACACCTCTCTGAGACCTCTGTTCATTACGTCTCTTATGATGTTTAGGACCGTTCCTCTCACCAATAGTACTCCGTCATCCGAGTAGGCCTGCATATACACACCTCCCCTGTTGACTGTCTTCACTAATGAGTCCAGTAGCAGACACCACATCAGAGGGGACAAGCAGCCTCCCTGCGGGAATCCTCTTCTCGGACTTATTCTTTTTGAGACCCCACCCAGCTCCGCTGTTATGTCTCGATCTTTTAACATTCTGCCAATCCATCTCGCTATTGCTCGATCGATTCCTTCTCTGTCAAGACTATTCTCCACCGCCGCAAAGGTTGCCTTGTCAAAGGCTCCCTCCACATCGAAGAAGCAGCCTAGTGCATACTGCTTAGTGTCTAGCGCTCTCTCGACCCTGACCGCTAGGTTATGCAGGGCGGTCTCCGTCGATTTACCTGCCATGTATGCATGTTGGTTCCCATGTAGTGGGTTCCTACCGCATTCCAATTTCTCTCTTATCGATTTGTCTATCATTTTCTCCAGAGTCTTTAGCATAAACGACGATAAACTTATGCTCCTGAAGGATTTCACTTCCTGGTATGATTTCTTTCCCGGTTTCGGTAGAAACACCACTCTCACCTGCCTCCATGCCTTCGGGATGTAGCCTAAGGCAAGGCTTGCTCTGTATAGTCTTGCTAGACTCTCTTTTATGTGTTCATACCCTTTTTGCAATAGCACCGGGAGTACTCCATCCGGTCCTGCTGCCTTGAAGGGAGCGAAGGATTTGATCGCCCATTCCATCATCTCCTCCTTCACCGTCCCCTCCGCAGCCCCCCAGTCCGGTATACCCAGCTCAGCCTCTTCTTCTGGTTTTTCTTCACAGTCTGGAAAGTGAGATCTCAGCATAGTTCCAAGGATTTCGCCCGGGTCCGTGATCAGATCTCCCTCTACTCTTAGGCTACCCAGTTGACACGTTCGCTCTCCCGCAAGCAGTTTCACTACCCGTGCCCCCTCAGCATAGCTTCGTACTTCTTCTGTAAACCTTCTCCAGCCTTCGCGGCTGGCCTTCTCTCTTAGTCTGGTGTACTCATTCCTCTCCTTTCTATATGCATCCCAACTATCAGTGTCATCCTTTTTTAAGGCGACCCTCATAGCTCGGCGCGTCCTCTTTCTTGACTTACTGAGTCCCTTGTTCCACCATGGCTGTCCCTTCCCTGCTTTTACCAGCCTTTCGGGACATGCCTTATGATAGGCTTGCATAATACTTTCTTTGAGTTTCAGTGCCCCTGTCTCCAGGTCCTTCATCTCTCCATATCTCTCCTCTGGTTTAACCAGTTTTGCTAATTCCTCCTCATACTTCGTCCAGTTCGTTTTGCGTGGATTCCTTACCCTCATCTCCTCCGTGCCACTCCCGATTCTGAAGAGTATCCTTCGGTGGTCAGACATGCTGTCCTCCTCATCCACTCTCCATCCCGTTATCGTGTCACAGATTTCTCTAGGTGCTAGGGTTATGTCAAGCACTTCTCTTCTGATCCTATTCACAAACGTCGGTGTATTACCTGTATTTATGATTTCCAGGTCATTGCTGGTGATGAATTCTAATAGCGATTCCCCCCTACAGTTGGTATCGGTACTACCCCACACCTCATGGTGCGCGTTAGCATCGCAACCCACTATAAGTGGAATTCTCTTACCTTTGTATCTCAGTACCGTCTCTTCCAGCTCTCTGGTTGGCGCCTCTCCTTCCCCTGGTAGGTAGCAGGATGCCAGCGCCACCTTGTGTCTTCTCCCATCTTTAGCAATGAAGAAGGTCTCCACCACAATGAGGTCTCTGTAACATATGGTCATGACACATCCCATATTTCTTATGTTATTACTTGTATATATGCATGCTCTAGGAGGTAGCTCACCGTTCCTTTCGTAGTGGAGAGCACCCCCCAGATGCCCCAGGCCTGCCACCTGATTCCTCCATGCATATGGCTCTTGTAGCAGTGCGATTTCAACTTTGTTCCTCACAACATATTGCCCCAACTCGGACATGGCATTTTTACAATGTTGGAGGTTTACTTGGCATATATTTGTGTGTGTGTTTGTGTGTTTATGTTTGTGTAGTGTTATTTGTGTGTCCATTGTGTTATATTTGTGTGTAGTGTTACTGTTCCCGCAGCGCTACTCGGAGAGTTCACCACCGACGACATCCATACCTACCGCCTCTCCCGTATGGATGCCGTCCGGTTCAGAACTCTCCTGCTTCGTTGCGGGTTCTTCCTTTTTCGGAACCTGGGGCCCCTCAAGAGGATTTGCCCTAAGGATCCGAACTCTCACGCTGGTGGCCGAGAAGTCTAGCACCTTCGTTCTCTCCTCGCCCCAGCCCTCCTCTACCCCCTCTGGCACGACAAATGTCAGCCGGGTGCCTAGCTCGAGAGACTCTCTTCCCGCAGCCTTCCACTCCAGGATCTTCAATTCCGGACGATCCGGATTCTGAGCGTAAAGGAACTCCTTCACGTACTCAGTATCCGTATCCCCCGGAATCCACACTTGTACCCTCGTCTGCTCCAGCTTCCGCACGGTGATCCGATGGCCATCCAGCTCGCCGAAGTCCTGACTTAGCAGCCACTCCCTCGTCTCCGTCGTTTTCGGTGTCACAAGGAAGAATCCTTCCGACACCAAACCCGACGTAGCGAATCTAGGAGCTGCCAAGCCAGGCTCCCCCCTCACCACTCGCAGGACGACCACCTCTATCAGCTGCGTCAGCTTCTTCCTGATGAGCTTCGCCAGTGTCTCATCCACCGAAGCGCCATCCTCTCGGCCCACAGCTACAGCCAGACCTCGGTTCGCCTTAGCGATCTCCCGAGGTCCCTCTGCAACCACTTTGCCCTTGTTCTGGCGCTTCGCTGGAGGACGCTCCGAACGACCCTCATCAGTACTCTGTCTCTTGATCTTTAGGCCCCGTTTGCTCGGGCCGGGCTCGACCTCCACCGCGGGTATTTTCCCGGCGAGGTCGTTCCCGTCCCCAGCAATCGTCGCCTTTCTCCTTAGTAGCTTGGCCTTGCGCTTTTGTGCCTTGCTTTCATACTTATGAAAAGCCTCTTTCGCCACCGGTGTGTCCTCCCTCACGGTTGTCTCCTTCGGTGGTGTCTGTAGAAGTTTTTCTTCGTCCCGAAGTGACAGGCCCCCCAGTTGTAACTGGACATCCGGAGTACCCTGCCTCTTTGCTCTCCCAGACGGTTCCCCTCGCTCCTTGGAGCTCGGTTCACCCCCCTTTGCTAGTTGCTCGGTCGGAGGAACACCCGAAGGCACCCCCTCTCTCGCTTCTACCCTTCCGGGTTGCTTATCCGCTTGCGCGGTAGATTTTAAGTTTGTGTTGCTTGTATTTAAATTTTTTTTCATTTTGGTTGAGTTCTATGGGAAGATAAAGTAGAGTGGCAGCAGTGCTCCCTTACTGCCACCCAGCAACATTGTCCCCTACGCAGTGGCGCCACCCCCCTGCGCATAGTCGTAAACGACAGCGATTGTGCGGAGTGAGCTTGCAGGCTTGAGATGGCAGCCCCTGTGTTGCTTGTTTGTGACGGAAATCAGTGCGCATATGTCTACCCCAAGACAGTCGCTCTTGACCATCCAGGGCAAACTGCGCACGTCACTTTCCCTCCACTTCAGAGTCCGGATCAGAGCAGATGTCCGTTCACTCCAAGGGCGTCGCTATGTGACACCCCGGAGCTCCCTTCTTCCCGCCCTTCCCCTTCCTCCAAACACACCACAGGTCCTGCCATCCCACCCCTCGTCCGCTTGCAAGCCCAATCCGCACTACCCCCCGCTGCCCACAGCCGGCTGTGAGGGCCCTCAGCACGTCCTCCCACCTTGACCCTGGGGGTTTGGGGCGTGTTGCCATGAAGGAGTGAACCCTAGATGACAACACGACCTGTGCACTCCTCTTTTATCCGGGCTTGTGACCGGCTCCTAGCAGACCACGGATGATCTACCAGCAGGCAGAGTTAGGTAGCATACCAATGGTTCGTATATATAACATGTCCCAAATGATTGTTTTAGCAAAATGTTAGTTGGCAAAATATTTAGTTGGTCATGTTTTAAAAAGACTTTATTTGTTATGTCGAATGTTTTGATTGGCATGTATATTTTTTCCATATTATTGTGATACATATTACTAACATACCCTAACCATGTAGTTAATATTATTACATTGATAAAAATACCTCTTTTGTGATAGCGGTTTAAAATAAACGGGTCCATATTGGCTCATATAAACTTGATGTGTCGATTTTTTCTTGTAATACCGCTTTGTAATCATAATCATCACTCTTCATAATTTTTTACTTCCTACCTTTTATGTTCCTACACTTCTGTAACTATTATCGGAACTCATAACGGACAGTTTTCATAAAATGTTTCTTCATAATGTCATTACTAAGAACAGACTTGAACTCATAATTTGGGTTTTCATAACAGTTTACTTCATAATGGACCTAAGGTACTATATCATAATTTTGTTAGTCCTAATATCATAAATCATAACTAAGAATATAACTAGTTACCTAAGTAATATTTTTTTGCAAACAAGTTTTTCAGCTCTTTTATAAAAAAAAATAACCTCGAAGACGAAAGCGGGAGCCAAGGTCCCGCTTCCGTCTTCTAACCTATCCGCGATCCGAGTCGGTTTTGCCACTAAGTCCCTGTTCCCTACTGCTACTTGAACTTATTCACCACTATCTTGGTATTAGTTGATCTCAGAGAGAAGTTTATTAATACAAAATTTAGCAATAACTACTAGTATGTATATAAATAAATGTGATATTAAACTATATTGCTAAAAACCACTATGATATAAAAGTTTATAAACATAGATAGTAGTAACAGAGATCCTTATGTTGAATAACATTATGAATATATAGACATATCCAATCCATTTCCATTTCCATTTCAATTTTTTTCCAACCGATCTTACTTGTAACTTAAATTATACATTAAAAAATCAAGAAGTAGTAAACTACATTAAACCTTTACCGAATGTAAAGTTGTGTCAATAAATTCTGATTAAAAAACTACTACGTAGTATTATTTGTCAAATATAAATTATGCGAAAATAAAATTTGGTCAAAGGTTATTTGACAATAAATAGTAAGCTCAAATAAAACATTTGCCTATTAACTATTTTCCGAAATGATTCTTGGTAAAATGAATATCTGCAAAATATGATTGTGATCAAAGAAAAAGTATGCTAAGTAACATTATGCCAAGCATTGGTTTGCCAACTAAAAATGTTGCAATCAGTTGGTTGGGAAGTGAAATTAGGCGAAAAGTATTTCGGCCAGATGGCAGTACACCCCTCGAATGAGTTAATTATTGACAGCACTATCTCGACTCGGTTTCTTTTCTTCGATGACCACTTTCACCCGGTTGGTAGTGACCCTGCCTACGAAGCAAGAGTGCAGTGAGTCCGAATACCGGTAAAGGCATTTATTTGTGTGAATCGATGATCATGAATTGAAGTGTGTTGTGGGCGATGGGCTAGCAACCTATCACTGCAATATCACATATTGTTGATCTTTTATAACCACATTTACGCTAAAAGTGGTCCTGGAACATAAGTTTCATGTGCCCTGCCTACCCCTTTTGGGAATTAAGGTGTGAGTGTATTTATGTATGAGCATGAATATTTGTTCAATTCAATTCAACATTTATTCATGAATAACCATGTATTGTTGTATTGTTGTGTATATTTTAGTACATAAACTTAATAATAGAAGTAAATAAATACTATAACTGTCCTGACTGACTATGCTTTCTATATATTTAAGTATTTATATCTATTAAATATATTGTTGTCTTACTAGTACCCAAAACAAGCCTTATTGAGCTTACTATGGGGCTAGTTTGATTTGTTTCCCTAATATTTATTTAAGATTTACGTCATACCTGGCCATAAAGTAGCAATTACCGCACACTACGCAGTACGCGTGCATGACCATAGAGATACTTAAAATTTTGTACTCATTACATGCGGTAATAGAGAATGCCTGAGATCATATTTATTTGACACCTGAGCCGAAGGCAAGGGTGAGACATTCTTCGTTTTACCGCATTAGGTAAGTAATGTTATTTATTTATTTATTCTGACATAAATAGATAAATAGATTTAGTCGTTGCTTGGTGGGTGTTAAGCTCACACTCTTTAGAGCATTCTGCACCAATTTCTAGGCTAGTCTATGGACTCATCATACGCAGAAACAGTACAACGCTCTACGTGTACAATATAACAATACCTTTAGGGTGATGATGGGGCTACCCCGTTCCTGTGGCGCATCAGGGATGTTCGCGGAGGCCGGGGTAGATTGTTTTTACACCATAATGAGGAAACGCTGTACATCCCTGGTGCGCAGGGTCCAGGCTAGCTCCAATCCCATCCTGAGCGCATTGTCGGAGAGATTTGATTGCCATTACATGAATAATTGTCATTTGATTCACGTAGTGGCAAACAAATCCCAGTAATCAATTTAATGTAAAAAACATAATTATATTGTATACTGTATAGTATATTGTGTCAAGCTAATTATAATTATTTCCTGTTATTCCTCGTCTTGTAATATGATCCCAGTTGGTCGAAATAAATGTTTTTTATTATTTTTTATTATAAAAAGTATATAAGTGTTCTGCTATGGAGCTAATCATATCTAGATTTGGCTCTTCTTCCATTTCTGTGTGTCCGCTTGCCAAGCGGCAAAGGCCTCCCTCCTCCATTCCGGCCTCTATGTGGCCACCCTGCCCCATGTCTTAGGTAAGTAATGTACTGTATGGATACTATCCATTCATGTACCCGACGAAGTTTTTGCTGGGCGTCTTGGGCTTCAACTCCCTAGAAGTACGAAGAAGCAACGGGAGGATGGTTACAGCGTGTAAGGTGCTCCGTAATAAAATCAATAGCACCGAACTTCACAACACTCTTAACTGCGTTGTCGTGCCCCTAAATAAGTCATGCCGGCGCGCGTACTTAAAACTGTCGGACGGCACTGGATCGCGCGCGACCGCAGCGCGGCGCCACTCACCGCTGTGCGACATGATCAGCTCGCTCAACGGGCTCCTGTGCACTGATCCAAAAGTGGATCTCTTTGTCGACAGCATGCCCATGCTCGCGTCCAGGTGCCTCTCTTATTGTGAGAATGCATGAGTAATGAGATGATGAATGATTAATGAATACATAACTCATTATAAGTAAGACTTCTTGTACATGTACGTAATATATTTAAGTAAATACCTTTTATGTATTTAATGTATTGGTATTAACCGTTCTTGTGAAATAAATAAATAAATAAATAACTACATATTATTTATCTATCGTTCCAGGCGAGCACATAATAAAAGGGGCGTTCTTCCACAACGGGCGCCGCGTGTCGTGCGACAAGAAGCCCGACATGCCCGCCGTGGACCGCCTTCAGCTGCTGCGCCCCGCGCCCACACTCAAGGGCTTCGGGTTCGTCACTGTTTTATACCACTACGGTGGCTAACAAGCATACGGTCTGTTAAAAACGGACTTTAGGTATGTTACTTCCTTCTAGCATTCAGAGGCGCTGAATCCTAGCATTGTGTAGCCTATAGCCACAGCTGGACAATGGCCTTCCGATTTCCACTCGTCTCGGCTCTGAGCAATCTCTAGCCAGTTGTTACGAAATGCGTCCAGGTCGTCCCGCCATCTTTGTCTGAGCCCGCGCCTACACTCAAAGGTAAGGACTTCGGGTAAGCAACTGCATCCACCGATTCTTGACTCCCGACGGATAGGCTGAAACCCAGCGATAAAACTACTCGGATTAATCTCGCTTTACGTGATTGATCAGAAACAAAATACTAATGGGTGAATATCCTAGCGTTTGAACCGCTCGGAAACTTTGATAAGAAAAGACTCAGTACCGGTATTGGCTTTTAAGGCTTCATCAAAAGTCATCTCTGATATCGTCTCTATTAAAAGTATTTGCTGTAGATGACAATGACTAAAAAAACGTCTTAAAACGCTGAATAATCTCCCATTAATAATTATTCTGCTACCTCAAGGACTCTTTTGTGTAGTATCTCAGACTTGCATGTTTGCCACCGTCGTATTTAAAAAAAAGTAATTATTTTTTCAGTGGAATAGCATGTGAAGGCGCCTGTATCATAACAGCCACTGGTCTCATCGGAGCGCTGACTCCGGCGGGGGAGCCGGGGAAGGCGCTCAGCGGCGCTGAGTGCTTGCGGCCGGCGAGGGACCGCATACCAGCTGCCAGCGTCGCTCATAAAAGTAAGTCTTCTTCTGTGTCGGTCAAGGTCGTGACCACCAGAAGCTCAGTTCATCACCGCCGTTCTCCAAACCCCTCTGATTAGGGCTACTTGTATTGCGCCCTGGATATTGACGTCCGTAGCATAAAAGTAAGTAGCACCACTGAATTACGTCGCTGTGCTACGAATTCAATGGCGCTGTATGAGGATTGGCAAGTGGCCGCATCCCGCCTGATACTGTCAGCGACTATTTATTTATTTATTTATTTATTTGAGGAGTACCAACAGCTGCAAAAACATGATCTTACATAGTGATACAAAGCCAATTAAAGGAACTCACAGATAGAAATATGTTTTAGACTCTTACTTTAAAAGCAACTGGATTTACCACGGAGCGCTGACTCTAGCGGGGTAACCAGGCAAAGCGCTCAGCGGCGATGAGTGCTTGCGACCGGCGAGGCATACCAGATGCCAGTATCGCTCATAAAAGTAAGAGGCAACGCTGTAATTAAGGCGCTGTTCTACGAATTCAACGGCGTTGAATGTACCCGACTGACAAAAGACCGTCGGCCACAGGACTTTTTCAGTAGACACTTGCTTAAGCGCTGACTTCAACAGGTAAGGCGTTCAGCAGCAGCATAAAAATGAATAATGCTAATATAAGAAGGATTGACATTTGAACTTGGCATGCAAATTGTAAAAATTGGTCAATAGTTTCAAGAAATATTCACATGCCTATCTGCCTAATATATAATAATAATAAAGCCTCTTTATTCCTTAATAAATACAATTCAAAATTTATATTGTTTCATTTCATGCATGCATTATTATTTCATATTTTATATTATTTATTTATTTGTAGTAAGCATACAATAGATTATTTATTTTTTATTATTTACTAAGGACCTCTCTACGAATAAAGGCCCCCTCCATATCCTTCCATGTGTCTCTATCTTTTGCCTTTGCTAACCAATCCTTTCCAGTCGCTCTATCTAACTCGTCTGTCCACCTTTCTTTAGGTCTTCCCCTACTTCGTTTACCAACTGGTCCTGTCCACGTAGTTACTTTGTTTTTCCATTTTTGATTGCTCATACGTGCCACATGGCCCGCCCATTTCCATTTAAGTTTTTTACAGTGTTGTACCGCGTCTATTACATTCGTTGTTTTTCTTATATCGGTATTACGTTTCCGGTCACTATATAATGGATCAATATATATATATTATAAGTTATTACGCTGATGAATAAACTATGATTGATTGATTTATCAAAACGCTGTGTCCAACGGGCCAGTCGGACTACTCGTAGATGTTCAACGACGCTGAGTGCTCCGGACTTGGTATAATGTTTATCTAATAGAATTTCCCCAGACGGCAACCTGGTGGTGGCAGCGGGCGGTCACCGCTGCGTGCGCTGCGCCGTGTGCTCGGTGTCGCTCTCCCGCGCGCCGCACCAGGCGCCCTCGCTGCTGGTGCAGCCGCTGCCCACCGTCTATCTAGACTTCACGCCAGGTCAGCTATATATGTTTACTAGCGACCCGCCCCGGCTTCGCACGGGTACTATATTATACTTATATATCTTCCTCTTGAATCACTCTATCTATTTAAAAAAACCGCATCTAAATCCGTTGCGTAGTTATAAAGATCTAAGCATACATAAGGAACAGACAGCGGTAGCGACTTTGTTTTATACTATGTAGTGATGTGTAACATGACGGGAACAATAGTAAATTGGGTAACAAGTGCATAAAACAGAAAATTTTATTAGCTAAAAATCAAAGTCGAGGCTATTCACGTTATGCTTTTCACTTCGGCTTTGAGTAAATCAAACAAAAAATGAATATAAGTAATTCAAGTATTTTTAATTTCAGCTTTTTTCTGTCTCATGTTTAGGTTGTTTTTAGTTTAATGAACCTCCAGGTCTTTGGCATTATGTCGGTTGGTACTCTGTGTACCCCGTATATATTTGTTTATGCGACTGTTTGTGTTGTAAATAAAATAAAATTCATTAGTGTTATCATGAAATTTGCAGTGGTTAACCTCGTGGGGTGCTCAGGGGGCGCCGTAACCGATAACCGTACCGGACACGACACATAATATAATTGTTCACCTGACCCCGATCGCAATTATTTTATATTCAACTAGGAAAAAATTATAATGTTCGGTTATGGCGCTTCGCCGGACGCTAACGCGTCACGCTCGCTTCACTCGCTCGGCTTGCGCTGTAGGGTCGCAGTTCACCTAAAACCTAACCGTTTTTCCCCTGGGGGATCAGGCTAGGGTATTCTAGTGGACAACAGCACACTATGACTGTCTAAATATAACGTCGCTGAAACTCAACGTAGGCCTAAAATCAAGAGGCAATAATTGTTGTACAGCGCTGAAGCTGACAATTGCGCTGAGTTTTTTTTTTTTTTTTTTTTTTTATGATATAGGAGGCAAACGAGCAGACGGATCACCTGATGGTAAGCGATTACCGCCGCCCATGGACACTTGCAACACCAGAGGTGTTGTGAGTGCGTTGCCGGCCTTTAAGATGGGAGTACGCTCTTTTCTTGAAGGTTTGAAGGTCGTATCGGTCCGGAAATACCGCAGGCGACAATCCATTCCACAGTTTAGCTGTGCGAGGCAGGAAGTTTCTGGAGAAGCGCACAGTTGAGGACTGCCAACCATCTAAGTGGTGAGGATGGTAATGTTGTCGCGTTGGACGATGGCGAAAAGAAGCGGCAGGGATTAATCCGAACAATTCCTCGGAGCACTCCCCGTTATATATGCGATAGAAAATGCAGAGAGAGGCCACATCTCTACGCAGCGCCAAGGGGTCAAGCCGATCCGAAATATGCTCGCTGTCGACAATTCGAGTTGCTCGTCGTTGGATGCGATCCAGAGGAAGAAGCTGGTATTGGGGTGCCCCTGCCCATAGATGAGAACAGTATTCCATGTGTGGGCGGACCTGCGACTTATAAAGCTGCAGGCGGTGGGCCGGTGTGAAATACTGTCTCGATCTATTTTAAGACAACGGCGCTGAGTTAAAGCTTCATTTCTTCTTAATTTGTTTATTTTTCCGCTAGTGTACTGCGTTTATGCTTTCACCTTTGAGATCCTTGTGCTGAACCAACTGAGCTATCGTTGATCACGCTCGTGGTGAATATTTTTTCTCTATGCTCGGAAATTAAAATGTTTACATGTTACAGTGTCACTGACATGGTGTCTCCGAGAGGACACGGATTCCCTCCTCGTCGCCGGCGCTACATTGTCAGTTTGGAAGCTGACGGAGCGGTCGCATCCCGTTCACAAACTGCTGTCTAAAGGTAACTTAACGTGTCTATGGTAGGGAAGATGCAGCTATAATATTTACCATTATTTTGTGACCAAAATTTTGAAAAAACAATAATAGCCACTGAAATGTTTTTACTTTAGTTTACACTAATTTCAAACAATAATTTCGATTTGAAGTAATGTGAAACGGAACGTGTTTTAATCCACCAATGAGTCTGGTGACGTCACACCTGTTATGACAACTAATTAAAGGTTATAATTGTAACGGCAAACTTGGTTTAATTAAAAAAACTTGTAGCAATTTTGGAATAATAATGGAAGTAGGCTTCACTAATGCAGACTCCAGAAACTTTCCAAAAGTTAGTGTTGACATACATACGTTCGTAAATCATTTTGTTGAAAGTGCGGAGTTTTCAATCGTAGACATGAAAGGAACTTAACCTTTGGTGTGCCGGAATGTGGATCCACGGAATCCCGTTATACTGCAGGAACGCGGATCCGCGCTCAAACGACCCCGCGAGATTTGTTTCGCTTTTCTATAGTTTTTATAGGAATAGCGTCGAGAACAGAACGCGGATCCGCGTCGGCACACAACCATATTGTAACTCCAGCAGCCGCGGCATACCAAAGGTTAACTAATACGGTATGTTACAGAAATCACAGTGACTATTATTTATTATTATTACTAGCGACCCGCCCCGGCTTCGCACGGATACTATATTACACATATAAACCTTCCTCTAGGATCACTCTATTAAAAAAAACCGCATCAAAATCCGTTGCGTAGTTTTAAAGATCTAAGCATACGGAAGCGACTTTGTTTTATACTATGTAGTGATTCTGGTAGTGGCTGGTATCACTGCGACCATCGCTGATCTATTGTGATCGCCAATTACTACAGTTCTTGGTCAAGTCCTGCGAACTCGAAGAATTGCAGGATACTGTTGATCTCAAGTTTAATCTCCTCCAGGCACAATATTTGTTTGCCCAGAAAGGAGTTACGGCTGCGCATAACGGTTAGGATCTGTGTAGGCGTCATATGAATCCGCTTAAGAGTCCGCAGTAAGCTCGGCCGAATTTCACCTTCCCATACAAACGTAGTTACGCTCTCATTTTAAAAATACGTGTTGGATTGTGACGAAACTTTGCATATACAATGACATGAGGTATATCTGTGTCTGTAATTAGTTTATATGGGTCCAGTTTATAAAACAAATAAAATACAGCAAAAACAAGTTTTGTATGAAAAACTTAAATTCTCTGTATTTTTTTACTATGGTATCTGAAGCTACAGAAACTAATTACAGACCTGGATATACCTCATGTCATTGTACATGCAAAGTTTCGTTACAATCCAACACGTAGTTTTAAAATGAGAGCGTAACTACGTTTGTATGGAGAATCGAGCTTACTGCGGGCTCTTATTTTAATGCGTCCTATATTCAAAGGGTTACGTTCGGCACAAAAATTACGCGGAAAACGTGGAACAGGTTACGCCATCTAGTGACCAGTAGCTAACTTTAATTTAAAGTACTACATAGGCTTCAACTTATGCGATGAACACTTCGCATAATCCACTGAACGGTGCTTGATTATTTTTTACAACATATTCTATAAATAAAAAAAAAACAATATCAGTCCGCATATTTATTATTTATTTTAATGCGTCTTGTATTCAAACGGTTACTTACGCTACAAAAATTACGTGGGAAACGTGGAACAGTTTACGCCATCTAGTGACCAGTAGCTAACTTAAATTTAAAGTATAACATATGCTTCAACTTATGCGATGAACACTTCGCATAATCCACGAACGGTGCTTGATTCTTTTTTACAATATATTCTGTAAATGTAAAAATTTCAATATGAGTCCGCATATTTATCATTTATTTTAATGCGTCTTATATTCAAACGGTTACTTACGCTACAAAAATTACGTGGGAAACGTGGAACAGGTTACGCCATCTAGTGACCAGTAGCTAAATTAAATTTAAAGTTAGGCTTCAACTTAGGTACTTTATTTAATTGTAACTGTAATAAAAAATATCGTGTAAGTGTTTTGGTGTTATTGTATGCTGTAAACTTACATTGACTTTTAAATGAATAAATAAATAAATAAACTGTGTTTTGTATATGAGGTGTGCATGTAGAGTATTGTACTTTAATTGTATAATTGTCATGAAATATTTAAATAGTATATATTAAATAGTATGTATTATAAATATTAGATTATTATTAGGTAAACTTTTACAAAGCTTACAGGGAAGTTATATAGAAATGCGTTTAGTAGTTTTTGTGATCGACAAACTGAAGTAACATCAACAATTCAAAATGACTTTTTCCACAAAACCGTGTACAGCATACGCCATCTAGTGACGGGTAAGTAAAGTTGTGGTACTTAGGGTTTCATAATAGAAACTTTAAACCAAGTTTTAATCCCTTTAGAAGATGAATTTTCAAAAACGCTGAAATCGGTTTTCTTGTAATGTTATATGGAAACATATTACGAAGTTTCAAGTCCCTAACTTAAAAAATAAATAAATTCCCATAGAAAGGTTCAATCCTTAATTCACCCTCTGAATAAATGATATCTAAATAAAAGCGGCCAAGTGCGTATCGGACCACGCACAACGAAGGGTTCCGTGCCTATTAAAAAGTTCGTATCGTTATTGAAATCTTATGGCACTTACGTCCTTTTCTTTAAGGAAGGCAGCTTTTTAGAAATAACTCGAAAACCTTTTAACCGATCTTGTTCAAAACAATTTTCGCAGAAAGAATTTAATAAGCCCTATGTCCATGATTTTTTTCATATTTTTAAAATACACGGTTCAAAAATTAGAGGGGGGGGGACACAATTTTAGTGACTTTGGCGGCGATTATCTCCGACCCTATTCACTTAATCAAAAAAATTGCTTAGAAACCTTATATTTATTTTGAAAGGCCTATCGATTGATGTGCCACACGTGGGCTTGCAATGAAAAAAATTGTTTTGACTTTCAGTTTTATGTATGGCGTGCACCCTTAAAAAATTTTTTTTTCAGTATTTTTTTTCAAAACTATGTAGCGGCTAACAAAATACACCTATCCTCAAAATTTTATTCAAATACACCTTATAGTTTTCGAGTAAAATGCCTGTGACATACGGACGGACAGACAGACAGACATGACGAATCCATAAGGGTTCCGTTTTCTGCCATTTGGCTACGGAACCTTAAAAACGCCAAGCTATGTCTAGGTCTACTCTGAGGTCTAAACTACAATATTAGAAAGATTCATCAAAATCGGTTTAGTAGTTTTTGCTGTTCTGTATCGCGCTATTGAAGTTTTTAACATACGTTGTATAAATACAATTTCCTTCAAGTTCTCCTTATCATGTATCTCTGACAACGTCAACGAACTGTCACATTTATAATTTCAGTGTGATGTGATGTCAATGCCATTACTTAAGTTACCTGTTTTAAAATCGTATGTAAAAACTTGATTTTCTAAGTGTTCACTATGAATTAATTTTGACTTTGATGGTAACCACAAATGAAATATGGAACTCCCCAATGGTGTAGGTGCTTCACAGAGTTTATTTTGAACCATATACCATCTATAATAAGTGGAGGCAGATAATGCTTAATAGGAAGGGTTTCAAAATACAGGTACCTGGGTTGCTGGTTGAATGAAAACTGGGATCCAGAGCAAGAAATTAGAATTAGAATAGAAATAGCCCGTAGCGCTTTTACAAAAATGCAGAAATTGTATCCCAATAAAGACATTAACCTAAAACTAAGATGGAGACTGGTAAAATGTTATGTATTACCTATTCTCAATTATGGTTTGGAAACATGGACGCTGAATAAATCAATGGAAACCAAAATAGAGGCATTCGAAATGTATGCTGAAAGTATCTTGGACAGCAAAAGTAACAAACATAGACATCTTAAAAATAATGAAGAAGAAAACGGAAGTACTAGCCACTGTTAAGCGCAGGAAGATCGCCTATTTTGGTCATCTACAATATCTACATAGACATGAAAAGTACGGCCTACTGAAAATCATAATTGAAGGAAAAATAGAGGGAAAAAGGGGTAGGGGAAGAAGGAGGATGAACTGGCTCGACAACATCAGGAAATGGACGGATATCAAGGACGCGGCCACGCTCGCAAGACTGGCCAAGAATAGGGAATTTGCAAAGGTGGTCACCGACGCCCAGTAGGGCATGGCAGTTTAAGAAAAAGAAGAAGTTAATGCTTGGCCTATAAACTTAATGCTATATCATATAATCTAATTTATTGTATTTAATTTATCAATTCGAATTAATGTAATACACAAACATAGATTAATAATAATTGTACCGTACTAACAACTTTATAGGCTTCGGCCTGAAATAAATAAATTATTTTTATTATTATATCCAGGTCCGTTGCAAGGCAGCACTACTCCCGGGGGTGGGCAGAAGCCGGGGTCAGACTGTTTCAATACTGTGGTAAGTAGTAATTTGCAGTTACATGATACGGTTTTCCCCCTGATTTATTTATTTTTATATGCAAGGGCTTACAAAAAATATCTTTATTCCAAATTTCATTCATACGACATGCTTGTGATGTGACATACGGACAGGCGGACATAACGCAACTATAAAAATGGGTATAAACGATTTTAGGTTTCCGTCGCCAAAACGGCATAATCGGAAGCTTTTATTTACGACCGGTTAGTCTAGTGGGTAGTGACGCTGCCTACGTAGCTGAAGGTCCTGGGTTCGAATCCCGGTAACGGCAAATATTTGTGTGATGAGCATGAATATTTGTTTCTGAGTCATGGATGTTTTTTTATGTATTTAAGTATTTCTATCTATTAAATATATCGTCGTCTAGTACCCATAACACAAGCCTTATTGAGCTTACTATGGGACTAGGTCGATTTGTGTAAGATTGTCCCCAAATATTTATTTATTTATTTATTTAACTTGCAATGTATGTTACTATATTTGTTCGAATGGAATCTTGCAACTCCATTTTGAAGCAGATATCTTCAACCGATTGAGCTGTAATTTTGGGTTTGAGTATAGTTTGGTTGACAATTCAATATTATGGTACCATCAAGCTAATCTGATGATGTCAATTGTTCCTTCGAATGTATGTTTCGCAGAATTTTCACTTTTGGTCATGGGTCCAACAGAATGACCTTATAGCTGTACCTAAAAAGTTAAGAAGAAGAAGAAGAAGAAATGAATTTATTGCCAGCCAGAATAACACCACATCACAATTTCGTTCTTATTTAGAAAACACAATATATAAAAAGAAACTTAATAAATACCAGCTTAAACTAAAAATAACATGTACGTAAAGAAGACTGGTGGTGCTGATAGTGGCCGCAAGTGGACACCACTCAGCATATGCTCTGACATTGAACAATGCCACAGCGCTGGTCTTCCGTGGAGCCCAGGGCTGTAAGGTAGTTCCGAACAGCAAAAAGTGGCAAACGTGGTACTACAACCTACATAACTTAATTACATAAATTTTATTTAAGAATATAATATTTAATTACTTGTAAGAAGAGTTAGGAGTAGGTTTGTACGTGGCAAGTTGCATGCATATTAAGTACTACGCGTATTAAGGAAACTGACTATATAACAGAATATTGGATAATAATTATATGGGATAAATTATGACGATTTATGAGACTAACGTGACGCTATACAGCTATATACGACTAACATAAATATATGAAATAGTTAACGACACGGGCTAGGAGAGTTGTAGGGTAAATATATATTTTTTGAAGTGGAGCTTAAAAGTACTTGAAGTTTTTGAAGTTAACGGTTTCTGAGTAACATATATTATTTATATTAAGTATTATAATATTAATCCCTGTCGAAGGGACTCGTCTGAAAACCAGCGCAAGGCTTCAAGCCTTGCATATGCTGAGACGAGCACCCATTGCCCAACCTAACGCAATTTAACATTTTTAGTTTTAATCTAAGGCATTGTTTAGTTATTTCTTTGTACTTATGTTAAAAGTTATATTTTGTGTTCTTTTTGGGAATAAATAAATTTGAATTTGATATATTCTATGAAAAGAAAATTTGGCGAAACCATGCATTCGGTGAAATAAGGGGACACCGAATTCAGGCCTTAACTGACGTAACCCCGTTGAGTTTGGGCTCGTTAGAATCGCCTCAATGAGTAGTTGATGACGGTTTCACTTTCCGAATTGTCAAACAAGTGGTGTGTAAAGGCACTACACATTTGAAGCATTGTCATTTTTTTTTCTAAAGGTATGGCAGCAGATATCCTCGCTGCCGGTGGAAGGCTGCGCGCACGTGTGCTCGCGGCGGCTGCACGCGCCCGCGCCGAGCCACGTGCTCGCGTGCAGCGCGCCCAACAGGCTGCTCCTGCACCGGGATCACCGAGTGAGTACACCTTACACCCGGACACAACCGATTCTGGATCAGATCTACAAGAAAAGTTGAAAAACCTCCGACATTTTCATTTCAAAGTCCAATATCTCAAAAACTGCTGAACAGATTTTCATGAAACATGGCTAGGAACACTCGGGATCACATCAGCTTTCGAATAAAAAAAACCGCATTCGAATCGGTCCATCCGTTTGGAAGCTACGATACCACAGACTGATACACAGACACGTTAAACTTACAACACTCCTCTCTTTGCGTCGGGGGTTAAAAACAGTTCCCGCATAAGTTAATAGTCAAAGTCAAGTTTATTCTTCAATTTAGGCATATTACAGTCAAGTGTAAAAATATGGGTGCATACAACTTACTCATAAATATGTTCCATCGCTCTTATGTTAGCGGATTAAGGTTTTGGTACATATTTATGAGAGGATGTTATCGATACGTATTTTTGCACTTGACTGTACATGCACCTATGAATGTCGCAAACCTCTGGCTCGATAAGAACCGGCGTTAATAACTCGGCGAGGCATCATTTTTTCAAAACAGTATACAATAGTTTTTCAGTATCAGAGTATTATGTATATTATAGAATACAATGTAATATCATTGCTACAGTAGAAAGCCTGTTTATTTATTTATCCCTGCCCATGATATAATCGTTTATCTTATATATTAATAGCTGGAAGAGTTCCGTTATAGAAATAAGTTCACCTAATTCAGCACGCAGAAGGTAGTGTGATTATTCAGTGTCTATGCTAGGCCGACTGAGGGGAAGTATCGACGGCATTCTGGGTGTCATTGAAGACCAGTATTACTTCCCAATCTTGTCCCACTGGGCCGGGCAGATAAAGTCTGTTGCATTATTGGTGGGAAAATAGAGTACCTAGTTATAATTTAATTGTATAACTAGAATATAATACTAACTTATCTAGCTTAAGAGTCCGCAGTAAGCTCGATTCTCCATACAAACGTATACTATATGGATAATTAGTCCCAAATAAAGAGTTTGTTATTATTTGTACTTTGATCTATTGTGTGATGTATATTCCTTTTCTCAAAAATGGCCCGCAAAGTGAACATAACTCGCTACATATTGGAAGGTAAAGTGTATAGTTTAAAGACAGATCTAAATTAAAAAATAATAAACATTGCAGGGCGCCTGGAATGTTATATATAAATTCCTTTATTTGTCGAGTACCAACTTTTTTTTAAAGTAGAAACTGGCATATAAAAGACGACCGGTTAGTCTAGTGGGTGTGGTAGGACGCTGCCTACGAAGCTGAAGGTCTGAGTCATGGATGTTTTCTATGTATTTATGTCTTGTTTCTGAGTCATGGATGTTTTCTATGTATTTATGTATTTCTATCTATTAAATATATCGTCGTATAGTACCCATAACACAAGCCTTATTGAGCTTACCTACTATGGGACTAGGTCGATTTGTGTAAGATTGTCCCCCAATATTTATTTATTATTATTATTATTAAAAGACGGCACAGCTCGTATTCAACCAATTCAACTCGTATTTTTCTGTTGCAAACACGACGTTTTTGTATGTGTCTCAAATAAGCAGAATCGCAAGTGTACACTTGCGATTCTGCTTAGAAAAAAACGGCGGGAAACCGTAAATATTTTCACGTTTTGCAACGATATTTAAAGTTTATATAAGTTTAGTATTTTTTTTCCCCCATTTTTGAGAAAAGCACTATATTAGCCTCAGCCGGAATGGCAATTGCAGGCTTCGTATTATAATTAAACGGACTCGCAAGCTCGTCCGTTTAAACAAATAGCCTGCAATTGCCTCCTTCCCGGCCACGGCAATAATGTACTATAACCTGTTATTGTGTACAATAAAGTCATTACTTACATACATACTCGGATGTGTCCGTGTGAAGTCTGGTTCGTTACGGAGTAAATAATAAGACAAAAGTCAGAAATTGAATGATAAGATAAGATTTATATGCAACCAAGTACCTAAAACTAAGATACATGGACCCTGGAAGGGTGTAGCAACAATCAGGTAACTTATACTATGTACATATAGTTCATTTTTAGGGATCAGTAGTCAACATTTAGTTTTATACTATACACCCTTATAGTTTCGCCATGTCCGTCTGGCCGTCCGTCCGTCCGTCAGGATAACTTTATTATGAATTACAATTTATACAGTGTTACAATTATTTAGATAGGTACGTTAGTTGCGCTTATAATTTAATTTGGGCTTATTAATAATTGACGAAGCTAATTGTTGGTTTTTTTTCAAGTGAAAACTTCTTTAGCGGCGCTGAGCACTTTTTGGGATGGGGAAAAATTGTTAAATACGCGACAGAGTTTTGTGACGTCAGATGTGAAGGAGGTCACTTTTTGCTGCTAGCCGATTCGACTTCATTCAAAACTGAACGCTATTCGTAAGAGTATAAAGCCGTTAAACACTTTTTGCAATAGCATATTCTGCAAATTTTGTAATTTTAACCGTCGCGTCCTTCGCCGTTTTGCTATTGAGAAAATTCGAATAGTTCGAATTTGGGCGTTATTCCTAAAGAGATAAAGCTTAGAAAAATATTTACCAACGGCAAAAACAAATTGATATTTTGGTCGCCACCGCCGTCTGCTGTTCTTGCAAATTCGAATAGTTCGAATTTAGACGTTATTCCTAAAGAGATAAAGCTTTGAAAAATATTTGGCAATGACAAAAACAAATTTGTATTGTGTTTGCCCGTGTTTGTGTGTTTGTTTGACGAGCGAGCCGGCGGCGGCGTCCCGTCGCACCCAACGCGCCCGCGGGCCGTCTGCCTAAATAATTGATAATTGTTTATAAAGCGTCAATTTTTTTTAGGGTGACACCGTAAGATGTCACGTGACCTGATCGAAAAACTGTTACAATATTATTGAGTTTTCACTTCTGCCGGCACTCCCGGAGTGCAACCCGGTCTTTTTTTATGGGTTTCAATTGAATCATGATATATATCCTAATTGGCTGCTGTATCAACATTGTTGTAGCACGTGAGTAGCCTAGCTAGAGGCGCGTGTTTTTTCATATTGCTTCTCGCTAAGAGTACACTGAAGGAAACCGTATTCCGGAATAATGATGATTTGATGATGCTTTCCGAGAAATTACTCTTCGAAATATTTGTGCGTTGCCATGCGTTTGGTACAGACAACAAGTGCCAACGGCCAGTGTTCGTGTGATAATGTTTGTGTGTGTGTGTGTGTACAGGTGGCCACGACGCCCGTGTCGGTGTCGGCGACTAACGAGGTCGCGGGCGCCACGCCGCCTAAGAAGTCCAAGTACGGAGTGCTGCCTGTGAGTATAGCTAGAAAGAATAATATCCGCTTCCGCCCGCGACTTTGTCTGCGTGGACTCGGGATAAAAACTATCCTATATTTTAATCCAGTCTATAAACTATCTTCGTGTCAAATTTCATCCAAATCGGTTGAGCCGTTTAAGCATGATTGATTAACAAACATCCAAACATCCAAACTTACTCATTTTTTAAATTATTAGAATATTCGTTTGTTGTAACTGATCTAATCCCAGTAAGGTCTGGTTTTCCCTCTGGGTTGGAAGGTCAGATGACAGTCGCTTTCGTAAAACTAGTGCCTATGCCAAATCTTGGGATTAGGTGTCAAAGCGGACCCCGGGCTCCTTTAGGGGCATTACCGGGAATAACGCTAGGAGGATGATGATTCGTTTGTTGTAAAATAGAAAGTCCATGAATATTAATAACTACTACACTACTAATAATGTTGACAACAATAAGTGCTAAAGGCATTGTTCTTCAGGTCACTGGGCTTGTTAGACAAAGGGCAAACAATCCCATTTCCATTTAAAAAAAACTTGAATGTCTGCTTGCAGACAGGAGCCCCGTGCGCCATACTGTCCTGCTGCGACATGTCCTGGCTGGGCGGCGTGTGTGTGTGCGTCGACACACACGCGCAACTGCATGTGTTTCGTCTGCCTGTGCCCGAGATACGTGAGTATACATGAAAGTGTCGGTCGAAAATACTGCCCCGAGGTACATCCTCCAAAATACACTATCTTGGGAAACGGCTGCAATAAAAGCATCGGGTCCAAAATACTGCCCTGTGGTACACCAGACTCAACTTTCGAGTAGGTTGCATGTTTGAAGCTTTTCTAGTTTTGTAATTAGACGTGGCTAATAATGATAAAATCAGCTTTAAACCTTTAGTGTGAGTCATCGAAGTACTCCGTTGTCCTTAGCAGAATCGGGATGGAAACAGTGTCAAACGCTTTGGTGAGATTTAATATGATAAAATCATAATGTAGTTCCTAAATTACGTGCAATGCGACTAGATTCTAAAGCGCCACCCAATGCAAACACCAATTTTAAAGCCATTTGAGCGTTCGACCGTTCAAACTTTGCTTAGTTTGGGACAGGTAGATTTATGTAAGATTTTAAGTTATTTATTTATATTGCAGCCACTCCACTTCTTGTCCAGCACACGACCTCGTTATTGGAGTACGCCATGGTCTCAGGGCTGGACTATCGGGACGTCATCATGACCCTCAAACCGAACGCCATCGAGGCGGTCTACGAGAGGTATGTTGTGTGTTCAACCATTCCCATTTATTTTTACAAGCTTTTTAATAACTTGCAATCTATTTAACCCCCGACGCAAAGAGAGGGGTGTTATAAGTTTAACGTGTCTGTGTATCTGTCTGTGGTATCGTAGCACCCAAACGGATGGACCGATTTGAATGCGGTTTTTTTTTGTGTCATAGATAATTTAATTTGAGTGTTCCAATTAGCCATGTTTCATGAAAATCTGTTCAGCCATTTTTGAGATATTGGACTTTGAAATGAAAATGTCTGGGAGTTTTTCAACTTTTCTAAGTTGTAGTTATTGATTGTATTTTCTTTTTTCCGTGTTTTGTGTGCTAAATCAATAGATAATTATTCTTAATCTTATTCAATTTATGTACCTAACTATGTTTGTTCGGGTGGAATCTTGCAACTCAATTTTGAAGCAGATATCTTCAACCGATTGAGCTGAAATTTTGGGTAAAGGTATAGTTTGGATGACAATACAATATTATGGTACCATCGAGCTGATCTGATGAGGGAGACAGAATATGGCCATGGGAATTCAGGACTTAACCGACGTAACCCCGTTGAGTTTGGGCTCGTTAGCATCGTCTCAATGAGTAGTTGATGGCGGTGTATAGAAAAGTACAGTCGGCAACAAAAGCTTGGACCAAAAATGTTTTTTTTGACAGAAACTTACATATGAATCTAGGTGTAGCAAGTCTTTTGACACATTCCACGAAGTTATAAAAGGAAGAACTGTTTCACACAAAACATGTTGACTGGTGGCTCTGCACTCTGTGACCACGCGAGTCTGTCTTTTGTTTAATTTAATATCTGAATGGACAAAACAAACATATAACTATCGAACCTGCTCTCAAAATGTCACGAGAATCGGTTTAGAAATGCGAGCTGTAGAGGAAAACAGAACGCCGGATGAAACTTTTTTTTGCCCTAGCTGAAACGGAGACCATCGTCCGCTGCGCTCGCTCGTTAAATGAATCATTTTGTCGTATGTTCAGATTCACGGAGAGCTTCCAGCGACAACCACAAGGCTACCAGCAGTTCTATTATCAGAACTGGCTCAAGCTCCGTATAGCGCTATGCAGGTAAATATCAAACATTTAAAAACACCCTAATCTCGGATATAATTTTAAATGAACTAACTTGACAGTTCATTGCACACGAATGTTGCCACAGTTTCTCTAGTGCTGTTTATATCGATACTTAAAAAATCCAGTTCATACCAGAGGTTTAGTTAAACAGCATTATTGTGTTTGAAATCGAACTAATAATTTTATTAAACAAAATAGTAATTAAAAAAATAGGTTGGAATTAAACATCATCATTTTAGGACATCGCTAAGGACGTTGTCCGCCTTTTTGTGTAATTGACAATTCCAACCATTCATTAGCCAGGTAATTCCACTTTCCATCTGCTGGGGCTATCTTTAAAGTGTGTCGTTGAGTTTTATTTAACACTTTCGCAACTGGACTAAAAATGGAACAATTCACCAGAAACCGACAGAATTCGCTAGGCGTATAGGTTTATACTACTGCCCGCCTAGCGGACTCAGCCGCCATCTGAGCAAACATTACGAGTGCCCGCTAGCCGGGTTCTTGGTTACGAACGTGTTAATAGCCATGTGTCCTTTAGAGCGGAAACAGAAGCCCCGCGAAGCGGGGCTTCGTCGACTTTACGACGGAACCTATTTTGCCCTTTAATAATATTTCGGGCTTAATACTTTTCGGCACCAAATACTAGTTGACAAATGATACTTCGGAATTTTAATAAGTGTCTATTCGAATCATAAGCGAAATAAAGTTGCAACGCACTGAGAATTGGGAAAATAATAATATGGGAAAGTAAAGCCAAAAAAAGGGAAAAGTTTTCGGGATTTTAATAATCGGTACTACATTTTTCGAGTTTATGATAGGTAAACACAACAAACAATTTAATAAAATTACCGAGTTATCGTCGCACAAACATTTATACATACAAATGCTGGGTTACTCCCACCTGTTACCACTAATTTGTTACCAGTGGTAAGAGCTAAGATTTTTTTGAAGTGAAAACTTCTTTAGCGGCGCTGAGCACTTTTTGGGATGGGGATTTTTTTTTAAATACGCGACAGAGTTTTGTGACGTCAGATGTGAAGGAGGTCACTTTTTGCTGATAGTCGATTCGACTTCATTCAAAACTGAACGCTATTCGTAAGAGTATAAAGCCGTTAAACACTTTTTGCAATAGCATATTCTGCAAATAAATTTGTAATAATACCAACGCGTCCTTCACCGTTTTGCTATTGAGAAAATTCGAATAGTTCGAATTTGGGCGTTATTCCTAAGGAGATAAAGCTTAGAAAAATATTTACCAACGGCAAAAACTAATTGATATTTTGGTCGCCACCGCCGTCTGCCGTTCTTGCAAATTCGAATAGTTCGAATTTAGACGTTATTCCTAAAGAGATAAAGCTTTGAAAAATATTTGGCAATGGCAAAAACAAATTGGTATTGTGTTTGCCGCCGCCCGTCGGCGCGCCCTTTTTTTTTTACTTTTACCACTAAACTCGTCTGGGAAAAAAAATCCCAAACACCGGATGGTTCCAGTAGACGGAGAGGACTTCTTTCGCTTCGCTCGCCCGTTAAACATAGCAACAGTGCCCAGTAAAGCCTTTAAAAAACATGGTCCTTCGAGCCGGATACAGTGAACGTTAGTAAAAGTGATCTATTTGCAGAATAAACGTTTAATTAACTTTTTTTTTGCAGAGTAATGCCACAAGCCCAAGGCGCGGTGTCCTCTCTGACCCAGCTGGTGACGATAGCGGGCGCGTGGGCGGCGCTGCGCGACAACACGCGCGACGACGTGCTCGACGCGCTCGACCACGACCACGACAAGGTTGGTCGTGTCTCCCTGACAGCTGGGCCCTATTTCTTGAAACGATTAGTTGACTAGTACATTAGTTATTAGTGAATTTACAAGTCCTAGTATTTTCTGTTTCTCAAAAATAATTATTAGAGTGGTAACTAATACTGGTAAACTAATAAAAAATATTAGTCTGGCTTGGCTGAATACCACCCACCACCTACCACATGCCACCAGGCACCTATTACATGCCTTCTTACCTATTAAAAATCGGCCAAGTGCGTGTCGGGCCACGCGCAGTGTAGGGTTCCGTAGTTGCCTGTTGTTTCATACAGATTGAGGTGTTTAAGTTATCTAGTGTATCTACATCTGTGATCACAATAATCATCTTCTTATTATTTAAGTGCCAGGCTTGTCGGTGGAGCAATTGCCAACTTATCCATTCCGCCTTTCTTTTTATTTCTCTATACGATTAAGCGTTAATTTTTTCTTTTATATCAAAATCAAATCAAAACATTTATTCGTGACAAACACAACACAGATAATAAAAGATAAAATAAAAGGAACATTTTGCTTTGCCACGAAATGGACCCAGCTCAGCATGTTGCTAGCTTTGCAGCCAGCGCTGGTCTTCCGCATTTGCTGACGTAAGATTTCCTCGGCCTTCCCCTGTTCCTTATCCCTTCTATTTTTCCCCCTATTATTGTTTTAGTTGCCGTGGCGTAACAAGAGTCGAAACGCTCATAGGCTAGCGGCGGCTGCGAGTCGGAAACGATAACGCAGGTTAAGCAAAGATGGCAGCGGTCAGTCTTTGGACGGGTGACCGCCTGATGTTTGAGTGGTTAATATAAATGAGCGCTTCCGTGCTTTGGAAGACACGCTAAGCAGATGATCCCGGCTGATGTCTATGACAGTTGTCGTTAAGCCGAGTTAGAGGCCTTCGGGCGGCTTAAGAACTTCTAACAGTCGAGTTGCCCACTCACTTGACAAAGGGGGGACAACTGTCACTCGCGTCCGCAGGAGCTACCTACCACAACCCCGCACGTGTCCCCTGGGTGGTACTAAAGAGTGACAATCTTTAAAGGGCATTAAATGTACATATGCCATACGATTAAATAAACATGAGTCCTATGTCAAATCAAATCAAATCAAATCAATTATTTATTCTGCAAATAGGCCACAAGGGCACTTTTACATGTCAAACGGTAATTTACAATAAAATAGTAATCTTACACAATAATAATTTAAAATTATATATTAACAAACTAAATGTCACTAAGTAAACAAAACAAAATTGCAAAATATGACCATTACATTCGATATAAGATCTGTATCAGCATTAACAGAAGTTAATGATATTATTCAGTATTCCAGAGATGTATAAGGTCTCTGAGCGTCCAAATACAATTAATAATTATTCTAATATTCTAAGAGATGTATACGGTCTCTAAGCGTCAAAACAAAAAAGGAACATTAATGTTATATTGTCAGAGATGTACAGGGTCAATAACAATAAACCGTGTCAAGATCAGAATGATGTCTCTCGTCAATACGATAATAATAATAATAACACTAGTATTTAAGTAGTTAATTAGGTACTATGCCCTTGCAAGCATGAACAGTCCGGACTCCACAAACAGCACCCGATCACGAGTATGACGCATATCTCAGCCATCGCCTCCCTCAACCATATGTTTGATCCCTAATCTCTTTTTGGGATTTTGCGTACGATATATCGAATGCCCTCTGGTGAATCCTTACGCAATGTGTTTAAAGAAAAGCGTTTTCTCACTGTCACGGGGATATATAATCCTGGAACTTTGCTCCTTTGTCAAAAATAATACAGCGTATTTCAGTAAAAAATCAGGAAAAATAATAACCTTAGAACACAATACAAATACGATCTGCTGTGTCCAAGAGCCAAAGACTCGATGTATTACAAAAGCGCTTTCCATGCCGCTATACGTGTCTTTAAGGGGATGCCTTGATTTGAGTCGTACACGCCCCCTAGACAGAGACACGCTGATGCCTTCCGCCAACGAGAAAAAGAGATGTAACACTCTTCGGGAATCGCTGTTTTGGACAAATTTCGATAAATACCTAACTTAGTGAAGGTTTATTCAAATTTCGTAAAGTGAGATTTTAGGTGAGATAAAATACTAAGTTATTTACTTGATTGTATCATAAAATAATGTATCGTTTGAGTAGGCTGAGTAAAAAAAGGAAAATACAGACCCAACTTTGGATTTTTTTTCTATCGAGGAAATTTTAAGCAATCTGATCCATAAAATCAGATGAACAATCATATAGTCAAGAATCATATATCTGAAAATCAGACCTTATTGTTTATTAATCAAGACAGAACGGCGTTTCAAAGCACGCGATAATTTCCAATGCACCGCCTTAATGCACTACCAGGTGAAATTAAAAGTTTAGATAGTAATCGATTTAGGTGTAAGTTAAAATCGTGGCTCATAGAACATGTTTTTTTTTTTCAATTTAAATGAGTATTTTATGAAATAGGATAGAATGAACTAGTTGGAATATATAAGGTGCTAACAAATTAGGTACCACTACTTTTAGAGCTGATAGTACTAGTCTCTAGGAGTAGAGTTAAGTATGAAACATTTAAAAGTGTGTATCACTTTTTTACTCAGTATCAGAATATTTAACAAGCTACATTAGCTTACAAAATTTTGAAATGTGTACTACTAGCTGTGTGTGTAGCACTAGGTAGGTATATCTATGTTTTGTTTTTATCGTATTTTTTTTTTTTCCCTTTTAACGAATTGTTATTGACATGCCATGTAATGCACATATTACTTTATGGTGAAATAAATAAATAAATAAAATAAAAATAATTAGGGATACAACGTTACTGCGTAAAAACACCCTGTTAATGAGATAGTCAACAATCAATCATTGACGTTTGTCACAAACGACGATGTTCACTTGACAGATAGTGTTTTAACATCTTGTCAGTTGAATGCACAGGCTGATTATGTTTGGTCGAAATTTTAATTTATTTATTTTGTACCGGAAATTAAAACAAAAATATCATATGAAAAGTTTTCTTAATTTCTATTTAAAGTCAATTGTTTTGATGTAATGTAACACCTCTTAAAATATTGGTACTTCATTTGTTAGCACCTTATAGTCTTAACGTAAAAATTGTATGCTCGAAATGGGCGACTGTTGGTTCCTGTTAATTTATTTAACACCTTTGTACACAGTTTACAATAAATAAATACTTTACTTTATTTATTGCGCTGGATGCGGGTGGCGCAGGACCGGTCGCCTTGGCACTCTTTGGGGGAGGCCTATGTCCAGCAGTGGACGTCTTTCGGCTGATATAATGATAATGATGATGACTTTTTTGTTTCCAGGCCCTGATAGCCCTAGAAGCGAAGGCAGAGTTGTCCGGCGACGCGGTGGCACTCACTCCGCTGAGGCGCGTGTTGCAGCAGTGCGTCGACATCGCGGCGACACACCTGCAACACGCCGGCCACAACCACCCGTGAGTGTTCGTCTACACTAATAATATTATATAATAATCCATACTAATATTATAAATGGGAAAGTGTATGTGTGTGTTTGTTTGTCCGTCTTTCACGGCAAAACGGAGCGACGAATTGACGTGATTTTTTAATTGGAGATAGTTGACGGGATGGAGAGTGACATAGGCTACTTTTTGTCTCTTTCTTACCCTCCACTTCCCTAAAATGGGGGGTGAAAGTTTGTATGGAGCTACGATATAAACGAGTTCCACGTGGACGGAGTCGCGGGTAGAAGCTAGTAAAGTTATAAATAAGGATTGACATTTTTTCCATACAAGTTGTCAGTTCATTGCCTGGACTAGAAGCTGAAGGTCCTGGGTTCGAATTCCGGTAAGGGCAAATATTTGTGTGATGAGCATGAATATTTGTTTCTGAGTCATGGAAGTTTTCTATGTATTTAAGTATTTATATCTATTATATAAATATATCGTCGTCTAGTACCCATAACACAAGCCTCAATGAGCTTACTATGGGACTAGGTCGATTTGTGTAAGATTGTCCCCTAATATTTATTTATTTATTATTATTATTTATAGAAAACATCCGTGACTCAGGAACAAATATTCGTGCTCATCACACAAATAAATGCCCCTACCGGGATACGAACCCAGGACCTCTTGCTTCGTAGGCAGGGTCACTACCAACTAGGCTAAAGCGGTGGTCGATCTTAGGCAGGCTTGTTCCTTTTGTTGATGTGGCGATACTGGCTCACGTGCACCTCCTTCTCTTCTCCTCTTCTTTGTCCTCGCCATTGTCCCGCTACACGGGGTCGGCTTTCTTAACCATGCCACGCCATTTGCCGCGGTCATACACGTCATTGGATTCCAACGAGAGAATTTTCATGTCCCTTTGGACAGTCGTTAGCCATGTGGCTGGTGGTCTACCTCTTCCCCTTTTGCCTGTTGCGATGGAAAGGCACTTCCTAACGACATAATCGTCTGGTCTTCGCATTACATGGCCGTACCACCTGAGTCTGGTCTCTGCGAGCTTATCAGCAATCGGTGCTACCTTAAGACTACCTCGAATATATTCATTGCGAACTTTGTCTTTTAACGTGACACCACTCGACCATCTCAGCATTCGCATTTCGGCGGTGTGGAGCTTCTGTGTGTGTATGTTCTTAGCAGCCCAGGTTTCGGTACCATATAGTATCGCTGGTCTTATTGCAGTCTTGTACACTTTGCCCTTGGTTCTTACTGGCATCTTTGTATCACACATAACTTCCGTAAGTTGACGCCATTTGCACCACCCCGATGTGACTCCTCCACCTCCGAGGTGTAATTTACCCTAACGGTGATAGTGACTCGTACTACCGCATAACTCCAACTCCAACGCAGTTGGCTTCGTCGAATAGGGATGGTGACACCAATTAAAATCATCAATAATGTTGATTATCTTCGAAAAAGGATTAAAAATATAGCCACATGGAGAAAAAAGTAACACAAGACAATAAATAATCGAAAAATATAAATATTAAATAAATATTAAAATATAAATCCATACTAATATTATAAATGCGAAAGTGTGTCTGTCTGTCTGTCTGTCTGTCTGTTACCTCTTCACGCTTAAACCGCTGAACCGATTTAGATGAAATTTGGTATATAGATAGTTTGAGTCCTGGGGAAGGACATAGGATAGTTTTTATCCCGGAAATCATCCCCCAAAGGGATGAAGTGGGGGTGAAAGTTTGTATGGAGCTACGATATAAATGAGTTCCACGCGGACGGAGTCGCGGGCAGAAGCTAGTATTAAATAAATATATATTATGGGAAATCTTACACAAATCCACCTAGTCCCATAGTAAGCTCAGTAAGGCTTGTGTTATGGGTACTAGACGACGATATATATAATGGATATAAATACTTAAATACATGGAAAACTTCCATGACTCAGAAACAAATATTCAAAAGAAATAAGTGTTCAAAGTTAAGTATATTCTGTCCCTTTTCTCTGTCTCGTGTGGCAATAGACGGTCTTATTATTAAAAAAATAAGAAATTATTTAATGTCTATTCAAAAAGTGTTTGGCGCTTCGTGTGTCTTTTACAGAGGTTATATTAAGAAAAAAAAGGTTTAAAATCTGAACGTCAACTATAGAGGTCCCGAAATTTCAATTGTAGAGGTCTTTTGGTGCCAAGGGACGGGGACACCGACCATTTTTTTGCAATTATAGAGGTGTCTCAATAATCCAGGTACCATTTAACCAGGCCACTGTATAATTATTAATGCATTTATTTGCTAGAATGCAGGTACATGATGGTATTAACAGTAAGATTATTTTGATCACACTTGCTCGAAAAGGGCTTCATAATGCGCAGACATACAGAGCTGTAATAGCCTGTTACGCCCACGGGCGTAATGGTTTCTTAAATTGTATCTGTCACTCATGCGGCAGTTACAAAGCAAAGAGGTTTTATATCAAATACGATGTCTGAAAACGTATTTATAAATAAATTTAAACTTAAAAAACTACTTAAACATGTTTAACTGAATTATTTACAGATTTAAAATGTAGTTATTCAGTGTCTATGTAAAATGTTTTAAGTGTTTTCAAATCGTGGCTGTATACCGAAGGGTCTTTGCCATACGCGCCTCACGTCAAATTCAACAAAATGGACGACTGACATGTTGCAGTTTTTATTACGATTTGTATTCATTTCATCTAAAATGTATTTGTTTCCTCGCAAAAGTGATGAAAAACATTGTGTATAACCCGGGCGTAAGAACATTGCAAATTCGAGTCATCAAAAGCCCTCCGCCTTTGGCGTCGGGCTTCTGATAGAGTCTTGTTCGCAATATTCCACTTACGCCCCTCGTTAAACAATGTACTATTATCTCAAAATCCACCTAGTGGCATGCAAAATTATGTAAGAATGTATGCAAGAAATAAGCATATACTAGAGCAGTCAATAAAAAAAATACAAGATACAGGATGAGCGTCAATTACTAATGCCTCATTTACA
Organism: Epinotia ramella; assembly: GCA_947578815.1. Taxonomy (NCBI): domain Eukaryota; kingdom Metazoa; phylum Arthropoda; class Insecta; order Lepidoptera; family Tortricidae; genus Epinotia; species Epinotia ramella. Next base: position 1,072,990 of record OX388226.1, on the reverse strand, counting down.
TTCAGCCGAGTGAGCAGGCAGTGAAGTGGGCAGGTAGGGTGTAATATGCGGTATTACGCCCGTCCTGCCCACTTCCCTGCTTACTTTCGGCTGAATGTAAATCAGGCATTATGTTTAAGAGGATTGTTGAGAGTCCGCAGCATTCTCCATACAAACGTAGTTACGCTCTCATTTTAAAACTACGTGTTGGATTGTAACGAAACTGTGCATACTGTACAATGACATTTATGGGAAGGTGTAGACACTAAATAAAATAATCAATAATGTCATATTTTCTCGAAAAATCATTAAAGTGTCAATCATGTAGTCAAATGAAGAAAAAAATCAACGCAAAAGGTTAAATAATCACGAAGTTATTATAAGTGTCCAAAGTTTTAAGAAGGGGTATATTCTGTCCCTTTTTCGCAAAATAAAGCGATAAAATATAAGTAAATTTAATATATTTTTAATTGAAACTACTTATCAAGCAATGAAACATATAAAACATGCACTAATTTATTAAAAAAAAAATCGGCATGACTGTGCCTCTTGCCCCATGACTGGGGTAAGAGTATCGTACGTACCTAACTTTAACTAGGCTAGCTCCAGTGGATTTACGTATTTAGTAACACAGTTGGTAGACGCTGTCAAGAAAATTAATACCTTAACAAGTTGAAATACGGTTCAAAATTCTGAGAAAATGCGTTTATACATATTCTGGGGCATCTGTCATAGTAGGTGTTATCAGGGGTGCCAAACCACCTAACACTTAAATAAAAAAATAAAAAAACTGATTTTTTTAATTCACTTAATAGTTTTCAGAGTAGGTGTTACAGTAGTAGTATTTAGGTAGGTGCACTTAGCCAATAAAAATCTTTATGTTGTTTTTGTTATATACCAATTTGCCGCATTTTAGCAGGTGACAAGAACCGAGGCGTTTTTTATGTTTAGTTCGTAATTGTAATTGTTTCACGATATGGTTGATTATTTATGTTTTTGAATGCTTGAACCCAACATCCGCATCCTCAAATGTCGAAAAATCGCATACGTACATATCTGAATTAAACAGTGCCAATTTGTAATAAAAATTACAATTTATAGAAGGTTTGACAGCCCTGACATGGGTTAAGAGTAGCTTATGACTCCCTTCCCCCGGACTGTGCTGGCATTCTTGCCCCACTTAAATAATTTGAGGTTAAAAATTTATTGGCTTGATAAAAAGGTATAATCGAAAGGAATTACAGAAAATAACGATGTAAAATAAGAAATAAACTATAAATATTCGACTCACCATCAAACAAATCCGAATTATCTTCTCTTCCACTTATCACAAGTCGTACCCTGTCAAAATGAACCGCGTTTTGTTTCAATATGGCGTGTGACAGAGACATCTATGATTTGATGATGGAACTAATACACGCCTGTCCGTTTTACCGACGTTACAAAAAGGCGCTCAATTCAAAAGAATTAGCTGGAGAAGATTTTGACCCTCTTCCCCCGATGTTACTCTTGCCCCGCCTGACGTTACAGGTACGAGACGTGGACGGACGGCACGGCGCTGGCGCTGCTCCGCAAGCTGGTGGTGGCGGCGCGGGCCGCGGGCCGCGGCGGGGAGCCGCTCTCGCGCTGCCTCGCCAGGCTGCAGCACCAGAACACCAAGGAGGTCCGAGGTACGGACAGGCCTATAAAAAAAACCGGCCAAGTGCGAATCGGACTCACGCACGAAGGGTTCCGTACCATTATATATAAAAATAGCAAAAAAAAAAACGATTGTTGTATGGGAGCCCCCCTTAAATATTTATTTTATTTTGTTTTTAGTATTTGTCGTTATAGCGGCAACAGAAATACATAATTTGTCAAAATTTCAACTGTCTAGCTATCGCGGATCTTGAGATACAGCATGAAAAATTTAAAAAACGTTTGTCGTATGGGAGCCCCCCTTTAATATTTATTTTATATTGTTTTTAGTATTTGTTGTTATAGCGGCAACAGAAATACATCATTTTGTCAAAATTTCAACTGTCTAGCTATCGCGGTTCTTGAGATACGACCTGGTGACAGACAGACGGACGGACGGACAGACAGCGAAGTCTAAGTAATAGGGTCCCGTTTTTACCCTTTGGGTACGGAACCCTAAAAAACGAGTAGAAACTGTTTGGTTATGGCACTCGCCACAATGTTAGTCAACACTGATTACTTATTTACGATACAAGTGACAAAAATAGGAAATACGCAACGAGTGGTGATAAATTAAAACACGACCGAAGGGAGTGTTTTAAATCGACACGAGTTGCGAATTACCTATTCGCACGTGTATCGTACAACGTTTTACTGTACATATGGCTCTTTAAAGTTTCGACATATGCACGGAAAGTGCTCTTTCCGCACTAGTGCGGGAAAGTAGCACCATATGTACTGAAAAATACATTTTGCTGCTAAAAAACCCATTCCCATCATCGATTACTTTCTAAAGCTTAGTTCTCGAATCCGCCGCTAGATGTCGCTGAACGTCAGATAGATGGCGCTATCGTTTGTTTCCCGTAGAATGTACTTGAGCATTTCATTGAACCGCTGTAGTCGTTCGATTGAACTGAAATTTGGTTATTTTTGTACATCACACGTTATATTTATATATCTGTTGTGATCATGCTATGGAAACTTAGAACCTATTGCAAATCCAGATTTTGATTGAAAACGGTGATGCCACCTACTCGCCACATTTCTAGGTAGCTGTTGCTGTAGCGAACTAAAATATCAGTGTTGTTACATTCAAATATTTTATTTGATGTAGGGAGATTGATACGTGCTACGTAAATGAATATGAGGAGTTAAATAATGAGAAAACCTGTAGTATTCAGGTTTTAATAAACATAAAATTGTACATTATTTGAAATAATACACGGAGAAATATTGAATGACAATGACATGGCAGGCAGGAGTAAAATTAGAGGTTGGCAAGAAAGGAGGTGGCAAATAGATCATATCACGTCAAGGAGAACAGTATATTGTATAATGGTAACACAACATTGTGTCTGCTTGACATAAGTATAATGTCGTTTTGCGTGAAATATGTTGACATAATTTGCGTCAATAAATCCAATTAAAATTTTAATATTTAACGAAGTTTGTTTGTGATTTGTGCATTTATCTATTACTGGAGGACCTGGAAGGGCTATAGACACCGCTAGTCGACCGAGCGCGGCGGTCTGTTGAGAAATATCTAGGAAAATGTAGTACCGAGTGACCTTGGTTTTGGATGAGCGTGTCGTTTTAATGTTTCTTGCTTTATATTAATAATATGCTCCTTTCCATGCATGAAGTTACTAATGTATTGTTAATAACTTAAATAAATCTGTGTATTCCTCATTTTTACGTTTCATTTCACAACAGTTATTACAAACATTTAAAATACTGATTAATAAAATACGACCGAATTGAGAAGTTCCTTCTTTTTTTTTATCGTTTGAAAAGTTTTATCCGCCACAGCACAGATGGCGCTTGTACGCAAGCATAAAATGCCTTCTCAATTTGGCTGAGTTGCCTGTCTATCTCAGTATGTATATTGTAGTCTTTGGTTGTGATGTTATTCATCATTGCAAACTATATTATTGATATAATACCCATATTATATTATATCATTAACACGAAACATCTGAGATTGGAAGTTTGTATGTAAAGCCTGCTGTACACACTGGGCCAACGTTGGCGCGTGAGCAGATGCAGCTATGCGTTAGAGGAAGAGGGCTTTATATCGTTTGCATAGCTGCATCCTGCTCTCGCGCCAACGTTCGGCATAACGGGTAATCTCCGGAACGCATCACCCGAATTGACAACATTTCAATCTATAAACACTTCAAAATGAATATATGATTCAAAAGCATATCGCCTCCTGAGCACTATACTATATTTATAAAAAAAATATATAGCTTAATAAAATATTTAAAAACAATTAAAAATATGGTCTAATTTTACCCATTCTACGACATATATAATGGATAGCCTGTGCCTTATGTTACAGAAAAAAAATCTAAAAAAAGCTCTGCCTTGACAAATTTGACATTGACGTAAATTGTTTACTATCGATGTTAACGACTGTAACCTAACGAAGTAAAATAAAATTAAAAGATTCTTTATTATAGGGATTTATTGGCTACTATGGAGAAACCCGCGTGGATCGACGAGGTGTATACTCCTCCTAAGAAAACCAAGTATTGTTTCGTGCCAAGTTGTAACAATGACTCTTTGAAGAAACCGGACAAACATTTTTTCCATGTACCGTATAAAAATAAAGCGGAGTGGTGTCGAGCAGTAGGGAAAGAAGTAATTCCAAAGATCCGTGTGAATGCATGGTGTCGTATTTATATAATGCAGTATCGGTATCCCTTATCACAGCCAAATTCGTCGATAAAATGGTTTCTTTTTAACAAATAGTACAATTTAAACAAACAACACACCACAGACCTACTCCAACTCCACTGACAATGGCAAAGTCAGATGTCATTGTCAATGTCATATCACTTTTTTTTCGATCGTGGTAAGACTAAGGTAAAGGCTATTCCTGCGTAGAATTGGAGTTACGCCCTTTTAGAATAAGTAAATATTGAAAAATTAATAACAAATTAAATACGAACCCTAGAGAAATAAATAAACTATCAGCGTATTTGTCTTTTTAAACCAAATACACAGAACCAATCAAATTTAGGGCTCAAAAATATGAAATGTTGTCAATTCAAAGAATATTTCACCTACATAAGGCGGTCTTTGCAATACGCTGACGAAGCCAGCTAGTATAAATATAACTCTTCTGAAACGTACGCGGAAAATACCATATATTCGTTTGTCCACCGCCTCTATCGATCTCCCTCCTCTTGATGTCATCTATTGATAGCATCATTTTGCTGCACTTACTGAAAAAAAAACGACCGGGTTGCACTCCGGGAGTGCCAGCCGAAGTGAAAACTCAATGACATTGTAACAGTTTTTCGATCAGGTCACGTCACAATTTTTCCCCATCACAAAAAGTGCACAGCGCCGCTAAAGAAGTTTTCACTTCAAAAACCTGTCCTACGAGCGCTTTTCCATACAATCGGTTTTTCGCGTGGTAGCGTCACGAAACCGTTGGCGCCGAATGTGTCAATAAACATCCTTGTACAGTTAAGGGCACCAATATGTATTCACTCACTGTTTACATCGTAGAACACCTAATGCTTTTTTCTTCGAAACAGTAAGCTTTTCGGGTTTTCTTTGAATATCATCAAATAGAAGTCATTAGGTTAGGGCTGTTTTACAACACATGTCCCCACGAAAAAAAAGTTCTGTTGTCTGTTCATCATATATAGTTTACCCTTCCTCTCCCAGACATCGGTTTGAACTGGTCCTGCGCTCCGGCTGACCCACATATGGGTCAGAGTAGTGGCTTCCCGGAATTTTTCGTTTTTTTGTTTACGTGGCTCCCGCGGAATTGGACCCGAACGGCGCCAGCCAGCCCTTCCGGTTCAAAAGAACCCAGTCTCAAATTACACTATTACACAATACAACTGATTCTCATTTAACACCTATGGTCATATGAACATTAACTCAAAATAGCCCAGTGTCTATTTACCTTAGTCCCAAAATACCCTAAAACCAAAACGACTTTGTCTATATTATAACTATTACCAAGATTACCTAAAGTCATAAACGCTGAAGCTCAAAACAAACTATTCCCATAATAAACTAATCCTGAATTACACCATTGGCCAAATACACTACTCACAAAATACTCTAAATAGTTCAGGTCCTAATTCTATGTCGGCTCCTGGTACGAATTTACGCGTAGAAAATTACCGAAACATTAAATAATGGCTATTATCAGTTGTATACCACATGGATCATAATAGCACAAAACGAAAATCAATAAATAAATAATTTAGGGTATTTTGAGAGTAGCGTATTTTGTAATTAGTGTATTTTGGGAACATTGTGTTTTGAGTTTATGCTTTGGTGACATTAGATGCTTTCGACATAAGTTCTTAATAGAGATAGGTCGTTTTGGTTTTAACATTTTAGGGTATTTTGGGACTAAGGTAAATAGACACTGGGCTATTTTGAGTTTATGTTCATATGACCATAGGTGTTAAATGAGAATCAGTTGTATTGTGAAATAGTGTAATTTGAGACTGGGTTCTTTTGAACCGGAAGGGTTTTGAAGAGCATGAGTCAAGCTTCAATATGTTGTATAAACACATGTATACGCGTTCATATTTCATTATAAATATCGCGCGTGTTTGAGAGGATGGGAAAAAAATGGCTTGCTCGAGAAACTTGCCCAAATAAAAGATTACAATGATACATTTCTGTTTATTTTAATTTATTCTGTTCCCTAATGGTTTAGCCTACATGTTACAGACAATAAAACCTGTTGTGAAACCGATAAAACTTGGTTTTTTGGAGTTGGAAAGTGTGGTATTGACTGATTGATTGACTGGTGTGCACGATTTACGACCGTCATTTCAGAGCCACCTTGTAAAGTAATTATCATATGTATTGGGTCACTACTTGATTACGTGTGTAGAGAAACGAAGCAAAATTAGTATTATATGAGGAAAATACGATAAAAATACACATAAGTATAATTTTCGAGGCATAATGTCGGAAATGGACCCGAAAGTAGGAGGTTTCTTTGAGAGCACTTTGTGCATGCCATACTTAGTTTTGGTGAGTATAATTATGAATAATGTGGAAGTACACAAAGTATATTTTACAACCATGTATAAAACATATACTCTTTTCTTATAAATAAAATAAGAAAACCTGTTCCAAACAGAGCATCGCGTTGCAGAATTTGAACGTTACGCGCCAACTCGCTCATTATTTGTTAAAAGAGTATTTGTTAATATAAACCAGTTCTGTATAATAAATTTCCTGTACGAAAAAGTGATATCCTACTAAGCTTTCTATAGCAAAACATTAAATATTGTGTTGAAAAACTTTGTAACGGTTTACAAAGTTTGAAGCATTCTTTGTTTTCGAGTTTTTTTCACAATCTTGTAATCAATAAATATTGAATACTGTAAAAAACAACAATTCATTACCCTTTACACCAATAAAGCACAAAAAAATGCAAAATAAATTGTATGTTATCGGAGCACGCACCAGCATGGAAGTTGAAATTTTGACTGGCTATAACTCGTCTCACTTGTATGACAGTGCATGAAGTGTGTGATTCCACGAGGTGTAGGCTTTCGTTATTATGGTTATAATTTAACTGTAGGTTACATTTAACCATATTAAAATTTGGGATAGGTTTAAAATACCGGGTTACCCACCTGACCCCTAAGCGTGTCATGGGACATAACCCCCCTGACACGCATGTGGGTCAGTGGCAGTTGGGGAAACGAAAAAACGCAAATGTCCGGGACTTATACCCTGCTCCTAAGCGGGTCGCTGCGCTGGGTGAGGAGGGGGAAAAAATGCATTAGGTCTAACGAAGCATTTAGGGCTAAAGTAGTTAGGTCTAACAAAGATAATCCTTATGGCACTCGTCACAATGTTAGTCAACACTGATACTACATTTTGCTGCTAAAAAACCGAATCCCATCATCGATTAGTCGCTAAAGCTTAGTTCTGCAATCCGCCGCTAGATGTCGCTGAACGTCAGATAGATGGCGCTATCGTTTGTTTCCCGTAGAATGTACTTGAGCGTTTCATTGAACTGCAGTAGTCGTTCTATTGAACTGAAATTTGGTTATATTTGTACATCACACGTTATATTAATATTATTGTTGTGATGTTATTCGTCATTGTTAATGTAAATTAAAATGGTACGGCAGTGTTTGCTTCGCGCTCGACTTGGCGGGGGCACTGCCGTGTCCCCAGATATAATATAAATATATTAATATTATATAATATAATTAAGACGTAAAATCTTAGATTGGAAGTTTGCATGTAACGGGTAATCTCCGGAACGAATCACCCGAATTCAAAGAATATTTCACCTACATAAGGAATAGACTTTCCAGATGGCCTACATATTTTTGAGACTGTGGTGTATACATATTGGTGCCGACTGTACAAGGATGTATATTGACACATTCGGTGCCAACGGTTTCGTGACGCTACCACGCGAAAACCGATTGCATGGAAAAGCTCGTAGGACAGGTTTTATTAGTCTGTGCAACCTGAGAATGATGCTATCAATAGATTACACCAAGAGGAGATAGATAGGGGCGGTGGACAAACGAATGTATGGTCTTTTCCGCGTATGTTTCAGAAGAGTTATATTTATACTAGCTGGCTTCGTGAAATATCCTTTGAATTCGGGTGATTCGTTCCGGAGATTACCCGTTAGCGTTACATACAAACTTCCCCCACAAGGTGGACTGGTAAAGGTTGCGGGAGTCCGCTGGATGCGGGACCGGTCACTTTGGCACTCTTTGGGGAAGGCCTACGTCCAGCCCAGCAGTGGACGTCTTTCGGCTGTTATGATGATACAAACTTCCAATCCAATCTCAGATTTTACGTTATAATACATTAGTAATATAGTTTACAATGATGAATAACATCACAACAATTATAATAACATAACGTGTGACGTTCAAAAATATCCAAAATATCAATTTGTTAGATTACCGCAGTTCAATGAAACGCTCAAGTACATTCTACGGGAAACAAACGATAGCGCCATCTATCTGACGTTCAGCGACATCTAGCGGCGGATTGGAGAAGTAAACTTTAGCGACTAATCGATGATGGGAATGGGTTTTTTAGCAGCAATATGTAGTATCAGTGTTGACAACATTGTGACGAGTGCCATAAGGATTATCTTTACATATTGGTGCATCCACTGGACACAGTTGAATAATGTATTATTTTTTAAATAAAAATATAATTTATTTACTATTACAAAAACATTGTGCAAAGATTTTACCTATGACCTCCACACTAGGCTAGGCCTGTCTCGTGGGGTCAACTTAGCTGTTACCAAGAGTACTTTTAACATTCTACGCTGTTTGTTAAGAGTTATCTATTCTAACAATTAATATTGCCCGTGTGGTGTCGGGTTAGAATTTCACCACCCCCTTTCTTTCCGTGGGTGTCGTAAAAGTCGACTAAGGGAGCAGGATTGAAGTGTGTTGGCGATGGGCTAGCAAGCTATAACTGCAATATCACATTTTGTCGATCTTTTATACCCACATTTATGATAAAAAGTAGCGCTGGAACACAAGTTTTATGTGCTCTGCCTACCCCTTTTGGGAATAAAGGCGTAAATGTATGTATGTATGTACAATTCATATTATTATATAAGCAGTGCAGAGAAGTTTGTCATAATATTAAATAAAAGAAAAATTCTGTTGTCTTCAGCTTCTGTAACGGAGGTGTGGTTGTGTATTTATTTATTACTAGCTTCTGCCCGCGACTCCGTCCGCGTGGAAGTCCTTTATATCGTAGCTCCATACAAACTTTCACCCCCCGCTTCATCCCCTTGGGGGGTGATTTCCGGGATAAAAACTATCCTATGTCCTTCCCCAGGGCTCAAACTATCTCTATACCAAATTTCATCCAAATCGGTTAAGCGGTTTAAGCGTGAAGAGGTAACAGACAGACAGACAGACACACTTTCGCATTTATAATATTAAGTATGGATAGTATGGATTTATTTGGACCACCAACGGATAAGACATCTGAACAATACATTTGGCTTAAATACAAAAAAAATCTAAGTAAGATGCTTAGCCACTTATAGGTGTCCAGGGCTCGCACATGTGTAAAATCAAGAGTAACAAAAAAAAAAACATAAATTACATGATCGAAGATTCCGATTTTCGCTGTTGTCCACGTTAATCCCCTAGCCTGATCCCCCAGGGGAAAAAAACGGTTAGGTTGTTAGTTGAACTGCGACCCTACAGCGCGCGAGCCGAGCGAGCGAAGCGAGCGTGACGCGGTAGCGTCCGGCGAAGCGCCATAACCGAACATTATCATTTTTTCCTAGTTGAATATAAAATAATTGCCGCTAATTCCCCTGGGTGATCGGGGTCAGGTGATTAACGTGGATAACGTGCGATTTTCAGATTACCGCGTGTTCACACTGCGTCCGTTTCCGTGTCCGGGAGGCATCCCTCTTTTTCTCGCTTGCGATGTTTCGCCCGAGTGCGAAAGAAACGGATGCCTCCCGGACACGGAAACGGACGCAGTGTGAACACGCAGTTACTGAAGCATTGGCAAAAGTTTTAAGTAGGTAGGTACATTTAAATTTTCGCCTATAAAAATATAGAATGTTTGTAAATTGGAGAAGTTAAATATATTATATTGATTACTTTATGTAAATTAAATCAACTAGTAAGTTACAGGAAATTAGAGGTACCCGAAGCTAACCAAGAAACAATTGGCAATCACCCACCAGACTCCAGTGTTATATATAAGATATGAGATAACAGTACAAAATTTTGAATAACATGGCAGACTGTCCAAGTTTACTTAATAAGTTTGCGCTCAAAGTGCCCACCCGCGTTCTGAGATACCCTTGTCCACTATTTAGCATACGACTCTGCCGCACCAAACTAGGCTCCCACTCGTCGGTGCCCCGTCTGTCGCGCCTATACAATAAACTGAGCAACAATTCAGACCAGGAGTTGGACATACACCATGACAGTTTGCACCGATTCAGGACAAAACTGCTGTCGATAATCGATTGAAATGCCTCAATAACCATAGCAATTTGCATTAGTTTTAGACCCTCTTATTCTTAAATTAGTTCTAATTATATTACATATTATTAACTGCTATTGTGTCCCTTGTAATGTCTCTTTTTATTTTATTTTTATAGGTGATGCTTTGCTTAATGCATGCTGTGTTCGCCTGTAATTGGTGGCGCAATTAAATGTAAACCTATGTCTTTTTTTGTATTAATTGCTTGTAATTGTTGTTGCCGCTGTTGGCGATCCTTAATAATAAATAAATAAATAAACAGATTGTATGTATGTGTGTGTGAGTAGGTGTGCATGGGTGTGAGTCACGATGGCTCCTTCTACAGTCGGATTCCGGTTCGTTACAGCCAAATATCATAATAACGTGTTCCTAGCATATCAGAATGTCAAAACAGATTATTCTCATAATGTCTGAAGCTCGAAATGACTTACGCCTACTTCTTAAATTACCGTATTCTTACGGGTAATATGACTATAATTCGTTTGGACTATATCGCGTGTACAATCGCCCTCGAGCAGGGAAATTGCGTATTTTTGCGAAACGAAAGCTATTAAGTTCTATGAGAAATGCCAGTGAAAGTAAATCGAAAATGAAGGCCAACTCACCCCTGCTTGCCCGGCGAACAGATGAGTCGGTACCGACAGTCCACACTTCCACAGTCCTGAGCTGATGAAGCACTGGTTGATGCGAGGGTTTTGTGTCGTATTTCACCACGTTTTCAATATTTTTGGTCGCGACGAATGGGCTTGCGCGTGGAGCCGCGAGCAGCCATCAAAAATCGCCTCAACTGGCTTTTACAAAATGTCAAAAAAACTAGAAAACTACCCTACTTAACTGTCGCTAATGAACGCGTTCCCTTTTACGGTATATGGTAATAACATGCATTAAAATAAACTAAGCTAAGTGATGATGTCCGAAACCAACATCGCGTTTTGCTAATTTTCAATTATACCATTTCCCAAAATGTCTAAAACTTAAATTGACTAAATACAAAAACGTCACATTGTCAAATATCTAAAATGATGTTGAACTTTACAGTTTTTAAGCAATGAGTTATTAAATTAATTATCAACGGCATTACAATTTTCGTCTTGTTACTATTTTTATTATGTACAATCGAGAATTCATTAAGTAAGACTAAAAATACTGCGTTGTTCAAATTTTAGGTATTATGAGACCGTGTCATTTTGATCTTTGGGCCTGTCAACAAAAGGCATTTTTAGAATTTTGATAATTATGAAACTAGTGCATTATTAGTATTATCACTTTCAGTTTTAATAATAATTCGGTATTTTGAAGTTATTGTTCATTTTACCAACTATACATTTTGGATATCGGATGTGACGTGTAAATGTTATTATGACATTTTATTGTATTGAAAATAAGTCAATTTGGGAATTTATGCATTTTGGAACTAAGACAATTTGAGATTTAGTAAAACATGTAAAAGGCCATTATGATTTTTGATTGTAACGAACCGGAATCGAAAATTTCGCTTGTCAGTATGTATGTAGTGTATATTTATGTATATATATTTTATTTGTGTATGTAAGTATTTATTTTATTTATGTACCTATATGTATTTGTGTAAATATGTTGTATATAGGAATACCGGAATGTTATTTTTTTTTGTTGTTATTTGCACTGCCCCACAATCTTTTCCGCTTTGCCTTAAGGGGCTACCCGAGGTTTTCATCGATTTTGACAAGTTTTGAATTGTATCTACTACTTTTGCACTACAGATAGAATCATAAATCAAACGGCTATCGGTTCTTCAATCTTTTATCTCCATTTTGACAGACCGGATTTTGAAACAAATTAATACTTAATTTTGTATGATTTTTTTAAACATTGTCTAAAAAAACACTTATTTCGCATCTCTATTGACGTGAAAGATCTAACATATACGAAATCTACAAATTTGGGTTCGTCTATGACGTCTCTAAAAACTGGCAGAGGGTTTTAATTTTAAACCAATTAACACAAAAGTTATGGCCAGAAAACCAGTTTTTTGGCCTAAAATTGTTCAACTTTGATGCCAAATATCTCGAAAACAATGAAGTTTGAAGTAAATATGGGATACTATATTGCTTAAAGCCGTTTTTGTTAATATAATAAGCTACAAAAAACATTAGAAAACTAAGGGATTCAGATCGAAGGTCATTGGCGTATGGGAGCCTCTTAAGGTTTGACTGGTAGAGAATGCCATATGGCATTAAGTCCGCCTTTTGTACGATAAGTTTTCTTTTGTGCAATAACGTTTAAATAAATAAATATAATATTCTGTCCACAGAGGAGTGTGCGGCGCTATGCCTCCAGCTGCCGAGCCCGCGGGTCTGGGAGTCGCTGCCGCGGTGCACCGTGTCCGCGCCGCACGGCAAGCACTGGCCACTTTACGTATGTATATAACAATAAATAACCGGCCAAGTGCGTGTCGGACTCCGGTTCCATACCATCTATAAAAACGGCAAAAAAATCACGTTTGTTGTATGGGAGCCCCCTTAAATATTTATTTGATTCTGTTTTTTAGTATTCGTTGTTATAGCGGCAACAGAAATACATCATCTGTGAAAATTCCAACTGTCTAACTATCATGGTTCATGAGATACAGCCTGGTGACAGACGGACGGACAGCGGAGCCTTAGTAATAGGGTCCCATTTTACCCTTTGTATTGAAGGAAAGATAGGACGGAGAGGCAGGGGAAGACCAAGACGTGCGTTTATGGACCAAGCTAGAGAGAAAGTTAATGTATTGTCGTATCAAGAGCTTGAAACAGTGGCGATTACTCCACCGACAAGAGACCGGCTCTTAAGTTTATGATCGCAATGAGGCTTCTAAACGGGCAACATTTTTACGGCAAAGTTTCGCTTTGGGCCCTCGTTGGATAATGCAAGCGATGATCTTCTGATGGAACCTATATAGTTTTGTAATGCTGCACGTCTATCATGGGACGGCCGCGACATACTCTCGATTTTTCTCGCACTATACCTCTTGTTCTAAGTGTTCTAATAAGAGTGAGACGGATAGTGCGAGAAAAATCGAGAGAGCTCGCGCGCCGTCGCGTAATAGCCGTGCAGTATTATGTTGCACAAACGGTCATTAACACTAAAGCGCAATTCAGACTTCAGGTGGATGAATATGCGTTAAATATCAAAGTATCCATTACTAGAGTATCTGCTGACTGGTCTTATCTCTAAGCTTCTATTGCCCCAAATAAGGGGGTATGTTTTCAACTTTCTATGACTGACACGGTTGAAGGCAACTGTCAAATATAGCGATGGCATGGAACGTCAAGGTATTGTCAAATTCGGCTAGAGATGTTCCACTATTACAACTGAATCGATTGATTATATTGACTTACAATCAAAATGTTTTTTTGATATTTTTTATTTATTTTCTTTGACATTGTATCTTAAGTATTTTATTTGACATTCAAAATGTTTGTTTCGAGCATATCAAGCATGCATGTTATGTATATCAGTTTTGTATCATATATTTAAATTGTTTTTTTTTTTATTACAGTTTGAATATGGTGTAGAACCGGAAGGTTTGAGGTACGTGCCTGAACCACCAAACTACGGAATGTTGTGCGACATAGTGCCTTCACAGGGAATGGATTGCATACGGTAAGTTTCTATATACTAAATTCTGACATTTTAAAAGCTTTTCATTTGTATCATATATTGCAAATTTATAGCACACTTCAAACCATGCAATTTGTCGCATCTCCTATTGTTAGAATGAGACAGCAATACATTCTTTGTATGTAACTACAGCAAGTTGCGATCATTTTTTAATAACTTTCAGGGGTTCAATCAAATTTAAAAAAAGTCGGATGAGATTTTATGTATCACTTTAGCAACGTTTTAGTCAGGGTGATAAATGTAGCCTTAGTTTTGACACTATGTTATATATGTGTTATGTATAGAGATGTACCGACTAGTCGCCGACTAGTCGGGAAAGCCGACTATCCGGCCTCATTTGTAGTTGGTGACTAGTCGGCAAAATGTGCCGATTAGTCGGCACTTTATGGATGACATGAAAACGAGACATAAAATAAGTAAAATTCCATTTTTTACCATTCGTTTTATATTTTACTCAAATACAGATTGAATATCACATTTGGTACTTTGAACGCATGCAGACAGCGCGACGGCAAAGCGAAACGAGGTTTCCCGATTGCACCTGAACTTAGCCGAAGTCCACGATCGGCCTAGCCGACTAGTCGGCATTCTAGGCGGCCGACTAGTCGGCCAAACCCATAGTCGGCCCATCTCTAGTTATGTACCTATATTTCTGAAATGAATCTTGATATCAGTAATCAGTAATTTATTTTGTGAAACATAGGTATTATACATTCTAGATCTTAAATTAGGTTGAGAGTCCTCTATGTTCTGCCTTGCGGCGTACAAAAATAAAATAAAATAGGAAATCAATTACGATAATAAATGGTTCGTTACATCATAGCACATGTGTTCTTATATTAAATACCTACCTATATATATCAAACAGAATTCAAATATTTATATCATCAACTAATAGTAAGTACATGTCATACAGAATTAAGAATAAGGAATGTCAAAATTAAAGAAATACAAAAACAATAATAATAATTAAAGTTCAAAATGTCAGGAAAATTATATCTTAAACACGACCGTAAAAGTGAAATTATATAAACATGCAATCAGACTTTGTCATTAAAGAAGTCATCTAGCGTGTAATAAGCTCTTTCGACCAGTTTTTTTATGTTATATGATATGTGCAGACCACCACTTTATCCTAGTTAGTAGTGTTCCTGCCTACAAAGCCGGAGGTCCTGGGTGCGAACCCTGGTAAAGGCATAAATATCCCTGAGTCATTGATGTGTGCTATTAGTATATTAGCCTATTAGCCTATTACCCATTAAAGTGTACAAGCTGTCCTTAATAATAATAAATTTACATAAACAACTAGAGATGGGCCGACTATGGGTTTGGCCGACTAGCCGACTAACCGACTAGTCGGCCGCCTAGAAGGCCGACTAGTCGGCTAGGCCGATCGTGGACTTCGGCTAAGTTCGGGTGCAATCGGGAAACTTCGTTTCGCTATGCCGTCGCGCTGTCTGCATGCGTACAAAGTACCAAATGTGATAATAAATCTGTATTTGAGTAAAATATAAAACGAATGGTAAAAAATGGCAGTTTAATCGAATTTAACATATTAACACACATTTTTAACATGTCGCCCGTAGTGACATTGAATACGCGAGTTGAACAGTGTATTTGTTAGTATTAATGGCAGTTTACTTATTCTATGTCTCGTTTTCCTGTGATCCTTAAAGTGCCGACTAATCGGCACATTTAACCGACTAGTCGCCGACTAGTCGCCGACTACAAATGAGGCTGGATAGTCGGCTTTCCTGACTAGTCCGCGACTAGTCGGTACATCTCTATAAACAACCCTTGATTTTACAATAGGGTAAGTCCGGGGTAGTTGGCCATAATTTTTTTGGAACACTTAAAATAAAAGCTTACACATAACGATTACATTTTTTTGTGTTTTATTAAACTTTAGTTAATTAACTTTGGATTATTAAACAAAAAAAGTATAATATCTAAATAAATAACCTCGAAAAAACTGTTGAAAAAAAAATCACGATTGGCCATCTCTCCCAAGGTGAATGTGATGACCATACCTTTACAGGAAAGATGACTATAACTTAACTCTCTCAGTTTGTATGTTTTTCGTTAAAAAAATTATTTGCACGTGCGGGTGAGCACGTGTCCTCGAATTCGGTGCAATTCTTAGGTAGCCAAAACCACACTGAAACCAGTCTTCGAAGAAGATAACTTACAATAGACAATTATCCCCACAGCCGCGGTAGTTTCTTTCGTTGACACACCAAGCTGGCAGTTTTTGATATTTTTTTCTTGCTAGCTTTCCTGGATTGTTTTATCCTCTCCTTTTATATACTCTTCTTTGACACACATTCAGCATCATATGGAAAACCGACTAAAACTAGCCAGTGGCCATCTCTCCTTTTCTTGCGGGAGAGATGACCACACGTAAAATAAAAACAAGTCGTGACACGACTTGCCAAAATCTGACCTTAGAACAATGAGACACTCGTATACTTTGCAACAAATACAAAAAACAGCATTATTTTGAGAAACTAACGTCATAACCTGGTAAAACAAAAAAATATTGACACTAGTCTAAACAATCAAAGACGATTTTACTTACTTTGTGCTTTTTTTCGCCTAATTGTTAATTGCACCCGTGCTGAACGCACAAAGCGAAGCGAATTAAACAAAAACTTACGAAATGAAGTCACTGGTTCCATGAAATATTTCGATGGACCATCTCCCCCTTATGGCCATCTACCCTGGAATTACCCTTATATGTTCTTCTGCCAAACTGCAGGAAAGTTAAGTTAGCTTACTATGGCGCTAGGTCGATTTGTGCAAGTTTGTCCCCATATATTAATATTATTATAGATACATGTACCTGGGTGGCGGGCGCCGGGCCGGCTCGTGGCGCGGCTGCTCGCGCTGCGGCGCGCGCGCGCTCCCCGCGGCGCGGCCCGCGCGGCACCCGCTGCAGAAGGCCTACGACGGCCGCTTCCTCGCCGCCTGCAGGTACTGTTTTGACTCATCATGCTCCTAGCTTTATTCCAGTGGGGGTCTACGGAGTCCCGAAACTTGGCGTTTACGAGCGATTTGACCGTCCAACCCAGAGGGAAAACTTGTTGAAATAATTATAAGCGACTATTAGCGAAGTGGCGTTCATGAACTTATCTAATGCAAGCTAATTTAGTTTAGAGTAATTCCTGAAATTAGTGGGTGTCAGCAAAACTAATGATTTTTAATTTTTTTTTTTCAATATATTTTGTAATTGAATAAAGTAACTAGCATTATCCAGTCATGTGGTTTTCAATCACTTTTGTTTAGATATCTTATTGATTGAACTGTCCAAAATTTGTATCGTAGGGTTCCTGTAATTTTTATAGTAAAACCTAATATTTCCTAATTTTGAATGTTTGCATGTTTATTTGTTACAGATGTGGCGGAAAATGGACTTTGGTGTCAAACTACTGAAGGCGATGAAATTTGAGAATAAACATAGGCTAAGCACACGGATATAATTTTCTTAACTGTAAATAAAATGATAATGAATTTTACCAAATGAAAAGGAATGAATTTGTGACCTCTGAATGAAATACATATTAAACTACATTTTTCTTATACTAAGCATTTCATTTTGATAAACTCCCACATTGTTTATCGTTTATTCCCTAGTATAATTTACACTAAACGGGTTTATATCGCGATTACTTGATTATCTATAGAAGTCTTCTATAGATAATTTATACGCGAATGCTGTTTAGCAAAAAGACTGTGTGAAAATCGTGAAAGTTTAAACAAGTTGTGCAGTGCAACTTTGGACACCAACAGCTGACTTTAAAAAAAGACCTCAGTAGTTACGGCACAATGGTAACCAATTGCTGGGAACAACATGAAGACACTATCAGCGAGTAATAATGTCAAGTATCACTGCATCAATTTGCCTCATAATGGAGTCAACCGGCTGTAGTTGGAGTGAGCCAGCAATAGTACATTTCATTCTAACTGTAGAAAGTAGCTATGAGTAATTGCAAGTTTCTTTTTTTTATTACGCTACTCAAATCTGTTGTAGTTCCTTCAATAACGTCAAGTCCCTGGGCGACCGAGCTCTGTTCGGCTGAAAATACGGAGAACACCAATTTTCCCGGATATAAGACATAGCTAAGCCCGTAAACCCCTACATTTCAAATTTCATCAAAATCGTGAGAACCGTTTACGAGAACGTGATTGCAAATATATATACAAATTTTGCTCGTTTAATAGCATAGGGTAGGATATAACGTCAATATGCATGTGATACGTATTGTGATATAACTGAATCGCGTGATAATATTACTTTCATGGTGTGACACCCTAAAAATCATAGGTATAAAAATTAATACAGTATATAATCTCATAATTGAGCCTTTTAATTATCTATGTCTCAACCATTTAGTACATTTTATAAAATCGAGACGTTGCGACTACACTTGTATATTGAAATCAGAAGAAACTTCTCTTGCCATCCAGCCAAATGTCATTTTTGACAACCCTTTTAGTCGATCGATTAAAGACGTGAAGAGTACATCACTAGCGCCTCCGAATCTGCGAAAAAATAATCGTTGAAGCGTACTGTCCGCGACTGCGTTAAATTACTCGCAAATCTCGATATTTTAAATAGTTTTACTGTTATTTCCTAATTGTAACTAATACGCAATCGTTAGTTAAATAAATGGCAGACAAGAAAGGTATTTATGCGCTTTTTTCACTATGAATCTTTTGTTATTTTACTTTGCGTTGGCATATGTAACGCCATTGAGGCCTTGATTGAAATTTCTACTTCCTGCGTCTCGTAATCTATTGGAACCATTATTGTGTTGATTGCAATAACCAATTAATTGTTTTATTGCGAAGTATTTGCACTTCTGATGCGGTAGATCGATATTTCCAAAAATCCAAGATGGATGACATATCGTACCGATTTTCTTCAAGTAGGAACGAAGTATGTTATAAGTTTAGGTGAATTTTGCCCTAAATCGGCATAAAACGACTATAACTTCCATATGGGCTCATGCTTCATCGGAAGAAACGTTAAATTTTACGCAAAAAACGTTGTTTTCTGATGAGGGCGTAGTATAGTGGACGTACTGCGACTTATACTCACGAATTTTCTGCTAATTTCCCTTTAAAATCCTTCAAAACTTCGTTAACAAGTACAAACATTCATTAATTCAACTATTATATAGACAAAGAGCAGTTTCCTTCCTAATATACAATGAAATTGACAATTTTTTCATAGATACCTTGTATTATATCCATTGTTCTTGAATATTTTTTCGTAATGCAAGGTAGGTGTCGGATGTATATTCAATATCTAATTATTTATGCGGCCTTGTTGGCATTACAAATGCTACATTATTCTAAGCTTAGCATAAGTGATTGAAAATTGGTTTGAAAAAACCTTCATTGATATTTATTTTTCTAAGGTTTGGCTTGTTCAGCCGGACTTGGTAAGCGGCTGTCAGCCACCAATGAATGAATATTTTTAGGGGGTCACAATGGTTTAAAAATTCTAATTCTACTTTAAATTTACCATCAACATGATTTGATAAAAAACTTATTAATTCCGAAGAACTAGCAAAATTAAATCTAAATAGGGGTTTATGCCATGGGTATACTTTCACAGATATATCTTGTTCTACTTATTTTTCATTGTCTGATATAACTAATATGACTTACAATAAAAAAATCTGTCATTCAAGTGATGATAATTCAAAGTCTGAATATATTAAAAACACCACATGCGGATATATCTGTTTAAGTAAACCTTTATGTAGAAAACCATTTAATATAACTTTTTGAGAGTATTATCTCGTTTGTATGGTTAATTTTCTTGGTTGAGCACCCCATACAAATGAAATATGTTCTTGAAAACTGTCCTATACTATGACTCATAGATCTAGATTTGTCCAAGATGGCTGTTATTGTAAGTCATTCAGTCATTTTCATGGAAGTAGTGAATTGGAATTGTTATGAACAATTACATCATCATAAATTGAAACTTGTCGGAGCGGAGCAGCTCTCTTTTTGTGTACAAGTTTGGGCGAAGTTGTTTACTCATTACACCACAGTTTAAGAGTCAGTGGCCTGCTCCTAAATGTCTGGTCAAAAGCTTTACCAGGAGCATCTTCTTTGACATTTACCAATATTGATACTGTTGCTGCCAGAAGGCGCGGCGTGGCCTACCCAAGGTGGACTAATGACCTGGTAAAGGTTGCTGGAGTCCGCTGGATGCGGGTGGCGCAGGACCGGTCACTTTGGCACTCTTTAGGGGAAGCCTATGTCCAGCAGTGGATGTCTTTCGGCTGATATGATGATGATGAATACTGTTGCTGCCCACAAATGCATATATTTGCCGTGTCACAGGGTCTTTGGATCTAAGTGGCTATTTCTAGGGAAGTTTTGCCACCGTCATTGCTTGGCTTGGGACTCCTTATTCAAGATTCAGACTTAGCTATCATGTTGAATGGCCATTCCTCTATCCACCAGCTGAAGTAAACTCTGACAAAAAAAAAAGAAAAAACTGTAAAATCTGACATGTAACTTGGCGTTATTAATAAAGTATTTGTATTTGTAAGCTTCAGCCCCAGTGGACAATTTCAATTAATAAAAGTGAATCTTAACAATATTAATCACAATGAATAATTAAAGTGAAATTGTATATACCACCCTGTACTTCATAAAAATCACTGCTTCCATAAAAATGATAAAGACTGTCTGGTTATGATTTGATGAGTTATAACTGCGTTAAAAGTAAAAATTGTGACAGTTTTAGTAATATTCACATTCTTCTAAAAGCAAACAGTATTTTGGCCATTTTACCAACTCATTGGTGACTCAACTTAAATTAATTTTGAAAGCATCTGCTCGGGATGATTACAAAAAAAACCCAGTAAACTTGAAACCATTGGCACTACCATTGCGACCCCCCTGTTGACCCACATTGATAATGACCCTCCCGCCCAGCACACCAGGAGCGAGCGGCGCGGCGCGGCGCGCGGACTTGTACCACAATGTAATGATTCACTATAGACATTTTCTTTCTTTTTTTGAAACATACATAGAAGAGACAGATACATGATGTGCGTAACGGAGTGTGGACGATCGTATGTGTTGATTGTAACCGCTGTCGGGGGTTGATTGCTGTAATAACATACTATATAGCTCTGTGAGCTATAGAGCACGCGACTAAAAAAAAAAAAAAAAATCCAAAACAACATCTATATATTACTAACTTCGTTTAAATAACCTACTCCATACAAACTTTCACCCCCTTAAGGGCTGATTTCCGGGATAAAAAACTATCCTATGTCCTTCACCGAGACTCAAATTATCTCTGCCAAAATCCATCTAAATCGGTGCAGCGGTTTAAGCGTGAAGAGTTGACAGTCAGACACACTTTCGCATTAATAATATTGTATGGATATGGATTATCGGACCAGCTCACCAAAAAACACCTGAGGGGACAGTACGCTAAGTTTTATGTCGGACATAAAGCATTCGTCCCATTCTGGCCAATATGCGAATGTCGCGTATGTCGGACATAAAACACGGTGTGCTAGGGGGGCTGGGGACGTTCAGTGGCGGCGTAACTGAAGGCAATCGGGCTGACGTGGTCCGAGGCGAAGCGCGTAGCCCAAGACAGAACGCGATGGCGAGGCACTGTGGAAAGCCCCATCTAGGAGAACACACATTAAGTCAAGTCACAAAATTTCACAAGAATCGGTTGAGAAAAGCTTAACAGAGAACTTTTGTTGTTCACTTAGCTCCCTCGGTGACATACATAGGTTTGCTGTGATAACATACTATTATTACTTTTTTTTATCATCTGAGACCATGGCCAGTGCAACCTGTGTCGAATCATCAGAAATAAAGGTAGATAAATATCGCGTTAGACCCAACTTTCTTTTAACACTTTCGCAACCGGACTAAAAATGGAAAAATTCACCAGAAACCGACAGAATTCGCTAGGCGTGTAAGTTCATACTACTAGCTAGCGGGCTCAGCCGGCATCTGAGCAAATATTACGAGTGCCCGCTAGGCGGGTTCTTGGTTGCGAACGTGTTAATTGTTAAATACCTACTAGGTTTTGGCCGTGAGTCACCTAAAACTCGATAGTCACACTAGCATATACAACTAGTTGCTCTGTGGGTATGCTGTGTTTGTTCCTGGTGATAAGGTTGCCAGAGGTCCTATGGGCACGCTGTGTTGAGTGAGCTGCATTTGTCTCTGTCAACGCAATAAATCCTCAGTTGATCTGATCCCAAGGGTGGGCAAAATAAGTACCCAGTTTGGAACTTTAATGATATTATTTGATATAAAATTAGTTTCACTAGAACTCTGTATTACATTTCTAGATAGTGAAAGCATTTAAAAAGAGAATGGCGGCATTGAAGCGACATATTTATTGCAAAGATCAGTGGGCAGTGGAATTTGGAATAGCACTGATTATTATTGCAAGTGGGTGTCAGTACGTCCCTATCATCACAGCTAAATTAAATCATAAAAGTATGAGTAAACATTGCATAATGACATACTTAAACTGGGCTGTATTTTTGCAAGTTTTTTAGACTGATTTCAAATATGTGATCGAAATAAAATTAATACTATTTCTAATTTCAAAAACACGTTAACTTGTGTTAAATAAAATGATTTGAATTAAAAACATAATTCCAGATTAAACATTAATCTTTAATAATTCACGCATTCATTGGGTAGGCAGAACACATTAAAATTCCAGTGGTAATTTTAGCAGAAATGTTGGTAAAGAATATTGATTAAATGTGATATCGCAGTGATAGGTGGTTAGGCCATCGCCCACAACACACTTCAACCCTGCTCCCTTAGTCACGACACCCACCGGAAGAAAGGGGGTGGTGAAACCCGACACCACACTAAACTGTTCTTGTTTTAAAGAATTTTCAGTTAGTGAGATTATCAAGTTTTATAGTTAAATCACAAAAACTGCAGCCCAGTTTCTAATAAATACAAAAGAAACCCAATCACGCGCGGGTTTTTACAATTTTTATACAATGATTTATGTACGTGACGAAGACATAAATATTTTTACGATTCTGATGCTATTTACTAACTTGGGAATTCTTCTCATGTAACCAGTCGGTAATAAATAAAGTTTTATGTTTCTAAGGCATTGAGAGCAGCAATCAACCCACGACGAGTATTTCTTCGACACCTTCTCAAGTGTGTGTGTACAATAGAAAAAAAAATAGCAAATCTTTTTTGTTTGTTTTTGCTCTGGAAGGACCAATCTGTTCGAGGTTAATCAGTCGGCTGTACAGTAGATGTTTTTGGCTTGAAATGTTTGGTGTAACATAAGGTTTTTCCAGAATCACACATACATACACACTTGATTGGGTCACTAGTTAACACTAAAAACCTAAAAAAATAAGTTGTGTATGAGAGTTATCCATTAACTTTGTATTTAATTAACATAATGGGTATATCTCGTTGTAATTTGTTAATAAATTCTGAGTGTTTTTTTGCTATTATTTAATTTTCTTTCTCAATACACATTTAGTTTCACAGCTTATTTTTTTCATTGATTTGTTTACACTTTTTTTAATGATGATTGGCCATTTTGGATTTAATTTCTACAAATGGGCAATGATTATTCAGTTCTGTTGCTAGAAATTTTGCACCAATAGACATTAAGACAACACAAAGTTTTTGATCTAATATTTTTATATATAAAAACGTTTTTGATCTTGTCTTTTTGTCTGAAAGATGTCCTCTTATATTTTATAACAGGACATCTATTTCAAGTTTTTTTTTTACTTAGTATTCTTAAGCTAGCAATAATTACTCAAAACAACTAGTGTTGTGACGTCAATGTTTTCCATTCACAGCCGTAATTGCGGATAATTTAACATTATTTGTTTTGATCGCATGGAATCTTAAGGAACAATGTTTGCATAAATTAAAGATGGCTGCTAGCTCTCAGTATGCTATTTTATGTGACAGGTCACAAGACTTGATCAAAAGTCAAGTTTTATTTATGCAGAGTAAAATTAAAAGTTCATTTTAAAACAATATGCTATGAGACCTTCGTGATATGTAACTAAAGAAATTAAAGAGTAATAATTAAGAATAAATATCAAAATAAATTATTATTCATATTTTTTACACTTGGGATTCTATAAATAAGCACAAAATTGTAATTCCACATTTTGTGTTTACAAGACCTGGATTTTATTATACCTAGTACAATTCAAGTCTCTAGTATAAGAATGTGTGTTTATACTAACAGCACGTAAACAAGACAGTTGGAAACGACGAACAAAAGAGAACTGAGTTGTTTATGGCCACATTTGTTATTTTAAAGTAAGGTGATGGTAAAACTTGTACAAAAAACCTATTTCTAAATGTTTTTGTACCAGTTTATAGTTTATGTCCGACGAATTGTAACAATAACGACTTGAGACTGCGTGTTACTAAGTGACGTTCAGTCTGCTATGACCGCTCCACTACATCGACATTTTATATTCTTATTGTTTTGCCGTAATAGACTTAACCAGTTAGACATATTGAGTGATCTGATCACAGGTGTATAGGAAAATGCTCTAACTAAATTACAACTAAACATCTGTCTCTTTAACGTATCGCGCTCACACACACTTGGCTCACACATACACGTACATGGCTACACTCGTCCTGAAGAATAACTCGAAGGGCTCGAAACACGTCGCCCGTAGAGACAATTAATACGTGAGTTCAACCGTTTAATCATTAGTAATACTAGTAACTCCACACTTGATTTCAATATGTTAAAAACGCGATTCGAAATTGCCAAGGCCAGTATATGCGGCTCTGCTCCATGCAATAATGAAATTATATCTTTTATGACACTCCCACGCAATCGCGGCAGATAATCGGACATTTACATGCGTTTTAGCGCTGCAGAGAGCACTAAACGCAAGATTTGCATAACACCGTTCCGTTGAGGGCTGCATACCGAGAATACTAAGCGAGTAGGTCACTGGCAGAGGACAAAGAGGCTTTAAAGTTGTAACAAAATAAAAAATACTTACTGCCCGCGCGACTCCAGCCGCTTGTTACGAGGATCAAGTGTTTATTTGCTAAAAGCTAGAAACCTAAACATTACAGAGATTCGCATTTTCTCTTTATTATTAGTATAGCTAAGATAAGTGAATCACACAGTTTATTATATAATAATAGATAGTCTAAAAATATTTATGACGCTGTTATAGGACAACGGAGCAAATATTGCCCGTGTCACTCGCGGGATATTTTCCCTAAAAAACCAAAGGTAAAAAATTGAATGCCATAAAAAATTGGCACTGACTTACATTCTGAAAAGTTTATATGATACGGCCAATCTTTACTAAAAAAAAGTTGAATCCCAAAGTAAAATTCGAGAGAGCTGTAGCGGTCATATACTGGTTGTCATTATCAGGAATGTCACAGTGTTAGTGTGTGTGAATAGGATAAGGGGATGCATGCAGATTATAAATATACAGAAGTAGATACGTTCTGACAGTCTGTTCTGTTCGGGGAGTGGTTAGTTGTCATTTCGGATATCCTAGAATAGAGAATGTAATTCTCCATTGGATCTTTGATTAAAAGGCGAAAGGAATGCTTCTTTTCCATTGCCAAGGCGATGGGAGACTTCTCATGCCGACCGGAAATCTATGGAAATTCTCGCCACGTCCTCGTCTATCCAGCTGAAAAATACCGTAAGCGTATGAACATAAATCCACGTGCCATTATAATACACTGAAAAAATGAATAAAAGACTAACATTTTTCGAGCGACAAAAACCTAGAATGCTATCTCACAAGATTTGCGCTTTTCTTGGCTTCCCCATAGTAGCAAGCCCTATCGTCGCGTGACATCTAATATTTTAGTGTACGTCGCTGTCGCTACTACGATTTGCATAAATATGAAAAGAACTTGGCCTTGCACGTTAAGCGGAGGTTGATGTCAAAATACACTCTCTATATCGAGCACTTTAAAGTCCGGGGTCGATTTTATTGGCTCTTCTTGGTAAACGATTATGTAAAACCTATTTTGAAATACTAAACTAATTGAGCATGTCAGAGAATAAGTTGTTTGGAGAAAGATTTTATTATTACGACATCCAATGGAGAATTACCTTGAAACGATATCAATATTTCCGCCACCCACATGTAAAATATGTGACAAATGTTTATGATCTACATGTATTTTGTCTATGGCAATGTAACTGCCACAGACTGCATGCTTATCTAAGCTTTAGAAGGACAGGGAAGAATGCAGAGACCCCCACTTTTACCCACCTCTAACATGACTTTTACACCTTTTTCTAGGATCTACTTTCGTCATTTTTTTTAGTCATAACAGTGTCTTTTACAGGGTACCAGATGTAGGGTTTTAGAGTCCTTTCTGATTCGTGTTTTCCCTGAAGGATATTATGTTAAATTGGGTCGTACCATAATAACTAGACGCTATAACTACGTTTATAGTCTAAAGACGTACGTTGTACGTGGTAAATCTAACACCATATCCTTGCTTGCTGCGGTAATATAAAGTTAAGCTTAAAATTGACTTAATGGTTTAAGTATACCATACTTAATTGACGTGATGACGTGTCTTGGGATTACGAAGCTATCACTATCCCTACAGAACTTTGGAAATGTAGAAGTGGACGAAAAAAGAACATAGAGGTCTCAAGTGTTTCGATTGAGATTCCTTAGTCATGGTGAGCTAAATACTATTGACGATATTCGGAATCGTGATTGGATCTATGCTACGTGTAAATAGCGGTCTTTGTCGCGATTTTCCTCACCATATCATAGTCTGTTACTCATATATTAATAAATCTATAGTGAACGTATTACGTCATAGACTTACAATACCTTTGCAGAAGGAGAACTATCGTTTACAAATGATGAATTCGGGATGAACGCTGCGATAGTGAGCGCTATCGCGAGAATTCTTGGCACGTAGCATACTCATCATATTTCAAAGCCTTCTCACGCTTATTGTGAAGTATGGAATACTTAGACGTAGTGGTTTAAGATAGATTTATGTTCCAATGGGCATTACCAGGATTTTTGTGACCGTAAATCGTTTCAATTGGTACAGTAATTTTGCTGTTTACTAGCAGTTTTAGGCATGTTGGAATATTTTGCAGTGTTAGTCCTTATGTTGAGTTTTTTTATTTAGTTTGATAGTTTAGTCTTAGGTAGAAGCATGATTTTTGTTTAGTATTGTTATGTTTGTCGCATGTCTTTGTCCTTTAACGCACCCATCATAAGTTTTTCGCTTTTTTCGCATTGCTTCTAAATAGTTTGAACAGCAAAATGTATGAGTAAATTTGACCTGAAAAATTTAACAAGAAATCTTGGTACTATGTTTCGATAATTAGCTATTTGGTTAGATATAAATATGTTTTTTCAAGGAATGTTCACGACATGTATTCACGTTTGGCCGCCATTCAACGGTCTTTTGGTCTGAATTTCAGATAAAAACGCTTTAAAATCTTTGAGCAACTTTTATCCGAAGTTCGGAGTCGAAAATATTCAATAGAAATAATAAAATAATGTCTTTTCTTAAAGGTTCTTTATTGTGTGATTGTTTTTGTAATTTAAGACCTTTTTACTACTAAAATGATCACACTTGTTATCACTGCACATGGCTTGATTTAACCTTCTGACTGCACAACAGTACAGTCGGTTAGAGGCGTGATGTTCAGCCTGGTCTGTTCTTGAAGTCATTTCGACGAGCTGGATACAAGTATTTGTCACTATAAAATTCGGTATTCAACATTTAGCTCACTTGTTCCAGTGCTGCTAACATGTAAGCTTTCATTTGAGTTTTATTCTCAATATACATCACAATACTATCACCCGCTCTGCGTGTTTCCCTCAGGAACAGTCCTTGGACAGTATGCCTATAGCCAGTGTGATCATTAAAGGAATGCCTTGTAAATAACTAAATGGTAGGTATCAGCACCCACAGTGTTGAGCGCCCTACCGGTCTTCGGGACAGTTTCAACAAAATTGCACCGAAGTGTCACCCCAGATGAGTTTTTTCAAACGAACCTACTTGGTTTGAAGAAAATCAGTTATATATATTATGTATTGCGTTGTATGGGCATCGCTTGTCGTTAACAATGACGTCAGTGACGCGCAAAATGGACGGAAATGACCGTAACAATATTTTTGCTTGTGTTTATTGGACATGGAGTGTGTCGCTACTTCTCATAAAATGTTTCTCCTGACAGTTATAAACTAACGTCAATTTACGTCCACTTAAAGGCTGTACTAAAAATAATCATTAATGTCATTCTTTAGTCAAGACTGGAGACCCAATTTCTGCACTAATTGTTGGGATTAGTTGCTTCAGAAATATGATTGTAATATTAGTATTCGAAATTATTTACACGTTTTTAGTATGGCCACACCGCGACGTCAAGCGTGAATGCTCGGGCTTGGGTTGAGGCGCGCACTGGCGCGAAAACTACCCGAATTCGCGACCGACACGCCTAAAGAGGATCTTCTTTCTAGAGACATGTACATGAGTCTGACGTCTATCAGTACTCGAATAGCTCTCACCCATTCATAGGAACAGATTAACTTATTTAAGTTGGTATAAATTGCTGCACTTTTATTAGAGTGAAATCTGTTCGATTATGTTGTTGTCGTCTCAAGGCTTCAAATGTACATCTGCATCACAATAATGCCTGATAACACGAGATCAAGATTTGCTTCCAAAAGATAGTAGAAATATTGACATCGTAATTAGAACGAAATATTTGTATGGTTTATTGCGAGAAATCACTGTCATTTGGCTTTTATTTTAATCAAAATTCATACGAGGTGTTTTCTTGAAATAAACCATTGTCTTTGTACAAGCAAGTTTTAATCGTGATCTCTAGTAAGAAACATCCTCGATCATTCCGCCAAATGCTTTTTAAGAGCATTCGTGTGTTCCTTCAGAACGCGAAGGCGGGGTGGCAGGCGTCGGCAGACTCCCCACGTTTGAAACGTATCTGCATCGGTGGACGCATTTATAGCCTTCCATGTAACGTTAAGTTAAAATTGTTACAAATTGATTAGTTGAATCTGCTTTTACAACACATTGGAAATTACGAGTTTCGTAGAATGCCCTATGGGTTGGCTAGCGTCCCCGATACGTTTCCGGGGGTCGTGTCGCGATCGGGTGGTCGTGGCGGTCGCGTGACGGAGTCGTTGTTGCAGTGACGCCGCCGTTGGGCGCGTACCCGCAGCCGCAGCCGCCGCAGGGGCCCTTCCTGCCGGCGCCGCCGCAGCATGCCGCGCAGCAGTATGGAGGTTAGTTAGAAAATTAATTGCAGGCGCAGGGTTCACTTCGTAACTATTGGAACGCTACCATCAATACGGCCACTACTTAATAAGTCCACAGTTAAAAGTCCACAGTTAAACTCACATGTTAAATGTCACGACAGGAGACATGTTTCGAACTCTTCGGGAGTTCTTCTTGAAGATGAGTGTTTTCGCGGGAATGTCGCATGAAGCACACGTGAGTTTGACAGTGGATTTATTAGTATTATTTTGAACATGCCTCACGAAAGTTAAAATTCCCTCAGTCTCTATGAAGAAAAGTTCGCGACACTAAACTAAATCCACGCATAACGAATTACTTTACGGTGCCTCGTATATTCTTTTAAAACCTGCATCCAGTTCCGCACCTTACAGAATTTCAGAATCATCAAGATCCACCAATGAAAGGATGTGACCAAAAAAAAAGTCACATTTAATCATTCAAAGAACACATTGACTGACTTCATTTGAGTGTCGCTTTTTATAAAAGCTTTTGTTTAACTTCTCGGTTTGCATGTCAAGTTGTCATAAGAATATGCACTTTTCAGCCAGTTGCCGGTATCCGATTGACCTGAAATTCGACAAACTTTAGTAGGTTTGGCGACAATGCAATTTTATGGCACCACCGAAGGTGGATAGCTCCTCTCCTCATTTCTCAACGAATAATTGATGATTTTCCAAAATTGAGTACAGCAGCAAGAAATGTTTTGTCCGACAGGAAGTTATTCCGTTGACCGTTCAAATTGTCATCTTTATCCAGTGGCAGGGGGCTCTCCGTACGGCGTGACGTTCGGAGGGGCGGGCGCGGGCGCGGGCGGCGCCATGTACGCGCAGCCGTCCTATGAGCAGCTCCAGCACCACCAGGCGATCCCTGGCCTGAGCCAGCAGCTCCCGGTATGACACTCAACCTTTTTATCACTGTACTAGCAGCCCGGCCCGGCTTCGCACGGATTACCCGTTTTCCCGTAGGAATGAAGCATTTTACCGCGGTAAAAAGTAGCCTATGTTCATCAGGGATAATGTCGGCTTCTAATGGTAAAATGTTTTTTCAATAGGTCCAATAGTTTTGGAGCCTATTCGATACAAAGAAACAAACAACCAAATCATTCCTCTTTATAATAGTAGTGTAGATAACTAGCTATGCTTGCGACTTCATCGGCGTCGAACTCCTTTAAATTGTACCGTACAAACTTTCCGCGTCGTACTCTATTATTTCATAGCTCCATACAAACGTTCACCCCCCATTTTACCCCCTTAGGGGCTGATTACCGGCATAAAAACGATCATTATGTCCTTCCTCGGGACTCAAGCTATCTCTTCACCAAATTTCATCTGAATCGGTTCAGTGGTTTAAGCGTGAAGAGGCAACACACAGACACAGTTTCGCATTTATAATATTAATGTGGATAACTAACTAACTAAGTGAACATTTGTATGGAGCTACGATATAAACGAGCTCCTCGTAATATAAAATTAAAAATCATATCGGATAAGCACTTTTCGTTTTTGAGATTACCCTGTACGCACAAAATTACATTCCACAGACGTTATCTGTTTATTATTAGTTTAGATTGTTGTCTGTCTGTAAAGCATACAGTTAATTACTATTTTAGCTATACCATAGCACGATTTTGCTCTGGTGTTGAAGTGTGGCTAAATTCCTATTAGTTTAATTGACCGTGAAGCTTACCTATAAACCTACTTTTACGTTTATTATTGATTTCGTTCCACTAAGTAATTGGTTGAGTTGTGCCTCCGTCGTATCGAAAGTTATATAATTTCTAATGATTGTAAGTTACAATCGGCAGTTTATAACTTTTACAATCACATCTTTTTCTTGTCATTGTGTCCCACTAAGCCGGAAGACTGTAGTGACATTTTCTAAGATACATGATTAAGGGGATGCCTTGATTTGAGTCGTACACGCCCCCTAGACAGAGACAAGCTGATGCCTTCCGCCCACGAGAAAAAGAGATGTAACACTCTTCGGGAATCGGTGTTTTGGACAAATTTCGATAAATACCTATCTTAGTGAAGGTTTATTAAAATTTAATATAGTGAGATTTTAGATGAGATAAAATACTATAGTATTTACTTGATTGTGTCGTAAAATAATGTATCGTTTGAGTAGGCTGAGTAAATAAAGGAAAATACAGACCCTACTTTGGATTTTTTTTCTATCAAGGAAATTTTAAGCAATCGTGTATCCATAAAATTAGATGAACAATCATATAGTCAAGAATCATATATCTGAAAATCAGACCTTATTGTTTCTTTAGTCAGAACGGCGTTTCAAAGCACGCGATAATTTCCAATGCACCGCCTTAAACAATACAATACACATATTCTTTACTAATTTCTGCCCGCGACTCCGTCCGCGTGGAACTATGCTAACAAGCTCCATACAAACTTTCACCCTTCTTTCACTCCCTCAGGGGGTGATTTCTGGGATAAAAACTATCCTATGTCGCATGCGACAGCATGTTACTGTAACGGTTGATGTATATCACTTAATAAATAATGAGTTTTGTTTCTTACATATGTAGTCATTGTGTGCTTGTGGGTAACACGTTGTAAAATTTAGTGCTAACCACCAATTGTTTGTTAACCTGTTGCTACTGGTGGGAACCTTTAATTGGCTCTCTGTTACTTAAGTTATATAACTAGCTTATATTATTACTTTGAATTGTTAGCTGTTGGTGGTCCGAATAATAAATAAAGTCCTTCCCCGGGACTCGGATATCTTTATACGACATTTCATCTAAATCGGTTCAGCGGTTTAATCGTGAAGAGGTTACAGACAGACACGCTTTCTCATTTATAATATTAGTATGGGTTGTTAAACAAAAACACTGCATTAAGATAAAAACCAGTTATTCGTAATGATGTTAATGTATGCATAGTGAATAAACAACGGGCTTCTTATCAGGGCGATCTTTTCCAGACACACCTTTTTTAACTTAATTGATTTTCCCGTTTTGTACCGACTACGGCAGTCGAAAGGAAGGACTGATTTTATCAGTCTATTTGTATTTACGTATGTTCCCCGTAGCGTTTAAGATACTGAACCGTTTTAGTGAATGAGGCGTCAATGGATTCGAAATGATGCTCCTGCACGGGTATCACGAGACGGCGATGCTCCTGCACGGGTATCACGAGACGGCGATGCTCCTGCACGGGTATCACGAGACGGCGGGCGAGCTCTCTCGATTTTTCTCGCACTATCCGACTCTCAGCACGTAGAACCGATGGCCGTTGGGCCGGAAAGGTTCTCGAGTGGCGACCACGTGCCGGAAGGCGCGGCGTGGGTAGGCCCCCCCACAAGGTGGACTGATGACCTGGTAAAGTTCGCGGGAGTCCGCTGGATGCGGGCGGCGCAGGACCGGTCACTTTGGCACTCTTTGGGGGAGGCCTACGTCCAGCAGTGGACGTCTTTCGGCTGATATGATGATGATCCGTCTCTCTCTTATAAGAAAACTTAGAAAGAGACGTATAGTGCGAGAAAATTCGAGAGAGCTCGCGCGCCGTGCCGATAACCGTGCAGGTGACATTACATTATAGTGTTCGTTAGTCAGTATACAGTTTTGTGAACTTTTTCTGGTTTTCGTTTTGCAGCAGATGTATAGTCCTGCAGCGGCCATGTACGCCGCCGCCGCCGCCGCGGGCTACCCGGGGTACATCGGGTACCCGGTGCAGTACTACCCGTACTACCCGGTACAGCCGTCCATCCAGCAGCTGCGCCCCACCATCATGATCCCGGTAACACTCTAGCACACCGACAACATACTTGTTGCCAATACGGGTGTAGAATCAAAAAATATTATTATTCCAAAAGATAGAAGGCAAAAAAATATACCTAGTGACGCAAATCCCATTCAGATATCTCGAAGAATTACGAAGCTACAACCGTTTTAATACTGCTTGTTAGAGAGAGAAAACTCTCGCAGTTAGTGACGCCACAATCTGCGAGCGTCATAGTAAATGACAATCGTTTCATATGAAGGCGCGTTTTGCGGAAGACAAAATATACACCCTCTTAAAACTTTGGACACTTATAACTTTGTGATTATTTAACCTGTTGCATTGCTTTTTCTCCATTTGACTACATTTTTAGTCCTTTTTCGAGAAAATACAGATTGATTAATTGTGTTAAAATATGAGCTGATATTAATACATTTTATATTCAATCACCAACTGACATTGACAAGACCATGACAAGATAGTCTCTGGAGAGTTTGTATATTACATACCATAATATGTGATACCATAGATGTGACCATATATCGTTATTTTTTAATACAAAAATACCGGTACAGTCAAGGATTTGAAAGCTCACTTTATACTGGACAATTCAAAGCTACTATTAAAATCCAAAATTAGTTGACACCTAAATAAAACTTTGTACAGTCGAGTTCTCCAATATATGTACACTTTTTTACCAACTCGAATGCGGCCGCTAACAATTAGTATGCAAACGCGTTCGATTAGGTAAAAAAGTGTACATATATTTATGAACTCGACTGTACTGTAATTTATGTCATGAAATAAATTAATCTAATCTAATCTAATGTCCCAACAATTTAAGACCTTGACCGCACCTATTCAAATTCGGTATCTTAGTTATTATTTAATATTTTTGGATTTCTTTATAATAATAATATAATAAACTCTTTATTTCGGACAAATTATCCATATAATATTAGTAAGTTACTTAACTTAGGTATGTTAGCATTATATTCTAGTTTTACATTATATTATAGGCTATTTGCACACCAACAGTGCAACGGACTTAATCTGCCCGACCCAGTGCGACAAGATTGGGCAGTCATACCGGTCCGCAATGACACCCAGAATGTTGTTGGTACTTCCCCTGAGTCGGCCCAGCATCGACACGATTTTCGTGCGTAAAACCTCCCATCTGAAAAGGGCTTTTAGGACTTCTTAATATTAAAACTAGTACTTACCAAGCTTCAAGTTCAAAACAATACAATTACGATCAATACAAGTACTAGTATCAATCGAATTTGTCAAAGAACGACCCATTAGTTAGCAGAGGCTTAGCGAAGCTTTATGAATCATGCTTTAAACAGACTTCAAATATGCTAAATGAGTTTTTTTTACTAAAACGTTTACCGCTCTGTTAATCTTTTTTTATGAATACAAATAGGTTATTTCTCAAAACATACTTAATCTATTACAATAATACTGACCCCCCCCACTAGGCATTGCCTGTTCCGTGGGGGAGAGAAATAAAGACCGATCAACATTAAATATGGTGCCGGCAGCTGTCATACCATAGAAACTTGTCAAACTTTCCATACATTCAGATTTTAACAAATACCACTTACAATCACAGAAGGTTTGGTGCAAACAAAACTAGCAAACAATTGTTAAATTCGTTTGTCCAATTTGGATACAGCACCATCACGAATTTCAACATAGTGTTATAATCATCTAGGAGAGTAGTTGAAAATGTGCAAAGAAAAAACGAAAAAAAAGTTCTATAATAAAATTTAGGAAATTAATCCCGGGATTGATGAAGACAGTTCCGGTATTAATACCGGCTTTGCGCAAGGTCGGGTATTTGAAAACCCTTTAATGAAATGAGCATGATGCCGGCTGTACACTCTCGGCCGAGACCTCTCTCCGAGAGTCTCGGGGGAGAAGTTCTCGACGAGAGCACACCATGTACATTCGCGTTGCGTCATTTGAACAGCGGAACAACCCTTGCAAAAACCGAGACGTACCTCGGCGAGACCCTCGCGGGCGAGACAAGTCGAGATCATCATGCACATGTCTCGGGGTGTGTACAGCCGGCATGACAGATGAGGTGCCTCGCGAGTAACCCAACCTTGACCCCGGTGTTCCGTGACAGCAGAACGGGTTCGAGGCCGGCGGCCGCTTCGAGGGGCTCGCGCAGACACTGCTGCCGCCCGCGCCGCCCAACGTGCCGCCCTCGCCCGCGCACCTCGCCGCGCTCCAGCCGCACCAAATGCTGTGAGTACCAATACAATACAATACAATACAATACCAAACATGTTTACCACTAACCTCACCTCACTGAGCCTCACCTCACCTTCTTCATGCTCCCCTTGGATGTACAGTCGACTACAAAGAGATCTATACGGCCAATGTTACAAAAATATGTATACACGACCTTAATGTCAAGGCATACATATTTTTGTAACTTTGGCCGTATCGATCTCTTTGTAGTCGACTGTACAGCAGTACAAGTACAAACCAAATTATATTATAATAATGACTAGCGACCCGCCCCGGCTTCGCACGGATACTATATTATACATATAAACCTTCCTCTTGAATCACTATCTACTAAAACTATTACTACTACTACTTACTACTATATATTAAAATAAACCGCATCAAAATCTGTTTAAAGATCTAAGCATACATGGGGACAGACAGCGGGAAGCGTCTTTGTTTTATACTATGTAGTGATAAATCATTTATTTCAGGCAGTGCCCATAAAATGTTAGTACAGTCAAGTGTAAAAATAATTATGAGTACTCATAAATATGTCCCGTAACTCTTATGTCAGCGGATTAAAGTTTTGGTACTGGATATCCTTTGGGAACTCCAGTCTAAAAAATGTCTAGTTGAATTCCTTGACCCCAAATACGTATATTTACACTCTAAGTTTGCGATTCTACGTTATTTAGAACTCGAGATGTTAATAACATTTATAATTCAAAATGGCCGACAGAGGAGTTGGTTCCTATCAAAAACTTAAAGCTATGGACCTAACAAGTGCCTGAAAAAAAATTGGTGCTTTTGTCTAGCGTGTCCACATTTACGCCAATTTGTTCGAGCACTCTGCCCCACTATGGGTGTGAAGTGAGATCTGCCGCTGCGCTCGTGGGCGGTAAATCTCTCTTACCGCCCAGAGTGTCGTAAATAGATAAAATTGAGATAGAATGAATACAAATCGCAATAAAATCGTACATTACGTACCTAGGGCGGTGAATTCGTGAATGCCTCAGATCGCAGGTGTTTGTGCGATAAATATGCGATCTGGAGCTTTACGAATTACCGCCCGTGGTGCGTACACAATTTTACGTATTCTCCTGGGTGTGAAGGGAGATTTGCCGCTGCGCCCGTGGGCGGTAAATCTCAGTTACCGCCCGGAGTGACGTAAAATACGTAATGTCAATCGTCCGTTTTGTTTGACAGGGGGTCTTTGCCTCAAGCGCCTCGCGTCAGCATATGCAGCCACAATTTAAAGTCACATATTATTTTACACTCGAGTTAAAACCTCCTTGCTTAATAATTGAGACATGAATGACAGATACTATCTAAGAAAAAAAACTTAGCTCCATGGGCGTAATGAAGGCAATTGAAGCTCTGTATGACCGGATTATGTGAGTCATTTTGAAAAAAATACTCGCGCGTGACCCCCTTCCTGGCCAGAAAGAGACATGCAATTTTGTACTTATTGCATATTTATCGATCAAATACCTGCGATATGAGATATTCTTTGTTTTACCGCCCCAGGTGTGATCCAGAGCGTAAAAGTGGCATTTTGTGCAGCTTCCATTCAGCTGAAAGGCGAACTTTTCAAACTTGAGAAGTGAAAACAATGTTTCCTATTACAGGTGGCGTTAGTCTGGAACTGCGACCGACCGGTGACACAAGCAACTATATCAGTACTCTAACTAGTCCGGACACTCGTATACAATCACATCAGCCGAAACACGTCCACTGCTGGACATAGCCCTCCCCCAAAGAGTGCCACAGTGACCGCTCCTGCGCCCGCATCCAGCGGACTCCCGCTACATTTACCAGGTCACCAGGCCACTTCATTCTCATATTCTTAGACTCATGGAAAATCTAGGCAAAGACTGACATATATGTGGAGGCATTCTACAGGTTTGGATATGTGTCGTTCTCAGAGTAAAGGAACCTCATAGTCGTTGGCGACTGTCAGAGAGTAATGGCGGCGTGTTGTAAGGCTTGCTAGCACCTATAATACTCAGGACAAGCTAACATTGCCACAATGACGGACGGAAAGGCGCCTTTGCAGCATTTTAAGACCAGTACTTTACTGGTCTTAAAATAGCTGTACCATAAATAACCTAGTGAACCGGCGCGAATGTCGCCATCGTAGTTCTACTTTGGTGCCGCCGATCATAACTTTAAAACTTATAAGAGAGGCCACCAAAAGGAACGGAAACGCCCCTATGCAGCCAAATTAAGAGTCCGCAGTAAACTCGGCCGAATTTCACCTTCCCATCCAAACGTAGTTTCGTTCTCATTTTAAAACTACGTGTTGGATTGTGACGAAACTGCATATACAATGACATGAGGTATATCTATGCCTGTAATCAGTCTATATGGTTCCAGTTTATAAAACAAACGAAATACAGCAAAAACAAGTTTTGTAGGAAAAACTTAATTTCGCTGTAATTTTTTTACTATGGTATCTGAAGCTGCATAGAACAGAATAGAAAACGTTTAATTCGAGTAACACAGGACTCATACATGATATAGTTAGCACAATTACTTATTTCTAATGTTAGTATATACTACCTACTTACTGCTATACATTATATAAAAAACTGACTGTGCGAAATATGCATCTCGCAACAGTGTCTCATAAACGGACAGTCAATCCTGTCCGCTATAGAACGCAGGATGGGGTTGGGGCTGGCAGGGCTGCATAAACTAATTACAGACCTGGATATACCTCATGTCATTGTACATGCAAAGTTTCGTTACAATCCAACACGTAGTTTTAAAATGAGAGCGTATCTACGTTTGTATGGAGAATCGAGCTTACTGCGGAGTCTTAAGAACTTTAAATAGCTTACTTCATTTGGGCGGGTAATGGTTTGGTTTTGCCGCAACTGATGTAGTATAAGGTTGCGGCAAATAAGAAGTGGAACTATGACAACGATAGCGAATTATATTTCCCTTTCTGTCACACTTATTGAGATTTGTACTACCATCTCCCTCGGACGTGGCATTATTAGTACCATAGCAAGTCCTTAGTATGTAGGTCCATGCTTGCTACCAACACCAGAATAATTACCACGACCTCTCTGTCAAGAAAAAACGAAGAAGAAATTGTTGTTGGCAATGATGCCGTGAATTATTCCTTTCCTTAATAATGACATAAGTGCCAGCGACAAGGTCCCTCATGGATGACGCCACATATTCTTCCACTGGACTTGCAAGCGCCCATGGGCTATGGTGTCCGACGGGCCGTATTCTTGTTTGCCTTGCTTCTTCAGCTGTATAAGGTGTTAAATTTGCTTGGATAAGGGAACACAGTTCTGTGGATGCCTCGTCAGTTATAAAATAACTATTTCAATTGTAATACAATAAAATTTTGTATAATGGAGTCTGCCATGAATAACTAGCTAAAATAGCAATATAATAGCATCGACTTATGTCTAAGTGAGTTCACATATGTAACATTCACTAGCTCAGATATTTTAATATACTGTACTATTTGACCGCCACCGCAAAGTCGTCAGTCTGTGAGAGGCTTTAATGGGTAATGGCAACATACTTGCCGTCATAGATGAAATAAAAACGATTGTATTCTGACTAATTTACGGTTCAAATTTAAATTTATTGACAGAGTTGTCAAATAGTCAAAGGGTCTGTTATAAACTGGCGTGGCCTGCGGTGGCGGGCAGTTGATAGTGACGTGTACGAGTGCTATATGACAACAAGCGATGAAATGAGATATTTTCTTAAGCGAAGACCTATTCCAAGATATCGATAAGAATAATTGAATATGGTTAGCCGCTGAAATTAAAATTTATGAATTACCATGAAATAAATGAATTGTCTGATGTAATGATTTCTCGCATTTTAACACAACCGATGGACGGTAGTATAAAGTCAGGTCGCTTGTTTTTGGCCCTCG
Source organism: Epinotia ramella (assembly GCA_947578815.1). Taxonomy (NCBI): domain Eukaryota; kingdom Metazoa; phylum Arthropoda; class Insecta; order Lepidoptera; family Tortricidae; genus Epinotia; species Epinotia ramella. The sequence goes on along the minus strand of OX388226.1, from coordinate 1,033,465 downwards.
CCTTCGGCTCTGGCAATAAATACTTGCTATATGAGACTTACTTTAGTTAAAATTGTTTTGTTAAAATGTGTAAAAATCTTACAAATTGATGTCTAAATTCAGGCATAATATGTATGTATACAAATTTTCTTTCAGCGGCTGACTGTTGCAGTGTATCAATCAATATTTAAAGATATATTTATATATGGGAAGTGTGTCGGTCGGTGGTCATCTATTGCGGCTTTGACAATACCGGCGGTTGACATTTTGACAAAAAGGCGTGTCGAAGCATGAATTTTCAGAGTTACACAGTAAAATATGTATTTTTAATATCAATTTCGATTATAGACATGGGATTTCCTCATTTAGAATCAGAAAAGAGGAATTTTGCCTGGATTTTTTTACGTTTGTTACGAGATATATTCGCCATGTCTAAGGACAATTGTAATTATGGCCCAGTGTCCTAAAGTAAGTCATATGGGTGGATACAATTTTTTTTTACATAGTTGAGGGCTTTAACCTCTCGGTGCCCAGCGATATGATGACACATGTAGTACTGAAGTCTAGACCTACTGGCGTGATCAATTGATTTCACACTAGTACTGAAAGTCTAGACCTTTCCAGGCTCCGATGGGTTAATTTCCATTATGTTACGGAAGTTACCCATATAAAATGTATAGCTAATTGCAGTTACACAATGGAACTTAGTTAAAGCTTAGATTAGATTAAGGCTCTTAATATGTAATTTTTTTTGCAATCCACCCATATATCTACCTATTATGTTATGAATTTTTCTCAAACTTGCAATGAAATGTTGACGTGACTTACTTCAAATTAGGTTCGGAAATACTACGTAACCGGTGCGATGAGTGAAGATGATATGTAAAGGAATTTCATACAGCCTTACACACCTAGGCCTGTAAAGCAACCTTTTTTTTTTTTTAAACGGAGGGAGGGGGCGCGGGCCAGCTGCCGGCGCGGCGGCGGCGGTGCAGGCGCGGGCGGTGCACGAACAAACGTATTATTTATAAAACAAATTGACTACTTTTTATTATTATTTCATTCCAAGTTTGAGAAAAGCACAAATCTCGGCGAGAAACGGGGTTGCCGGCCGCGTATCCCTATCCGGCGTCGCACATACGTAGATTTCCCCAATCTAGGCGGCCAAAAACATTTTATCGTATAATCGAGTTTAATATGGGATATTTAATAAAAAAACCTTGTATTCTTTTATAATTAAATATTATTTCAATAAATAAGTAAAAAAAAAAGTAATAAATTTTTTTATATAAAAAAATTATATCAAAAATTAATTTAAGCTATAAAAATACACTTTTGCATCTTAGTAATTTTCATATACAGTATAAAATAAATAAAAGTATACAAAAAACATAAAATTTACAGAATATGAGAATACTTTTATTATCTATTCGGCTCAGCAGCCATTAGCCTTAGCCTCTCTCGTGTTGGACAATTCGTTATTTCCTTGAGGACTTTTGAAGCATCTCTTTTTCCACCTGTTTGTAAACACAGTTTGCAGCATGGACTATGATATCATCATCTACAGTAGCTCGGATTTCTTCTGTTTTCCTCCTTTTGGTCCGTTCACTCGATTCCGCAAATAATTTGTTGGGACGACCCTGCCGATGAATCGTTTCACAAGGGATTTCGAAGGTTCCTTCCAACCAAGCCTGATTTTGAGTTAAAAACAGATCTTCTCTCCTCTTTGCAGTTATCCACCTTTGCTTTATTTGTGCCTTAAAGTTCGAAAACTTACGTTTGAGGTTCTTTTTACTTTCTTCGGTGTGGCCATAACACTCCAAGAGATTATTTTCCAATTTCTCCAAATTTTCACTGAAACTTGGTAAATTCTGTTCTTTTATCTGTTCATACAAATATTTACGAGTCACTTCTTTAATACCAGAAGCACTGGATAACTCTGAAATAAAAAAAAACGAATTATGTTAAAGTAGAAAAATGTGAAGACGTTTTAGAGTTTTTGCCCTGTTAACTTAGATTGGTTTAGAAATTGCGAGTAGCACGTAGTAGCAGCCGTTTTCACCGGTTTTGTTATGTTTAATATGTAACCAAAATTTTAAAATATTAATGGTCGCTGAGACGGACTAAAATGCATTTCAAAACCACCTTTAAACTTTGATAACTAAGAAAAAGTATCATTAAAAAAGGTCTCAACTTTAACTTATCATTTAGTATGAAAAGAAGGTGAAAATAATAAATTTTATGAAGCAAATACATAGATTCTTACCTGAATTATTAGAATCCATCACGTTAACGTCACTTTAGATCGTAAAAAAATAATGATGAACTTTGTAAGTAAGGGTAAATTTAACGCGCTTAAAACTGATATGCACACTGCTAGCGATGATCTAGTTTTGAATACCTGTTGATAAGCACATGCTTTATCAAATAAGTTAAATAGGGTGGGGGTGGGTCCCCAGGAATGTCAACTATATAGGTAATTAGTAAATTATACCGATAATGAATTTCACTAATTGGACTTTTGGCCGCCTAGATTGGGGAAATCTACGTATGTGCGTCGCTACGCTCGGCCGTCTATATCTACTTGGCCTGCAACCCTTCGTTTCCCGGCCTCTATAGTAATGTACTATTCAAATCCAGAATGGCTCGTTGGGGGGCTCAAGTTTTATTACAGTTCCGAAATTTTTGGTCCTTATATTAGGCCGATCGGTCTTCAGAGGTTAAATGTTGGTTTGTATTTGATTTACATATTGTAAATCATACAATTCGGCCAGGATAGGTTTATAAATTGTTAATTTAGTGTATGTAATTGTCTAAAAATTTGTATGACTACCGTCGGTGTTGTCAAAGCGAAGCAATCCGGTTATATTTGACTGTGATGTGTTGTTATGTCATAGTGTTCGCAGATTCTAAACTAAAGAAAAAGCTTCATACGAAACTTCAAATCAAAACGCGCTCGTCCACTGGCTACGGTGTTTACTTACCAACAGGCTGGCCGTATGGTTGTTAAGAAAAAACCCAGTCGTGATTTTTTGATACCTATGAAGTACAGTTGGCATTATTTTGAGAAACTTGTCAATGTGCAGTCAGAAGGGTTTAGAAGTGCGAACACTATGGTGTGGCGAGTGCGAGCCGCGTCAGCGGCGTTACTAGTATTACTGCGACTGTAGGGAGGGCTGTCTGTGTCAACGGTACAGTCAACGACAAAATAGCTCAACTCTAGATAACGGATTGTTCTGCTTACGACTGCGTTTAGAACAAACGAACGAACAATTAATCTGATTTGCTTAAGGTTTACTGGTAGAGAATTCTGTATGGCAATAAGTCCGCCTTTTGTACAGCCTGCAACAAAAGTATCTAAGCCGGCCAAATGCTGAAAATGACCTACACACGACTAATGCCGAGAGTATAACAACTGTGGGTCATTTTGAGCTTGTTATTTTGCATAGCTACTTCTGATGCTGACTGTACTATACGTTGTTCTCTATTCGCGATATAATCTAAATACTTGGTTTTATTTAATTTGTAATCGCGGAATCTGTGATATCGAAACAAGTTTCTGTCAAAAATTTCATTTTTGGTACAAGCTTTTATTGCAGTCTTTACTTTTCTGTATATCATCATCAGTCGATTCTAACGAGCCCAAACTCAACGGGGTTACGTCGGTTAAGTACTGAATTCCCATGGCCACCTTCTGTCTCCATCATCAGATCAGCTCGATGGTACCATAATATCCAATCGTCATCCAAACTATACTTATACCCAAAATTTCAGCTCAATCGGTCACCGGGAAGTGATCAAATTTAACTTGCAAGATTTTAGTTACAGACAGACTATGGGACAGGTGAAACTAAATAAAAGCTTGTAAAATCGATCTCAAGTTCGTTCTTTTGAACTAAAACTGTCATTAGATTTGTGAGCAGATCAATATCATGTAGATCACGCTGCTACTGTAGTAAAGTCTTGAAATTAATCATATTTAAGATGAAAAGGGGAGGACTAGATAGTCTAATTATCTTGCCATTGTGAAAACCAAAATTATTATTAGACTTAGTTAAGAAACAGTCAAGAATCTCGAATATTTTAAGTCCAGTGAAGTCCCTTGACAGTCAAGGGTGGAGACGCACCATAACTTTGACAGTTTTGTCAACGTTGACACAGACAGCGTTTAGGTATGTAATGAAAGTAAATAATACGGTTGTGCGTGACTAGAGTGAAAGGGAGAGAGAGAGAATGGTTTCTGGTTTGTGATTTGACAGCTGTCTCAAGTGTCCGACATGGGAACATGTGACTCTAAGGGTGAATTTCCACCACTTCTGCTAAGATATGATTTTATATATTTGAAAATATCTTCGCAAATTTGGTGGATATTCGCCTTTATTCTGATGTTCTGCATTTTAAGACTTTTTTGTCTCTATTATACTAGACTGTCTAGCTAAACAATGGTAAATTAAATCAGATGATAATTACTTTTATATACATCTTGAAAATCAGGCGGACGCACATGTTCCCTTCACCTCCAAGTTTCAGTCGCGACTCCCGACAGTTGTCAAACGTTATATGCAGATATGTATGAAGTGTTGTGGCGAAATCGCGCCTGACTGCAGCGTCTTTGAAAGCAATTTAAACTATTTTTTGTTGAAATTCGTTGTTGCGCGTGCTTGCTTAGCGTGGTCCAATCAAAAGATACTGTCAATATTCCGAATGCTCATGTGACTCTGTAGTAACAAGCGTCCATAGGCTACGGTGGCCGATTATGATCAGGTGTTTACCATCGTCGCAGTATAAAAAAGTACATTCGAGGTCTTAAATATGCCCTTAACAATGAATTCGTGGTGACATACTTTTGATCACCTAGTCCGTCATCGTCTCAATAAGAGTGCACTATTTCATTGCAAAATAACCCTTAAATGACGTATTATTAGGGCAATTCATAGTGCACTCTTATTAAGACCGAATTCTACTGTATACCCATATCGTATCCCACTTCTGATATAATTTCATATCGTATCCCACTTCTGATATAATTTCATAACGTATCCCTCTGCTGCACGGCTACATCTCTCTTTCTAAGTGTTCTAATAAGAGAGAGACGTATAGTGCGAGAGAATAAGAGAGCGCCGTCTTGTGATAGCGTGCTGATGTTGACTGATCTATTGCTAAACGCTCAATTATTGCAAGATCAAGACTGGGTGCACCATTGATTGGACTACGTTGACTGGGTTATTGCGTTAGTGAATGAATCTCATTAAGGGGCCTTTTATATACTTTAAGGTACGGGTTCTCGGCATAATAAACAAATGCAATGAATTTAAGGTCTAACGGGAATAGGTCGACTAATAACCTTTCCAGTGCCCATGACGCTTATAGTGGCTACTAGCCGTGACAGACGTCTATAGTTACCTACAGATCTAGTAGGTGTCTTGCTACAAAATGTATGGCGTACACTCGAAAGTAATCATAAAAAATGATTACATTTCCGCTCAGAAATAAATGCGGGTTTTTTAGTCAAATAACCTATTTTCTCTAGACTCAGTGGAATTCAGTAAATATTTCACTATTGACACGTTTTATTTTTATTTTTTTTATTTTTATTTATTTAATTAGTACAATGCAAGTTTACAGTGTGGACACCAAATCACTTACACGCTAAAATAACAAGAAATATAAACATTCACAGGTAAAAATGTCACAAATCGTAATTATAATGTCATTCCATTAATTAAATGCCAATTCAAAAATATCCTAGCAATATTGCACAAGTATGTCAAACGATCAGCGAACATGTCAGCGTCTTCGTACTGAGTGAGCATTAGATGCAGCCATGTTATGGCACGGGCGGTAGGCGCATGGCTCGCGAAGCGCGTGCGAGCGGACGGCCGCTGCAGCAGGCCCGGCCGGCGGCGCGGCGCCACCGCCCCGTCCACGTCCGTGGGTATCCGCGTCGGAACCACCAACCCGATCCGAGCCAACACCTCTGCACTATCCACTCGGTGATGGACAACTGACAGATAGTGGACTAATAGCAATAGCTTCCTTCTCAGCGCCAGCGTGTCTAGCCCGACCATGCCCGAGACAAAGATGGAGGGATAGAGGTACGGGTAGTAACCGTAGGCTTTTTTATACAGCCAGCGAGCAAATTTGCGTTGTACTTTCTCAATCATGAGAGAGTATTTGCTCTCGTACGGATCCCAAACAACAGCGCCGTATTCTAACTTGCTCCTTACAAATGCGCTAAAGAGAATTTTAGCCACTCCGATGTGAAATTGTTTTGCAATCCTCATCACAAATCCCAAAGTCCTGCTAGCCTGCTTGCAAATGCCAGTTACGTGCTTATGGAAGTCAAACTTATCATCTAATATTAAACCTAGGTCACGAATTTCACTAACTCTTTCCAGAGTGTCGTCAGCTAAATGGTACTCAGTTTGGAGTGGAGAGCGCTTACGTGAAAAAGTGATCACCTTACATTTATTGACATTAAAAGGCAGCCGATTTAAAATACTCCACTCGGCTGCCGCGTCAATGTCAGCCTGTAACGCTGCACTATCAGCCGTACTACCAATACCTCGGAACAGCTTCAGGTCATCGGCAAAAAGCAAACTCTCGGCGGTGCGAGTCACATCAGGCAAGTCGTTAATCATCAGGAGAAACAGCGTAGGCCCTAGAGTACTGCCCTGACTTACTCCTGATAGCGTGAAGTAATGGTTTGACTCATAACCACCCACCCTGACATACTGCTGGCGGTCAGACATGTAACTAGCGAAAAAATTTAGAAGCTTTGGCGTGAAGCCTGCTAATGCTAGTTTTTCCAGCAAGATGTCATTGTCAACCAGGTCAAATGCTTTCCTGAAGTCGAAATATGCAGCATCGACCTGGCGACCTGCATCCATCTCCTTACAAACGTAGTCAGCGAGGGCAACGAGGTTTGTAGTGGTCGATCGGGATTTTCGGAAGCCGTGCTGACTGGGGTGCAAACGGTCAGCTACCTGCAGACTGATGCAGCGGTTAACGATCGTCTCAAAGACTTTTCCAAACACGGGGAGAACTGCTATCGGCCTAAAAGAGGTGATATCAGTATCAGGCCCGCCCTTAGGAACCGGCGTCACTCTTGATGCTTTCCAACAATTTGGATAAATTGACTGATTAATTGAGAGGTTAAAAACGTGTAACAAAGGAGTCATTACGACAGAGGCACAATCTTTAGCCAAAAATACAGGGATGCCATCCGGACCCCCAGCCGAACGGGGCTTAAGGTTCTGAATTGCCTTCTTAAAGTCATTCTCGCAGACAAAGGGGATGGACACCGACCTAGAGTCACCCAAGGAGTACGCCGCGCGCGCCGCGGCTTGAGGGTCCAGACGCGGTTTGACCTGTTGGAACACCGAGCTGAAGTACCTAGCGAAGGCATCAGCTGCGCACTGTCCACTTACTGTCTCCCCATCGAGATGGAAAAATTTATCACAGTGCTGTCGGTCTCTCTTTTTGTCCTTAACGTATTCCCAGAACTTTGCCGGGCAGTTAACAATACAATTTTGAACATTATTTATGTACTGATTATACGCTTTATCAATCAGGTTTTTTACATGCGCTCTGTAGTATTTGAACATATGCCTATTGAAATCACTCCCATCACGCTTGAATTTCTTCAAGTGGAAGTATTTGAGTTTAATGTTCCTAATAATATCCCCTGAGTACCATTTTGGGTATACGTACTTGGAATGAATACTAGAGCGCTTTCTAAGGGGAACATACTGGCTGAAGCACGAATAAAGTTTAGCGTATAGTATTTCAGTAGCACAGTCAACATCCTTGGTCGCCAGGAGATCGTCCCAATCAATGGCAGAGAGGGCCAAATAGAGTGATTCATAGTCAGCTTTACGCCAGTCCCAGTCGGGGTACGAAGCAGCGCCTATACAAATTCTCTGGTGTATAGTTCGCTGGTTCGACCTTACAACCCTGTCTTATAAAAGGTTAAGGCAACATATTACACGAGGTCTTCTTCATTAACGTTTCCAACATTAAAGACAGATATATCCGCACCAGTGGTTCAAGGCCAATGACGGGTTAATCCGTCAATGAATACAGTGCATTGAAATAAGGTTTAACTTCGCACTACATGTCATGTTGAGGTGTGAGATTTTGTCTTTGATAGAGCGTTGAAAAGGTTAATAACTAGAATGTGTTTTGTCCACAAACACAAATGTCCAATTAATTGTTAGAGGCGAACGAATATTTACGGCATATTAGCTAAAGTAGGGTTGATTGACGTTTTTGAATAAGACAAAGCCCTATATTTTCACACCGGCTTGCCATTCAGAAAAAAAGTCATTGTTACTCTCAAACGAGGGATTTCACTTGTCCTCTTATCGCCGGTTCCAATAATCAATCCACCGATAGTTTTCCTTACCAACAGTTACATTTTGACACATTTTCTACGGGTAATCTGTCAAAATGTAACTGTCGGTAAGGAAAACTATCAGTGGATTGATTATTGGATTGGAACCGGCCATTAGGTGTCAAAAGCAGTATGTGCCACACGGTAGCAACATTATTTCTATCTTGGGCAACAATTGAATACTTGCTACGCTCAGGATTCAATATGCCGCCCTCGCTGTAAATATGTCATGTTGCACCCTTGACGCAATCTACTGTTACGACAAAGGATCGGCAACGCTCTTGTGACTCCGCTGTAGTTGTGCCTTTACATTAATAGTGTAATATGTTGCTGTAACTTTCCGAAAATAAGATCTTGTGCCAAAACGGTGTCATTAGTAAAATAACTCCGTAAATCACATGAAATGGTAGATAGTAATTTTGAATAATTACTTTTACATGATTTCTGTTTTGTGTTGGCTCAGCGATGTTGTAAGGACCCGCGAATAGCGATTCTTGGCAGTGATTGTGTTAATCGATATAAAGGAATTTTCGAAAATTCCTTGCGCCCAAGATAGAGATACCCTACAGACAATCTTACAAAGCTACAATATCATAGAATTTTCATCCATACTAATATTATAAATGATCACGCTTAAACCGCTGAACTGATTTAGATGATATTTGGTACAGAGATAGTTTAGTACCGGGAACATAGGATAGTTTTTTATCCCGGAAATCATCAGGGGGGTGAAAGTTTGTATGGAGTCTTGTCAAAGTTTGTTCTAGTCTTTATAATATCAGTAAGGTACGTCCTATATGTCCTTATAGCATCACTCGAGAGCCAACATCTTCAAATATATATATTATAAACGATTTTGTACTAGTTTATTTTTATTACTATTCTCATTTTTCTTAGAATCATGTTGTTGGCATTTTGGATGTTCGCCATTTGGGGTGTTTTTGGCCCTTGATTCTGTATTAGATCTTATTTTAACGTGTTAAGAGCTGTTTTCGAATGGCTGATCAGGTTTTGACATTGCCTTTCACAGTAACAAGTTGTTGTCAGTTGTACAATAATCATTTAAGTTAAAACCTGTTTTTTTCGCGCACTTTAAACGTGAAATATATTTAGGCTACAACTGCGGCGTAGCACACAGCGGGGCTTGGCCTTGAATGTGTTAAAACGTGAATTTTCCAATTCCATGTCAAAATGCGAAATTAAACCTTATTTCTATAACACCTAGGTCACTATTCAACAGTCTACATTGACGGAATAAACCGTCATTGAGTGTTACTGTGAAAGCCAATATCTACCATCCGTTTTTTAGAATCCCGAAAGGTAAAGGGACCATAGAGTGAACACTTATCATTTGAACCCAAACGCTGACCGTTCAGTGTACTGAGGTTTTACCGTTTGCTATAACTCGAAAAAAGGAATCTCTAAAGATCTGAATGTTAGGAATCTGCATTGCTGTAGTTTCATTTTGTAACCAGAGAATTTGTATAGTCAATGTCAAAGGAAAATGTCCATTCCTTTCTAAGCGTTATGTTAGAAAGAGTGACAGCGTATCTCGCCGCGACGAAGATCGCGGGCCATCTTGTGATAGCCTTGAAGCATAGTTGCAAGTGCATGCACACGGGCACGCAAAGGCGAGTTAAACTATGTGTACAGTCGACTACAAACAAAGTTACAAAACATTGTATACACGACCTTAATGTGAAGGCAATAAAGTGTATACATATTTTTGTAACTTTGGCCGTATCGATCTCTTTTATAGTCGACTGTACATGTTTTAAGTCTTTTTTTGTAATCTAGTGAAGCTTGACGGCACGATATTTTCTTTGACTTTGGCAACATATACTCTGGAATATATTTTGTAAACTTGCCGGATAATATGCAAAGTAAAGTATGTTTTAATATTATATGAAACAGGCAGGTCGTACCTGAAATATGTTTTTCTGTAATTGATCTGTGTCGAATAGGAGATGGTATATACAGTCTTTTATAAAAGCCCACTCTATGTAAAACTGAAACATACAATAATTCGAGATTTGATAAATACGACTTATTTTGAAGGCTGTATATATTATTCAAAAAGTGACGAATAACTGATATTTGTTTGTAGTAAAAATGCGCCATTTCAAGTAGTTTTCAATAATACTGTATTAACATCTCCAGAATGTCTCATTATGGCGATTAATTCTTCGTTTGAGATTTAATGTGTTGGACGTATCCTAGGTGTGTATACATTTTTGCCATAAGGTTCAAAATTGTTAAGATATATGAAACTTTACTTCAGATCGTTACCTGTCTTCGCCTACCATCGTTTTTTTTTAAAATATGACTTGTCTGGCATAGTTAAGGTTCATAATCGAAAACACGTTAAAAATTCATAAGATAGTTGGCGGCAACTTCAAATTTTGTCTATAACTGACGCTCCGGCAGTATGTAGGCGAAGACAGGGCATTTTGTCTACACTTCGCCTACCACCTTTAACCCCTCGTATGCGGATGTCAAAAATTGCTGATCAAAATATGACCTTGAGATTGAAAACTGTAGGTTCAAATGCTTGGCACGGATCCGTGTCTAAGCATACGACGGGTTAAGAGTCCAATTGTAGCCATTCCTTAGCGAAATTTAGACCTTAAGTGGCGGTAAACTAAAGTCCCATATAGATTCATTAGTTTTTTGATCTTAACAAGCAAAAACAAGTGTAAATCTGTGAGAAATTTTCAAAAAACTTCGAAATCCAGGCGAAGTCACGGGGTTCTACGGTACTCAAAAGAAAATAGGGGACACAAGTTTAAGTGAAAGTTATAATTTATAATAAACAATGAAAATATCTTTTGTCCTATTAGACTTAAAACACGATTGAAGAGGCTTCTAAAGGATGCGGGACATCATTAATTAGCCACTTATCAATTAGTTTATGTCCAATAATTATCAGTAAAATAGAAAAATGGAACTGGCCCTTATTTTGTTTTGAGTAGTATCTTAGACGTGCACATATTTATGACATGCTATCTGTAACTTGTACAATTTATTATGGTTGTGGGCATTACTTTGGAAGATTTAACAGAGACACACTTATAGTTTATTTCAGTTTAGATGACGAAAAGTACTTGAACCCAAACGTTACCAACATCTATTGTTAATTGTTATCTTCAAGTGGGGTTGTACATTTACGCATAAACAATAGAACAAGCAGTAGCTACAGTACACGCCACACTGATCAGTTTGATTACTCCACTTTGTTATCTTTACCTCTGATATTTAGCAACAAAAGTTGTTGTAAATCCCACGTTAAGTGGATTTTCGTCATTTTAACTGAAACAAACTAACTTTTTCATATGTCTGTCACATCGAGTCTGTCGTAATAAATAATGGTGTCAATTACACTGTCACTTTGTCTCAACGATGGTGGTTAAACCCCAAACCCATAGCCCATAAATTATGCATGCATTTTATAACTTGAAATGGCAGCAGAAATTAAAAACTTAGAAAACCATGTATTAGGCCGGCCTCACACTAAACGGAATTCACTTACTGAACCATTGAAGAGCAAATAAAAAGTTACATTTTGTGCAGAATTTCTTCCAAAGCCTTTGGTATAGCTCTTGAGCGGTCCAGATACTGAATTCAGTGGATTCCGACTGTGCCCGGCCTTAGAAGTATCAATACAAATGTGTATGAAGATTGTGTCGAGCGACAGTGAACCTTATTAGTGCGTTGTTAGAGTCGAGTTTGGGTCTCGTGTAAGCGAAAGTGAAGTCCGTGAAGCGACGCGAGTGTCACGTGCAATATATAGCATAATTATTATTTTGTTTCCAATAAAACATTAAAATCGATAGAATTGTTTTATTGCTTTGCTGCCCGAAAGTAAACGCAAATTTCTAATTGAGCCTTTGGGCGCCAAGAACACCTAAACTGGAGTGGCCATTGCGTTGCGTCAAGAACAATGCAACATCTAAATCATCTAAAGTTCTTGACGCATAAGGCCTGCGCTGTGAAAGTCGCCTTCATGCTTTGAACTCTTATGCAGAAATACTGTCTTTCGTGCGTGAAGAATGGCGTCCGAAGTAAAAGACCAAAATCTACCAAGGATATGTCACTGGCATTGACTAAAACCACGCCAATAAAGAATAGAAAGTGAAATCAATAGGTTTTTTTTAAAAAACCCCACCTGCTGTTTTCAAGTGTGTGTGTTGTGTTTTAAGTGTGATACGAGGTGCCGGTTAATGTACGGCCCAGTAATCGGCGTCCACTATATCTCTGCTTCTTTTTAACTCGTGCAAAAAGATAGATAGACGCGTATTATCGGGCCGTGCATTCACCGGCACGGCACCTCATACGATTATGAGGGATCTAAAGACACGTATGTGAACAAGCCAAGCCATCAAGCCTGTGAACTATAATTTTCTTGTCCACATACATACTTACATACTAAGGGAATATGACAGTTAATCCTATAATTGTTGTTTTCTACAACGCCGGGTGACAACCAAAACTAACCAAATGCTTAAAAAAATTAAGCAATGTCAACCGTGTTAGAGTAGCAATTATGTTGAGTTTAACTTTTACGTAATAAGACTAATAAGTGAGATTTAGGTGGTCACCCGACTATGACCAAAGGATTCTGCAATAAAACCAGGACAAACTAACAACAATACCATTTATTGGTTATACAGGTTCTTACATATAGCAACAATCAGGATAGTTCAATTTCGCTAACTCGATACAGTTACAATGATCAAAAAGTGAACGGTAGGTACATCGCTCTGAACGCTAAACTCGTCGAAACACTAGTTACATCTAGATTAAGTATTCGATGAACATAAAATATCACATTAATTAATAAATATATGACCGTTGTAAAATACGAAGTGCTGCCATCTTTTATCAAATAGATGTCCTAAGCAAGATTAGTTTGTAAAAGTGCTGCTATCTCGTATCAAATAGATGTACTATGCAGAGGTTTTAATTTCAAAGTGCTGCCAACTATTATCACATAAATGTACTATGTAGTTTATTTTTAAGTGCTGTCATCTATTATCAAATTGATGGACTACGTAATTTGCAATTGGTAAGTGCTGCCATCTATTGATGAGTAGAAGTTCTATTAGGTTATTTGGCACAGAACGGTCGCTTATTCTAATAAATGGAAGACATCCACGGAAGACATTAGTGTTTTGTTGCCGAATTCCATTTATAATATTTGACATTGAAAATATATTTTCCTTACACAAATTTACTAGTATATACTTTTATGCTTTTACACAGCGGAAAATCTTCAGAAGGTCTTTAAAACTATCATTTCCCTTTTGACAAAGTAAAAGCGAATAAAGAAATATACTTAATCAATTTGCACTAAAATATTTGCTCATTTTCACTTAGATTTTGGAAATAAATAAGAAACTGGCAGTAGTTAACTAACCACACATAACGAAGTTCACCACATTTTTTCATCAAAGATGTAGAAACATAATTTTTCTATAGTTCCCAAAAAATCACGCTATACATATATTTATCTAGCAATAAACTTATTTAAATATAACATTCGCAAAAATAAACTCCAATACTCTAGCATACTAAACCTCACACGCTTCAGGCACACTACCTATTTACATTTAATTTATTTATAATTTGACAGACAGTTTCATCGTAAAAATCGAAAATAGGCGACATTTAAGTCGTAATTATTGTTATCTAAAACCACGTTAAAGAAACGATATACTTAGTTCCACTACTGGCCGCTAGGTGCCGCTAACGGTCGGGCAAATCTATAAAGTCGTCTTCCCATTCAAGCAGTATTATATAGGAGAGACACATATACATATATTCTAGTGCTTTTAATGCTTACATGGAAAATAGCTAAACTTAGCAGAAATATGAAAAAATATACAACTCTTTAGACAAAAATAAATATGTTAACAATTGTAGAACAAAAGGGACAACATACATTACATTAATATATTTATCTCCCTCCAACATCTAGTCTACTGGTAATATTGTCATCGTCACGCTTCGTATTTCCTTATATTTACATTTCTTATTATACAATTTAATCAAAATATAAGTTTATAAATATAACACAGAAACAATGTCAAAACAGGAAAATATGACAAAACTTAAGTAAGGCCCTGCAAGGAGACTTTCTTGAATTTTAAGCTATAATTTAAATGAAAATGTACCATATGTTAAAAGACAAAGTAAATAGTTCAGAAAAGTAGGCCGTATTTATTCCCAAGCTGAGCGATAGAAACGCGGGGACCGCGTTGGAAAACACGCACATACAAACTTAGCCTTTGCCTACCTTTACGTTACGTTTACTTAGACTGTTACCATACATACTCGCCAAACAACGCGCGTAACGTCCCGCCCTATTCATTAATACAGCCTAAAAGGATGTATTAAAAAAACACAAATACTGAAAAGGTAGGTTAAATACTACGTCGTAATTATCAATAGGTACTTACATCAATATTTATTTATACTGGCGAATGACGGCGTGTATTATCATTATTTATTGCGTCAATACACAATAGTATAACTAATTTATTAATTTACCTAACATTGTTAAACTATATGAGTAGCTTCCAAAGAGAATATTTTAAATGTCTAGATATTAAAAAAATATTGGAAGTACAGAAAGCTGACCTCTATTTCGACTGCATTAAGGATCAATTTTATTTAAAAATTAACGCACTTAGACTATTTTTCCTGAGCTCACGTTAACACAGTTTAATTCGACCAAAGCTGCCTACGACACAACATATAAAATATACTTTTAATTGGCAAAATGGGAGATATGTCTCGTATATAAATGACTGATACATCATTACATTACTTTATATCTAAATATATGTCAATCTACGCTATGCGTAAAATTTTCAACAATTTTCTCGCGAGAAATATATTTTATACCGCAAATAAATATGCTTTCAGCTAGCTTTACTGACATCAATTTATATAGCTGCAAATAAATAATAATTTAGGCCTTATGATGGAAATTCCTTACTACGTATAATATATTTATATCTTAGAACTAATGAAAATATATTTCCATTGTCAACAAACATTTAAACATAGTTATCGGAAGACATTTAGAACATTTAACATTTATAATAATGTATGATTTATGCATGAATTTATTCTAATTAAATATTTTATAGACGGTTCATATAAATTTTCGCCAAAACCTACTACGTTATAGACAATTATTAAATGCAAGTTTTGGAAGACTTTGCGTGTTGTATGCTTGATAAAATTACAGTTGGTTATTCAACTTTCAAGTTATGCTTCGCATAGAAGGTAACAGCAGACATACCTACTAGGCATAGAACAACGTTCTACGGTTGCGTTGAACGAGTAAGTATATATACAGCGTGGAAATCTAATACGAGCAAATCTTTAAATGGTGGTTAGTACAGGACGTAAGAAGTTTATTTAGATACCTTTTGTCTAAAATTACAACGAAAAAATTAACCATACAAAATAATTCAGCCCGCAATGTAACGCAAAATATTCAAGTTAAGGCTCGTTGACAGTTACTTGTCAAGTATTTGGACAGCTACGTTTGCGTTACATTGCTGCTCGGTAATTTTTGAAAAAATAATTACAGGCTTTCTATTAAGTGTATCTTAAAAAGTCCCAGTAATTAATGATTACGGTATTAAACCCTATGTCTGGTTTAATTCTTTGCTCGTATTAGATTTCCAGGCTGTATATGGTAAAAGTGGACCTCTACTTATATCGACTATATCGTTGCAATTCCTTTTTTGCGTAAGAATCCAATATCCATTTGAGCATTTTCTACCCAGCTAGTCGTCTAATGATCAAGCAACCATGAACCCCAACCATGCACATTTTCAGGCAGAGAACATAAGTACTTACTTATTTTGTGAAATTCCTTTAAATATGCATACCATTGCATTGTTAGAACCAAGCATTAAAATCAAACAGTAACTCTTCTTGAATTAAATAAGGTACTCATCATATACCTACCTAACTTTCACAATATACAAAATATATACAGCCTGGAAATCTAATACGAGCAAAGAATTAAACCAGACATAGGGTTTAATACCGTAATCATTAATTACTGGGACTTTTTAAGATACACTTAATAGAAAGCCTGTAATTCATTTTTCAAAAATTACCGAGCAGCAATGTAACGCAAACGTAGCTGTCCAAATACTTGACAAGTAACTGTCAACGAGCCTTAACTTGAATATTTTGCGTTACATTGCAGGCTGAATTATTTTGTATGGTTAATTTTTTCGTTGTAATTTTAGACAAAAGGTATCTAAATAAACTTCTTACGTCCTGTACTAACCACCATTTAAAGATTTGCTCGTATTAGATTTCCACGCTGTATTATCAGATTTTTTAAAGGATAATCAACACCTCTAAATGAAATTATAAATACATATAGGTATAGTGCGAATTATTATTCTAGACCGGATCTTATCTTAAGCCCGATCAGTCCAACAAAGCCACAATAGCCACGTGCCGAACACAATACTTTACTACGTTTATTTTTCAGTATCAATTAGCCGTTACACTTACCAATAAAATACAATCGCTTTCACTAGGTACGAAGATAAGAGAATTCGGTCTAGAAAAAGAGTCCGCACCATATATGTATGCAATTTGTGCAACTGAGAGTACCCACTTAGAGAGTGTATTCCAAGATTACGTTCATACAAAACGGACGTAAAATGACAAATACTTTATTCCTTATTCCACTACGGTCCAATTGGGAATCACAATATTCGATACTTCAATATAAATCTGCCTGAAAATGTACTTTACCGTTCTCCTTCCAATCATAGTCTTTGAAACGAAGGTATGTTTAACGTTATAAATACTACAATACATTTGGCCTGCAGGTGCAGACCTCTACTCGAGGCAATGCCAATACCCCGAGAAGACACCACAAGCTTTCTTAATGCGTCAACAGAGTTGTCTCAAACCTATATCTTATTAGTTTATTTTTCAAAGGGAAAGTTGTTAGGTGAAAAAATCAGATTCAATAGCATAATGTCAGCCAAACCTAGGTACAGTCAAGGAATTTAATTTCCGACCCAGCTAAGGCTCAATATTGTATAGCAAACTGTCACCATAAGAGCTAGCTAGAGCACGACGTTCCTTTGACATATCGCATGCATTGTTATATGTTAGTAACTAGGCAACCAGATTAACTACGTTGACATGGTGAACTGAAATTTTAAATGTGTTATCTCCTCAATCCCCACTTCCTGGTGTAACTCTGCTATTTCTAGCTCTTAATAGTTCACGGTTAGCGGCAGGTATTTTATTTTTCAAATTAATAACGTAATTGAAAATTATTTTTCAGATTTCTCGATTGACACTGACACATGCTCGTAATTAGAAAAGCAAATGATAACTTTTCGCAAAGAGGTTATCTGTAATGTGAAGTGACAAATAAATATGTTTTGACAATTTGACATTTCAATACTATTACTGAAATAGAAGTTTCGACCTTAATGCATTGCGAATGTCTAATGACATTTCAACGAAATGGGTAGGTATTTAAATTCCTTGACTGTACCTATTACGGCAGTCAATTTTATTCTAGATGTTCTCTTTTTTGGAAACGTTTTTAAAATTTTCATAAACATGTTAACTATACGACAGTTAAGTATGTTAGGTTAGACCTATTTCAAAGCTAGTCAGGGTATTGGGTATTGCCCAGCGAAGATACTAACGCCTGTAAATACGAGTCAAAGGCTACGTATCGAAATAGAATACATAAAGTTCTAGATGTATTTTCATTTGTCTTCCAAACGGATCGACTTATATGACTTTTGCGCTGGACGTTGAGTTGGACACCTTCTGTGAGACCATTGAAGTAATATTTATATTATACTAGCTTCTGCCCGCGACTCCGTCCGCGTGGAAATCGTTTATATCGCAGCTCCATACAAACTTCAACCCCCCATTTCATCCCCTTAGGGGGTGATTTCCACGATGAAAACTATCCTATGTCCTTCCCCGGGATTCAAACTATCTTCATACCAAATTTCATCGCAATCGGTTCAGCGGTTTAAGCGTGAAGAGGTAACAGACAGACAGACAGACAGACAGACAGACAGACAGACACACTTTCGCATTTATAATATTAGTATGGAGTATGGATTACTAGAGCAGACATCTCGAATATTCTCAAATATAATGTTGCAAATTATTTTCCAGCGGTGGAGTTCTATGTTGGATGTTGGATCAAAGACAACATGCTATTTTTGCGATTCCTGTTATTAGGTACCTACCTAAATGTAAGTGGTATATGTCTACCCCATTCTCTGACCTTAAGGTCTGAATAGCTGTAAAAATTATTGTTGAGCGCCACCGCAGGCCGCGCCAGTGTGCGAGAGGGGCTTAAGTGCTGGTAGATGATGTATTTTGCTTTTTATTTATCTGTAATTGTTTGAAGTGTGCAAGTGATAAGAGAATTTGCATAGTGTCTGCTCTAAAGCTTACTTCAACCCATCAACCCGTCGGAAGACCTCCAGAACCTCTTTACTCCACCACGATATCGTGTCCGAGCCGGTCCATCTCCGCCAGAAGGAAGTCGACGTCCTTCTCAGTGACGGCGGCTGAGCTGATGATGTTGCGGAAGAAGTTGGGGCGCCGGTCGTCGGGCTGGTAGCCTACCATTATGGTGCCAGCTTGCATCATGCGACCCTTCAGCTTGGCGCATACCTGAGGGGAAAGAGGGTAGTGTTTTAAAATATATTACGCTAGTTACATATAAGCATCCATGCTTTCCGTCTAGGTTGGGAAGCCAGATGACAGTCGCATTCGTAAAGGTCATGCCTCCTCCAAATCTTGGGATTAGATGCTAAAGCGCACTCCGAGTTTTCACCATCTAACCCCCCGTTCCCACTATGTCGTCTGTCGGGACGATTTTTTATCGTGTGTCGTAGTGGCAGAACATTTTATAAGAAGCGGTTGACACTTGTCGGTGACCAGTCCCGACAGACGACATAGTGGGAACGGGGGGTCAGGCTCCAGGATGAGGTAGAACCGGTCGCTCTGCTAGCGGATGCGGCGCAGCATGTACTTGGAGAGCTCCAGTATTAGGCGGTCCATGTGGCACAGATCCAAGGCCACACCGTACTCTCCCCTTTGACTTTAATCGGATGTTATGCTCGCTAGGGCTGCTATAGATGAGGATGTCACTGATTTAGCCCCATCGTCTATGTGGCACAAAGCCAATGTAACACCGTACTGTCGCCTTGTACCTACCTCAGCCGCTATACTCGCTAGAGAAATCTATAAGATGATGATTACACTGACATTTCCGAGTAACTCCTTACTCTGGATTTTTCCTTCAGACTTTTACCGAGATGGTAACTAGGACTTTCGAGGATTGATGATGGTCGCTAGAGCTTCTTGGGGATGCACTGTGTTAAGTACCAAGCATCCAGGCGACACCGTAGCCTGCCTGCCTTACCACCAGGCAAGCCTTATGATTGTTTTCTACCGTTCTTCTGTCCTTCCTGCTGTGTTAAAAACCCAAGTTTTAAAGCTCTCCTTCCTTTTCTGATGGCCAAGTTGCGCTCGAAGCCAATGTCACACTTCCTCAGCAGTCCGCTATTCTTGCTAGAAATGTGCCTATCTAGATGATGACTCTGACCTTGCCCAGCAGTATCTCCTTTCTCTGGTCATGCGGCGTGCTGCGCAGCTGCCGCGGCAGGTACCAGAAGCTGACGTTCACCATCTCTGGCTCCAGGATGAGGTAGAACCGGTCGCTCTGCTCGCGGATGCGGCGCACCATGTACTCCGACAGCTCCATCAGACGGTCCATGAGACGCTCGAAGCCGGAGGTACCCTGGAGACATTCACAATTAAGGAGATCAAATAGATCTGCAATTGGCAAGAGTTAGCGTAGAACCGAGAAGAATGGCGCACCCTCGTGTCGGAAGCCTAGATTAATTTTGCGTCGCTGACCCGACGGAGTAAGTAATATGTAATTGAGTAAAAAAGTCAGGTCTTCTGATAGGTAGAGCACAGCGGAACGTAATCTCGCTTATACTTAGTTGGAGCAGCCGAACTGGGGAAGTAGGTACTTCCACTGGTAGATCTAATCTGTCATTAACTAAGTCTACCTACTTTCCTCTCGACTGCATGCTGAAGTCTTTGGAGTTCCTGGCGTGTCTTGATTATCACGCTTATTTTGCACGAGTATAGTACTATGCCCGACGCACTTGTAGTATCAAATTTTCAGATGCCTTATTTTTTTTATTACCTTCTCATGCTCAGGCAGTCGCAATTTGAAATAGACTCCAGGCCCCTATTTCACCAACTTGACAATGACAATTCACCATCCATTGCTTGTTCTAAAAGTTACGGTGGTCGCTAGGTTACTTGTGGAACCAGCAATGTACGGAGAATTGTCGTTGTCAGGAGGCAATTGTCAAGTTGGTGAAATAGGGGCCAGATAGCTTCTGCTGATAATTACAAAGATTACGTTATATGACTTTTGCTGACGTTTCGACACGTTTTGCTATAGCCGTATTCGTAGATAACGAAAATCTCAACAAGTTGTCAACGGAGATATCGGCTACACTTAACATTTCACTGTCCTACAAAACTCTTTTTAGATGTGGACATATGGAGGGTAGACCCGAAAAACGTCCATCATTTCTGCTGATATTTGGAAAGGCTTACGTCCTGTACCTATTGGGTATTTATACTAGTTGAAGTTGAATTATCTTCTGCCTACCTTCCCGCGCCACTGCAGCCACAACTTGAAGATGTCGTTGTGTCGTCCGCACTGGATGACCTTGTCGCCGGTGTCGAAGCGCGGGTCGTAGATCTTGTCGGTCATGAAGAGGTACTCCGCTGCCATCTCGTTGCAACTCAGCAGGATGCCCTGTGGCCGGAAACATAGAATGCACAACTGACTAAGTAGTAGACGAGCGGCACTTAGAATCTGGAGGTCGTAGATACCTACCACTGGGTTTTGCAAAATCCTCATCGTCCGCTTTGACACCTAATCCCAAGATTTGGCATAGGCGCTAATTTTACGAAAGCAATTACCATCTGACCTTGCAACCCAAAGGGAAAACTAGACCTTATTGGGATTAGACCGGTTTCCTCACGATGTTTTCCGTTTTTTTTGCATATTCATATTTTGCATATCCACCTACTAAACCACTAACTTATTCTGTTTACTCTTCAAACTACTTCACTATATCGCGGCAAATGTCCCCTCGCAAACATCTGCTCGCGACAGATACCGCATCTGCATAATCTGTTTGTTTGTCACTTCATGCATCCGCATATGTTATGGAACAGGGGTCCATTGGAAACATACGTTGCGAATTCCAATTTAATTTGAATAAGCGTTCAGATGCGTTTCTTTTTTTTTTGGACATTCTTACACAAATCGACCTAGTCCCAAACTAAGCAAACCTTGTACTATGGGTACTAGACGACAATATACATACTTATATAGATAAATAAATACTTAAAATACATAGAAAACATCCATGACTCAGGAACAAATATTCATGCTCATCACACAAATAAATGCCCTTACCGAGATTCAAACCCGGGACCTCCGGCTTCGTAGGCAGGGTCACTATATACCAACTAGGCTACACAGGTCGTCAAACGGGTTTTTGGGGGTCTACTATGAAATTTGAATGTCAAACTATGAATCTATTTCTGACATTTCCTTTTTTCGTAACGAAATGATATAGGGACAGAGCTAATGAAGTTCAAATAATTTGAATTTGTAATAGATCCCACACCATAAATTACTAGTGGTCGGCCTAAAAGAAAAAACGCTAGTTCGTCTCACGGAGTGAGCAAAATCGCATTTTGCTCACTGTTTTCACGCAGCATAGTAGCATATTATTCTGAGGAGTAAAGTAGGTACTTATAATTTTCCATCTGAGCGAGAACGTCAGATGACAGTCGATTTCATAGAACTAGTGCCTACGCCAATCTGTGTCTACGCTTAACGGCACCAAGGCATGGAAACCCTCATTTCGTTCAGATCCTAAATCCTTACTTAGTCTGTTCATGAAATTCCACCATCATTTTTCACTACGAAAAATTGAAAACAAACAATTTAAGCGCATCATCTCCTCTATATTGGAAACTCTCCCGCATCCCACGTAAAATTCCTTCAAACATTTCATTACAAACATTTACTATCGAAAACCCACCGTAATTGTACCAGCATAAGACTCAAAATAAAACCGACGAAAGCAGACATATTTTGCCAAAGAATTGTCAACAGTATTTCCTCGACGTTAAGGTGTTAATTAGTTAGTAAGGGAGGATCACTTGTAAATGTCAGAACAGTATGCCAAATAATAAATTCTGCCAGCTCCGCCCCTTCAAGGTATGAAGATAGGGTAGGGTGGGGAACGAAGGTTATCGATAAAAATGTAATTGGGTTTTTAAGTTTTCACGTAAGGTGTCGAGTTAGAATAGCACCCCCTTTCTTCCCGTAATAGTCGACTGTAGGGTCGGGTTGAGTTGTCTTGTGAGCGGTAGGCTAGGTCACTGCAACATCACATTTTCTCCCTATTTAAAACCACAATTGCTAGAAGTAGCACTGAACTTGTCTACCTACCCCACCTGGGAACACAGGCGTGAATGTATGTCAAATTTTAAGTGGCAAGTGTCAAGACTCAAGATTATTACATAACTTAATTTTGCGAAAAGGGGTAGGTTTATTAATTTTAAAATTGGAAACGAAAAGTTGATTCTTTCAGATAATATCTTTCAATAAGTTATAGAAATACCATCAGCAGACGAGAAGATCTGATTTTCGAAAAATCCTCCCCGTTATTCGTAAAAAACATGTACTTATATAGGTAAGTTGCAGGTTCTGGTCCATGTTTGAACTTTCATACTTATAATTATTATGTGCACGGAAACAAAATCATCCAGTTCAATATCCGCCCCCGAAATCCCGAAGAAAAATAACACATTCACGGCCAAGAATCGCTACGCGCTACGCTCGTAGCCGATCCGGTGGGTTTTCTCGTATGTAGCGGAAAGCGACTACGTCGTAGGCGCCCGCTAGGCGGGTTCCTGGCAGCGAAAGTGTTAAGTCTAGCAGTGAAGACAAAGTACCTATTCATCAAGAAAAACAAATAAATATTTTATGCCAAGGTCGACAAACTTTTTTATCGACCCTTCCTTCTCTCGAGGGCTGCATTTAATGAAATTCCGTCGACACTGGCTAACATATGTTGCCAATTCACCCCTCCCTCCCCTCACAATCCAAACTTAACCTTATTCTTAACTATACAAAGCTCAATTTCATTCTATGGCATTTAAACTGTTACATCCAAACGATACTCAACTTTTTTTTAACCGCTTAAGGTTGCTTTTCATTTAGAAGCCTATTTATTTCACTACATTTATCATTTGCGATCGTGTTAGAGCTTATGCGGTCGTGTTAAGGTCGGTTTTGGCGTGTGTAATGTTTAGAAAAAGACATTAGTTGCAGATTTGACTGTGTTTGATGTGACGCGTATAATTCCAGTTTAATACGATGGAGCTAATTCTGGATTTATTCGGCTATTGTTATAATTGCGTATGAAAATGACAGCTTTATTCTCTTGGCTTTTATTTTCTGTTTAGTCGGTAACTGTCGCAATATTTCAGAAGCGATCCTACGTGTCGCTTTATATCATATAATACAAGGAGTCATACTGACACTAGATTTACATACATATTACATTTACACGCATATTTCCCGTAGGGGTTGGCAGAGATCACGGATTTCCACTTGCTACGATCTTGACAAACCTTTCTTGCTTCATTCACTTTCATGACATTCGTCATTTTCTTAGGGTACTCTTGACCTGACCTTTCTTTAGAGCACTAGACACTACATTTAGACACACATTCAGATTTATAGGACACTAGATTTAGGTTCTGTTTTTCTGTTGGTAACAGCTAAGGACATTTAAGTATTGAACATCAATATCCATAAAGGATAAAGTTGCTGTCGAGTCTAGGTATGAGGAAGAACGGGGTCTCAGTGTTTCTGGCAGGAACGAACAAGTTTTCCACCCTATTTAGGACGAGCCAAATGTGGCGCGAGGGCTCCAGTGCGTTCAGAATGAGATCCTGACCCCGTATCATGGCCGGCCTTATCACGCGTGACAAGATGCCGTCCGTCTCGTTCTATTGAACGGTGTCAGCCAGTGACGGACGCTCTATCTTGTCACTTATCGTGTGATAAGGCCAGGCCGTCCATGCTACGGGGTGAAGTTCCCAACTAGCGTCGCATAAGATCTTTCTACACCTGCGCTCCTTTTGAAACCAGTTCTATGAGGCGCACGGGCGGCACGATGTCAGCATCAGAAGTAGCCAAGCAAAATGACCTACACAGATCCTTATTCCCTTGCCATTAGAGTTCGTGTGTAGACAATTTTGAGCACTAGGACCGCTTAGCAACTTATGCTGTTGACTGCACCGCCGACTACCCCCCGAGTTGGACTTGTATCGATGTGTCTGTGAGTGCATCGCATCGGACGATTCGGACGTTTGTACGGATTTGCTTGAAGCAAACGTGGGGATGCGCCTTGTATAGGGCTCAAAATGGGTTTAAGGGGATGCCTTGATTCGAGTCGACCACACCCCTTTGACAGAGACACGCTTATGCCTTCCGCGCAGAAAAAGAGATGCAACACTCTTCGGGAATGGCTTTTTTGGACAAATTTCGATATACCTAACTTAGTGAAGTTTTATTTATATTTCTATAAGTGACATTTTAGATGATATAAAATACTATAGTATAACTTGATTGTGTCGTAAAATAATGTATTGTTTGAGTAGGCTGAGTAAAATAAGTCTCTGTCAAATATTTCATTTTTGGTACAAGCTTTTATTGCCGACTGTACTTTTCTGTATGCCGTCATCAACTGCTCATTGAGACGATTCTAACGAGCCCAAACTCGATGGGGTTATGTGGTTTTATTACGGAGTTCCTTCTGTCTCCATCATCAGATCAGCTCGATGGTACCATAATATTGCATTGTCATCCAAACTATACTTATACCCAAAATTTCAGCTCAATTGGTCACCGGGAACTGGGTCAAATTTAACTTGCAAGATTTGACGGACTTACATACGAACGAGTCAGGTTAATATAAAGCTTGTAAATAGGAAAATAAAGACACAAGTTTGGATTTTTTTTCTATAGAGGAAATTGTGGGCTATCATTTATCGATAGACAACCATATAGCCAAGAATCATATATCTGAAAATCAGACCTTATTGTTTCTTAATCTAGTCAGAACGGCGTTTCAAAGCAGGCGATCATTTCCAATGGGGTGCATAAAACGTTGAAGGCATCCGAACTTACGGGGATCTTGAAGTGGACGGTGGAGCACTGCAGCAGCGTCCCCATCAGCTTATGCGGGTTCCACGTCACCGAGTCCGCCCTGACGACAAACAACATCATTAGTATTGAAGTCCTCACCATTCCGCCATCTTGGGACTAGGCGCGGTCGCGGGTTCCACCCTTATGTATTATAATCTGTGTTGGCAACTCCGACACAGATTATAGAGATATTGGAACGTTTATCATTCCATTAATTAGATCCTGTCGTATCTATAGCTACATGTATCTATAGCTACATTCATTCGTTCCATTCTCTCTATCCAACGCAACCAAACCATATAGTTTACAAAATTAATTTCATATCAATAAGCAGGAAGGAAAGAGTGTATGTACTTCGCGTGGCAAAAGTAAGTCCGATGGACTTACTTGCTCGCCGCGAACTTCAGTCCGCTCCCGACCTCGGAACGCGTGCGACGTCAGGTTATAATCACAAAATGACTCGTTTTTTGATACTGAGCTGTTCAAACACCACCAAAAAAGGTGAAGCTGTTAATCGTGGTATTTCCTATCATAGGTAAGTATTTGTCCTAAAATACCTGTTATCAATTAAAAAAACAATTTATTTATTGCTCTGTATTATTTTCATCAAAATACTTGACCACTAATACTTACCACTGATTCGCACGAAGCGCTTTGCTTCCAGTTTTCTCGCGAGGACAGCCAAAGATGGAACTCGCTTCCGGCAAACCTTTTCCCAGTTACATATAACTTGGATCTTTTCAAGACGAGAGTGAATAGGCACTATCTAGGTATGCATGTAACACCCTCGACCTCATCATCACTTACCATCAAAAAAAAAAGTTAAATGTCTTTTTTTCGCAATTGAACAGTTTCGACGGAGCCCCTTCTGCGCGAGCCTAGGGGGGTAATTAATGCGCAGTTTGCCCCTCGGGCATCTGAACCTACCTAACAAACCTAACCTACTTCATTAACCGTTTATGCACAAGGACTTTATGGATTCGACCACGATTTACACCGGCAGTGGTCGTGGTTTACCACATAGGAGGAAGTGAGATGCTGCGTTCTGATCTCTCCATCGCACGTAAGGCGCACCGCTGCAGCTCAAAGTTGTGGCCCCGCTTTGAGAGAGGCAATAGTTAGCATTAAATATGCTTGGTATTTCGGGACGTGTAATCAGTATTGTGGTAACCCTGCGACGACAAACAACATCATTAGTATTGAAGTTAAATTTGAATAGGCTGAGGTGCTAGCACATCAACTGACGCCGCGCCGCGACGCGAGTCGAGAAAGATCTACCCACCTCTTTCTAATTTGCACGGTGACAGGAGTGGCTCAGTCGCGTGCGAAGCGACTTTTCAGCAAGTTGTGCTAAAGGTGCAGAATTCAATATGTAACGTGCCATTGTCTATTATAAAGTTAGTACGGTATTTGGCCACGTGTGGCGCTGGTGTGCTTTGCTACTCTATGTCGATTAATTCGGGCAAACGGGCACACACGTTATACAGTGTGTCGCCGATCTTGGGGCTTTAAATGTAAGGCTAGATTCTACTCACCAAACTAAGCAACTTTTGTTTTACAATTTCTTAAAAAAATGCTATTTGTTAATTTAATTATTTTCATACAAAGTAAATGTGATGTTCAATGTACATCATCCATTAGTTAGTTTTCATACTTGTCAGTGTCATGGATGTCAAATAATGAGGCCGTGTTTGCAATACATTGATGGTACAGTTAAAGTTCAAACGCGAATAAATTATAGAAATAATAGTTATTTTACAAAGTTTCGGAACAAAAGTGGTTCAGTTTCAGGACCGTAATGGACATTTGCATTTAAAGCCCCTAAGTCCGAGACACGCTGTATACTTACCTACTGGTGAATTTCGATTAAACGAATGTATTCTTATTAATCGGCTTATTATTTAATTATTAGTATCATCATCATTAATCATTATCATCGTCGCCAGCGTCATTAGGTATCGTTGCTGTCAATCATTAGTTAATTTATTGTTGTGATTTACCGCTCGGCCGAGCCTTGAAGTCTGGAGCCGTTAAAGTTAGGACCAGAGACACTGACGACTCGAGTCTTTAAGGTTTGGCTGCACACCACTAACTAGTCAAATCAGTGCCTTTGACATTAATTTTTAATCCATACTAATATTATAAATGCGAAAGTGTGTGTGTTTGTTTGTTTGTCCGTCTTTCACGGCAAAACGGAGCGACGAATTTACGTGATTTTTTAAGTGGAGATAGTTGAAGGGATGGAGAGTGACATAGGCTACTTTTTGTCTCTTTCTAACCCCCCACTTCCCTAAAATGGGGGGTGAAAGTTTGTACGGAGCTACGATATAAACAAGTTCCACGCGGACGGAGTCGCGGGCAGAAGCTAGTTATATATTTTTTTTTACTACTTACTACTTATCGAAGTCAGGTTGAGTAAGTTATATTCCTTATAATTAGATAATATATTTATCAATCGTAACGTTTTAGTTTCATGGTTTACAAAAAAATATTATTCTTATGCAAGTAGCCTACGAGTTACATTCGGTTCATCCTTATCGCAAGTTCAACATCTCAAAACCGGCTGAACTGATTTTGTTGAAACGTAGCTAAGAACCATCTCGATCACGAGCATTAGGAAAAAAAACACATTAAATTAGGTCCATTCATTCAGGAGTTACCAAGCCACAGACAGACACAGATACAAAGGCACGTCAAACTTATAAAAACCTTATTATTGCCTCGGGGATCAATAATATATTTCTAGCGCTCTGAAACGTTAGCCCGGCTCACAGGACTGCGACAAATCTCTCTGCGAATAGATCTCAAGTCCGCTCTAACTAACCCAAACTCTTCGTAACCGCATTATAAGCATAAGCCAACAATCAGGAATCAATTGGCACCCTCCGCCATTGCTATTATGCACCCCGTTCAATGTTCCCTCGGATTATGCCGAGTTAGTGGCGAGAGCAGCTAATATAATGGAAATTGAATATGAATTGGCTTTGCAACTTGCTTTGGTCAGGTATACACGTGATTAATCCATTCAGCGCCTCACGTGCGTTCGATGGAAACAAAAACAAAACAAACGCATTTTTGGAATCGCTTTACGCTATACCGAATATGGCCTTGACCGGTTCATTTTGTTACACCCAGTATAGCGATTAAAACTTTGAATGAAAGGAACATGCTTGGTGTACGAGGAAAACCACGGGATCGGCTACGAGCGTAGCGATTCTTGGCAGTGAACTTTTACGGTCTACGGCGTAGCGCTACGGGCGTAGCGTGGAGGAAAATGAGTTAACACGTTCAGTGGCTACAATTTCGTAGCGCCACACTCGTCGCTGATGCCGTGGTGTGTTAAGACGCTGTCAACACCAAAATGCCCTTGAGGATTTGGTATAGCGCACTGTCTATTTGTATCGGAGTAAACGAGAGCGAGTATTACTGGGCGGCCCGGTTTTTGAAGATAATACATAAAGTACATAAATATTAAAATAAAAAAAAAGTGTGTATTATTTATGAAATATGACTCGCTAGCGGTTTAGGTATGAATATGTTGACTTTATGTTTTTAATTGCAGACCCATACGTCAAAAAAATAAAGACATAGGACCGTTTAATGTGATTTTAAGACCAATCTTTGCAATTATTTTCTATCGAGCCGATTTCGTCAAATTATGTATCGAGCCCGTTTACGGTCTTTGAAAAATGGTGAATATTAACATATATTTTATTTAATGTGCTAGAACAAATAGTTTTTCTTAAAAAGCTGCTTTGTCAGCCTCTTAAGTAGACGAAAGAATAGAGTCAGACGGAAGGTTGGAAGGATGTGGGTAATAGGTTGGATATTCACTCGAAGGATGAGGGTAACAGGTTGGATATTCTCTCGAAGGATATGTGTAATAGTAGGTTGGATATTCACTGGACGGATGTGGGTAATAGGTTGAATATTCACGGCCAACTGCACAGACTCTTGCAGTTGATTACGGCTAAAGGTGTCTTGGCCACAGTGAAGGAATATACCCTGGTCGATGAAGTAAAGTCAGAATCCAAATCAGAAAGAGTCCTTATTTATAATATTTTTTCCTATATATACCAAAATCTGTTTTGATGAGTGTGCGTATACAATTATAATGTTTTCGTAGCGTGCGATTACATATTCAGCATCACATGACCGGCGTATGCGAATCTGCATTTTGATGTCCTAATTTTGTAATGCTGATTTGAAGTTACGGACTTAGTTAAGAACTAGAATAATTTGAGAAATTAGTTTGTCACGTGATACTTTGGGAAAACGATTATTCTCAAATTATTATAGTTTATACAAGTTTATTCTAGGAAATGGGGAATTTCGCGCTAATGGAAAATCAATTTATGAAAGATTGTTACAAAGTTTCTTAAAATATCACGACGTTAGCCTGCGAATGTCAAAAGACGTTTTATATAGAAAGCGAACCACCTTAAGCGTGATAGAGTAACAAACATCTAAACACCCAAATATACTAATATATCCAAACATCCAAACTTTCTAACCATAATATTAGTAGCATAGCATGAATTACCGTAGACCAGAATGTTTATTTTTATGGATGTATTGCCTCAAAGTCAGCAATTGGGCGGAAAAGGCACCTATTAGGGACGCATTTAGATCACGGGGAGTGTCCTCTGCCCAGCAGTGGGACAATCAGTTATAGGATCATAAAAAAACCTAGTGACAGTTTAAGTCAATATATTTTGTGTGCATAATCGGTTCGGTTCGGTTTAGACCACGAGGAACCAAAACGTAAATTTTGAATGTCAACAATAATTTAGCACAGAACGTTAATTTCAATAGTAAACAATATATCAGCAAGCGATATGGACGTGTTTGTTTAGAACACGGGTTAGTTGAGAAATCGCGACAAGTATAGGGTTGAACAGCTATCTGTGTTGACTCAGGGCGTGGGGCAACCCTAGGGAAGCTTAGGGCGCCTGTCACACCGTCGTCTAGTGAAATGAAAATAGGGTTATAATTAATAAATATTTTTGATTTTATTCGGTGACATTTTGGATCTTCCTTGTAATAAAGAGCGCATCTTAAACCGGCGATTATGCGTAGAGAATATATATACTTATTGATTGATTCTTTTACGAATTTCTCGCTTTGTATTGCTAAGCGGGACTTAAATTGCGTATTATTCAATTTAAATTGAATGGGGCCACCGGAAAAATAGTCCAGGCAATGAACTGACAACGTGTATGGAAAAAATGTCAATTTTGGAAATAATTTATAATAGTTTATTTTTTATGTGTAACGGATATATTATCAATTAAATAGTTACCCAGCGACAAAATCCGACAAAATTTCAGACATCGAAAAAATGATAAGTTAACTGGCTTCTGAAAAGTCAGTAAAAATATTAATAAATGTTTTTGTCTTTATTTTGGTTCATTTACATTTGCTCTATAATATTCAAGATAAATCGTACAAAAAAAGATAATGCATGCTTCATTTAAATCTACATAATTACTACCGGGTGGAAAGTTTGTCGGATTCTTGACTAAATCATCTTAGAATAACATTTTCAAATGAAATCAACAAAAAAAACGCTATTATAAATTAATGTTTTTCAAAACCGTATTTTGCCTGGAGTAAAAACTTTTTTGTGGGGTTACCGAATATGTTCAATATTAGGTTAGTAATTACACTACGGTGTGAGAGCAGCGTGATTGATGAGAGCCAAAGCTTTGTTTTTTACATAATAGGGCTTTAATGAATGGCGCGGCGCCCTGGGGGCTTTTTACTTAAGCTTAAACATATTCTCTTGTTTGCGCGATGTACAACCCTCATCTCAGCATGTCGATATATCGCGAACAAGTTCGATTTCGAAAATTCTTTTACCTCTTGTATCGCGTCTATAAATGACATTTCTGGATGGGTATAAGATATACTTGAAGGTCGTGAGGTCGATTGAGAAGACTCGCTAGCCCTGACGACTCGAGTCTTTTAAGCTCGACCGAGCTCTATTGGCCTTTAGACCTGGATAAATTCAGTGCACTAGCTTCACTCACACTCACTAATTAGAGCGAGATGGTTTATCTCCCCTTCCTCAGTTAATGTACTGCATATAGCTAGGTCTAAAGGCCGCTTAACTCACAGCACTAGTCAAATCAGAGTCCATTTGACATTACTTTTCAAATAGACCTTTGGTCTACGATTTGTAAAATTTTGTGGGGCAGTCAGGTTGCGTTACAGTTAAGTATATTCACTTAATATTCTCGCCATGACGTGAATTTTCATTCATTTGTGGTCGAGTTCCAACAGACCATCTGTCGACCTTCACTCAGGAAGAATTTTGGCCGAAGGGAGTCAAGTTCCGACGTTTTCGCGGTCGGTTCGGTTACCTGACACCACATAACATAAATTTCTTTTTATCCAATGCAACCAGCTTTTGAAGGCGAAAACTAGCCTGTATAAAGTGACTTACTTTTAATTTTTGTGTGTAAGTGTACTTACATTGTACTTGTTTTTATGATAAATAAAGACCTTTTACAAACAAACAAACCTGACACCACGAAATTGCGGAACACGTCGTTGTAGGTAACTGTGAGTTTTTGTAGTTGTAGTTGTATTTGTTGCCTGATTTAAATAAATAAATAATTAATATATTTTATAGCGCGGGGTTTGTCTGGGTTCTTTGCGATACGCGTCGAGAACCGCAAGGGCAGCTATTTCGTTAATTAAACTCGTATATTAAATTGATAAGATAATTTAATTCAGTATGAATATATCGCATACTAGCTTCTGCCCGCGACTCCGTCCGCGTGGAACTCGTTTATATCGCAGCTCCATACAAACTTTTACCCCCCCATTTCAACCCCTTATGGGATGATTACGGGGATAAAAACTATCCTATGTTATTCTCCAACCCTTCAACTATCTCCACATAAAAAAAACACGTCAATTCGTCGCTCCGTTTTGCCGTGAAAGACGGACAAACAAACACACACATACACTTTCGCATTTATAATATTAGTATGGATAATTGGCATAAAGCAATCGCCGATATATTGAAATTTCCCGCTCTTGTTTCCATTCTTTGCCGGTGGAAAATCTCCAATATTGTCAAAGATCATCATCTATGGGTTGTATTGAAAGTAAAACCTTTTTCCCCGTGTCTCTGCATTGAAGACATTACCGGCTGTCAGCTGTTATACCGGGATCAGAGTTGAGGCGTGACAGATTGACAGTTCCCATCGGTACACGGAATCCCTTTCGGATTGACGTGACGTGACGTGTGAAAACGCGCCTGCGGCCGCGCAGGCTTAATCCGGGAATAGGGTTGCCAACAAACAATATTCGATACCTACCTATTTGCGGACAATCTTACACAAATCGATCTAGACCCAAACTAAGCAAAGATAAATAAATACTTAAATACATAGAAAGCATCCATGGCTCAGGAACGAATATTAGTGCTCATCAAACAAATAAATGTCCTTACCGGGATTCGAACCCGGGACCTCCGGCTTCGTAGGCAGGTTGACTACCAACCAGGCTAAAGCGTCAAACACACACTAATAGTGTGTCAAACACACACTAATAGTGTGTCAAACACACACCAATCGTGTGTCAAACACACACTATTACACGGCACTTCATGGCATTCATCGCATTTGTATTGCGTTTGCCTTCGGCTGCGCAAATACTTGTTCTCAAATTATGTATTCAACTCATGTACGCCGTGCGGCCTTGTGATAATATGGGGTAATTAAAGCGATTTTTTTTAAATTAATTTTTCAGATTTTTATATAATTTTTATTTCCTCGTATGACACATTCTAACATTTTAGTATGACACGGGTGCGGATAGGTAATTCCTTTTTACCATTACAGTACTTTCCGTACTTGTATCATAAATATCGATTTTACTGTTGCCAAGTAGACGTACCGTATTCAAAATACCCTTGTATTTCTAATAGTGAAGGAGGTGGCAACCCTACCGTCGTGTCGCACGGTCGACTGGACCCGGTTAGCGCGTGATCGAGGCGCCGACGCCTCGACGTGTTGCCACAATTAATGGCGGCATTCAGATCCGCGAAGCTGATGCTTAAGTGGAAGCAGGAGTGAAGGTAATGCTAATGGCACTTAATTAAATTGGCATTAAATTAATAATAATTAATATCAACATTACATTAGCACGGTTACCTCGATGTAAAAATATGAACTGACATGAACTCGTCGTAAATTGAAGCGAGCGTTAAAATATGCGTCTATGTGGGGCATAAAAGCCCTACCTTTTGATTTCGTTAAGTGAGAAGTTTGATTTTTTCACGTCTCCAGGGTCTTGAGAGACGAACGGGTAGACAGACAATAAGATCCCATAAAAAAACATTCCATGTAAAAAAAGAGTGGTGTCTCGAAACTCTTCCACCGTTTAAGGTTGTGAGATATTTCGTAGAGCAAAGTCTCAGGCTTTCTTATAATATTTATTTGCTTGCTAAATAAAATTCTGCAACTTGGGTATGGCCGTCAAAACTTGTACTTTTTAAATGAAGCCCTATGCTAAAATTTCTTAAAAAAAAATGATCATTGATATATTATGAAACTATCGAATACTTCAATCTCGCATAGTCCTTTAATGTGTTGAAATAATTAAACTCTAGTAAATGATCGTAATTGCGGCAACAATCTGATTAAAAGTTAGGTAGGTAGTCAGAAAATTGTGCTTAGTTACCCTCCCCTTTACATGAAAATATTTTTTTTAAAATTGACGGAAACGATTTTTGATATGAAATTAATCACAACGTATTCTATGATTAAATATCTTGAAACCGATGAAACAAACATTTACACAATTTAATATTCAGATATACAAAAATATGTTTCAATACATAAGTCCACACAATTCTCCACATGTAACACACTTAAGTTTTCATCGTTAGATTTTTTTCCTTCCTGGGATAGTAACACCGTGTCGTATTTATTTGCTAGAGCAACACCGTAGGTATTTTGTCAAATGTCGCACATTAAGTTATGGGTGCATTTATCGGTGGAATTTATTGCTTTTAATAGTGAAATAAAACGAATATTGGAACAAGAAATACTTCGGAAGGACATTTTGTCAAGGTAAGTGTAAATATTATGTTTTACCGTTGTTCTATTCGAAAATATAGACAATATTCTATGAAACAAAGAATTATTACAAGTGTAGCATCCACAATGGCGGCGATAAACCAATTTGTTTTTTCTTCCAGTGTGTATTTCTAGTGTGTTCATTTATGTGCGTTATGTGCGTTACGTTGTGCGTTACGTGCGTTGTGCCGTTCGTTGCGTGTGTTATGCCGTTCGTTATGTGTGATACGCTTTTTTCTATTATAACACACTGGAATCCAGATAAGGGTTCGTTTATATGCAGGCGTGCAATATAAAAAGCTAAAATAGAAAGTATCAGGAGGGATAGGTGTCGAGAAATAAAATCTTATTATTCTTTGACCGACTGGTTG
Source organism: Epinotia ramella (assembly GCA_947578815.1). Lineage (NCBI taxonomy): Eukaryota > Metazoa > Arthropoda > Insecta > Lepidoptera > Tortricidae > Epinotia > Epinotia ramella. The sequence goes on along the minus strand of OX388226.1, from coordinate 998,257 downwards.
AAGTATAGTATAGAAGTAGATGGAAACCCGGGAAATAACCGCAGAATAAACTGCCTATTGTGTATGTACATCAGTGCTCATATACCACTGATGTACATACTTAATCTTTGAAAATAAATTTCATGTCTGTTTCTGTTTGTTTCTGACAAAGGGTAATAAGGGTATAAGGGTATAAGGGTAAGGGTAGGGGTAGGGGTTTTATCCCTAAAAAATAGGGCTAGTGTAAATCTCGGGTGTCTTTTGATAATATGAAAAAACATTATTCGCGTAGCATATAATATACATTATATAATGGCTAAGTGGCTCGCTTTTTTTTGAATTGCAATTTTTATTGAAAAATAATTATTACTTTATGTGACAAAACTAGTAGTATTGCACGTGATGATAAAAAATATCTTCGAAATAACAGCGACGCATTTTTTCTGCCGCACTGTGGATCGAAAATGGTCTCTCCATGGAATTAGGGACTTTGTTTTTCTAATTGCCTATTTTTTTAATTGAAATCGAGTCTTCTCGTGATAATAAGCTAAAAAAATGAATATAGGTAAATTTGGCTAGAAATCCGCCGAGTAATTTTTTTTTTTTCAATATAATTATGTAATATTTTTTTACGAAAATTTTGTATGGAGTGTATATGAAAAAACGGAATATCTCAGAAAGTGCACAATTTCCCGTAATATCCTTCAGCGCAAATTGAATACCAATAATTTGTGATTTTCCGGCGTAAGTACTCAACATTTCCCGGCCAGGTGCACTCTTTTTTTTTTAAATCGAAAAGGTTTTATATGGAGAAAACTAGTTTTTTTGTAGGTATTTAAGTTTGCAAGACACGTCTAATCATGGAATAAAATTAAATAATGGCTTTAGATGAGATGCATGGATAAAAATGAGTTTACGGGAATAATTACGTATCTCACTTTTTGGCCCTTTGTCTCCCTGTCACATTAAGTGCTCATTAAGTGAATGATTCAAAGTAAAAACTTACTAAATGACTCTTAATTATTTCTATTGAGTTGGCATTGAGAGTAATTTAGTAATTTTTTACTTTGAATCTTACACTTAATAAGCACTAAATGTGCTCATTAGGGGGGCAGGAGATAAAGGGCCAAAAAGTGAGTTATGTAATTATTCCCATGAACTTATTTTTGTAAATGCATCTCATCTAGATCTAGAGCCATTATTTAATTTTATTTCATGATTAAACGTGTCTTGCAAATTTCAATACTTACTAAAAACCTAGTTTTCCCCATATAAAACGTTTTCGATTTAAAAAAAAAGGGCACCTGGTCGGGGAATTTTGTGTACGCCGAAAAATCATAAATAATTGGTTTTAAATTTGTGCCGAAGGATATAACGGGAAATTGGGCACTTTCTGAGATATTCCTTTTTTTCATTTACGCTCCATACAAAATTTTCGTAAAAAAAATATTACTCGGCGGTTTTCTAGCCAAATTTACCCATATTTTTTTTTTTACCTAATTATCACGAGAAGACTCGATTTCAATTTAAAAAATAGGCACTTATAAAATTAAGTCCCTAATTCTATGGAGAGGCCATTTTCGATCCACAGTGTGCCGACGACATGACATTATAAAGTAATATTTTATATTCATTTATAGCTAGATGGCGCCATCCAGAACAGCTGAGCGGCAAAAAAAGTACCGGGAAAGGCTGAAAACTTTACACCCAGAAAAATACGCTGAGGCTAAAGAAAAAACGCAGAAAGAATGAGAAAGAATAGAAAAAAGATATCGGAATGTAACGAAGAAGAAAAAAAAGTCTACGACAAGAATGGAGAAATCAAAAAAAGAAGAAAAACGAGGAAGACAAGTCCAAAACTGAATTTGAGTTGAAGTAGCTGTAAGAGCTGTATCTAGTAAAAGTAATGTTCTTCAATTAGGTTAGAAAATAATATTGTTGTTTAGTTTGGCCGTAGTGCAATATAAAAGATTCATTTTATAGCGATTCTTTTGTTATCTATTTTCGACAAGTTTTTTTTTTTTTTAATGGCTTAGTTAAAGCAAGTTGCGAATGTTTTTCTAGTTTTTTTTTTATTATATCTAAAATCAAAATATGTTTTTTCCAATGAGACATAACGTTCAGAACATTCCAAAAACTTTCAGTTAGTTTTGTATTTTATTTTTTAACTGTTCTCGACTTTCAATAGTATTTAATCAATCATACGAATCGCCTTGCTTTTTTCTGATGCCACAAAATATACTGGTAAAAATATTGTTTGATTAGTTTTATTGCTGTAGTGCAATATTAAGAACAATAATTTAAGTTTTATTACCCTTGTGTTACCTATTTGTTGACTAAATATTTACCTATATTTTGATAGAATTTAGTCAGTTTGTATCATACGAGTATCAAGCTTCTTAGACGTGCCATAAACTCATTACTAAGATCTAGTTTCGAAGAAGCTTACTTGTTTTTTTGTTAATTCTCGACATTGCTTTGATAATCAATCACATTTTGATATTTTTTTCATTTATTTGTATGTCGTTTGCGTCATGGTTGGAAATAAATCAAACTAGATTAATTTTACGATGTTTTATTCGCATAAGTACCAGCGTCCAGTTCCTACATCTGTGTGTACATTAAACAAAGTAGGTACAATCTAATAAATAAAAATTAAAACCGACATGTAAACTCCTCTTTAGAAATTTCTGCTACTTTCCAGTGTGTTAGTGTGTTATGTGTGTTACATATTCCAGTGCGTTAAGGTACAAGTTTTGACGGCCAGACCCACTTAGCAATCACACAAGTTTACTGCATTTATGGGTTTTTGCATACCTAAAACGATGTAGTATTGTTTTTTTTGTCCCATTCACTGCAAATGTATCTTTGTAATCCTATATATTTATTTTATTTATGCAGTTCGTGTATCTAAAAAACTAGACCGAAATTGCATTTTTTTTGTTTTTCCTTGATTTATACACTAAACACTAATTGTATTGTAAATTTGAAGCTTGTATGTCTGCAAGAAATGCCTTAGTTTTGATGATCGGTCAGTCAGTCAGTGAGTGAGTGACAAAATTAAGAATTTTTGACTAGTTCTAATTCTTAAACTACTGGTTCAAATTGAATGAAATTTTAAATATACCGTATTTATACAATGCCTGCTTGGTGACCGAAAATTCAGGCTTCTAGTTTTATCCACAACGGGTCGAAAATGGCCTGAACTGCTTCGAGAAAAGGATGGTACGGCCGTGCCGCTGTTCTGCTCGACTGCCGTGCCCCCAGATAGACAGACAAACACATACTTTGAAGTGCTTATAGACATAAGAGCTCCTTTTTATACGCCTCCCCAACGAAAAGGAGTTCTCGAACGTCAAAAATCGGTCCCCTGCACTTTTGTTAACGGCACTCGTGTTTTGTACATTATTTTGAATTTCCAAAGTTAGCAGGTTTTTTTGCTCTTAAGTGTAGGTACCTACATCATATTACTATTATTACTGACCTCTCAATGCCGGTGAGACGAGGATGACGGTACTTCTTCGAGAACAGTAAGCCACCGCCCCAGGCCGCCTGCACAAACAAGTTTTTATTACAGTAGTGTACAATTGTATAAAAAAAAAAAAAATGAGGGCTAGCACAAGACGGCGCTATCTCATTCCGAGTGTTCTGATTAGAAAGAGCCGTATAGTATATCTAGCCACGCGACAGCCCGTTCAGGATCGATAAGTTTGACAAACTTTACTTTACCTAGCACAGTATTTAAGTCGAATTATCATTGTGTGACAGTTGTCAAGTTAATTAGATAGGGGACAGGAAGTAAATCTAGCTTGACTTATCACATACCAATATGATATCAGTGTGCTTTGTGCGCTCTAGTTAACTCGGCGGATTTAAATGAGCGCGTAGACATCTTTGATGTCTGACACCATAGCGGTATGCAATAAGTCGAGTTAGATTTACCGCCAATTAGTTGGTCGTCCTTTTTGCAAACCAACATTCCAAGATAACTAACACAAAGACTAATAACAAATAATTAGTTCCTTGGGGTGGCTGGCGTTGTTACCGTTTTTATGGTCTGGTGGTCGCTCAGCAATTAAAGTTGTTGGTCGAACATAACATATTTATAAACTAAAAAGATTGGGGCCAGCCTTACCATTTAGGTGTCCTGGGCGAGTCATGCATTAGGCACCCTTTTAGCGCCCTCTATACCTATAGCATCCTATACACCTTGGCACCCCCTGTCACCCCCTAAAATGGCCCTGGTGATCATGTTATGAATCATGGTAGCAGGACTTAAAGCCTTTCTTCATTTCACATTCTCGACAAAACTACACGAGACTGGTTTCGCCGGAATATTTGCCGAGACCGGGTGAAACCGAGAGCGGCCCTCTACATTCTCGCCTTGCGCAGTTGTAATTGGACTTTCATGCAAGATGGACGCTTCCTACGGTTGCCGTCGGTCGACTGACGGTAGCGCTGCGAGAATGTGGAGGAGAACTTTCGCGCAAACATGAAAATTCACGAGAGCTCTTTGATGTTTGGCCATTTTACCGACACGAAACGGAGACTACACGAATATACGCAAAACAATACGAACATAAACGAATACTCACTCCACACTCTCGTATTCGGCAAATCTCGTGTAGTTTTGTCGAGAATGTGGAGCGGGCTTTAGCTGCTATGATTATTGCGACAGAGAGCGCAACGGAGATATCTTGTTCCTACATTTCATGGTCCCGCTCGCAGCGAGCGTTTGATAATAGGGCCAGGTACTCACATCGACATGCATCCACATGTTGTATTTCTGGCAGATGTCCGCGATCTCCGCGAGCGGATCGAAGGCGCCCAGCACGGTGGTGCCCGACGTGGCGTTCACGAAGAATGGGACCTGGTGATACACACGTAATGATGGGTAAACAGTCAATGTAATATACAACACCACACTACAAAGGCCGAGCGAAGGAAGGCATTGCCTGCCGAGTGTAGTAATACGAGGTATGTACAGTGCTTTTCTCAAAAAATGCTCGGAATGTTGAAAATTACTTATAAGGTGCAAGTCAAATTCTTTTCTCAAAAATGCTCGGAAATGTAGACCTTATGTTCACAAAAATAGACAGCGAAAGAAGTTACGGTTTGTCGCGAATTCAGCCTCCCTCATAAACATCTCCTTTTAAGTCCCCTCCAAAGGATGTAGCCCCCCAAACATAATTCTGTATCCGCCCCTCAGATCTCCTAATAATTTTCCATGTATGTTGTTGTCGTGTCATCTGGTTTGACATCCTGCAGTATAGATAGTAGTATAGTGTGTATACTTACGTTCCCCCTGTCCTTATGCTCGCGCACACGCCGCTCCAACTCGGCCGGGATCATGCGCCCGCGCTCGTCCGATGGCACCGCGATGCAGTAGTCCGTCCCGAGACCGCACACCGAAGCGCAAGACTTCACGGAGTAGTGGCACTGGGACAAAACATATCACATTTAATACGCCACAGGCTATAATTGGCAAATTTCCTTCTGCTTTCGAACCAGTTTTAAAAAGATCAAATGTCTGTACATGACCAGCTACAATTACTTAGAGTTAACCAAAGGCAAAATAAGAGTCAAAATTAATTCAGAAAGGGACCTAAATACGTATGTTTGCATGCAGTTAATTTTCCCACTCTCCCTCCGCACGAACAAACTGGAAACGAATACAAACAAATCACAACCAATAATAAAAACACATTCGCCTCTCTTCGAGGTATCATCAGGTGAAGTGGACAGGAATCTTCCCCCGCAGAAATGTCTGAGACTAACCTGGTCCGAGGTGAACATGACGAGGTGCCCGGAGATGCTGGAGAGCCCCTTCTCCTTGTACTGCGGGAACATCTGGTGCCGTGCCGCTAGGAAGGCGTACAGGTTGGACACGGAGCCGCCTGTAACAACAGCAACATATTAGTAAAGAAATACTACCAGTTTAGCATCAGCGTAAAACAGCGGTGTAAAGGACTGATCACACCGCTGCTCATAATACGCTGACGCAGCGTAAATGCTGTGACGTGACTCATGCGTCATATTTTTAACGTTGGTTGCCCTCATTGGCGAATAATTTCTGAAAGATTTTTCTTTTTAGAAAGAGTCTCTTCTTTCAAGCAAGGGAGATGGTTGAAGAAGCGGTGGTGGTCTGTATGTGTCTATGGAACTCAAAGTCCGTTTACCATCTGCAATCGTATTCTTCTTAGCCCAAAAAGAGGCCAGCTTTTTTTAAGCAATGTTGGACGACTTTTGGAAGTTGACTTAGAGATTTGAAGAGCTTATTACTGTTATACAGAAAGATCAGGTTTCTGGGAGCTGGCTTGAAGACGACGCTTGTAAGAATCATGACAGAAGTACTCATCTTGCGGAAGATAATTTAAAAATCTTTCTCGAAGACTAGAGGCTGTTAGTAGATGAAAGAGTCTCTTTAGAAGAGATCAACTTGGCCACAATAACAATGAAGATGTGTACTCACCAGGCGCCAGAATAGAGTCGCCATCGCTCCACCCAATCATGGACCTCATCTTCTCCAGCACAACGTTCTCCATCAGGATGAACACGGGCGCGATCTCGTACGTGAACATGTTGGTGTTGGCGGCGGCCGTGAGCCACTCGCCGGCCAGGGAGATGATGTCCAGCCCGCAGGACAGCTGGTTGAAGAAGTGGGGGTGGCCTGTGGACAAGACATTGATGAGTAAATTTAAAGAGTATGTAGACAAACTATGCGATAGATTGAGTAGTGCAGTCTTTGCTTTGCGTAAGTTAAAACCTTTAATATCTGAAGATGCCATGAAGCAGGTTTATTTTGCTCATTTCCATTCGCTGATGTCCTACGGTTCGCTCATTTGGGGAAACTCAACGGATGCCAACAGAGTGCTACTTATGCAGAAACGTGCCGTACGTGCGATGATTGGGGCAAAATCGAGGACTTCGTGTAGAGGCTACTTCCCAATGCACGGTATTATGACGCACTACTCACTCTATGTATTCGAAATTATAATGTTCGTAAGGAACAATCTCTCTTCTTTTGATACCGTAAATGCGATTGGCAAAACACTCCGCCGCACTGGGCGTTTGAGAACAGTTCCCCGTCGCATGGCACTTGCAGGCAAGAACCCGCGTGTCATTGGGCCTACCTACTACGAGCGACTGCCCGCTGATCTTAGACAGGAACCATCTGACGAAGCATTTCGACGCCGCCTTAAATACCTTTTATTGGAAAATCCATTATACTCAGTTAAAGAGTATATGAGTCTGGACTTGACATGTTAAATTGTTAAATTATTATTATAACCTATTTAAATTTGTATGATTATGATTTGACTTTAAATGTATTGTGTCACGTATTTAAATATTGTAAAAAATGACGATACCTAGAGGTTGATATATTTGTGTTCTTTGCTTTTGGTTTGTTTCTTCTATTTCCTTGTTATTGTGTTCTTACATTTGTTGACATTCAATTAATATTTCTCTGTTTTTGACGATAATGATAATAATTCTTATTTTTTTGACATGTATGCAAATCTGTAATGTAATTTTTTATCATGAAATAAATAATCTAATCTAATCTAATCTAATCTATGGCCATGAAATCAAATGATCAGTGATGCTTCTAGCAATTGTAGGTTTAAATATGTAGAGGATGTGATATATTGCAGTGAAGGGTTGGCATTGGTAGCCTATCGCCTTAAGACACTGACGGAAAGAATGGGTTGGTGCTATCCTAACCTGACACCATACGGGGTAAAGAAATGTAAGTATATAAAGTTAGTTTTATGGATGACATAAACTTACAGAACAAAACGGCGCACTTAATGACAAGCGTCACACAAATTGCGATTAATGTTTGATAGTTTTTAGCCCGGAAGTAACTAAACCAAAACGTCATTCTGGGTTCGAAGTACCCATCAAATATCATTGGGATAGGAGCGCTGCGGACGATCGAAAGGGGTGGCGTGCCAGAGGCGGTGTGTGTTATCGGGCATTAACAACTACCTGAAGACCCTATAGCCCGTTCCAAGAAGCTACAAGTTACATTTGACAAGTCTCCACAGGCAACAGAGGCGCTTCACCAATAACAACTGGCAATTTGATTGATCTGTATGTTTTAATATTTATTTGGGCAAACAACGGTACAGAAATACTTAATACTACGGCGATAGCATATAAAATAACGAGCAAAGTTGCCACGACTTTTTTTTTTTTTAACTAGTGTAGTAACCAAACCAACAATGTGAATACTACTTTAAATCTTAGTAACAATGAAGGGTGATTAATAAGTGTATCTTTATGTAACTCTTTTGTATCTGTCTACTATAGATTTGTAAAATTGTAACTTTCAGCTTTGTGAATCGGCGTGCAACCAGCAAATCTGGCGATCTTTATTGCGATTCAATTTCCATTGTATTCAATTCTAACTTGATAATAAGTTCACGCTCACAGTCCTCACTGATTTAAGAATACTGGCGAAGATTCATAATGTATCCAAAAGAGCAAGGCAAAAAATATACTTAGTGACGAAAATCCCATTCAGATATCTCAAAGATTCACGAAGCTACAACCGCTTTAATATTGCTTGTTAGAGAGAAGTCAAACACACAGTCATGGTAAATGATAATCGTTTCATATGAAGGCCCCTCTTAAAGCTTTTGACACTGTCTTATAATTGTACATACATACATACATTCACGCCTTTATCCCTAAAAGGGGTAGGGAGAGCACATGAAACTTGAGTTCCAGTACCACTTTTAGCATTAATGGTTATAAAATATCGCAATGACAGGTTTCTAGCCCATCGCCCACAACACACTTCAACCCTGTTCCCTTAGTCGACTCGTACGACACCCACAGGAAAGGGGGTGGTGCTAACCCGACACCACCCGGGGATAATAATTGTGTGGTTATTTAATCTCCTGCTTTACTTTTTTCTTCATTTGACAATATTTTTAATACTTTTTCGGGAAAATTCAACATTACCGGTTATTTTATTTGGTGTCTACACCCCCATTGGTTTTGTAGTGAGACACAAATGCCCTCACTCTCAACACGACCCATGCTCGGCAGTTCTACCAACCTTACTCACGGGATGACACATACTTACAGAGTAAACAGAAGTTGCTAAGCAGTTCTAGTGCTCAAATTGATCTACACACGAACTCTAATGTCAAGGGAATAAGGATCTGTGTCAGTCATTTTGAGCATGTCATTTTGCTTAGCTACTTCTGATGCTGACTGTACTATTGTTATCATGGGATCGTTTACAAAACTATCAACAATCAATGCGACCCAACGTTTGAAGTCCCCTCAACAATTTCTCCGCCCGGACGCAATAGCGCGCGCCGCTGCCCCGCGATTGCCCGGATGTAGTTTTCACTCGACGTTTTTCTGATGCGGTTAATTCGGAGGGGTCTGTGATCAACGGAATGACATGGACATGAAATGTGAATACCTTTATAAAGAGGTACCTATCTGTCAAAAGTTTTTTACTGGAAAGTTGGGTCAGGTTAAAGGTATTGTATACTTTATTTATTTATTATATTTGATTTAGTCAGCAAATGCCCATACTTACACATACCTTATACTTAGGCTAACATTAAACTACATAGGTATCAATATAAATATATAACAACATACATACATGCATATAACCACGCTTATTTCCCGGAGGGGTAGTCAGGGATCACGGATTTCCACTTGCTACGATCGTGACAAACCTTTCTTGCTTCATTCACTTTCATGACATTCTTCATACATGTTCGTCGGTTTAGGGTACTCTTGACCTGACCTTTCTTTAGAATTTCTCCGATTTGGACGGAAAAAGTTCGACGAGGTCGTCCCCATCAAACTGTACTATCCATTTTCCCAACTAATCCTGTATTTTTTATAACAACACTAAGTATAACTGCGATGTGTTACGCAACGTCGTGGTTCAAGTAAGTAAGTAACCGACCCCGAAAACGCCGGAACTTTAAGTACTCTCTTTGGCTAAAACTCTTCCTTGATGAAAGTCGATTGATGGTTTACAATTACTTTTATAAGCAGAGACTCAGTGCTCAAAGTAATCAAATAATAATGATCTGCTCAATTAAGATTCCTATTTAATTCAATGAATTAATTGCAGGTGTCATATAAAAACAAAACAAACGACGGTCGTTTGAACGCCTATTTCATTTTAACACAGGTATTATAATAACCATTATGACAGCGTCATTTTGAAGTTAAATCCTCCCAATCCCCCATTAGCCGTCGGCCATATTGCCTGCCCGCCATCTTGTCCTGGCGGGAGCCATTATGGGTACTTTATCATGGAACGTCTGCCGCGGACGGCTTTATGGGGTAAATCAATTTTTATGACCTGATTTTTATGGTAAAATATTCTAGGGATATTAAGCTTATGTAGGGACCCTGCTCATGTAGGGGTAAATCTGAGATTGTTAGCATTCTAATTTGATTTAAGTTTATATTGGAATTCTATAGGTGTGTCTCTGTCTCTGTCATTCACTGCCAAGAATCGCTACGCGCTACGCTCGTAGCCGATCCCGTGGCCTCGTATGTAGCGGAAAGCGACTACGGCGTAGGCGCCCGCTAGGCGGATTTCTGGTAGTGAAGGTGTTAATTTATCAAATTTATGAATGTTGTATAGAAAAACTTTTTTTCGTTTTAACCGACTTCAAGAAAGGAGGAACTGGAAGGGATCGAAGGAACTCTTCAAATTGTATAGGCACACTTGAAGCAATTTGGGTACTGTTTTGAATCGATTAAAACTTTGTTTTATAAGTAATTATTCATTAAATACACAAGACAGATGCTAACAACGATTTTCTTTAACTAGCACCATTTTCCTAAAAAAGGAAGGGGAAAACGTTTTCAGCTTCTCTCAAACTGATATACTAACATTAAAATATGGAACGCACACATGTTTGAAAAAGGAAATCAAGAACATTTTAAACCCCCTTACGCTATTCAAACTATTTAAATTGAAAATGTCGAGGCATTTTTTAATCAAGCAGCCCCGAATTCCTGTATGCGGGCCCTCCGGTTTACTGAATTTAGGGCTGTCACTCATTCAGTAATTCAACAGTCCAAACCGGGAATTTAATAAAACATACAAGTCTACTCAACGGCCAAACTAGAAGTAAATATGTGTCTTTCAGTTCTCGAAACTTTATGCAATTGATATCAACAATAATTTTAATTTTAAACACAATTACTTGGTCCGTTGTGAAGTCCCCAACCCGCACAGGGCCAGCGTGGCGATAAGTGCTCGTACCTACCCTCTTATCCATAAGGGGAGGCCTGTGCCCAGCAGTGGGACGTATATAGGCCAAGTAGTTTTAAGTATTTTTTTAATTTACTTGGTCCGAGATAGTGTCTCGTGTGGGGCGGCTCTAGGTATATAAGCGGAATTCATTGATTCAAGCCAAATTTATTAGATTAAATTGAACCACTTTTCTATATTTTCGGTTTTAAATGCTCAGAAGAACTGTTTGACATTATACTCACAGTTGCATTTTACCGCACCTTTGGCGGGGCGTTAATTCTCAAATCGTGGAACCTAAATGGTTCGGTATGGTATACGGTTTCCGAGTTTCTTTCCGCTTTGCTGAAGTTTTCCCGAGGTACAATGAGTGTACAGTCTTACAAAGGGTTGGTTACGCGCATGTATCGTTATTATTTACCAAAAGAAAAACAAAATACACTAACATACATATTGTACAGTAATATCTTGAAAACTAGGATTCTGCTCCCTGAATAGGTACGATAGTGTATTTCAGAATAAGCAGCGCTCCTGCCCTCACAATGTATTTTGTGTTAGATGAACAGTGTTCAACACATTAACTTAAAGTAATTTATATTTTTTAATTAGTGATAACACCGCATAGTGTCAGTGTATCTTTATCTTAATCATGGTGGTATACAACTCATGTAGGTATAAAACATATGTTTTATTCCGGATGTAAGTATCAAAAAATATGTATATTGTAAGACACCTACAATGTCAAAAAAGGTAGGTACTGACACAAGTCTTTGCAAAAAACCGAACTACCCTAAATAGCTCAATAGCTGACGCTTCGCCAAATCGGGCAACAATAATTTAAGGGAGTGGCAACCCTGCGCAACCCTGCAGATTAGTCAGGGCTGGCAACACCTGACGCCGCGCGCATCTGTGTTGGATTACGGGCCGTTTGGAGAATACGCGTACTATTAGCTTTCGGCCTTTAGGGCACTGGATGATAATTCTGGATAATACTTTAATGGACGAAAACGGTATTAGGGCGAAGTTTCCAAGGTTATTTATGGAAAGAGAATAAGTAGAATAAAATAGGTTTATTTCATAATGACACTAAGTGTCATTGGGACATTTACCTTATAGTTGATCTGTATGTATCTTTACTTAGTTTGGCCCTACGTCGATTTGAGATTTCCCCCAATATTTATATTCTTTAGTTATTAAACCTTTTTTTTGCTTCTGTACTTTGATCTATTGCGTGACATGTATATTCTTTAACCTGTTATTGTGTACAATAAAGTGCTTACATACTTACATAAAGTAGCGTTTGCCTGCGACGTCGTTCGCTTGAACATTGGTATGAACCCCAAGTGCAAGCACACAATACCTACACTGCACTGTGCCGTGCGATGTAATTTCATCCAACTCCGTCAAGCCTAAACGTACCTGGTAGCATGCTCAATTATGTATGATATACTAGCTTCCGCCCGCAACTTCGTCTGCGTGGACCTGAGATAAAAACTATCCTATATTTTAATCCCGGCTACAAACTATCTTCGTGCAAAATTTATTTTTTTACCCGTTTAACCGTGATTGAGTAACTAACATCCAAACATGGAAACATCCAAACGTCTAAACATCCAAACTTTCGCATTTATAATATTATAGTAGGATGCCAATAGCATGCTACTTACTAGCAACATTACATTTACACATGCTATTTGCTAGAAACTAGCATGCCTTCGTGCTACTAAAGAGCATGTGTAACAGTACCTTAAGCATCCGAACTTTCATTTTTATAATCATCATTATCCTAGCGTTTTACCCTAGAGGAGCTCGTGGCCGCTTTGGCATCTACAAAGTTTCGGCGTAGGCATTAAAAGCGGGCAAAATCAAGCCTTATTTCGTGCCCCCCGTCACTCTTGGCGGAGTTGTACTTAAGGTGGTCAACAGCTTTAAGTATCTTGGTCACATTATTTCTGAAGACCTGAGTGATAACCAGGATATAGAAAGGGAACGTAGGGCGCTATCAGTCGGAGGTAACATGCTTGCCCGCAGGTTCGCTAGGTGTTCCGCAGAGGTAAAGATTGCACTTTTTAAATCTTTCTACGCTGGCGCCCTGTGGGTTAAGTACCTACACAAAGCGAGCTTATAGCGCCCTACGCGTTCTGTATAATAATCTTTTCAGGATGCTGTTAGGAAGGCCCAAATGGTGTAGTGCCTCGGGGATGTTCGCAGAGGCACGCACTAATGACTTTCATGCGATTATGCGAAATAAAATTTCATCCCTGATGGCTCGAGTCAGAAAAAGTACTAACAGCATCCTGAAAATGTTGGCTGGTAGGTGGTGGTTTGACGGTCCAATACTGGAGTATTGGATTGGGCAGGTCAAATCTACATTATTATATATAAAATAAATGTAATACGAGTATGTTCTCTGTGTGTCAGTCTCTGTTGTGTGTCAAATTGTTGCTGTGTACAAGTTGTGTACCCTATTAACCTAATAATTAAAATTAAATTGTAACTAACACCTATGGGTCGGTGAAGACCTGAAATAATTTATTTAATTAATTCATTCATTCATTAAATCTTCTTCTTCTTTCCTTCTAGACCGATTTCCGCACGTTCCCTTCACCGAATCTTCGGCTAAATTATTGGAACGCTCGGCTACAGTAGTTCTGTTGGTCGATTACGTATGTACGCATTTACGGGGGCGTCAGGTAGATCTATCTAAATGTCACTTTTTGTCAGTTTAGTTGTCATAACGCGCGTTCGAAAGTCGAAACGTTACGTGACCCCTCGAGTTCAATGATTATATAGAATTTTCGACGATCCAGTTTTCTAAAAATAGCTTATAACGACCGTCCCTGATAACCGGTAGCATATGTCAGTAAAATTTAAACTGCGACAGATATTTAATTCGACCCCCCGGGGGCGAGAAGTGTCAAATGATAGAGTAGGTCCCCCGGGAAGGTTTATCTCGCCGCACAGGACAGAATTAAATCCAATTCGGTTTAGGAATTCAAATTAGTCGAGGGGAAGTGTGAATAAGAACTTGTGCAAACATTTTTGTTTGTTTTTTAGTTTTAAACCTATTTGGCGGTGTATCTTTGAATGCACTTTTTGTGTTATCTTTATGCATTTCATGAATAGTACGGTTGTGTTTTGCTCTATACTGTTTGCTAGTTTGAGACAAATCTTGGAAATTTTGAACCAGTGCTCACACAGCCTGAATTCATGCACTGAATCATAATCTTAATTAAACAATAGCAAAAAAAGGTACACCCTCTGGTAGCAATCCTGCAAAAAGTGTACCGTTTTATTGGCTCTTCAGTGATTCAGATTATGAGACTGAAGTCAGACTGTGTGAGCCGAGCCTTAACCTCAACTCAACCGATTGAGCTGAAATTTTGGGTATAAATACGGTTTATCTACGCACATATCATTAGTGCTCTAAAATGCGTTCAGAAACCGTAGGAAATGACCAGCATTATTACAACCAATTTTACTATGAGAACTTTCTTGTCTGTGGTAGTAGGTAAAATCTGTACTGTAATGTTATTACAGTACAGATTTTTGTAAGGTTATGAGTTTCAATTTGGAACAGCTGTCAAAACTGAAGTGGGGTCTCTATTCTAGTATCCATAGATATTAAAACAGTTATCGATGCGAAACGTCAATTCAGTATGTTTTTTAATATAAACCGCACGACATTTGACCAAGAGTGACATGAGAATAGGGACTTCATTCGTTTGTCTATGATTTAAAAAAAAAACATCTTGACGTAGGATCGAAGTGCCGCCATTACTTTTGTTATTTCTTTGTTAGTTTTTGCTGTTACGAAAGTAGAATTGTGAAAAGTTGTTTGTAATTCACATTTTAGTTGAAAATATTAGTAGTAGTGACTCCGAGAACGATATGAACACTCCGCCGGATATCGTAAATGCAGCCACGATTGCAACAAAGATATTTTACAGGTAGCACTATAGTAGCAATGCAGGTCATTTTCCTACGGCTTCTGAACCCATCTTAGAGTACTTATGATATGTGTGTAGATAAAGTAGTGTATGCAACTGTACATAATTTAGCCTTAAAACACTCGTGTGATCCTATTATGAAACTCGCTCACGCTCGTTTCATAAAACCACACTCCTATTTTAAGGCCTCTGATTATGTATCAGTTGCATAAACTACTATTGGATGACCATTCAATATTATGGTATCATCGAGCTCATGATCTGATGATGGAGACAGAAGGTGGCCATTGGGTACTTAACCGACGTAATCTCTCAATGAGTAGTTGATGATACAGTTGGCAATAAAAGCTTGTACCAAATTTTTCTTTTTGGCAGAGACTTATTTCATTTGATAAAAAAGAGACCTATTACGTTGGAGGAGCACCTCCAATTATAAAATTAACCTATTTAGCGCCAATCACGATACACAGCATGTAACAGAGTGCTATGGGCGGTTTTCGCTACATATAAAGGTGCATATTGGTGCTACGTACGCTACAAGCGTAGCTTAGCGGTGCATGGGTTAACCCTTTCACTGCTAGGAACCCGTCTAGCGGGCGCCTAAAGCGTAACCACTTTCTAATACATATGTGGAAACCGCGGAATCGGCTACAAGCGTATCGCGTAGCGATTCTCTTGGAAATTAATGTGTTTAATAATTTCCCTTCTGTATGAACCTGATGAACATGATAGCCTGTGTATATTTTAATCCGCGCCTTCGCTTGGGTTCTCTGTTACACGCGGGCACTATGGGCAGCTAGTAATATACGAAAATTCTCCTTAAACACAGCATATAAAAATAATCAAAACCCTCACAAAACACGTCAGTAACTTATCAGGACTCCCCTTATCAGTAACCAAAGTACAATAAACCCGCGACAACAAGTTTAAATGTACCCTACATCTAACACAATAAGGCCCACAATTCAAGAGTCTTGTTTTAGGGAATATTCTGGTGTATACATCTTTATGGAAGTGAGAATAAAAGTGAGAATAAATAATAAAAAGATGTTCTCAAGGGAGTGCTTTGCGCTCGGCTCTATAGATTATGGTTTAGTGAAAATTGATACAGAAAATTATGTGTATTGTGACATTATTATGTTGGTAGTCGTATTTTTAGGTTTTAAAGGATTTACATAGCTACTACATATACATTCTCGCCTGTGTCCTGATAAGGGGTAGGCAGGGTAAAACGTCGTCGATTTAATTTTCAGTACTGTTTAAGACGATTTAGCTTTTGTGGACCGCTAGACGGCGCTGTCACTAGTATAAACTAGATAACGGTTGTTCGATTTGAATACCTTAGGACATCTTGACGTATTAATTGATTGGTAACGAAGTGTGCATAGTAACGGTGTAAGTAGTATTCATGGCAATTCTGGGTTTAACGAGAGAGGACACTTGCTATTGAAGTGACAGTTGCTAGCCTATCGCCTATAACACGCCTCAACCCGACCACTTAGTTGCCTTCTACGACACCTGCGAAAAGAAAAAGCTCGGTGCCATTCTAACCCGACAACACACAGGGTTAAAATAATTTATCCATCATCCAGTGTTTATCATTTAAATTACCGTTAGCTTTTCGGTGAAGCAACACATCGTGGGAAAACTATATAATCCCAGCGAAGTCTAGTTTTCCCTCTGGATCGGACAGTCAGATGGCAGTCGCTTTTGTAAAAGTACCTACTTACGCCAAATCTTGGAATTCGGTGTCAATGCAGACCCCGGGCTCCTTTAGTTTACAGCCGGGAAGAAACCTAAGAGGATCATGATCGGTAGCCATCTTTTTACGGAAATTACGCCACTTTTTACGTCGGATAACGTCGCGGGCAGCCCCTCAATCAAACCCATACACTGGCTAGCTGGCACACAGCATAATATATACAGAAGGAACACTTGGAAAATAGCCATTTATTGACACTAGTCCAATACCTGTACCTACACGTCGTTCCAACGACAGCATAATATTTTTGGTCTTTGTTCTTTTATAAGATTTCATACCTAACCTATGATATGATATGAAGTCTCCGACGCAATGTTATTTCCCTTTTGGGTAAAACGCCTGCACAATAACTGAATTTCGGAAGAATAATGCTTTCAGACAGAAAAAACATCGCAAAAGTCACAAGGCAATATTTTCACGAGCTGTCATGTAAACTATTCATACTGTGCACTTTTTACCGCCATCGGCATCGGTGTGTCCAACCCCTAGGGGCGATCAGACACTTAAGTTTTACACTTCGATTTGATATCACTATACTTCGCGCGGTCGTTTAGGCAAGTCAAGCGCAGCGAAAGAGTCATCACATTTGACTTATAAACGAGCAGCTCATGAACCACTGTTACTTGGGCCAGTATTACGATCTTTACTGAGCGATTAGAGCGGTTCTACTGTGTCTGTTAGTCTTGCGCTGCACCCTCGTCCCTTGAGTATCGGGAAATATTTACAGATAGTCGAAGTGGCATAGCTTTAGTCGCGGGACCCCACGCGTCGGGAGAGGGCTCTTTAGCCCACTTCTAATAAGGAGCCTTTTGCACGAAGTTACAATTTTATAACCACCTTATTTATAAAACTTAAAATGGCTCTGCTAAATAAAATGTGTTTTGTCCCTTTCTTACGAACACAAATGTCAAAGTGACAGATAAGGACAAACGAATTTTTACGCCATTTTAGTTAAAACAGGCTTTTAGTACGTTTATGAATACGACCGTAAGTCTAAAGCGTTACCGGTGAGCTACATCTTTGCTCTTATCATTTTACATCAGCTGAGATTATGGCCTATCGATGGTCAGGGGCCTATTTCACGAACCTACAATTTATACAATAATATTTAAAATGTAAACCGGCAACACCAGTTAGGCGTTATTGGCGGTAACTGGTTGCCAGTTTAGAATTGCCAAATTATAACTTGTAGGTTCGTGATGAACCAACAGGTTACTTGGTATCGAAGTTTTTCTAAAGAGACCACCGAAAAAGTGTGTTTGTAATATTTGACTAAGATTAAAGAAAGTTTAGGTTCATTTGAAATTTTGGCCAGGAAGATTTTTTTAGAGACATTTCCTGTTTTCCGGACCTTTAGCTACTTATACTGAAAAGGAAGAAAGTAAAAGTAACCCCATGATTTGGCGTACTTAGGCAATAGTTATACTAAACTAGCTGCCATCTGACCTTCCAACCAAGAGGGGAAACTAGTAGACCATATTGGGATCAGACCGATTTCCTCACGGTGATTCCTTCACCGAAAAGCCACTGTTAAATATCAAATGATATTCCATACATAAGTTTTTCAAAAGAACCCAGTGGTACCAACCGGGATTCGAACGCACGACCTCCGGATTGAAAGTTTTTTTACCACTCGACAACAGTGGCTCTGCACGGCTAGCAGCGCGCGAGCTCTCTCGATTTTTCTCGCATTATCCGTCTCTCTCTTATTAGAGTAATTAGTCAAATATCAAATCATATTTCGTATCTTTTAATACCACATATCAACAGTATTACCCCCTAATTGAATCAACCACACTTGATTGACAAGAACTGCATTCCATGTCACCATTGTGTGTTTAAACCAATTCCGGGCGTTAATGATGTTTTGAGGTTATGATCGCGGCGCGTGCCGCAATCAGACGCCATTGTGGGCGCGTTCGGATATTCGTGTCTGCTTTTAGCGATGCGTTCGAGATATGTTTTCGGGTTTTTGCAATTAGGAAGAGAGAAAGTAAATAATGTGGATATAACTTTGGCTTTTTGACCTATTATTCGTTGTCAAGATATCTGCTGATCCTGGTGAGCTTTTTCATTATAATTTGGACTAAAAGTAAAGTTAACTATTTTCTTCTCTCTTGTTTTGTTCTTGGCAGAGCGGTCGTGGTCACGTCGAGGCATCCACATCGGTGGCAGAGACCGACAGCAGCAAATTACTATTTGTGACAATATATTGATATGGTCTCTTCAAGTACCAATATTTTACTAATTAAAATGAGTTTCCCAAATTACCCTCCATTTTCCAGCATCATTACCTAAAGTAAAGACGCAATGACTGTCGGGACGGAGTTTAAAACAATAAATAAAAGTAAGCCACGAAGACCCCTTGATTTGCAAGCGAAGTGCCCCCGTCATAGGATTACTATTGAATAGGGTGGCTAAATCACGTGTTGTAATAGAATACTCCATTCAATTTCGTTGCAAAAGACTTGGGTGTTAGTTTTTGATATTTTTGAGGTGTTTATAGCATCACTATAACAATTGGTGGCATTGCTAACTTGCTCTGAATGTGTATCATACATAATCGTAAGTACCTGCATATGTGTGCTTTTTGTGGTGGGTTCGGTAGTCGCTCATATGGGAGAAATATTTGTCGCATAATTTAATTTCCCAAACGTTGAAACCGTTAAACTTTCACGACTTTTGAAGTCATCGCATAACGCCCTTTAGGTTAGGTTTTTTTTTTCTTTGTACTTATAACTGATCAATCGATCAATCATTTATTTATTTCTGTGAATGTGGTAAAATTCAGATTATTATATCTACCTACGTTAGTTCAGCACATCCTGCCAGCATCGGCGTAGCAATAGTTAATATAGACTACACATAAAATATCACAAAGGAAGGTAACCAATATATTCGGGATTTATTATTCGGGTAGCGGTTGTTTCAGGCTAAGCCCTTGTATCCCTACGACCATTACTGATCTATTGTGATCGTCACTTACTACAATTGTTGCTCAAAGAATTGCAGGATTTTGCTGAGAAGTGAACTTTCATCTATTCCGGGCACATGATGTGTTTGCCCAGATAGCCTTCTGGATTTTCAATCTTCCATAGGCTACGGTGACTGCACATCAGCTGGTAGTACGCTTGTACGCCACCAACGTGGTATTATAGGTTACTCTTGAAATAAAAATACTGAACGGTCGTGGCATGAGCCGAGGTTTTCCCGAGCGACTACAGCAGATAGGAGACATTTTTAAAGGGTAGTGTTGCAAGCGTCCATTCCATAGGCAACGGTGACCGCTTGCCAGAGGGCCGTGCGCTTGTTTGCCACCGAAATGATGTCTATGTAAAAAAAATGCCACTGGAAACCCCACTCACGGCGACCCTACGCATTTTCCATCCCATCCTGCAGGATTACTGTGATGGATCATCGCCGCGGATTGATTCTTTAGACCGCGGCACCCATTGTGTAGATATCAGCAGAGATATGGATGTAGGTATCTCCCCTGTCTAGCCCACTTTGGTCGAGTATTAATACAGTTCAGAGGGCTTTCGATGATAGCTTTCAATGACTGGACATAGAAGTCTTGTTTCACGAAAACATGTTTTAACCATACATTTTCTTTCAATTTGAAATTTATGTTCCAACCATGTTTGTATGGAAAGATAAGATACAAATTCTCTACACTAAGCTTACGCAAACAATTTTATGATTTAATAAAGGGTCGGCAATGCTCATGTGACACTTCTGGAGATTGAAGCGGCCATCCTTGACAGATTTCAACATTTTGAGTAGGTGCCTAAAGTAGTACCGATTTAGATTTGTGTTAGTGACCTTTTAGGACACCTTAAATAATTTACCTACTTAAGTCCTCACCATACCCAAAGATTGTCTGGAAGAGCAATAAGACCGTCAGTTGTCTACCTCTACCTAGATAGACCGACAGACAGACAGACACACTTTCGCTTTATAATATTCGTATGGATTTTTTTGTCGATTCAGTTGTTCGAAATGGGTTCGAAGTGGTATAAACTTTAGTCCAGTCAATGAACTGACAACTTGTATGGAAAAAAAAACAATTTTGGAAATAATTTATAATAGCTTATCTTTTCTGTGTAACGGATATATTATCAATCAAATAGTTACCCAGCGACAGAATCTGACAAAATTTCAGACATCAAAAAAATTATAAATTAACTAGCTTCTAAAAAGTCAGCAAAAATATTAATAAATATTTTTGTCTTTATTTTGGTTCATTTACATTTGCTTTATAATATTCAAGTTAAATCATACAAAAAAAGACAATGCATGCTTCATTTAAATCTACATAATTACTTCCGGGTGGAAAGTTTGTCGGATTCTTGAATACAGCATCTTATAATAACATTTTAAAATGAAATCAACAAAAAAAAAACGCTATTATAAATTAATGTTTTTCAAAACCTTATTTTGCCTGGAGTACTTATATTTTTTTAAAGGCACGCTTGCTATTTCTACAGTTTATAGACCCACTAGTTCTATTCGAATAATCCGTTTCGTGTTGTATCAGAAGAAAGCTTCAAGTCAGTCAGAGGGTAGTCAGGTTTAATTGTCTGTATTGAGTTGAGACTGCAATCATGCGAGGAAACGGCGCGGAAACCCCCCGATGCTGGAATTAATTGCTGTTTGTAACTATATCGGATTTTTACTTGTTTGCTATTTGGAAAGATATAAAAAATGATATTTTTTTAAAGAATACTGTTCATGGGTCTATATATGGATACCGTAAAATGGGGTGAGTAGGGTTCGCGGGGAGAGTTGGGTTATGAATAGGGAGAGAAGGGATGAAAGGGGGGTGAGATGGGATTTTAAGGCTACTGCTACAAAAATAATGTATTCCATTTTAAAATGGAGCTATATTAATACTCATAATAAGAAAAATCGATCCAACTATCTTCCAAAATCACCTTTGTATGAAATCCCATCTCACCCCAATTACGAGGGAATACGGGGTGAGGTGGGATTTCCTGTTTATCGTCAAAGTTATGAAATGGAACTACCCAAAATAAAATAAAAACTAAAATACAAACGACCGGAACACTTTTTATATACACCATACAGTTTGCATATGTAAAAATAAAATGTTATCGAGGTTTGAATGTCAGTTTTGCCCCTACTCACCCCATTTTACGGTACACAATATTTAATTACCCAATAAAAGAATATAAAAACGTGGAGGGTAGAGCCGAAAAAGTCTTCCTTTTGGACTGCGTAGGCAGACACGCAAATTTTGATTAAGGTACTATTAATTATTCTATGCTTTTGATAACTGCGTGTATACAGTGTTTATGGGGAATATCTTGAGAATCATGGCCATCCAAAAAGCCAGAGCTCTCAAGGATGTGTTCGTCTCTTTTAGCTCAACAGTCAACTCAATCAACAGTAACGCACTCGTCATTCTTCACGAACCGCAAGCGTCCTAATGCTACGGTGTCTACTAACAGTATGTCTGCCACCGTCGTGAAATAAAATCCATACAACAAATAGAGCACGTCACTCAAAAATCGCCGCTCATCGACCCCGCATCAAACAAGCGATGATCGGCCAAGCGAGAGAGCCAACGCCTCGGAAAATTGCCCCATGCGGGCCCGGCGAGGGCTAGGCGCCTTTGTGAGAGGCTCGGGCTTGCATTACTTTACTAGACTACTGCTTGGGAACCCTTAGCAGAAGAATATGGATGATAGTGTTTTTGGTCCGGAATCAAGAACAAAACCTAGGCGTTTTACCTGTGGATTACTCAGTAAGTAGTAATGTAAAGGGGACTTACCTGTATAATTTACTTTATAAACAAAGTTTTAACCGATTTCAATTTAGTACTCCGCCAAGCCACGAGAAAATTCATTTTCCAATTTACCACATGAACTGATTTACGAAAGCAAATGCGTTGATTATTAGAGAAAAAAACCCAATCGCTGTATGTGGCCCGATAATATTTGACGACTTCCGTCGATTCCACAAGGATCACCTTTGGGACTTCATTAGTTACTATTTCAACGGAATCTTATCAGAATCTGTGACGTACTTTTGTACTTTTAAGTACATCATTGAGGAATCCCATAAGTAATTTGTGGTCTTCATCATCAATTCCACTCCACCAAATTTATGATTTCCGGGTGTAAATACATGAGATATAGTAGAAAATACCAAAATCACTACACCCGAGCCTAATATAATTGAGGAGTTCCCTCTATTCCTCATGGATCCCATCATCCAACTGAATTAAAAAAAAAATGGGAAACACCTGGAAGCATATACTTACAAACAAAAAAAAAAAATCGAATCGGCTCATCAATGACGGAGTTCTGAGGTAACGAACATTGAAAAAAAAAAAAAAAAAACAACCGAATTGAGAACCTCCTTTTTTTTTAAGTTGGCTAAAAAGGTAGGTACAGCGCCTAAACTAAGCCTTAACAATAACGTATACTTAAAAAACATTATGTACTTTATATTAAAACAAGCTTCCGCCCGCGACTTCGTCTGCGTGGACCCGGGATAAAACCTATCCAAAATTTCGTAACAAACATCTAAATTCGCCTTGATAATATTATTAGGATAGTTATTAGTAGGTTATATCTGTCCGATTTACAGTTCATAATTCAGAAATAGAAGAACTGCATTTTTTCACCACTCCGGTGGTAAACAAGCACAAGTATGATAAGCGGAACGTTTTCGATAGGAAGTTGCTCTCCGGATCCGTACAGTGCCACAGAATGAATAATAGGACAGTCACCAGCAGAAGTTGCTAAGCAGTTCTAGTGCTCAAAATTATCTACACACGAACTCTAGTGTCAAAGGGAACAAGGATATGTGTAGGTCATTTTGAGCGTGTTACTTTGATTAGCTACTTCTGATGCTGACTGCACCTAAGTACTTACTACGTACAGAAGGTTCTCTGTTGATAAATCCCCTGTTTAGGTAAGCCGAACGAGCGTAAACGTGGCCAGCCCTTTCTATCGCATGCAACGCGCTGCGATAGAACGCGTGCGTGCCGTAGCAGCGCTAACATACCCCCTTCGGGCCGGTAGATGTAGGTACTTGTAGCGGTGCGACGAAATCTGACAGTGCGCGACCTTTTACGTTCCAAAGTGTGCGGATAAACGCCCTGCCCTCGGCCAGCGGTGCGGCGCGATGGTAGAATGTGGTCAACGCACCTGAAGCTATTTGCTGTGTACTTACCAGTCTTGACCTGATGCTTGAGCGTGATCTTGCAGTCCTCCAGCAGCTGCTTGAGCGGCAGCGGCTCGTCCCGCAGCTCCAGGTCTAGCAGCTTCTGCATATCTTCCGGCATCTTGAACTCTAGGATCTGGAACAAGGGGCTGATTAGCAAGAATCATTCATTCATGTATTCTTGAAGGCAAACCGCGGTTTTTGAGAGATACCGCTGCCATTTTTAGGGTTCTGCATTTTTTGTGGATGGCTGGCTTTTCCAACTTCTAATATCGATTATTATTTATTATTTATCGTATGGCTGATTATATTTCTCTACTTCAAAACAGTTTTCAAGTACGCTACCGCGTCTTCGGTTAAACTTTTAAAATCCTCCACTTGCTCGTTGTATTTGGTTCAAGGGCAGTCGAATACCGTGTGGTGTATAGTCTGCTCGGGAGCTCAACACTGGCGGCATACTGGTGAATCGCACCAGTTCCATTTGTGCCATAAATAAGCACAGTTCCCAACTCCCGTCCTTATCCGATTCAACATGCACCAAACGCGTCGGGACTCCTCAAAGCCAGCAGGTCGTGCCTTGAGATTAGGCTTGAAGATGTCGCCAGGGAGAGATCTTGACTCCCATTCAGATGCGCAGGATTCCTGTAGGTTGGAAGTTGGTGTATTTCGATCCCCCTGCTCTAGTCTATTCCGTTTCTTCTCTTGTCTCATCTTAGCAACCCACCTTTTGCCAAGACGCGTCCTCTTCAGCAGGTCGATTCGTTACGCTTTGTACGTATGTTAGATAGATCTAAATGCCGTTTTGTCATTTTAAGAACTGACAAATAGATGCCGCCTTAGCTGGACGCATATCGCAACGATTGGCCAGAGATAGCTCCGAACCAAGACGAGTGAATGCGAGAAATCTAGAGAGGCCTTCGCCGAGCAGTGGAACACAGGCTTGAAATAAGGCAGTGTCTACGTCTACGACCTACGTTTAGGCAAACTATAATGGGTCAAAGCCTATGGTTGGGTTGAATGGAGAATGTTAAGTACCTTCTCGTTGCGGTCGTTGACCTGCTGCACGAAGTCCAGCAGTACGTCCACCACTCGCGCCAGGAACTCACGGGTCTGCGGCTGCGCATCTTCACGGTATGGCAGGATCGCTGCAGGACAAAAACACAATTTTAGTTTTAGTTATTGTAGTGCCCTTACAGGGTTTCATAGCTGAACAAATAGTACAGTCGAGTGCAAAATATGTATCGCCCATATTTCTACACTTGACTGTACTCGTACCATCTTGTATTTACCTATGAAAGCAATGAAGATACTGATTACAACAAATTCAAACATTACTTCGTGGCAAACTATACTAGTTTACTTAGTTGTGTAGACACTTTGGTAAAATTAAATTAAAAACATTGTCAAATTGAGAAAAAAAGTAAAGCAGGGGATTAAATAATCGCAGTTATAGGTGTCCAAAAATTTAAGAGCCTTCAATGAAACGACTGTCATTTACTATGATTTCTCTCTAACAAGCAATATTAAAACGGTTGTAGCTTCGTAATTCTTTGTGATATCTGAATAGGATTTTCGTCCCTAGGCATATATTTTGCCTTCTTTCTTTTGGTGTAAAAATAAACCCACCAAAAACATTACATGTAAAGTGATGCCAAGACTCCATAGCTCATAAAGCTAGCTTTGGCTAAAAAGTATAGACCCGTCACTTATTAATATCATCATAAATTCATTCGGCGTGAAAGTCTATGCGGCGACCGGGATGTGCCGAACGTGCTATACTTTTTAGCCAAGATATAGAATTTGTAGAGCGTGGAAGCTTGGCGCTAATTGCGATCTGATATCTTTTTCACGCTGAAAGCTTTATGAGCTATGGAGTCTTGGCATCACTTTACATGTAATGTTTTTGGTGGGATCTCATTCCTTTTTGTAAGGTAATTTCTAAAGAAGTGAATGGGAAAACCCATACAAACTTCCATCCCCTCATTTAAAGAGTGGGGGGTGATTTACTAAAAATCCTGAAATACATATCTTATTATTTATAACAAGGATAACAAGGACCTTCTAGCATCAAAATTTGCGGAAGTCTCATACAAACTTTCACCCCCTAGTTTAAGGGGTTGGGGGGGTAAAAGTTTCAAGTTTTAAGATTTTTTTCGTTGTTTGTATACTATTACTAGCTTACATACCTAATTTCAGCTTTCTAGGACTTCAGGAAGAACCTTAAGAATATTGATGATCATCAGTGAGTCAGTGACGAAATCGGGGTATTTTAGATATCAATAAAATCTAAAGTATAAGAGCTATGCAATTGAAACTTTATAGTTTTAATAAGTCAACCACTGACATCATATCCCGAAAATTTTGTTTAAATGGTATAATCCGAACCCAAGTTACGAAGGTTCAAAAATACGACGAAGCGCTTCGAGAAAAGGTAGGTAGTGCCCTTGCGCTTCGCTTGGCTCGTCTTGGCGGGGGCACTCCCGTGCCCCCAGATGTTGAGTCTACACCCACCCGTATTAAAAGTTGCACATGCACAGTCGCCGATAGCGTAAAATATGAGTAGATAGGTATATCTGGACAAACAATGTGTTGTAAATTTGAAAGGGAAAAAAATAAAAAAATAAATAGCTTGGAGCCGAATTCGAACCAGCGACCTGTTAGCGCACCGTGTCTTTTACAACGACTGAGTCGGGACCATCAGTCTGAAAACCAGCCTCGCCCAGCACATGCTGAGACTGGGGGCCCATTGTCCACATTTTTTTTTTTGCAATTGTTTGTATTTAGTTTGTAAGTTTTGTATTTTCTTTTACTTGCAACTTATTATTTTTTCTTTTTGTGGCAATAAATACTTTTCTGATTCTGATTCTGAGGTATCTAAACCGTTGCTCGCTTCGACGATTTTTTTAACCAGTTCACTCTTACTACGGCAAAAAATATGTCCTCGCGGTTGTAAATAAAATATAAGGTTTTATATACTACAGATTTCAACCGTAAATAATCGCCGTAGATTTCATTTGGAAATACCTCAAGTAGTTTTATTACGGTTTTTCTAATAAGAACATTCCCGGCATCATGTTGCAGTGACTTCCGTCCACAGATGTTCGTGATTTGTGCCCCAAATTACACTCCAGCCTGTATTACACCCCTAACAATCCAAAACAAGCTAATATCACCCTTATTTCCACTGCATTATAAGAAGCACATGTCAAAAACAAACGGTAAACAACATTAGTTTTAGTACCAGATAAAAATGTTATTACCGAAATAAAGGTTGAACCAAAATAGTCTTATACTTATTAAAAATAGGGTCTTCATTCAAAGAATTTAACGGTAAACATAAAATGGTTCAAATATTATGAAGGTCCGTTCATAACAATGCTCATATTTTGATTTTCAATATAAGAGCAAACACTAATGCTGTTGCTAAAACATATGCCATACAAATGTCAACTCTATACATTAAGAGACAATGACGTAGATTACCCTAACAGAGCTGTATTGATAAGATTGTAAAGAACGTTGTAGGGTGAATCTAACGTAATTGTAATTTCAACTCTAAATGGTACCAGTTAAAGTTCATTTCAGCTTTTGTATCTCTGTACACTTTCCTCCATACTTCTTTTAGAATTTGGTCTTTGTTTCTATAACAGTATGGTTCAAATTTGTTTGTCAAATATGAACAATTGTTGATTTAGCATTGTAAACAGACAGTCAAAGTCCTGAAGTTTGCCCTTTTGACGGATTAAACAGACTAAGGACTATGGAAGCCCTTGATTAACGTTTTTTTGTGTTTTATATATGTTTGACGTAGCAGAAAATCTGTCTGTGAGTTCGTAGTCTGGTGTGTTGTTTTTAAAACAATACCCTTTTGTTTGCAATAAAGCATTTTTCGGAATTTCCTAGATTGAAGTGCCGTAAATTAAGATATAGTAAACCTATATTATTAGGTATATAGGTCACTTTTTTTTATAAAACGAAGGATTCTCCCAAGGTTTAATATGTTATTCTGTATAACTGCTGTGTATCATGATATTCATGATTGCAAATAAATGGTTAAATTAAATTTATGTCAAAAATCATTAATTACTAATTGAGAGGGTTCTAATATCTCACAATCAACTATTTATCGTATCCTATTATTACGTTAAGGGCAGTAATATGCGACGATGAGCTGAGTGTGAGACCTAACAGAATACGGGATACCTAATGGCTTACTTGTACTGAGGTTTAAGTGGGTTTGAGTGGGCCGCGGCGGCTTCAGCGGCTCGCCTTGCTGGTGGTGCTGAGCTGAGCTGATGGAAGTCTCTTCTTCTTTGTATTAGAGACCTTGAGCTGAACAATCCTTCACACGCACACTGACGGTAAATTCACTTTGTGTCACTAAAGTCTTGAGCTGATGAGTACTGATATCACAATCACGATAGTTAGTTACCGGCCGGTATTCACAACGACACTTCCGAAGGCCCAGGTGAACGCGGAGCACGATAATTAAGCAACGCGTCTGCGCGTGTCAACGGTCAATTGCAACTGGGTGGCGGCGCGGCGTTTGCGCCGGCTCGTGAATGAAAGAATGAACGAGTGAGCTATACCGTCGCGTGGCTGGCGCGAACATCCTGGGGGGCCCAGGGTAGAGCCTCTTCCTGAGCTGAATCCAACGGCAACCTGGCTATCTTGAGTACAGGTCTGCGCAGATGTCCATGAGCGGTGTGCAGATCCACTACTCGGATCACTCCATCCTTGCCAGGTATTGTGCGGGTAATTCGACCCAGCCTCCATTGCAGGGGTGGCAAGTCATCTTCCTTGATGAGTACGAGCTCGCCAACTTGAGGGGGCGATGAAGGGGAGAGCCATTTTGAGCGAGTTTGGAGGGTATGAAGGTAGGACCTGGTCCACAGAGTCCAAAAGCGTTGAGAAAGAGCTTGTATGAGCTGGAAGCGTTTAAGAGCGGATAATGGCCTGTCATCAAAGGATGGCTCGGGCAGAGCAGTGAGTGGGCGGCCTATAAGAAAGTGTCCGGCGGATAAGGGTTCAATGTCCGAAGGGTCGGACGAAAGTGGGCAGAGAGGTCTGGAGTTGAGGACAGCCTCGATTCGTGTCAGTAGTGTGGAGAATTCCTCAAAGGTAAGGTGTTGTTCACCAACTACACGGTAGAACAACTGTTTCGTAGATTTGACGTTAATTTCATGTAAAGCACCGAACCAGGGCCCCTTTGGGGGATTTAGCAACCAGGTTATGTGCTGGTTAGCGAGCTTATGTGTGATTGCATCATTATTTTCGGAGAGGAAGTTTTGAACTTCTTTGAGATGATTCCTAGCGCCTACATAATTCGTGCCGCAATCCGATCTAATTAGAACTGGTGTACCGCGCCGCGAGACAAATCTTTGTAACGCCGCCAGAAAGGCTTCCGTGGTAAGAGCAGAGACGGCCTCCAAATGAACCGCCTTCGTCGAGAGACATACAAATATGCAAAAATACGCCTTTAAAAGTTTAGCGTTCCTAAACGTGCTAGACTTAACGAGAAACGGGCCGGCAAAGTCAGTCGTGACTTGGCTAAATACAGGTTGTGGGTTAACTCTGTCCGCTGGGAGGTCAGCCATGAACGGGGCTGTGGGTTGAGCGCGAGATCGAAAACATCGAATACATTTGAACACCCGGTGTCGGATCACACGGCGAGCGGATAGTATCCAGTATTGCTGGCGTAGCATTGCGTGTAGAGTGTCAGCACCAGGATGGCAGTGCACTCTGTGATAATGGTCAATGATGAGGTCTACGAGCGGGCTAGAGCTGGGAAGAATGAGTGGGTGTTGAGCGTTGTACCTAATTGAGGCATGAGAGAGACGACCACCGACTCTCAAGAGACCGTCCTGCAAGAATGGCGAGAGACGCTGGAGTCGGTTTGTGCAAAGTTTATTAGTTTGAAGACGATGAATGTCTTCTGAAAACTCATTCCGCTGAACAGAGCGGACCCAGAATAACAGAGCATCCCTACGTTCACAAGCTGTCAACGGTCCAGGGCGACGTACATCCGGGCCGTTCCTACAATTAAAGATGAAGCGCTTGATACAAGCCGTCACTCCGACGAGCTTGTCAAAAGAGCTGAAGCGTGTAAGCAAATCATGATCGAGATCAGGGACTGCTATATGAGCTGGCACCCGTTTTGGCTTAAGGCCTGGTAAAGCGTGATGACCTAAAGCGGCTGGCATCTGGGGCCAGGTATGAGGAGGCTCTTTGAGCCAGCTGGGAGACCACCAGAGATCATGGGTTGATAAAGATTGAGCTGACATTCCCCTACTAGCACAGTCTGCAGGGTTAAGGGTAGTGGGGACATGCCTCCACGTAGCGCTGGTCGGGCTAGACGTTATCTTAGCCACTCGGTTGGCTTCAAATGTCTGGAGTCGATGAGGGGGCGTGTTAAGCCAAGCTAAAACGATTGTGCTATCTGACCAACAGGTATGTTGGTCGATAGTAATGTGAGCTGACAATTTAGCCGACAGTCGTGTCATGAGCTGTGATAAAAGAGCTGTGGCTGATAATTCCATCTTGGGAATTGAGAGGCGATTCTTTATAGGCGCGACCTTTGACTTGGCAATAACCAGGTGTACATTGACAAGTCCATTGGCATCGAGCTCGTGCAGATAAATGACAGCACCAAACCCAGCTTCTGATGCGTCCGCGAACCCGTGGAGCGAGTAAGTGGACGTTGGTTTATACTTGCAGATATGCCGAGGCAAGCGGAGATTTGAGAGTTGAGGAAGGTCTTGTGCAATATGTTGCCACTCTGTGTGAACTTCATCGGGTGTGGGCTCGTCCCATCCCAGTTTCAGAAGCCATAACTTCTGTAACAGTAGTTTTGCGCGGAGTATAACGGGTGTAACCCAACCGTTGGGGTCGTAAAGAGAAGCTACTGTGCTGAGTATTGAACGCTTTGTGACTTGGGTCAGTGAGGGGAGAGAAATGCGATAAGTGAACTCATCCGATTGAGGAATCCATTGTATACCTAATACTTTAATGGAATTCGATTCTGGGCTGATGTCAAAGTCTTTCGGCATGTCACATTGGTCATCTGGGAACCGTTTAAGGAGCTGGGGTGAGTTAGAAGTCCATTTACTGAGCTGAAAACCACCTAAGGCAAGTAAATTAATCAACTCGGTTTGGAGTGCTTGAGCAGACTCCACAGAGTCATGTCCACAGAGTATGTCATCAACGAAAACTGAATGGCGTAGGACTTGAGCAGCTTGCGGGTAGCGATGACCTTCGTCATCAACCAATTGGAGCAGAGTACGGAGGGCGTGGTAAGGACTTGAGCGTAATCCATACGAGACGGTATTTAGAGAATACGTGAGCAGAGGCTGGTCGGGTGACGACCGCCAGAGAATGAGCTGATATTGTCGTTGATCTGGGTGGATGAGTATGTTTCTGAACATCATTCTGATGTCAGTACTGAAAACTATGGGGTGTATTCTGAAGGACATGATAATGTCAACAATATCCTGCTGGAGAGGTGGGCCCGTGTGCAGGCAATCATTTAGACTAACGCCATTTGAGCTTTTACTGCTACCATCAAAAACAGTACGTATCTTGTCGGATCCTGATTTGAAGATGCCATGATGAGGGATGTGAAAATGAGGCTTATTCGTGAAAGTACTTGGGTGACAAGGTGACATGTGACCTAGGTTGAGATAATCGTTCATGAAGTCAACATATTTAGAGCGTAGGGGCGGATTTGCTTCTAGCTTCTTTTCGAGATTTAGAAATCTGCGTAGTGCAATAGCATGAGTATTTCCTAAGGTCGGCGCATTTGGTAGAAAAGGCAATGTTACCATATAGCGGCCTGATGGTTCTCGAGTGGTTGTAGTACGGTAAATTTCCTCGCACTGCTCGTGTAATGGGCTGGTCTGTATATGAGGTTGTGGTTCTTCTGTCTCCCAGAACCTCTCAAGGCTCTTGTAAATGTCATGTGTGGATACGTCAGATTCCGGTGGTGAGCTGATAATGTGAGCTGAGTTGGACTGCATCGCCGGTGTTGCATACAAGTCCTCTATGGGTCCTATTAATGCGAAGTCAAAAATCGTGCCGAAGGCTATGGGCTTCCCTCGGCCTAAGGAGACCTTAGTCCCGTCCAGAACTTGGCCGAGAACGTCGGAACCTAGCAAGAGGTCTATTGGAGCGGGTGTGTCATATGCTTGATCTGCTAAGGGAATCGGTGACTGACCTCTCACCTGAGCTAGGTGTGGAACCTTTTGTAATGGGAGATAACCGGTAACGTGTTTCAAAATATGCGCTGTGGCCCTAATCGTTGGTGTGTCATGATGTGTAGGTCGACAGATTATTGTAATTGATGCCTTTGATTCCTGTGTGGGATGGTTTCCCACTCCTGCGATTTTGAGCGGTGTTGAGTTTAGTGGTAACTTTAAATTTCGAGCCATGCGCTGAGTTATAAGTGTTAGCATACTACCACAATCTAGTAGAGCTCGTGCTGAGTGAAACTGGCCATTTACGTCTGCTATTTTTAGCGTGACGGTAGGCAATAATATTGGATGATTGATTACGTGCTCATCTTGTTGTGGGTAATTACAGGAAGAATGATTCGCTGTTAGAGCTTGAGATGTCTGTGTATGGGCTGAGTGTGTGTGTTCTGAATGTGAGTGTGTGTGCTGATTGTCGTCCTTTTCTTTGTGTTCTGTTATTGTAGGTAGTCATGGTTGACTACCTGATCGAGACCTACTGGGCGATCGTGGGTGCTTCGGAGACGTGGGGTTCGCCTGTGAGGCGTGTGCCGAGAACTGCTGGTACTCATGAGCTGGACGTGTTCTGGGCTGTTCCCTCAGATGTGGGGGTAGGAGATGAGCGGACGAATGAGTCGGAGACGAAGCACCGGGGCGGTGAAGTGATGTGTGGTGTCTTTCATTACCACACTCTTTGCAAGCCTTCGTGGACTTGCACTCGTTTTCATAATGGGGGCCTAGGCAGCGTCGGCAGCGGTTGCGCGCCTGAATGAAGTCCCACCGGCCTTGGATTGGTTGGTCGTTATACCGTGGGCAGGCGATGATCTTGTGCCCTCTTTCTCCGCAGTATGGGCAGGGCATATTATTGGTGGCGTTTGGGTTTTGAGGTGATGGTTGAGCTGAGTAGGCCGGCCTGTGCTGAGCTGGGTAGTCTGGCCGACTCCTAACTGGGGTCATGGGACGTGATTCGTGATACACGGGCTGTCGAGGCGGACCTCGAGGAGAATTAACGGGTGACTGCCTGCGATACTGGGCCGGCTGTGGCGAGTGCTGACTGACTTGGGAGGGGCCTGAGCTGGACCACTCGGTCTCGACACAACGCGCGTGCTCCTCCAAAAAGGTGATGAGATTTTTGAGGGTGGGCAGAGTCTGGCGGGATCCGTATTTACGTTCGAAAAGGGTCCGAAGTTCTCCCTTAAGTTTTCGTACTACTATGGATACGAAAACGTAGTCACTTTCTTGCATGGGCAGATCGAGATTATTGAGGGCGCATTGCGCGGAAATGAGCGGAGTTAAAAAGAGCGTGCGTATATCGGAGCGCACGTGAATGTGGGGCAGGCCTATGATGATGTCCACAAACCGGTCGATCAAGACTCGACGGTTTTCATAGCGCCGAGTTAGAATGTTCATGGCTACTGCGAAATTTTCGTTGGTGAGCTGGAGATGGGATACCATACTGCGTGCCTCGCCTGTCAGGCACGAGAGCAGGTAGTGTAGCTTTACAGCATCCGAAATGGTTGACATGTCATCAGTGAGGCTTCTAAAGATGGCAATGAAGGAAGGCCAGTCTTCAACTTTTGAGCTGAACTTTGGTAGCGTAATTTTGGGCAGAACGGTCGTAGGCGTCGCTGACGTGGAGGGGTGAGCAGTCTCCGGGAGCGCCGCGGTCACGCTTAATTTTTCGAACGCGACTAGAATGTCATTGTAGTCTGTAATCGCGCTGTCATAATTATTTGTGTATGTGGTTTCGGACTCGTCAGAGAGATCTTCGTCGTCTAGTATTTCGTGGTAGACGTCCTCTAACTTAGATTTGTACTCCTCCAACTTTGAGTACCGAGCAGTGAAATCTGACAGCGCATATTTCTTTGTATCTCTGGCTAGTACAGCCGAGGCGATTTCCTTGAGCTGGGTAATTGCCTTTGTCGCCTCACGGAAGATAGCTGCTTGTGATTTGGACGGCATGGTGTTATTCTATACGTGTACTTAAACTTGCAAATGAGCTGAGAGAAAAAGTGCAAAACCAAAAAAAAATTACACCCTGTATAACACGACTTGTTATGAGCAGGCTTTATAAGTGGTGTATCAAACCAATACCAAAACGTCAACAAAAAAAACCGGAAGAAATTAAAGAAACCTGTATGCAATCGTATTTAAAGTCAACCTGTATACGCAGTACGTAAATATGTTAGTTAATAGTATTTGGAGTGAGGGAGCTAAAAAACTGTACCACTAATTTAGCTAAGAAACTACACGTTAATAACTAGGTACTAAGTTGCGGCGTGATTATGGTACCTACGCTTGTCGCTGAGCGGGTTTATTAAAAAATGTGTATTGTATTTTGAGCCTTATTCTTTTTACGCTAAGGTAGCTTATTGAATGTACTATGCTGATGCAACTCTGTTAAATGTTATGATTTTACGTTGTTTAATTATGCCTAGTTATATCTATTTGTTGAGCTGAATAACGAATTTGGTATGAAGTACTATAACGACGAAAATGTTGCTTTTTAAAGTTAAAATAATGATGCAATCAAACGCGTCTTTGGGATAAGTGATAAGTTAATCCGTAAGTAATTCTACACACTGTCTGTTATACACGTTTCGAGAATGTTGCTAAGGGCTGAAGTGAAGACCGCTGTTCGTGACTTTTACCTAGAGTAGGTACCTACCCACTTACGTAGGTGAACAGAATGTTCTGGAGTAAATGTTATTTTTTAGGTTACTTAATTATTGAGATTGTGGTACTTGATAATATTGTACCTTTGTTTGAAATGGGCTGAGTTTACACTGTAACGTTATTACGTTATGGGTTGAGTAAGTACCCGGAGTACGGGAGATTTATTTATTTTTATGAAATGTGGGTGGGTTTTTTTTTCTAAACTGGGTGTGGTTTTCTGGGCTAGAGATACTGTTTATCCACAGGACTGGGGGGTTTCTCGAAGGACCAAACTATATTACGTTAAGGGCAGTAATATGCGACGATGAGCTGAGTGTGAGACCTAACAGAATACGGGATACCTAATGGCTTACTTGTACTGAGGTTTAAGTGGGTTTGAGTGGGCCGCGGCGGCTTCAGCGGCTCGCCTTGCTGGTGGTGCTGAGCTGAGCTGATGGAAGTCTCTTCTTCTTTGTATTAGAGACCTTGAGCTGAACAATCCTTCACACGCACACTGACGGTAAATTCACTTTGTGTCACTAAAGTCTTGAGCTGATGAGTACTGATATCACAATCACGATAGTTAGTTACCGGCCGGTATTCACAACGACACTTCCGAAGGCCCAGGTGAACGCGGAGCACGATAATTAAGCAACGCGTCTGCGCGTGTCAACGGTCAATTGCAACTGGGTGGCGGCGCGGCGTTTGCGCCGGCTCGTGAATGAAAGAATGAACGAGTGAGCTATACCGTCGCGTGGCTGGCGCGAACACCTATCCTATCCTATACTATTAAACGAGCAATATTTGAATATATATTTGCAATCACGTTCTTTATAACGGCTCTAACGATCTCAATGAAATTTGGAGCGTAAGCGTTTACGGGGGCGAATAATCGATCTACCTTTTTTTTTTTTGACGCTGGAGAAATGTGTTACACATACCCCCCGGCCCGGGGAAGGCCATAGTGGGGGGTTATGTGGGGATCTCCTCCCGTAACCCCCTCCGCGCAAGGCGGAGGGAGGGGAGGGGCCTACCCACTAAAACTAAAAGAATAATCGATCTACCTGGGTCTCGTGTCTGGGAAAATCTTGTAAAAATACACTACAATTTTTTCACTCTGATTGTCAAAATTCGTAAGCACACGCCTCAAAAACCTCACCGTGTGAACATCCATATTGACTGACGTCCCATCCCAAAGTTGTGCCCTTATTAAAGTGCTTTTAAGAGCTCTCACTTAGCGCGAAATGTTTCTGCCCTAAGCCGGTAACCCGCTTACTGCTGTCACACGCATCGGTGGCTGCGGGGGGTTGGTACAGATGAGGAATCAACATTGAAACATTACTGCGAAACTCAATATGCTAGGGCAAAATCGGAACACATACAAAAAAAATATACGACGACTAAGTTATACACAAAAACAATATTTTCCTATTTTTTATTCGTATAACTATCTACTTGCTCGTTTATTTTATTTATTTATTATTCGGAGAACCAACAGCTAACAATTCAAAATAATAATATAAGCTAGTTATATAACTTAAGTAACAGAGAGCCAATTAAAAGTTCCCCCCAGTAGCAACAGGTTAACAAACAATTGGTGGTTAGCACTATATGTTTAGTTTACTACAAAGCTTTTTTATTGTTGTTACTTGTAAATTAAAATTGCAACAGACATACAAAATATGAAGTAACATGGTGCAATCTTACGAGTGTCCCATAAATTCGTGGAACCCCAGAACTGCCAGTAATGCTCAAGTAATGCCAAATCCAACAAGTTAAATACAGATTATGGGCCTCTAAAATATATTTAAGACCCTATCCCTTTAACACGAAGTCCAATTTCCTTTGAGCACAAAAGAGCAAATAGTAAAAGCACTTTGACAGTATTTGTCAAGCATTACATCGCATTCCAGATGTTGGAAACTACCAAAATAAGTAAACCCCCCGACTATTCGAAAATAAACCTTAAATATATCGTCATAAAAATCATAACCTACGCACCACTAACTTGGCCTCACCCACGACTCACTATAAATGTTCATCGTTGGAATTTCGACTCAAAAACTCTTATTTCAAGGTTTGATTTAGATTGAAAGTAAAGCGCGTCGGTTCTCGTCCAAGGGGAATTTCAAATAGGGCTGTGTCTCGTTGAATTAAGGTTGTGTTTTGAATGTAATGGTTTTTGTAAGTGTTTGGACAATGTTTAAGCTGATTGTAGCTGAACTGTACTTTTGGGGCGACAAGTGTCTACAAATATCCACTCGGGATCCTTAATGTCTATTACAATGTGATAGAGATATGTTAGTAGGGCAAACAGACATCATTAAAGGAATTCTATAAAATAAAAACAAACTTAGGGACCTTGTATTTGACATTCAGCACTTAAATATAGACAACTACCGAGATGAACAAACAAACAGGCCTATTAAAACACCGAATCGCTGTCTGCCTTTTGCTTTTCCAAAAAAACAGTTCATATTCAGATCAAAGTTAGCAGTATGGTATTTTATCATCATCATTCTTTCTACGCGGGCTGTGTCAGATAATAAATAAGTATAAATATATCACTATAAGGAGACGCTACACGAGCGACATCGGCAGGACTGCCAAGCAAGGTCACAGAAAACCAAGTATGGAGAGACCTTGTTATGGCTGGCCCCCGTGCTTCCGGACACGCGGGCCGAATCACGTGGCGGCCTGCATGCAGTCCTGCCGATATCGGCCCGTGTATTAGCGTCCCTTATACACAGTTGAAACAATATTAGAAATCTAATTTCCAGTTCCGGGCATCACCCATTAGCATTACATACCAACTTAAAATCACCAGACTTTTCCTCTTCATAATATTATTAGTATCTATATATTCTTCTGGTATGTACGGCACCACAGATAGATATACACTAGATAACTTAAACACCTAAATCTGTATGAAAACCGACCGTGTCACTTTTTTCTACCTACTTTGACGTCACACGGGCGAATTAGTTATCTGAATTCCCCGTTGTCCGCGCAAAATCTATTCTGCAATAAAGAATTTTCTTAATATTCACGGGCAACCCGCTAACATAACAGACGCGCGCGGAATGTAAGTCGGAGTGCCAACTCGGAGTCCGAATTCTGACACGCGAAGTACATGCATTTGCGTGATCTATGTATATCTATATCTGTGTACGGCACCCATCTATCCAATTTCATATAGCAAAGAATTAATACCAACACTCCAAATCTGTATTATTAAAAACAATAGAACATAATTGATTTGTATGCAAATTTCCAACATTCCGACAAGAGCGTAACCCTGCCGCTGCCGTGGTGTTGTTTTAATTACAGCTAACCCCCCGCCCGGGCGATTAGTTACACTCCGGTGAGTATAGCAGTGCAACGGTTAGTTCAATCGGATATAAACAAGTTTGGATGGGGTTTGATATAGGACTCGTAGAGTTGAAGTTTTTAGCCCGTGTTGTTATAGATGTGTACAGCCCTGAGGTAGCGTCGCTGTACACCGCATAATATAAGGAAATAATCTACAGCCCTGAGGTAGTGTCGCTGTACACCGCATAATATAAGGAAATAATCTACAGCCCTGAGGTAGTGTCGCTGTACACCGCATAATATAAGGAAATAATCTACAGCCCTGAGGTGGTGTCGCTGTACACCGCATAATATAAGGAAATAATCTACAGCCCTGAGGTAGTGTCGCTGTACACCGCATAATATAAGGAAATAATCTACAGCCCTGAAGTAGTGTCGCTGAACACCGCATAATATAAGGAAATAATCTACAGCCCTGAGGTAGTGTCGCTGTACACCGCATAATATAAGGAAATAATCTACAGCCCTGAGGTAGTGTCGCTGTACACCGCATAATATATGGAAATAATCTACAGCCCTGAGGTAGTGTCGCTGTACACCGCATAATATATGGAAATAATCTACAGCCCTGAGGTAGTGTCGCTGTACACCGCATAATATATGGAAATAATCTACATACCTACGTCATGTATAGTCGGGACAGTGTGTATTGGCATTGTGTTGTTTGTTGAATGTAAAAATTCTATGCTTTATAATAAATACCTATTCATCCATATCTGGTTCCAAGTACGTATTCGAGATTTAAATATTTTTCAGATTGTGACTCCGAAGACTCCCACTGTGATGTGTCGCTTTCAAGACCGCCCACCTCAATTATAAAACGTTTGGTCTGGGATCCTACTAAAGGACCTTTTTCTATATTCGTCATGAATTTGTATTACAATATTTTGTAACAAAAGAAGTTCTAGTTAACCAGACCAAAATAACCAGTTCAATCAATACCCACGACCGCATTATAAAATGTCGGTACCGGTCATGTCAACAACCAATTTCAAGACATTGTTTATACAAATACTAGACAATCCGCCATCGTTTTATGCTGTAAATATTAAAAATAAGCTTTCTGATATGGCTATGGGTTGTTTTCGGCATATTTATTGTATTTTATTTTACAATCGCGAAGTAGTTCGTCTACCTTGCTGTTTGATTACATCCATGTTATAACAACACAGGTACTCTCTTCCGAGACTCGCGAACCACGTGACTGACACAAGCCTACGTCATCAAACGGCATTTAACGGCATGATGACGTAGGCTTGTACTCCAGGCAAAATACGGTTTTGAAAAACATTAATTTATAATAGCGTTTTTTTTGTTGATTTCATTTGAAAATGTTATTCTAAGATGATTTAGTCAAGAATCCGACAAACTTTCCACCCGGAAGTAAATATGTAGATTTAAATGAAGCATGCATTATCTTTTTTTGTACGATTTATCTTGAATATTATAGAGCAAATGTAAATGAACTAAAATAAAGACAAAAACATTTATTAATATTTTTACTGACTTTTTAGAAGCCAGTTAACTTATAATTTTTTCGATGTCTGAAATTTTGTCGGATTTTGTCGCTGGGTAACTATTTAATTGATAATATATCCGTTATACATAAAAAATAAGCTATTATAAATTATTTCCAAAATTGACATTTTTTCCATACAAGTTGTCAGTTCATTGCCTGGACTATTGTGTCAGTCACGTGGTTCGCGACGGTGACATTCGATGACTTCTAACGTCTGTTGTCAAAGAGTACTCCTTGCCAGTAAAATAAATTAGTTCCATTAAAAATCCGCAACGGGGCTAGGGTCAAAAAGAAACTTGTCAGGCTATACCTACGTACCTACAGATCATTTTCGTAAAATTTTAGCATTTGTTAATAAATATTAAAATGAGGTTAACAAATAAAATAA
This sequence comes from Epinotia ramella, assembly GCA_947578815.1. Classification (NCBI taxonomy): domain Eukaryota; kingdom Metazoa; phylum Arthropoda; class Insecta; order Lepidoptera; family Tortricidae; genus Epinotia; species Epinotia ramella. Next base: position 957,959 of record OX388226.1, on the reverse strand, counting down.
AAAAATCAGTAAGTAGGTTCTAGTTCTATTCAGATAGAGACAGCTACGAGTACGTCTATGAGGCTATACATGGTTTACATACGCACCTTATAGGCACGTCATCTAATCTTTCAACATGTACACACTTTTATGTTAACGTTTAGGACTTATTCCCAGTATATAGCATTAGGTAAGAAAAATATAAACGTATTAGAAACAAGGAAAAAAGCAAACACGTAAGGTAAAACTTTTTATACACAAAAAGTGTAGCATTATCGCTATATACCTATGTGTAATCCTATGATTAATTCCGCAAAAAAATAATACAAACACAGGGCGAACATACTTACTAAATCAACTCGCAAGAAAACGTCAATACGAAGGCCATTATCACGGAGTGTTTCCTTTTAAGTTTCACTGTCCGCAACACACACACATTATTATACACAGTATAATATTTTGTTCAGACTGTACTATCAGTAATATTCTGTCGGCTGTCGCGCGCAACGTTGCCGTGATATATCGAGAGTGGGTCGCAGCTGCACTTGGGGGCTGTGTTCATTCCGCATTCCAGCGACAAGTTACGTTCTATAGACTTGGGATAAACAGTGTGCGTGGCGACCCGACAGACCACAGAAAGTGATTTTGTCAGTCTGTAACTCGAGCCACAGATCTAGTTCAGAATTCTTCAAATCTCCGGAAAAAAGAAAATTAGAATAAATAGAAAAATACTTGATCTATAAAAGCACAGTATATATTCCTTGTGAGTTGTGGGTTATTCTTTCAAACGTATATATAACTAGCTTTTGCCCGCTACTCCGTCTGCGTGGAAGTCGTTTATATCGTAGGTCCATACAAACATTCACCCCCCATTTGACCCCCTTAGGGGTGATTTCCAGAATGAAACTATTTTTTGTCCTCGTTTGCGAACTATCTCCATACCAAATATCATCTCAATCGGTTCAGCGGTTTAAGCGTGAAGAGGTAAAGCCTTGGCCACGACTTTGGTCTTAAGCGACCGGCGGCAGCGTTTTATCTGTTCATTGCGCGGTCGAGATGCGCAACGCACCGTGGTTAGTTGGGATCACGCGCAATGAATTAGAAAAACCGCTGACGCAGGTCGCTTAAGACCAAAGTCGTGGCCAAGGCGTAAGAGACAGACAGGCACACTTTCGCATTTATAATATTATTATGGATTGCAGCCAATATAAAATCAGGATGGAGTTTAGGCTGAGAATGCTGCGAATGACCAATGAGTGGTGTGACCCAGACGAGAGGTAGGGCACAGCGGAATGCCATCTCGCTCATATTTGGAGCCCAACTGGGGAAGGATCGCCTACCCACCCTGTAAAATGCCCAGCTATCCCCTCACATCCCTGTTTCACTCCGAAAGAGGCAAGTTCCGAAAATGCCCAGCTAACTACCGAAAAAACGAAAATAATCATCTTTAATTCAGAGCGAGTAACTTCTAATTGCGTCCCCGGAATCCGTGTCATTATTCTGAGGCATTAAGCGCGCGCGCAACTTGATAGAGTGCGGCTCATGTGGGCTTACGGGCTTTAAGAAGATACAGCATAGGGTGGCGATGGACTGTTTTGTTTTAACAACAGCTCACGAAGCTGCAGGTTGTAACTTGCCACGTCTAAACTGGTAACATTAAGGCGCCGTAGGTTCAGCGAAGTTAAACGAACAGAGTTTTTGAAACAATATAATGAGTCTGTTTATAAAAATATAGTTTCAAAAAAATACGAATAGTAATCTTGAGGCTTTTCTGCAGCGAGATCAGTGATTCGAAACATGATTAAGCAATTTTCGCTCGATAGAAATAAATCACGAACATAGGTCTAAAATACACTTAAAATATTCGTAACAAATTATGCACATAAGCTAAAAATATTAAAATTGCTTCTAAAAATCGGCAATATCATGTTTGAGAGAACTCAGTGATTACTTTTTTATTTATTTAAACGCCCAAAAAATTAAAAACATGATATCCGCGCTTCCGAGCACGCACCTCCATCTCGCTCACGCTTATGCTCAGTGAGGGGAGAGAAGACTATGAACCTACGGCGCCTTAAGAACAATAACGACTAGCGTTTGAGTGAAATGGGCTCTGAACGCCGATTGGCCCTAGTCTACGATACCTGATTTAATGTGACAATACTGACAATGCAAGACGCTGGTTAATTTAAGCCAAAATAAGTATCAAATATTCACTGTTGGTATAATTACAAGCTTTTAATGCCGACTGTATACTTCACGACAGTCAACTAGGTACTCGTTGAGAGAATTCCAGTCCCTCAAACTCGACAGGTTTATCGGGTGTAGGTAGTTTAAAAGTTGCTATGACCACCTTATGTCTCCATCATCAGATCAGCTCTGTGCTGCCATAGTACTAGTTGGCACCGAACTTACGCGGTTGATAACTGCTTAAAAAGCCACTTCCAAGATTTGGTCTGAACATAGGTACTAACGAACTAAACAAGGACATAAAAGCTGGTATGGTTTAAATTGTGTACAAACGAGTCTAACTCCACACTAACCCGCCGGATGAGCTCGCAAATGAGCGCCCGGGTAAACCCGGTCATTACCCGGCTTTACCCGGGTTCCCGACCCGGTACTATTGATAAACGATGGATGGCTTGAGCACTGGATTTGATGCGAGGGGGCTTTTTTCTTATTTTTTGGATTGGAACAAATGAAATGTCGGGGAAATATCTAATGATTTTCTAGCGAATTCCAAAGCGTGGGTGGTTTTCAATTTTTATTTTATTTTGTCTTGTTAAGTACATACAGTACCTTTTTTTTGGGCCGGACTCTAAACGGGGTGAATTGTAAGTATGGCTAAATGCATATGAAGACTCAAAAATTAGATACGAATGGAAACTTAATTAATTACTCATTTGTATAACCCTCGTTATTTTTTTTGAACTCGTGAATCATATTTACGCTAAGGGCGCACTTCGCTAGTGAGACATGAATCAAAAGCAATATCGTATAGAATATATCCGTCTGTAAACTAAGGCGGACAGACAGACACGCGGCCCAAGAAACGCTTCTAACAAATGAAAAGGCAAGGACGCCTTCGGGAAATAAAAATCGAAGCATCCATAAATATAAGTTTAATTTATTAGGTCGAATACATTTAAGCCCCTGGGTCTGCCTGGGTTCTTTGTAATTCGCGGGCGGAGCTGCGGGCTAGTCTTTCCGGTCGCAAAGGTACATTTTCGCAATGCCTATATATAAATTCAATTAATTTTAACTTCCACTGTTACTGTCGTGGTGGAAGTAACACATAATCCCGCAATTACCCTAGTAATGAATGCCCGGCCTCCAAACCGGGGGTGTACCCTAATTGATAAGTTTTTTAGGGGCTTAGGGGTGAAGTTTGGTGATTAATTGATGAATTTCCAGTGTTTAGAATTAATGGGAGGTTATTTATGGGTGAAGTGGGATTTTTAAAGCGGTATAAAAGTGTTGTGGCCCATATAAATAACCACGAGTATATGTATACAAGGGGCTACCCGAGGTTTTCATCGATTTTTGACAAGTTTTAAATCGTATCTCCTCCATTTGCACTACAGATAGAATTATAAACAAATGGCTATCGGTTCTTCAATCTCTTATCTCCATTTTTGTCCACCGGATTTTGAAACAAATGAATACTTAATTTTGTATGATTTTTTCAAACATGGTCTAAAAAAACACTTATTTCGTATCTCTATTGACGTGAAAGATCTAACATATACGAAATCTACATATTTGGGTTTGTCTGTGACGTCTCTAAAAACTTGTCCAGAGTTTTCATTTTAAACTAATGAACACAAAAGTTATGGCCAGAAAACCAGTTTGTTTTTTGGCCTACAATTGTTCAACTTTGATGCCAAATATCTCGAAAACAATGAACTTTGAAGTAAATATGGGATATTATGCTTAAAGCCGTTGTTGTTAATATAATAAGCTACAAAAAACATTAGAAAACTAAGGGATTCAGATCGAAGGTCATTGGCGTATGGGAGCCCCTTAAGTCGAAATTAAAGATATATATATGCAGCGAAGGAAAAAAGCTCGAAGGAACTTTAGTGTCGTTTCGCTAGAGTATTCGGTATAACGCTCCTGTTTATTATGTGAGCTTACCAGTAATGTATCATTATCTAAAATGTTCATAACGAGTAAATGCTTAAGGGGCTCCTAGCTCCCAATGGCCTTCGATCTGTAACTGTCCGTTCTTTCGTGTTTTTATGGCTTACCGTATTAACAACAACGAGGTTTACCGAAATAGTATCCCATGTTTACTTCAAAGCTTACAGTTTTCGAGATATATAGCACCAAACTTTGGCAATTTTAGGCAAAAGTTTGGTGCCAACAGGCAATAGTTTTTTGGACGTAACTTTTGTGAAAATGAGTTAAATATAAAAAAAATACTAGTGGGTTGTTAGACACGTCAATAAGGAACAGTTATATGTAGATTGTGCATAAACAACATACCAATATCGAATCAATGTTTGAATAAATCATAAAAAAATAAAAAATAAACATATTATTTTAAAAAACTCGCGTGCAAATGTAGATAAAGCATTGAAGAACCAATAAGCGTTTGTACCATAAATATATCTATAGTTATGACGGAGAAATATCAACTCAAAACTCTTCAAAACTAGTCAAAAAGCGCGTGGAGGCCCTTAAGTGTATCAATGTCTTTGCGTTATTACAAAGCAATAGGATGCAAAAGAGTAAACTCGACTGCACCTACTTTATGGCTATGCTCTCAGTTTCTATGTAAGGAGTAATACCGAAACCAGCTTTTCTATTTAGCCCTGCGGTTGACTGGTAGAGAACGCCTTAAGGCATTAAGTCGCCATTTGTACTTCTTATCTGTGCAATAAAGTATAAATAAATAAACCACACGCTAATTTCAAAAATCATTTCACCTTTGTAATTTTTATTACTTTTATTGAAGGGTTGTGTACCTTTGTTACTGACACGTTGGACATAAACTTTCGTCCCTTACTAGCAATGAGACGAAATATGTTGTATTTCGATGACATTTCAATCTCTGAACACCATAATAAAATCTGTGTTGCAAACGATTATGACAGTTCACCCCCCTCCAGATAAGCGACGCACGCGCACGTTTCCGCTTCCTGCCATCTAGCGGCGGAAACCGATAACACGCCTCTCGAGTTACCAGAGATAGCGGCTGAGTTATATCGAGGGAGAGAAGCGGTGGGTTTTGCGGCCGAGTACGGCAAGAAAGCGAGGAGTGTAGAATTCGATTTAAAAATAATATTAATTGATGTTAGCATATCATACACCGCAGTTTTGCGGAGAGGCCACGTTGGTAGAATCGAAGTTTATCTTATGAGACGACAACTTCGCTGGGGCGGCCACGTTTCAAGGATGGGTCGAGTGGCAAAGCACATCTTCTATTCGGAACTTGAGGAGGGCAAGCGAAAGCATGGCGGCCAACTCCTTAGGTACAAGGATGTGCTTAAGCGCCACATGAAAAACTGCGAAATTGACCCTCTCCAGTGGGTGGATCAGGCAGCCAACCGCCGGGAATGGAGATCTTTAGTTAAAAAGAAAACATCAATGTTTGAATCCCGCCGATGTAAAGAGCTTGATGTTAAACGGGACGAGCTGAAAGCCCGACCACCTGCGGTGATCAGCTATAATTTTGTGTGCTCACGTGCCCGTTGTGTACTCGGGTCTTTATAAATAAGTTCGGCTACGTGAGCCACACCAGAGCACATGTGCGAGATCAACGCCGGAGTTGAAGCAGTCGCCGTGGCCGAAATCGGTCAGGAGAGTATATATATATATCATAAACCTTTCTGATAATATCCAACTTAATAAGAATACCAATCATTCGTTTTTAGATTGTATTTAACTTGCACGTAGTTTGTAAGTAAGTCTGTTTTTTCAGCCACCTGCCGGTATCAAATTGTGGTGACATTTGCCACACTTAATGTAAGTTGGGTGGCACCATCGAGCTGATCTGATTATGAAGACAGAAGGTGGCCATATTAACTCCTAAACCACACAACATAAACCCGTAGTTTTTGGGCTCATTAGGACCCTCTCGGCACACCTCGGACACTGGCGATCAAACGTGGCCTCCGCTCTACGCACCGCGTGACATGTCCTTGCCAGCCGGTAACTGTGAGGTAACTGAGAGCAGAAGTGTCCATACTGTAAGGTAGTACTCTTTATTATACTGTGCTCTCGGCGAGTAGTTGATGACGACCGGTTAGCCTAGTGGGTAGTGACGCTGCCTACGAAGCTGAAGGTCCTGGGTTCGAATCCCGGTAAGGGCAAATATTTGTGTGATGAGCATGAATATTTGTTTCTGAGTCATGGAAGTTTTCTATGTATTTAAGTATTTATATCTATTATATAATATATCGTCGTCTAGTACCCATAACACAAGCCTTAATGAGCTTACTATGGGACTAGGTCGATTTGTGTAAGATTGTCCCCTAATATTTATTTATTTATTTTATTTACTTATTGCAAAAAAATCGTTAATTAATAAAGCTTCTAAGTAGGTACCAAATGCTGGAATAACATTAAAATTTAAAAGATTTCTCTTGGACATGCAAGTGGCAGGAATTCCTTATGGCTATTTGGTTGCAGATTTTGTAATATAGGCGTGCTTCTAAGGGACATCACACATCTCACCACACGCTTTTTCATAATATATACACTCCTTGTCGACACATAGTTACACCTTATATTTTGTCATTTTTATTACTCACCTATCAAACAGATCTATTTTATTTATTCGATATTATTTGCAAGCTTTATTTATTTAATATTATTTTTTCTTATAATATTTCACCAGCATCGTGACCCGAGGTACTGGCAGAATATCAGTGCTTGCTCACACGAGCAAAGCAAAACTGAGCCAGTACCTTTTTGGCATTATTGCATCGCACAAGTATGCCTTAAATTTAATTTATAATTCTGTTTCCGTACCACAATTGTTTTACTTGTTCTTTTATAGTTGTTTTTTTTCTGTATTTTTTTTATATTTATTTTGTTGCAAAATGCCAAATAAATGATTTATCTATCTATCTATCTAACAAAAATTAAATTTCCATTGACAATAAAATTTTACAGTCGAGAAAAGAAAACACTCATTTCACATTACTTAACCAAAAAAGTTATAGTCTATTCTCCTTCTCTATGCGTAATATATTCGGGGCTTACCGCGCATAGACACAGATTGTTTTTTTACGAGCGGCCGTCTGTTTGTCTCTGGTATTACTGGATCAGTGGCTTACGTTTGTTGGCATTACTCATTCCGAATGGCTGTGGGGTTGGAGAGATAATAAGTGGGTTTTGAGAGTATGAAGATTGAGTGACTTTATGGTGAAGTGCGCCGAATATTCGGTAGATAATATATTCGGCATAGTTTTTGATGAATAACTGCAAAAATTTAAATACGGAAATGATGACCGGGTCGGTCCAAATTCGAAAGTTAGGCGACTGTATTATACCGGGTACTGTCAAATAAAAAGCAAGTTAAACCAGTTTGCCAATTGTGTTTAAGTAAGATGTATAATTTTCGATTTTTGTTACGAAAAATGATTAAAAAATGAACACATATGCCGATTCCCGTTTACCTAGAATCATGAAATGCATGATTATGTGCAATAAGCACGGTCTCACATTGCAAGTATAAAGGATGTCACACTGCGACGCATCTCCGGACGGAGGTGCGTTTCTCGTTGTATGCAAGTACCTCAGTTGATATATAAATTCCGTGTGGTACGACACACTGCAACCTCCGTCCGGCGAAATTTGTATGCAGCTCCGCACCTCCGTCCGTTGATGCAGCGCAGTGTGACGACCGCCTAAAGGAACAATTCCGAAAGCTAATTAAAATAAATAACAAGATGTGTAACTATCATCATACTCTTAACGTTATCCCCGGTTGTGCCCTGAAGGAGATTTGGCATAGGCACTAGTTCTTTACTAAAGCGACTGCCATCTGTCCTTCCAACCCAGAGGGAAAATTAGACCTTATGGGCATTAGACCGGTTTCCTCACGATGTTTTCCTTCACCGAAAAGCTAACGGTAAATATTCCGTACATAAGTTCCGAAAAACTCATTGGTACGAGCCGGGATTCGAACTGAAAAACGTGTAACTATATCGCATAAAGATACCGTTTGAATGTAACCCGCGTAAAGGGAGAGTCACTACACAAAACAACACACTTAACACTTCGTGACTCGAGCTCACGTTACATTATAGACACGCGTAAGATACGGAACCCTCGGCGCGCGAGTCCGACTCACACGTGGTTTTTAGGGTTCCGTAGCCAAATGGCAAAAAACAGAACCCTTATGAATTCGTTCATGTCTGTCTGTCTGTCTGTCCGTCCGTATGCCACAGGCATTTTACTCGAGTGTATTTTGTTAGCCGCTACAGTTTTGTAATTAAATTACTTAAAAAAAAAAAAATTATGGGTGCACTCCATACCATAGGAACATAAAACTGAAAGTCATTTTTTTTTTCATTGCAAGCCCACGTGTAGCATATAAATCGATAGGTCTTTCAAAATAAATATAAGGTTTCTCAGCATTTTTTTTGTTCAAGTGAATAGAGTCCGAAATAATCGCCCTTCGGGTGGTGGCGACTTTCGAGTCACTAAAATTGTGTGTCCCCCCCCCCCCCCCCTCTAATTTTTGAAGTGAAAACTTCTTTAGCGGCGCTGAGCACTTTTTGGGATGGGGAAAAATTGTTAGATACGCGACAGATTTTTGTAGTCAGATGTGAAGGAGGTCACAAACTTTTATATTTTGCTGCTAGCCGATTCGACTTCATTCAAAACTGAACGCTATTCGTAAGAGTATAAAGCCGTTAAACACTTTTTGCAATAGCATATTCTGCAAATAAATTTGTAATTTTGTTCACGCGTCCTTCACCGTTTTGCTATTGAGCAAATTCGAATAGTTCGAATTTGGACGTTATTCCTAAAGAGATAAAGCTTTGAAAAATATTTACCAACGGTTGCCAACGGCAAAAACAAATTGATATTTTGTTCACCGCCGCCGTCCGCTGTTCTTGCAAATTCGAATAGTTCGAATTTGGACGTTATTCCTAAAGAGATAAAGCTATGAAAAATATTTGGCAATGGAAAAAACTAATTGGTATTGTGTTTGCCGCCGCCCGGAGCCGGCGGCCCGTCGCACCCAACGCGCCCGCGGCCCGTCCGCCTAAATAATTGATAATTGTTTATAAATTTGCGTCAAATTCATTTTTAGGGTGACACCGTAAGATGTCACGTGACCTGATCGAAAAACTGTTACAATGCTATTGAGTTTTCACTTCTGCCGGCACTCCCGGAGTGCAACCCGGTCTTTTTTTAACCGTGTATTTTAAAAATATGAAAAAAACATGGACATAGGGTTTATTAAATTCTTTCAGCGAAAATAGTTTTGAACAAGATCGGTTCAAAGGTTTTTGAGATATTTCTAAAAAACTGCCTTCCTTAAAGAAAAGGACGTAAGTGCCATAAGATTTCAGTACGTATCGTTACTTACCTTTTTAATAGGCACGGAACCCTTCGTTGTGCGTGGTCCGACACGGACTTGGCCGCTTTTCTTAATATGTAATAGGTACTCACAGTCATAGTAGAGGTTCCCCACGGAGGAGGTCAGCTTGGGGGTGCCCTGTCCAGAGAGTGCCGCCATTCTCTCGCCCTGCTGCACAAACAGACAGATAAAGTGCGTTTTTTTTTTTAATTTTTTTTTTTTTATTACAGACTGCTATCTCCACACTAATAGAGTGTCATGCCCGTGCCCAGAAGTGGGATGTACATTGTACAGTCGCACTCATAAGTAGATGAACATCTCGAGGCGTCCCTTGCCAGTTCGACCATGGCTATTGTAATAGGTTGATGATGATGATCATTAAGGTAAACTGCAAATGAGCCATCGTGAACACTTAGTATATTTGTTTGTGGCTTGCGATCCCAATGCCATATAGGATATATTCACTGCCAAAAATCGCTACGCTCGTAGTTGATTCCGTGGTTTTCCCCGTATGTAGCGGAAAGCGAGACGAGGCAGTGGAAGTGTTAACTATCTAGTCAATAGTACTATCAGACTCAATCAATAGTAGAGTTTTTGTTTCATCAAGTTGAAACAATACGGGTGTAGACTCGAAAATTATTATTACTCCAAAAGAAAGAAGCAATTTGCGTTGATTTTTTCTCCATTTGACTACATTTTTTATCCTTTTTCTAGTAAATATGACATTATTGATTATTTAATTTAGTGTCTACGCCCCTATTACTTCAGTATGATTATTCGTTATTATTATCTTAGACAAACCAATCTGTATGTGCTACGCGCCGTGCTACGGCGTAGTAGCGTAGCATTTGCTACGAAAACAATTACTAGTGTATGTAATTTGGTTGATTATTCGTTTCTACACAATGAACATTTTCTTTTTTTATAAATGTGAATAGAATTAACTCTATAGGACAGTATTCGAGAATGTTTAGTGACCAGCTCGATCCTCGATCTCAACAAAAAATACCACGTATTCACTTTATCTTTCGATACGTAATTACTCTTCAAATAACTAAATAGACGGATATCAGAGTTTTGTCCAAAATTGATTGTATCACTGTTATGCTAAGAGCCCTCATAAAAACATGTCGAATAGGGTCCATACTGCTGTTCAAATTATACATTAATTATATGATCGGAAAATACAAACAATAACAACTATTTCAAACCAACATAGTGCAACATGCAATGATACCACCAAAATGTCAAAAGTCATGCGAAGCGCCGTATAATCAAAATGGCGGCCAAAAACAAGATGGCGGATAAAACAATGGACGAACCAGTTGGATATGCTCAGCTATGGACTTGCAGTAGGAAAAAAAGCCGTCCAGAGAGATTTTTGACATTTTTTATCTAGTCTGTAAAAAGAAAAACGAGTGTTAATGAAGTTTAAAACGGCTATGAAAAATAATTTTACGATAAATTCGAAGTTTAAAAAGACATTACATAAAGGAATTCAAAATCTACCAGTTTACAATTTACTACAAATGTAGTTTCAGTCCATACATTGCACAAAAGTTGAAAAAATATGAAAGCTACATATTGACCAAATATTTAGATTTAGATACTTTTAAGTGTCACTAAGAATGTATTGGCTATTATTAGAAATATAGCATCTAGACTAATAGGTACACAGCACATACGCTGTGCGCATGCCCGGCAAAATCCATACTTAACCCGTCGAACGCGCGTCATCTGTAGAACAATTCGTAAAGGGCTTATGACCCATCTCCGCTCCCTAATTAGGATGCTAAATTCAGGTAAGGGTCCATGAGCCCCTTTCTATTTTCCGTTATCAACACACGTGTGCGTCTAGCGCGCTTGACGGGTTAAAAGGTCAAACGGCCTTCAATGTACGGATTTTAAAAATACATCTTGCAACAATGAGAAATAAGAAAAAATCTATCGCTACAATGAACAATTCTAACATGTAAAATAAATCGAAAAACATACGAACCTTACTCGAAGTGCCCGTAAAAATCTAATTAATTTTAATTAAGGGTAATTTAATTTAAATTTAATTTACTAGTTTAAACAAAGCACTACTTATACGAGATATTTTTAGTGGAGAAACAGATTACTATATGGCAAACCGGATCGTTCAAATAATTGTAAATATGTAACGTATGTTCGCGCAATTTCGACTTTTTATATATGTTTTTCATATATATTTAATTTTTATGGAGTTTCCTTCGAACGCTCAGCCTTTTCGGAAGCTGCGAAGGTTTCCAGGCTAGGAGAAGGCTGAAGGAAGACTGGGGGTAGTCCGAGGGCTTCCAGGGGTTGTGGCTGGCGCCTGCGCGGAGAGAGGTGGAATGGGGGGTTAGATTCAGGTCACCCCTAGTTCGAGGATCGATACGGAAGGGAGGTCTATGTATGATTATAATATGACGCCTCTCAGATGGGCTTGGTCTATTGAGAATTGTGTATGTATGTGTACTGTCGAAATGTCGTCGAAAGCACAGCTAACTATGAACAGTATTTGACAGGTATGATATAGCCAATCTTATGACAAGGCAGTGATATCACTAAAACTTCGATCTTCTAGTTGATATTTGCGTCAAGCATATCGAAACCTTATTGAGACTTGATTGATTTTTATTTATTTATAGTAACATTTATACCTTAACAGCAAGGCCAAAGCGGTAGCGGTTTTGTACTATTGTCCCCTAATATTTGCGTTGCAGCGCAGAATTTTTCCATCCGTCTTATAATACCTACTCAACCGATTTGAGGCACAATAAGTACTAGAGTTGAAAATATTTCTTTGTCCAACCAACCCTGGCCAGAAATCGGTAACGTCTGCATTTTACGATGACTTCAAAAATCTCATTACATGTCTACAGTTTGAAGAAAGAGCTGCCCTAGATTTCTAATTAGCTAATTACCTACAGTTGTCCGGGGAGTTTCTTTGTTTATTATAAACAAGCTGCCCGGCCCGGCTTCGCACGGATTACCCGTTTTCCGGTAGGAATGAAGCATTTTCCCGCGGTAAAAGGTAGCCTATGTTCATCAGGGATAATGTCGGCTTCTAATGGTAAAATCATTTTTCAAATCAGTCCAGTAGTTTCGGAGCCTATTCAATACAAACAATCAAATCTTTCCTCTTTATAATATTATATATTAGTGTAGATTAAGTGACAGTAGACTAGCTTCTAGCCGCGACTCCGCCCACGTAGAACTTTTATATGTTAGCTTCATACTATCATCCGGATCATCCCCCATTTCACACCCTTAGGGAATGATTTCCGTGATAAAAACTACCCGTTCTTTCCCGGGACTCAAACTGTCTCTATACCAAATCTAAATCGGTTCAGCAGTTTAAGCGTGAAGAGGTTACAGACAGAAGACACACTTTCGCATTTATGATATTAGTATGGATATGGATTATGGAAGTATGGATACTATGGATGAATCAGTTTAGAGATAAAAAATCTTACTTTTAGGTCGATTATGGAATTGGACTTTTAGTTAAATATTTTGTAGCTTAGCTACTCTTCTCAACAATCACAAGAAGCTGAAATACCAATTTCAGCTGCTCTGCCTACCCCGTTTAAGAATAGATACAGGTATGAGATTATATCTTTACATATTTATAATGAAACCTAAATTATAAATTACTCTGTGATATTTAAATTAAAAGTGACGCTCGGTGGCGTGGGAAAGGCCAGAGGGAAATGCCACTCCGCCCACGCCCGCCCACGGTAGAGACCTTCACAGTTAAACTACCCACGTATTTGAGACTTGGCAACAGCCCAATGCTTTGTTCTAGCAATCGGGGATATGAATGAAATGTCAATGCCAATTGTTTTCGTCGGAATTGTCTTTTGAATAGAAAAGCACACATTACAGAGCAAAATTGTAGCGACCGACCTGTAGGAACAGGAATAGGAAAAGGACTCGTCTGAAAATCAGCGCTGGGTAATACCTAATTATCCAGCAAATGGCTGAGACGGGTACCCATTGCCCTTTTATGTTTTTTATTATTATTATTATTTTGTATTCCTTATATTCTTTATTAAGTTATGTTAAGGCGCCGTAGGTTCAAGGTCTTCTCTCCCTCTCACTGAGCATAAGCGTGAGCGAGATGGAAGTGCGTGCTCGGAAGCGCGGATATCATGTTTTTTAATTTTTATCTTTTGGCCGTTTAAATAAATAAAAATGTAATCACTGATTTCGTTCGAACATGATATTGCCGATTTTAGAAGCAATTTTAATATTTATAGCTTTTGTGCATCATTTGTTACGAATATTTTAAGTGTATTTTTGTGTATTTTAGACCTATGTTCGTGATTTTTTTCTATCGAGCGAAATTTGCTTAATCATGTTTCGAATCACTGATCTCGCTGCAGAAAAGCCTCAAGATTACTATTCGTATTATTATAAACAGACGCATTATATTGTTTCAAAAACTCTGTTCGCTTAACTTCGCTGAACGTACGGCGCCTTAAGTCTTCCATTCTCATTATTACTTTTAATGTACAACTATTTTATTGATCTAATATTTATTGATCTTAATTTTAATTTTATTATCGAATTGTTTGTAATTATATAACTATGAGTCCTGTTACTTGAATTAAACGAATTTGAATTAAAAAAAACTCAAAAGTGGCAATAAACTTTTTTTTATTTTTCCAAAAAAGTTCAGACTTACCAGTATATATACTTGAAAACTAACTACGAGTTTCCGGCGCTTGCGGTAGAAACATTGGATCCGGTCAGCTGACATAAAATCATTTATAAGAGCGGTTTTGTCATCACCGTTATAGTTTTCTTCGTGTGTACCGTAAAATGGGGTGAGTAGGGATCGCGAGGAGAGTTGGGTTATGAATGGGGAGAGAAGGGATGAAAGGCGGGTAAGATGGTATTTTAAGGCTACTGCTACCTAAATAATGTATTCCAATTTAAAATGGAGCTATAATATATTCATAATTAAAAAAAATCGATCCAACAATCTTCCTAAATCACCTTTGTATGAAAAACCATCTCACCCCAACTACGAGGGACTACGGGGTGAGGTGGGATTTCGTGTTTATCGTTAAAGTTATGAAATGGAACTACCCAAAATCATAAAAAAAAAACAAAATACAAACGTCCGGAACACTTATTATATACAACATTCAGTTTGCATATGTAAAAATAAAATGTTATCGTTTTTTTATGTCAGTTTTGTCGCTACTCATCCCGTTTTACGGGAAGGGCTCGTCCAGAAATCATGTGATCATATTTGGTCTACTTTTGACCCCCCCTCCCCCTTTGGTGACATTTGGGGATTATAACACTACCCCCTCCCCCCCATTCAAGATCACGTGTATTTTTGTGACTAAGTATGAATTGTTAGTCAATTTTTTTTTTTATATAAATTGGTTTTAATACTTTAATTTAAGCCATCTCACGCTACGTCATCTCCTCGGTCCACGGATTTTCGCAAATGTTTTGGATGGTGACATGACCTATAATACTCAGGACGGCCACAGCGAGGGACCGAAAGGCTCCTATGCAGCTAAATTAAGGTGGTTCGCTTACCATACAAAACGTTTTATGACATTCGCAGGCTAACGGCGTGATTTTTTAAGAAACTTATGTAACTAACTTTCATAAATTGGCTTTTCCATTTGCGCGAAATTCCCCCTTTCCTTGAATAAACTTGTATACTTAAACTAGAATAATTTGAGATATTAGTTTGTAACGTCATACTTTGGGAAAACCATTTTTCTCAAATTATTCTAAAAATCACGCCGTTAGCCTGTGAATGTCAAAAAACGTTTTGTATGGTAAGCGAACCACCTGAAGAACTGGTCTTGAAATGGCTGATGACTTGCCATAAACAACCTACTTAATATGGACGGGTAATGGTTTATGTGCCACAACTTCATACTAAATCAGTTGTGGCAAATAAAAAAAACTGGAACTATGACAAGGACAATTAATTATTGTTATTTCCCTTTCTGTCACACTTATCGAGATTTGTATGCTACCAGCTCGCTCGCACGTGGTATTATTATTACCATAGCTTGTCCTGAGTATTATAGGTCCATGGATGCCTGGATGGTGATGATGGGACAGATGTCGTATTATTTTGATATGAGAAAATTATTGAGTAAAAAAAATACACGTGATGTCTTCTTGGACCCCCCCCCCCCCCCCCGCCCCTATCGTGATCATTTGTGATATTTGTCTGACTCCCACCCCCCCCGATAAACGATCACATGATTTCTGGACGAGCCCTTAAGTACTAGATTTTGCCCGCGACTTCAGCTGCGTATTGTCGCCTTATACACATTCTTATACCAAAATATGATTAAGTAGACTTCCCACAGGTGAGCTGAAGGTCCTGGGTTCGAATCCCGGTAAGGGAAAATATTTGTGTGATGAGCATGAATATTTGTTTCTGAGCCTTGGATGTTTTCTATGTATTTAAGTATTTCATATATAACACAAGCCTTATTGAGCTTACTATCGGACTAGTTTGATCGATCGTACTCCCATATGTATATAGAAACTTTCACTCCCATTTCACCCCTTTGAGGGATAATTTCTAGGATAAAAACTATCCAATGTCCTTTCCAGGGTCTCAAACAAAATGTATAGGCAAGTATTACCAAATTGTTTCTAAATCGGTTCTCTGGTTTAAGTGTGAAAACAAAACAACGGGCCGAACACATGTTTTCCACCGACGTAATATAAAAAAATACAACAGCAAGTAAAAATTAACTAAACGGGTGCTCGTTTAGTTAATGTTTACTTTTTTATGTTCAAATCAGACCATAATGGCAGCGCACAGCGCGTGGGAGAGGTCAACTCGGAAATGTCACCCGCCCACGCCCTATGACGTAATCAGGGCTGTTATTCGGAACGCGCCAATGCGCCTCACCTCACCCGCCACGCCTGACGAAATTAGACATCAGCCCCGCTATTCTGTAACTTGTTAAGCTCACAACGCTCACCCACAAGTATATCTTGACACCTCGATTCCTCGTATCTAAGCGTAGGCGGAGGTCTAGTTTCGGTAGGCCAGGCCTGACGGGGCCATATTACGCTTATTTACTACCGAGTCGTGGCGTCAAAATGTATTCGTGGGTGAACGTTAACACTTTCGCAACCGGACTAAAAATGGAACAATTCACTAGAAACAGACAGAACTCGCTAGGCGTGTATGTTCATACTACTGCCCGCCTAGTGGGCTCAGCCGGCATCTGAGCAAACATTACGAGTGCCTACCAGGCGGGTTCTTGGTTGCGAACGTGTTAAGGTGCGGTAAAAACACGTTACATAGCGGGGTAACGTTGTACGTACTGTGACGTACAGACGACCTCACAAGGCTGTGGGCGTCAGCGTCACAAGGATTCTATGACTAAACTTATCGTTGAAGAAAACACTTCCATAACGTTCTGATGAGTATGTGAGTGTAAGAGTGACGGATATCTTTTTTATTTATTTAATCAATAACTTAAATCTATCATTACAGGCTTATTACCTACTGCGATAGACAAGTGAATAATAAAAACTAATAAGGTCAGTTCGGGTATGTGCGCCACCGGGGAAAGTGCGCCTCATTCATCATTCAGATCGTCATCATTTAAGGCGCCGTAGGTTCAGCGAAGTTCAGCGAACAGAGTTTTTGAAACAATATAATGCGTCTGTTTATAAAAATATGGTTCCAAAAAAATACGAATAGTAATCTTAAGGCTTTTCTGCAGCGAGATCAGTGATTCGAAACATGATTAAGCAATTTTCGCTCGGTAGAAATAAATCACGAACATAGGTCTAAAATACACTTAAAATATTCGTAACAAATTATGCACAAAAGCTAAAAATATTAAAATTGCTTCTAAAAATCGGCAATATCATGTTTGAGAGAACTCAGTGATTACTTTTTTATTTATTTAAACGCCCAAAAAATTAAAATTAAAAAAAATTGATATCCGCGCTTCCGAGCACACACCTCCATCTCGCTCACGCTTATGCTCAGTGAGAGGGAGAAAAGACCATGAACCTACGGCGCCTTAAATCAATATCAGCACTTACCCCGGGGGCGGACTTTCCCCGGTGGCGCACATACCCGAACTGACCGTACAAGCACATTTAAATACAATCCTTATCCTTACTAATATTATAAATGCGAAAGTGTGTGTGTGTGTTTGTATGTTTGTCCTTCTTTCACGTTGCAACGGAGCGTCGTATTGATGTGATTTTTTGTATGGAGATAGTTTAGAAGCTGGAGAGTGACATAGGCTACTTTTTCCAGCGGGAAAACATCTAATTCCCACGGAAAAATTCAATATGTTACATTTTAACACGCTTTTATTAGGTCGACCTGTATGTAACTAACTATGTAATGGAATCTAAGGTAACTAATTTAACCATCTTCTAAGAATCGTAGCGTCATGAAAATTGCCAGCTGTATGTAGTTTTGATGACAATATAATAAAATGGTACTGTCGAACTGATCTGATGATGGAGCCGGAAGATATGAACTGGAACTCCATGATGGAACATCGTATCATAGCTGTGTTTGGATTTGTTAGAAAAGTCTTGTAATGAACTTTGACCAAGACTAGGTTAAAAGCGTGTTTTTCTAGTGCTTTTAAACTATTAATTATTCCTATAACCACGCGGGCGAAGCCGCGGGCATCAGCTAGTACATTATAAATACAATTACTGACTATAGCACAGTACAAACATAGTGGCCTTTGTAAAGTCGTTCAGCCCGGTTACAATATCTGTGGACCTGGCGTCGATGACGTCACGTCGGCGCTCTGGTACGGTGTGCAAGGCGCGCGGGGCGAGCGCCGGTAGGTAAAAGAGAAGGGCTTCACATTCCAGCGAGGTCCACAGATATTGCAACCGAGTTGTAAGTGCGTTTTTATTTATGGTTCGAATAGCCCGTGTTAGCGGTGCGTCCTGCAGCGGCTTCGTGCGAGCGGCGGGCTCTGGCTAGCCAGGAGTCAGGACACAGGTCCTCGACGGACGTTGGTTTTCATTATAAAATGATAGCCACAGAAACTAGTGTCCGACCTAAAAAGGGCGGATCCAATACGGGTGTAGACTCGAAAATTATTATTACTCCAAAAGAAAAAAGGCAAAAAAATATGCCTAGTGACAAAAATCCCATTCAGATATCTCAAAGAATTACGAAGCTACAACCGTTTTAATATTGCTTGTTAAAGAGAAAACGCAAACGGTGTGTGACGTCACATTACAGGATGCTGCCGGCAGGCCGCGTCGACGGCGACGCCGACCACGATGCGGCGCGGCACGTTGCCGTCTTCTGTGATGTCACATTCTTCCAGCGTCATTGTTTCATATGAAGTTGCGTTTTGCGAAAAAGGGACAGAACATACCCCTTCTTAAAACTTTGGACACTTATAACTTCGTGATTATTTAACCTTTTGCGTTGATTTTTTCTCCATTTGACTACATTTTTTATCCTTTTTCGAGAAAATATGACATTATTGATTATTTTATTTAGTGTCTACGCCCCCCCTTGCATTGCATTAAAATACTCCATTAAAAAGCAACTCTAACGTCTAAGCTAGAAGATTTGAATTCTAATGGGGGTTTATTAAAAAGTCTGCCATACAGGATGTTACAAAACTACGCCAAACGCCGAGAGGGGGTTATAAGGTCCCTTGTAAAGAGTCTATACTCTATTCATAATATTTAGTCCACAAAAAAGTCATTCTTATAAAAAAAGGAATTGGATAAAACATAAAATCGTCATTGAAACGCAACCCTGAAACCGTAAGATAAAGAGTAGATTACCCAGAAAGTTATGTACATTTTTACCTAATTTCCTCTGAGAGATATAAATGACAACAACCAATAATCCAGTAAAAGTACCAGTAAGCCCATGTTTATCAATTTAGAGTTAGTTAGGAAGTTAGGAAACAAGAACACGAAATAGTCTTTTAATTGTAATCCATACTAATATTATAAATGCGAAAGTGTATGTGTGTGTATGTTTGTTTGTTTGTCCGTCTTTCACGGCAAAACGGAGCGTCGAATTGACGTGATTTTTTAAGTGGAGATAGTTGAAGGGATGGAGAGTAACATAGGATAGTTTTTATCCCCGTAATTATCCCCTAAGGGGGTGAAATGGGGGAGTAAAAGTTTGTATGGAGCTGCGATATTTAAACGAGTTCCACACGGACGGAGTCGCGGGCAGAAGCTAGTATGTAATATCTTGATGAAGATTTATTGAGATGACTTGTAATTGGCACCAAAGGCCATGCCAGGATAAGCTAAGTGAATCTGCCCCCAGCGAGTTTTAGCTTACAATTTTTTTTGATGATGCTTTGTATCGGTAAAAAGTATTTTATTAAACTATACATTTTTGGGGGCTCAAATTTTGCATACTTTGTCAAAGCCACATCATCGTAAAAAAATACAAGCCAAAACTCGCTGGGGGCAGATTCACTTAGCTTATCCTGGCATGGCCTTTTAGGGTTTCGTAGCCAAATGGCAAAAAACGGAACCCTTATGGATTCGTCATGTCTGTCTGTCTGTCTGTCTGTCCGTCCGTATGTCACAGGCATTTTACTCGAAAACTATAAGGTCTATTTGAATAAAATTTTGAGGATAGGTGTATTTTGTTAGCCGCTACATAGTGTTGTAATTAAATTACAAAAAAAAATGTTTTTAGGGGTCCACTCCATACATAAAGCAGAAAATCACAAAATGTTTTTTCGTTGCAAGCCCACATGTGAAACATCAATCGATAGGTCCTTCAAAATAAATATAAGGTTCCTCAGCAATTTTTTTTAGTAAGTGAATAGAGTCGGACATGATGGCCTCGAAAGTCACTAAAATTTTGTCCCCCCCCCCCCCCCTCTAATTTTTGAACCGTGTATTTTAAAAATATGAAAAATATCATGGACATAGGGCCTATTAAATTCTTTCAGCGAAAATTGTTTTGAACAAGATCGGCTCAAAGGTTTTCGAGATATTTCTAAGAAACTGCCTTCCTTAAAGAAAAGGATGTAAGTGCCATATGATTTCAGTAACGATACAACCTTTTTAATAGGCACGGAACCCTTCGTTGTGCGTGGTCCGACACGCACTTGGCCGCTTTTTTTCTTGTCTTTTTCAGTACTCAAAGCGGTTTAATAACCTTTTATTCAGATTGCAAACCTTATTAGAGTAAAACGGTTTCATTATTTTTAAACTAGGTACAAATGATAAACCGTTAAACTTCTGTTAGAATAATCTATGAACATGAAGTTTGACGTGACAGGTTATTGGGTTAGCACATTTTTCGGTTAAATACATATTTTCTTTTCCATGGGCAATTATGTAACACGTTGTATAATCTCAACAATATATATGTACCATTAACTAATCTTAAGCCTTATGTACACACTGTACGTATGTATAAAATGTGATGTTAAATAAAGTTTATCTATGTCTTATAGCTGAGTTTATATCCCCAGGGAGGCACGATAAAGAATTTCATTACAGAAACGAAGATAGATAAAAGGAAAATGGATTGTCAAGCGATTTCAATCTGATCCAGACATGAAGATTTCTAAGAACAAGAAAGTACTTAATTTACGAAAAAAAATACATTTTAGATAAAGAAAATTAAGTAGGGTCATTTCGCCGGTTAGCGACCACCTAATTTCATGTGCCGGTGGGCGACCACTTAAGCTGAGTTGGTGAACTGAAAGGATATTTTCTCGGTTTATTAGTAGATTTCTATTCTAAAACAACAAAAAAATGCATGTACAAGTAATTGTCTCAATAGGGTGTGTAGAATTGATGTTATCTTCAGTAGAAAAAACCTTCTCCTTCAGGTGGTCGCTAACCGAAGGTGGTCGCGTAACCAGCGAAATGACCCTACTTAATTTTCTTTATCTAAAATGTATTTCTTTTTCGTAAATTTTGTTGATCTCTTTTCAGTTTTGAAAAAAGCAGTACGAGATTTGTTAATAATGAAAATAAATAGAATCACAAAATGCTAGCCGAAAAGGTACGATTCGCACACAAAGCGTACGCACGCTTAAATCTGCCCAAAAAACTTGTGACCACACAAAAGTGACCACTGGCTACCCCCTCAACCCTTTCCGAACCCACCCCAAGCCTTCCCAAACCTGAACGCGTCTGTAAACCCAGCTTAACAAAATGGCCGCGCGATGACGTCACGCAAGCCACGCCCACTCGGTCGATAGAGCCTTATACACTACGACTACGGTATGGAAGGTAAGTTCATAGGATTTCAATGGCGCTTAGTACGTTTCGTTTTAGTTGTGTATCTTAATGTGACGATACTATGAGAACCACAAAATGGCTGGCAATCCCTTTTCACGCCGAAGTATTACAGTATTTTTCTCAAATTTCTTTATTTGTTTTCGCAACGCAAAGCAGCCTTGAGAGACAGACAGACATAAGCAAATAGACATAGCTCTTGCTTTCATATAATTCCTATTCCTACAACTCTAGCCTCAAGAACTACATCAAATTTGTTTGTACATCATTGTTATTGAACGTCTCGGCGATAATTTATCAATAGATATTCTACTTAGTTATAATTAATAGACAAGTATTTTTGCACAGTAGATATAAGGGAACGTTAATGAGTATAAGAATCAGAAATAGAATCGTTTCTTGCAAACGGTGTACATAGATCACAATATTCGGCCGTTTGCCAACAAACTGTTTTGCAGTTTGACGTAAATTTTAGTGTAAATTATGCCGTGTAATTCTTGTTTTGGTTCAATAAAAAATACCATACAATGACATAAAAAAACAATCATTTTTTAATGGCTGAATGCCGTGACGTAGTCTTACGAATTGATATTGAAACAAAAGAATGCCGCTTCGTGATTCATTAGGTACGAATTTCTCGTCTCTCTTCCCCGAAAGGTGATACCTACTTCCTTCGAATTCTATTATAAATAATACAACGTCAATATTTCATTGCATGTTTGAGAAAAATCAATTTTCAGTTTACGCGAATAAATTGATCGCCAGTATCAAATTGACTTGGGCAGTTGGGTTGTTCCTGCTTGAAAATTTGTCAGTTGTTGTTTCCTAATGTTATCATTTATTATTACATGGTCATTACATGGTCTTTCGCTATAAAATTATCACAATAAATTGTTCCGTGGGTCACGTACGGTGCTGGGGACCGATTTTTGACTTTCGAGCTCTCGACTCTTTCACTCGAAAACGGTCAAAAACGATGAAATGCTATTTTTGAAATACGAGCGATAGAACATTGAAAAACGAGTGGTGTTGACCACTCGTATTCAATTCTATCGGTAGAAAATTTTGACACATTCACTTTATCTATTTAATTTTAGACTGACTATTAATTTAAAAGATAGATATATTTAAATAAAATATATTGATTCGATGCTAAGTGATTGGCTGGTGTACGATTATATATAATTTCTTGCCGAATTTTGTGGTTGAAAACCAAGATCGTTAGTCTATTGGCGGGAACATAAGCGTTTCGTTTACAATACTCTGTAATGGCCGGTTCCAATAATAAATCCACCGATAGTTTTCCTAACCAACAGTTCCATTTTGACACATTTTCTACGGGTAATCTGTCAAAATGTAACTGCCGGTAAGGAAAACTATCGGTGGATTGATTATTGGAACCGGCCATTAGTAAAGGAAACAACGGATCACTCTCGCTGAAACTTATCTCCTATCCCTTTCATTTATCTATCCCTTTCTTTCTCAGGTCACGCTCTCATACTGTCTCTTTCTCACACAATTACGTTTCGTTTTACAATAATTAATGTTTGCACCTTACAACTCACTACTTACTTTTGTTTTTTTTTCTGTTATGAAACGCATAATATATTTAAAATTAATCAATTTACTATATTGTAGATACACAACTTCCAATAAAGTACTATTCTCTATATTAGGTATGTTGAAAATTCAAATTTGAAAAACCGGTAATTATCTACTTTTTGCATACAAAGAAACACAAAAGTATCGATAGCCAATCACTACCTTTCGAGTGATGATTTCAAAAATAGCTATTATTGGGTTCATGCGAAAATAATAGTGACAAATTTTCGTGTGCGAATATTTTCTACCGCTCGCTTTTGATTTCGAGCGCTCGAAAGTCAAAAATCGGTCCCCTGTCTAAAAACCAGCGCTGTAGAGGCTTGAGACCTTGGCATAATGCTGAGAGAGCGACCGCATAATGCTACCGATTCACTGCCGCGAAGACACACACAATATTGTGTCAATGTTATTGTACGAGTATGTCTACTCCCTTTGTCTCTATGTGTCTTTTGTGTAAGGAATAAATGTCTTCTTTCTTTTTTTTCTTTTAATTGCATCGGTTAATACGGGTATAATTATATTTCAATTAGTAGGTATATGCCGTTTTTGCAGTCACTAGCGTTGGCTAACTTTGACGTCATTTTTACATTGAGCTATATTATTAGAGTAGACATCACCTAGCATAAGTGCATGTCAACATACTCTGATTCTCATGAGAGTATCTTTGGTTTAGTCTGTGGCGGGCAGTGATGGCGGTCGTTTCGAGTGTAATTTGACTCGAAACTTTAAAAAATACCTTCTTCTGCATTGCGCTATTGCACCAACAACAAACCCAACAATAGTAAAAGTACGGGAATCACTTTTCGTCGGCCAATTCACTTATTTTAACATGATTTTTTCTGTAATTTATAAGATACGCGCAGATGGCGGCCATGCTTTTTATGAATAATTTTATTGGCAACGTTCAGTTGCTATTTAGATCTTAAGTTCTACTCATTTAAATCCTAGGTCAATTCTCTTACATAAATAATGTACGCGACGCGAGTATCGTCTCCGAATATGAACCCATTAGCAATTTAGGAGAATAGGTACCTAATAAACATTAGCCGCCAAGATCCACATCCATCCACATTAATTTCCAATTGCTATTAAAATCTATATCTGAGGAACCCGTGGGACCTTAAATGTGGATGGATCTGACTGAAACTGAAAATGGTCGTAATTTAGTTTTTTTGTCTTGCTGCGATTGCTATCAATATCGATATCTGAGGATCCACATGGACCTTAAATATGACTATGTCATTAAATCTGACACAAATTGCATCAACATGGTGTATCAACACAGTGCATCCTCGGAAACTACATATATAGATATTCAGTATTAAAAAAATACAAATACCAAATGTCGGTGATTAAATCAATAGGTAGTTTTTTTTAACAGAGTGTATTAAATCACGCTATGGCCATAACTGAATCCGAACTCAGAAAATTGTCGCATCTACTGCAAGTTTACATACTCTTTGATTTTCCAAGATGGCCGCCTGATTGGAAGACGTCTAGAAAAATGTTCTGGGTTGCCAGTCTATACGTAGTAATAGTAAGTCAATGCAATTTTTTTTCTTTTTTTTAATAAAAAAATTTTTTTTTTTTTCATAGAAAATGTGGCCTCACACCATGAGGATCATCAAAATCGGATCAATATCTTAAACACTACGGTGGAACACGTGTAAATACAAACATAGGCTGCTAAAATCACATGCCTTCCTTTCGGCAAAAAATAGGATAGTACTTAGCCAATTTTATGTTTCATAGTGACATTAGTAACATGACGTAATTCGCATAAACTTTGCGGCTTTCAAGCAATCTCTCATAACTAGTTTTATATCTAATCACAGCACTTAATAATCCAAGCGCTGATATAAGGTACTGTACAAAATACCCAAGCCGCATATAATACGCAATAAAGTAACTTTAATATTTAAATTACCCCTTTCGAGGATTATAAAACAAACAGTAGTAACAGTCCAAAATAGTTCAAGTAGTAAGGTAATGTCCTAGTCCTCAACTTTGCACTAAGTGTGTGGCATAGGCACTTTATGTACCATACCATATTGGGTTAAACATAAGCCATGGCAGTTTGCCATAAAGTGCCCATGTAACACGCACCACAAGTGCACCGTCGAGACTGGACACGTTTACCTTGTCTTCTCCGGAAGGACTCTCGACCATTGAAGGCGTGTACCCAAATTTATTTACCACTGCTGTTGTTACGCATGTTTTTACAACAACCCAATACCGAAGGTCTGTAAGTAGTTCATGCGGCGGACGTGTCCAGTCCCATTTAAGAGGCGGACAAGGTCTAATTTTGTTGAAATTGATGTTATTTAAGCAGTCTTTGAAGAAAAACTGTTTGTTCTAGAAATAAAAGAAAATATGTTAATATTCATCATATTTCAAAGAACGAAATAATTGGAAGAAAATAATTGCTAAAAACGGTTCTATGTCTTTATATTTTTGACGTATGGGTCTGCAATTAAAAACATGAAGTCATCATTCATACCTAAACCGCTAACGAGTCATATTTCACAAATAATCCACACTTTTTTTATTTCAATATTTATTTATTATTATCTTCTAAGACCTGACCCGGTCATGGTCGGCTTTATCACACGATAAGTGACAGGATAGAGCGTCCGTCACTGGCTGACACCGTTCGATAGAGCGAGACGACGCTCCTATCTTGTCACTTATCGCGTGATAATGCCGACCATGATACGGGTTCTGGCCGCCTAGTAACACTCGCTCTCGTTTACTCCGATACAAATAGACAGCGTCTTAAGTTTGGCGGCTGTGTGCGCTACGTCAGCTATCCGAGTTTAGGAACGCAGAACTCAGAAAACCGAATACGACGTCGCGGTTGACCATCATGTAGGAATTATACCTTTATAACGAAACAAACTATGTAATTAAATATTTTTGTTTCGTGTTATTTTATGTAGGAATTGTAGGAGATGGCGAGACGAGCTTGACGTCTGACCGAGACTGGTGGGATGCTGTCCAGGGCAGGGATATGTGCTAGAAAAAGAGGGAGGCATATGCCCAGCAGTAAAATAATAATAATATTAATATAGCTCAAGCCTCGGTGACATTGAAATTCACTGAATACCTAGTCCAAACGATTCAGGTCCGGAATCAAATATAAAAAGACAGATGGTGGTCAAAGAGTTTGTCTAGCCCGCTGGACGTATACTCTAGGCAAAATACGGTTTTGAAAAACATTAATTTATAATAGCGTTTTTTTTGTTGATTTGATTTTAAAATGTTATTCTAAGACGATTAATTCAATAATCCGACAAACTTTCCACCCGGAAGTAATTATGTAGATTTAAATAAAGCATGCATTGTCTTTTTTTGTACGATTTATCTTGAATATTATAGAGCAAATGTAAATGAACCAAAATAAAGACAAAAATATTTATTAATATTTTTTCTGACTTTTCAGAAGCTAGTTCGTTTATCGTTTTTTTGATGTCTGAAATTTTGTCGGATTTTGTCGCTGGGTAACTATTTAATTGATAATATATCCGTTACACATTAAAAATAAGCTATTATACATTATTTCCAAATTTGACTTTTTTTCCATACGAGTTGTCAGTTCATTGACTGGACTAGTCGTCAAATGAAGAGTTATTAATATTGAAAATAATTAAGTAAAATGTAATATAAACTTACATGCAACCAACGAACGGACACAATGCAAGAACAAATCGAAATGAATGCAACAGAGAAATCAAATTCACAATTACGAACGCTATTTTAAAAACTGGACTCAATAAATGATTGCACGTAATTATTCGTTTCTTAAAATACCAACGCGAAATGCTAATTGGATAGTGGAAGTAATAAATAAAGCACGCTATATGAAAATCTAGGGCAGTAAGATTGCAATTAAAAAACATATTCACACCCTGATACAGAAAAGAGTAATTGTTGCCAAATTAGGAATCAATGTTGAACTTTTCTTCCCAAATATTTCCTGTTTAATTAAAATTTTCCTTATTTAAGGTGCGGAAAGCAGTATGTGCCACTCGGTGACTAAATTATTACCTGCTTGGGCGTAAACACTTGAATCCCTGGTTACGCTCAAAATTCAATATACCGCCCTTGCCATAAATCGGTCGACTCAAGTCGATTCTCTATACAAACGTAGTTTGGTTATCATTTTTAAAAACGGCATAAGTACTAGAATAACATGAAACTATTTATTTAAGGTTGCTGGAGTCCGCTGGATGCGGGTGGCGCAGGATGTCCAGCAGTGGACGTCTTTCGGCTGATATGATGATGATGATGATTTATACACAATGGAATCCACCATTGTAGGTATATTTCCTAAACTAGTTAGTTTCTACGCCGCCCCTGTAATTCTTCTGACGCAAGCGGCCATATGCTACGGTGGCTTATCACGCAGGCCAGATGCTTGTTTGCCACCGTTGTATTAAAGGCTCTCATACAACGCTATGCTTGTTTAAGTGCGGGTTATTGATTTATTTATTAACTGTAGCTTGATATGCTGTTATCTGATAATTCTAAAAGCCTCAGTGACAGCTGAAGTGGACAATTTGGGAGAACAGAGTAACTTAGTGAAACAGAGCTTCAATGTATCTCTTTTATTTATTACTAGCTTCCGCCCGCGACTTCATCTGCGTGGACCCGGGATAAAAACTATCCTACATTTTAATCCAGGCTATAAACTATCTTCGTGCAAAATTTCATCCATTTCGGTTGAGTCGTTTAAGCGTGATTGAGTAACAAACATCTAAACATCCAAACTTTCGCATTTATAATATTAGTAGGATTTAGTGGGATAGAATTTTTAAACCCCCGACGGCAACAGAGGATTGCTAACTTGCTATAAGTTTGACACGTCTGTGCATCTGTGTGGCTATGTGTCTGTATTTTAATACGGTTTTTTTTCCCGAAAGTTGACGTGATCCAGATGGTTCTTACTGCTCTTAGTTACATTTCAACAAAATAGGTTCAGCCGGTTTTGATATACAACTATATATATTATTACTGTATATTTAACTTTGAAATGAAAATGTCGAGCGCTTTTCAACTTTTTTAAGTTATTAATGTATGTATCGTTGTCCGAGATATATGTAGAAGAGAATAGATGCCTGGACACCTTTTACAACACGACGAAAATGGGCAGTGACTTGGCACATCTAACGGCAGACCATTCCACAGTCGAACAGCTCGAAAGGTAAAAGACTTATTGAAAAATTTAGAAGATGATGATGACGGAGCAAGAAGTCTGTTTTCGATAGATCTGCTGGAAGAAAGGTAACTTAAAACTCGCTTTAACACATTCATTGCCCAGAATCGCAACGCGCTACGCTCGTAGCCGATCCCGTGGTTATGTAGCGGAAAGCGACTACGGCGGTCTGACGCATATGTGTCGTCATGGGCCCTGATGAATGGGTTAAGGCATGCGGGGGTGGCCGGGTTGAAAAGAAGAGCTCGAGAAATCAGGACGAAGACGAATAGAGTGCCACTTGAGTTGGGATGGGAAACGTGGTCATATATCTAATAAGTATCTAGTAACACCAGCCTTATTAGCTTACTATGGGGCTAGTTGGATTTGTTTAAGTTGGTTCCCTAATTATTATTATTCATATATTTTACTTTTTATATAATTATTGTAAAAACCTATCCTAAAGTGGGTGACAGACGTACGAGCTATAAAATCGCGAGTTTAAAATTCGTGAACTTACTCTCCTCGGCGTCAGTGACACACCCAGGCGAGTAACGTCGTCGAGCCGTAAGTACGCGAACTTACTCGCCCGTCTGTCACCTACTCCAAGCGTTCCGCACCCACAGACTGGACACACAAAATGGCGGCTCGCGGTTCGCGTCAGTGACAGACGTACGAGCCAAGGCGAGCTACGAGCAAAATTCAAACGTGTTGGATCGTCGAAAAACTGGCTCGGCGGTTTTAAAGTACGCGTACTTACGATGACACACAGGCGAGTAAAGTCGTCGAGTCGTAAGTTCGCGAACTTACTCGCCCGTCTGTCACCCACTTTAGACCAAATATAAATAAAGGTAATAATTAGGGGACATATTCATTTATTTCTATCACTCTCAGATTGCAGGCTCTGTATGTGAACTAACCTGTAATCCATCCGAGTATCTGGAGTGCAGTGTTTTGGCTCTGAAACCTTTCAGTGTCGCCATGCCGGGCACGGAAGCGACTCGGGTGAGAATATTACTTGTCTATTTTATAACTGACATACAGACATATATCGTTACGCCACAGTACTATGTAGTGCCACTGTAGCCGAGCCGTAAGACAAGCTACTTTTAATCTGGGGGTCGCGAGTTCGAACCCCGATTCATAGCACTGGGCTTAAAAAAAAACTTGTGCACGAAATATAATTTGATATTTAACATTGGCTTTTCGGTGAGATAAAGCATTGTGAGGAAACCGGCTTAATCCCAATAAGGTCTAAGTTTTCCTTCTGGGTTGGAAGGTCAGATGGCAGTCGTTTTTGTAAAACTAGTCCATGCCAAATCTTGGTATTAGGTACCAAAGCGGGCTCGTTTGAGCACTACCGGGAAAAACGCTAGGACTATGATAGGTACGGTACATGCCGTTACGCTTGTTTCCTGATGGGGTGCAAACACTTTATCCGCATTCGATTTTTCTTATTCAAATCCAGGCCTCGTATCTTGGCCTTATCACGCGATACGTGACAAGATAGAACGTCAGTCTCGTTCTATGGAACGGTGTCAGCCAGTGACGGACACTCTATCTTGTCACTTATCACGTGATAAGGCCGACAATGATACGGGGCCAGCACCATAGGTATACCTAACCATCAAAATTTACCAATCTAGACAATGACTTATCGTCTCAAAATAGGAAAATCGACAAAGTATCGTCACTTTCATTAAATTAACATAAAGATTTTTGTTAGTTATGCTATGTTATGAAAAAAAAAAATAATGAAAAATGAAAATGATTTATTTGTTTTCTTAAGTACTAATTTTAACATGTGCTGGTGTCCCCTTTTTAAGTAAAAGTAATACCTGTGCTAAGGGGCACCGCTCTTCCATACGCAGGTATCGAGTAGTACGGTAGTGGTAAGTTACAAAGGTAAGTTATTAGTTAATAGTAATTATTACTTAATTAAGTTCTAGATAAGTTCTAGGAATATACAACTTAGATGAAAGTAAGAATCAAACACAATTGAGGGAGTCTGTAGTTGAAGTGCAAGAGAATGTGTGTGTGTGTGTGTGTGTGTGTGTGTGTGTGTGTGTGAATGAGTGTGTGTGTGGGTGTGCGAGTGTGTTTACATTGGTTTATTTGATTACGCATTTATAGGTGTTTGTAAGTGTTAAGTATAAGGTTTTCCAGGTCGCTGTAGGTTTGCGTTTTCAGCCAGGCAATCACTTTAGTTCTGCACGTGTGTACTGTGGTAGGGTAGATATCAGTTTCTTTATTTATTAGGTTGTAGAGCCTGCCAGATAGGATGGCATTTTGTCTCCGCGCAAAAGCAGTTTTCACTGTCGGTATTGAGATGACACAAGTCCTTTTCCTCCTTTTCAGCTTGTCTATTGGTACGTATTTGGTAGTTTTATGTCTTCTCAAGACCGCATTCAGTACATACAGTTTGCGCACAGACAACAGATCACTCAGTACATATAAGTCAGAAGTCGGGAACCTACGTGGCTTGAAATACATGACTTTAAGAAGAGCCCGCTGAGCCCTTTCTAATTGAATAAACTTGGTTTTTGTGGCTCCACCCCATATCGGTATGCAATATACCAATACAGACTGGGCAAGAGATGTGTAAATCTGGTTCAATAGTTAGAAAACTTGATTTAACGTCCTTAACAATAAAATAAATATAAAACATGATCAGCAATCATCTTCAGAATGCTGTTTGGGCTTCTCGTTGTCCTAATCAGCAAAGACGCCGCCTTTTTGCGCATAATACGGGTGTATTAGACTCGAAAATTATTATAAAATTTGATATTGCTTGTTAGAGAGAGAAAATTTAAACAGTTTGTGACGTCACAATCCGCGAGGCTGCCTCAGAGCGAGCCGTGCGCTCGGCAGGCCGCGTCGATGGCGGCGCCGAACACGATGGGGCACGGCACGTTGCCGTCTATTAGTGACGTCACCAACTACGAACGTCATCGTCGCATATGAAGTTGCGTTTTGCGAAAAAGGGACAGAACATACCCCTTCATAAATCTTCGGACACTTAATTTCGTGATTATTTAACCTCTTGCATTGCTTATTTCTCCATTTGACTACATTTTTTAATCCTCTTTCGAGAAAATACATTATTGATTATTTTATTTTGTGTCTACATATTGCTGCAAATCCATCGGTGTGTGCCTCTGCCGACATCGAGGATGCGGTGCAAAACCTTAGAAGCCCATTACTCCAGGCAAAATACGGTTTTGAAAAACATTAATTTATAATAGCGTTTTTTTTGTTGATTCCATTTGAAAATGTTATTCTAAGATGATTTAGTCAAGAATCCGACAAACTTTCCACCCGGAAGTAATTATGTAGATTTAAATGAAGCATGCATTATCTTTTTTTGTACGATTTTTCTTGAATATTATAGAGCAAATGTAAATGAACCAAAATAAAGACAAAATCAATTATTAATATTTTTACTGACTTTTCAGAAGCCAGTTAACTTATCATTTTTTCGATGTCTGAAATTTTGTCCGATTTTGTCGCTGGGTAACTATTTAATTGATAATATATCCGTTACACATGAAAAATAAGCTATTATAAATTATTTCCAAAAGTGTCATTTTTTCCATACAAGTTGTCAGTTCATTGTCTGGACTACATGCCACAGAATAAATTATAGTATTACGTACAGAAGGTTCTATGTTAACAAATCCCCTGTTTAGGTATGTCGAACGAGCCTAAACGTGGCCATACCTTTCTGTCGCATGCACCGCGCTGCGATAGAACGCGTGCGTGCCGTAGCAGCGCTAACATACCCCCTTCGGGCCGGTAGGCCAGCGGGCGTAGCATGGTAGATATTTTTTATCACTTATCGTTGTAGATGCATCTGTCACTTTTGCACTCGCATACTTATCAGAACGTGATGTCTCAGAGCCTTATCACACTTGCGATTTCCAAGCGTATTTTGTATGAAGGCGATCACGCAGCGTGTTCGCCGCGACTGATAATTGTATAGAAAACACGCTCGCAAATCGCAAATGTGATAAGGTTCATATCCACAGCGATAAGTGTAGCGGTGCGATCAAATCACGGAGTGAGCCGCCCTTGCCCAAGCAACATTCTGAAAGCGTTGTTGTACTGTAACATCAGCGTTTTATTATTTTGTGGGTATAGCGAACCCACAGGAAGCTTGCGTAATTAGAAAAGTTTAAAAACCCCCGACATTTTCATTTCAAAGTCCAATATCTCAAAAACATAGCTAAGAACACTCGGGATCATATCAGCTTTCGAATAAAAAAAAGACCGGGTTGCACTCGGGGAGTGCCGGCAGAAGTGAAAACTCAATAACATTGTAACAGTTTTTCGATCAGGTCACGTGACATCTTACGGTGTCACCCTAAAAATTAATTTGACGCAAATTTATAAACAACTATCTTCTGCCCACGACTCCGTCCGCGTGGAACTCGTTTATATCGTAGCCCCATACAAACGTTCACCCCCAATTCATCCCCTTCGGGGAAGATTTCCGGGATAAAAACTATCCTATGTCCTTCCCCAGGACTCAAACTATCTCTATACTAAATTTCATCCAAATCGGTTCAGCGGTTTAAGCGTGAAGAGGTAACAGACAGACAGACAGACACACTTTCGCATTTATAATATTAAGTATGGATGGATGGATAGTATGGATTATCAATTATTTAGGCGGACGGCCCGCGGGCGCGTTGGGTGCGACGGGCCCAACGCGCCGCCGCGGCGCAACGGTGCCGGGGTCCGGCGCGCCGACGGGCGGCGGCAAACACAATACCAATTTGTTTTTGCCATTGCCAAATATTTTTCAAAGCTTTATCTCTTTAGGAATAACGTCTAAATTGGAACTATTCGAATTTGCACAGCAGACGGCGGTGGCGACCAAAATATCAATTTGTTTTTGCCTTTGGTAAATGTTTTTCTAAGCTTTATCTCTTTAGGAATAACGCCCAAATTCGAACTATTCGAATTTTCTCAATAGCAAAACGGTGAAGGACGCGTTGTTATTATTACAAATTCATTTGCAGAATATGCTATTGCAAAAAGTGTTTAACGGCTTTATACTCTTACGAATAGCGTTCAGTTTTGAATTAAGTCGAATCGGCTAGCAGCAAAAAGTGACCTCCTTCACATCTGACGTCACAAAACTCTGTCGCGTATTTAACAATTTTTCCCCATCCCAAAAAGTACTCAGCGCCGCTAAAGAAGTTTTCACTTCAAAAACCGCATTCATATCGGTCTATCCGTTTGGGAGCTACGATATCACAGACACGTTAAACTTATAACACCCCTCGCTTTGCGTCGCGGGTTAAAAATAAGCTTTAAACAGCGTTGTGTTAAGGTAGGCTTATTTACTTTAATAAGTGTAAAATGAGCAGGTGGCTAGTCCGACATGTTTCATCGGTATATAATTACATCGACCGTAGACCGTGTAAGTACAAACCTATTAAGACCATTACAATTGGGAGTATATGTGACATACGCACTTCGTATTTCAATATGTATCGCGCCCACGCTAATACTAATGCGACACATTGAAATGTGATTGATACGTGAAAGAAATCAACTAAACTGGGACGCACGTCGTCGATACACTCAGCAGCGAGAGTTGCACTAGCTAAGCTCTTATTCGGTTGACGATAGAGTCGACTTTGAGCGTTTGCTGCCGATTGTACCGACTGTCCATACTGAACAGTTGGGTAGTTATTGCTATGTACTGGGCACAAACTCACGTATGGGTACCTCCACCAACTCGACGAATGTAGACGAATATATTGAATGTAGAAGGCTATCTAGTTGAGAATTGTTAGTTTTGAAGAGGTTACATTAGTTAGACACAAGTTGGGAGTGGGAACGACGTTGTTGGGGTTGTGAATGGAGACAGTTGGCGGAAAGTGGACGAGTTGTGACAGGGACCTTAACTTCTAGCAAATTATTGAAATTGAAATTGGACAAGTTTTCGGAATGTGGACGAGTTACGAATGAACACGATGTTCCTTTAATATTTCTCGATTAACACCGTAGCCACCAGTACTGTAAAGGGAACGATAAAAACGTAATTAAAATGTAAAATAAGATTTATTCATTTATTTATTCATTTATTCATTGCTTTTGTGTGTACAATTAAAGGTCTTAATAAATAGCAGCAAGTTCTAACACAACCCTGTGAGGGCATTGCAATATCATAACATTCATAACATAACCTACTTACACTACTACTAGGACTAGTATAAGTATCATAACATAATTCAGACAAACAATAAATAATAAATTATGATAAAATTTGATTTGACAGGAAAAATTAAAATTCAAAATAATTCTAACAATAACAAAACATAAATTAAATTAAATTAAAAAAATGATAATAATATAATAACAATAATTAATAATAACAATTCATTTTTAGCAATTATTTGGTACTGTAATATCATTGTATAATAATAATAATCATAATTTATTTGAATTATCATTTCTTAATAGCCATTATTTTTGCGATCTAAATAGTCATTTATTGTGTAAAAAGCATTTGCAACTAGAAATTGTTTTAGGGTATTGATACATTTATTGTTGTTAGGCTCATTCTTTATATGATCAGGTAACTTATTATAGATCTTTAGATAGATTTAGTCCTATGGTCCGCTTTGGGAACTACGAAGTACCCATGAAGTTGGTTCCAACGGAAGACCAGCGCTGGTTATCGCCAACATCATGCTGAGTTGGGACCATTTCCTGGCCCCGTATCATGGTCGGCCTTATCACGCGATAAGTGACAAGATAGAGCGTCCGTCACTGGCTGACACCGTTCGATAGAACGAGACTGACGCTCTATCTTGTCACTTATCGCGTGATAAGGCCGACCGTGATACGGGGGCCTGGCGTTATTTCCTATTTGTCGTTTTGTGTGTGTCACGTATAAAGGTCTCTTCTATTTTTTAAGTATTGAGGAAATAATACAAAGACATTACAAAAAACATATTGTGACATACCTAATAACGCGGTGACACTTGTACTATGATTTAGCTATACGATACCACAGACAGACACACAGATACCTGTGTGTATATACACATGTTGAAACCTAAACACCCCTAGTTCCATGGGGGGATAAAAAGGGTCCAACATAAGATTAAGATAAAGTAGTTGAAGATTTATTTATCGGAAGAACCACCCAGCCCAGCCCACGCCCGTACATAGCAAACACATAGCCAGCACATAGCCGCGCCGATCGATACTGCACTCTGTCCTACTCTAGCGCACCTCTCTGTCTACAGTTGACGCAATAGGCATGATGCCTCATGTTCAAATTGATAACGTAGTGATGCTAAATGGATAGTAAACCATCAAATTATCGTAATAAAGTATAAATTATAAAATGTAATTAAAATCATAAAAAGATATGAACCTTGAAAGTTTAGAAAAATGATGCATTTTTTTTTTATTGTCCAAGCTGCCAATAGAATCCTTACGCTTTTATAGAAACAAAATTGTATGACAACTATGTACTTAAACTCAGTATTTCGCGACCGAAACAACATTTTACCGGATTTTCCATACAACGATACAACTACTTTGTACAAGTGACGTCAGTGCGTTTTTATAACAAAATTCCGGAAAATGTACAAGGTTTGTCACTCAATAAGTTTAAGTCGTTTATAAAAAGCCATTTAGTTCGCAAGGCCTACTACACTATAAACGATTTTATAAATGACAAAGACGCCTTTAAATTATTTTAAAATGATTATTATTTTTTATTTTATTTTACTCTTTTTGTACTGACATACTCTGGTTTTGAATTTGTTTTATATAATCCTGACATAAGTATAATTTTCTCCTAGCTCTAATAATATTTATCTTTTTGAGAATGTGAAAACAGCATTTATGTTTGTAAGTTAACATGTGCTTAATTGTAAATTTTAAATGAACTTTGACCTTCAATAAGTGTTCTGTAATGAATCTATATTGAATAAAATATTTGATTTGATTTGATTTGATTTGTCATGCGTGGGTACGTCATCAGTATGAAGCGTTTTCCGCTGCCGTAGAGAGGCGAAACACGTGTCGAGGTTTTTGTCAATATTGGTGGTGGTTTGCTGTAATTTTTTACATGTTTATACGCAAATAGTTTCATCTTATCTTCACTGATAGACCAGCACGTTTTTTTAGCGGAATAGCAAAGAAATATTGTTCTCGTAATATATTACTATGCAAGACTTAATATCATGTTTTTGCAGCTTTTGGTACTTACTCCTTAAATATAAATATAAAAATATAATAATTTACTTTAAAAATAAAGTTTTAACCGACTTCAATTTAGTACTCCGCCAAGCCACGAGAACATTTCCACATTTATTTTCCAATTTACCACATGAACTGATTTCCGAGCGCAAATGCGTTGATTATTAGAGAAAAAGACCCAATCGCTGTGTGTAGGCCGATTATGTTTGAGGACTTCCGTCGATTCCACAAGGATCACCTTTGGCACTTCACTAACTGCTATTTCAACGGAATCTTATCAGAATCTGTGACGTACTATTGAGGAATTCTATAAGTCGTCTGTGGTCTTCATCATCAATTCCACTCCACCAAATGTATGATTTCCGGGTGTAAATACACGAGTTATAATAGAAAATACCAAAATCACCACACGCGTTCCTAATATAATTGAGGAGTTCCCTCAATCCCTCATGGAACCCATCATCCAACCGAAAAAATGGGACCCACCTGGAAGCATATATATATATACATACACACAAAAAAAAAATTACGAATCGGCTCATCAATGACGGAGTTCTGAGGTGACATTGAAAAAAAAAAAATACAACCGAATTGTGAACCTCCTTTTTTTTGAAGTCGGTTAAAAAACTCGTTACTGATGAAAATGATTTGAATTAAGTGAAGATAGTTATTAAAGTACTTGAGTATTTGATATACTTAGTAGTAAGTACATGCAGCCGGCAGCAACGAAAAAAATATATCATTGTGTATAATACAAACCAGAAAAAAAATGATGGATTGATTGAACTGTTGTGTATATCGTAGTGTATCGTTGTGTTCAGCTAAAGTGGCCGTCAATAGAATTTGCTAACTATGTAAACAAACAATGTATTGAAATTGTCATTTAATGTCAATTCCATTATGACGGTTTGTTTACATAGTTAGCAAATTCTATTGACGGCCACTTTAAGGAAAAAGGTGTATACGGACAATTCAAACAATTCATATATACCAAGAAATAGCCGCGCGGCTCCGCTCACGTATTATGGCCCCAGGCAGAGCCACGAGATACAATATAGCCAATATCAAACCCAAAGATCTAATCTCAGTATATGAGTAGTTTCGGAGAGTAACCCCCTACATACAAACTTGTAAAGGTACAAAGTTACATGTCACAGACTTTATGGAAAGAGCGAGCGAAGCGGAAGAAGTCTTCCGTTTCAGTTTGGGTAAAAATTCGTTCGTATCTCCGGCTGTCCGGCTGTTCTCGTCTACGGGTCGCATTTCACAACCGATTCTCGTGAAATTATAAGAGCAGGTTCGATATAATTATTGGACATTCAGCTTTTGGACATCTTCAAGATTTAAAAAAGTTCTACGTCACATAGAGCCACTATTTATTAGTACAGTTTAACAAATAATAAGAAACCTACTTATTTAAGCGTCTCAGAATGTAATGGCTACGATGTCGTAGAGGGTCTACGCCGTAGAGTCTGGTAACAAGCGATGGAACTTGATGAAATTATGAAAGAAAAGTAATTATTTCGAGATTAATTCAGTTGGTTAGTAGCGACGGGCCATGAATGCCTGTGGTCGCCGGTTCGAATCCGGCTCGGAGCATTAAATTCTTCATTTTTTCCTTTAATTTATAAATTTATAATTATTTCAAGATTTAACCCACTTCAATCCAGTACTCCGCCAAGCCACAACCGCATTTCAACGTTTCCTTTCCACTTTTAGCCTAAGAAAATTAATTCATTGCCTATTTATGAATACGTATATTTATTTTATTTTATTTATTTTATTGGTATTCAGGATAACAACAGCCGTAAATATGACTAAAACATATTAACGCTTACATAAAATAAGGCCTATAACAGTCATCCATTGAATTACTTAAGTAACGATAAAAGTTAACAAAAATAAGAAAACCATGAGAATGTACAATACACACAAATGCTCGATACGCTAGAAGTTCTAAATACATACCGGTTGTAAATTTAAGTAATCTAATTTAAATTTACAACTTAAACGTATTTTGTTTTAATTTCATTACTTCAGATACAAAAACCATGACAATTACATTAGTTGCAGATCAGACACCAGCCCAAATCCATCAATAAAATAAACTGAAGTTTTATTATTAGTACATACAGTGACCCTATTTATTTAACTTTAACTGTTTATCTATTAAAGCTAATTTGCAAGCAATTTAAACAGCAAATATATCCGAGAATCATGGCTAGCCTTATCGCCCCGTTCACAATCAGCTCCAGAACTTTACCAATTTGGCCGCCGCCTCGCGGAATATACTTCAGAAGTTTTCACAACTTATCGGGCCATCTTCAATATGTACCTATGGCTTGATAAGTAGGTACAGCATAATCATGAAAGTGGTACAGAGTGTAAGTGACAGCCTAATAAAAACTGATAACCTTGTACTGATAACTTCGTAACATTATCCCGAACTGAATCGATCCCCCCTAGTTTTCGTTAGATTTATTTTTTTAAGTAGGTAATAGATTTCATACGTTTGAACTATGTGATGGTTCATAAAGTAAAAACAATTAGCGACAGTTTTTCCCTTTATCAGAATCAAGATTACGTAGGTAAAAAGTAAAAAGCCAAACTTTCCAAATTCTGAGAAATAAAGTTAGTAAATAGATACACTTTTGAGGGAAAACGCCTTGAAGTTATTTTAAGAAATGTATTAAATAACTCTAGCCACTTCCAACTCGGATAAAGAAGAGTGAGATAAAATGGGATTAAACTTAAGAAGTGCCGCTGTAATCATGCCTTTGTGGTTATCGAACAATTCCAAGATGGCCGACATCCAGGGTCTCAATTCTATCCGACCGTATCACATCCTAATTTGAGTCCAATCAAATTAGGATGCGAAAGTTTGGATGTTTGTTATTCAATCACGCTTAAACGGCTCAACCGATTTGGATGAAATTTTGCACGAAGATAGTTTATAGCCTGGATTAAAATATAGGATAGTTTTTATCCCGGGTCCACGCAGACAAAGTCGCTTGCGAATGCTAGTAGGTAAATAAATAACTTGAGAAAGGCAGCCTGATGTGATGTTGCCTATAATCGGGCAATATTATCCTTTAGTTCCATCTCGTAGCCAGATTTGGTAGTTAACTTCGAAATGGGAGAAATCATTCCAATACGAAACTGGCTAGCTACGAAACGGGAATCATTTAGTGCCATCTCGAAGCCAGATTTTGGAAAGTTTCTGTTCCGGCCGAGCAAAGCTACGCGCCTTCACAACGTTGCCTAACACATATCGTCAGGCGCTAAAATAATCTACGGCTGTCAAAATCATTTGCCTTCACTTGCAATCCGATCTTGTTACATTACAACCAGCATGTTTTATTTGAATTAAATTGTCAAAGATACAATTTTGGAGTTTATTTGAAGCTCCCTTATGTCCGCAAAGACAGTTTCTAAATGGGAATTGTGGCTTCCCGTCTCTCGGGGTTGTTTATCCCGTTTCGAAGCTAGCTACCGAATCTGGCTACAAGATAGGAAGACACATTTCGAAGCTTTGGCTGATGATTATTGTGTATGACTTTCGTCGGGGGAGCATCGGGTAGCCGTCCACAGTACTATAATTTCCCGGAACATAGACTGTGGTCTTCATCGTACTCACACACACACAGTACACACACACACACAAGCACACAATTTAGCCATCTAAAACTAGGCATATTTATAAGTTGTAAGTTGTATTTTGCTCTTTACACTTGTT
Source organism: Epinotia ramella (assembly GCA_947578815.1). Lineage (NCBI taxonomy): Eukaryota > Metazoa > Arthropoda > Insecta > Lepidoptera > Tortricidae > Epinotia > Epinotia ramella. Next base: position 917,423 of record OX388226.1, on the reverse strand, counting down.
TAGATACGTAGGTTAAGTATTTGGAACGACGAAACTGGGTCCTGTAACACATGGTCGTGATTTATATTGTAATGTTGCCCTTATACAATAAACTTTTTTAATTTTCATTCCATCTGCCCGGTATCCATGTCGTCAGTAGACCGCTTTAGCACACGAAACAAATTGAAGACAGTTTGGGATTCAAAGCTACAGACTAAAATAGATCTTCGGATTTTTTTTAATGGCTGCCACGCTTGGCCGGCTTTGGCGAGGTGTATTGTGCCAATGTTGACGTAGAGAAATATCTTAGGAAAATGTTTTATGATTCTTTTGTTTTTAAAGTTGGCTTTATGCTTGGTTTAACTGAAGATAAGAATAATTATTACTGATTTCCAGATTGTTTTATTAATAGTAGTCTATATTACGATGCTACAACCTCGTGGTCGCTGTCAAGCGGCGGTCGTGGGTTCGAATCGTACCAATGAGTTTTTCGGAACTTATGTACGGAATATTTACCGTTAGCTTTTAGATGAAGGAAAACATCGTGGGGAAACCGGTCTAGTCCCAATACTTAAGATCGAATTTTCCCTCGGGGTTGGATTTTGGAAGGTCCGATGGAGGTAGCTTTCGTAAAACTAGTTCCTATGCCAAACCCTGAGGATTAGATGTCAAAGTGGACCCCGGGCGCCTTTAGGGCATAACCGGAAATAACGCTAGGAGGAATCATCATCAGATGAATCTACGACTATATTATCTACTAGCTTCCGCCCGCGACATCGTCTGAGTGGACTCGGGATAAAAACTATCCTATATTTTAATCCCGGCTATAAACTATCTTCGTGCAAATTTTCATCCAAATCGGTTGAGCCGTTTAAGACTGATTGAGTAACACACATCCAAACATCCAAACTTTCGTACCTATTTATAATATTACTTAGGATGTCCGTCCTGAAGGACAATAATGTGAGCCTAAACAAACACAGAAAACTTTATTGGCCTTTTACACGGTTCAACTCACGTATTAAATGTCACTACGGGCGACATGTTTTGAACTTTTCGGGAGTTCTTCTTCAGGATGAGTGTTTTCGCGGCGGTGTCGCTTGAATCACAACAACGAACAAGAGTTCGAAACATGTCGCCCGTAGTGACATTTAATGGGTACGTGAGTTGAACCGTGTAGTTATTCAAATTATTTCAACATGTCTCACAAAAGTTTAAATTCGAAAAATATCTTGTTTTTTCATCACGGTCTGAATTAAGTAGTCAAAACAATTCCATTGTATTTTTATTTAATTTCATACCGAACTTTCCCAAACCAACCCATTAACGTATTCCAACCACGTATACACAAATCAAGTCATCCGTGAAAACGAAAAACTCCAAAACTTAACTTTTACAGATCAAAATGAGGATAATATCCACCCTCATGCTGGGCGTATTGCTACCCCTAGCGGCCAACGCCGACCAATCAGAGATCGAGTTTCCAGACAACCAGCCAATCACCGAGGAGCTGTACAGAGATGGAAAGAGACAGATAGAGACGCCCGAGGTCGTTTTGCAGTTGAAATATGACCGTGGGGAACTGAATAGGATATACTTGGCGCAATTCCGCAAGAACAAGGAGCGTTGGACTCCGTCAGTGCCTGCGACAGACAATCTCTGTTCGGACCTGTGCCACTCAGGTTATTTTTTTTATACGTTTTTTTTTTTTCCTTTAAGTGATGAGAAAGCTTGTGTTTTGGGATCTTTTGTACCTGGATAGAGATGGTAAGTGCGATGTGTTTTGTGTTGATGTGGATGTTTAAAGTCGCGTTAATTATTGCAGTCAAAAAAAGGAATAATTCGTTAGGGCGTTAAAAACTATATAGTTAAACGATTGATCGGTAAATTAACAGTCAGTATTTTAGCTGTTTAGTATTTTTTTGGGTAAGAATAGCTAGTTTAAATGTTTTTACCGGTAAGTAAAAAGTGAATACAGATTTTTTTACGTAAAGTCAAGCTTCGATGAAATAATTTTAAAACAGTGTAAAACACGCTTGCAACCAAATACAATGAGATACTTGAAAAATTTATGAAAAAAAAACATAACTATCCAACAAAATAGGGAGATATGTTTTGTTGTCCATTTTGATACTTATCTTTTATTTTGCTAAAAGAAAAACCTTTTTCCATTTCACAGTATTATTCAAGTATTTAAGTGTAAATATGCTTAGACGTTGTCTATTAGTGTTGTTGTTTGTTAACTTTGTTTGATAAGATCGCCCGTTGTTGCATATAACGGGCGATCTAATCGCGGAAGAGTATTTTAATCAGATGAATTAAATTTTATTGTCCAAATATTACCAAATGTTAATAGCATACGTATATAAAATAACGGTATATACACAAAAAATAAGCAATTAATAATTAAATATCACCAAGAAATCATAATCAAATAAACCGACGTACCATAATCAGTTAGTTTTTTATAAATTATTCCTTAGCTACAAGTCAAGCGGCGGTCGTGGGTTCGAATCCCGGTTCGTACCAATGAGTTTGAATGAATGAATGAATGGTTTATTCATAATGAATATTTATTTCGTTTAAGTTTTTCGGAACTTATGTACGGAATATTTACCGTTAGCTTTTCGGTGAAGGGAAACATCGTGAGGAAACCGGTCTAATCCCAATAAAGTTTTCCCTCTGGGTTGGAAGGTCAGATGGCAGTCGCTTTCGTAAAACTAGTTCCTATGCCAAATCTTGGGATTAGGTGTCAAAGCGGACCCCGGGCTGTTTTAAGGCACAACCGGGAATAACGCTAGGAGGATGATTATTTGCTGTACTTACCTAAGTAGCAATTTTTAAATGAAAAAAAACAGTAATTAATTAGATGTATAAATTGGCGAATGGACTGCTAAGAATTATTGAATGAATCCATACTATCACTACTATTAATTCTAATATTATAAATGCAAAAGTGTGTCTTCTGTCTGTTAAGTGTGTACCGCAGAACCGATTTTGATGAAATTTGGTATAGAGATAGTTTGAGTCCCGGGGAAGGACATAGGATAGTTTTGATCTCGGAAATCATCTCCAAAAAAGGTGAAATGGGGGGTGCAAGTTTGTATGAAGCTACGATATAAACCAGTTCAACGCGGGCGGTGTCGCGGGCAGAAGCTACTACTTAATAAACCATTTAATTCAATTTAACCATGCGTGAGTAGGTACCTTAATTTATATTTTGTACAAGCTGCCAACTGACATTTTTTATTAAAAATTATTTTACTGAATTTAATTAACGGGTAATATGGTCCTTATCTATGAAATTGGCGTTTTTTCACAGATATTATTTTGTACGTAATTTATTCATTTCTATTGCAACTTCCAAATATTTATTAATTTAAATATTAGACTGAAACAAAGGTTTTAAATACAAACAATAGGCTTTAATTTTTTGTTTATTGTTTCAAATTAAAGCTTGAAAACCACCCTTTTCATGTGCTGCCGGTTCAAGTGTTTCAATTACGTCTAGTTTTATGATGCGAACTATTTTTAACCGACTTCAAAAAAAGGAGGTTCTCAATTCGGTTGTACATTTTTTTTATTTTTTTTTGCAATGTTTGTTATCTCAGAACTCCGTCATTGACGAGCCAATTTTTTTTGTTTGTAAGTATATGCTTCCAGGTGGGTTCCATTGTTTTCAAAAATTCGGTTGGATGATGGGATCCATCAGGAATTGAGGGAACTCCTCAATTACCTATATTAGGCACGCGTGTAGTGATTTTGGTATTAGGTATCTGTTATAACTCGTGTATTTACACCCGGAGATCATAAATTTGGTGGAGTGGAATTGATGATGAAGACCACAGATGACTTATGGAATTCCTCAATTATATACTAAAAAGTACAAAAGTACGTCACAGATTCTGATAAGATTCCGTTGAAATACAACTAATGAAGTGCCAAAGGTGATCCTTGTGGAATCGACGGGAGTCCTCAAATATTATCGGCCCACATACAGCGATTGGGTTTTTTCTCTAAGAATCAACGCATTTGCTCTCGGAAATCAGTTCATGTGGTAAATTGGAAAAGAAATGTGGAAATGTTCTCGTGGCTTGGCGGAGTACTAAATTGAAGGCGGTTAAAACGTTGTATTTAAAGTAAATTATTAAGTAATTAAGATATGTGTAACATAGCTTAAAAGTTTTCTATATTCCTACCAAAATTTTGTTTGGTTTGAATTTGACATTGCTGAATAATCCGCAAAACTCAATGAATGAAAATCACAGTTTTCATAAAATTCCCAATACAAAACGCCAACGCCAATTTCATAGGTAAGGACCTAATATGACGCTTTGTACACATTTAAATTATTGTTTTTCACGGGTCTAACGCGATATTTATTTACCTCTATCTCTAACTTTTCGACTCGGGTTGCACCGGTCATGGGACAGATGTCAGAAATAAAGGTACCTAAATACCTGTGAAAAACAATAATTTAAATTTGTGTACAGTCCGCATCAAAAGTAACTGCGCAATCGAAGAGGTCAGAAAATCTTAGGCCGGGGCCGCACTGGTTAAGGCGATTGGCGACGCGACGGCGATTTCAGTACAACTTGGGCGACTTGAGGCGACTTGATGTATGAAGATCGCCGTCGCGTCGCTAATCGCTCTACCAGTGCGGCCCCGGCCTTATTTCCTTTTAATAAAGACTTGACGTCTTCGTTTGCGCAGTTACTTTTGATGCTGAATGTACCCGGTGTGTACGGAGAATTACCAAAAATATATTATAATAGCTCGTGTGTAAATTTAGTGAAAAAATAAGGCTCAGTTTCAACATTATTTGAGTACACAATTAACAGTATTTTGACATGTGTGGCAAAACATGAAGCTGGGGTCTCACTCACGATGTTCAAACAACGCCAAAGCATCTTTCAACATATATTTTGTAACTTTCATAAATTTAAAGCCCATTTTGGGGCAAAACTTGAGTTTTAGAGCACCGTTTGGTTAACACTAAACATTTGAATAGGGTTATTTTTTAAATATTTTATTATAAAATAAAAATTTTACCTTTTGTAATTCAAGACAAATGATTTGTTATGTATATGACTAGAATGAATAATTCAAGGACAAATCATGAAAATAGTGAATGCATAGTTTTGAATCGCGTCGCACTGTAAAATGTTTGTATTTACCCAATCCATTAGCCCACTGTATATACATAAAAATTATACTTGGTAGAAAATATTTGTAACATCTGAACTTTTAGAGTCGCTTACCATCCATTTCAAGTAGAACACGTATTTTAAACACTACTAATAATTCAATACAACGTTTTAATCCGTTCGCTTCCTTGGTTTGATGTCAACTGAACTCAATCAAGTCTAAATCAGTGAAGAAAATCGTAGGGCCACAGCCAAAAGTTTTCGAAAATGGAAGACGCAACGAATCGGTTAATCAGTGTTGCAGATCCATTGAAACTAAGTCATAGGGTTGTCACACAATATCTATTTTATTGTCAATGTGACATGTGACATTTTGGGGTACAGGAAAGAATATTTTTACAGATTCATATAAAGATAAAGATAGTTTATTTTTCAAATTGGCATATTACAATGCACTTATGAACGTCATACGAAGATAAAATATTTTCAAAAACAATATATCTTATAACTAACAAGCATTAAAGACATGCCTACCTATAAGTATACTTTCATTAGTTGTCTGAATAAATTATTAAGAGTTTTCTAGATTAGCTGGCGTTAAATTTTGTCGTCTATTACTGTTTATCCATTTTAAATATGAAAACGATCGCCCCACTTCTACAGATGTAATTGGTAAATAATTCAGGCAATTATAATGTTCCACGGTGTTTTTGTTAATGCATTTTGTAATTTCAGCTTCTCCATTATTAAGTAACTTCAAAATCAATGTTGACAAATAAATGACGCAACCGCCTATTATGGAGTGAAAAAAAGAATAAAACCTTTTTTAATTACGGGTTGATAAGAGATTTTATTTTGTTAAAAACTTAGTTTATATCGATTAAAAAATGTGCATTAAATTATGTATTCAATTAAATTAATATACCTAGAGGCACATGTTAAAAATAATATACGTGCAGTGCCAACCCTAGCGTTTTCAATGATTCTGCAACACTGATAACGGGGTATGGAAATGAGTCACCATATACATATTAAGTTAAGATGTCAGCCATTCATTGAATATCTTGGTAGATTAGAACACCGGACACTATACAATTATTGAACGAGGTAGCCAAACGAACGAGATTCTCTGTCTCAACTTGGGTAAACTTCTTTCGTATGTCAGTTTCTCCAGCCAGCTGTACCACTCTACGACTCTCATATCTCAACCGATAAAATAAAAGCTAAAATAAGCCATATCGAGATGGTTATTAAAGTGTTAAAATTATTAGAGTGTTAATATGGCTTTTAGACCAGAGTTCTACACTCTACTTTTTACTTAGACTGCGAGAAAATAGTGAAAGCATAGATTATCCATCCACAATCAATAATAAATTCCACAGCGAAAAGATTTTTCAATTTGGTGGCATGATTTTTTAAATAAACTGTTTGACACAGATACAAAATATTGACACCACGAATAAACGCTACTTACCAAACGGTGCTCTAAAACTCAAGTTTTGCCCCAAAATGGGCTTTAAATTTATGAAAGTTACAAAATATATGTTGAAAGATGCTTTGGCGTTGTTTGAACATCGTGAGTGAGACCCCAGCTTCATGTTTTGCCACACATGTTAAAATAAAACACACAAAAAAGATACGAACTGTACATAATAAATGCGATTCGTTATACTTAAACAAATATAAAAATATCTTGGCATCGTTTCATCTAAAACACGAAACGATAAATCAAAATGAAAAAAGTTTTGGTGTCTATGACTACATTAGGCCGCATTCGCAGGCTAAGAGATAGAATGAGACAACCAATATTTCTATCTCCATTCGCACGACAGCTTGAAGGAATGACTATGCCATATCGGACAATGTAGCCGCGGCTTTCATAATTGCCATTGGCAGTTTGCATTGATATTTCGTAGTCAAAAGGAATACGTAAAAGGTAAAACTGGTGGTGGTGGTAAGGTGAAACTTAGTTACATGAGAAGTGAAAAATAATAAAACAATTTTTACCCTATGCCGTAGCTTGTACATTTTCGACGTAACAAATTCTCGATGTTTTTATCCACCATATTGTATTTATAAAATATAGTACGTATACGTTTATAAACCAACCTTATTTATTCATACTATAAACTGTTGGAGGGGGTGATGCAGAGCAACAGGTAGCACAGTGGAGTGGTTGGTTTAGGTCTTCAGATAAACATCGTTGCGTTAATAGAACAGAGTTTATTTCATAGGATTAACCTTACAGACACTATTATAGGCAGACGTGTACACGACAGGATGGTAGAAGTGACAAGAGAGAGAGCGAGTAACCATAGATACATTATTTTAAATATAGACCATAGACTATATAAATATGTGAAGGGTGGACACACATAATAGGATTTACTCCCATATTCTAACATAAACTAAGGTTGATTTATAATGTGTTAACCCTATTTTCATTAAACTCGTCATACCCGTCTATTTTTTTATAATTAGACGTAAATTATTTAAAAAAATAGACGGGTATAATGAAAATAGATATGGTGGAGGTAATTGCTTGTTCTACGTGACAAACAATAATAATTTTGTTCCGGGTGAACCCTTCTGACACTCCTCTCGTGTCATACGCCACACGTTAAAAACATCGATGACACGCCTATCGTGCCATCCGCACCGAATCAGTGTCGTAAAAATAATGCAACCTGAAAAGGTTATTAACAACTGATTTTCCAAAATTCAAACAATATCCAGAATATTCCAGAAACGATGGCTACAAGCTTGTTCTACGTGACAAACAATAATAATTTTGTTCGGGGTAAACCCTTCTAAAACTTAATTTGAAGAAGTTTTAATCGATTTTAAAATAACACTCCTCTCGTGTCATACGCCACACGTTAAAAACTTTGATGACACGCCTGTCCAGGATTGGATAGCGTCAGGCCCGTGTAGCGTCTCCTATAGATACTTATAACGGTACTTATGTGAGCACAAGCATTTGTTAATTCGTCTTCGGTGTTTTCACAAACCTTATTAAGCTTACTGTGGAACTAGATCGATTTGTACAGTGGGCATCATATAGTTAGTAGCAGCCAAAGTAGCCAAATATATTACAACATGTTTTTACTGCTGTAGCCGCTTTAGGAGTGAGGATGTTACTTGATGCTGACTGTACCTACGGGTCCCTTGATACTTTTAATTAATATTTATCAAATTCTATCCTTTGGTGACATGGCCATCTCATTGTTCTATATCAATTGTTTTTTTAATTAATGTAATATGAATTCCAATAAAGAATAAAATATCGCACGTATGGCATACTAGTTTACCGTAGTGCATCTAAGAAACTAAAAGAAAGAATTTTAATGTTGATTTTAATCATGCACAGGACTGGGCGGACGTCCCTGCGGCGAAACGTGCAAGGACATGATCCCGGTGGGCCTCAAGTCCCACCTCATGGACGCCAACATCACCGACGCCGAGTACGGCGAGCCCCGAGTAGGTGTCTGCCCCACGCTCTGCCAGTACGGGCTGGGTAAGTCATATCAACATTGGAATAAGAGGACGTGATCTCGGTGGGACTCAAGTCCCACCTCATGGACGCATACATCACTGAAGCCGAATACGGGGAGCTCCGGGTAGCTGTCTGCCCCACGCTCTGCCAGTACGGGCTGGGTAAGTCAACAACAACAGAGCCCAAGAGGATATGATCCCTGTGGGACTCAAGTCCCACCTCATGGTCATCACTGACGTATAATACGTCGCGGTTTGCCCCACGCTCTATCAGTACGGTCTGGATAAGTCATATCAAAAGTCACCGACGCTGAGCCACGCTGTGCCAGTCCGGTCGGGGTAAGAAACCGACAGTGGACTAAGAGGATATGATCCCCGTGGTACTCAAGTCCCACCTCGTGGTCGTTTGCCCCACGCTCTACCAGCGCGGTCTAGGTAAGTAATGTGAACCTAGTAGACTAAGGGTGTGGATATGATCCCGGTGGTACTCAAGTCCCACCTCGTGGTCGGCATCTGCCCCACGCTCTGCCAGCGCGGTCTAGGTAAGTAATGTGAACCTAGTGGACTACGCGTCCATATGATCCCGGTGGTACTCTCAAGTCCCACCTCGTGGTCGGCAGATGCAGTCCCTTTTTTGACAGATACTTATTTCTAAGTTTTTTTTTTTCCTTGATAGGCCTGCAGTGCGGCCTGTTACAAATATGTTAACGGATTACGGGCCTTATGAGCCGCCCAGGGGGAATGCTCTAAGATTTATTATGTTTTAACAGGTAGCCCGCTGTGCGCATGCTCCTCGGGCGAGCTGCCGGTCGCGTGGGACGTCGTCTGCGCAGCCTTCTGCTCCGACAAATACGAGCTCAGAGGTGAGGCTTTGAACCATAATTTTTGGTCCCCGGGGTATTCTTAGTGAGCCAGGGCTCTGGTTTCGACCACCGGTAACTTAAATGCACTTGGCTTTGAAATAACATTGTTCTGTTAGCTCCCTGATTTGCAGCTAAAACTCTGCAAACTTCATCGGAAGAAAAAGGAAACTATAAGTTTGACGTGTCTGTGCGTCTGTCTGTGGCATTTATTTATTTTATTTTAAACGATTGGACCGATTTTAATACGTTTTTCTTGTTCGAAAGCTGACGTGATCGAGATGGTTCTTAGCTACGTTTCCACCAAATCGGATCAGCCGGCTTTTAGATACTGCACTTTGAAATGAAAATTTCAGGGGTTTTTTTAATTTTCTAAGTTGTTAATTTATCTAGTTTTGAGAGAGGTTGGGCACAGCGGAAGTGTTATCTCGCTCATATTTGTATCAGCCCTACTGGGGAAGTGCATTACAGAAGACCCCAGCCATAATAACGCCATTACCTAGCTTTGTATGTGGTGTTGTGTTCCTGGTGGTAAGTAAGATCGCCAAAACTCCCGCGAATGCACTGTATTGAGAACGAGGGACCTGTACCTATTCGTCTTTTACTATCAACACAACGTATCCTCAAATCTATAAAGGCTCGGCAACGCGCTTGAGATTCTAAAGTCACTAGCATCCATAGGCTCTCTCTGGCTCGGTCTCTAGACCGTATGTAAATTGGCAACTGTCGTGAAAAAAAAATCGCAGTGTTAATAGCAGTAACTCTTTTGCCCAGGCTGCCCCGCGTGCGCCCCGGAGATGACCCCGACCATCGCACAGTCCCGCGCCTCCGTCGTAGTTCCGCTCCTGCTGTCCACAGCTGAAGGCTGGACAGCATGGTGCAACGCGCAGTGCCGACAGGGGCACGGCGGTGCCGCTTGCAACTGTGACCGAGCGCCGTTCCAGTAACCAGCACTAAACAGCATCTACCAGTCGTAACTTCAAGCCACTGTAACCTTAAACGTAACCTCAAGCTGCCAACTGTAGCTTCCAATAGCCTTCAGTAAGCTGTAACCTTCAACAACTTACTAACCAGTAACCGGTTGTAACCGTCAGTAGCCAGTAACGCAGAGAACAAAATGTTACAAAAGTATAGGGTTACTGAATCAGGCGCTCACTTTTTTGTGGTCCCTGTCAATCTCCATCAATAAGCAGCTAACACCTTAAAAAACTGACTATAACCAGTAATGTAGACCAGAACAGAACCGTACACAAGGTTAAGAGGAAACACTAAGGGCGAGATAATTGAGAAATAGGTATTTGTAAAATGTATTGTCGCGCCAACCTCAAGCCTCCCCCCGCAGAGCGCGATAGCGACAACTGCAGCTTGGACTGAAAATACCTATTAAAAGTACATAAAATCAACTTTTCGTAGTCCCCGTAGTAGATATATAGTAGATATATATATATAGATATCTTCTCCAAAACTTGACCTATTCAACTATTTTGTTTATTAAAAGTCAAAGAAAGGCTTTGGCCGTGATGTTTTCCTTTTTTTTTTAAATAATTTAGTCAAAATTGTTTTCTGGATGTTTGAACACAGCGGCAAATCTGGCATTTTTCTTAGGTTTTTGAAGGTTAACATCTCTTTTAAGAATAAATTTATGAAAAAAAGGAAAACATAGGAACATGTCAATAGTAGCCATAAATTTATGGGGAAAAAAATTATCCAGGGAGAAAACAGGGGACTACGTTTGTATGGAAAAACGGCCCTTGTGTTTCCTCTTAACTGAATGCAATTAAGAGTAGTAAGAGTCAGGCCTGCCAGCAATCGCCAGTAACCAGCTATAATTACGTCCATGGTGGCACTCTCGTGCTGTCGACTTGAACACACCACTGAAAGCTGGACGACATACAAGCCATCAAACTGCGGCACTTTATTTTAATCAGAATCGCTTTCATTTTAGTAAAAATATGTTGTAGAAAGCTATAAGTAATTGGTGCGTTTTCAACATGCAGAATTATCTACCTAGTGCTTAATGAATTTATGTGCAATATTTTTTACGTTTGCAATTCAATTTTAAGTGATGTTGGTTTTTGAGATTTAAATTCAAATGCTGCATAATTTAAATGAATTATTTAATTAATCGAGAAAATGGTGCATTGGGACTAGTTACATTTGTTATTTTTTTGTTTTGTAGTTTTAGATTTTGGGTTGTAATGTTTTTTTACTATGCTGGAAAAATGGATCGATTATGTTTTAATGAATATTTTATATCAAAATAGGTATAAGGAATCATATAAACAACTATATTTTTCATGATCAGTATTCGTTGACATAATAAAATATATTTTTTAATCGTATCTTACCTAGGTTAGCCTTTACTTAAAACTAAGTATTTTACCAAAATAGTTAAACACGAATTAACCACTAGTTTAAGGTTATTCGATAGGTAACATTTTATCTTTAAATTGTATAATAACAATAAAGGAAAGTACTGTGTGAAAGACAATATAAATTAATAATTAAAATGAATAACGTAGTAATACGTATTCATATTGTAACTTAGATGTTGTGTTCCGTATATTTTATTAAAACATTGCTTTTATTTTTGTTTTTTATTTTATTTATTTTTGTTTTTAATCCTACCAGTCAATTAAGACATTAAGTTGACTCCCTAAATTCTTCAATTTTAATAATTCGTAAAAACGGAAAAGCCGTAAGTAGGTGTCGTTGTGAGTAGTCACTAGTCAGTGTTATTACAAGTAAAAACATATATTTTATTGCTTTGATTCATTACATGTTGCTTCATAATCATTTTATTGGAAAATAAAAGTATGAATTGTTGGCAAAAGCAAACAAATTAAAAACTGCCTGCTGTTTTTAATTTATTTTGACAATTTGTAATCGTATTAATAACTAAATAAGATATAAATATAAGCTTACGAGTAGGTACCTAAGTTCAGTAAGTACTTGGTCTATGTAGTGCTAATAAATATTTGATTAACTCGTTTTGAATAAGTCTAACAAATAACGTAAGGTAGGTTCTTAATTCATAAACTCTCATAATTAAAAAGCTCACTTGGAAACTCTAAAGTTTAATAACTCTTTCTCGCAGAAATAATGCAAAACAGATACTCACATAAAATGTCACATTTCCGCTAAAGATCCTAACATTTCACATCCCGATCTTTTAAATTTAAATCAACTATTATGTTTCCTAATAATTATCACTTTTTAACTAGATATGAACACTTGTTGTACTATAAAAAAATGTGTTGTTGTTATTAGGTTAATTACAGGTATTTTTAGAGCCTATCGTAGGTTTTTTGTAACTACTTTTACTGTATAAAGCCACATTGTACGAAAATACATGTCTTTAAATATCGTACATCGTGATGATGTCTTCGTAGTTCTGAATTACATGTATACATAGAGTTAAGAACATATCGGGACTATCATTAGATCTGACAGTCTGTTTAAAAATATCCTAGATTTTTTTAAGTTGTTTTTTCTTTTGTTTCCTGTTTACCTATTTTTTGATTCTGTTCTGTTTCCAGTTTTAACAAGTTCTCAACAAACAAAAATTTTATGACTTTTTAGGAACGAAGATTAGCTGCACTATAAGTAAGTTAATAGATTTAGTGCATTCTTTGTCGTTGTATTATAAGGAAGTGTTATTTAATGTCTTCGATCAAGTCGTAAGTATTATAATTATAATAAGGGTTGAATGTGGACGTATGAGTGTCATTATAGTAAGTACTTTTATCGAATTAAATTTTTCAATATCCTAGAAAATCATAAAATCATCAATATGTGAAAGAAAAACGCAACACGTAATTCGCACGATTATTCACGACACTAAAAACATGCCATGTACAGAAAGTACCCATCTCTTTATTTCGCAATACAAAGTATAAGATACACATTTTTCTAAGCGTTTTCTAACCTTCCAACTTTTTTTCAAGAATATTTTTGTAAGTAAGCAGGTACTCTACGCCTTGTAGAAACGAGGCTTATGATTTTTATTTGTGAAGGAAGCAAAAGCAACACTTAACTCATTTGTTTCGGCTAACGTGTCTATATGTTACTATTACTTCTCCAATTAAAACTATTAATTAATCTAGTTGTCATTTCAATTGAAGCTGTACACGTCATTCACGCCAATGCTATCGCAAATGAGTGCTCGGCGTCCATTTTGTAACTTTTGAAATGATTTAATGGCTCTGTGTGCTGTTGAATTCGCGAGTAGGAATGTGTTCTAATAATATTGGTTTTTACTAATCCAGAAAATTATCTGATAAAAAAAATCTATATAATTATCGTACCTGCTTATAAATTTTCACGAGAATCGGTTGGTAAATGCGTCAATTTTGTACTGTTGTTCAGGTATCATTTGAATTTCAATTCCATGTCGATGGGCGTCTTTTTACATCAAAAAATTCAAAAGTGCGTTTCAAATACGCTCTTCGCTGTTGCTACCATTCTTAGTTGGAGGTTTTAAAACAAAAGAGCAACAATTAGAATTAGATTATCTTTTTATACAATAGCAGGTAAGTATATATTTAGTACTAGTGTCGTAAGACGTATTAAGATTCTTTTAGGTTTCTGTACCACAAAGGTTAAAAAGGAACCCTTACGATGCGACTCTCTCCGTCTGTCTGACACAACGTTAAATATCTCAAGAACTACTTATTCTATCAATTTAGAATAGTTGTAGAGAAATGTGATCCTAACTTATGGAAAATAAAAATAAAACATTATTTTATTTTTGTCTGCATGCGTGTGTGCGTGGTTTAGCTTTAGGACAACCAAGAATAATCACAACAAACAATATCACAAAGGTCTTCCAATGAAAAAGGTTATAAATAAGTTATTATATAAAATAAAACATATAATTCCATATCATAATTAAATTAATAAGTGTTATCTAGTAAGTATTAGCCCTTATTAACGCAATCGTAATGAAAATGTATTTATAATTTTTACAAATCACATAAATAACAATTTTTATTTCAAATCAAGTAGGTACCCTATATGTTAAAAAAGTTACAAAATCACTCCTTTTTTTGTACCCTAATTTATGTAAATGTACATGTAAAAAGATTTTATTTAAAATTTTGTTTATTGAATTTTTAAACTATTCTTAACTAATAATTAAGAAAAGCGCGCATCGTGTACGTATGTAATGAAACGCACAAAGCCTTCTAGAATACTATATACTGGAAATTAATTAGTAAACATTAGAATTTAAAACTTCAATCTTTAACTTCGATGAGGAATGTTAGCGCCACCTATTATTGAGTAGTGGTACTTTTATATTGATCATGCCGTGCATTGCTTTTAATCCCTTCTTTGGATTATGTAAAAAAACAGTATAGGTATACATTTTGATGCTCTTTTTGTGCAGTTTTTTTTTGCCACAAGGTGCACACGAATCGTAAACTTTGTCAAAAAGAGGGTTAAAAAATGTGCATTATGAATTGTTGTTTTGTGGGTATAGTAAACCTATGATATTCAATTAACATAGGTACATAAAACATTTCAAGGCAATGTAGAAATAGTAATATTTTCAGTAATATTAGGTGTTTTTGATACTACTAGCGCCATCTCGTGACGAGTAGCTAGTTTTTAATCAAATACTTACGAATTTGGGTTTTTTTTCTAATTTAATTCATAATAACAGCCTTAAATATCTCACAAGTAAAATGTATATTTACTATTTAGAAAATAAATACCAAATGTACCAGTGACTACGCAACCCTTACTCTTTTATAAAATAACTGCAAGTGGCATCGAGCAACTAACTTCTCTTATTATGTAGAAAAGTAGCTTTACAACTGTCTGGGTGTATGTAGACATATCTTTATCAAAAATCATGTGTATTACTTAACTGTCTGCAATTTGACGGTGTTTATGGTCGCCAAAGCTTCCGAGGACGCATTCAGGGGCGTATTTACCCTAGGGCCATCCGGGCCAGGGTTGCCAATCCGCCAGGTGCGGCGTACGGCCGTCCCATCCTGATTGCATTTTCTTTGGTTTTGGCGCCGCCCGGGGCGACAAATTTCTAAATACGCCCCTGGATGGATTCATTGTGTTGACAGCAGGGACCTACACCCACCTAATACCTACCCAGGACATGCTATCGTAATAATAATACCACGTCCGAGCGAGAACGTAGCATACAAATCTGAATAAGTATGAAAGGGAAATATATCATTCGTCGTCCTAGTCATTGTTCTACTTTTTTTTGTTTGCCACAACTTATTTAATATGAGGTTGCGGAAAATAAACCACTGCCCGCCCAAATTAAGTAGGTTTCTTATGGTAAGCTAACAGCCATTTTAAGACCTGGGGACCAATTTTTGAGTTTCGAGCGCTCGAAAATCAAATAAAAGTAAATACGTTTGTTGTGTCAAAATGGCAGGCACTTAATTTCTATCAATAGAATTTAATACGAGTGGTCAATACCACTCGTTTTTAAATTTTCTATCGCTATTTCAAAATAGCATTTCATATTTTTTGTCAGTTTTCGAGTGAAAGAGTCGAGCGCTCGAAAGTCAAAAATCGGTCCCCAGTTCTTAATTTAGCTGCATCCTTTCATAGCTTATCCTGAGTATTAGGCCTCTCACAGACTGGAGCGGCCTGCGGTGCGGTCAATAGTAAATTTGACAGCTAATGACAAGTTTACTAATGTCCGCCGCGGCCAGGCCGCGCCAGGTGATGCGGGTTTTATAGGTCCATAGTTGACAGTGGCACCTACAATAGAAGCATTTTTAAACGACGAAAAAAACGGAGGAGGTTCTCAAGTCAACGCGTATATATTTTTTTTATCTCATTGTCAAGTTTTCAAATCAATAGAAGGTCGGGAACGAGTTTCGCGAGCGTCCATAGGCTAAAATGACTGCTTACTATCAGGCTGCCATATGCATGTTTGCAACTATAGTTACCTCATTCCATACAACATTCGAGTTTTAACCGACAATTTCGTCCTTTATCTGGAATATCAAAGGGTTTCATTATACTGGTTTCATCTAATTAGATCATTAAGGCGCCGTAGATTCACGGTCTTCTCTCCCTCTCACTAAGCATAAGCGTGAGCGAGATGGAAGTGCGTGCTCGGAAGCGCGGATATCATGTTTTTTAATTTAAATTTTTTGGCCGTTTAAATAAATAAAAATGTAAACACTGATTTCGCTCAAAAATGATATTGCCGATTTTTAGAAGCAATTTTAATATTTATAGCTTTTGTGCATAATTTGTTACGAATATTTTAAGTGTATTTTTGTGTGTTTTAGACCTGTGTTTGTGACTTTTTTCTATCGAGCGAAATTTGCTTAATCATGTTTCTAAGCACTGATTTCCCTGCAGAAAAGCCTCAATATTACTATTCGTATTTTTTTGAAACCATATTATTATAAACAGACGCATTATATTGTTTCAAAAACTCTGTTCGCTTAACTTCGCTGAACCTACGGCGCCTTAAGAGTCCGCAGTAAGCTCGGCCGAATTTCACCTTCCCTTACAGTTTCGTTCTCATTTTAAAACTACGTGTTGGATTGTAACGAAACTTTGCATATACAATGACATGAGGTATATCTATGTATGTAATTCCTTTATAGATTCCAGTTTATAAAACAAACGAAATACAGCAAACTTAAATACGCTGTTTTTGTTTTTACTATTATGGTATCTGAAGCTACATAAACTAATTACAGACCTGGATATACCTCATGTCAATGTACATGCAAAGTTTCGTTACAATCCAACACGTAGTTTTAAAATGAGAGCCTTACTACGTTTGTATGGAGAATCGAGCTTACTGCGGACTCTAAAGGTCCTTTCAAACAACAATGCTAATGATTTTCCTTGAAATCGCATGACGGTTAATTAACGCATGATTTTTCTAATCTTATATGGGATTCAATTGTAGGATATAGTTATTTAAAAAATACTGGAACGTAATCGAAAGTACTTTTACTTATTGACGTTCCAATTACAACCAAAATGAGAGTGATTTTTTTTTTTTTTTTTTTTTTTTTTTTATTTATTTAGATAGGGTTTACATTATGATGTTTACATATGTGCCACTATTGGAAACCCCCGTGGGTTTATTTAATTAAGTCTAATTAGAGTTGTTAGCCGTCATATTCTAATAGTTTATTTCAGGCATAAAGTTATTTATCTGTCGTTGTGTATAATAGATGTAAATCGTGTAAACTTTTAATAATTTAGCGCTTTAGTTGTTAGTGTGTAAGTAGGTAGATAACTGTGATATTATTTCGTTATTTTCGTCTGGAGTTAAATGTTAGAAAACTAGGAGAATACATTGATGTTTGTCTTAAAAGGTATCGAGTATAGTAGCACTACTGAACTTGTAAATAAAGTCAAGGTTATTTATTCTTCAATTTAGGCACATTCACCTATGAATGACGATAAACTACCACCGGTTCGGAAAGATTTCCACCACCAGAAGAAACGGCGTAAAAAAACTCGGCGAAGTACCATTTTTCAAAACAGTATATATCACTCAACATAATTTCATAAATAGTATTATCTTATTTTGGTTTAATGATAGTTAGATTTATTAATCTGTTGAATCTATTACGATCGTAAGATATATGATATAAATGTTTATTGCATTTTGACATGCGAAAGTGCCGTCGTGGTCTATTTACAGAATATTGTATTTTTAACCGACTTCAAATAGGATGGCGTTTTCAATTCGTCGTATTTTTTTTATGTCTGTTCCTATAACTCGAATATGCTTGGACCGATTTGGAAAATATTATTTTTGTTTGAAAGTGTGTCCTTCCCAAAGTGGTCCCATAGTCCAAAATCAGTAGGATTTGATGATGCAATCCTGGAGAAATCGAGGGAACTCTTCAAATAAGACGAGGTACCGAATTGAAGTCGGTTAAAACTTTGTTTTTGATAAGCCACCTAGCGCCGAGTAGAATTAACTAGTCTCATGAATTAGCTTTTCATGATCTCAATGTCGTTATGTAAGAACGAATTGCAATGAACGAAACGCTATTTCAAACGTGTATATATAGGAATGTGTAAAAAATAATTAATAAATGAAGAATAGGTACTATATTAGTGTTCTGGTTTCCTAATCCTCATTTTTTTTTAATCCCTACCCCAGTTGCATCCTAGAGGAGCACAGTGGGCCCTCATCGTCATAATCATGGCCCAGCGCGGATTGGGGACTTCACATACATCTTTGAATTTCTTCACAGTTCTATGCACGATGTTTTCCTTCATTAGGCACTAGTTTTTGCGCAATACAGCGACACTCATAATTTTGCTCAAGCTGAAAGTGAAGAACTTTATTGACAGAAAAAATAAAACACAAATATTTAAACATTTATTTGAGCTCAAACATTCAATAGATTAAAATACTATGTAATTATAATTAATTACATTGACTTACTTAAGAGTCACCAGGACGCGCGACTCTAAACTCGACGCCGTATATAGATTCCAAAAAAACTACCCATGGGTTGCCATTAAAATGAAATAGTTTTGCATCGTTAAGTTTTTATTTCTCTAAATTATGTACGTATGTTATTTATTTATACATCATTGTAAAGTTAAAATTAAATGCAACCGCCTAAATGAATAATCTTATTTAAATATTGATTTCAAAAATTGATATTTGATTGAAACTGTTTTGTAGAAGAAAAGTTCATATTACTGTGGTAATACTTCAGATTTTAACAACATTTGGTAACTATTAATATTCTCATAATGTGCGTAAATCTTTTTGATATGGACATATGTAGTAATATTGACTACAAATCACGTGTAGCAAAGTAGTGTGTATGTCTGTATGTTTGTCAGTCAATCTCGTAAAAACGGCTCAATTGACTGTGATGAATTTTGGCACATGGATAGTTTAAAACCAAACCATGAAACAGAATGTGAAGAATACATTTTATATCTGAAGTCACTCCCAAAAGAATAACATGTCTGGTATTTAATAATGGCATTGTTGTGATAACCTTAACGCGGAAGAATTCGCTGGAAAAAGCTAGTAGGTACGTAATTGAGTACTTGGGGTTAGTGCTTTGTACATAGACAGATTGATGTACCAAGCCGAGATGTGTTAGGCGATGAATGCATAGAAATAGGATAGGATGGTTCACATTCACAACTAAGTAACAACGAAATAATATATTAATATGCATGGGTTGGTTACATCTGGAACGTCACAATGACAATGACATTTGTGACAGTGACATTCGGCCATCTTTGGTAGCTTTTTTGGAATCTCTAAATACGGCGTTGAGTTTAGTCTACTGTTCATACAAACGTAGCTCGATTTTAAAACGGCACAGAATAAAAAGGAAGCGATTAAAGTAACTCTATTTTTTTCTATTTTAATTTCTAACAGCAGTAACTAGTTATGTTATTCTAGCACGTCACTTTAAAATGAAAACCAAACTACGTTTGTATGGAGAGTTGAGCGTACTGGCGATTCTTAACTACATTACACACACATACATAGATAGTTGAAAAATAATAGATTATAATCATCTTAGATCATTGTTTTTTCCGCAACATTAGTATTGTAAAACAAAAAGTAGTTGATATCTGGAAGATAGATAATACCTATTAGAAGAACTCGACCATACTGTATATACCACCTGAGTTTGAAACAAATAAAAATATTATACCCTTTTCACGAAACAAATTATTCAATTAAATATTTTTGTTTTTCATGTTATTTTGAA
The DNA here is from genome assembly GCA_947578815.1 of Epinotia ramella. Lineage (NCBI taxonomy): Eukaryota > Metazoa > Arthropoda > Insecta > Lepidoptera > Tortricidae > Epinotia > Epinotia ramella. The sequence goes on along the minus strand of OX388226.1, from coordinate 897,224 downwards.
CGAGGAAGTTACCCCGATCATTTTTTATAAACGATATGATACAGAGACAGAATATAATGGAAAAATAAACCATCTTCGTCTGTAGCCCCCGACAGGATTCGAACCTGCGACCTTTCTATTAACGCTAGACTGCTCTACCAACTGAGCTACGAGGACAGTGACGCAATCTCTCTCGCTAAGTCCGAAACTACCTGATGTGGTTCGATTAGAATGGAGCGAGCGCATAGCTCGCCCATTAGAGTGGTGCCAAGACTGTGAAACAAGTCTATAATTCGATACAGAGAGGGCGCTAGTCTTAGCGGGAATATAGTGGAAAAATATACAACTTGCGTCACTGTCCTCGTAGCTCAGTTGGTAGAGCAGTCTAGCGTTAATAGGAAGGTCGCAGGTTCGAATCCTGTCGGGGGCTACAGACGAAGATGGTTTATTTTTCCATTATATTCTGTCTCTGTATCATATCGTTTATAAATAAAAATATTATTATACATACATTAGACACACACGCACACATGTACATTGACACACAGCGCCATCTCTCGACCTCGAGTGGGTACCTACCCAACAACACAATAGCAAGGTAGCCGACGTATCCCGCTAGATGGCGCTAATATACATGTGCTAAAAAGCAATATTACATTCACACATACTTGAAGTTCAATAGAACTAGCAATCAAGCATAAACAAGTCCAAAACCTGTAACCCGACTACGGAAGAATAACGGAATTTGTTTTGGTTTATTTTCACACAAAAGGCAGCCTGTCTCTAGGAGCATAATTTTGAATCGATTCGCGAAGCCACTTCTGGTCACTCTCATGGCCGCGAAATAGTACCTATAGCACTCTAGCTTAGGTATCTGTATTAGCATATTTGCTACACATACAGCTTCCGGAATCCTTTATATATCTGACATATGAGCTGCCGCCTTATGCGTACCAGCTCCATCTGAGATGTGGGGACCTTCGTCCCCGAGAATGTCCTCCACCTCCCCTTACAGACATCCCTTACCACACGACTGATACTGTACCAATTCACACACTATAATTGTTCCAGTTATAATTACCCGGGTGCACCCTTGATTGATGACGACATGGTCTGAGGCTGAAACTACCGAACCTGAGACCCTTGTTGTTACACTTGTTACTAATCCATTCACACTAAAGAACTCCACGACTAAGAACTGTGTTATCGCATGTACGTGACATGTAGGAAAACCTTATTCATATACATAATATACCGTCACGCCTCCCAAATAGAATAAGACCTGTGGACGCACATAAATACATCACATCATGAACAATCATCGTCCGAGCTGTGTAAACACGTGAACCCACGTATAATGAACCAAATCGTTACAATGTCATAGGATGCATTGAAAGTGATTATGGAAAGAGCTCACCCTGGTTTTCCTCCAAATCTAACACTACAAATCTGCACTTAACTGTTCGTACGCAATATAGCCGTTAAGAACTGTGACAACTCGCCTACCCGTCAACATTGTTATAAAAAGATTGTGAGTGTTGCTACATGAAATAAATCGGCTGTTTGAGACATGATTATTAACATCAATGTAAATACTATCGTGAATCATGACTATTCACGATCCTCATGCATCGAAATCGATTCAGTATCTTAAACGCTATGGTGATCACAGCTTCGCCCGGCTTTGGTACAAGTCAAAATGTTCAAAATGACAAACGTTTTTTATTTAGGTGACATGTATTTCGGTCAATCACTAGTTGATTGACAGAAATACATCCTTGTTGTTATTCTATCCCGTTAGCCAGGACAGAAAATTACAGAGTTACTTGGAAAAAATGTTACAACATGGACTTACAACGTGCCTAGAAGATAGTCCGTACAAGAAGGGGTGACAAGAAAACCCCCGCATATGGTGATTTAAAAGTTTAAAACCCATAAATCGCAGTGACAGAAAATAGTTGATCCACCCATTTATTTCGTCGCGTATGTCATGAGAAACTGCGTGACACGGTAAGAGTGCAAATTATTATTCAGAATCACTTGTTCAACATTTGACTCGCAATAGACTTTATTAATTCTATCAAATCACTCTTAGGCATACCACACACTGATTCACCCTTACTAGTTGTTGCATTTGTTTTTTCACTATCACATGTACGGTCAGTCCCAGCATCATTTCTTTTATGATCATCAGCTACTATTTCCCCGGTTTCATTGACTTCATTGAGCGTATCATCAGCGTCAACTTCTTTTTTCACATCAAGAATAATGTCTTCACTATTTTCGTCTTTTCTATCAGCATCTGTCACTTCTCCCGTTCCATGAACTCCTTTGTGCATGTCTTGTTCAATTATTTTTTTTAATTTAAGGATTGCGTCTTCGTTGTTTTCAGTAGCTGCTTTTGAGACTTTGCCAGCAGATTTTGCGAGTGAACCGTCACCCTTTTTAAACATTTGATATTTAGCTTCAATATCATCCATTGTACTTCTATCATCATTAATATTCTCATCACTGTAATGTAGATCAATTGTGACTTTGAATTTCTTCTTCACCTCTGAATTTTCTTCACATTTCCTTTTTTGTAAATCTGTTTGCTTCTCTAATTCTGTATCAGTGACTGTCGGAGAATTCATTATTACCTTTTGGTCGACATTTTCATCATATTCATCTATCGGCATTTGATCTCTTGATTCAATATTAACATTCAATTTATCCTGAGCACTTTTGACAAGTTTTAAGAACTCATGCATCTCTTTTAATTTAATGTCACAATTTTGACAGACAGTTGTGTCTTTGTCAAAGTCTAGTTCTGTTCTCAGATCGTTCATCGCAAGTGTAGTTTTGTTGTTTACTATATAAGATTTTTCTGTGCCTTTTAAGCATTCCCCTTTGACTTCCCCGCATACACCGCAGCAATGAAACACTATAGTGAATGGCCCCGTTTTTTGATTTAGATTCTTCTGTATGCTTTGGATTTTGGGGACCGGTTCTGTGGAATCTAGAAAGACACATATTATCAGTGGTCAACCAAAACTAACTTGCTAATAAGTCAGTTCTCTTAATACTTGCACTATATAGGTCTGGGATAATTTGTGAGATAACAGTGCTTATATCACAAATTCACACCTGAAGAGTTGGAGACACGCGAACATGAAGAGGTGATAGTTATTTATGATACAAGTGCCGAAAGTAGGTAATTCCTAACGAGTGACGATAACCAAACACATGAGCTTTAGCGAGTGTTTTGGATCGACACGAGTTGAAAATTACCTATCCACACGTACACGTTTCACAATACATCATGCGAGGAAATAAAAAAATATACCTACATAAAAGGTGAAATTTTAACTGTCATAAAATCCCATTCCCGCACCGCCCAGCACATTTTTTTTTTCGCCAGGAGAGGAGGGATTAAATAAAAACAAAATTGCAAATTATTGTGTCAAACTTAAAGAAAAGTTTAGGTATCTATCGGAACTAACATAAAGTGAATTTTAATTTAATACCCCAAAGATGCATAAGGTCTCTGAACGACTAAATACGATACCATTAATAATATCCTATAATGTGTTAAATTACATTTTCTTAATACAGTCTCTAGGCGTTGAAAACAAATAAAAAAACCGGCCAAGAGCGAGTCGGACTCGCGCACGGAGGGATCCGTACCATTATCTATAAAAACGGCAAAAAAAAAACACGTTTGTAGTATGGGAGCCCCCCTTAAAATATTTATCTTATTTTGTTTTTAGTATTTGTTGTTATAGCGGCAACAAACATCATCTGTGAAAATGTCAACTATCTAGCTATCGCGGTTCTTGAGATACAGCCTGGTGACAGACAGACAGCGAAGTCTTAGTAATAGGGTCCCGTTTTTACCCTTTGGGTATGGAACCCTAAAAAGAACACAAATTTAAATTTTTTTAGAGATGTAATAATCAATTATTATCTTAACCTCTAAGTCCTCTCACCCAGCACGAAATAACAAACAGTGAAATTCGGGTCACATTTTAATGGAATATATGTGAACTTTCAACAACTGACAAGGCCTTTTAAAAGGACTGAGCGGCTAGAGGTTAATATCCCGGACTACACTCACCGGAACTCACTCCCTGGTCGGACACCCTGCTGTCGCTCCGAGAGACATCACCGACATCACCGGATGAAGCCTGCTCCCGCTTTGCCTTTACAAAAAAAACAGCATATTTCTATGGATGGAGCCATACTGACACCACTACTATGCGATTCAAACATCATTATCATTACGCAAAATAGGCGCTATTATGACTACGAGTTGCGGAAACCCAGCCCACACCTATATAACGACCGGTTAGTCTAGTGGGTAGTGACGCTGCCTACGAAGCTGAAGGTCCTGGGTTCGAATCCCGGTAAGGGCAAATATTTGTGTGATGAGCATGAATATTTGTTTCTGAGTCATGGATGTTTTCTATGTATTTAAGTATTTCTATCTATTAAATATATCGTCGTCTAGTACCCATAACACAAGCCTTATTGAGCTTACTATGGGACTAGGTCGATTTGTGTAAGATTGTCCCCTAATATTTATTTATTTATTTATTATTTATTTATTTATAACCTATATAAGCCCAGCCCATATATGTCCCACTGCTGGGCACAGCCGCCTCTCATGGATGAGAGTGACAATAATGCCCAAGCTGGCCGAGTATGTTGTAGTATAATTTTTTTTTAATTTGAATCTGATTACCTTAATTTATTTTCCCATATATTTTACTATGGAGGCCAATTCTGGATCAATTTTCACAAAATACATTTTTTCTCACAGACTATACATAGAAAGTATTTGCCCCTTAACTATTATTGAATCTTAAATACTCAAAATTGTTTTTTTTAAGAAAACTCATTTATTCAGCTCAATCAGTACAGCATGGCTATCTCAAGATGGCGCACAAGCTCTCTCGCACTCTCCATCTCTCTTACTAGAAAACATAGAAAGAGACGGATAGTGCAAGAGAGCTCGAGAGAGATCGCGCGCCGTCTTGTGATACCAGCACAGGATGACTGTTTTAAAAGCAATTGACCCAACCAAACATTGATGATGATCTATATAACTGGATTGGATATCTTTTTTAATAGTCATGAATTCCTGGAGTGTTACCGTTCCACTGTGATAGACGTTCTGGTGGCTTAATAGGTACCCTATCTTTCTTATAAGTCACTTTTGTGTGAATGAAAATAAATAAATAAATAATAAAATTAATATGAAATTGATTAATAATATTCCAAATATTACATGTCTGTCATGTATAATACTTTTAAATTAAATTAAATTTATATAAACATGTATATGGACATTCATTATTATTGTGGTAACTCTTAAAAATATTTGATGTTATATTATAAAGGAGCACACTTTGAACCAAACATTAGAACTTCAATTAAATAAAAAGCTCACCTTAGTTGCTTGATATTTACGACATCTATGGAATGAATCCAGCTTCTTTTTTAGCGATTGGAACGTAAAAGGAATTTTGGACATACTGTTGCATTTTTCTAAAAGCTGTAGCATAGTTTGATCTATGGCATGTCTGTCTTTGAAGTTACGTAAATTTTTAGTGTCTCTGAGAACCGGGAATTCTGCTAGTAACTTATTCCACGCAATATTCCGTATGTGAGCCATGGCTACGGAAACTTATAACAGAAATGTAAGAAACTTCAACTGTGTAAAGTTCATATGAACTAGATTTATAAGACAATTGTATGTTCACTGACTGTGACTGCTTCCAAATGCATTGAAAACAATAAGCGTTTTGTGCATAAATTGATATAATAATTAGAATAACATTGCAAATATTGCAATGCAAACTATTGTCATTTAGCGTGCCGTGCCTGCCTGCCAGCCACTTTTTTTTCAGTCTGAAGTCTGACCAGACATTGACATATTTGACAGTTACAGCACGTTCAGCAACAACTCTAACCACGGGCAAGCATGGACACAGGACCCGATTCTACAGTGGCCTCTAAACTTCCTAATTTTATTTAGGTGTCCCCATGGACGTAGGTGTCGCTAAAACACATTGCTATTCTATGAGCGGTGCCGGTTAATGTACAGCCATAATAATGCACGGCCAAAATAATGTACAGCCCAATAATCCGCGTCCATACTGTACATGGATTATCAGGCTGTACATTATTGGGCCGTGCATTATCACCCTGATGGGGCATATACATTACATGATTAGTCAGCCCCAATTCATCAGAATCTGACTAATTGCTATCGTGTGGATGCATGTTGCGCTGCAATCCAACCGTCAAACGAGTTTTCCTGACTAATTGCATGAAAATCACAATTTGGACCATGGAATTGGCATGATCTGCCAAGTGTTTTTTTTCTCACAATATTCATTCAAATAAAATAAAACGAAAATTAAAAAATATATACTAAAGAATATTTTTTTAATATTTTACACTGTAATTTTGTAATTTTTTTTAAACCGGTGTTTTGTTACTACAATTTCATTCAGTGTGGCCAGTTAATAGTAAGAAAGTGAAAATTGCCGCATTCAAACGGTCCTGCGAAGCGGACTGCAAGATTGTTACTAACCGATGAGATAGGGCGAGACAGCACGTCTATCATGACGGCCGTTACATACTCTCGATTTTTGTGTGCTGCACGGCTAGCACGCGACGGCGCGCGAGCTCTCTCGATTTCGCACTATCCGTCTCTCTCTTATTAGAACACTTAGAACAAGAGGTATAGTGCGAGAAAAATCGAGAGTATGTCGCGGCCGTCCCATGTTAGACGGGCTGTCTTGCCCTATCTCATCGGTTAGTAAGAATCTTGAAGCCCGCTTCGCAGGACCGTTTGAATGCGGCAATTTTCGCTTTCTTACTATTAACTGGCCACACTGAATGAAATTGTAGTTGCAGTTGTTACGTCTGTACGCTACGTCCAATTATGACTTCGACATGTTGGGCTGACAAATTGGGGTAAAATCACATAATCTGGATGCCCCATGAGCAAACTTGGTCCGGGGCAATCATTGGAAGCCACTTTTGTCCGGGCTGATAATGCACGACCCAATAATCCGAGTCCACAAAAAGTGGACGCGGATTATCAGGCTGTACACTATTGGGCCGTGCATTATTATTATTATAAAAGAGAAATGGCAGGCTCGAGGGCCTTTGCCAGAGTCAGTAAGTGTATAAATTAACTACGAATAATGAATTAAACCATTTTAAAATCAAATAGACGTGACTCTCGCCAAGATGGCGACCAATCGAGCCGTACATTATTGGCTCCCCTATGAGCAGCTGTCATAATCAAATGACAGCGCTAATTGAAATCTGACGTTTCTTATTTTAGGCGGTCTATACAACTTACTTAGCTGCCTAAATGCTATTCTAAATATGTCGTTTTTAATCTGCTGCCTATATTATGTCTAAAAATGAGATAATTTAGTTTTAGGTTAGTTAAGCCCAAGAAGCTTACATATATGTATAGACTGGAGGTTGCACTTCCAACATTCGTTTGAAACAGGAAAAATTACCTTGAATGACGTCACGTCCCTGTCATCTCTTTCTTTTAGGGTGTCCATGATTCTGCATACGTTAGGAATAACTGACGAATTTTAAGATACTTGATACTCATATATGCAAATTATTCTCAATACATCATCCTACTACCTAGGATGAATAAATAATCGAAAAGACAGATAGGCATCTTATTATCTTCAAATTCGTACAATTGCAATGAAATGTTGACATGACTTACTTCAAATTAGGTCCGGAACTACTACGTATTCGGTGCGGTGAGAGAAGCTAATATGTAAAGGAATTTCATACAGCCTAACACACCTAGGCCTGTAAAGCAACCTTCTTTTGTTTTGCCGCCGAGGGGGCGCGGCGGAGGGTGGGGGCCCGGAGCTGGCGGCGCGGCGGTGGCGGTGCAGGCGGTGCAGTTCAGAAACGTATGATTTAGTTGTTTTAACCTACGAATAAAACAAATTGCCTACTTTTTATTTTTATTTCATTGTAAGTTTGAGAAATGCACTATACAAATCTCCGCGAGAAATGGGGTTGACGGCCGCGTGTACCTAGTAGCGTAATCTATATCTACTACGCCTGCAACCATTCGTTTCCCGACCTCTATAGTAATGTACTATTACAATGTGCAATGTTCGGATCATGACTAAGCGGTTGCTTAATTTGTAAGTCTTATACTTCTTAGACAATTAACGCCCATCTTATAAGTATTGCCACTGTAGTATCATCGAGCCAACATCTAGGGGATACGATACTGACTGAGTATTCACAGTAAAGGGTAAGGGTTTATTTAAGAATAGAAAAAAGGAGAATATGTTAATTTATTTCTTTATTTTTTCACATGCGAAAATAAAATTGTTTTGTGGAGCGTCAGCCTCTTCGAACGAATGTTACCTAACATTTTTTGGGTTTGGTTTTTTAAGTGGGAGGTCAATAGTATTTGAAAGAACTTGTTAGCAATACATTTTATAATTTCTGATTCATGTAAATCCACAACAATGAGCGAATCAGTGACAGGATGTCTAGGCACAAAGAACTCCTGCACATTCGGACAAAATTTCTGCATGACTGACATGACTAATTTTGATATGACGTTTTTTGTTCGCAGTTGACCCATTAAAATAGCTTGTTTAAAAAGTCGGTCGCAGTATGGGCATACACTGTTAACAGCATTACAGAATGGTCACCCTAGTTGTATCTTTACACACATTTCAATTGGTCTATAAAGTTAGTGTTTAACTTTAAATAAACAACAAGTACACTAACAAAGGTTAAAATAGAATTATTTGCGCGTTTGTTGCATAGAAAAATAACAAAATTTACTGATATAAGCCCAAAATGTATTGCCGTAAAATTTACCGATATTTTCGTAAAATTCCCACTTACCTGTGTAGTTTAATATCCGATTTCGGTATATATGTACTTCTACAGTGCTTCACTATACAATTCATGATTTATAAGTCCATTAAACCGTAACAGTGCGTTTATTTAACGGAAATACTTTTGAGTTGATGAAAGTTAGTTGACATAACGGCCATATTTTTTTTCATTAGTATTGCCAGAACAAGCAGTACGGGCATACCGTCAAAGTCAGGATTATGGTTGCGTTGGTATTTTTGGAGTGATATATAGAAAAGTCAATGCATTTTAATTTCAGTAAATTAATTTGCTTTTGCGTTTAATTTTCTGAAATTATAACAAAATAAAATATAACATTAATAAAGTAGAGCATGTCTTTATAAATATGTCGCTTTGTTTGTGTTTCAAGTTATAGCAACACATCACAAAGCTAGAAAGAGATGCCATGAAGACGTGACGTCGTTCAGGGTAATTTTTACGAATGTTTGGAAGGGCGACCTCCAGTCTATGTATTTAAGCTTCTTGGTTAAGCCATGTGCACGTAGAATCGGGTCCACAGATCTACCAACTTAGGAAGCAATGGAAGGAAAAAAAAAGACACAGATCTAATGTAGTCTATACATGTCATGATTTTTCAGCCTCAATTTATCAGAAGCTGATTAATTGCTTAGTTTAGCTATTTAGTTAATATTTTGTATTGTATATAAGCAGTAACTTTTGTTGATCTCACTGCAACATGCGTAGTTGTTATGTACTTCCGTAATTGTTGTATTATTATATCAGAAATAAATACTTCCTAATATACTAGCTTTAATTGAAATGTAATATTTATGATGTAGTTGTACTTAATAAATAAATAATAAAAAATAAAAAAATGCTATTGTCTGGCATGTTGCGCTGCTGATCCAACTGTCAAACGAGTTGTTCTGAGAAATTGCATGCACATGTGGTCGGATTGTCAAGGGTTCTACAGATTACGTGATTTTACCACAATTTGTCAGTACAACATGTCGAAATCATAATTCAGCATAATATGAATTTATATAATACGGATAAGTGAGTCGCTTAAATTCAAACTCAGGTAAATCCATTTGTCAGATCATGCGATTTTAGTATTATGAAAAGGTAATAGGGTAGATATTTGCAGAGAGGGTCGAATGGATTTATCTGAGTTTGAAGTTAAGCGACACATTAGTAACATTTATGATGAAAAATATTATGAAAATCAATTTAAGTATTAAAAATGTATGACTAGTGTAATTATGAATTTAAGTAAAACGGACAAGTGAGTGTTATGGAAAAAAAAAGACCCTGGGACTTGAAAAATTAGGTGAACTAAAGCGCCCCCGTATAATAGATGTAAAACGTGTACTTTTAATAATTTCAGCGCTTTAGTTGATATTAGTTTGCAAGTAGGTCTGTGATACTATTTCGTTATTTTCGTCTGAAGTTAAATGTTAGAAAATAGGAGAATATATGTTTATCTTAAAACGTACATTGGCTTTAGTAGTTACTTCTGAACTTGTATATAAAGTCAAAGTTATTTGTTCTTCAATTTAGGCACATGCACCTATGAATGTCGATAAACTACCACCGGTTCGGAAATAACATTTCCACCACCAGAAGAACCTCATTAATCATCATAATCATCATTCACATACATCTTTGAATTTCTTCACAGTTATATGCACGATGTTTTCCTTCAGTAGGCACTAGTTTTTGCGCAATACAGCGACACTCGTAATTTTGCTTAAGCCGAAAGTCAAGTGAAGAATTTTATTGACAGAACAAATAAAACAAAAATATTTAAACATTTATTTCAGCTCAAACATTAAATAGATTATAATTCAATGTAATTATAATTAATTACATTGAATTACTTAAGAGTCACCAGGACGCGCGACTCAAGTCGACTGTTCATACAAACGTAGCTCGGTTTTAAACAAAGTTTCATGTTATTCTATTTAGCATGTCGTTTTAAAAAGAGAATCAAACTGGAGAGCCGATCGTCCTGGCGACCCTTAACTACATTACACACACATATACACTCATTACACACATACATAGATAGATAGTTTAGAAATAGAATAGTTTATAATCATCTTAGATAATTGTTTTTTATTATTAACGATCAAGCACGATGCTACTGCCGATTGATACACTTGATTATAATGTTAATGTGAACTATCCATTAACATTATCTTTAACCCTAAACGCTTTGAGCTTATCCTACTAATATTATAAATGCGAAAGTTTAGATGTTTGGATGTTTGTTACTCAATCACGCTTAAACGGTTTAACCGATTTGCATGAAATTTTGCACGAAGATAGTTTATAGCCTGGATTAAAATATAGGATAGTTCTTAACCCGGGTCCACGCAGACGAAGTCGCGGGCGGAAGCTAGTAACTTCTAAATTTCAATTTACCTCTTTATAATATTCCCAGATCTCAAAACTTCTTGGTCACAAAATACCTAAATTACAGAATGCCTATTTTTTTTTCTCAAATCACCGGAATCTTAATAGTTAATAAATTTTAAAATAGCTTCGTCTAATGCCTAAACTTCAAAATTTCGGTGTTTTCTGTTTGAGTTTGTCGTTTCTGTCATCGGTATTTGAAGGAATTGTTCATTTCAATCTTTAGGTATCCAGAGAATATGACGTTTCAGGTCAAAGTCATGATGAATTTCGGTCATTTTAAGAATGAGACTGGTCTTTCGTCGGGGATGCGGTCAGCGGTGGACGCCTTGCTTCTCAAGCGGAGCTTCTGACGCTGATTGCATTATTGACGACTGACCAAACTACCGAACAACGTCGCTTTATAAGCAAACTTGACATTGGCGAAATCATCTTAACTTAAATGGAAGCCATTTTTTTAAAAGAAGAAGAAGAAGAATGAGACTATTTGACATTTTAGGTATTATGAGCCGATTGTAATTTGAAAATTAGGTGTATTAGTGAATAAGGTATTATGAGATTTTGTGGTTTAAAGCCCAAAGCCCCTAAACTTAAAAAAAATAATCATGCGTTCGCGTCTGTTGTGCTGTAGGTATAGAGCACGAAAAATCTTTCCACAAAAAAAATGCAAAAATGTGTCAAAATGTGTGCATTTAAAGATACACTGTCAAGTTTAGGAAGTTTCCTTTATTTATAACGGGTGTCTCACTAAGAGTGCAATATTAATAACCCTACTAATTGAAGGGTTCTTTTTAATCGAAATAGTGCACTCTTATTGAGACACCCGTTATACAGGATGTTCGGAATAATGATGAAGGAACTTAGGGAGGTGATAGTCTGAACTATTAGGAAGTGTTTGAACCTTACATGTCTCATTCTAATCCGTGATAGTATTTGTTTTATCGAGTTTTTCAAAATGTTTAAATCACTCATGGTGACCTACAAAAACGATTAAAAAAAAACTTGTGTAGCAAGTGGAAGGGTATTTTTTTATTGGTTAATAAATAAATTTGATTTATTTCAAACTTTGTTTTAATACTCGTTTTTCATGTCAATGTTTTTGAAAAAAAAAAAATACTATTTAAATAAAAACTATCACAGATTGGACTAAGACATGTAAGGTTCAAACTCTTCCTACTAGTCCAGTCTATCACCTCCTTAGTTCTTACATCGTTATCCCGAACACATACCTTGTACCTACCTACTAGCTGAGATATACCCTAGCTAGTAGGTAGGTACAAGGTTGTTTAATTTTTGCCAATTCTATTGATCCAGAATAATACCAAAAATAGCAAAAAAATTAATTAAAATTATAAAAAAATTGGTAAGCATACATATTGTAAAAAAAAAATGATCAAGGCAACATTGTGATACAATTATATAAATTATTACCGAGTAAATCATTGACTCAAAAAAAAAACAATTGAGTATTTTGTTGCCATTTGCAATAAATTAAATACAATCGTTACAATTTGATGAAATACTTACAAAACATAGTAAGTGCCCACAATTCAAAGAGAAATAACAAATAGGTCAGAAGAAGCATTTCATACAAAATTTCTTTCCTCTCTATTTTTTTATCATAAACTTTGTATTTGTGTACAAATGTAAATCAAGTCAACTCGAATAATACAATATCCTTGACTAATAATGCATAATTGACCCGCCGCATAGTGGGTAGTAAGTAGTATATAAGTAATTCTTAGTATTGTTTAGGGAGTATTGATCGCGTTCATTAACTTTTGTGTTCACAGTGGGATATGTTTAAGGAAAAATCAAAATTCAAAAAATTCAAAATACTTACAAAATTTCTTTATTTGCCAGAATATGGTAACAGGGTAAGGTCTTAAAACTGAATTTGTTCATGCATATTCAACCTGCATGCAGGTGTGCAAATTTTTACAATGTCATAACAGTTTTATTTTTTATTTTATTTTTGTATAACATCTGTACTACATACACCAGTCGACAACCTGTATCAAATAGGATCCTTAATACTAATAGTAGCCACACATTCTCGGAGTCGTCAATTTATAACATGTCATTTCCTTATACTATATAATAATAATAATAATATCAAGTCCCTATAGTTATACCCTAGTATTATAAATATGTCAAATAATCAATTAGTTACCTATGTCAAATGCCAGATATTCGTTAACACTGTAAAAACATTTAGCCTGCAGCCATTTTGTCAATTTGCTTTTAAACGAGTTCTTATTCTCTAATTTAAGGTCATCAGGCAAAGTATTATAAAGGACTATGCACATGTTGTAGTAATTTTTTTTATATATAGCGGTTTGGCAGGGAGGCTGGTATAACAGATTTCGGTACTGAGCTCTTGTGTGTATCGATTTGTGAAGTGACTAGGGTTGGCCTTAACAAAGAGACATGCGTCTCTTATATAGAGGCATGTAAGCGGAAGTATATTAAATTTCTTAAATAAGGGTTTACAGCTTTGCAGAAACCACACGTTATCGAGGGCCCTAATGCACCTTTTTTGGAGTTTAAATGCTCTATCCGACTCTACGGAACGTCTATAACTTACCTAATTACTTGTTTACACATCAATATGCTATATTTCTGTGACTGTTTCTGTTTTATCTCCTCAATAAATAAATAAATATATACAACGGTCATTCGGAGCTTAATTTTGCACGTCCGCGCCTAAATTCGTATGTAAGCCAAATTATAATAATAGTAGATTACTGCAGAGGCCGTGAAGTAAGGGATTGCTGGACGAGATTGGGGTAGACGGCCGAGTCGTAGACGAGGCCGAATACAACGAGTCCAGCAATCCCTGTTCCGGCCGAGGATTGTATAGTACTTTTCTCAAACGATGTGAGGAAATATTAAAATTAAAATAAATACTAGGTAATCAATTAAATAATAGGTAATTTGCGCCTTTTTTATTTTTTAAACATGCCATTTGAACAAGCCGTTCGAGCACCATGTTTAACCGCACCTAAAGTATAATACCATAGATTATTTTTATTTTTTTTATGATCAAGTATGCTTACAGTGTCTAGTGGTGGTTGGCAGTATGTAAATTTTCCTTTGTCAGTTTAATATTTGTAAGCAAATTTAAAAAGTTAGAGTAGCGGACAATAATGGTTTTACTTAGGATTTCATACATTACTTCTTGGCGTAAGGCCAAGAAGTAATGTAGGGAGCCATAAACAAGAAACTTCACGTCTTCATTTCGTGATATTAACGCGTACATTTCCGAGCATGTTTGAGAAAATTGGTATTTTTTTGTAGGATAGTTTACGTCTATAATACCTAGGTGTTGCACCTTAGATCGAAGCCTTGTCATTTGTTGTTTAATAGATATGTTTTCTCAAAGCCCTGTTCTCAAATTACCACAACGCGTCCACGCGCTTTCTTAGTTAGTCGAAATTGTCTGAAACTTTAAAAGACTACAGATTTTTGAAGTGAAAACTTCTTTAGCGGCTTTTTGGGATGGGGAAACTTGTTAAATACGCGACAGATTTTTGTGACGTCAGATGTGAAGGAGGTCACAAACTTTTATATTTTGCTGCTAGCCGATTCGACTTCATTCAAAACTGAACGCTATTCGCAAAAGTATAAAAGCCGTTAAACACTTTTTGCAATAGCATATTCTGCAAATAAATTTGTAATTTTGTTCACGCGTCCTTCACCGTTTTGCTATTGAGCAAATTCGAATAAATCGAATTTGGACGTTATTCTTAAAGAGATAAAGCTTTGAAAAATATTTACCAACGGCAAAAACATATTGATATTTTGTTCACCGCCGCCGTCCGCTGTTCCTGCAAATTTGAATAGTTCGAATTTGGACGTTATTCCTAAAGAGATAAAGCTTTGAAAAATATTTGGCAATATCAAAAACAAATTGGTATTTTGTTCGTCGCCGGCGGCGGGCGAGCCGGCCCGTCGCACCCAACGCGCCCGCGGCCCGTCCGCCTAAATAATTGATAATTGTTTATAAATTTACGCCAAATTTATTTTTAGGGTGACACCGTAAGATGTCACGTGACCTGATCGAAAAACTGTTACAATGTTATTGAGTTTTCACTTCTGCCGGCACTCCCGGAGTGCAACCCGGTCTTTTTTTGTTATTTTTTATCGCATTTTAAATAAAGGAATGGTTTACCTACGACATATAAAAATACAACAAAATACATTAAATTTTCTTTAACAAAATAATTAATGAAAGTCTTGTACTGCCTAAAGGAATAATTGCCTGCACCGCTTACAATCGCGGGCGCACAGCCCTAGTCAAAGCTATCTGGTACATCACTATAGCACAGGCCGCGAGCCATCAGTCGTGCCGAGGTGCTCGATGAGTGCGGACGTATTTTTGTTAGTGATGTCGCGGGACTGCAGATAAGTATCTAATTGCCTCGACTTTGGTTTTCAAAATTTCTAATTAATGTTGTCATGTTAAATAATTCATCTGTTATCGTCAGTGGGTTACAGCTTATTATAAAGAAAGCAGAATGGATGGATGGAATTTGGATGAAATTTGGTATAGAGATAGTTTGAGTTCTGGGGAAGGACATAGGATAGTTTTTATCCCGGAAATCAACCCCTAAGGGGATTAAATGGGAAGTGAAAGTTTGTGTGGAGCTACGATATACACGAGTTCCACGCGGACGGAGTCGCGGGCAGAAGCTAGTTAGATATATAATATTAAAAGTTTATTATTCGACGGTACGGGTTAGGCTCGTAAAACACACTTTCCCGAAATGTGGACTTTCTGCTAAGGTGCACTTTCCGCAAAATGTACACTCCCAAAATGTACAGTTTCCCAAAGTTTCCACTTTCCCGAAATGTGCACTTTGTCAAACAGTGCACTTTTCCAAAAAGCATGCTTTCCTAAAATGTACACTTTCCCATTTAGGGCACTTTCTCAAAAGGTACACATTTATGTGCTCGAATTTCGGTCTTTGTCCAAGGCAGAAAAATAAATTAAATTAAAACTATCTAATCCATACTAATATGTGTCTGTCTGTCTGTCTGTCTGTTACCTCTTCACGCTTAAACCGCTGAACCGATTGCGATGAAATTTGGTATGGAGATATTTTGAATCCCGGGGAAGGACATAGGATAGTTTTCATCCTGGAAATCACCCCCTAAGGGGATGAAATGGGGGGTTGAAGTTTGTATGGAGCTGCGATATAAACTATTTCCACGCGGATGGAGTCGCGGGCAGAAGCTAGTATTAAATATAACAAACAAATAAAAATAAAATATAAACTAATGTAAAATGGAATGGGAAGGGGAACGACGTCCAAGGCGAACTTTCTCCGATCAAATTGGTGAAATTTTAATATAAGGCCAGGTCAAAAGTACCCTAAACCGACGAGCATGTATGAAAAATGTTATGAAAGTGAGTGAAGCGAAAGGGGTTTGTGAGGATCGTAGCAAATGGAGATCCGTGATCTCTGCCTACCCCTCTGGGAAAGAGGCGTGATTATATATTATATGTATGTATAAAATATAATTTTCTTTAAATTTTATCTGAACTATTACCATAATGGTCATGCCACGCTCAATTGGAATCGATCTGTCATCACGGACAGGACTATTCTAGCCAACAGACCATCTCATCAGAGAGGCGTTTCGATTGATCTATCGTGCTGATAGATCAATCGAAACGCCAGGCACTGCTTGTAGACGTCAGGATCCTCCACGACGAGAACCTAGTGAAAGCTAAGAAGGACAAAGCCAGCAAGTACCTAGACCTGGCTCATGAGGTAACCACCATGTGGAATGTTGATTCAACGATAATTTTTCCGATAGTTGTTTCTGCAAACGGTCTAATAGCGAAGAGTCTCGACCAACAGTTCAAGACTCTCCCGCAGATTGCTAGATCAAGGGTCAGAGACAGAAGGCTATACTACTGGTCACTGCGTCGGTAATCCTCCCTTGCTGGCTTTGTCCTTCTCGTCCCGGCCTTCACGAGTTTCTCGTAATGAGGGATGCTAATGTCGAGCACTGCCTTTCTTTTTATCAACATTGTTACGACGGTGGGGTCAATAACAGTTTTGTTGTCATAGTGACTCGCCGTCAAGGTGTTTCAAAATTCGCAGTGTCGTCTAAGACATCTGTAGCCCAGCGGTACAAACGGCGGTCGAAGAGCCAATGTGCCCGGGTTCGAGTCCAGCGACCGACATGCACTTTTTGTATGTTTTTAATTAATAGTGAGTACATTTTCAAAACGCCGAGTAGCATGGAATTATCTAGAAAGGGTAAGCGAATAGAACATTTGATGCTTACGGAAATTTATAGACAAGTGTTTGGGCTTGGAATATTCTAGAAACGTCGACGTAGCACGATTATCTGGAAAAGCCCATGCTACTCAAAACAAATGGGTAATGAGATTAACAGCGAAATGAAGATCGAAATTAAGGACTAGAATCTTCGGTAAGGGGTATATAAGGGGACCACGTTCGCGGTTCTAGTCAGTCTTGGAGTCAGTCTTGAGTGAAGACTTGAAAAGAGAGTGAAAAGTGGAGTCTTCAGAGTGGAGTTCTCAGAATGGGATACTAAGGGAGTAGTATCGGGTGAGAACTGGAAGAAGAAGTACTTCTTCTTACAGCGGAAAGTGGTGATTAGTGAAGTGGTCTAGTGCGTAACAGTAAAGTGAAGCTGTGTCAGTACTAGTAGGCGCGAACTCAGTCACTTGTGTGAGTTAATTGAGTTGTCAGCGTTAGTACGTGTGGACTCAGAGGACTTTACCCTGTGTAAATCGCAGAATAAATCTATTGTCGTGTTAAAAAGGTGTTTAACTCCATCCTACCCCCCCACGCTCGTAACAATATGTTTTACTGGATTTAATATGTTGTAATTATGTTAACGGATAAAGTCTCTAAGTGCATATATCTAACGAGACAGAACTGCCATTACATTTATTTTGCCTAAAAAGTGTATTCTTCCCAGTATAGCGATCATTTGAGAGTTTTCATACGTTGTTTACATAACATTTTTTTTTTCTAACTGCCGGAACGGAGCGAATTTCATTGTTCTAATTGCCAGGACCCTAGAAAATTTAAGATCATCATAACTCAAATACCGCGTGTGCTATTACAGTGCTAAAGTAATTAAATAGGTAATTGTCGTGTAAGGATTCCATTTTCAGTCATATTGTTTGGAAATAATGAAGGAATAAAAAGGGTGGTGGCAATTAGGCTGAGAACGCCCGCAGTGAGAATGGCCGACAAGTTTCATGCTATTCCGGCACGCCATTTTAAAATGAGAGCCATACTACGTTTGTGTCGAGCCTCCTGGGGACTCTTCAATTTCAATCATTGCTGTATGCCATCAATCACAGCATTGCTTTGCATTGGCACAAGTCAAATATCCATAATGGCGGACATTTTTTTTTAATTTGGGTCAATCAACTATTCCTGGTTGTTATTCTGACCCGTTAGCCACAAGATACAATTACAGAGTTCCTTGGAAAAAAATGTTACAACATGGACTTACAACGTGCCTAGAAGATAGTCCGTACAAGAAGGGGTCGACCTTGACAAGAAAACCCCCGGATTTGGTGATTTAAAAGTTTAAAACCCATAAATCACAGTGACAGAAAATAGATGATCCACCCATTTGTTTCGTCGCGTATGGCATGAGAAACTGCGTGACACGGTAAGACTGCAAATTATTATTCCGAATCACTTGTTCAACATTTGACTCACAATAGACTTTATTAATTCTATCAAATCACTCTTAGGCATACCACACACTGATTCACCCTTACTAGTTGTTGCATTTGTTTTTTCACTATCACATGTACGGTCAGTCCCAGCATCATTTCTTTTATGATCATCAGCTACTATTTCCCCGGTTTCATTGACTTCATTGAGCGTATCATCGGCGTCTATTTCTTTTTTCACATGAAGGATAATGATTTCACTATTTTTATCTTTTCTATCAGACGTAAGTTCACTCTCCATATAATTTCTTCTATCAGCATCTGTCACTTTCCCCGTTCCATTAACTCCTTTGTGCATGTCTTGTTCAATGACTTTTTTTAATTTAAGGATAGCGTCTTCATTGTTTTTGGTAGCTGCTTTTGAGACTTCACCAGCAGATTTTGCGATTGAACCGTCACCCTTTTTAAACATTTGATATTTAGCTTCAATATCATCCATTGTACTTCTATCATCATTAATATTATCATCACTGAAATTTAGATCAATAATTGTGACTTTGAATTTCTTCTTCGCCTCTGGATTTTCTTCACATTTCCTTTTTTGTAAATCTGTTGGCTTCTCTAATTCTGTATCAGTGACTGTCGGGGAATTCATTATTACCTTTTGGTCGACATTTTCATCATAATCATCTATCGGCATTTGATCTCTTGATTCAATATTAACATTCAATTTATCCTGAGCACTTTTGACAAGTTTTAAGAACTCATGCATCTCTTTTAATTTAATGTCACAATTTTGACAGACAGTTATGTCTTTGTCAAAGTCTAGTTCTGTTCTCAGATCGTTCATCGCAAGTGTAGTTTTGTTGTTTACTATATAAGATTTGTCTGTGCCTTTTAAGCATTCCCCTTTGACTTCCCCGCATACACCGCAGCAATGAAACACTATAGTGAATGGCCCCGTTTCTTGAATTGGATTCTTCTGTATGCTTTGGATTTTGGCGACTGGTTCTGTGGAATCTAGAAAGACACATATCATCAGTGGTCAACCAAAACTCACTTCTCAAGTTCTCTTAATACTTGCACAATACATAGGTCTGGGATAATTTGTGAGATACACTGTTATCTCACAAATCCACACCTGAAGAGTTGGAGACACGCGGACATGAAGCGGTAATAGTTATTTATGATACAAGTGCCGAAAGTAGGTAATAAATAAATAAATATTAGGGGACAATCTTACACAAATCGACCTAGTCCCATAGTAAGCTCAATAAGGCTTGTGTTATGGGTATTAATTCCTGAAGAGTGACGATAACCGAACACAGGAGCGTTAGCGAGTGTTTTGGATCGACACGAGAAAATAAAGAAGGGGTGAGCGGCTTAGGGGTATCGAGAGGTGGTGCTGCGCTTTCTCCGAAGTTACTCGCGGCGTTATGCCCTTTAACACTTTCATCCCTGGAGCGTATAGCTCTGACGACTCCTCTCTGGACGGCCAATGAAGGCGAGCCAGAGCTGAGAGTCCTGCGGGCCCCCTTGGGGTTCCACTCCGCCCGACAAAGGCACCCCAGAAACGGAGGCCCTGACCGACCTCTCGGAAGCACTCGGGTCCGTGGGGTCGTTACTCCACAACAGCTCGCCACATATTATTATAATGTGTTCAATTAAATTTTCTTAGAGATGTATACAGTCTCTAAGCATCGAAAACAAAACTTACTTAATATGGTTAGATATCTAATAATTCATTATTATCTTAATATCCCGGACTACACTCACCAGAACTGGCTTCCTGGTCCGATACCCAGCTGTCGCTCCGAGAGACATCACCGGATGAAGCCTGCATCCGCTTTGCCTTTACAAAAAAAAAGCAGCATAATTCTAAGAATGACCGAGATAGACTGGATGGAGGCCTAGTGCGGGTTGGGGACTCACATAATATTTGTTGGTTGCCGCCATTACAACAGCTCATCTGGTATGTATAGCTCAGGGTTCGAGGATATATATCCGATATATATCCAATGATTTTTTATGATATATATCAATGCACTTCTAAGTAAGATAAAATTGAGTATACCTGCAAAGTTGCCTCGTCCAGCTGTTTACAAACTATTTAGCAGTAGATTTAATAAAACTAATTTAGGTCACAACTCCGCTCTCTCGAGAATGACAAAATTGTATAACTCTCTTCCGGCCTCTAACGGAGCCGATATATATCATGATAATATTAATCAATTTAAGCTGAAAGTGTCCACGTATTTCGGCTCCCTGGACGTCGGGAGATAATAGATAGTAAATATATAATATATTATCTTTGCATTAGGTCTTATATACGTTTCTTTTTGTTCTTTTTTCTTAAGTATAAAATTTTGCATGAACAGCTAAACATGTATAAAGCATGTATAAAGTTAATATGAGAAAATATGATTTCCTAATTTGTAATCTTAATGTGTAATCGTACTAAAAGCTATTGGTGCATGTCGTGGTTACCTTTAATTGGATAAGCATCCAGTTAGAATAAAAATAGAACTTAGATATTGTAAGATGTTTTATCTGTTGGTAATCCTAAATAAATAAATAAATGCAGAAATAAGTGTAGGTATGACAATTGACTGATTAGAATTTATAAAAAAGTAATAATAATAATAATAAAGACATTTATTGCCACAAACTAAACATAATACAAAATAATTTAGGTACACCGCATATAAACTTAAGAACATGAAAAACTAAAAGGTACACTTTAGATATATTTAAAATTAAACTTAAACTTTAATAGTTTGATGTTTTTGAGTTGATCTTTTGATATTTTTGAATTTGATATATTTTTTAGTTAATTTATTATGTTTATATAACACATATGCAATTAGTAGCAATGCAAATAGTATACATAAATAATAAAATAAAATAATAATATGGCTTTCATAAAAAGTGGATATATATCAAACTTTTGATGTATATCGGATATTTATATCATAAATATCCGATATTTTGATATTTATAATAAATATCGGATATTTTTATAGCTACCCATGGTGTACATGGTATTTTTACCCGACTGCCGAAGGAAGGTTATGTTTTTCGAGCGTATGTATGTTTTTCGAGCGTATGTATGTTTTTCGAGCATATGTATGTTTTTCGAGCATACATATGTATGTGACCTTATTCTTTAGCACGCCCTGCAGCCTAAACCGTTTGACGGATTTCGACATATGAGGTGTCGTTGGATTCCTCTTAATCGTGCGAGTGCCATGGGCTATAAAATTTGAATGTTTTTTGAAAAATCTTTATTTCAAAGTTTTGTACTTTATTGGAAGGTTCAATTTAAATATTTCCTTAGAGCTCCACTACTTCCTCCATGTCATGTTTATTCTCCTGTCGATTTCATATTCATATTCATTTATTGTGATCATGTTCATTGTCCATACAGTAGATCTTAAGATAGGTTATACAGTAGGTACATGATACCCTGCTAGGGCATTGCAATGACCTTACATACTAACAATGTAAGCTACTTCGATATAAAGAAAACAGTGTTCGAAATATACATATATATCATCATTATATTAAAATTTAAAATTTCATTCTTAATTCATTGCTTATGTCATATTATATAAAGATTAAAATGTGATCAAAATGAGATTAAAGTGAGATAAAAAAAAAAACATTCTTAATTCATTGCTTAAGTATGTCATATTGTAATACATAAAGATTAAAATGTGATTAAAATGAGATTCAAAAAATAAAATAAAATATATATATAATGGATAATAGTGATATTATTATAAGTATATCTTCAAATTATGAATTAAAAAATAAATTAAAATTGAAATTAAAATTGAAATTAAAATTGAAATCATCTTTATGTCTTGTGTTTTTAAAAGAAATTTGTTTCCCAAGGTAGATATAAGTCTGTGCATATTCTATTGGTGTTCCGTTGATTACTATAAGTTTTGGTATGCTGTTTGTTGCTACTTAAGTCTTTGAGGTATTTAATTGTAGTCCGATCTTAGTACTAACATCACTCATCTTAGCATTTCTTCAAGTTGTTTGAGGTCTAGGAAAAAAGGACGATATTGTCTGCAAATCTTAGATAATGATACTTTTCCACCCATACGCACAGAAGCAACAGCACGGCTATCACGGGACGGCGATCACAGGACGGCCTGCGAGTTGTGTCGCGGCGACATAGACTATATATCTCTTTCTAGCCATTCTAATTGGAAAGAGAGGGATAGTCTATCTCGCCGCGACAAACCTTGCGGGCCGCTGCTGCTAGCTTACATACCCTATATTTCTTATAAAAGGGCACACTTTGAACCAAACATTAGAACTTAAGTTAAATAAAAAGCTTACCTTAGATTCTTGATATCTACGACGATTATGAAATGAATCCACCTTTTTTCTTAGCGATTTGAACGTAAAAGGAATTTTGGACATACTGTTGCATTTTTCTAAAAGCTGCTGCATAGTTTGACGCGTGGCATCTTTGTCTCTGAAGTGTAATTCTTTGGGGTCCCAAAGAACCGGGAATTCTGCTAGTAACTCATCCCACACTTTGTTCCCTATGTGAGCCATGGCTACGGAAACTTATAACAGAAATATAAGAAACTTCAACTGTGTAAAGTTCATGTGAACTTGAGATTTATAAGACAATTGTATGTACAGACAGCTTCCAAATTCATTGGAAAAAATATACGTTTTTGTGCATAAATTGATATAATAATTAGAATAACATTGCAAAGTAAACTATTGGCGTGCCAGCCACTTTTTTTTCAGTCTGACCTGACATTGACAGTGACAGCACGTTCAGGAACAACTAAAACCAAGGGCAAGCAAGGCGACCCTACACGAGCGAAATCGGGAGTGACCTTGACTTGGCTGGAAGCCATGCTTCCGACACCATCCACACGGGCCGAATCACGCGGCGGGGCTGCATGCAGGCCTGCCGTATAGGCTCACTCCAGGCAAAATACGGTTTTGAAAAACATTAATTTATAATAGCGTTTGTTTGTTGATTTCAATTTAAAATGTTATTCTAAGATGATTTATTCAGGAATCCGACAAACTTTTCATCCGGAAGTAATTATGTAGATTTAAATGAAGCATGCATTGTCTTTTTTTGTACGATTTATCTTGAATATTATAGAGCAAATGTAAATGAACCAAAATAAAGACAATCATTTTTTGTTTTTTTGACTGCTCAGGAGCTAGTATTTATCATTTTTTTCATGACTGAAATTTTGTCGGATTTTGTGGCTGGGTAACTATTTCATTGAAAATATATCCGTTACACATAAAAAATAAGCTATTATAAAATATTTCCAAAATTGAATTTTTTTCCATACAAGTTGTCAGTTCATTGACTGGGCGTCTC
Organism: Epinotia ramella; assembly: GCA_947578815.1. Taxonomy (NCBI): domain Eukaryota; kingdom Metazoa; phylum Arthropoda; class Insecta; order Lepidoptera; family Tortricidae; genus Epinotia; species Epinotia ramella. The sequence continues at coordinate 872,892 of OX388226.1, read as the reverse complement.
CTAGCTAGCGGGACGGATATAAGGCCCATCCACATTATTCGCGCGAGAACGCGTGAAAACGTGAAGTGAACGCGTGAAAGGCTATTCACGCTTTCACGCGTTTGCGCGCGAATTTTGTAGGGGCCTTTAGGCTTCGTTCACACGGCATTGTCCTTGTTAGAAAGGGTATGTGGATCGCAGTGGCGTTTGCACCGCGCGACACCGGTATGGAGAGCGAGGGGCTGGTCGTTGATGAAAATGAGAACACTGGATACAGTCTTGAAGCGGTACATTTATTACTCAGAATAAATGATTAACACTTGCAATTTGTCACTGATTAAATATAGGAATTATTAAGTATCTAGGATACGTGCTAACCTGATCGCTGACATAGGAAGAAGAGACATAGACAAAACATGCATAGATACATTACAGCTCTAGCCATAGTCATTTAGTGCGCTACACACGTAAATACATGGAGTGCAATACAATCTAACAGTCCTGCACGTTTTTTTGAAGTATACTTAACGTATACATAGTGGCACAAAAACTTTTAAACGAATACTCACCGGACTTGTCGAGCAAACCGAATACGTGCAGAAAACGTGCAGGATAATGGACCCGATTCTACGTGCATATGGCTTAACTAGCCTAAAACGAAATTGTCTAATTTTTAGACATAATTTAGGCGACCGATTAAAAACGACATAATATTTAGAATAGCATTTTAGGCAGCTAAGTAAGTTGTATAGATCGCCTAAAATAAGAAACGTCAGTTTCAAATTAGCGCTGTCATTTGATTATGACAGCTGCTCATAGAATAGCAAAGTGTTTTACCGACACCTAAATAAAATTAGGAAGTTTAGAGGCCACTGTAGAATCGGGTCCAATGCCGTGTGAACCCAGCCTTAGGAGAAATCGCTCGTGTAGCGTCTTCTAATCGTTTAGAAATTTTAAATGAACTCGAAGGCCTCGAAGCGAAGCGTAGAAATGTCAAGACGAAAACGATGACGAGGACTACCTACTTTATTGTTTTGTGGTTTTCACTATGTGACTATATTTTAAATATTTTAATACTTTATCGAGAAAAATCTACATTGATGTGATTGTTGATTATTTTATTTGGTATCCCTATTGTAGACGTTCCGTCGTAAAGTTTTTGCCATGGCAGCTGTGCAAAATAATGTATGGGACGATTTACTCGCCGAGTTTCCAGTTCTCACGGACCCTCAAAACTTACATTTTAGAAGTAAACAGATTAGGGATCGCTGTATGCGGCAGCTTTTAGACAGATGCAATGAAATCTCCAGAATACCCTTTACCATGGAAGCGCTGAAGAAAAAGTTAAAAACGATTTTTCGTCGCCGGGTATGTAAAGGTTACTTTTTTATTGGTGATTAATAAGCATACGGCCTGCCTGATGGCAAGCAAAGCCTGTGGACGGGGTGTACCAAAGGGTACTCTAAAAAGGACTTAGAAAAATTTGATCAGAAGTGCAATTATCATACATAACAGTTGCAAACATTTTTTTTCGTAATTCATAAGTTTTGACACCTATTTCTAGGCTGTTTTTCCTTCGGGCATGTGAAGCTACCTAACGAACCTAACCTAAACTTGTTTCGCGATGGGTCCAACATCTCAGCCATTGTTGATTTTAGAGAAAAGTTTTCTGATAAAAGATGGTTCTTTTGGCGGTATTCTAAACGATAGAACCACGTAAATGTGTCATAATGATGTCGCCCACCAACGAATTTTTTTCTAAGTCCTGCATACCCTTTACTACACCCTAACCCACTCCAGAAGAATCTCAATCTGCCGACCCTTTATTAATTAGAGGATTAGTTGTGTTGACAGCTGGAAACAAATGCAGGTTTCCCCACTCTCAACACAGTGCAGCCTCGGGAGATCCTCCAATTTGGTTAAGTGGAAGGTGAATGCGCTACAGGAAGTCCAGTGCGCTGGGCTGACACAGTTACGAGAGCTGCAAAATGCAGTCCACTGGACGAGGAACTGAACTGCATGGAGGGCTATAGCATGCGTTCACAATCCTCTGTCATGAGGGATCGACTAAGTAGCAAAGAAGATTTGACTTTTAATGTTTGTATGTTTCCTTACATGGAATCTCTTTATTTTATAATTTAAGAAGCTCAAATGGGGGGTGAACGTTCGTATGGAGCTACGATATAAACCAGTTCCACGCGATATAAACGAGTTCCACGCGGACGGATTCCCAGGCTAAAGCTAGGGAGTATATAAATCCATCACGTCATTAGTAGAAGTACGTAGAATATATTTTTTACCTACGTCACGCTGCGTGACCGTATACATCTCTACAAACACTAGAATGATTATTAATTGTATTTGGACGCTCAGAGACCTTATACATCTCTGGAATACTGAATAATATCATTAACTTCTGTTAATGCTGATACAGACCTTATATCGAATGTAATGGTCATATTTTGCAATTTTGTTTTGTTTTCATTAACTTAGTGACATTTACTTTGGTAACCGTTTAAATCGGTCCTTAATCTGCAAGTTTCAAATGATTATTGTGTAAGATTATTATTATTACATTGTAAATTACCGTTTGACATGTAAAAGTGCCCTTGTGGCCTATTTGCAGAATAAATAATTGAATTGAATTGAATTGAAGTGGCAATATGTCCTGGCCAACTCCAATTCTTTTTGGTTAGGACAGAACAAATAGTTTTATTACTATGGCTGTTTTTTTTCTGGAGGTACTTCCCCCGTAGGGCTGTCAAATAACCGCCATTCTGTTACCATACCGCTACCTTCATTGAAACATTGTTTTTTGCATACCTTCATGTATATCTAGCTCAAAGGCATGTTTCTCCTCAGCACCGGCAGGCTCAATCCCGTGTAGAGTCCCGGGGCGATTGCTGGTCGGACCAGGAAACCTGCTCGGGTGAGTGCAGTCCGGGATATTAAGGTGCGTACGAATTAGAGCAGCCTCGGGTTGAGGCACGCACGGCTCACCTATATTGCTCTAAATCGTAGGCGCTGTGCGCGAGCATCGCGCGTGCGGCGCGCGGCGAGCCCCCTAGGGGCGGTCTTTTGCCCGTGCTCAAAGGCGCCTCAGTGTGCGTGCCTCGCGTAATTTGCACGTGTATTCGAGCGTGCCGCGGACAGAACGATGTAATTTGGTGAAGTAAATGGATACAGAAACCAAGTTAAACATCTGAACCCACTTGAAAAAGAATCATTAAGGAACATAATTGCGGACCACATTAACGACATCGAATTCGACGACATTGAGTAGCATACCAGAAACTAATCGCAAACATTAAAACAGGCAGTGAACAAACTACCTAAAAGGACAAAAAACTGAAGTCACCATGATTACCAGGGCTCGGATTTTTCATCGCACGATAAGACGAAAGAAAACTATGGAGTCGATATCAACATTAAAACTTTACTCATATTCATACTCATACTCATTCATTTAATTAATACCAAAAGTTTATTATATTGTAAATACAAATCTTAACCGCCACATCATGTTTATTACATTATAAGCTAAATAATAAAATGTTCACGTAATAATTAAGTTAATTAATATATGCACTAATTGCAAACTTAAAAAAATGACACGTCTAAAGCCGTCAATGATTGAAACATGAGGCAATTAAATAAAGCGGCCAGTACCCACCGTTAAGTCTATCGCAACAATATGGTCTGGACAACTAGGTATGCAACTAAGTTGACATTTTGACAGCATGATAAATATATAATAATTACGGGACTAGGAAAATGAGTGAGTATGAATATGAGTAAAGTTGTAATGTTGATATCGACTCCATAATTTTCTTTCGTCTTACCGTGCGATGTAAAATCCGAGCCCTGATGATTACACCCGCCATAGAAAAACTCATAAATGAAAGAAATAAGACTTAAAAACATAAAAGATAGAACACGATCTGAAAGAAATCAGCTCAAAGCCCTTTACAAATTTATTAAAAAAGAAAGAAATCGGGATTGGAAAAACTGTCGCTACAAAATAATAGAAGAGGAATTAGAAAAGAGCACAATATAAATTAAATAACTAAACCATGGCTCATGACTCTACATCACAACAACGACAATATAACAAACAGAGAACAAGTCATCTAGACCGCAACGGAATTTTATAAACATCTGTACCAAAATGACAAACTAAGCTATGAGAATACCAATCGTCAGAGCTGCGAGAGTATTCCATCATTTCTGAAGACTGAAATAAAAAACGTAATACAAATGCTGAAAACTACGAAAAGCCCAGGCGACGATGGGATTACCAGGAATGCAATTATAGATCCACTCACACCATTTCTAACGAAGCTATTCAACGAAATACTGATACAGAAAAGAATTCCAGAAGAATGGGGACTATCTATTATAACCCTACTTTACAAAAACCGGCCAAGTGCGAGTCGGACTCGCGCACGAAGGGTTCCGTACCATTATATATAATAATAAGTTACAATAGAATTTGTACGAAACTATTACTTCTTGAAGTACATTTTATAAGTTGGTCGACTATTACTCGTAAACGTGTAAAGCCTACTTAGCTGTGATAGTTTTCCTTTTAACTTCGTTATATGTACTACTACCATGAATTTTTTCACATATCCCAAAACAACCATTTAGCTAGCAGGGGGTGGGGACACTGGAGTCTAACAAAAATTAGCACTTTAAGGCTTAATATTTCACAAACGGATCGTTTAATCGAAAAATTGTTTTCACAAACCCCCAATATTTTTAAAAGACCTATCCAACGACACCCCACACTATGGGGTAGACGACAATAAAAAAAATCATCCCCACTTTACATGTAGGGGAGGTACCCTAAAAAAAATGTTTTTCAAGATTTTATTTTACCACTTTGTCGGCATGACTAATATGTATATTCATGCCAAGTTACAGCTTTCTAGTACCAAGAGCCTCTGAGCTAAGCTGCGGACGGACGGACGGACGGACATAGCGAAACTATAAGGGTTCCGTTTTTGCCATTCTGGCTCCGGAACCCTAAAAAAGGAGATCCTACCATCTTGGAAAATTACAGACCTATTAGCTTACAACAGACAGTGTATAAAGTTTACGCAACAGTATTACTGAAACGAGTATCGAAAGTTCTTGATAGTAACCAGCCCAGAGCTTTCTCGAGGATTTCGGCGAAACTACTCCACCATGAATCATATTTTCACGCTAACACAACTCATAGAAAAGTATACGGAATATGGGAAAACTCTATATATAGCCTTCGTTGATTACTCCAAGGCATTTGACTCCATACAACACCAACCGTTATGGGTAGCCCTAGCAGAACAAGGAGTAGAAACTGCCTATATAAATATACTTAAAGAGATTTACAGAAATAGCAAAGCGATTGTGAAACTGGAGAAAAAAGAGTCATTTCCTATCCAGAGAGGAGAAAACAAGGAGACCCCATATCCCCAAACCTATTTACAGCCCTTTTAGAATCAATATTTAGAACATTTGATTGGGACACTAAAGGCATTAACATTAATGGCGAATACAGCAATCTTTGCTTTGCTGATGACATACATAGTTCTGATGGCAAATAACCACGAAGATATAGTCTATATGCTGGATACTTTAGATAAAGAAAGCAAGAAATGTGGTTTACAAATGAACAAGCAAAAAACTTTAGCCATGACAAACGGTAACAGAATACCTATCATATCAGAATCCAGCAAAATAGACTATGTGGACAACTATGTATACTTGGGGAGAATAATATCATTTAGTCAACAAACATCAACTGAAGTCGAGCGAAGGATAAAAATCGCTTGGAACAAGTACTGGTCCCTAAAATTCATATTTAAGTCAAAGCTCCTACCACCTAGAGAGAAAAGCGATGCGAAGCAATAGTTCTACCAACTCTATTGTATGGATGCCAAACGTGGGCACTTACCAGAGATATCATCCAGAAGATAAATGTATTTCAAAGGGCGACTGAGAGGAGCATGCTGAATATCAGACAGAGTGACAGAAAGAGAAAATGTGAAATAAGAAAAATAACAAAATCACAGATGCCGCTGAACTAGCATGTAGGTTGAAATGGAGATGGGCTGGCCATGTAATACGAACAACCGACAATAGGTGGAGCGAGAGGATCCTACACTGGCACCCACGAGACGCGAAGCGCCCACGCGGTCGCCCGCGGCGGCGGAGGGCTGACGACATCGCTCAAATAGCCGGACTGTCATGGACCCGCAAAGCCAAGAACAGGGTAAACTGGAAGGAGCTGGAGGAGGCCTTTGCCCAAAAATGGGTACCTCACTAGTTAAAAAAAAAAAAGAAACGAAAACTGTATTTAACACTAACTTTTAATGTGAGAAATAAAGGCTTATTATTATTATTGAATGCACATGAATTACGATGTATGTAGTTTCATCCACCACCGAGGCGATTTTCTCTTCTTTTTGGTAAGATTTCGGTGAATTACGATAAACGTAGCCACGGCTGTCATCGTGTCCGACGCCATTTTGAACGACGCACAATGTCGGCTCGCCGCGAGCACGCTGCCTCGCCCGCGCATGTTTATGTGCACCAAACTGGCTCGCGAGCATGCCCCAGGCTGAGCCGCTCAAATTCGTACGCAGCTTTAAGAGTAGGTCAGTGCCAGGTTGCGATGAAAAAATGCACCAATAGGAAGCGATGCGCGAGCACGCCCAGCAAGCCTATTGGTGGATTATTCCCACGGTCACCGCATCGCAACCTCGCACAGCTCTGTTGGATAGTCATCCTAAGGGCCGGCGCTCGTATCAGCACGGGATCCTTCAGCATGGCAGGTGCATACTAATGGACATTACTGTCGAGGCGTTCTCAGAAATACCAAGGCGTCTTAGACATGCCGAGGCGTGCCTAGGCGACTTCGGGCATGCCAGGTAACAGCCCGGCCTCTAAGCAGCACAATATCGGCACGGCTCATGGCATGCCTAAGGACGCGTTGGCAGTTGGGTTGCTAAGCTTCCCAAAGACCTCAGCGTCTTTAGGCATGCCCAGGCTACCGAGCCTAAGGGTCAACCAGTTAACACGCCCGCCTGATTTTAGAATAAATAGGAGCAAGATGCTCGTCATTGTTTTTAGAATGCTAAATGCATATTTTCACATTACATTATTACAAAGTTTTTACAAAATTTTAACAGAGTTCAAATCAGTATCCAAAAAAAATTAAGAGTTGCCTCGATTTATCCAGGATCCCATCATCATATCCCGACCTGATGGCCATAGGACGACCTGGGAAGGATGCCCTTTCGAACAAAAAAAGAATATTCCAAATCGGCCCAGGCGTCTTCGAGTAATGTAATAATATGTGGGGCCACAGCGTCAAAGCCCCTGACCTGTTCATTATACACATAGCTGGGCATTAACTCGTTAATCCGTTAATCGTTAATTAACGAAGTTAACACTTTGATTAACGGATTAACTTTTAAGTTAACTTTTTAAAATGTTAACGGACACGTTAACTTCCGTTAATATGCAGAAGTCCGTTAATCGTTAATCCAATGCCTACTATTTACCGCACGGCACCGCGGCGCGGCGCGAAAAACAGGTTCAGACAAGTATGAAACGAACGACAAGTGCCGGGCGGCGCGTGGCAGCGCGTGAAAAAAAAACAAAACTAGATATATTTTGCCGGCGCGTGCGAGTGAGAAAACTGCGAAGAGATTTGTTTCGTTTGATCATTTCATTACTTAGCGCCGGTGCTTAGAGTGACGAGTGTTTTGTTTGTTGTTATTATAAATTACTGTCAGTGATAATTTGCGTGTTGATAAAGAAGAGTGCAGTGTAATTTAGTCAGGTAGAAAAAGTGTACTGTGCAGTGTAGTACCGTAAAACTACACAACTATAGTCCGGATTAGTCGGATTTCAAGTTTGAGATTGTCTCTTTCATTCATAAAATGACATATAAAATGCCGGCTAATGATTTTAGGTAAAGTAAGACGTATTAAATTAATAAATATGAATGAAATCAAAAAATATGATTATTATAACTACTTTTTTTATTAATTAAAATTGGACCATTGTTGTATTTTATGTGGCCAACTATAGGCCAGATTATTCGTACTGAAAACGCGTATTATGGTACATTAGGACTATAATTGAGAGCTTTATCTTAACAGTCATGGTTTAGATACAACAGAAAAACACATCAAAATGAGATCAGGTATTTCAATCAAATTCTGTTTTACAAAAGTCAGTCATATTCTTATTTCTGTAATTCTTAGCAAATTCTCTTAAGAGGGGGCGCTCCGCGAAATCGGGGTTCTTAGATTGAATATTTACCTATGACAAACTAAAGCGAATGCCAGGAAAAAGAACATACCAAAACTACATCATATTTGCAATTGAATCGTCTGAACAAAACCATACAAAACCAAAATTGCCTCGATAGAAAAGAACCGCCAAAACATGTCTTATTTTTACTCAATTTCAATAGTGTGAGGTTCCCGTGCATATAAATTAAGTAAAAGTTGAGTGTATAATAGCTTTTCACATTACCTAATGAAAGTACTAGCGGGGTATTTTTATGTAGTCCCTTTTCAGACTTATTGAGGTGAAACGTATTTGGCGTATAGGCCTTTTTTATTTAGCGCGATACCCTTTCTCCCGTCGCGTGTTTCGTGCGGTTCTGTATATCTTTTGTTGCCGTTCGCGGGCGGAGTCAGTCATAATCGCTCCGCTGAGACGAGAGGACTACGTTCTGTGCTCTCACGACAGCACGATGAACATAATTATTTCAATAATATTGTGACCCAGTATATTCGTCCAGTGAATGAACGTATCATTACATTCCAGTAGATATTTTGCTACATTTTGAAATAATATATTTAAAAGTCGACCTTAACATATAGATCTTAAAGTTCAAAATACAACTATAAGATTACGCAGCGATCGGCGGGTGACCGGCTTCTTAGAATAATTTGTGCAGTACATGCAAAACTAGACGAACATTTTTCTGTCGATCGTGTATTTACTTTATGAAAGATTATCACTCACTATCACTACATAGTATAAAACAAAGTCGCTTCCCGCTGTCTGTCCCTATGTATGCTTAGATCTTTAAAACTACGCAACGGATTTTGATGCGGTTTTTTTAATAGATAGAGTGATTCAAGAAGAAGGTTTATATGTATAATATAGTATCTGTGCGAAGCCGGAGCGGATCGCTAGTTGAGAATAAATCCGGTTATGTTCAAAATCGATGTCTAAATACGAATTCATAGTCAGAAATATTTCAAAAAGTGGTCGCATTATTTAAAATTTTTGAAACATTCGTTGTAAATTAATATGAGCGTTTTTTTAAAGAACAACATACATTGGCAGGCTTCTCGAGGGTGAAGATTCTAGAAATGATGTCCATTTTGAATTCCAAGATGGCGGACATTGCTTTTCGAATTTAAACTTTCGTGAGACGTGTTGAAACAGTACTAATAATTACACGGTTCAACTCACGTATTAAATGTCACTACGGGCGACATGTTTCGAACTCTTCGGGAATTCTTCTTAAGGATGAGTGTTTTCGCGGCGGTGTCGCTTGAATCTTGTCGTGATTCAAGCGACACCGCCGCGAAAACACTCATCCTGAAGAAGAACTTCCGAAGAGTTCGGAACATGTCGCCCGTAGTGACATTATTGACATTGTTTTTCTTTAAAGTCATCACGGGTGTCGCTTCTAGGGTTATCGAGAGTGCAGATTCCAACAATTATTGCCTGCGAACTTGGACATTTTGATATTAAAAAAGTGAACATAATTATGCACTTTTTCTTTAATATGTTCAAAATTGATAACTAAAGGGCCAAAGCGTCTCCATTGTCTCCAAGTACGAATCCGAGATCAGAATTGAAAAATTTGGCCGCCACACAGTAGTGGCCTGAAAATCTGACTTTCATAGACATGATCGAAGTTTTCATAATATATTATAGTTTTTTTTTAATGCTACTAATAAATTCACGGTTAAATTCACGTATTAAACGACACGACAGGCGACATGTTTTGAATACTTCGGGAGTTCTTCTTCAGGATGAGTGTTTTCGATGTTTGTTTTGAAGAAGAACTCCCGAAAAGTTCGAAACATGTCGCCTGTTGTGACATTTAATGCGTGAATTTAACCGTGGATTTATTAGTAGTATTTTAGACATGTCTCACAAAAGTTTAAATTCGATTATAGCTTTTTTTTGCTTTAGGCTTTTACTAGCCATTATTATGCTAGCTCACAACCCTTACGTGATTTAGTAAAAAAACGGAAGGCCATATTTCAGTTATAGCTCCGGTGGTTTTTTAAGCAACAAAATGTAGGTAGTGGTATTCCTTGGGTAATTAAAGTAATTTGTACTCTATAAAGTGAGTGTTTTCGCGGCGGTGTCGCTTGAATCTTGTCGTGATTCAAGCGACACCGCCGCGAAAACACTCAATCCTGAATAAGAACTCCCGAAGAGTTCGAAACATGTCGCCCGTAGTGACGTTTAATACGTGGGTGAACCGTGTAATTATTGACTTTTTTTTTCTTTAAAGTCATCACGGGTGACGCTTTTAGATTCCAACAATAGGGGCGTAGACACTAAATAAAATAATGTGATATTTTCTCGAAGAAGGATAAAAAAATTGTCAAATGGAGAAAAAATCAACGCAAAAGGTCACGAAGTTATAAGTGTCCAAAGTTTTAAGAAGGGATGTGTTCTGTCCCTTTTTCGCAAAACGCAACTTCATATGAGACGATGACGCTGGAAGAATGTGACGTCACAGAAGACGGCAACGTGCCGCGCGCATCGTGGTCGGCGACGCCGTCGACGCGGCCTGCCGGCAGCATCCTGTAATGTGACGTCACACACCGTTTGCGTTTTCTCTCTCTAACAAGCAATATTAAAACGGTTGTAGCTTCGTAATTCTTTAAGATATCTGAATGGGATTTTCATCACTATGCATATTTTTTTGCTTTCTTTCTTTTGGAGTAATAATAATTTTCGAGTCTGCACCCGAATTATTGCCTGCGAAGTTGGACATTTTTATATTAAAAAAAGTGAACACAATTTTGCAGTTTTTCTTTAATACGAGTATGTTCAAAATTGATAACTAAAGGGCCAAAGCGTCTCCATTGTCTCCAAGTACGAATCCGAGATCAGACCCCGTATCATGGTCGGCCTTATCACTCGATAAGTGACAAGATAGGGGCATCGTCTCGTTCTATCAAACGGTGTCAGCCAGTGACGGACGCTCTATCCTGTCACTTATCGCGTGATAAGGCCGACCATGACACGGGGTCAGAATTGAAAAATTTGGCCGCCACACAGTGGCCTGAAAATCTGACTTTCATAAACATGATCGAAGTTTTCATAATAAATTACAGTTTTTTTTTAATGTTACTAATAAATTCACGTATTAAATGACGCGACAGGCGACATGTTTCGAACTCTTCGGGAGTTCTTCTTCAGGATTAGTGTTTTCGATGTTTATTTTGAAGAAGAACTCCCGAAGAGTTCGAAACATGTCGCCTGCCGTGACATTTACGTTAATTTTTTAACCGTGGATTTATTAGTAGTATTTTAGATATGTCTCACAAAAGTTTAAATTCGATTATAGCTGTTTTTTTGCTTTAGCCTTTTACGAGACATTATTATGCTAAATTACATTACAACCCTTACGTGATTTAAGTAGTAAAAAAACGGAAGGTCATTTCAGTTATAGCTCTCGAAACTGACTTAGCTACTAGCGAAAACTATATCTTCAAATATAGGTACTTACAGATTTTGTCTTTCTTTCCACTTATTATAATTATCTATAGGTATTCATCATGTTTCATCTGACTGTCGGGGCATATACTATGCGAGCAGGAGCGGGGCAGCAATAGACGCATCAGCGCGGCAGGTACGGGGCGCGCGGGTGATTTCTGATTTTTCCCTGGCGATACGCCCCCTCTTAAATTGCTTAACAAATCCTTACTAATATTATAAATGCGAAAGTGTGTGTGTTTGTACGTTTGTCCTTCTTTCACGTCGCAACGGAGCGTCGTATTGATCTGATTTTTTGTATGGAGATAGTTTAGAAGCTGGAGAGTGACATAGGCTACTTTTTCCAGCGGGAAAACATCTAATTCCCACGGGAAAATTCAATATGTTACATTTTCCTATAACGGGCGAAGCCGCGGGCATCAGCTAGTCTAATATAAAAAGGAAAAATAGGTAAGCAACGTACTTAATTATAATTAAATCTCACTAAAAATCAACTATTAGTAAGTATTAAGGAAATTGGATTGACATTTTAACACCAAAACGAGCCTCGCTTTCAGACGAGAACTTCAACATGTTAATGTTCATGAAGGGGAATATGCAACTTATGCCCGACGATTAAATTACACATTCGAACTATACAAGTATTTTGTTTTGTTCCTATCCTGTTAACTTCCAGAACCTTAACCAACAGGTTTTATAAGTTCACTAATGCAAAGATATAAAATGCAATTTTACACATATTAACGGATTAACTATTAACGTTAACTTGCGTTAATTCTTCCGAAATGTAACGCACGTTAACACGCACGCACACGCACACACGCGCACGTTGCACGTTTAACGAAGCTAACTTTTTTTGTAGCAAATTAACGATTAACGAAGTTATCTATTTGATTAACGGTGCCCAGCTATGATTATACAGAAAAAACTCCTGCGTATTATTGTAAATATTCGCCTGCCAGAAAGCTGTAGAAACCATTTTGTTCAACAGTTCCAGAGCCTAAATTGAACATGTACAAGCAAGGTCCATTCTATAGAGCTGTTATAATTTATAATCAAATACCAGTAGACATAAAAGCAGAGAACAAATATCCTGTATTCTGTAATAACTAAAAAAAATCCTTATCAGAAAAGCATACTACTCAATCCAGGAGTTTATGACTGACACTGCATGACATTTAGTAGTAAGACTATCAAATCTTTGACATTTTAAATTTTATTTATAGTTACAATGAATTTGACATTTTTAATTATAATCACACAATATTTCACTGAACTAGGTACCTCCGAAATAAATACATGTATTCAATAATAATAATACGAATAAGCATGCCGATTTTACATTTTATGACGTTATTGCACCCAAATTTTAAATAAAATGTTAATTTAATTTAGTTTGTTCGATCTTTGCCTCTTACTTTGCAACCAACATCTATGTTATTCAATGTATCTGATTATGCATGAAATAAATGAATATGAATATGAATAATAAACAAAAAAATCCAACGATTGAAAACCTCCCCCTTTTTTTAAGTCCGTTAAAAACAGTCCTATTCAATGTTTGAAGCAAACATGCGCAATAAAAATGCATGCATGCATGCTCAATAGTCTATCAATAAAGTTGTTCAGGAAGCCGATGGTGCTGCCTCGCCCAAGGCGCAATAATGATTAAATAATATTGTTGTATTAAGTCCAACCATCACTTTATTCGTCCTAAACCCACTGATAAAATGTGTCTTTCTGTATTCCACAGCACCAACCAACCAAATCCAACAAGTCACACAGAGCAAGCCAGAACAACAAGCAGGACTATTCACTTTAGTCTTTCATAGCTGCGGCGTGTGCTGGGAAATCAAAGGTGATTGCTCAAAGGTCATAGACAAATCTTATATAGTGAAAAACAAAACTACACTTGCCATGAACAACCTGAGCATAGAACTAGCCTTTAACAAAGACATCATGGTTTGTCAAAACTGTGACGTAAAATTAAAAGAGATGTACGAGTTTCTCAAACTTGTTTCAAGTTCTAACACCAAATTCGGGAAGAAAATAGTAAATATTGATTTAACAGAGACTGAAATGCCGATAGATGTCGGCCAAAAGGTAATAATGAATTCCCTGATGGTCACTGATGCAGAATTAGAGAAGCCAACAGTTTTAAAAAAAAGGAAATGTGAAGAAACTCCTGATGTGAAGAAGAAATGTAGCGTCACAATAGATCTAAATTTAAGTGATGATAGTATTGATGATGATAGAAATACCGTGGCTGATATTGAAGCTAAATATCAAATGTTTAAAAAAGGTGACGGTTCACTCGCAAAATATGCTGGTGAAGTCTCAAAAGCAGCAAACAATGAAGACGCTATCCTTAAATTAAGACAAATCATTGAACAAGACATGCACAAAGTAGTTCATGAAACGAAAGAAGTGACAGATGCTGATAGAAGAAATGATATAAACAGTGAACTTAGAAGCAACAGAAATGATGAAAATAGTGAAGACGTTATCCTTGATGTGAAAAAAGAAATTGACGCCGATGATATGCTCAATGAAGTCAATGAAACCGGGGAAACAGTAACTGATGATGATAATAGAAATGATGCTGGGACTGAACATACATTTGATAGTGAAAAAACAAATGCAACTGCGAGTAAAACAAGTGATTCGGCAAATGGAGGTGATCCAATGTGTGTTATGCCTCAGAGTGACTTGATACAATTAGTGGAGTCTATAGTGAGTCGAATGTTGAACAAGTGATTATGAATCTGAATAGTATTCTGGTGTTAGTAAGAGCAAGGTACTCGGGTTTGCAGTATTCATATCGACCGTGTCACACGCAATTAGCTAGAGGTCCTGGGTTCAAACCCCGGTAAGGGCATTTATTTGTGTGATGAGCATGAATATTTGTTCCCAAGAATCCCAAGTCATGGATGTTTTCTGTGTATGTTTATCGTCCTCAGGTACCCAGATATTTTTTTTTTTTTTATCGTCATCAGTTTTGCGAAGAAATAAATATGTTATCAAGCGTAAAAATATTGAATTTACGAATGTCAGTCCGCCATTTTGTTAAATTTTGGTATGAGGCGTGAATAGTACTATCGACAACACAGAGATAAACCTTCTCGCTCTAATCAGTGAGTGTGAGTGCAGTTAGTGCACTGCATTTAGCCAGGTCTAAAGGCCGCTTAACTGACCATCCGTGCATTTTATGTGCATTGTAATAAGGTTCTATATAAATACAGGACGGTCAGTTAAGCGGCCTTTAGACGTGTTGGCGTTTGTACATTATTGCCGAGGCGCGGAAAGAATGGGGTTGCCTGTCAAGAGACGAGTCAGGCAACCTCTGTTTTCGCCAAGGTAAATAGTGCTTTTCTCAAACATGTGAGGAAATAATACAAAGACATTACAAAAAACAAGTAAAATATTTTATGATAAGTACATGTTTTCTATAAGATATTTAAGTCAAAATCAAGAGCATGTTAGCCACAATATTAGCATGTGAAGTTTAAATAATTTAAACTAAAAATTTAAATTGTATTTTCGTTTTATGTGCAAGACATATGAAAGGTTACATTTTACGTAGCTGGCGGTTTAGTATGACGTTAAATTGTTTGACGTATGTCTTGGACGTAAAACATGACCGTAGAAGTTGTTAATGGGCTCTACAAACCATACAATTATCACTTCTGATTTGTCAGCCCCAATTTCTGACAAATTGTGGCAATTTAGGGATACCATTTAGTAAAAATAATATTGCCATACCAAAGCACTGTTTCATGATTGTGATATTTTTAATTTTTCGCAGTAAAATGCAAACGATTTAACAAAAAAGAC
This sequence comes from Epinotia ramella, assembly GCA_947578815.1. Classification (NCBI taxonomy): domain Eukaryota; kingdom Metazoa; phylum Arthropoda; class Insecta; order Lepidoptera; family Tortricidae; genus Epinotia; species Epinotia ramella. The sequence goes on along the minus strand of OX388226.1, from coordinate 857,319 downwards.
GAAGCCGAAGAATCTTGACTCAATCAACCATAAAACGCGTTTTTATAGCACTATAATAGCACCTTTAAAATATAATCTCTTTAATAAATGCGTGTTAAATTTGTGGAAAAGCTAATTATAAATTATTATATAATATTTTAAATATTTTACTTCAAAATTATCTGACAGAAAACTTGGCTGATCATAAATATTTCCATGGTCCAGATTGTGTTATTGTTATGTGCATACAATTTGTCAGTACAACTCGTTTGACAGTTGGATCAGCAGCGCAACATGCCTCCAGACGATAGCAATAAGTCAGTTTCTGATAAATTGGGGCTGACAAATCATGACATGTATACACCCCATAATGTGCTAGGGTGCTAGCTGGGCAGCAATGATTGAAATTTTAAAGCTCCCCTACACAATCTGCCATCACGTCCCATTCTACTGGACGCGACTATGCGTTAGACGGAGATCGACTTACTTCCATCACATTCTAACGCATAACTGCGTCCCAGTCCTGCGCCATGATGGCCCATTGTGTGAAGGCGCCTTGATGTAAAAAATAATGTGTGTGAATCGTGACAGTTTAAATTAATATAAATTGACACAAATTGCGTTGTTTCATTTTAAATACTAAGAGATCAGCACGTCTAGCAAGCGACGGCCGCGACATTATCTCGATTTTTATCGCACTATAGATTCAGATTCATTTATTGCTTCTTGAAAATTTACATTATATTTTACAAATTTTCTTTGTATATAAATAAAATGAATTCACAGAAAGCTCGTCAGGTACATACAATAAATTTGTTACAATAATTTCTTGATAGCAATAATAAATAAGAAGGGCACACAGAAATACCAATTTAAAACAATATTGATCGTAGTAATGTCGAAAATATAAGAAAAATAAAAAATGTACGTAGTATACCTCTTGTTCTAAGTGGTCTAATAAGTGAGAGACGGATAGTGCGAGAAAAATCGAGAGAGCTCGCGCGCCGTCGCGTGCTAGCCGTGCAGACCAAACAAAAAAGATAGACAGAGCATGCCGAACAACCTAGTTAGTTGTACAGTCAGCATCACATAGTTAGTAGCAGCCAAATATATCGTAACACTTTCTTACTCCTATAGTAATAAAGACGTGTTCCGATATATTTGGCTACTTTCGCTGCGACTAACTATATGATGCTGACTGTACTGGGCATTTTAGACATACAGTGTGGCTATTTTTCGTAAAAACGGTGGGGTAACGCTACTCTAACCACCCTAGCTCCTCTAGAAAGTTGGTGAGTGCCTTGGTGTTGCTTGCGTCCCGTAGTATGTCTGGAGAGGAGACCCCAGGTGCTTTTTCCTGTATACTTCTACCTGCTTGCAGTTCGTAGAATATGTTTAGTCGTACCACGTCGTACGAACGTACGAACAACCTAGTGGCGCCGGTTTTCAACCAAGCCAAATTAGTATAGCACTTCACGCACTCATAAACAAAATTAATTGCACAAAACTCGAAAAGCGTGAAAGCTAAACTTATTTGGCCTGATATATTTTATAGGTATAATCCGCTGTACTACATTACAGCTGTATTACAAAACAGGGCCGTTTTGTATTGCGGCGGGTCGAAGATAATTCTGATTGAATAGGTAGGTACCGCTGAATGAAAATCCGCTGGAAAGTGTTCGGCGCAGCTCTAAACGTTCTACATCAAGACTAGTGGTAATATAATACAGCGGCAGCGGGTCATTCATTTCATTAGCCTCCTGTTTGAAGGTTTTTAGTTCCCATTTTTAACACTCGCGGCGCTGTCTGACAACAACAACAATGGCGTCGAATACAGAAAGTTCGTCACTAAAATGTACAATTAACAGTTTTTCAAACAAAGACAACGTGATAAATATGTGTGTAAACAGTGACTTTAAGTGCAAATTTTACGTGCAATTAAACAATTTCTATAAATCTCAATGTGGAACAATAAAAAAGCCATGGACAAAAGACCGAGTTTTAGAGGTTATAATGCAAATTAAAACCGCTAAAGTGGCCATGGATTCTGGTGTTCGGCGGAATTCTACACAATATTATTGGTGTAAAAAATATGATCTTTTGAATGTTGCCGGTGAAGATTATCTTATATTAAAGAGAGATAATCCAGAAGACCATATTATTCGAGTAGTACCCATGGAGCAGTATTTTGATACTCTCATGGAAATTCATGAGGAAAGTGGCCACAGCGGGAGAGACAAAATGCTGTATGCTATCAAAAATAGACTTTATATCCAAAGGAAGGCCGTTGAAATATTTGTCTCTTTATGCCCAACCTGCGAATTAAAACGCAACTTGCCAAAGAAAAGCATTATTTCGAAAACAAATATTTCAAAAGCTCTTAACTCTCGAGTTCAAGAAGACCTGATAGATTTACAGTCAGCAACAGATGGAGATTACAAATGTTTATTCAACTACCAAGATCATACCAAAAAAATTCTTCAACTTCGTCCGCTGCGGTCTAAGCAGGCATTTGAGGTTGCACAACAGGTAATTGATATTTTTTTGACCTTTGGTGCGCCGTATGTTTTACAAAGCGATAGCGGTCGTGAGTTCACTGCTAAAATAATTTAGGAGGTGGTGAAAATGTGGCCGGAATGCAAGATAGCTCATGGAACCAGTCACCCACAACCTAAAGGTAGCGTGGGACACAGTAACCAAGAAGTGGAAAATATGCTCCGCATTTGCATGCGTGACAACAATTCAACGACCAGGCCCCTATACCACAAAACTTTACAAGTCTACAATTCGACAAAATTGTACAATTTTCAATAGAAAAAGTTGTAAAATTGTACGCTTGTAAAGTTTTGTGGTATAGGCCCCTGGTCTTTTGGATGTAAGTTAGTGCAAAAACATAAAATGTGTCATATCATCGAATCATAGGAAGCTCTCCTTATCGTGTGTTATTTTATGTGGATGCGATCCAAAATCTGGTTTGCAAAGTACCTACATTCCTGGTAGTCTCCGTCAATATATTAACGCAGAAAAAGATTAAGAAAACATTGTAAATGTTGAAACAAATAATGCCAGTGTTGAGGAAGGAATTAATAACATCTCGGAAGATACAATGCGAAATGTTTGTCATAAAAATCCAACATGACTTTGCCATCATGACAAAATCATAAACCAAATAGGTGATTCACAATTTGGAATCAAGTGGGACTTAAAAACCTGATGAAAAGACTTGCATCCCAATACAATTCAATAACACCGATGTGGTGGACGCTATAGAGGTCATCATCATCATCATATCAGCCGAAAGACGTCCACTGCTGGACATAGACCTCCCCCAAAGAGTGCCAAAGTGACCGGTCCTGCGCCAATTGCGCCATCCGCATCCAGCGGACTCCCGCGACCCGCAACCTTTACCAGGTCATCAGTCCACCTTGTGGGGCACACGTTGTGGCGTCCTACCTACGCCGCGCCTTCCGGTACGTGGTCGCCACTCGAGAACCTTTCCTTTCCCAACGGCCATTGGTTCTACGTGCTATGTGCCCCGCCCACTGCCACTTAAGTTTAGCGATTCGGAGGACTATATCGGTTACCTTGGCTATAGAGGTAACTTACATTAATTAATATAACTTACATAAACACATAATAATATGGATACTTCTAATACTTCAACTGCAATAATTATTAGCAACGTCGAAATGAACGATGTTTCAAAGCACACAATTGTAGGTGTTGTGATGACTGCATCCTCGTTGACAATAAAAGTAATGGTGACAATAACAATATTGTTAGTGCTTTGGAGGTACAATATTTAATATGAAGATAATAAGAAGCCTATCTGTCTTTTCGATTATTTATTCATCCTATGTAATGAGAATAATTGGCATATACGAGCCCAAATGCAAAAGAGTTCGTCTACTCACTTGCATAGCGGTTTTTTTTTTTCAAATCTTTAATTACTGCGGGAATATTAATATTTGAAATATATATTTAGCATTGGTGACAATGTTGACGAACATAGTTTTTCTTTATATATTAATATCGGGCTGATAGTGTACATAGCAAGAGAATTAGTCATTTTTATTTTGACGTCGCACAAGCAAAAAAGTTGTTTTCACACTAATCGGTGCAAAATAGTTCGTTAAGGAAGTAATGTTTGTTAGTAAGTGCTTTTAGAATCAATTTAAAAATAAAATGATTGTTTGATATTTTTGAAATGTCACTGGCTATAAAAATAATCTGCGTATAATATAGCGCAAGACCTTCACCTAGCGAGATCATACAGTCTATTATCCAGCATTACTAGAAAACTGTATGTGTATCAAGCTTGAAGAACTGGTCGCCCACGCATCACAACACCAGCCGAAAACAGAGTCTAATAGTGTTAACAGACGATCGAACGGTGCGGCGGACCGAGAGGGACACAGCTATCTGAAAGAATCAGAGTCATATATCGCTCTGATTCTTTCAGATAGCTGTGTCCCTCTCGGTCCGCCGCACCGTTCGATCGTCTGTTAACACTATAAAAAGAGGATAATTTTCGGCAGTAGGTATGAGTATCAAGTATTTTAAAATCGGTATGTTATTCATTTATTTATTTATTTATACAAGGAATTCCAACAGCTATGAAATATTCGCTAAACTTTATAAATAGCAATACAGAGCCAATTATAGGAACTCGCAAATAGAAACTGAATATAATAATATGTTACACAGTACACGCTATATGATAACATTGCACTGATACAAAATATTACAGTATGAAATATATCAAAAAAAAACAAAAGAAGAAAGAAATCTTATATGAGCAACGAGTAAGAACATCTCTGGATGTACAAATCATCTATAAATGTACAAATGCAACTACAAATGTACACAAATAATTTAATGAACAACATGGACCGGACACAAATTAATCAAACTTACAGATCAGACGCTACAGCATATTACTGGCTGCAACAGGTTATTTAGAAGCACCGATTGACTAGATTACGCCTTATAGAAGGAATTGAGCAGTTAAAAACGAGCAGTTTAAGTTACGAGCTGCGCGACATAGGAAGCTATTTTGCCTATAATTAGATAAAGTGCGTTTAACTGAAAGGGGGGGATAAAACCTTTTAGACCGAGTGGGCGTATTGAACGAAAGTTTAGAAAGGAGTTCAGGACAGTCAATATTGCCAATGGTGATATTGAGTATGTAAGTTATATCCGCGATTTGACGACGTTATTCCAAATGTATGGAGAATCATGGACACCCTAAAAGAAAGAGATAGAATAACACGTGACGTCAATCAAGGTCATTTTACTTTGCTTCAAACGAATGTTTGAAAGGCAACGTATTCCACGAAGTTTTTTTTTTCATACATTGCAGGGTTAGCACAAGACGGACAGACGACTCGATTTTTCCCGCACTATCAGTCTCTCTCTTATTAGAAAACTGAGAGAGATAGCTGGCGCGCCGTCTTGTGCTAACCGTGCCGGTGAAAACACGGCTGTCATAATATGGTTAGTCTATCTTACTATCTATAATGAAATACACGTTGTGGTTTTCTGAGAACTGACGTTTATTTTTAAAAAGAAAACAGATTACACATACAACCTCAGAGATGGCGCTAGTAGTAACTAAGTGCTTAAATAACTTTAATATGTTTATGTATTTCGATACATATCAACACCCTCACTTATCGAAATATTTAAACAATGACTAAACCTAAAGTTTTTATAAAGTTGTTATGTTTACTGGCACACAAGCCCTTTGCCCTTTGTCTCTGTGTGTCTTTTGCGTAGTAAATAAATGTCTTCTTTCTTTCTTTGTAAAAATATCAGCTGTTTGCAAGTATTCTAATTTTACAACTTTATTTGCTACACATTTTCTGCAAAAATGATGTTTAACATGTATATGTTTAGTATTTTTGTGAAATATTGGGTTTGCTGAAAGCTTCTGTGCACTTTGATTATCGTTAAATAAACTAAAAGTATACATTTTATTTGTGATCTCAAATTGCAAGTTTCTTAAGTACACCGCTTCTTTGCAAGCCTCTGAAATACTCATATACTCCGCTTCGGTATTCGATAGCGCAGTAGTTTTCTGTTTCTTACTTTCCCATGCAATAACACCATTGGATAATAAGAAACAAAATCCTGTGTAAGATTTTCTATCCATAACATTATTTGCCCAATCCGCATCAACATAGCCTGTAATTTCAGAATTACCACTTTGAAAATATTTTATGCCGAGGGATTTGGTCTTTTTTAGATATTTTAAAACTCTTTTGGCATAAGCCCAATGCTCAGCAGTATGACAGTTATTGAATTGACTCCAAAAACCAACTGAAAAAGTTATATCAGGTCGGGTCAGAACAGATAAATAGATTAAACTGCCTATTATTTGCTGGTAAGGCACCTGATCATCTACCACAGAATTTGTATTTACAGACAATTTACTTTCTATAGGGGTATTAGCAGCTTACATTGAGTCATGTAAAATTTATCTAACAATTTATCAATACAGCTCTCTTGACTTGAAGAAACTGAGCCTTCTTGCTTATCGAATTTAACATTCATGCCTAGGCACTGCTTAACCAGGCCTAAATTCTTAATTTTGAACTGACTTGAATAGATTTTTTCAAGATTTTTAGTCTCCAACACATCATTGGAAAAAATGAAACAATCAATTATTCTCAAATGTTGTGTATAAACATGGCTCTAACTGTGATTTTTTATAACCAATGTTCAATAAACAACTGTCAACTTTTTTGTTCCAAGCTCACGAAGCCTGTTTCAGGCCATAAATAGCCTTGCTTAATTTCAACACTTTATTTGTACGGTCAGAGGGCTCGAAAAAATCTGGTTTATACATGTATATAGTTTCTTTCAAGTCACCGTTCAAGAAAGCAGTTTTAACATCAAGGTGAGTTACAGTTAGTTCTAGCTGAACTGATAGAGCAAACCACAATCTAAGAGTGGTATGCCTAACTACCGGCGAGAATGTTTCTACATAATCTCCACCATGTTTTTGTGTGAAACCTTTTGCCACTAGTCTAGCACGATAACGCACTTCATTATCAGTGTCATATTTCTTTCGAAGCACCCACTTGCACTGCACAAATGTACTGTCTTTAGGAACATCAACCAGGTCCCAGGCTTCGTTATCTTTAAAGCATTGCAACTCATCCTGTATTGCCTCTAACCACTGTGTCCTCTCAGGTCCACTTAGAGCTTCTTCTATGGAGAGCTCACCGGTATCCTCGAAGTGTTCAGCCACACATGCATTAGTAAAGCCATACCTCTCTGGCTTACGTCGCTCCCTCACTGGTTCCCGTAGCCTCTTGTTTTCAATATCCTGTTCATCACCAGGAATACAACTGTTGACTTCATCATATGCATCAGCAAACTCTTCTATACTAGAAGATTGGCCGTTTTCTTCAGGACAGCTTTGTTCTTCCAGCTTTTCCTCTTGAACAGGTGGTACTATCTCTTCTTTTGCTTTTTTTTCTTCCACAAATTGCAATATCTCACTTGCAGTATTCTGCTGGGATTTAACTTGGACATCCATGAGCTCTTTCTTAGGTGTCAGGTTCTCGATAATAACCACATCCCGACTGGTCATAATACATCTAGTCCTTGGATTATATATTCTGTACCCTTTTATCCCATCTGGGTATCCAACGAGAACACATTTCTCAGATTTCTTGTCCAGCTTGAGTGGTTTCTGTTTTGGAACATGTGCCATGACTGTACTGCCAAAGATTCTCAAATGACCGACATCTGGCTTCTTCCCTGTCCACAATTCGAAGGGTGTCTTGCCATTCAAAGAAGATGCCACAGTCCTATTATGCAAGTACACAGATGTATTAGCCGCCTCAGCCCAAAATGCCTTGTTCAGTCCTGCATCAAATAAGAGACATTGCCTTTTCCATGACCGTACGATTAAAACGTTCGACTAATCCGTTCTGTTCTGGGGAATAAGGAATACTTTTCTGATTGACTATTCGTTCTCTGCTTAGAAAGTCGTCAAATTCCTTATTACAAAATTCTGTACCTTGATCACTTCTTACTATCTTGATTTTTCTATCCAACTGTTTCTCTACCTCAGCCTTATATTTCCGGAATGACTCCAATGCTTGACTTTTGTGTTTCAAAAAATAAATGTAGGTCATACGACTATAGTCGTCTACAAACAGTATATCTTTTTCCCCCTATTGATATGTTTTCAATGGGTCCACACACATCCGTATGCACTGTATGTAAGAGTTCTGTACTTCTATTGCCATTGTCTGGGAACGATAATCTACTCTGTTTCCCTTCGCAGCAAACAACACACGAGGATTTTGATGAAAGGCGCACGTACCCCTGTGGCGCACTTACCCGAACTCACCATACGTATTGATAAAATAAAATAAACAATCATATAGTCAAGAATCATATATCTGAAAATCAGACCAAATTGTTTCTTAATCTAGTCAGAACGGCGTTACAAAGCACGAGATAAATTCCAATGCACCGCCTTAAATTTGCTAAAAGGGACCCAGATTGTTTATCGAGTGAAACTCAAATGTTTTTTTTTCGAAGATCACTTTGATGTAAGTACTTGCTTAATAACTTATTCAGATTTTACAGAAACTTTATAATCAGTTTTTTTTTTAAGGTTAGTTGAGTAATGCAATGAGCAAAATACGAAAATTCTTGTGTTTATTTACCTATCATTTTGAAAATTACATGGAAAATTACACGCTATATGTATAAAATAATGGGCCCATCTTTAGTCCTAGGCGTCTTATGAACTGCAACAACAAAAGATGTTTCTATGCCGCATTAATGTCGATCGATTGGCCAGAGGTAGTTACTAAGAGCTGCGGAGACTGCCAATCTTTATCAAATGCAATCATAAATATACTGGTTTATAATTTTGAAATATGTTTCCCCAAAAAGGTAGCAAAACAAGGTGTAAATAAATGTCCTTGGATTGATGAAGAAATACTGAACCTGAAACTTATCACGATATCAGATTTAAACGAGAAATTTCCACTTGACACGTATATTGCCGATTGGCTGTGTAGCTTGACGCCCAAATATAGTATAATGCTAAAGCGCAAACGTACCGACTATTATAGACTATAGTCAATTTATAAAAAATGCCCCGAATAAATGCAAGAGTATGTGGGGAGTTGTCAACAGGGAGCTGGGTCGTAGGAGCCGGGACCGAGTGGACTACACCGAAACCATAAGGGACGATCACGGGTTACAGTTTGCCTCAAAGCAATTCGCAGTCGACGCTCTAAATGCGGAATTTATAACAGCGGCAACTAAGTGCGGCGCCCCTGCCCCGGACACTGTCCGCTCGATGTCTGTAGTAGCTAACAATATCATCGAATGTGATAGCTCATTGAGACTTAAACCTTTCAGACCCAGCGAAGTGGAATCCATACTTCGCATACACATTGCTCCTAAGACCAGCACTGACATTTACGACATATCTGCCGCCATCCTTCGGTACGTAGGTCCAACACTGTCCTATGTACTTTCAGAGTTATATAATACTAGCATACGTCAAGCTGTAATACCGGAAAGTCTTGAAAAAGTAAAAGTTACTCCACTGTATAAAGGCAAAGGCTCTAAAGCAGCCCTGAATTCGTATCGGCCAATATCACTGGTACCCGCCATTAGTAAATTATTAGAAGTAGGGCTGAACAAGAGATTGCTATCTTTCTGGACACCACAGCACATCCTCTCGGAAAGGCAATATGCATACCGTCACGGGCGTTCGACGACTGACTCAGTGCGTGAAGTCGTATGGCAGGTGCTGAGCGCGCGGGAGGCCGGGCTACAGGTGGCGGTAGTGTGCTGCGACCTCTCGCGTGCTTTTGATACCGCGAACCACCGCCTTATAGCTGACAAATTAGAGCATTATGGCGTTCGCGGCCCGGCGCTGGCATTACTGACGTCCTTTATGTCAGATAGATGCCAAGTGGTCGTAGGTGATGGTGGGCGTGTGAGCCCTTACTGGGGGTACCTCAAGGTTCATGCCACTCAAATACCCTTTTCAGTATTCTTCTGAACGACCTCCCACAGGTCATAAAAGGCTGCAGCATCTATATGTACGCTGACGACGTAACGGCCATTGTCACAGGGACATCCCATGAACAACTGGAAATAAATGTCGACGGTACTCTTAACCAACTGAGCCAGTGGTTCAATGCAAACGGTCTAGCCCTCAACAAAAGAAAGACCTCCTACATGAAGTTTAGACTCAATGACCACGTGTCCGAATCGTTGAGGCTACATTCCGGTGATGACATAGTCAAACAGTTGACGGAAATTAAGCGATTGGGCTTCTCCTTATATAGCGGGCTGCGGTGGGACGCGCACATTGACCAGCTGTGCGCTAAGCTGGGCAGTGCGTGCTACGCTTTGAGGCGTCTCGCCAGCACTGCGACGAGGGACGTCGTCAGGAGCTGCTTTTTCGCAACAATTCATGCACACGCCAGAGCGGCGGACTGGCATCGAATATTTGTGCTGCAAAAGCGAGCTGTTCGAGCAATAGCCGGTGTTCCTGACGACGTCTCTTCTCGCGAGTACTTCAGACAGTACAATATGCTTACACTACCTTGTTTGCTAATCCAACAACTTGCAATATTAACACACACAAATAGCAAGAGTTTGCGACAAAACAAGCGAACACAAAATACTGTCTGCGTAGCAATAAGAACGCGGGACTCTTCGCCCCTGTGCCGCACAAGCTCGCGAAAACCAAACGGTCGACCTACGTTCTTGGTCCCCTGGTATATAACCATTTGCCGGGCAGTATCAAAGATCCTCCTCACGAATATTTAAAAGTAGACTTAAATAATGGCTGTTGCAATCACATTTTTATGACATAAATGAATTATTCAATAATAAGTAAATATGACATGAATACATGTATACAGATACTCGCATATAAGTGAATATAAATGAACAAAATTGCGAATGTAATTATAATACAATGATGTGATGACGTATAACGATGTTATTAATAAAAAAATACTTTACTTTACTGAGTCTTACTATTGCCAGAAATGGAACTGTTTAATTTCATCTTCTGCCTACCCCTTTTGGGAATACATGTTATGAGAGATCACTAAAAGTGACTTCTCCATCATCTGCCTCACTATTGATTGAACTAGTAGTATAAATTCACTTCTAGGCATTGCCCCCACTGTTTCATTTTCACTTATCAACTCAGTGACTATATCACTATTATTTCCTATTTGACGTATAATATTCGCTTTGCTATCCAAATTGTCCATCTTATCTGCCTTTCTACTCTCAACCTCAGTATCTTGTACTTCAAATGGCTGCATTTTAGCTGCCGTATCTTGCTTTTGAACTTCTTCATCTAAGGCATCTGTCATTTCATTGATTTCTTCTTTAATCTCAATTGTTCCATTATCTTCATCTGCATCTTTAGTAAATTCTCTAGAAACATTAATTTCATCAGCAGACAAAAAATCCTTTACTGGTCTATCATTTCTATCAGTCATAGCAAGAGGATCAATTTCGTTATATCAACTTTGTATTTTATCTCATTATCATCCATGACACTTTCGTCGTTGTCATCATATAATGAAGGTTACAAGCAATTTAAATCAAATGAAACTCTGCGTTTCTTCGGTATACCTGAATTTTCTTGTTCATTTTTTTTCCTTTTATGAGCTTCTTTTACAAATTCTGTATCAGATATGGAGTAAATGTTTCTGTTATTATGGTTTTCATGTGCTTTATTGTTACTACCTTGATTAAAACCATTATTTTCACCGTCATTATTAGATGGACTCTCATTTAGGGTATCAATACCTTTTAAATCACCAACTTCAGTTATATGTCTTAACTTGTATTGAGCATTTTTAACAACTTCAATAAAGTCATGTATCTCTTTTAATCTAGTATCGCAATTTTGGCAGACATTTCTCTGTGTAGAGGGTTCTTTAAAGTCTAGGTCTATGCTCAGGTCATTCAGAGTTAAAGTTGTCATTTTGGATGCTAATTCTACGTATGGTTTGTCAATGACATCAAAGAAGTCCTTCTGGACTTCTCCACAAAAGCAGCATTTGGACCTTATCTTGATACTTGGCACCAAGGCATCTTGGCACAATGTGTTTTGGGATGCATGATCGCCCAACTGTCCATACACTAGAAAAATATAGAACAATTATTTTATTGTGAATTGTCACCATGGATGTTGCGACAGATCCAGAACGTCGGGAGATCTTAGAGAGGTAAGAGGTAGAGATTATTACGCGATTAAGTCCCGAATGTTAATGTGTGTATGTAGTTACCTGCATATTATAAGCGTAGAATAAAAATGTTACCAGTTAATAATAAGAATAAGAAAAAAATATTCACTTTAACAACCCTTGTTATACAGCATTTTCTTCTTAATAGAATAGAATACGTTATTGTGTTAGGTGCGGCAGTTTCGGATCCTGCTGAATAAAGGACTCGAGTAGAGTCCAGAACAGTGTAAACTGGGCTGTTATTCGCTACGCGCTAAAGCGGCTCACCCCGCCGGTCACCCGTCACGAAACTAGACCTCAACCTGCGCTTAGTTACTACGCATCGCGGTGTTAAGATATATTTGTGGGTGAGCGTTGAGGCGAGCTACAGAATAGGGGGGCTGAGGGCTTACTTGAGTTGGTATCACAATCGGATAATTTATTGAATCAGGCGTTACTTTGCGGAAGTCCATGATATATTACGAGAACAATATTTCTTTGCTATTCCGCTAAAAAAACGTGCTGGTCTATCAGTGAAGATAAGATGCAACTATTTGCGTATAAACATGCAAAAAATTACAGCAAACCACCACCAATATTGACAAAAACCTCGACACGTGTTTCGCCTCTCTACGAGGCATCATCAGGAGATGCTGGCTGGAGATGTTGCTTGCGCCACGTCCACTGAGCAAATGAGCCGCCCGGAGCCGTCCGCCATATTTATATTCTGTCCCCCCATACTACCATTCATGCGTGAAAGAGATGGAAGAACACGTAGTAACGGTGATGACGCAACATTCAATTGTTCGTTAATAATAACGCCTCTATTGTTGTACCTAATTATTTCTAGTTGTTCTAGAACACTTAAACGCAATCCTTCCCGCATGGTTATGCGTTGTCTGACAATCATTCTTACAACATCTTGCATGTTTGCGAAAAAATATTGTTCTCGTAATATATCACAATCGGACGCCACCGCCTTCTCAGGCTGCGTCTTTTTCCTGACACGCCGAGATTCTTGGCATTTGTCCTGCAAAAAAACATATTCATGAGAGTTTCCCCGAGTCCTTTAGGTTTTATTAGTCCTTTTTAACCCCCGACTCAGAAAGAGGGGAGTTATAAGTTTGACGTGTCTGTGTCTCTGTGAGTGCCATCGTAGCACCTAAATGAATGGACCGATTTGAATGCAGCCTTTTGTCCGAAAGCTGACGTGTACGTTTTAACAAAATCGCTTCAGCCGGTTTTGAGATAAGTACCTAACTATTGAACCTGCTCAAAAATTCACGAAATTCGGTTGAGAAATACGACATGTAGAGGAGAACAGCCGGACTACGAAAAGATTTCTGCCCAAGCAGAAACGGAAAACTTAATTCGCTTCGTTCGCTCGTTGAAGGCGCCGTTGGTTCAGCGAAGTTAAGCGAACAGAGTTTTTGAAACAACATAATGCGTCTGTTTATAATAATATTGTTACAAAAAAATACGTATAGTAATCTTGAGGCTTTTCTGCAGCGAGATCAGTGATTCGAAACATGATTAAGCAATTTTCGCTCGATAGAAAAAAATCACGAACATAGGTCTAAAATGCACTTAAATGATTCGTAACAAATTATGCAGAAAAGATAAAAATATTAAAATTACTAATAAAAATCGGCAATATCATGTTTGAGAGAACTCAGTGATTACTTTTTTATTTATATAAACGGCCAAAAAATTAAAAAACGCGCTTCCGAGCACGCACTTCCATCTCGCTCTCGCTTATGCTCAGTGAGAGGGAGAGAAGACCGGCGGCGCCTTAAACTCGCAAGTCGGTTATTTATAAAAAAACTACATAATACGGGTGTAGACTCGAAAATTATTATTACTCCAAAAGAAAGAAGGCAAAAAAAAAAGACCGGGTTGCACTCCGGGAGTTCCGGTAGTGTCGGCGCGCCGACGGGCGGCGGCAAACACAACACCAATTTGTTTTTGCCATTGCGATATATTTTTCAAAACTTTATCTCTTTAGGAATAACGTCTACATTTTAACTATTCGAATTTGCAAGAACAGCAGACGGCGGTGGCGAGTTGGCGACCAAAATATCAATTTGTTTTTGCCGTTGGTAAATATTTTTCAGCTTTATAAATCTGTTTAGAAATAACGCCCAAATTCGAACTATTCGAATTTTCTCAATAGCAAAACGGTGAATCTCTGTCGCTCGAACTAGCACAGAGACGGAGATACACAAACGAAGTCGTGGTAGGCCCTGGGCGTACGACGCCGTCACAAAAGAGATATTTAATAGTTTTGGAGAATTGCACTCCTGTATAGCAGAACAGACGGACATCCGGCAATAGGAAAGAACTCGTTCAGTTAATAAATGATAGATCTAACTTTAAATACTCACAGATTCCAACCAATTGTCACATTCATCTCGCGATACACGGGTTCCACAAACTTTCCCTACTGAAATGTCGTACCGTTGACGAAATCTGTATATCCAGCTTTCCGAACACTCGAAATTCACCTTTCCAAGCAATCTGGCAAAATAGTTAGCCTTCTCTTGTAAAATTAGACCGCTTATCATTATTTCTTGGCTTCTCTGATCTCTGAACCATTTCAAAAGCGCATTTTCGACATCTTGATGCATCGATTTGCGATTTATTTTCATCTTCAAGGAATTTGTATCGAAACACTAATATAACAGCACGGTTCTTCCACATAGTCGATATTGTTGAATGAGAAACCTTGAATTCTTTACACAGGGCCCTATTATTCTCTCCATTTTTGAGTCTAGAAATTATTTGCGCTTTCTCTTTAACAGTAAAAGAGCGTCTAGGCATATTCTTAAAGTTATCGAAACAGTCACACAGAAAGTCACTTTGTAACTGATCCCTACTTGCATAAGCAGGCACCTACTATGTTTAAAAAAACACCACAAGGGCTGACCATCTGTGAAATGAAAACAAAAGAAGCTTTAGGCAATGTCTATAGATAAGCGGAGCGGTCGGTGGCAGCACGTCTATCATGCGACGGCCGCGACATACTCTCGATTTTTCTCGCACTATACCTCTTGTTCTAATAAGAGAGACGGATAGTGCGAGAAAAATCGAGAGAGCTCGCGCGCCGTCGCATGATGATAGCCGTGCTGGTAGAAACGCCGGAACAAACAGACGGGTGTATTCCCAAAAGGGGTAGGCAGCATATGAAATTATTCAGTGCCACTACTGGCAATAGTAAGACTAACGGATTTTTTTAAGTACTACGACGGTGGCAAACAAGAGTACGGCCTTTATACTCCAGGCAAAATACGGTTTTGAAAAACATTAATCTATAATAGCGTTTTTTATGTTGATTTCATTTTAAAATGTTATTCTAAGATGATTAATTCAAGAATCAAACAAACTTTCCACCCGGAAGTAATTATGTAGATTTAATTTAAATGAAGCATGCATTGTCTTTTTTTGTACGATTTATCTTGAATATTATAGAGCAAATGTAAATGAACCAAAATAAAGACAAAAATATTTATTAATATTTTTTCTGACTTTTCAGAAGCTAGTTAGTTTATCGTTTTTTTGATGTCTGAAATTTTATCGGATTTTGTCGCTGGGTAACTATTTAATTGATAATATATCCGTTACACATTCAAAATAAGCTATTATAAATTATTTCCAAATTTGACTTTTTTTCCATACGAGTTGTCAATTCATTGACTGGACTATTATTGAGGATTCGTTGTGTTAGCTAGAGATATACATGCTCTCAACACAGCGCACTTTCGGGAGCTCTTACCTTAGGCCTTAGAGCCTTATCTTATCACACTTGCGATTTCCAAGCGTATATTGTATGAAGGCGATCACGCAGCGTGTTCGCCGCGACTGATAATTGTATAGAAAGGGTCTTAGGGTGGTATTCCACTTGTCCAATGTGTATTTGCGTCTCACATTTTGGTTAAAGTTTGAGTGAGACGCCCTTACTCACCAACAGAAACACAACATATTAAGTACTTTACCCAACCCAACGATACCCAAAGGTTGTCTGGAAGAGATCGCTCTTCAGCGATAAGACCGCCTGTTGTCTACCTCTACCTACATGTTATTGTATTGTTTCTCTTTTTAACTGCTTTGTTTGTGTGAGGTGTGCAATAAAGAGTATTTGTATTGTATTGTACTTTTAAGTGTATTAAAGAAGTGGTAAACATAACTTTACAAGTGAAAGATGACTTTATTTAACAAACAAAAATGATATACTTACATGTACTATCGGCTGCAATAATGCATGGACACCTTACGGCTCAGTTTCGCTTGCATCGTTTGACGTCTGCTGCTCACATAGTTGCACGTGGTGCGCAATAATTAAACTAGATGGCGTTGTTGGCGCTACTATTTAGACATACCGCAGAAAATAAGCACATTACTAGGCACATTAAATACCTATAAATTGACACCTGTTTGTTATCACCAGAAATATTCTCATATTAGTATAACTATTAACAAGGCTGGTAAATGCTAATTTATAATAGCTGTATTTAAGTGCGATACCACTGGTATTTGAATGCTATATTTCCACCATTACCTATAATGTTGAGATAGCTCAATGGATTAAGACATGTTCTCCAGGCTCAGCGGCCTAGAACTGTCGAGGTTCGAATCCCAGGTAATGGGAGGTTTATGTTTTTGTATCTTTTTATATTTGTTCTATTCCTATAGATGAAAGTGCTTTATATACAAATATTAGTCATAAAGAAAATTATATATTCATAACTTAAATAATTAAAACAGCATTTTATGTTTCAATATGTTTATTTTGTTCACTACAGTTCTGTTAAAGCAATTTTATAATACTACATAATAATAGTTACCTAGCAACTTTGTAACATTTTTATTGAGGTAATAGCTTAAGTTTCATTTCCATAATTGGGAAAAGATTGAAGCTTCACCCCAATAAATATAATATTGACAATATTAGCTTACAACCGGGTTATCTAACATTCAAATCAGCAGAACGCATTAAGGTGTTAATTGCCATAGTATATCTATACCTATATGTGAGCGTTCAAACCATGAATTATTGTGTTATTGATTTGAAAATAATCATAATAATTGTATTTGGTCTTTCACCGTTACTTACACTTGTTTGATCTTATGAAATATCACATTTTAAATAGTAAAGGAATATAAAAAAGAAAGCAAACGGCATATTAATACCTATTACCTACTGAAACAATATATATATTTTTAATTTATTTAGGATAACCCGGTTTATAGAATATATAAATCTTAACGTAATCCGTACTCTTTGACCGACAGCATCTGCACTTTTTCTATATTAGGAACTACGCGACCATTATGACGGCGCGTATTATTATAACACTATAAACTTAAATGGCCCTGTTGACTGGATTTAATTCACTTCACTTTTTCACTCTTCACTTCAGACAGCCATATCATAGGCCAAATTACAACCTTGTTTTCTGGCCTTCCGTTAGCAGCAACACTGTTAACAGAAGTTTTTGTTAATAGTATTAGTGAATTAGCCACTTTCTAACATGTTATCGAGGTTATATGTAGCTTAAGTTTCATTTCCGAAAATCGGAAAAAGATTGAAGCTTTACCCCAATAAAAATAAAACCTATTGACAATTTTATTAATAATTTCAGACCGGGTTATGATAACATATATATCAGGCGAACGCATTCTGGTGTTAGCCAAATCTATAAGTAAGCTTTTAAGTAAGTAAATAAACCCGCCATTTGTGTTAATGACATTTAAAATAATAATAAAATACGGGACAATCTTACAGTTCACTAAGGCTTTTATTATTGATACTAGACGACCATATATTTCATAGATTATAATGGTAGGATTCCACGGTTATCTATGTCACTCGATCTCGTTAATTAACATGATTATGTTGTTTAATAATAATTTTCCTTAACTTAACACATCTATTACTAATAGTATCTATAGGGTTAAAAAAGCATGATGAAAACAATATCCTACTCATATGTTACTTTTGTCACTTGTTTATATATAACCCGGTCTGTCTTTCTTCAAACCTTACATGTTCACAGTTAGGTATACCACCAGATTCCATGTTAGGCACTACGTGATCACTGAACGTGAACTTATATTGTCCTTTTGAATAGATTTAAACACTTCTCACTTCTCGTCACTAAACATGACATTTAGTCCAGTGTCCAAATTGTATCAAATTGCTGTTTTATGTGCTTCTCTGTAAGCAAGGGTTTAACAGCATGCCCATGATAGTATAAACCCTCCTCTTTATGGAGACACCTCGAACAGTCCACACTTGTGTGCAATAAATCAACGAAATGCCTTGTCGATTCAAAATCATTTTCTTTGTAGTCCATTACCATGGCTGGTGGCCGTTCTTTGTCGGTGTAGCAGAGACGTTTCCTTTTGCTCAACCTTTTTTTAGCTGCAACAATATTATACGTAAATAAATCATCAGAAAAATGTATGATAGTTAAGTAGTAGTTACTTATAGTAGATAATTATATCACAAACATGTAAAAATAACGACTTACGTTTAGATCAGTTTCTGTAGCTTCTTTATATATCGCAAATATTTGCGACCTTTTAACTAAATCAATATTACATAGAAAACTAGTTTTAATATTCATGATATCCAAAAAAAATATGAATAACACAGCTGAAGTAGGTCTACGAACGAACATGTAACATCTTTGTGATAAAAACGAATAAGTATGGTAGTTTTGAATCATTCGTCTACCCTCATCGATTATTATACTAATCATAGTCGTAATGAATTTCGACTGCCTAGTCAATTGAACCGATGGTCGAGTGGCTAACGAGGCAAGTAACTGTCGACCTAGCTTTAGAGTCGCGGGTTCAAATCCCGCACCCAACGAAAAAAATGTTGGGAAAGAAGTGTTTTTGGAATTGTTTGGATATTCACTAGTAGTGAATCGGAAACATCGCAAGAAAAATAAATGCACAAAGGTAGCACATAAATAGAAAGCATATTCCAAATTGCGTCATAATACCGCCATTATCGATCGATAATGCGTTGGCAAGATTACTTGACAGTATAATATAGGAAAAATAATAACCCAAGAAAAATATAATTATATCCAAGATGAGGAATTAGTTTTTGTTTCCATCTGTGTTAACAGCGCCATCTAGTGAAACTATGCCGATCCTCTGAGGTTTACATTTACATCTATAATGATATTACACGTCGTGCACATAGATGGCGTTAGCAAGCGCGTCAAGGGAAACAGTTTGCGACTTGACCATGCACTTATGCTGTCTAGTGTACACTACAGTATTCGTGCATGAGATACATTTAAATGTATTCAAATTTAAGTAGGTTTAAACCTACTTAAATAAAATAAAAAAAGGCCGGGTTGCACTCCGGGAGTGCCGGCAGAAGTGAAAACTCAATTAACATTGTAACAGTTTTTCGATCAGGTCACGTGACATCTTACGGTGTCACCCTAAAAATGAATTTGGCGCAAATTTATAAACAATTATCAATTATTTAGGCGGGCGCGTTGGGTGCGACGGGCCGGCTCGCCCGCCGCCAGCGTCGAACAAAATACCAATTTGTTTTTGCCATTGCCAAATATTTTTCAAAGCTTTGTCTCTAGGAATAACGGCCAAATTCGAAATATTCGAATTTGCAAGAACAGTGGACGGCGGCGGTGAACAAAATATCAATTTGTTTTCGCCGTTGGTAAATATTTTTCAAAGCTTTATCTCTTTAGGAATAACTTCAAAATTCGAACTATTCGAATTTGCTCAATAGCAAAACGGTGAAGGACGCGTGAACAAAATTACAAATTAATTTGCAGAATATGCTACCTATTGCAAAAAGTGTTTAACGGCTTTATACTCTTACGAATAGCGTTCAGTTTTTAATGAAGTCGAATCGGCTAGCAGCAAAATATAAGTGTGACCTTCACATCTGACGTCACAAAAATCTGTCGCGTATTTAACAATTTTTTCCCATCCCTAAAAGTGCTCAGCGCCGCTACAGAAGTCTTCACTTCAATAAGAAATATACAATTATTAATTGTAATAACATTAATCATTTCTCTGTACCATCGATTACCTCATAGGTTGTTTCATTTCTATATTGGTATTTTACAATTGCAGCGCACGACAGTTAGTAAGACCTACTACAAAGAAAGTAACTATGGATAGTTTGTTAGTTTTAGCTTAATTTCATTATTTTCGGTCTAAATTCCTTGCATTTTGGTGTTAAATTTGTCGTTTTTGCACATATTAATTTTCGTTCACCAAATTGTAGGGTAGACATTTTTTCGCTAGGAATTCAAGCTTTGATCGGACTACCTCATATATATTGCTTTCGAAATTAATATCGAATGAAATTATAATTATCGTGTATAAATAATTCTATAATAAACTAATAGGATTTAATTCCAAAATAATTTTGTTGAGAAAATAAATTATTTTAAACATTGTCGCTGGCAGAGTAGTTTCGTGAAACGAAACGCATCGGAAACCATATTGTGTTGTCTATGGTTTTTAAACGTCAAGTACTTCATGTTGACATTTTTAGTACATAACCTAGGTTTAGTGTTGTTTACGGTAGCAGATATTGTATGATATTTTCTATTTCAGCTTACTTTAGTGCTTAAAATGAGTGATAACGGTGATGAAGATCAACAATCCGCGATTATTGATACGTTTCGCGTACAAAGAGACTATGCAATTATGCGTTTGGAACACATCGAGAGTTCTGATTTAGTCGGTTATTGCATCGAAGATTTTAAAGAGATTGAAATAGATTTTCATAGTGCACAACTTAAAATAATAAGGCATTTAAGCACTAATGATCGTTCGATTGAGTTCCAAGTGACTAAAGATTTCGAATCGCGCTTGAAATCGGTGAAATGTCGACTAAGGCAGAACGCTGAAATTAAAGTTAAGGAAGTCAAACCCGTCGTTTCTAATAATTGTTCGAACACGGCCAAGTTGCCTAAAATTACAATTAGATCTTTCGATGGCAAACTTGAGAGTTGGGTGTCGTACAAGGAATTGTTTGACTCGCTTATCCATAATCGGGATATCCCTAATGTCGAAAAGTTACACTATTTATTGTCGAGTGTACAGGGCCCGGCTTATGATTTAATTAAGAGCTTTCCGCTATCCGACGATAATTACATCAACGCGTATGAGACTTTAACTAAGCACTATGACAAAAAGCGACAGATTGCGTTGGTTTACTATGAGAAATTATTAAACTGTGAACCGGCCAAAACCAAGATTGATCTTGATAGGATTTTCAGGGCATTTAATGAAAATTTGAACATTTTAGCCAAATTTAATTTACCGGACTATAACTTCATGATGTTTTACTTATTGTGGTCGAAGCTAGACCTCCCTACTAGGGAAGCGTTTGAGTTACAACTGGATGATGAAACTGATATCCCACGGTTTGAGGATTTAAAAAAGTTTATTGAAAGAAGGAGTATAGCCCTAGAAAATTCCATTATAAAGTTAAACATAACCACTAATAAGCCTGCTACTAGTAAAACCAAATCAACACTTATCGTGCCGGCGACACCTTTTAGTAGTAACTGCCCAATGTGCGCTACTATGGGCCATGGATTGAGCAAATGTCCGAACTTCTTAAAGTTGTTGCCGACTGAGAGATTTAATAAAATTAAAGAAAAAGGACTTTGTATTGTATGTTTTAGCTCATCACATCGTTTAAGGGCCTGTAAATCGGTTGCTTGTTGTGGCAGGTGTGGATCCCGTCACCACACTTTGCTTCATTTTGAGAAGGATGTAGAACGAAGTGATAAGGTCCACCCGTCTCAGTCTGATAGTCAGTTGACAACTTTATCAGTTCCAAGTTGTAATATGCAAGCCTTGTTCTCAACTGCTGTGGTTCACATTAAGAATGGCCAGGGAAAGTTGATGCCAATCCGCCTTCTTTTTGATTCTGGCAGTGCTTGTAATTTTGTTACAAAAGATGCAGCTGAGCGGCTTGGGTTGCACATTACAAACAGTCATCAGTCTGTGAATGGCATCGGCCAAACCTCTACTGATGTACTGGGCCATGTTGCATGCGAAATATTCTCAACAAAAGTTAATAACACGTCAAAGTTATTCTCGTTGGACGCGTTTGTTTTGTCAACAATTTGTTCAGATATGCCTGCTGGACATATTGATGTTTCGACCTGGACTCATCTGAGGAATTTGGATCTGGCTGATCCTCATTTCTATGAACCAGGACCTGTTGATATGTTGGTCAATGTCAACCTTTTCGCGTCAGCACTTCGGCCTGGCCTTGTCAAGGGCAAGCCAGGTGAGCCTATAGCTATCTGCACTGTTTTCGGCTGGATAGTCATGGGTGAATGTGCTGCTGACATTGATTCTTCTCGTCGTCGTTTTCGTAACGATTCTTGTGTAGTCACCAAGGATTGTCTTTTCGTTTCGAGCTTGTCTCTGGACAGCAGCATTAAGCGGTTTTGGGAGATAGAAAATGTCGATACTCCTAAAACTGTGATTATGTCGAAAAATGATTTGTCGTGCGAAAGCCATATGGAGGCTTCTTATCGTCGTGAGCCTGATGGAAAAATGGTCGTTCCACTAACTTTTGTGGACCTTCAGGACAAGCCTAGGTTTTCAAATTCTCGGGAAATCGCTCTTAAGCGACTTCTAAATTTGGAGAGGAAGTTTCGTATAAACCCTCAATTTCGGACAGCTTATGTCAACTTTATCAATGACTATCTAAAGTGTGGTCACATGGAAGAGGTCGATCCCCCTTCGTCTCGTGAAGGTAATTTCTACTACATTCCGCATTTTGGAATATTACGTCCTGACTCAATTTCAACTCCTTTGCGGTCGGTTTTTGACGCTAGTGCTAAAGATGCTCTCGGAAAGTCCTTGAATGACACATTACTGCCAGGCCCAAAATTACAAAAGAATATCTTCGATTTGTTGATTCGTTTTCGCTGGCACGCTGTTGTCTTCACAGGGGACATAAAGCAAATGTACCGTCAATTTCTCGTTGACCTTCAAGATTGCGATTATCAACGCATCTTGTGGAGGCCTTCTCCAGAGGAACCTGTAAAAGATTTTCGTTTACTGACAGTCAGTTATGGCGTCTCCTGTGCTCCATATCAAGCACTTTGGTGCATTTCTAAGTTGGCCAAGGAGTACTCGTCAACTGCCCCTTTGGGTGCAGCAGTTCTCGACAGAGATGCTTATGTCGATGATATAGTGTCAGGCGCAGACTCAGTGGAGAGTGCTGTGCAAATTCGTGACGAACTGTTGAAGATTTTGTCGTCAGCACGTCTTCACTTGCGGAAGTGGACTTCCAACAGTAATGAGTTTCTTCAAAACCTGTCGGATTCCGATTTGTATTCGGAACAATTTCGGAATTTTGAAGACGGGCATGATCTTTCGTTGAAGATTTTAGGTCTTCTGTGGTTACCTAAGTCGGATGAGTTTTCGTTCAAAACCACTGTAGTCGATGGTCGTTGTACTAAGCGATCAATATTGTCGGATATCGCTCGTATTTTCGATCCGCTTGGACTATTGTCACCTGTCGTGTTCCTTGCGAAGTATATCATGCAACTTTTGTGGTCCTCAGGAGTGCAATGGGACGACGAAGTTCCTGAGAATATCGCTAGTGAGTGGCTCAAATTAAAATCGCAATTTTCGTCTTTGAGTTCACTCTCCATTCCTCGTAGAATGATCGAGACGTTTCAGGACATTCAATTTCATGGCTTTTGCGATGCCTCAGAGCGTGGTTATTGCGCTGTTGTTTTTTGTCGCGTGGTTAACAATAACCAAGATATAGTCGTGCGTCTCTGTTGTGCGAAATCTAAAGTCGCACCACTCCGCAAACTATCGATTCCTCGTCTCGAGCTGCAATCAGCTGTTTTACTTGCCGATGTCATGTCAGCAGTTGCACAATCGCTAACAGAGGTCCATCAGGTAAACAAAGTGTTCGCATGGTCGGACTCTACTGTCGCATTAACATGGATTAAGTCCTGCCCTTCGCGTTGGAAGACATTTGTCGCTAACCGGACTGCTTCAATCCAAGATAAAATTGCGCCCGACTCGTGGCACCATGTTTCCACTGTTGACAATCCAGCAGACCATGGTTCTCGTGGTTTACTTCCTGCCGAACTACTGCGGTGTGACTCATGGTGGGCCGGACCTACTTGGCTTTCGCAACCGGAAGATAACTGGCCGAGACATCTCTCTCAAGTCGACGGATCAGCCTTTGACGAAGAAAAGGTGTTGACCTTGTTCAGCGCCTTCAATTCTGATTTCGTTGATCAGATTTTGAATCGTGTTTCGTCCTTTCGTCGTGTCGTTAATATTTTGTCGTACTGTTTCCGTTACCTTCATAACCTGAAGGACCCTAACCGGAAAATCGCCGGAAAGGCATTATCGTCTAGTGAAACGAACCATACAATTCATTTTCTCGTTAGACACGTACAAGAGCGTGTCTTTTCGACAGAAATTAGAAACGTACAAAAAGGTTCAATTGACTCACTCCCAAAACCGTTTCGTAAGTTATGTCCATTTCTGGATAAGGACGGTTTGCTCAGGGTGGGCGGTCGGCTCTCTCAAAGTCTTAACATGGACTATGAGAAGAAGCATCCCTTGTTGTTACCTCGTGCACACAAACTCACTTCGTTGATAGTCGAGGAATATCATAGCAGATTCCTGCATCCTGGTTTGCAAACTTTGCAAAACCTAATTGCCCAAGACTTTTGGATCTTATCGCCCAAACGGGCCATTCTCTCGGTTATATCATCCTGCATCAAGTGTTTTCGTGTCCGCCCTCGAGTGTGTCCGCCACCTCTGATGGGAGACTTACCATCGTTTCGTATTAACCAGATAAAGCCATTTTCGTCTGCGGCTGTTGATTATGCTGGGCCATTCAACATTTCACTTGGTCGGTCGAGAGGCAGCAAATCATACAAGGGCTATATTTGTGTTTTCGTGTGTACTGCCACGAAGGCAGTACACTTAGAGCTCGTCTCGGAGCTGACGTCTGAAGCCTACCTGGCTGCGCTACGACGTTTTATCGCGCGCAGGGGTCGTTGTTCCCGATTGGTTTCGGACCAAGGACGGAACTTCATAGGCGCCAGCAACCTTCTAAAAGAATTAATGACTGAAGCTTCGCAGGTGGAGCACATAGAATTCGTATTTAATCCTCCTGGTAGCCCGCATTTCTCGGGATTGGTTGAAGCGGGTGTGAAGTCGGTTAAGACTCATCTGTCGCGAGTAATCGGTTTACAGCGCCTCACCTTCGAAGAGTTTTACACGCTTCTAACTCAGATTGAGGCACTGCTCAACTCACGCCCTCTGACGCCGCTTAGTTCAGACCCCAACGATTTTTCCGTTTTATCTCCGGGCCATTTTTTGACATTAGAGCCATTGACTCTCCTTCCTGAGCCGCCTTTAACGGATGTTAAAGTTAGTCCTCTTCAGCGTTGGAAATTGTTGCAGAAGATGCACCAAGATTTTTGGCGCAAATGGCATCTTGAATATCTCCACACACTCCAACAGCGCCACAAGTGGTTCAGAAAAGAGCAAAACATTGATGTCGGTACAATGGTCCTAATTGTCAACGAACAGTGCAGCCCTTTAAAATGGAGTCTGGGTCGAGTGACTCAACTTCATCCAGGTGGCGACGGTACCTGTCGTGTAGTAACCGTTCGCACTGCAACCGGGGAATTAAAGCGTCCAGTGGTAAAGCTTTGCCCTCTACCACTTGTTAATTAACTAAGTAATTTCGTAGCCCTAATTAGTTATAGGTTGCCCTTAAGGCTCTAGGCTTAAGGTCTAAGTTAAATTCGTAGAATTAATTAAGAAAATGGATTAGTCCGACCAAAGTTTTGTTCAAAATACTTTGCATTTTGGTGGGCGGAATGTTAAGTTTTGATTTAGTATTTTTAATCTGGCAACATTCTATGCTCGCGTTTGACAGATCGAAAGTAACTGTCGAGACACTTGTGTCGTTGTCGTTTTGAAATTCGGTTGATTTAAATTGAGCTCCGCGCTAATAGTCGCGCTTTTTATTAGGAGTTATCTTTAGACTCACTAAAATACACGAAGTGCCTTGAGGAAGCAGGAAGACAACTAGCCAGCTGCGTATACTCAGGTGCCAGGTACCGTTGGAATCGGGTAAGTGCAGCACGAGCCAGGTCTCAGGGTCCTACACCTGACGAAGGAGCATCACAGCAGCTCCTCGCAACGGTGAGTGTCTTTTAAGTTTCTTCAAGGCTCTGTTTTCGCTAGTTTCATAAAATCTAGTCAAATTATCGAATAACCTACAGTCCACTTATTAACAAGCATGTACACAAAACACACGTGGACTTCCGGAACCACATGCTTCCAATTACAAGACCTCTGCGGCGTTACCACGAAATTCGAAAGTCGAAGTTCGTAATACATGCATCCCTATCACTCGAGTAAGGGAGTGCGATAGAGATGGAAATACCCGAACTTCGAAGTTCGTGGTAGCGCCGCTGAGGCTCTACCGCGAAACGAAAACGAAAATCGTTCGTGTATCTCTCCCTCTGTATCGCACTTGCCTGTTGGAGCGACAAAGACAGAGATACATGAACGAAGTTCGTTTTCGTTTCGCGCCTCGCGGTAGCCCCTCTGTATAGTGCCGCACTGTAGAAACACGATTACGAAAACACGAAACAAATTCTATTTATATACGTACGGAGAGGAGGTAAAACTCGCGAATAGTGACTTCCGCCTTAAAAAACGATTATTTTGCTCTAAATAGAAATGGATTTATTTCACATCCCTAGTCACTTCTGTCATGGCGTCGCTATCACGTCACGATCCTCTAAACAACATCGCTTCAATATTTTTTCAAAGCGTAATCCATTGGATATTGAACAAAAATGAATTCCAAGTTCTATAAGTATTGTGCAGTGCCCTTGTGTAAAAATACAACGATCAAAACTCCACAAAAACTATTCATTCACGTACCGTCACATCAAGAGATGCGAAAACAGTGGTCACGACTCGCTAGGAGAGAATACACACCAATAGCGAACTGTGCTTATTTTTGTGAAGATCACTTTGATGTAAGTATTATTTTGATGCAACTCTATGATATTGTTAGTCTTAAACTACAGAACCTTTGTGTTTTCAACTGTTAAGTACATTACTATTTCACAAACATAACCTATAACAGTTTTATTGTGATATTGAGCTATTTGAAAAGAACGTGAATAAAATATACACAAATATAAACATTGGTGACATAAAATGTGATGACGAGGATATTTTTTATTTTTATTATAATTAATTTAAAAGATATATTGCCCTGGGCGCTCTATTGGGGTAAAAATACGGAGAGTACGATTTTCCCAGATATGAGACGTCGCTAGATCGATTTTTCGCCCCTAACTCCAGAAATTACTTCATTGAACTGTGACATCATTTATGTAGAGCCATCTAGCGAAACCTGCTATTAGCGGTTTTAAAAAGTATCAGGCAACAATGTAGGAATATTAATATTATTTAAATAGTTTGTTCATTCATTTCAGATTCCGAATGACATGGAGAATTATATGGAATACAAAATAATGGGCAAGGTGAAAGCAATACGAATGAGGAAAGATTGTGTGCCTTCAAGATTTGATTGCCAACTCAAAAAAAAGAAAGCTGCCAGGACAGATTGTGACTGCTTTGAAAAAAAGAAAGCTGACGAGATAACTAAGCTACGGAAGGACTTAGTAGAAAGAATTCTTAATGAAAATGAGGCGGAAGCAGAGCCAACAGCAAAGAAAAAGAGCTCAAAGAAACAAATTAATGCTTTGGGTAATATTCACTTCTAAATATATTTAACTCTCCGCAGTCAGTAATAAACAAACCAGCTTTAAAAAAAAAACCTATATTGTGGCAATTCGTCACAACAACCTATAACCTGGAAAGAGACAGCACACATTCAATTCATTCACTTTGATTTGAAGGCGGTGGTTGTAACAAATTGATATGTAGAACACTTTAAAATTTCTTTAATGACCTATTTCACCTGGTAAGGGCAAATATTTGTGTGATCAGCTGATCAGCATGAATATTTGTTTCAGTCTAGGATCTTACTCTGTATCTATTATGTCTATTAAATATATCTTCATATGTACCCGTATTGAGCTTTCTATGAGGATTTTGGGCTAGTTTGCTTTGATTGAAGATTATCTCCTAGTATTTATTCATTTACATGTATTAAAAGTATTAAAACGTTTGTTTTAGCTCTGTAAATTGACTGCCCACCTCTTCCATGAAGGACATTTGATGAAGTCTCAGGATCATACAAATCTAGCTTCTGCCCGTGACTCCATCCGCATGGAACTCGTTTATATTGTAGCTCCATGCAAACTTTCACCCCCCATTTCACCCACTTAGGGCCTGAGGGGATGATTTCCAGGATATAAACTATCCTATGTCCTTTCGCGGGACTCAAACTATCTCTATACCAAATTTCATCCTTATGTGTTCAGCGGTTTAAGCGTGAAGAGGTCACAGACAGACACACTTTCACATTTATAATATTAGTATAGATGTATGGAACCTGAGACCCCACTAATACAGCACCATCTAGTTAAGTTATTTACAGACACAGTAATTATAACTGTTATTGCTAAATGCTTGATTTTAGATACCATGCTAGTCTCTGGACCGAAGTCAACTAAAACTGAAGAACGCCTGGAAAAAAAACTCCAAAAGAAAGCACAGAAGGTAAAATATCTTTATTTTTTGGGGATATCTCTTATGAGTTTAGTAGTAGAAAGAAGTTTTTTTTGTATGTGGACAGCTTCTGTTCACACGGGATAACCAGGTTTATTTATCCCTAGTTGGTACACAGTCCCAATTTGCAGGAAAATTACAATAAAAACTCAGGA
Source organism: Epinotia ramella (assembly GCA_947578815.1). Classification (NCBI taxonomy): domain Eukaryota; kingdom Metazoa; phylum Arthropoda; class Insecta; order Lepidoptera; family Tortricidae; genus Epinotia; species Epinotia ramella. Next base: position 828,203 of record OX388226.1, on the reverse strand, counting down.
TTCGAACCTAAGACTTTTCATCAGAGCTTTTAACCAGACCGTGCTACTGAAGACTTGAAGAACCTTATTAATAAGGCGGACAAATAGGACTGTGTACTCAAAAATTGATAAATACATTTTGCACGCACCACTTAAAATTTAATTTAAAAGTGCGTCTATCGGAACGTGGAATTTATCTGGTAGTAGTGGCACACTTGGCGGTATTTGCCCAAATATTCGTGCTGCATCTTTTTTCTTCCTACGGCAAATGAAAGAGAGGCAACGACGCAACCCGAACACGCATTCCCAAGTGTAGGCGACCATGGCAAAACAGCATTACACCAAAATAAAAACGAATGAAAAAACACGCGACCGAGCGAGATCGTCATACACAAATCAATAAGTGTGACAGAGAGACGTATCATTTGATGTCCTTGTCATAGTTTCTTTTTTATTTGCCGCAACGCCCGCAAAAATGGCCGCTACGCCCGCTACTGAGTTTGCGGCAAACAAAGGGAAGCGTCGTTTCAGTCAAAAACAATTATTTACTGTTCTTTTGAGTGCCCAATATTGAATCGGGCTTCAGGATAAAATATACTGGTATATAATGGTTAACTGCAGTGTAATTGGCTGTAAAAGCCGCACAGAACAATACTGTGAAAACATAACCTTTCACACGTAAGTACATTATTTTACACTTTTCTAAACGCAATATGTGATAATAGCATGGTACAATTACGTTACACTTCAAAAATTAAAAAACTTGCAAATAAATGAATGTAAATGCAAGAAATAAGACTGTTTACATAGTTTAAGAAAATATGAATTGACAAATTATTCGGCCGAATTGCGTAGGTTGTGGTAAGCTGTCAGAAGTGTTCAAATGTGTTCTTGATTTAGCTCCCTTGCAATCAATTTAGGGATACCAGCCAACACGACTTAAAAATACCCAATTTTGCTGGTAATTTGTTATTTAAAAAAATCTCATTCGTATATTCAATTGCAAAATGAGAATCTAAGCTTATGAAAAGATCTTTACTATTTACCTACTAATAATAAGGAGGTAAAGTTTGTATGTAGTGTGTAATTTCCGAAACTAGACAGTATCCGATTTAAAAAAATACGTTCTCACAGGATAAATGTATTTCCTTGTATTATTGTGTTCTTATTTGGCAATATCAAAGAGGCGAATAAAATACAAATACTCTTTATTGCACACCCCACACAGATAAAGTAGTTACAAAAGAAAACACAAAGATACAGGAGATTAGTATTTATACAAATTTATATTTTAGATTCCCAAAAAGGGACCCGGCAAACCTTCGGTCATGGGTTCGTGCTACGGGGCGTCGAAATTGGATACCGACAAAATATTCACGTCTGTGCTCAAAGCATTTTGAACAAAACTGCTTTAAAAAAACTCTGCATAAGACTTACCTTATACCGTCGGTTCCAACACTCCATATTGCTCAGCAGGTAATTAATAAAACGTAGTGATTCTATTATTTTTGGTAATGATTAATGATCAACCTCAATCCCAGATTCCAAAAGAAACAAATCATCGTCCTCCTATGCTGGCCATACACCATACTTCCTATCGTCCAATCGGCATGACGCTACCGATTGGATCAGTTAGAATAGAACTGACCGTGTGTGGGAGTGGATTGGCACGAGTCATTCCAATCCACTCCCACACACGGTCAGTTCTAACTGATCCAATCGGTAGTGTCATGCCGATTGGACGATAGGAAGCATGGTGTATAGCCAGCATAATCCCAAGATTTGGCATGGCACTACTTTTACGAAAGCGACTGCCAGCTGATCTTCCAATCCAGGGGGAAAACTAGATCTTATTGCGATTAGACCAGTTTCCTCACGAAGGTTTCATTCACCGAAAAGCTAACGTTAGTATTTCGTACATAAATTCCGAAAAACTCATTGAGACGAACCGGGATTCGAACTCCGCTTGACAACCGCGTGCGTGATCCACTTGGCTACTGCAATGGTACTACTACTTGGTCAAATTTTAAAGAAAGTGGCTTATGTTTCATTATGTTTTAGAACAAATCCTAAATTACGTGCACTCTACAAACTATTTATTTTAATGATTTGTAGTGAATAAATGGAAGATACTTATAATTATTAACCCAGCATGTTTTATTTCATGATCATGTTTTACAGGCAAACGATTACATTTTGACTTAAAGGATGCTTTCTACCAAGCCCTAAGTTACTATTGGGAGATTTTTTTTTTGAATTGGCAACATTTTTTACACAGTCTGTCACTCTTGGTCAAGTCAAGTAGCCAGTGTCATGTCATGTCATCAGAGAAAGTAGTGAACAAAAACACGTTATTTGGTAGTTTTAAAGGTAAGTGAGCATTGTTTTTTTTTTAAGAATTAAAATAACTTTGTAGTTTTACCGTATTCTAAATTGCTTGCGTAAATCAGGTGTCCTTTTACTGGATCTATTCAAGCACTTTAGGGTAAAATTATGTTACGTATGTGACGTTTTATGTTATTATTATAAAAGAGAAATGGCAGCCTCAAGAGCCTTTGCCAGAGTCAGTGAGCGTATAAATTAACTACGAAATGAAGAATTAAACAATAACAAATAAAACGGGACTCTCGCCAACATGGCGACAATCTCCCGAATCCACGTTTTATGTTACTAGTATTCATATTTGACAAACTTCAGGTACGGGTCGACACACGTAAAAAGAGCTCTGCGCGCCATATTAAATGTATGGCCGCCAGAGCTCTTTTTACGTGTGTCGACCCGTAGATGTATTGAACAGCACAGCACGGCTATCGGTTTACCATTGAATTGCCGACAAACATTTAATCGAATATTATTTCAAAGACAACGTTTCAAGTATTTTCATTTCATCGACAAGTCATTGCGTCGAGGACTCGATACTAGGTAATTTGAATCAAGGTCTTTTAATTGGTAGTTGACTTATTTCAATAAAATTCATGTCATGGCTTTTCATTTCGTGTTTTTTTAATTCATTTTTTTTACATGTAATAATATTTATTCCGCATAAAATTATTTCGGATCTGGATCTGAATCCCATACGTTTTTTAACCTATTTTTGCCGTGCAGCGAGTCGACGCCACCCCGCTGCGCGGGGTGTCTATTTCTGGTCTAAGGGACACAAGTGAACCCTAACCTAACCAACTTAAAACGGAGTTCGCTTATGACAAGCCATTTTTGTCCGCCCTGATATTTTTTTGTAATAAACGATTTACACCAATGATTCTTAGTTTTATTATACATAAATATTATACATACTTGTATGTCACACAATTAACTACATAATTTGAATAATGTATAAAATAAGTGCAGTAGGACATGTAAAATTGTATTAAAGTAATACGTCGAAGAAATGAATTGTAATGTTTTGTAGTTGTGCCAATTAAGATAATTTGAAACAAAACAGCGATTAAGTAATATTCGTTGAATAGTATTTCTACGTAGTAAGATAAATTTAAATAAATAGTAGTTGAAATGAAATAAAGCCAAAGAATATTACTAGTACTGAAGTTTCGATGAATCATTGTCGATGAAATAATATTCGATGAAAAGGTTGTCGACAAAACAAGGGTACACCCGGCTATCACAAGACATCGCGCAAGCTCTCTCGATTTTTCTCGCACTAACTAATCTACCCGTCTCTCCACTAACCACAAAGGTTGGTATAAAATGGTTTTTTTGTACCTATTCTCTTTTATTGTAGTGATAAGGGAAACAGGAGTCCGCCTAAGGCAAAAGCTCTCCCTCCGCGCCCCTGGCTTTTTATATACAGGGGTACGGCAGACAAGACCATGTAGCTGGTGGGGTGCTCCAATTCGGTTTTGTTACCTGTGTCTCCAATGCATATAACATACAATAACTCTGCCATTGTTGATTTTGAAGTCCTAGGTCGTTTTGAATTTCTGGGTCTATTATATGGGTGAGGACCAAATCCTTGGCCAGTAGTTAGCCTGATTAATCGGTAGTAGTTAATAAGTTCCGTTGTGACACAAATTTAGCCATACAATTCTATGGTTAATTTTTGTATCACAACGGAACTTTTTAACTACTACCGATTAATCAGGCTAACTACTGGCCAAGGATTTGGTCCTCACCCATATCTCGGCCAATTAAAATTTCTGAGAAAATATTTTTAAACAGTGCATGCTCATTTTAACGTGCTCTGTACGAATTAATCATAAATAATATAATAGGTGTCATAATAATTAATAACATCACTTGGATATTTTTTTAAGTGTTGGGACCCCTTTGCTTTAGTCCAACCAAAACAGGAGTTTTAGTACATTTTCCATTAAGTTATTATTTTTAGACAAAACTGAGAGTATTTTTTTTGTTTCTTTGAGTTATTTCATAACACCCCTTCTTCATAGCATTTTGAAAAATAGCGCAATAGGTTTTATCGTCACGTTTTACGGCGAAAATGTACTGAAACGTTACGTAACATAACGTAACGATAAAATGTATAGAATAGAATAGTAGTTTATTGCCACACAACATACCAAACATACAGAAACAAAACAGAAAACTCAAAACTAAATCTGATATATCTGTGCGACAATAGGAGTGAACTGTAGGTATTTGCGCTAGCTGGGGTATACATAATAAAAGTTTAACATCTGTATGGTATAAAGGTTGATTATCATGAACTCAAGTTAATAACATTACACGGGAAAAAGAACTGCATGCTCAAACAAGCATGCTACTAAACAGCATGTGTACCAGTAACTTAACTTTATTAGCAAGTTGCTACTTATAGCAGTGTAAATACTTAATTTCCATTTTTTTTTAATTAATATTATAGTATTTTGCCTTTTCTTAGGCCAAGTATCCAACAGAACGGTGCGAGGTAGTGGAGCGGTGTGCAAGGGAAGAATTGAAATTTGGTATAAAGATAGTTTGAGATGTGATAGGGGTGAAAATTTGTATGGTGCTACAATATAAACTAAACTAGTTCCATGTGGGCAGAATCTAGTTATATTTCGCTTAATTATTTTTTGTTTTTCACAGTTTTGTGTTTTTAATTTATCAGGATGCTAATATAGTATTTCTTTCGTGTAACAGATGCCACTAACACCAGCCGAAAGACAAAAAAGATATCGAGAGAAGTTGCAACTGGAGAATCCTGATAAATATGAAGAGTGTAGGAAGAAAGTCGCAGAGAACAATAAACTTTACTACAGAGAAAAAGTGAGCCAATATACAGAAGAAGAAAAAGAAACAATGAGACAGCATAGGAGAGATAGTAAAAGGAAGACTAGTTCCGCCAAAAAAAAGAGGCCCCTCACTGCAGCTGAAAGGCAGAGAAGATACAGAGAGAAACTGAAAACAGAGAATCCTGATAAATATGAAGAATATAAGAAGAGTAGAGCGGAACACTCTAAATTATACTACAGAGAAAAATCTAAGCAGTATACAGAAGAAGAAAAAGAAAAATTGAGACAGCATTGGAGAGATAATAAAAGAAAGACTATTCCAGCCGGGAAACCGACGCCACTTACACCAGCTGAAAGGCAAAAAAGATATCGGGAGAAAATGAAAAGGAACAATCCTGATAAATATGAAGAATATAAGAAGAGACAAAGGCAGACACAGACAGTGAACAGAGAAAAAGTGACACAGTATACAGAAGAAGAAAAAGAAAAAATGAGGCAGTGTTGGAGAGATATTAAAAGAAAGACTGCTTCAGCCAAAAAAAAGAGGCTCACATCAGCCGAAAGGCAAAAAAGATACAGAGAGAAACTGAAAAAGGAAAATCCGGATAAATATCTAGAAATTAAAAAGGATGCAGCAGACTACTCTAGACGGTATTACAGAGAGAAACTGAGTTCTAATGTGGAACAACAATGGAATGACGTGAGAAGAAAAAGGCTTTCTGCAGGCGAAACAATGAAAAGATACAGAGAGAGATTGAAGAGAAATAATCCTGCTAAATATGTGGAACTTCTGAAGAAAAATGCAGAGAACGCTAAACTTTATTATAGAAAGAAAGCGGAGCAATATACAGAAGAGGAAAAAGAGGCAAGAAGACAGAAATGGAGGGAGGCTAGAAAAACAAATAAGAGGAAACATAATAAGAGAAGAATGAATAAGAAGAATACATGGAATAATTCTGAAGAATCTGTGAGTGTTGTATTGCCTTTCAGGATATTACAATACTGTACTTTTCATTATTTATTAATGCTTATAACGAAATAAACTCTTAGATGATTTTTATAAACATCAAGTGGCATTGGTCCACACGTCCTCTCATTGATGAGCCTAGCATTTTGTAAATGTGCCAACCGTTATGTACCTACGACATACATGCTCTTGGTTAGGTTTCAACTGAGAGAAGAAACACAGCTAAATAATCTTTAAATAAAAATATACTATTTCCCAGGCAATGTGTTTGTCTGCCCAAGCTCGATAGGTTTATGGCCCACATGTTCCAAAATGTAAAACATGACCATAAAACCTATCATGCTTGCTGGTCTGGGAGAGTTTGTTTTCTCTAGGAAACTACGGGATATTTGTTACCACTGGTACAAAGCTATAGGTAGTATAAAGTTCAAGTTCATTACCTAACAACAGATAGGTACAGTCGAGTTATCCAATATCTATACAGACAACCTTTCAAAAATATCTACACTTGTCTTACGTCAGGAACAATAAAGTCTCTGTATAGATATTTTTGAAAGGTGTCTGTGTAGATATTGGAGAACTCGACTGTAAAAATATGAAAAAAAAACAGCCTACTGTAAGAACTCTTCACTTGCAGCAATAAAACGGGGGAACAAGACACCGTCTGTTGCTCGCTCTTTCACACGCCAGCCTGTTCCCATTTTACTGCTAAAACCGCTATCATCATCATCATCATATCAGCCGAAAGACGTCCACTGCTGGATATAGGCCTCCTCTAAAGAGTGCCAAAGTGACCGGTCCTGCGCCACCCGCATCCAGCGGACTCCCGCAACCTTTACCAGGTCATCAGTCCACCTTGTCGGGGGCCTACCCACGCCGCGCCTTCCGGTACGTGGTCGCCACTCGAGAACCTTTCCGCCCCAACGGCCATCGGTTCTACGTGCTATGTGCCCCGTCCACTGCCACTTAAGTTTAGCGATTCGGAGGGCTATATCGGTTACCTTGGTTCTGCTGCGGCCTCCTTTCTGATGCGATCACGCAGAGAAACTCCCAACATGGCCCTCTCCATTGCCCTTTGGGTGACTTTGAGCCTTCTTATGAGGCCCATAGTAAGCGACCACGTTTCAGTAACGCTATAATAAGTTGTTACTAGTAACAAACAGCAGACTGTAGCCTCAACTTGGTTTAAATAAAATCAAGACTAATTTTGTCTATCTTTCTTTGTTTCCAGTCGAGTGAGCAGGACACAGAGCCTGGCTGGTCGGAGATTCCCATCACGCCACCGTGGCACGTCCCCGACAGTCCAGGTGTATCAGGTAACAATTCTGTACAGTCAGCTAAGTAGTAGGTCTACCACTCTTGAACCTTACACATGAGGGAAAGGCTCCGATGCAGCTAAATTAAGAACTGATCTCAAATTGGCTGATGGCTTACCATAAACAACCCACTTAATTTGGGCGGGTAATGGTTATTTGTCGCAACTTCATAAGTCAATTTTTTTTTATATTGTATGGCATACATTATTTTGGCCTTTAATGTTTGTCACTCTTTAGTACCACCCAGGGGACACGTGCAGGGTTGTGGTAGGTAGCTCCTGCGGACGTGAGGGACAGTTGTCCCCCCTGTGTCAAGTGAGTGGGCAACTCGACTGTTAGAAGTTCTTAAGCCAGCTTAACTACTACTGTCATAGACAGCAGCCGGGATCAACTGCTTAGCGTGCCTTCCAAAGCACGGAAGCGCTCATTTACATTAACCACTCAAACATCAGGCGGTCACCCAACCAAAGACAGACCGCTGCCATCTTTGCTTAACCTGTGTTATCGTTTCCGACTCGCAGGCGCCGCTCTGCTATGAGCGCTTCTTAAATCAGTTGCGACAAATAAAATAAAATGGAACAAGGACAATTAATGATATTTCCCTTTCGATCACACTTATCGAGATTTGTATGCTACCTCATAATTATTTACAGCTTGTCCCGAGTATTATAGGTCTATGGGAGAAAAGTGATAAGGAGACGCTACACGGGCCGACATCGGCCGGACTGCATGCCGGCCGACGCGTGATTCGGCCCGCCCGGCCAAATCAAGGTCGCTCCATACTATATTTCCTGTGACCTTGCTTGGCCGGCCGCTCATATCGGCCCGTATAGCGTCTCTATAGACCAGGTCTTAGTTTGTGGTGGTTTAAGGCGGTTATCACACCGCATGCCGCTGCGGTGTGCGGCGCCGTGTAGTGTGATAACCACCTAAGAGACCCCAACACCGTCGACTCAAGGCTACTCTCCATACAAACATAGTTTGGCTCTCATTTTAAAACGGTATACTGTAAGAACATGAAACTTTATATACAACGTGTTAATAAAATAACGCAAAACCTGCATAACAGTTTGTTCAGAATCGAGCATAGAATGCGAAAAAAAAAAAAAAAATTTATGACAAGATTTATTTTTTACATTTGTATGAAGTGTTGGCCGACTGGGGCGACCTGCTCCATACAAATGTAAAAAATAAATCGCGTCAAAAAGTTTAGTCTGCTGACTGTATTTATAAAGTTTCATGATTCTGATGCTTCAGATGTAGCTAAGCAAAATAACACGCTCGAAATGACCTACACAGGTGTGTTACCCAGGTGTGTAGGTCATTTTGAGCAATAGGACCGCTTAGCAACTTCTGCAGCTGGTTGTACAATGGAATCCACATCGAAAAGAAAAGTAGTTTCTGTTGCTATGTATTAATTAAATATTAGAACTGTGATAGAAAAAAAAAGACCGGGTTGCACTCCGGGAGTGCCGGCAGAAGTGAAAACTCAATAACATTGTAACAGTTTTTCGATCAGGTCACGTGACATCTTACGGTGTCACCCTAAAAATGAATTTGACGCAAATTTATAAACAATTATCAATTACTTAGGCGGACGGGCCCGTCGGCGCGCCGACGGGCGGCGGCAAACACAATACCAATTTGTTTTTGCCATTGCCAAATATTTTTTAAAGCTTTATCTCTTTAGGAATAACGTCTAAATTCGAACTATTCGAATTTGCAAGAACAGCACAACAGTAGACGGCGGTGGCGACCAAGATATCAATTTGTTTTTGCCGTTGGTAAATATTTTTCTAAGCTTTATCTCTTTAGGAATAACGCCCAAATTCGAACTATTCGAATTTTCTCAATAGCAAAACGGTGAAGGACGCGTTGGTATTATTACAAATTTATTTGCAGAATATGCTATTGCAAAAAGTGTTTAACGGCTTTATACTCTTACGAACAGCGTTCAGTTTTGAATGAAGTTGAATCGGCTAGCAGCAAAAAGTGACCTCCTTCACATCTGACGTCACAAAACTCTGTCGCGCTCAGCGCCGCTAAAGAAGTTTTCACTTCAAAAAAAATGTTATACCTTGTATGAGAAACGTTCAACTCGTTTTATTTTAATTTCTAGCAACAGTAACTGGTTTCCGACCTAGATATGGGTGATACCATTGTGTATACAAAGTTTCATCTTATTATCATCGTTTTAAAATTAGAACCAAACTATGTTTGTATGGAGAGTCAAGTGGCCTGACGACCCTTAATGTACATCATATATGTGCCTGTACTGTATGTACATACATAATGCATCAGATATTTAATTGAATGTGCTCTGCCTACCGTATTTGGAATTACAAGCGTGAGCTTATGCATGTTTTTAGGGTTGCGTACCCAAAGGGTAAAAACGGGACCCTATTACTAAGGCGCCGCTGTCTGTCTGTCTGTCCGTCTGTCACCAGGCTGTATCTCATGAATCGTGATAGACAGTTGAAATGTTCACAGATGATGTATTTCTGTTGCCGCTATAACAACAAATACAAAAAAATCGGCCAATACAACAAACGTTTCCTTTGAATAGATAATGGTAACGGATACGGAACCCTTCCTGCGCGAGTTCGACTCGCACTTGGCCGGTTTTTCGTCATCATCAGCATCCGTTAAGCGTTTTTCCCCGTTGTACCTTAAATCAGTCCGCTTTAGCACCAAATTCTAAGATTTGGCGTAGGAGCTATTTTTACGAAAGCGACCGTTATCCGACCTTCCAAACCAGCGGAAACACCAGAACGTTTGTAGACCGGTTCCCTCGCGATATCTTCCTTCACCGAAAAACTACTGTTAATATCAATATATATTCGTAAACGAGTTTAAAAAAAACTTGTGGTACAAGCCAGTTCGAACTGACAAAACATCCAGAGTGAAAGTTTTGTGTACCTATTTATTTAAAGCTAGCTGCCAGCGCAGCTTCGCCCGCGTATACATGGAACACAGGCAAAACTGCGCGATAAAATAGAGCCTATAACCGTATAGAGAGTCCAATCTACAATTCTACACGTAGGTGCATTGCACATTCCGAGAGTAGCAAACTTCCATATTGTAGAGTAAACAGCTAGTTCGCCGCCCCTCAACCAGTATCGGCCTCTGCGCCCTTTGCCCACACTTTGTATGAGTGAAAAGAACGAAATTGTACGTGCAATTTCAACGAAATTGTGGCATTGTAAAAATAATGTAGGACACGACAATTGTAGAGGCAAGGGCGGGCGGCAAAAACTATACAGCCTATACCTTGAAAATTTGTAAATCCGCCACTGCATGTCAGGACAAAAAAGACCGGGTTGCACTCCGGGAGTGCCGGCAGAAGTGAAAACTCAATAACATTGTAACAGTTTTTCGATCAGGTCACGTGACATCTTACGGTGTCACCCTAAAAATGAATTTGACGCAAATGTATAAACAATTATCAATTATTTAGGCTGACGGGCCGCGGGCGCGTTGGGTGCGACGGGCCGCCGGCTCCGGGCGGCGGCAAACACAATACCAATTAGTTTTTGCCATTGCCAAATATTTTTCAAAGCTTTATCTCTTTAGGAATAACGTCTCAATTCGAATTATTCAAATTTGCAAGAACAGCTGACGGCGGTGGCGACCAAAATATTAATTTGTTTTTGCCGTTGGTAAATATTTTTCTAAGCTTTATCTCTTTAGGAATAACGCCCAAATTCGAACTATTCGAATTTTCTCAATAGCAAAACGGTGAAGGACGCATTGTTTAATATTACAAATTTATTTGCAGAATATGCTATTGCAAAAAGTGTTTAACGGCTTTATACTCTTACGAATAGCGTTCAGTTTTGAATGAAGTCGAATCGGCTAGCAGCAAAAAGTGACCTCCTCACATCTGACGTCACAAAACTCTGTCGCGGATTTAACAATTTTTCCCCATCCCAAAAAGTGCTCAGCGCTGCTAAAGAATTTTTCACTTCAAAAACGAGCCGGCATTCCATAGTACCTACTTATAGATAAATCCTGTCACTTTCAGATACCAGCGCCCAAGACCCGCTGCGCAAGCACACCGACCTCTGTCGTTTCTGCGGCGAACTCTCCAGCGACTGTTTCGTCGTGTCGAGCCACATGGGTTACCTCGCCGGCCACAGAACGACATTCGCCCTCAACGACACCACCATACAAGTAGACTTCAACGATGGCCTACCGAAGACTGTCTGTAGATACTGCGACACAAAGCTACAGGAGATCTGCGACTTTATTAAAACAGTCAAAGATGCACAGGATTCGATGCATGACAAGATCAAGATTGAGCAACAGGATAGAGAGATAGATGTTATTATTAAGACTGAAACCGAAAGCACTGATGGAGATTCCATGTCAATAAGTGATACTGTGTTCGTTAAAGCTGTGAGTAACAAAAGGAAAAGTGGTGTAACGAAGAAAGCTAAAGTTACAAAGCCTAACGTTATGGTGGAATACGAGAATCAGTTTGTAATTGATATAAAACAAGAAGTTATTGATGATGATATGGAAAGTTCCAAACATAGTGACGCGGACAGTGAAACTTTGTCGATACCTGATGAATTAAAACATGTAAGTGCTTATTGTTGTGATACAGCGAAAGAAACTGTAGTGACTGATGTGATTAAAAAAAGAAAATTGGGAAGTGAAACGACTATTAACGCTGTGTGTGATCTAAGCCCTGAAACAGGGTCAAAGGACATAACCTAACCTATCATTTGTCACAGTATATCCAGGGTGTTCGGGACAAGGATGTAGGAACTTAAGGTGATGATACACCGGATTATTAGGAAGAATTTGGACCTGACAGTTAATCTTTAAGATTTGAACGAAAAATTGATTGGGAGGGTGGTTTTTTTTTAATCAATTAATTGCAATGATAATTAAGTATAAATCAATTTGATTTTAATTTTTCTTCTGAAAAAAGAAAAAATACTATTACAGATTGGACTAAGACATGTAAGGTTTAAACTCTTCCTAATAGTCCAGTCTATTGCCTTAAATTCCTACATTGTTATCCCGAACACCGGTATAAATTCAGTATAGCTTAACACATTCCCTATGCGAGTGCCCCCAATGATGGGTCATGCTCCTGCTTTTCAGGAGTCCTTCCACAATGGATTCACAGCTTCGAAATTGGACGTGTGGCATTGTTAGATCATTTTGTATGGGGCCAGTGAACGTGTTAAAGCCGTACAGCTAAAAAAGTAAACCCTTCTATGTTGTTGTGATTGAGAACGGTTCGAATCATGGACCTATAATACTCAGACCCCGTATCATGGTCAGCCTTATCACACCATAAGTGACAAGATAGAGCGTCCGTCACTGGCTGTCACCGTTCGATAGAACGAGACAGACGCTTTATCTTGTCACTTATCGCGTGATACGGAGCCAGGACAAGCTACAAGTATTGCCACAATGAGGGACGGAAAGGGTCCTATGCAGCTAAATTAAGAAGTGGTTTTAAAATGGCTAATGGCTTACCATAAACAACTTACTTAACTTGGGCGGGTAATGGTTTATTTGCCGCCACCTCATACTAAATCAGTTGCGGCAAATAAAAGAAAAGTGGAACTATGACAAGTACAACAAACGATATTTATTCTGTCACACTTATTGACATTTGTATCGGGCCATGGTTCGAACTGGCATTGTTTCTGTCGTGTTGAGGCGCCTCTAAACAATGGGCCATCATGGCCGCAGAACAGGACGCGTTTATGCCGTGGAATGAGATGGAAATATGTATGTCTTCCTTTAACGCATACATGCGTCCTGCATGATGGGCCATGATGGTCTGATTCATTCACACAGACACGCGGCACCACAATAAACTTAAGCGGATCGCGGCGGACTCACTTATATGTGCCGCGTAGAACTGGTTTTCGGAGCGCAGGTCTAAAAAGAGACTAGTTGAGATACTGATTAGCTATTAGCTATAGCTTATTTACTGTGAATTTGATTAAAGCCTAGCAAGCTAACAAGCTTATGTATTGATAAACACCATTGATCTTTTGATTGTTACAAAAGTGCTGTCAAAATGTAAGAATTTGTAAACAACTTGTGATTAAACTAGTTTTAAGTTCTAATTTGACATTGCTTTAGGACACGTGAGCCGTGTGTGAAAACCGCAGGTTTATCAGAAAACGGTTAAAAAAAATTGCCACGTGAATGTTCCGCAGCGAGAGACGCGTTGCGCAACAACACACCCTGCTTGTTCATGAACTAGGCTCAAAGGCCGCAAAAAGTATCATTCACAAGTTTATGTCATTCATTTAAAGTTTGGTACAAACTTTTATTGTCAACTGTACTTTTCTGTATACCGTCATCAACTACTCGTTGAGACGATTCTAACGATCCAAAACGCAACGGGGTTACATCGGTTAAGTACTGAATTCCCATGGCCACCTTTTGTCTCAATCTTCAGATCAGCTGGATGGATGGTAATAGTATTGAATTGTCATCGAAACTGTACCTTTACCTAAAATTTCAGCTCAAAATTGAGTTTCAAGATTCCACCCGAATAAACATAGTTAGGGACATACATTGCAAGTTAATAGAAAGCTTGTAAAATGTATAATTTGATATAATGACATTAAGTCCGCCTTTTGTACTATAAGTTCAAGTTTTAAATCCAAGAGAGACCTTCCCGAATAGTGCAGTTGATCTTTGTATTGTAAATAGTATTCAGAATACGGTCTCATTTTTATACTTTTGTAGAAACTCCCGAGTGGGAGTTATTAAGGGGAAAGATGAATGGTAATTTTGCCATACAAACGTTCTCAAGAGTCTGTTAAATCTGATCTGTGTCAGTATGTTTTGCCTTTTTCGATATTCTTATTTTTATAATACTTAAAACGGCCCATTTCAAGAGGCCCCAAAAATAGGCCTATAATACAAATCTTCAACAATAAGCTCAAAAATCAAAACAATTTAATATTTCCTTCTTATTCAGTTTCCAAAACGTTGTTACGATTTGGTCAAGTTTAAAAATGTTACGATTAGGTCAAGTTTCGTAGGAGGAAACAGTCAGGAACGAAACCTCGATTTTTGAGTTTTTCCCGACGACAATTGCTTGTCCTTATCGCACGAGCGCGCGGTCCCATCTACGTGAACGCGACATAAATACTTAAATATGAAAATGGGCTCAGATAAACTATTTACCTAGCCCTATTTTACGAACTATAGAATCACCAATAATATATCAATATGTCATTTCTGTGTAGAATGCTGGATCAGGTGAAGGAAGGTTATCGACACCCGGCAATGTAGTCAAGTGTACAAATATTGGTGCATACAACTTACTCATAAATATGTCCCATCACTTTACGCTGATTAAGGTTTCGGTATATATGTATACCGATAATTAAATCGGTACATGTTTGCACTTGACTGTACGTCATTGTATTGACACATGCATGACTATATATCGCAAATTGGTGAAATAGACGCACGTATTATTTTAAATGTAAATATTACTCGAAATTGTTTCCGAGTACTGTATCCGTGATTTATTATAATATAATACGGTATTTAGAATACACGCGTAAAAATGTAAAGAAAACGATTTCTTGTATTATGCTCGTCACAAATAAAACATTTTCAGTGTGTATCATGTGTCTTTTATTTTTGTTTCACATTTATTGAATGTTATCAGAAAAGAGGCCCCAGCTGGTCGAGTCTCCATCCGAACGTAGTTTATTACCATTTTAAAACAGCATACTGGAATAACATGGATCCGCCAAGCACACCGACCGCTGTCGCTTCTGCGGCGAACTCTGTATTGTATCATGTGTTTTATTTTTGTTTAAAATTTAACACGTTCGCAACCAAGAAGCGCGCTAGGCGGGCAGTACTATGAACCTACCCTACACGCCAGCCACTAGCGAGTTCTGTCGGTTTCTGGTGTATTGTTCCATTTTAGTCCGGTTGCGAAAGTGTTAATTAACCAGACGAACGCGCGTCGTCTGTAGAACAATGTGTAAAGAGCTTATGACCCAACTCCGCTCCCTAATTAGGATGCTAAATTCAGGTAAGGGTCATGAGCCCTTTACTATTTTCCGTTAGTAACACACGTGTGTTAATGGTATCAGAAATTACCGTAATGTTTTCAAGAGGCCCCAGCTGGCCGAGTCTCCATCCGAAGGTAGTTTATTCCTATTTTAAAACAACATACTGGAATAACATGGATCCGCCTAGCGAAAGAAAAAAACCATAGAATGCGAACTCCTTAAAAATGTCTACCCGAACAGTGCCTTCAACCCGGTACGCGCATGTTCGAACTAAACGGCTGCCTGGCATCTTTTGACCCCCGCATCAATACAATGGCACCCATTCTCAGCCTTTGGAAACTTCTTATAATGAAAAAATGTACGGGGACGAAGTCCCATTGCAGCTAACCTAAAGCCTGCTGTACACACTGTGCCAACGTTGGCGCGGAGCAGAATGCAGCTATGCGTTAGAGGAAGAGGGCTTTATTTCATTCTCAGTTTGCATAGCTGCATCCTGCTCACGCGCCAACATTGGCTCAACAGCCGGCATAACAAAACACAGAATACATGGACCTAATATAATATACTGGCAATATTTTCTTTACGTTGGTAGTAGACACAAGCGAATGTATAATTCTGTGGAGCCATTTTGCGGTGTTACTTCTATGGTTTCTTCGTTCGCTGGATCCGCCATATCTAGGCCGGAAACTAATTTCTGTTGCTATACTAGTATTTGTTATTCTAGCATATCGTTTTACAATCAAAACCAAACAAAGTTTGTATGGACGCTCGACCGTCCAGAC
Organism: Epinotia ramella; assembly: GCA_947578815.1. Classification (NCBI taxonomy): domain Eukaryota; kingdom Metazoa; phylum Arthropoda; class Insecta; order Lepidoptera; family Tortricidae; genus Epinotia; species Epinotia ramella. Next base: position 811,949 of record OX388226.1, on the reverse strand, counting down.
CCTTAACACGTTCACTGCCCCATACACAATGATCTGACAATGTCACACGTCCAAGTGTGCGTCTAGTTCGAAGCTTATCCATGAAAAGCAGGTGCATGACCCATCGTTGGGGGCACTCGGGCAGGGAACGTGTTAATTTCGCGTCTCTGAAGATAGCATTAAGTCGCGTCCCGCACTAACCCCTCTGCCGGCTCTGATACCTTTGCGACGCTACTATAGGATAGGTCAAGCGCTTAACTCGGTGCTCGCCTGCGCGGCGCGCGGGTGCAGGGGTATGACGACAACGGGGCCCACGCTTTGCCTCCCGCCCGTTACCGACATATCCCTGTACCAGCGGAGTTAAGCGGTTGACCTATAGTAGCTAAAGACATCTTACAGACGCATACGTATGTAACGCGTAATGTAGTGGTTACATTACAAGGTGATCATTTCTGGTGTTAAAATAAAATGTGAAAGCAAAATTTTCAGTCTTAGTTATATTCTATGTTATATTTGTTTACATGAGTATGTATATTAACATTTAGTACACAGTACAAGCACTTAGTTTGGGACTAGGTTCATTTTTGTGACTGTCCCCTAATATTCAATAATAATACTAAATATATTCTGAATGCTTCATTTGCTTTACAACTAAATAAATATTATAAATAACCCATTCGAGGCCAAGGTACGCTACGTGTGCAACGCCGTAGCAGCATTTTTCCGATTTGTAGCAGAAATCGCTCTTAGATGCATGACCTATGGAAGTTGTTGGCCTTGAATGGGTTAAACTTTAAACTAGGTTTTATCACTAATTCCTCTGTCAGTGACTCTTTTTTCAATACCACTGTTTCCCCGGTTTTTAGTCGATTTATACTGATCCCTTTCATAAACCAAAGCACTATTCGCAAGTTCCAACTCACTAGGTTTCACATCTGTCCCCGTATCACTATATTCTGGATTCCCTTTTTTGATTGATTCCGTTTCATCAATAAGTTCTACTTTTATATCAGTTATAAACTCAGTTTCATGTTCATTCGTTTTGGCTTTTTTCTTTTTAGTATTTTTTCCCTTATCATCACTTTTCCTTTTATTGGAATTTTTAACATACTCTGCCTCACTGAATGATAATGCATCAACTGTGCCTTTGTCTCTAAACTCGGTTTTACGTACGAGTTGAGTGTTGACTTGAGGACTGACAGTGACAAGTGAGAACTGAGCGGTGTTCACTTGTTTCACAAACTCGCAGATTTCCTGTAGCTTGCCATCGCAGTGTCTACAAACGGTTTTAGGAAGGGAGTCGTTGCTAAAGTCAAGTTCTAGCCGGATATGGTTCAGGGCCAGCGCGGTTTTGTGGCCGGCCAGGTATGGCATGTGGCCGGACACGGAGATGCAGTCGGTGGAGAATTCACCGCAGAAGCGGCATTGGACGCCTTTGTCTCTGTCCTGCGGTGGTTCTAGGAGGTCTTGAGTTCTTGTTGTCTCTGAGTCTGGAAAAAAAAACAAATAAACTTGGTATTTGATAGATAGGACTGGATGTTATAGATAGATAGTTATATACTGGGTGCCTCTGAGCTTGAGGCTTTTGCAAATATCGAATATGCTGCTAAAACGGAACTGCTTTTGTTCTAGAACTTTTCGAAAATATGTTCTTACTAGCTTCTGCCCGCGACTCCATCCGCGTGGAACTCGTTTATATCGCACCTCCGTACAAACTTTTAACCCCTTAGGGGCTGATTTCCGGGATAAAAACTATCCTATGTCCTTCCCCGGGACTCAAACCATCTCTATACCAAAATTCATCTAAATCGGTTCAGCGGTTTAAGCTTGTAGAGGTAACAGACAGACAGACACACTTTCGCATTTATAATATTAAGTACGGATTACATTTTCATTACTTCATACAAATTAAATTAAATTTTAATCATTCATTAGTTTAATATCACTGACATGGATGTCAAATAATGAGGCTGTGTTTGCAATACATTGGTGGTACAGTTAAAAATCATACACTAATAATGCCTGGACCACACTTCGCCCGAATGTTGTTGCCGCCCTTGTCTTACGGATATTATACGTTAGACAAGGATGGCAACAACATTCGGGCGAAGTGTGGCCAAGGCATAAGTGATACAAATAATAGTTATTTTACAAAGTTGCAAAACAAAAGTGGTTCAGTTTGATGAGCAGAATCTTGTTGGACTGTTCATGCTTGCAAGGGCATAGTACCTAATTAACTACTTAAATACTAGTGTTATTATTATTATTATCGTATTGACGAGAGACACCATTCTGATCTTGACACGTTTTATTGTTATTGACCCTGTACATCTCTGACAATATAACATTAATGTTCCTTTTTTGTTTTGACGCTTAGAGACCGTATACATCTCTTAGAATATTAGAATAATTATTAATTGTATTTGGACGCTCAGAGACCTTATACATCTCTGGAATACTGAATAAATTCAAAATTCAAATTCAAAATTTCTTTATTTGCCGGAATATGGTTACATGTAGGGTCTTAAAGCTATTTTTGTTTCTCATATTCTACCTGCATGCAGGTGTGCAAAGTATTACTATGTCATAAAACTAAATTTTCGTGCATGTCATTTCATCAGATTATTTTATAATTAATAATTCCCTAAATTTCTATGTATGTCAAAGAAATAACTTAACTACTTATGTCTGTTGCCAAATACTCATTTACACTATAAAAACACTTCTCCTGCAGCCATTTTGTCAACTTACTTTTAAAAGAATTCTTATTTTCTAATTTAAGGTCATCGGGCAAATTGTTATAAATGACTATACACATATTGTAGCAGTTTTTTTTATAAATAACTGTTTGGCAGCGAGGTTGGTATAACAGGTTTTGGTACTGGGCCCTTGTATGTCTAGCACTGGTGTCGTACCGATTTACAAAGTGACTAGGGTTGTCCTTAACGAAGAGACATGCGTCTCTTATGTACAGGCAAGGCAGCGGGAGTATATTAAATTTTATAAATAATGGCTTACAGCTTTGCAAAAACCACGCGTTGTCCAAGGCCCTAATGCATCGTTTCTGAAGTTTAAATGCTTTATCCGACTCTACGGAATTTCCCCACAGTAATATTCCATAGTTTAAGACCGAGGAGACGTAACCGTGGTACGCAGTTAGAGCTGCATCTAATGACACTGTTTGTCTCACTCTTCTGAGTGCAAAGACAAATCTGTCTAGTTTTTTGCAAACAGTGTCAACATGAAGCTTCCAATTTAAATTGATGTCAATATTAAAACCTAAAAATTTTACAAAGTCAACTAATTCTACATTTAAATTGTCATAATTAATTTGTACAGGCAGTGGGCTTGAATTGTATGAACAGAATTGCATTGCTTTAGTTTTTGTCATGTTTATTTTCAATTTGTTATTTTCGAACCATTCAACCGCTTCTGCTAATGTAATGTTAACTTTTGATTCAAAGGCAGCATGAGAATTGCCGTCCCCTTGTATTATAAGTGTAGTGTCGTCTGCGAAAATAATGCAATCCTGTTTCTCTTTTAGACAATGTGGGAAATCATTGATTGCTATTAGAAATAACAATGGTCCCAGTATGCTTCCCTGCGGCACGCCGGTTTTATTAACTAGTTGATCAGACTTATATTTTTCTTTTAAAACGGTGTTTTTATTTATTTTTACAATTTTTTTAATTTCTGTACACTGCGTTCTGTCCGTTAGATAACTTTGTACCCAGTCACATGCTTTACCTCTTATTCCATACATTTCCAATTTTTTCAAAAGGATTGAATGGTCGATAAGATCAAATGCTTTACTCAAGTCTAAATAAATTGCCAAGAGAGGATTTCTCCTATTTAAACCCTCTGTGACAGTTTTTACTAAGTGAAACCCGGCTAGTGAAGTAGATCTTCCTTTGCGAAACCCAAATTGTTTTGAAGTTAAGATGTTATACTTATCTAAGAACTCATTAATTCTACATAATATAGACTTTTCAAATACTTTTGACAAAATTGGGATTATGGTTATGGGCCGGTAATTACCTGGGTCTGTTTTTTCCCCTTTTTTGAAGAGTGGTTTGACAATAGAGAGCTTCAATTCAGTTGGAAAGACTCCATCCATAAAGGATAGGTTGATTATGTGAGAAAGGGGACGACAGATAATATTAGCACATAACTTAAGAACCATTGTTGTGATTTCGTCATGTCCAGCTGTTCTGTTATTGTTTAATGACATGAGTATTTTATAGGTTTCGTGTTCGTCTGTAGGTTTCAAAAAGATCGAATGAGTGTTGTATAATGATCTCTCCAGTTTTATAACTGGCGGTTTGGATATATTGTCATGAATGGCTTGACTTATCAGATACTTATTCAAAAAATTACATATTTCATTAGGATCTGTATAGGATTTATTTTCAAAAATTAAATGATCAATATCTTGTTTGAGAATCTCATTCGATAATGTTGTTGAAATGGTTTTCCAAGTGGCTTTACATACATTTTTACTACATTTGATAAATTTATTGTTGTATATTTGCTGGGCTTTTTGTAGGCACGATTTAAAAACACGGTTATACCGCTTATATTTAGTTTTGCTTCTTATACTGTTAGCACCAGATGTCCTATATTTAAAATACAAGTTGCGTTTTGTTTTACTCGATTTTTTTAACCCATATGATAGCCACTTGACTTTCTTAGGTCGATTATTTCTTTTGACTTTAATAATGGGAAAGCATAATTTATAGAATAAATAGAAAATGTCATAAAAATGATTGAACGCCTCTGAAGCCGTGCGTGAGGCAAACACATCATGAAAAGATAACTTCGAGATATAATAACAAAACTTTTGCAAATTATCCTTACTGTAGTCTCTTTTATATTCGAACCAAGTGGTTATTGCCCTATGTATACTGGCTTTCACGTCTATCATTTGCGCTGTTTCATGATCTGAAAGCCCTAAATGGAGTATCTCTGCCTCTACTTCTTTGATGTTACTCGCCATTAGGTCAATGCACGCGCTCTGTCTGGTCGGTGTATTTATATGCACACTGAAATTAAAATTGCGTAATATACATAATAAGTCCTTTGTAGTTAAATTATCTTTCATTGTGTCGATATTCCAATCACCGCAGATTATAACTCTTTTTCGCTTGAATTTTTCGGTAGCGAAATGTAACAGCTTTTCCAGACTACGCATAAATAAACCTATCTGGAACTTGCCCCTATGTGGAATTCTGTAGATGCAGAAGACTAATGTATTCAGACCAATTACCTCAATTCCACAACATTCGAAATGTAATACCATTGCAATCCCTGTCGGAATATTTACAGATCTGAATTCGAACAACTTGTGCACAAGAATGCATGTACCCCCTCTACTCTTTTCCCGACAGAAAGATGCCGCCAATTTATAATTGTTCAGTTTAATATTGCTCTCTGATCCCTGCCTGACAAAAGTTTCGCTGAAACATATTATATAAACCTCTTTTCCATTGTTTGACAAATCATTTAAAGCAATTTCAATTAAGTCCAAATAATATAATTAACCTCTGTTAATGCTGGATACAGATCTTATATCGAATGTAATGGTCATATTTTGCAATTTTGTTTTGTTTACATTAACTTAGTGACATTTAGTTTGTTAACCTTTCCTATATCATTTTAAATTATTATTGTGTAAGATTACTATTTTATTGTAAATTACCGTTTGACATGTAAAAGTGCCCTTGTGGCCTATTTGCAATAATTGATTTGATTTGATTTGATGAATCTTGAATTTAAAGCCGAGGTACTGTATAGTGCTCTCAGAAATTTTCGGAGAATTGTGATTATAAGGGCGAGTAAAGACATTGTTGGGAGTATTTTCACTTGGCCTAAAGGTGATTAACAAATATTCTGAACAAAACTATACTTATATCTGAAAAAGGTCTCCAATTCCAGGTCAAGGCATTCCTATTTTGTACCCTTTATATGGGCCGACCAAATCCGCACCACCCTCGATACTAGGCTCCGAAGCCGTGCGTGTCGCCAAAAACAGACCAATTTGGCGAAACATCATTAGAGAGAAAACTATGACAAGGGGCGCGACCCACAGCATTGAGGATAACGAGCCATGGAAAGGATATGAGAGTAATGATGATGAAATAGTATCCTCTCTTAGGGATAATGCCACAAAAAACATATTTTTTTTTGTTTGGTGACTGGTGGTTTTCACAAATCAACTCTGCCTAAAAAGAAATATTCTGTTGTAAATTAATTGATTATTATTCTTTGATTTTCCTTCTAAGATCCCTGTGTCCCTGATGCCCTCATCATCAATGGCGCTTTTTTCCAGATGTCAAGATATACCCATTCAATAGCCATGTCTACACCGGACGCATGCTTCGGCAGAGCACGCCTCGCCCGAGCGTGCGCGCTCAGTGTCGACGTGCCTCGGCCAGCCACGCCTCGCCCGAGCGTGCGCGCTCAGTGTCGACGTGCCTCGGCCAGCCACGCCTCGCCCGCGGCATGCCTCGGGCGAGGCGTGCGGCCGAGCATACGGCCAGTGTAGACACGGCTATTGCTGTTCCAATTTTCTACATTCCCCGCAGTGCCAACGCCTTGCAAGCGATGACGCGAATTCGCGTCCGCGGTAGACTAACAGTTCATATCCACACGATTTCGCATCTCCAGCTTTACGTTTGACAAGACTGCGATTTCGCGTGCGTGGCATTACATTTTGCGAATCTTTCATATGCGGCAATGAATGGGGCAAGATGACATTCCACTGCACCTTCAACTTGTTCCTTACCATTAATAGATTCATCTGTGTATCTTTCAGCTGTTGATTTAGATGCCGATTGTCTTTTCAAATTGAAGTCCCCTAGAGATCCGTCTGGTGCTGTGGTTGAAGCTTTGCGGAAAGAGTGGCCCGTGTAATCTTTAGCATCAGGCAGATTCAGAAACTCTGCAATTTCCCTTGGCATCATGCCAAACTTGTTTTTACCGATAACCTGAGCATTGCATTTCCCGTTCCTGAATTGCTGGAAGAACCGGGTGCTCACACCTTTTTTCACTGTACGTAGGCTTTGATACTTCTTGACAATATTGTAATATTTGCCTTGTATTACGAAGGAGCCTTGTATTCGGTTTTTTGTGTGAGGCACTTTGATTAAGAACACTTCACCATGGTTTTCTACATCATTAGTTGTGATTTCTGAAAGCTCCTGACGTCGGAGGCCGCCCGTTACTCCAAGAATTAGGGCTACCTGTAATCAATGTTTATCAATCAATCAATCAATCAATCACTCATTTATTTCTTAGAATATGATACAATGTTGGTTAGTAGAGGGTGTTAAGGTCAGCACTTTACATTATTGCCATAAATAATTCACTTTTCAGGCTGATGATGTGTGCATTGAAAATATAACCCTTTCAGACCCTTGTGCAGGTTGATAATGATAACATTTAATTGTCAAATAAAAACATATGTCAATGTACTTTATTTTAAACTAGCTTCTGCCCGAGACTCCGTCCGCGTGGAAATCGTTTATATCGCAGCTCCATACAAACTTCAACCCCCCATTTCATCCCCTTAGGGGGTGATTTCCAGGATGAAAACTATCCTCTGTCCTTCCCCGGGATTCAAACTATGTCCATACCAATTTCATCGCAATCGGTTTAGCGGTTTAAGCGTGAAGAGGTAACAGACAGACAGACAGACAGACACACTTCCGCATTTATAATATTAGTATGGATTAGCAGGGCCTTGTTTTTGCGGTCTGAAAGGGGTAAGAGAAAAATTGTTGGGACACCTTTGACAAAGCAAAGTACATTAAAACTATTTATCACACCTGCACGTCTAGCGCACGACGGCCGCGACATACTCTCGATTTTTATCGCACTATACCTCTTCTTCTAAGTGTTCTAATAAGAGAGAGACGGATAGTGCGAGAAAAATCGAGAGAACTCGCGCGCCGTCGCGTGCTAGCCGTGCTGCTATTTAGAAAAGTGTCATTGATACCTCAAATGAGGGATTTCAATTTTCCACATGTGCCACTTGGTAGCAAAATCATTTCCAACTTAGCCGTAAACACTTGAATCCCTGGTTACACTCAGGATTTAATATACCACCCTTGCTGTAAATATATAATTTTGCTCACTTATCTTATCTTCTTTTGACAACTGGCTTCCATCAAGGCCAATGTCAAGTTTGCTTTAAAGCAATGTTGTTTGATAGTTTGGTCAGTTGTCAGAGTCGGAAGCTCCGCTTAACCCATTCAGGGCCCATGACGACACATATGCGTCAGACCGTCGTAGTCGCTTTCCGCTACATACGAGGAAAACCACGGGATCGGCTACGGGCGTAGCGCATAGCGATTCTGGGCAATGAATGTGTTAAGAAGCAAGGCGACCACCGCTGACCGCATCCCTGACAAAAGACCTTTGCTCCCTTGATAGTCTTGAGACACAATCCACTATTGAAAAGGAAAGTAGGAAGGAGGTGGAAGAGATGAGGCCAAGGAAAACATGACGGACCAAACCAAAAAAAAGGAAATGTAAATGTTGTGTTGCATCAGGCTTATAAAAAAAGGATCAAGAAACCCTAAAAACCTACTAATATAATAAATATGGATGGCAGTCAATAGTAAATTAGACAGCTAATGACATATTTGCCATTGACCGCCGCGCCATTCTGTGAGAGGTCTGATGGGAACAGGCTTTCAGGTATGGAAAATATGGTGATCACTTGGACAAAGAAGTTTTTAAACAAACATGGATAAAAGCCAGTGTATCTAATGTGTTAACTAATTACCTTAGTCGCCAAATATTTATCATCCGGCGCCTCATCTATGAACTTCTCAACATTCTCAATAGTCAGCGCCTTCGCTTTCTTGCACACGTAGCCTTTCGACTGCTTCTTCAGAAACGCGGACAGCTTCACACACTCCTCCATATTCACGCCATGGTTCGACTTCAGACCCAGCTTCAGCATAGAATAGATAGCCCACAACGATGAAGGCTTGTATTTAATCGCGATTTCCTCGAAATACGCCATCAAGACGTCCTCGCAGAAGGAGCTCGTGTTTTTTTCATTTTGCCAAGTAATAAAGTTCTCGTATGTGGCTATGTACCTTTCTCTCGATTTAGCTGGTAACACATGTTCATTTTTAGCCGTATTTGTGTCAGGTAAAGTTGAAATTACGTCTTCAGATTCGTCGGAAGACGACATTTTTTCCGAATTTCCTTTACGATTTATGAACTTTGTTTGCGGCTGTCTGTCACCGTCACCGAAGTAAATTATACAATTCAGAAGTGGATAATAACGTGAAGTGTTTAATGTAATTTAAACGCTATAACAATTAGGATAATGCTCAATACTGAATATGGAATTTCCAATCGATACAGCGTCAGTAACTTAACACAAATAAATAACAAAGATGGCGGAATACAAAATCCTCCTCCGCTCTGGGGCGTCTGTCATTTATTTTTTTAATCCAGATAAAGTACGTTCAGAAACGAAAGGCGAAGACCATTTATCATATCGGCTATGATCTTAGAGTATATACCTACAGAGGCGACGTAAGTGTCGCCACAATGAGGGACGGCAACAAAGTAGATGATTCCCGTGGGGTGGCCATGTAACTAAAAATTACCCCATCGCTTCCATATGTTTATTTTAAATAATGCGCTTTTATTGTAAGTAGTTTTTACTGAAGCTTAACACACATTCACTGCCTAGCAGGCGCTCTGTTCGCAACCACTAGTAATATTCAGCTTAATAACATGAAATATGATTCTAGTAACAGAACATGACATGTAGGTAATTAATAGTCCTTGTGCAAGCGGCTTACCTGGTAGTTTCTTATCAGCAAAGTTATGACAGGACGCCCGCGAGCTGTGTTGCGGCGAGGTAGACTATCCGTCTCTTTCTAATCGTTCTAACTAGAAAGAGACGGACAGTCTACCTCGCCGCGACACAGCTCGCAGGGCGTCCTGTGATAGCCGTGCTGATCTACTTAATTATTATAATGCCTGAATCACACTGGCGCGGCCTGCGGTGGCGGTTCGTAGTAAACTTGACAGTTAGTGTCAAATTTACTATTGACCGCCACCGCAGGCCGCGCGTGTCTGTGAGAGGCTTAAAGTCTCTCACAGACTGGCGCGGCCTGGCCACGGCGAGCAATGGTAAACTTGTCATTAGCTGTAAAATTTACTATTGACCGCGATGCAGGCTTAAGGCGGGAAACATAATGACACTAAATACCGAAATGAGACACAACCATATTAAAAAACATTTACTATTCAAATATTCAAATTATTACAGATTAATGATAAAGAGCTCTGCTCGGGTAAAAATATGCTGAGAACGATTTTTCCCAGATATGAGACCTAGCTAGATCGATTTTTTTTATGAGGCACAGCGTGGGAGGCCCCCTACAAGGTTGACTGATGACCTGGCAAAGGTCGCGGGAGTCCGCTGGATGCGGATGGCGCAGGACCGGTCATTTCGGCTGATATGATGATGAGATAGATTTTTCGTCCCCATAAACCCCTATACTGCAAATGCCATCAAAATCGTAAGAACTGTTTTCGAGAATGCGATCACAAATATATATATATGTAGCCTTAACCCAAATACTACGCGCACGCGCATCCTCATTTAGTGGAAACCTAGAAAAAAAAACATGTTATTTTACAGTGCAGGATTAAATAAAGCCAGATGAAAGTATTTTTGAAATCGGATGAACAGTCCGAGATTACTCGCTACATAAAAGCTTATCTTTATTATGAGTACAGAGTAAATATGCGTATACATAAGAATAGATCCCATCCATTATATACGAATGTTATGTAATAACAAGTACGAGAATTTTGTTAGAGTATAAATTACCCGAGAATTCGGGTATTTTTAAGTTGTATTGGCTGGTATCCCTAAAATGATTGCAAAGAAGCTAAATCGAGAAGACATTCTAACACCTCTCGCAGCTTACCATAAACAACCTACGTAATTTGGGCGGATAATTTGTCAACTAATTCTCTTGTACAATGTAAACAATGATGTTATTTCTATTGTAATCGTCAAATTTTACAAGATTTTGAGTGTAATGTAATTTTACCATGCTATTTTTTCGTATTGCGTATACAGAAAAGTGAAAGATGTTCTACTTACGTGTGAAAGGTTATATTTTCATCACATTGTTCCGACCGGCTTTTACAGCCAAGCACGCAACAATTAACCATTTTCTTGGCACAGACGGAACACGAGATACCTTATCGTGCGTAAATTACTTTTAGGACACTATTTTATTCACAATAATATTAAATATTTCGGATTCGTATGCAGCCACGCGCGAGCATTGACAGCATTGTATGCCACAACTGTTGTGCCAAATAGAAAAAAAGTGGAACTATGACAAGGATAACGAATGATATATCTCTGTCTGTCACACTTATCGAGATTTGTATGCTACCAGCTCGCTCGCACGTGGTATTATTATTACCATAGCCTGTCCGTAGTAATTATAGGTTCATGGCTATGATGGGGTATACATGTCATGATTTGTCAGCCCCAATTTTGCAGAAGCCGACTAATTGCTATCGTCTGCACGGCTATCATGCGACGGCGCGCGAGCTCTCTCGATTTTTCCCGCACAATATGTCTCTTTCTTATTAGAACAAGAGATATAATAATAATAATGTATTACATAACATTAAACTTCGTCTCCAAAGGGCCTCTACGTGTTGGATCTATATCCCCACGCACGCCTTCCAAATGACCGGGTTTCGTCCCGTGAATTTCAATCGGAGATACATAATAATATTAATAATAATAGCCATTTTTTCCGAATTAGTGGGCGACATAAATCTAACTTAAATAAAATTTGACTTTTTCATTTACAATATGTCCCGCAGTTCAGTGCCGTAAGGCATAGGCCTCGTCCAATCGTCTCCACTGTGTTCTATCAGATGCGACTCTTGTTCAACGTGGCCCCAAGGTTAGCTAGCCTAATGTCGTCTTCCCATCTTCGTACTGGGCGTCCCTGTTTTCTAGTGCCATCCCTTGGGTACTACAGTGTAACAAGAGATACAGGGTGTCCCAAAAGTACCACGCCACAGTGACACCGGAGGTAGGTCAGCTCAAGAGGAACCTAACCAGCCTAACATGACCTCAGTAAAAGTTGCAAGGTTTTCGAGTTATTAGCGAAATAAAGATTTATGACAATTTTCCCCTTTTCTTTTACATTTTTAGTACCAGTATCAACTTGTACAGCTTTTAATAACAGTTTTTTTAATGTTTATCAAAGCACGAATAGCTAATTTAGTAGTCTGAAGTGTTATTCTGTCAATAGCTACTACAAAAATCTAATAAAAGTTCGATTTATCTCGATTTAAATTGTCACAAAAACATTAATTTCAACTTTGATCATCTGCCTAAAAAAAAAACAATTAGAAACGAAACAAACAAATAACGCCAATAAATTAAAGGCAACAGACAGCCAACAAGTAAAGGGGAAAATTGTCATAAATCTTTATTTCGCTAATAAGTCGAAAACCGTGCAACTTTTACTGAGGTCATGTTAGGCTGGTTAGGTTCCTCTTAAGCTGACCTATCTCCGGTGTCACTGTGGCGTGGTACTTCTGGGACACCCGTATAGTGCGAGAAAAATCGAGAGTATGTCGCGGCCGTGGCATGATAGACGTGCTGCACAGCTATCACGCGACGTCTCTCGATTTTTCTCGCACTATCCGTCTCTCTCATATTAGAACACTCAGAACAAGAGGTATAGTGCGAGAAAAATCGAGAGTATGTCGCGGCCGTCCCATGATAGTCGTGCAGGGAGGCATGTTGAGCTGCTGATCCAACTGTCAAACGAGTTATACTGATAAATTGCATGTACAGTCGAGGAAATTGAATGTTTAGCACTTTTGGACCTTAACGTCATTCTAATAGAGTTGACATGTGCCAAACATTCAATTTCCTCGACCGTACATGTGGTCGGATTGTTACATCTGTACGCTACACCCAATTATGACTTCGACATGTTGTACTGAAAAATTTGGGTAAAATCACATAATCTGTATACGCCATCACAAGACGGCGTGCGAGCTCTCTCGATTTTTCTCGCTCTATCCGTCTCTCTCTTATTAGAACACTTAGAACAAGAGATATAGTGCGAGAAAAATCGAGAGTATGTCGCGGTCGTCTTATGATAGACATGCAGCCGGCTATCACAGGACGGCGCGCGAGCTCTCTAGATTTTTCTCGCACTGTCTCTCTCTTATTAGAACACTTAGAACAAGATGTATAGTGCGAGAAAAATCGGGAGTATGTCGCGGCCGTCCCATGATAGACGTGCAGGTGCGTGTAGGTACGACGATTAGCGAAGCGAGGAGTATCAGGTGTACTGCGACCAGGAGTAGGGTCGCAGTACACCTGGTACCGACCGCCTCTCACCGACTACCGACCCTCAAAACCAACGTTTCTCCGTAGGTACTAGATTACCTTTGACCTTCCTTGGCAGTCCGCCACGTGTATGCGGTTAAAACAGGTAATGTTGTCGAATCCTGTGCAAGAATGGCCGTGTGTAATTTGTCTTTAGGAGACGCTACACGGGCCGATATTGACAGGACTGCATGCAGGCCGCCGCGACATTCGGCCCGTGCTGATAAGTCGGAAGCACGGCTTCCAACCAAATCATGGAGTGATCCATACTAGATTTTTCTGCAGTCCGGCCAGTATAGCGTCTCCTTATGGAATGGATTTTGCGGATTACACGTACGAAATCAGCGGACTGCATGCAGGCCGCCGCGTGATTTCGGCCCGCGTGGATACGAGCCGGAAGCACGGCGGCCGTACAAATTGCACAAGATTTTCTGTGACTGTTCTTGCTTGGCCGTCCGCCAATTTCGTAGGTGTAGCGTCTTCTAAAGGCTATGTTTTACCTCGTGGATTTGCCTGCGTTCTTTGCAATACGCGGATGGGGTAGTAAACCTTTTATTATTATTATTATTCGTTGGGTTTTTATTTCTCAGCAAGAGCTGCTGGTAATTAATGTCCTCTACGGGCTAAAGCCAAGTAGATGACATTTGACTACATTGTGTATACATACTAAATAAGCTATATAAAGCTTTTATTCCATTTCTTTACATATTTTTGTTATTATATTTTCTTGTCTTTATCTATAGGTTAGAAATGGATCCCTTTTGGGTAAGAGCCTCCCCCATCTTTTTCCATTTTTCTCTTTCTTTGCCGTAATTCCACCAATTCTTCCCTGCAGCTTCTACAATGTCATCTGCCCATCGTTTTTTTGGTCTTCCAACCCTTCTTTTGCCCAGTGGCCCAGGCCACTTTGTAGACTGTGAGGTCCATCTTTTGTCCGTGTATCTTGTAATGTGACCTGCCCATTGCCATTTGAGTTTCAGTGCGTGTCTGACAGCATCTGTTAATTTCGTCTTCTTCCTTATTTCTTCACTTCGAACTTTCTCTATTTTTCTAAGTTTCAGGATGCTCCTTTCCATTGCACGTTGAGTTGTGTTTATTTTATTTGTGAATACCCAGGTTAGGCAATCATATGTTAAGCTAGGCAAGATGCAGCCATGATGATGATGCTATGACAGTCTTTTTAATGGCAGGCTATAGCTCCCTTTAGAATTTCTTTAAGGGCCCAAAAACTTTTCCATGAGCAGTTGACTCTTCTCTCCACTTCCTTTTTATTGCTATCCTGGCTGAAGGAAAGTTGTTTGCCCAGGTATTTATAGTCGTTGATATATTCTATTTGATTGTTATCTACTTGGATAATCTTTTGTTGGCCATTTGTCTTCACTTTGGTTTTATCAATGTTTATAAGTAGTCCTACTTTCTTGCTTTCACTGCTAAGGGTCTGAATCATTTGTTGCAGTTCTGAGGCTGACTTAGCCTTAAACCTTTTACTTGTTCTCAATACTTTATTGAGGTTTTAATCATAAAGTGGAATTGTAGGCCACGGTATTTTATGTACCTAATCTTGTAAATTTGCGTGGATCAACTGTGCTTGGCAGATAGCCCGTAACATTAAAATGTCAATAAAACTCTACAGTCGGTGGATCTACAGTTGGTACCGAAAATTTCACAATTTTTTCTAGGCGTATTTCACCTTTACCCATTTACTGCCAATAATATTGTTACGCTATGCTAGTTAGTAGCCGATTCGGTGTATTTCCCCAAGTATAGGAAAGCTCCAACGAACAGTGAAAGTGTTAACCTGCAATTGCAACTGTTAGAACAAAACATTGTACTTTTCTTTCTAAATATCACTTCAATATGGGATATCCCTGATATTCACTTGTTCCATCTCCAGCCATTTTAAACACAAAAGCACTATTTCCTAGTTCCAATTCACTAGGTTTAACATCAGTTCCTGTGTCACTAACTTCAGAATGTTCATTTGTGTCGTTTTCAACAACTTCCTCTTTTATAACAATTACTAAATCATCGTCCCATATTTCCTTGGCCTTTAGTTTCTTAGGTTGAGCTGTATTTGTATCACTTTTTCTTTTGTGAGTTTTTTTGACGATTACAGTTTCACCGATGGCTAAAGGATCTACGATTCCTTCTTTATCATCATAACTATCTTCAGTCTTAACAGCTAGAGTCTCTGCCTCCTCATATTCTGCTGTAGATTCCTCAAAGTCTGTTATAGCTTCTTCCAATTCTGCTCCACTTCCGAACTCTTCTTTTTCTTCTGCAACATTAATAAGTCTGCCCTGTGCTGCTTTGACAACTTTAACAAATTCGCAGAACCGTTGCAGTTTGGCCGCGCAGTCTCTACAGACGGTCTTAGGCAGGGAGCAATCGTTGAAGTCTAGCTGTACGCTGGTGTCGTTAAGGGCTAGTGTGGTCTTGTTACCAGCTAGGTATGTCATGTCACTGGACACAACAACACAGTCTTTAGAGAAATCACCACAGAACCGGCATTGCTGTACGACTTGCCTTAGTGGGTCTTGGTCTCTGCCGCCGGAATCTGGAAAAGGAGGTGATTTCTGTTTCTAATCTTTCTGTGTATTAAGCTCTACAGTATAATAGATTACATTGTAAATGCTATAAATTTAAGTATACTATCTTCATTACATTACAGTTTATAGGATTATAATTATTGGGTTTATAAGTGTTAAGTTTTCAGTTAGTATTTTTAATCTGGCAACATTCTATGCCTGCGTTTGGAGATCTAAAGTAACTGTCGGTTCACTTTTGTGGTGCATTCATTTTATGTACCAAACTATATATTATTATGAGATAAATTAATGAAGATGGTATCATCGCATCCCCCATTAGGGACATTAGGGCAATAGGGTTTTAGAGGGGCCATATAAGTAATAATAAATGAATTTACAACACTTAGTACACTACTCACCTAGGGCGGTAAAAAAACAATGTCTTAGATCGCAGTTATTTGACGCCCGAGCCGAAGGCAATGGGGATAAATATGTGATCTGAGGTTTTCTTAAGTACCTACCGCCCGTGGTGAGTACAACATTTTACTTCTCTCCTTGGCCTGGAAGTGGAACTTTCCTACAATTATTTCCAGGTCTGATGTAAAATAGAATTTTTCTTTTCATGCAGTTTGTGAAAACGCCCCAGACACCAAACCAAAAATAATGGCTATTCGTGGCATGAATGGCACGCTTTTTTTGATATCGTGATATACCGACTGTGGCAGCCATGAACGCATTAAATGCCGTTCCAATTTCTACATTCCCCACAGAGCTGGCGATGACGCGATTTAGCGTCCAGCATTATGATAGACAAGTCTCGAAACATAACGCGATTTCGCTTCAAGGCTGTCCATATTACGTCATTTCAAAACAGGGGGGCTGACCATTGGATGACGGTAGTCATTTTATTAGGCGGGGAGGGTCCATTCAAGGCATTAACAGGATGATGATAGGGGGGGCGTTTTGCAAATCTCGTTTGCAATGAATGGGTAGCAACATGACGTTCCACTGTCAACTTATTCCGTACCGTTAATAGATTCTTCATTTGTTGATTTTGATGCCACTTGTCTTTTCAAATTGAATTCCCCTAGAGATCTGTCTGGTGCTGTGGTTGAAGCTTTGCGGAAAGAGTGTCCCGTGTAATCTTTAGCATCAGGCAGATTCAGAAACTCTGCAATTTCCCTTGGCATCATACCAAACTTGTTTTTGCCGATAACCTGAGCGCTGCATTTCCCGTTCCTGAATTGCTGGAAGAACCGGGTGCTCACTCCTTTTTTCACTGTACGTAGGCTTTGATACTTCTTCACAATATTGTAATATTTGCCTTGTATTACGAAGGAGCCTTGTCTTCGGTTTTTTGTGTGAGGCACTTTGATTAAGAACACTTGGCCATGGTTTTCTAAGTCGTTTGTTGTGATTTCCGAGAGCTCTTGACTCCGGAGGCTGCCCGTTACTCCAAGAATGAGGGCTACCTGTAATCAATGTTTACCTCACATTATTTCCATAAGTCACTTTTCAGGCTGATGCATATGGCATTAAAAAAATAAGAAAAATATGGTTGGGACACCTTTGACAAAGCAAGTATATTAAAGTTATTTTTAACAACAAAATAAAAGGTAAATGTTAATGTTGTGTTGGATCAGGCTTATAAAAAAAGGATCAAAAGAAACCTCCTTAAAAACCTACTAATATAATAAATAATTATGGAAACTTCTTACTCTCATAAACCAGTAAACATTAGAACTGGATTAAAACATGACACTTTTTATATTGATATCAACCCTCAGAGCTTGTTCACACCAATCCATAACAGTTGTAGGATCCAACATTCACATTGCTCTGATATCAGACAGAGTGGTGTAAACAGTAAGCATGTTTTCCATACATTTCGCCCTCCAATACATTACTGGATCCGACACCAACAGTTACGGATTGGATGCCTGCGACAGTGGCGCTGGCGCGGCCTGCGGTGGCTGGCAATAGTAAATTTGACAGCCCGCGCCAGGCTTTCAGGTATGGAAAACATGGGGATCACTTGGACAAAGAACTTTTTAAACAAACATGGGTAAAAGCCAGTGTATCTAATGTGTAATCTAATTACCTTAGTCGCCAAATATTTATCATCCGGCGCCTCATCTATGAACTTCTCAACATTCTCAATAGTCAGCGCCTTCGCTTTCTTGCACACGTAGCCTTTCGACTGCTTCTTCAGAAACGCGGACAGCTTCACACACTCCTCCATATTCACGCCATGGTTCGACTTCAGACCCAGCTTCAGCATAGAATAGATAGCCCACAACGATGAAGGCTTGTATTTAGTCGCGATTTCCTCGAAATACGCCATCAAGACATCCTCGCAAAAGGAGTTCGTGTTTTTTTCATTGTGCCAACTAATAAAGTTCTCGTATGTGGCTATGTACTTTTCTCTTGATTTAGCTGGTAATAGATGTTCATTTTTAGCCGCATTTGTGTCAGGTAACGTTGAAATTATGTCTTCAGATTCGTCGGAAGAAGACGACATATTTTCCCAATTTAATTACGTTTGTGAACTTTGTTTGCGGCTGTCACCTTAGTAAATTATACAATTCAGAAGTGGATATTAACATGCGGTTTTAATGTAATTTAAACGCTATAACTATAACAATTAGGTTAGGATAATGCTCAATACTGAATATGGAAATTGCAATCGATACAGCGCTGTCAACACAAATAAATAAACAAAACAAAGATGCTGCCGCAGACGTCTGTCATTGAATGAATCCAATCCACCACCGGCACCACCCATAACTTAACTTAAGTTTCGTTCAGAAACAAACGGCCAAGACGGCATTTATCGTACCAACTTGCAATGTTCAGAATATTTTATGGGGTGTTTACATGTCATGATTTGTCTGCCCCAATTTATTTGACCGCTACCGCAGGCCTGTCAGGGATACAGGCCTAAGAACTCTCACCTCTCACAGACTGGCGCGGCGGTCAATACTAAACTTGTCATTCAGGCCGCGCCAGTGTGATGCAGGCTTAATGGCCGGTTCACATTATTCCAGTCCAGTGATCCAGCGGGCTAATCCAGTCCAGTGCTGGACTGGAGCATATCGTTTACATTATTCCAGTCTTTTAAGGGTAGCTGGATTGGTAACACATCGGATTGCGACTGGAATGGCTGTCTACACTATTCCAGTGGCGCTGGATTGGGTGAGCTGGAATGAAAAGTTGACGGTCTCTCCAGTCACTGGACTGGAATGCTCACTGGAATGGGTACATTCCAGTGCATTCCAGTGTCGGTTCACATTATTCCAGTAGCATTCCAGCTCTGGATTGGATTGCTGGACTGGAATGCTTCTGGAATAATGTGAACCGGCCATAAAGCGGTTATTACATTGTCGAGAATTCAGTCGTCCTAACTAGGATTCCGGAAGGTGTAATCGCAGTTAGCAAGTAAGCATCCTAAAACGTATCCGATCTAGGATGCAGGATGGTTCCGGACGAACTGAATCACCTAGCATCCTAGGTAGGACGCTGTTTAGGACAGTGTATATTTAGCCAAATCAGTCGGCTCGCGTCAGCGGCAGCGAACAGATGCCCGAAACGTCAAAATTTACCATCTTTAATAACTTCTCGAATGATTCTGTATTCATACGGAAATCCGGTTCCTATACAATCGTAGCTAATGTTAATCTATTGCTTAATAGTAAATATTCCTTCCCATGTTTTCTTTTTTTTATTGACATGGTTGCTACGCCAAGGCCAATTTTCTGTTGTTTTGATAATATCGGCGGCATCGCTTACGCCACGTCTAACGCTCTCGCTCACTAGAACGGAACTGATTCAGTGACTGAATTCTGTATAGTGTGATCAGGAGCATCCTTCCTATCCCCTCCCTCGCTTCCTAGTTAGGACGACTGAATTCTGGATAATGTAATACCCACTTTAGGCCTGAATCACACTGGCGCGGCCTGCGGTAGCGGTCCATAGTAAATATGACCGGTAATGACAATAGGAAGGGGGATATTGAATTGTGGCAGCATAGTGTAGAGATTAAAGGAGGGGGTCGTATTACGTGGGCAATTGAAAAATATATGGTCTATAAAACCATCCAAGTTTAAACTTGATAAAGTACATTAATTTTCGACGTATGTCATTTATACCGGTATATCTAAATCCCACTAAAAAATTACATGCTAAGTGATGCCAAGACTCCATAGCTCATATAGCTTTTAGCGTGAAAAAGATATCAGATCACAATTAGCGCCAAGCTTCCTACTCCACGCGGCGTAACTCTACCACTACCAGCCACGCTCTACAAATTCTACACCTTGGCTAAAAAGTATAACTTGGGCAAATCCCGGTCGCCGCATAGACTCTCGCGCGGCTCGCGCCGAATGAATTTATGATGATATTAATAAGCCCGTTCGCTTAGAGCCGGTAGAGTTACGCCGTGTGGGGTAGGAAGCTTGGCGCTAATTGCGATCTGATATCTTTTTCACGCTGAAAGCTATATGAGCTACGGACGAGTCTTGGCATCACTTTAAATGTAATATTTTTAGTGGGATCTCATTCCTTTATTCCTCATCCATTTCCCATAAAAACTTCCATCCCCTAATTGAAAGGGTGGGTAATATACTGAAAATCCTGAACTAGGTATTTTATTAAATGCTTTATTGAGCAGAAACGTCCGCTAACGAAATGACTTATTAATTATTTATTAAATTTTTAAATTTTCCACTATGATCGAAATTAGGTATTTTATTATATTATTTATAACAAGTCCAACCAACAATCAGTTTTTAACTTTTTAGCCCCTAGCATCATCTGCGGAAGTCTCACACATAATTTAATCCTCTAGTTTAAGGGGTTGGGGGGTAAAAGTTCCAATTTTTTTATTGATTGTGTAGCTTAAATACCAAATTTCAGCTTTCTAGGACTTCGGGAAGTACCCTGGTAAAGGTTGTGATGATCAACGTGAGTGAGTCAGTGATGAAATCGGCGTTTTTTAGATATCAATAATACCTAAAGTATAAGAGCTATGCAATTGAAACTTTATATGTGAAAAGTATGAAAACGCATTAACAACTTTTGTAGGAAAAATCCATTTAATCCAACTTCTTCCTCCTGACATTTATATAGTCATTCTAAAACTATTTTGAAATTAACATAAAAGTCAATTCATAAAAAAGGTATATATACTCGTACAATAAGGTTGGTCGGTCGGCAACATGGCCCCAAGCGGTGTGGAACACCAATTAACAATTCAGTGGTACTAGCTTGCGGACCGGCCGACGCAGCACACCCCCTTTAGTCACAACATTCACTACACGAACAATATTGTCCCTACCCGGAAATAACTCGGTGACTCGTCCAATAGGCCAGCAGTTTCTTGGTAGATTGCCATCCGCGATCAGCACCACGTCACCCGATTTCAGCTCTTCATGAGGTGCAGCTGATTTTCGTGGTATCAATAGCGGCAAGTATTCTTTAGTCCACCGTTGCCAAAACTGTTCTGCAAGTCTTTGGGCCTTTCGCCAGTCTAGGCGTCGTGATAGGTCGGCCTCGTCAAATTCTCGAAGACTCTGGTCATGGCTTGAGGTACCAATCAGGAAGTTGAAGGGCGTCAGTGCTTGTTGACTGTCCTCGTCCACGGGCACGTGGGTGAGAGGCCGTGAATTGACAATGGCTTCTACTTCTGCAAGCAATGTGTTCAGTACCTCTACTCGGGGCGATCGGTCTTTTAGAGTGATCTTGAGTGCAGTTTTCACGCTGCGTATCAGACGCTCCCAACAGCCACCCATAAATGGAGCCGACGGGGGGATGAACTTCCACCTTATTCCTCTATTTGTCGAGAAGTCATACAGCTCGTGTAGCTTATTCGAAGCGCCAACAAAAGCCGTTCCGTTGTCAGAGTAAACGCATGTGGGACAACCACGTCGTGCTATGAATCGTCGTAGAGCCAACAAGGCTGAGTCTGTTGATAATGACTCTACTACTTCAATGTGGATAGCTCTGACTGTCAGGCACGTAAATAGTGCTACCCAGTGCTTCATGGTTCGTCGTCCTGATGTGACGTTCAATGGGCCAAAATAGTCGACACCGACGAAAGTGAAGGGACGAACGTGATGAGCCATCCTGGCTTCTGGTAGGTCTCCGATCGGTGGCACCTGTGGCTTAGCTTTCATGTTCCGGCAGAGCTGACAATGTTTCGCCACACTTCGTACCGACGGTCTCACCCCAATGATGTAGAAACGTTGTCGTAATTCGTTCACCACAAGTTCGTTGTTTCCGTGGGCAAATTTGACATGGTAGGAGCCGATGAGTAGGCGAGTAAGCGGGTGCTTACCATCCAGAACAGCTGGCCGTGGATCAATGGCAGTGGATGCTCCCGTGCGGCCGGATAACCGTAATAGCCTATCGTCTCCTATTATCAACGACAAGTTTTTTAGTCTACTCTCTTTAGAAACGGGGCGTGCAGCGTCAATCGCAATATATTCATCATTGAAAGAATCTAATTGTATATGCAGAAAGGCGTGTCGTTCTGCCGATAAGATAAAAGCGACATCTAAAACTACTAAACCATGTTGCGGCAATTTAGGATTTTGAGACAAATGGCGAAATTTGGAGGCACACTGGTGCGCTCGTGCGGTAGCGCGAATAAACCGTAGCCAGACACTAAATCGGCTGTAGTCGGCAATCACAGGTGATGGTAAGTCACGTGAATGAGTCAATGTCAAACCCACCAAGTCTTTATTGGTTCTATATTCCTCAGGCATTGGTGCGTGGACAGTTGTAGGTTCACAGGGCCATTCGGTTGGTGGTTGGTGCAAGAAAGATGGCCCGGTAAACCACCGAGAGTTTATGGTAAATTCATCTTTGAACCTGGTTGCATCGTCCGCGACGTTCAAGGATGAAGGTACATACTTCCAATCGGAAACATTGGTGATCTCGCAAATTTCACAAACCCTATGAGCGACAAAGGATTTAAAGCTGCTTGGGTCAGAGCGTAGCCATTTGAGCACAGTTTGAGAGTCTGACCAGAGAAAGATCCTTTCTGGCTTTCGTTTGTGAGATTCTATAATAAATACGGATAAGCGAGCAGCAATTAGAGCCGCCTGAAGCTCCAGCCGTGGTATGGTCGTGGGCTTCAGGGGAGCAACGCGAGCTTTACCGCTGATCAGCGAGACTTGTATGTTTCCGTTTGGACCCATAAAGCGCCAGTATGCGACGCAACTGTACGCTTGCTCGCTCGCGTCTGCGAACACATGTAATTGCACGGAACTTATCGCGTCGTTTAAAGGGGCATAACACCGGGGTACACAGTTTTTCAAAATGTTGAGTAAGCTTGTGAACCAGTCCCTCCACTTCTCTATGAATTGTTTGGGCAATAAAACATCCCAAGATGTAGCAAGTTTCCAGGTCTTTTGGAAAAGAACACGACCTTTTATAACCGCGGGAGTAAGTAAGCCTAAAGGATCGTAAATTTTCATAAGGTTTGAAAGGACAACGCGCTTAGTCAATTTTGCTGGTATTTTATCAAAATCAATATGTGGAAAAGACAGAGTGTCGTTAGCGATGTCCCACGAAACTCCTAAAACGCGTGTCAGAGGTCGCGAGTCTGAACATACATTTATTTTGGTGGCCCCAACGGCGCAAAGGTCGGGAGGTAGCATGGTGAGAACCTTTTCAGAGTTCGATACCCAAGACCTCATTTCAAATTTGGCTGCGGCTAAAACCGAGACAATGTCTGAGGATAAAAGTGCGGCTTCTTGTTCATTATCGCAACTACCTAAGTAATCGTCCATGTATGTGTCGCGGATGATAGCTGCTGCGGCTTTTGGGTGTGATCGCTGATGTTCGGTGGCGATCTTATTTTTAAGGTACAATGCCGTAAACGGACTACACACTGCACCGAACATCATAGATGACATGCGATATTCCTGGATGCGTTGTGTAGGATCGTTGCGCCATAAGAAACGCTGAGCGTCACGGTCTTCTGGTCTGATTTTAACTTGTGGGAACATTTCCCGTATATCAGCCGAAAGAGCTACACGGCCTTCTCTGAATCGCATTAAAATGGCCAACAAGGATTGGAGAAGATCGGGCCCGGGCAGTAAAAGGGAATTTAGGCTTACGCCTTCGCACTTGGCGGCGGCATCACAGACAATTCTAAGTTTCTTCTTTTGTGGATGTACTACTCCAAAATGCGGTAAATACCATAGTATACCTGAAGGGGGGGCAGTGCACAATTCTGCATAACCCTTATCAAGCATGGCGTGAATATTTTGTTTATATTTACTGGCGTAGTCAGAGTCCTTAGTCATCTTTGATTCCAGAGTCCTGAAACGGCGTAAAGCAAGTGGGCGGCTATCGGGGACCTGTTCGATATTGTCACGCCACAGTAGCCCTGTCTCGAATCGCCCAGATGGTAGACGCCTTGTAGTCTCCTCTAGCAATTTGAAAGCTCTTTGATCCTCAACAGAGCGGCCATCCCTTTTTTCTATACCTATAGAGTCCAAACTATAATAATCTTTGATGAGGTTATCTAAAGTACGGCTGTCCCCTAGACTATCTTCTTCGCACTCTACAATAGCATGGTTCACGAAGTCGACAGGTTTGGATATGGTTGAAGTAGAGCCGTATAGAACCCAACCTAACGGAGTCAAAGACGCTGCTGGTTGCGATGGCTTACCGCGCCGAATAGTTTTTGAAAAGGTAAGATGCCAATTATCGACCCCAAGCAGAAGCGTAGGCTTCGCGTTCTCGTAGCACAAAACATCGGCTAGATCGCGTAAATAATCACAACTTTTGATTTGCTCTGAACGAACACGCTGTTTAGCAATAGTCAAGTCCGGAATAGACCTCACTACGATATCGTGTGTTTCTACACTGTGACAGCCTTTGACTTTAATGTTCACGAAACTGACCTCTATATTTTTACCAAGACCGCCGATACACTCGACCTGAATGTGTTTTTTGGGCCCGGTAGCGCCTATCAGATCAGCTACAGATTTATCGATAAATGAGGCCGTAGACCCATCATCAAGCAGCGCGTAGGTATCGAAACTAGCTTTAGGGCCGGTAATAGTGACAGGGAGTATCTTTAATAAGGATCTTTGGATTGACATTGGGTTAGGGGAGGCACTATGAGATACAATAGTCGGTACCTCCTCGGACTGGGGCTCGTCGTGTTCATTTATGTCGACATGGGCAGCGGTTTCTACTATAGGTCGATGGAGCAAAGTATTATGTCTCCGGCTGTACCTACATCCGGCGACTTCGCAATATTTCCTGCAAGCTAAATATTTATGCGAACCTTTAGCTAAACATCTGTAACAGACCTTATTTTCGGTAACCCATTGCCAGCGGTCGTCGATAGGCAATGAAATGAACTTTTCGCATTCATGGACCTCGTGTGTACCTATCTTACAATATCTACATGTTGTCAGACTCTTTGGTTTCGTTGACAGTGTCGCATGAAAAACTTTTGCGGGTTGCTTGGTAGCGACATTTGGTTTGACAACATGCGAATTATTTGTTGTGACGGTTTTTCCATAAAAAATGTCCGAATAAAACGCACAATGTTTTGATTGCCGTTTGAATTCATTATCTAAAAAATCTGATAATAGTTCTAGCTTGTGTTTGTTCGGAGCATCGTTCGAAGACGCATAATCAGACCACCTATAACGCAAGAGAGGCGTTAATTTGCCTATGATGGTATTGGCAAGCTCAGGAGAGGCCAGATACTCCGGCTGATGCAGCTCTCTGATGACCTCGACGCAATTGCGAAGTCGGCACGCGAAGATGTTAAGGTCCTTCAAAGACTCGTGCAACGGCAGCCTGGCCAAGGATCTAATGGACGAGAGTTGGTGTAGGATGATGGATTCCGGCTGGCCAAAGCGGCTCTCCAGGGAACTCATTATTTGTGCTGGATGCGCGGCAGTCATGAGAAGAGCAGATACAGATTCTTTGGCGGCTCCACACAACGCAGTATCGAGTCTGGCCAAGTTTTCTTCTGGACAGAATCTAGCTTCTGATCGCGAGTACGTCTTCTTGAACATGAGCCAGCCGGAGACACTACCATCATACATAGGAAGTTTAATACTGACCTGTTTATTCTTGCCTCCAAGATCTGCGATAACTTCAGCCAGTTTAATAAAAGAGTCTTGTGTCCCTACATTATTAATCGTTTTATTTCTGTCGTCACTATTACAGATGTTAGTTGCGAGTTTATTGTGGTGTGTGCCTAATATATGAGGATGTGTAGTGTGTATTTTGTCGTTGAACTGTAGGCACCGGTCTCCGCGCGGCACATTCGCGCTTGTAGAGGCGACGGGGACATTTCGTGCAGTTCCCGCAGTAGGTACATCATCAATCTCTAAAGTTCTGCAAGGGAATAGTTCATTATTATCGCACAAATCATTGTCGGCACATTCAAGCAACCACCTTTGAGTCGAGTTGCTTTTCGCTGACGCGACAGACTCAATTGCCGCAAGTTCCGCCTGCAGTTCTAACTCGGCAGCTTTGCGTTCATGTTCAGCCAGCATTAGCTCCCGGTCCGAAGCTGCTTTGGCCAACATTCGCTCCCTATCCACATTTAAGCGAGCATGCTTGGCTAGGGCGGCCAGCTTCTGTGTCTTGGTAGAGGCTCGCGATGGCGCTACGGAGTGCGTCTTGGCGCGCGATGGCGCTGCGGAATGCGCCTCTGAAGGTAAAGGTTCTGGCAATTGGACAGTTAGAAGGGGTTCGGGGATACCGTGCTCCTGTGAGAGAGCCTCATCGTTGCAAGTTTGAGCAGGCGTAAAGCCTGAAGATGGGGCTAGAGCGGTTTCACTTACCTCCGTCCGGAATTGTTTCCTTGTTATTGAACGCGTTATGGGCATTATCACAATATTAACACAATACTTTCACTTCTGACACCATATGAAAAGTATGAAAACGCATTAACAACTTTTGTAGGAAAAATCCATTTAATCCAACTTCTTCCTCCTGACATTTATATAGTCATTCTAAAACTATTTTGAAATTAACATAAAAGTCAATTCATAAAAAAGGTATATATACTCGTACAATAAGGTTGGTCGGTCGGCAACAATATGTTTAATAAGTCCACTATTGACATCATATCCCGAGAATATTGTTTATCTAATATAATCCAAACCCAAGTTATGAGGGTTCAAAAACGACGTAGCGCTTCGCGAAAAGATTCTTGGCAGATACGGATATATCTCGATTACATAAATTAGGAGACGCTACACGGGCCGATGTCGGCGAACGGCCTAGCAAGGTCACAGAAAATCTTGTACGGAGTGAAATTAACATTAATCCAAAAGTAATCATTTATTTTATTTTATTTATTTATTTATTGATAAGTACATGGAAAACTAACAGCGAAATATATTTATAGACGAAACAATAAAACCATATAGCCAATTACAGGTTCTCACTTATAGAAATAAACTAACACAAATAAATCTATATGTAATTTAAAATTATTATTATTATTATTATTTTTTTTTTTTTTTTTTTTTTACATTGTTTAAACTCCTGCCCGCTCTGCACAAAAAACATATTTAGTGGAAACATGGAACATGCTAATAGGACGAAAATGGCGGAAACTTGTTATGGGAGTATTGAAATTAATTTTACCAAGTAAATTAGGACAGTTAACATTGCTTCTTATTATATTTAACAAGTATAATAAATCAGCAATTTCACGACACTTAACAAGGGGTATCAGGTGATGCTTTTTACATAAGGTTAAATAATTAGATGAACTGTAATGTATATGCATTTTATAGCAAAGAAATTTCATGAATTTGGATTGTAGTCGCTCAATTCTATCGATGTATATTTTATATTGGGGATTCCAAATCTGAGATGCGTATTCCAACTTACTTCTCACATAAGCAGAATACAAGATTTTCAGCGTCTTAATACGTGTAAAGCAAACCGAACTACGTATTATAAACCCAAGTGACTTAGAAGCTTTACTTATAATATTATCGACGACGTGTTCATTAAAAATAAGCTTCGAATCATGAAAAACCCCTAGGTCTCTTATGCTGGTTAGTTGCTGAATACAGTTACCTTTCAATGAATAAGAAGTAGGTACCTATTTTATTTAATTTTCGAGAAAAAGTTACGGTGAAACATTTTGAGGGATTTAAATCTAATTTATTCTTAACACAATATCTATCCAGTCGGTTTAGATCAGACTGCAGCGCAGTAGAATCTTCAGGTGAAGCAAGCAAATCTTCATATCGTCAGCAAAATTGAGTAACTTAGAAAACCGAAAACAGGTACCTATATCATTCACAAAGACGTTAAAAAATAGTTAAAAAATTCATTTTTTCTTCACTTAAAAATATACAATTCAAAATTAGTTGTATCACTTCTTTAGCTTATTATTATTATTCATTTATTTCAGATAACTAAGGATCCATCATATGTTAGTGGTACATGTCTCTAAAAAAAAAAAAGAAATAAAGTAATTAAATAATATGTTAGTAGTAGTAATAAGCTAGAGTAAATTAAATTTTTAGCCTTCGCTTTCTGACAGTTAGGTAAATCTACAACATTTTAACGGTGACGTTTGCCCAGACCAATTTGTGGCATTCTTTCTATTCAGCGAATTTTATGCAAATTTGTAATTTTCCTAGCTCTGTCTCAGTACTTCAATTAGCAGAACTACAGTTCTCTCACTTGCGCTCACTCGTTATTATGCTGAAATAAACGAACGCCGCGAACCCGAAAACAGTCGTAAGGGCTCACGGACTGTAAATATTATTGAAGTGAAAACTTCTTTAGAGGCGCTTAGCACTTTTAGTGATGGGAAAAAAAAAAAAACAGGTCACGTGACCGTAAGATGTCACGAGACCGTGAGATTCGAGAGATACTCGCAACAGGTCACGTGACCGTAAGATTCGACAGATTGAAAATTCGTAAGACGGACACGTGACCTGATTGAAAAACTGTTACAATGTCATTGAATTTTCACTTCTGCCGGCACTCCCGGAGTGCAACCCGGTCTTTCTATACGATTACATGATCACTCAATAGGACACGATAATTCTACAAATTGGTCTGGAAATATTTCACCTTAAAAGGTGACATAGAAAAATACAATTACAATTTATCTGTCACCTCAATATCCCTGATATTTGTTTTCTCAAACAATAAAGCACTCCTTGCTAGTTCCAATTCACTAGGTTTAACATCAGTTTCTGTGTCGTTGCCTTCATGGTGTACATTTGTGTGTTGTTCGACAACTTCCTCTTTAATAGCAATTACTTGATCAACAACTTCATCTTTAATAGCAATTACTAAATAATCGTCACACTTTTCCTTAGCCTTTAGTTTCTTAGGTTTAGCTGTGTCTGCAACCCTATTGCTTATGTGAGTTTCTTCAACTAATACTGTTTCACTGACGGTTAAAGAATCTAAGATTCCTTCTTTATCCTCATTGCTGTATTCTTGTTGTGAGTCGTATTCCATCTTAACAATTACAGTCTCTGTCTCCTCATATTCTGATTTTTCTTCCAAGTCTATTGTAGTTTCTACAAGTTCTAATCTAGTATCCATATCATCTTTTTCTTCTGCGACATTAATAAGTGTGCTCTGTGCTGCTTTGACAACTTTAAAAAAGTCGCAGAACTCTTGCAGTTTAGTGTCACAGTCTCTGCAGACGGTCTTAGGCAGGGATCGATGGTTGAAGTCTAGCTGTATGCTGGTGTTGTTGAGGGCTAGTGTGGTCTTGTTGCCAGCTAGGTAGGTCATGTCACTGGACACAGCGACGCAGTCTTCAGAGAACTCACCGCAGAAGCGGCATTGGTCCGTGTTTCTGCTCAGTGGGTCTTGCTCTCTGCTGCCAGAATCTGGAAAAAGAGCTCTTTTTGAAGACAGATGAAATTGAAGACAAGAAGAAACTCAAGGGGATTGGCAACAGAAGTCTTGGTGCTGTAACTAATGTTATTGGTTTTTTTATTTACTGAGAGATTTAATATCCCATTATTTCGGCCGAATCTTAAATCTCAGAATATTGTTTCAAGAGTACTCAATTCAAATTGACATAACTTTCTTTCATATTATTTAATTCCATTCCACCAACTACCTATTAATTTCAGTGAATATTAATTGGTAATTAAATGTTTCATATGAATGTTAATATAAGTACTTAAGAGACAAAGGCAGAATTGAACTGCAGAAAATTATATTTATTGTTGTTTACTTTAGGTTATATTTTCTATTAGTTATACAATTTTATATTATTAATTATTTTTAAAAATTGTTATAATTATTCTGTGAAATAATATTATGTATAATAAAAAAACTCAATTGATGATAGTGGCCACGGCTGGACAGCTGGACATGAGCGCAAGCACATTGGTCCCTTCTAACTGCACATTACAGGTTTTCAGTGAAATGAGCAGGTGCACATACTACAGCCCTGGGATGCATCCACTGTGGGCATCACGGGCAGTTTCATGTTCCCCGCCGTCAGAAATAGGTAAAACAAATATGTACCTGAATTTCCTGTTGATGTCTCACCAAGATCAAAATGTTTTGAAGAATCATTTCTTTCTTCTAAATCTCTTATACTTTCTTCGATTAATTCTTTTTTTTGTTTTTTGATAATATAAGGTCTCGCTGTAGTATTCAATGTTCGTTTTCTTCTGTCAGGTTGGCATTCGAATTTTGTGGGAATACACCCTGGTTTCATGCGAATCTGCTTTACCGAACCCATCACACGGTACTGTATATAATTTTCCATATCATTTGGCAACTGGAATATGAATAAAGTACCCATTAGAATGATGATTATTCATAAAATCAAAAGTAAATACTTAACCTCACAAAGGTAATGTTTTTAACAATTTAGTAAGTTTATTATTTGATTTAGACATTCAAGAGACACACAATCTTAAAATAAAGAAAAAGCTTACGTCAAAGTGATCTTGACAGAAATATATTGAAGTGTGTACAGAATAAAGTGTTGGATCTCCTCGAGCAAGATTAAACCACTTGTTTCGCACTGTTTTGTCGTTTGGCACGTAAATGAACAGTTTATCGGGGTGTTTTTTTGATGTATTTTGACACAGAGGGACCTCACAAGACTTATGCACGCTATACACTCTAGAATTCATATTTAATACGAAAAATAACTGGGATTGTGGCATGAACAGCTTGATCTTTGTTAACAATTTTATTAATGTTGGCGTGTTTTGACAGGCGTGACGTCACATGCAGATCATAAACAGTGTTTTTTTATGGCCTGGATTCATTACAGTGTCGAATTCTGGGTTGCCGTGTACAGCAGGGTTAAAAAGATAATTATCAATGATAATAACAGATGGATAATTATCGATTGATAATAACAAAAAATTGCGCTCGTGAAAGTGAACTGTATTCGAAGTATTCGAGCGTGTATTTCCGCACTTGCGTCTATCCGAACGCACGAAGTGTCGACGCGTGCCTGCCGCGCCGTGGGGATTTCCCTTACAAGAATTCAGTTCGGATTATGAAAAATTGAGCGAACTCGAGTGTCATTGGTTCAAACTTCAAATAGGCATGATGACAGTAATTGAAAATCACAAAAATATGATATTTTCTTAGTGAAAATTTAATCATAGTATTCGAAAAATGCTTAGGTATATTTTTTTATTAAGTAAGAGACTATTATTTATTTTGTTAAATTTAAACTGAAAAATACGGACGCCCGCCATAATCAGAGCGCATGACGTCACACTTGTATAAACAAATACTCATAACCGCCATTACCCAAATAAAGTGATTGGTGCAAGGTAAAACTTAACCTATAAAAATATTGTATATACAATGGAATTAAGGCTTACACAAAATAGTGTGTACTTACTATTTTAGAATCTTCAAAGTAAAATAAATACTCACGTCGAAATGATCTTCACAAAAATAAACATTAGTACTGGGTGATATTGATGTTGCATTTCGCCTAGCAAGTTTAAGCCACTTGTCACGAATTGTTTTCTGCTGTGGGGCGATCACAAACAACTTATCAGGTGCTTTAATTGATGTGTTACGACACTGAGGGACCGCGCAAGACTTGTAAACTTTTGTATTCATGTTCAATGACTTCAATGAGCAATCGAGCATCTAGGTAGCAAACGTCAAAGGTCTGCGTTCCGTTTGTACAAACGTGACGTCACGTCACTCGGGACGCCGTGACACTGACAAGCGTTATAGCGCCAATTTTAAATTTAAAAACTAAAATGTTTTTTTTTCCTACTTAACTGTTAACATTATAGAACAGTTTTTAAAAATGTGTCATCATGCCTATTATCAAGAAGCGTAATTATCTTGATAATATCGAACCTTGGTGTACAGTCTAAAATTGCCGTGTTTTAAGAGAAAACCTCAAATAATTCCCGTGTACTGTATCATCCTCCTAGCGTTACTCCCGGTAATACCCCTAAAGGAGCCCGGGGTCCGCTTTGACACCTAATTCCAAGATTTGGCATAGGCACTAGTTTTACGAGTTTGAGAACAGAGATAAGAACTTATAAACAAAAAACTACTCATTGAGACGATTCTAACGAACCCAAACTCAACGGGGTTACTTCGGTTAAGTACTGAATTCCCATGACAGCGAAGCGAGCGTGCCGCGGCAGCGGCCGGCGAAGCGCCAGAACCGCAAATATAATATTAATGTTTGACATCGTTTGATATTTGATCCAATCCAGAAGTGTTCAAATGCAGAAGTGGTCAAATGCAGAAGTGGTCAAATGCAGAAGTGGTCAAATGCAGAAATGGTCAAATCCAGAAGTGTCAAATCTAGAAGTGGTCAAATGCAGAAGTGGTCAAATCTAGAAGTGGTCAAATGCAGAAGTGGTCAAATGCTGAAGTGGTCAAATGCAGAAGTGGTCACCGACCGACAAAAGGGCATTACATACGAAGCAATTTGGCAGACGGTCCGTATCGCTATCGCTAGCTGCAGCGTCGTGAAATTGCCGTCGTATTATGATACGGTAATGGATCTCCTGCCTGCTGCCGTGTTTTAGGCCCTAAAAGTAGAGGTTTCCTGAAGGACTACTCACTACAGTATGGTACTCTACAAGAAAGAAGTGTATAGATTTTTAAATGGTCGGCAAGGCGCATCTGATCCCTGGAATTGCAAGTGTCAAAGCCTTACCACGAGGCAGGCCTTAAGCTTGTTTTGCCACTGCATGCCAACAAGGTATAAAAAAAGAATTGTGTATGAGTGTCTGCCGCATTGATTTTGTCTTTACTTTATTATAAACAGCACTTACAGTGCGAATAATAATTTTGTTCATCAGCAACAGCACTTGAAGTAGATGCCTGAGCCTTAGTGAGAACTCCTAATTTCTCTTCTCTTTTTCTTTCTGTTTCAGTTTGGCATTTAACTTGAGTTTTGGCCTAGCACCAGCAATCCATTTATTATAATTTTCCAAATCTTCTTCAAACTGTAAGAAATAATCATAATCATTTATTGAAAAACTTTATTGCCAGTGTTAATGTGCTTACATATCAATACATAGTGAAAATATTATTCACATGCGTCTGAAATGAGATTCAGGATGATCCTGTGATCTCAGTCTGGAGATACTAATTAGTGTGCATTTACATGATACCTATACTTATAGCAACACATTCCTAATAATTAACATTATGTATACTAACTAATACTATTATTCATTTTTAAATAAAGGAAAAAATTGAAAAATTTAATGCTCCGAGCCGGCGACCACAGGCATTCATGGCTCGTCCCTACTAACCAACTGAGCTATCGGAACAATCCGGTTCGGCCACCAAATCCCTCAATCAGTTCCTTCCTACAACGCCTTAGGAAGCCTTTTTTTCCTTTATTTAAAAATGTATAATTTCGTTAGCAGCGTAACTGCTTAATACAAAATTAATACTATTATTATTCGGATAGTGGCTTCCGGACTGTGAGAGCCCTTATATTACTGCGACCATCGCTGATTTATAATAATAATAATAATACTCGCTAGATCTAGCCTAGTTGGTAGTGACCCGGCCTACGAAAGATTCAAAGATTCAAAGATATATTATTTTGCTCGGAATGCAGTTACATAGGTAGTTCTTAAAAATTACAACATTGTAGTCCAGTGCATTCAGCCTGCGTGCAGGCGTGCAAAACATTTTTTTGAGGAGTGTTAAATTCCATAATAATATTTAATCACAAAAATTTGTATTAACAAGTCAAAATAATAATAATATCAAATGCAACCAAGAATAACAATGTCAAATAATATTTAATAAAAAATGTCAGTTACAATAATTAGGTGGAGAGAAAATTAAAATAATAATTAGATAACACCATATCAAACAACATGTCAAACTAAATCCAAAAATGTTTTTACAGTATAAAAGCATTTGTCCAGAAGCCAGGTAGTCAATTTGTTCTTAAAGCTATTTTGTCTTAACAATTTTAGGTCATCAGGTAGTTTATTATATATTACTATGCACATGTTATAAACATTCTTATTATAAATCATTTTATGAGCACGTGGTTTGTATAAGAGATTCATAATCATAATGTTCCGACGGGTCTGTCTCTGCATTATTTCTCCTCGTTTTTTAAAAAAGGTTTGATGGGAATTTACAAAAACACATTTATCTCGTATGTATAGGCAGGGTAAGAGAAGAATGTGAATTTTTTTAAACAAGGACACAAGAATCGTCATGCCAAGCATTAAGTCATGACGATTTGGATATGGAGAGGGAGAGAAGAGCGTTGGCTGTACGAGGCAATATGCTCGCCCGCAGGGTCACACGTTGTAACAAACAAGTCAAGTTGACGCTGTTTAAAGCATACTGTCAAACATTTTACACGTGTAGCCTGTGGGCGAGATTTACTCAGAGGGCCTATAACATCCTGTGTATTCAGTACAACAACATGTTGAACTGCTGAAGCTGCCGAAGCACTGCAGTGCGTCGGGCATGTTTGCAGAGGCCCATGCGGACGACTTTTATGCCATTCGGCGAAAAAGAATAGCCTCACTGCTGGCGGATGCGAGGCAGCAGCAACAGTATGCTGAGGGTGTTGGCAGAGCGCCTTGACTGCCCGCTCACCAAGTATTGGGTTGAGGTGGTCATTGGTAGGGCCAAGTAGGGAGTAATGTATCGCTACTTGCTCCTGCCTTTTTACATAATAAATATTTAATTTAAATGAAAACTTAAAACTTAATGTAATGTAACGTGTAATTCTAACATAGTTTTGTAAGTCCCAATTGTTACTAACACTATTATGGATCTCGGTCTGAATTAAACAATTTTTTTATTTTTTATTTATTTTATTTATTACAAATAACACGAACACATTTTTTTTTTATCTTAAAGATTCGCTCCACGTCGACAGAGTTACCCCACAGAATCAGGCCATAAAGAAGAACTGAGGACACATACTCATGATAAGCCGTCAGTCGTCGAAGCCGGAGGTCCCGGGTTCGAATCCCGGTAAGGGCATTTATTTGTGTGATGAGCATGAATATTTGTTCCTGAGTCATGGATGTTTTCTATGTATTTGAGTATTTATTTATCTATATAAGTATGTATATCGTCGTCTAGTACCCATAGTACAAGCTTTGCTTAGTTTGGGACCTAGTCGATTTGTGTCAGAATGTCCCCAAATATTTATTTAGATGGCTGGATCAAGGCCATCAAGGGTCAGATACAGAAGGTGGTACTCCTGGACACTGCGCGGATAGTCAGGATGTTCCTCTCTCTGTCACCCTGACCACCGGTGGCGTAGGTCTCGCCTCGCTGCCGGCGGCACTCTAGGTTAGGTTTTTATAATAATCTTATGTTTTGTAATTATTGAACAAACCTAGCCTAAGACAAAACATTGATAAAGAGAATAAAGAACTAAAAAGAGGATATCTCTATGGGATTGTAGCTTCGTAAGTTTATAGATTGTGTGATGTAGGTATATGTAACTAATTGCAAAGAGCGCCGGCAAACCCCGCCGGATAAAATAAGCATATGACCTCGAAAGACTGGACCCGATTCTACGTGCACATGGCTTAACTAGCTTAAAACTAAATTGTATAATTTTTAAAACATAATTTAGGCGGCAGATTAAAAACGACATATTTAGAATAGCATTTAGGCAGCTAAGAAACGAAAACTAACTGTAAAGTATGGAGCCCGGGGACGGTAAATCAAAGAGAATATAACCACTACGTTTAAGAGACGGAACTTCATAGTACGACCGTTTTGTTGAGAGTCATGGTAAGCGAGAGGATCGTACCAACATACATAAGAAAAATCGAATGTTACTATACTCATAAGGGCCATTATACACCTATACGATGGAAAGAGACGGAAAACATTCAATTCATTCACTTTTAGGCGGTTGGTTGTGACTCAATTTGTCGTGTATAAAACGCTTAATTTACCAAATTTAGTGCTGCGAAAACCGATAATAGTGATTTCAAGAACCGATAATAGTGATTTCAAGAACCGATAATAATTGTTATAAGCATTTCTATTTTTTGATTTGCCTTGTATATGTCCCTTATAAATGAAACAATATTGAGTTAAGGTACAAACATTATTTATTCTTTCATACATTTTGATTGCCAAAAAGGTAAAGCATAATTTTTAACTGCCTGATTGATTACACTGACATGTAAAGAAATTTTAGTAGAGTGATTAAGGCGGTTGGCCACCATCTAATTTAGTATGTTGGTTAGCGACCATTTTGATTTGGACGACCTGAACTGAAAGGATATTTAAGGTTTTCATAGAGAGAGAGAGAGAGATTTAAAAAAGATCTGCAAAATTGTGAATATCTTTAATAAAAAAACCTTGTACTGTATCAGGTGTTCGCTGAGGCTGGGCACACACAGTGAGATCAGGTTATACAGTATCTGGACCACTCGAAAGCCAAAAAAAAGGAGGTTTTGATAGAAATTATGCATAAAGTGTGCCGTTTTATTTGATCCTGAGGATTCAGATTATGATTCCGTAACTGATTTCCGTTGTGTGAGGCCGGCCTGAATCTGGTTGCGCAACCGGCATAATCACCCCAATTTACAGTTTCACTGACTGGAATTAACAAATAGGATCTTAAATGCAATATTAATTTTAAACTAAAATGTCACTTATGCTACATAAAATTAAACAAATGCTAAACCTCTGGTCAGCACGAGGCATATTTAAGTATCTGCCATATTCACTGCCAAGAATCGCAACGCACTACGCTCGTAGCCAATCCCGTGGCTTTCCCTAGATGTAGCGGAAAGCGACTACGGCGTAGGCGCTCGCTAGTCGGGTTCCTGGCAGTGAAAGTGCTAGGCTTCCTAATCCCTAGTATTAGCTTAGGTACTAATTTTATGGAAATGATTGCTGCCACCTGACTATTATGTTTGATAACATAAACTTTTGTCTGCCAAAGAATGTGAAACTACTAGACATAGACAGTGTCAATTATTAAGTTGTTATAACCAATAATAAAAAGTAACTGAATGGTGGATCGTAAATGCTTATCTCTTAAGAGTCCGCCGTAAGCTCGATTCTCCATACAAACGTAGTTACGCTCGGATTTTAAAACTACGTGTTGGATTGTAACGAAACTTTGCATGTCTGTAATTTTTTATGTAGCTTTAGATACCATAGTAAAAATACAGTACAATACAGCGAATTTAAGTTTTTCATACAAAACTTGTTTTTTCTGTATTTCGTTTGTTTTAGAAACTGGATCCATATAAATGAATTACAGACAGATATACCTCATGTCATTGTATATGCAAAGTATCGTCACAATCCAACACGTAGTTTTAAAATGAGAACGAAACTTCGTTTGTATGGGAAGGTGAAATTCGGCCGAACTTACTGCGGACTCTTAATTGAGGATGTTTTGGCCAGACCCTGATTTAGAGTTCTGACCGCCCTAGGCTAACTATGAAATATAAGTAAGTCTCAGCTCAGTGCCGTGCCACCCGCCGCCCCCTTAAGCCCTAGGCTCTAGCCTTATTAGCTTGTGGGTAAATCAGGCCCTGGATTTGGGATTATATACAGGGTGGAATCTTGTACGTGATCCAAAATAGCAAAATGTGAATCTATCCATGATTCTGAGCAACTTTTATTATGGGACCAACTTTGTGTTATGCCAAAACATATTATGGATTAGGCCAAACATTCTTTTAAATACTAGAAAGGGAGGCCTAATACCCTTCTACTTACATATGAAACGTCTGGCCAGGTCTATCGCCACCCATGCAATAGAGTAGGTATCTAAGAAGAATTATGAACTGTAGTCCAAAAAACATTAATTTTATTAGGACATATCTATTATATGCGTCAGAATTTTTAAAACAATATTTTTTAGGCTAAACGTTAGTAGGCGAAAAGTTGTTATGCGACGAGAAAATAGAACAGTAAAAATAATGTTATCTAGACCCAAGTTTGATACTATAGTATAGAAGACCTTAGCAATATTAACGCTTAGTCGGTATGTCGGTATTCACAATGAACTTTTATGAAGTTCAAGTGGAAGTTGTGTATGTTAACATAAGTTGTGTATGTTACTAGTAGGTTCGTTAAGTATATTTCTGCTTGTAACATAACACAGATATTTCGAGCAATGAAACGACGCCGCTCGCCTCGCCCGCTCGTTACTCGCTCGGCCGCCTGGGTGATGATGTTCATAGAGAGCTGCAGAGCTAGACGAACAGGCCCGCCGCGCCGCCACGCGCCGTACTTGACTCCAAAGTTTTACTTTTTTCTTTAACGACTTTAAATAGGATTTTATTCATTTCAATTGTTTTAGTAGTTCATCCTATTTCATATCGCAATCTGTGAAAAAAAATTAAGTCGTAAGTTTTGAGAAGCAAGGAGAACATAGATAGTTTTTATTTCGTCACATTCTTGATTCAATATATTCTAGTTCCATTTACTTTCTAATGTAGGTACCTACATACGGACAATTGGCTATTGGCTATTTCCACATACATACATGTGCCCACCTATGCAAGCACTAGAAAAACATAACTGAACCTCCACCCGGGGCAGTCGGGTAAAAACTCGTTTCTGAAATTGCATTTTTGAAGTGAAAACTTCTTAAGTGGCGCTGTGCACTTTTTGGGATGGGGAAAAAATGTTAAACTCGCGTCAGGTCA
The DNA here is from genome assembly GCA_947578815.1 of Epinotia ramella. Lineage (NCBI taxonomy): Eukaryota > Metazoa > Arthropoda > Insecta > Lepidoptera > Tortricidae > Epinotia > Epinotia ramella. Next base: position 772,893 of record OX388226.1, on the reverse strand, counting down.
CGTGACCTTGAGATTCGTAATTTTTTACAGAAGCTTGTTTCGTTTTCCCTTGATTTATACACTACACTAATTGTATTCTAAATTTGAAGATTCTATGTCTGCTAGAAGTGCTTTAGACTTTTGATGATCGGTGAGTCAGTCAGTGACAAAATTAAAAAAAATTGACTACTTATAATTCTTAAACTACTGGTTCACTGGATGTTCTGTCAGTCTCGTACTGTCACCATCCACCTTATTCCGCTTACTCATCTGAAAAAAAAAACAAAAGCCATACAGATGTAAACTTCTATTTTGGATTCTCGTGGTACATAGGACGCAAGCAAAGCTGTGGGTTAAAATATAGCATTTCCATTCCAAAGGTGTACTCTATATACCGGCGCAAGAATCCCTAAAATCGTATGATGTATTGTAGAATAAATACCTGATTAAGTGACCATGTAATTCAAACGTAAAGATTTAAGAGAGGCCTACCTTCATATTGCATGTAAAAACAGCGCAGTGTTATCTCGCGCATAATTAGACCAACTCAACTAGGGAAGTACCTATCACCTTGTAGAACATAGCAGCCAGAATAACTCCACCACTTTCTCTATATGTAGGTCTGTGGTGTTGTGTTCCTGGTGGTGAGTCGGGTCGCCCGAGCTCCCGGGGGTGTGTAGAGTGAGGAAGCCGTGTTTGTCTTGTATCCATCCATCAACACAACGAATCCTCAGATCAATAAAAGTTCTACAATGTGTTTAAGACTCTTCTGGAATCGTAAGCGTCCATAGGCTACGGTGTCTGCTTACCATCACTCAGACAGTTTGCTGGTTTGCCACCGTCGAAGTTAAGAAATACCTCAAATCAATAAAGGGTCGGCAATGCGTTTAAGACTCTCCTAGAATCATAGGCGTCCATAGGCTACGGCGTCTGCTTACCATCACTCAGACAGTTTGCTGGTTTGCCACCGTCGAAGTTTAAAAAAACCACATCAATAAAGGGTATACAATCTGTTTAAGACTCTCCTAGAATCGTAGGCGTCCATAGGCTACGGTGTCTGCTTACCCTCACTCAGACAGTTTGCTCGTTTGCCACCGTCGAAGTATAAAAAAACGGATGGAAAAGAGTGATGGTCATAGACAGACGGACGGATAGACAGACGGACGGACGAACATGATGACTAACAGTTAACATCTGAGGACAGGCATAATATCGGCACATAGAACCACGAAAACATACATTAATACTACAAACATATATGTGAAATTAAGAAAAAGCACAAAAATACTTTAAAATTCTTATTACCATTTATATTTTTAGACACTGATGTTGAGGCTCTACAGGAACAATCAAGTTTGCAGCACTGCAAGCGTAACTGAAATACATTGAGAGAATTAAATAAAATAGAACATGAATCATCTTTTTGTTCAGCGGATTCAACCATCAATCATCATTTGAGGAGCAATTTGGCCTAGTAGATAGTGACCCTGCTAAGCTATCCAACGATAGCCCACACCATGAGTTTAAAGAGAAATAAATTACTTCCACACTTTACGGGTAGGGGAGGAGGTACCCTAAAAAACATTTTTTTATAAATGTTATTGTACCATTTTGTCGGCGTGATTGATTTATCTATGCCGAATGACAGCTTTCTAGTAATAAGGGTCAATGAGCTAAGCCGCAGACGGACTGACGAACAGATGGACAGACGGACATGGCGAGACTATTAGGGCTTCCTTGTTGACTACAGAACCCTAAAAACGTCCACTAAGAAAAAACGGTAAATGTGTACCTGTAGCTAGGTTATGTTTTTGACTTACCGGTAATCATCTTTGGGAAAACTGGCAAAGAATCCTCCCCTGAGGTGTTCTCGGACACAACACAGGCATCACAGCGAGCAAAGGAGTTCCAGGAAATCTAGAAAGAATAATTAAATTTTCACCAAAACATGAAAAAACACGACATGACAATTAGACGTCAGAATTTGAAATTTAAAGAAAAAGTAATTCAAAGGTATTGTCAATTTGACTACGCACGAGTGTTGCCATCCAATATATTTGTCTTGTAGGTTGGCAAAACGGGCATCCGGACCCATACATTTTTTCTCAGTATTAGAGTTTCCGAGGACTGCGGTAAATAAGACTCCGGAATGGGGTTTACCAGCACAGCTATATTAGGCAGAATTCCGACTGACACATGCATGACAGTTACTTTCTAACCAGCCTACACTACACTAACCAATGGTGTATCTCCGTCTTTGTCGCGCGAACTAGCAAGTGCGACAGAGAGGCAGATACACGAACGAAGTTAGTTTTCGTTTGGCGGCAGGCCCTCAGTGTGGTGCCGGCATTAGATAGTTTGTCGAGTCTGTTTTTAAAGTGGTTAACACTTCTAGACTTCACTACTTAAGGTCATTTGTTCCATGTATGTACTAATATTATTAACAAAAACAATTTAATGTTAATTATATTTTTATTAATGAAAACCTTATATTTCTGTAGATATCAGCATTTTTAAATAAACATATTTAAGTAATACTTACGAATGTAATAAATTAGTTTTTCAAATTCAGTCATCACCATCAGGCCTTTTTAGACATTTGAATGATGGGGTCTATACATGTCATGATTTGTCAGCCCCAATTTATCAGAAGCTGACTAATTGCTATTGTCTGGAGGCATGTTGCGCTGCTGATCCAACTGTCAAACGACATCATTGTTAGGTACATCTGAGGGGCTACCGCGAAGTGAAAAAGAACTTCGTTCGAGTATCTCCCGCTCTATCGCTCGGACTAGCAAGTGCAACAAAGATATGAAATGAAATGAAAGTATTTATTTCGGATAATTTTTTTACAAAATACATCCATATTGTTAGTAATAACTTATCTTAGGTGTGTTAGTAGAAAGTATAATTATAATTAGAATTAACATGCATATACACGAACGAAATTCGTTTTCGTTTCGCGGTAGGGCCTCTGTACGCCACAAGCAATTATGACTGTATGTTGTACTGACAAATTGGGGTAAAATCACATAATCTGTATACCCCATGACAGTGACCGAAATATAGGAACTGCGAGACTCGATTTTCGTGGTGGCGCCGCAGATTGTCCGGGTCTCTGCGGGCTACTTGGAGAAAGTAGCTTAAAAACTCTTTGCTTAACTTAACAAACTTAAAACACAACAAATAGGTGTAGGGTTTGTAGCTGGCCGAAGTTTAAAGTTGCGTCCGCTGCGCCAATCTACCTCTGAGGGCCTACCGCGAAACGAAAACGAACTTCGCACAATTCGTGTGTCTCCTCTCTCCCTCTCTGTCACACTTGCTTATTCGAGCAACAGAGACGGAGATAAACGAACGAACTTCATTTTCGTTTCGCGGTAGGGCCTCTGGGCCAATCGAAGGACGAGGTTTGCTAGAGGGCCATTACACACCTAGCAATTTGTCCCAACAACTTGCTATAGTTGGAATGATACAGCAATAACGATATCATATACGAATGAATGATAGACGGATGTATGATTGCACCAAACCGTCTGTAATAGTAAGCGGTGTTCACAAAAATCAGAATGTATGGAAAGTTTGCGCATACTCGTATTTATCACGCATAGTGTCACACATATTTATCACGTTTTCTTTGCTTGAATAATTGTTAATTGTACATTTTAGTGACGAACTTTCTGTACTCGACGCTATTGTCGTTGTTGTGTCAGATAGCGCCGCGAGTGTTTACTAATGACCCGCTGTATTACATTACCGCTAGTCGTATTGAAGAACGATTATCGCCGAACACATTCCAGCGGGTTTTCATCCAGCGGTAACCAATTCGTCTGATCGTCAACCCGCCGTATTACAAAATAGCGCTGTTTTGTGAAACACCTAGCTGTTAAGTAACTTATAGTTATGTAAAACGGCGGATTATACTATTCTACTGAGACATATGTACCGCGTATTTAATTTCACCTTAAAAGGTAAACTGTTAACAAAACACTAAAAAAAATTATCGTCACTTTGGTATCCCTTGATATTCAATCTTCCCATCTCCAGCCATTTCAAACATTAAAGCACTCCTTGCTAGTTCCAATTCACTAGGTTTAACATCAGTTCCTGTGTCACTCACTTCAGACAGTTCAGGTCCGTCATTCGCGTCCTTTTCAACAACTTCTTCTTTAATATCACTTACTAAATAATCGTCATAATTGTCGTTAGCCTTAAGTTTCTTCGGTTTAGCTGTATCTTTATAGCTTTTCCTTTTGTGAGTTTCTTTGACGAATACTGTTTCACCGCCGGTTAAAGAAACAACGATCCTATTTTTATCATCAACACTGTCTTCTTGTTGCGAGTCGTATTCAGACGTAACAATAAGAGACTCTGTCCCATCTTTTGCTCTTTCTTTAACGTCTGTTGTAGTTTCCTCAAATTTTGCTGCAGTTTCTTTCAATTCTGCTCCACTTGCAAACTCTTCTTTTTCTTCTGCAACATTAATAAGTGTGCCCTGTGCTGCTTTTACAACGTTAACAAAGTCGCAGAACTCTTGCAGTTTGGCGTCGCAGTCTCTGCAGACGGCCTTAGGCAGGGAGCGATCGTTGAAGTCTAGCTGTACGCTGGTGTCGTTGAGGGCTAGTGTGGTCTTGTTGCCAGCTAGGTAGGTCATGTCACTGGACACAGCGACGCAGTCTTTAGAGAACTCACCGCAGAAGCGGCATTGCTCTATGACGTTACTCAGTGGGTCTTGCTCTTTGCCGCCGGAATCTGGAAGAAGATGCGCTTTTTGAAGACAAGATGAAATTGAATAAAACCTAAAGTTGAATTTACTCTACGGGATTTGGAACTGAAATCCATTTAAATATTTAAGTCTCATTGCTGTCACCAAGTATTGCTCGCTGATGCTGATAGAGTCTGGCAAATGAAAGCGAGACCTGGACTTTTTTAAAAGTGGCAACATTATAATCTGTCAAAGGCACGTCAAAGTCTAGTTAGTATTTTTTGTGAACTCAATTATTTTGCATTTATAATTGCCGTAATATGGGTAAAACAATAAAAAGTAATGTGCGAAAGCTGCTACATACTATGATCAGTAAGTTCAAGCAAAAACAAGAGGAGAAAGAAGTTGTTTTCCAAGAAAAACAACAATGTTTAGATGCGATGTCGGATTTTTTAGGTTAGTAAGCTTAATCCTTGTTGGCTGATTATTTGATATAATAATATTGACGATAATGATGATACTGTTTCTTATTTTTACAGATAATCTTGAAAATATTCAAGGAATCTGTAAAAAAAATATTCCTACTATAATTAGTAATACCATATGTATTTGTTTAGTATTTGCCGCGTTCTCAGGTCACGCTTTCGTTTGCCAGACTTCTATTCTTCTTCTTTATCTTTCTTTAAGTACCATTTATTTCAGGCATCTAAGGCCCATAGTTACATACAAATACCTTAAAGACTAACAATTATAAAATTAAAAACTAAATATTATTTAGGTAGGCGACGAAACAGCGTGGCTCCGTTGCGATATTGATTACAGAGTAGTTTGTATACACATATAGTTAATTATAATCAACACTTATTATGAACTCTAGTTTGATAATAAAATTATACTAGCCTAACTATGTACATCCTGACTATCCTGAGCCTGACTATGAAGTAAAAAATAATAATAACAAAGCTACATATAGGTATTCACAAATAAAAAACCAGCTCTAAATCTGTGCCGTGCGGCAAGGTGTGCCCATAAGGCTGGCGGCATTGCTTGGATAGCAATGTTGATCCGTTGCGCAAGATAGCCGCCAGCCCTCTGGTCACGACTCGCTTCGCGAGCTCTTTGAAGACTGCGCGTGCTCCGGGCCCCCACAGCCCATGCGTTTCAACCCCAAACGGCTCAAACATGCAGCCAGAATCAATGGCTGCATATTTGCGCCGCATGAGGTTTCAGCTGTGTTAGCGGCAGCCCCAGCCCTGGTCAAAGTCCCTGAAAGATGGGACGGGGCAAGGGTATCCACACATGTGGCATCCCATTCCCATGCTAGGGGCCGACCCGACTTTCATTCTTGCCTTCGTCCCGCGCGAGACCTGATGGCACTAGAACTGTAGGCCTAAACGAGTGATTTTCACACCATAGTGGCATTGATGCTGAACCACATATGCTGCCCCTAACACCGCAAACCTAAAAGCGTCTCTGGTGAAGAGTGTTGAGGTTTTACGAAGGCAAACCCTGCAAAATAAACTGTAAAGTGAATCGTTTTTCGTATGTTCGAAAAACGGAGTTTTCTGTGTATAAAGCTCATGCCATACGGAGTTCGTTACGTAGCGGGTAAGCTCCAGGGTGTCGCCTTCGTTGGTTCGGTCACGTACCTCGCAGGCCATCTGAGAACGTAGGGAACAAATGTCTTGGCCTAGTCCTCGACGGCCCTCGACCCCGCGGCAGACCTAAGAAGCGATGGCTGGATGGCGTGAAGGCCGACATGAGCCAAAACGGGCTCACAAAAGAAGGCGCCCAGGATCGTGCAAGGTGGAGGAAAGCGAGTAGGAAAGCGGACCATGGCAAAGGCCGGGGTAACGCTAGGTAGAAGAAGAAAGCTCATACTATACCTATATTGTAGTGAATGCCATTAACTCCAATATTTGGCTGTTATCCACGTTAATCCCCTAGCCTGATCCCCCAGGGGAAAAAACGGTTAGGTTATTAAGTGAACTGCGACCCTACAGCGCGCGAGCCGAGCGAGCGAAGCGAGCGTGACGCGGCAGCGTCCGGCGAAGCGCCATAACCGAACATCATCATTTTTTCCTAGTTAAATATAAAATAATTGCCGCTAATTCCCCTGGGTGATCGAGGTCAAGTGATTAACGTGGATAACGTGAATATTTGACAGCAGTCATCCCAGTATAAATTATGTCATCATGACGTTTATATTTTATATATACGTTATATATATATTTGACAGCTGTTACTAAAAATCTAAATATAGTCTACATTGTACCTAAATGCTACAAATTTAGGGATACTATTTTGACTTGTTGCCTTCGTTTTTTAAGGTTCCGTACCCAAAGGGTGAAACGGGAGCCTATTACTATGACTCCGCTGTCCGTCCGTATGTCGGTCTGTCTGTCTGTCTGTCCGACTGTCACCACTGTCACCAGACTATGTCATGAAAGTCATGAACCGTGATAGTTAGACAGTTGAAATTTTCACAGATGATGTATTTCTGTTGCCACTATAACAACAACTACTAAAAAACAAAATAAAATAAACATTTAAGGGGGCTCCCATACAATAAACGTGATTTTTTGCCGTTTTCATAGATAAGCCGGTTTTTTTAAATCTATAATCACCTTATAAAGTTAAGTATATCAATCGAACTGAAGAATCCTCAGAGCTCTATCAGGCAGTGTGCTCGTTTACCTACGTCTTGCTATAAAAACATACCTAACGGAGTTCTGGTGTCCAGTATCCGCCCTGGCTGTGCATCCCGCTCATTCACCTGGAAACAAACACTGACATAAGTCACTTAAGCGAGAATTGTTTTTTTTTTTTAACAAAATCTTACTTAATATAACCATTATTTATTAATATTATTATTATTGTGAGCCTGTAGTGTTCCACTGCTGGGCAAAGGCCTCCCCCACTTTTTCCAGTGCTCCCGATTCTGAGCAGTCTCTGGTCAATCTTTTAAAAAGGAGTGTAGCTCGTCTCTCCATCGCTGACGAGGTCTGCCACGTCTCCGTTTCGAGCTGTCGGGCAGCCATTCAGTGGCGATCTCGGTCCACCCACAGTTCACTCGGCATGCGACAGACATGACCAGCCCAGTCCTACATCGACTGTTTGAGTTTTGGAGCGCAGCGTGGGGTTCCGGATGCGATCCACTAACTTGATACCTAATATGCTGCGCTCCATGGCTCGTTAGCAAACCCCGAGCCTGGACTTTTGAGATTACGTCGGAGACCAAGTTTGTGCACCGTAGGTGAGAATTGGAAGAATGCAAATGTCCATGAGTCTCCGCTTAAGTGATAATGGAAGGTAACCTTTCATCAGATGTTTCATGGACCAATAGCTTCCTCCAGGCGTTTTCAGTCGGTCTTTCGACCTCCTTCTCCTGTCTCGCCTGGAAGGAAACTAGTTGGCCCAAGTAAAGGTACTCATGGACATATGCAATTGGTTCTCCGTTTACCTCAATCCTATAACATGCGGTGCTATTAATTATAAGCTTAGTCTTAGTCATGTTCATCTCCAGTCCAACCTCGAGGCTTGCGTTGCTCAGGTCTTGGAGCATACGTTGTAGCTCGGAGGCTGTTAACGAGAACAGAACTACCTATGTATAATATAACCAAATTACTTAATTTGCTATAATTTGAGATCAAGAAATCAACTTTGGCAAAAACTCTGATTTAAAAATTATAGTTTTCTTTTTCTATCAGGTTTTCTTTTATTGTTGTAGATTTTAAAATTGTTGCATACTGCTTCTTGCGAACTTGCCTTGTATTGTGACACGGGTTTTCTCTGGTAATTGAATTAATTTCGGCACAATATCAAGACGAGCGACTGCTGGATTAGTTAACATTGTTTTGACGTGCCAGGGACTGGTGAATATACTGCACTAGGTGCTGGTGAAAGTGTCTCCACTAATTTGACACATTTGTACTAATCGCTGTATGGAAATTTTAGTCAATTGTGTTTCGGTCGCGAAATACTGCGTCTAGGTCCACAGTTGTCATACAAATTTAAATTAACTCTTGGACAATAAAAAATAATCATATTTTTCTAAACTTTCGAGGTTAATTATTGTGAATCATTTTTTGTAATTTATACTTTATTGCAACACCACGTTATCAGTTTTAACATGACGCAACTACCCTATTCCCTTTCTAGATCAGGGCTAAACACAGTCAGCCGTCCAAGTTAAGCCGGGTCCGCTGCGCCGTGTTTAATTAAACATCTAACATGTCATCCGTCAGCTTCTGCAAACAAATAGGGTATTGTTTTGATTGGCAAAACATGTTAGATGTTTTACAACATCGAAAACAGGGCGCAGCGGACCCGGCTTTAGATTTTTTTATTTCTCGAGAATGGAATATTCGTAGCCGCTGCTAAGGCTACAAATATTGAATGAAAAATCCATCTTCTTCAATAAGCTTCACCGCTTTTTCCAATGTATCAGAAGACCAGAAAGCTTTTGTGGTAGTTCTGACTGAAATAACAAATATATTACATGGCAGTTACATTGCGGGTAATCGTGGTCAATAGCGGGCAATGGGGGTTATGGGGGTGAAAGTGTGAATGTGGAGCCGACTCGCATATTTTTCGCGGGTTCGCGCCTTGTTAACCACTTTTTGTCGGTTTTTGGCCCGCTTCAAAGGGCCTGCGAACGCAAACACTGACAATTGTGAACACTGCGAATGTGGAGCCAAGGAAGAGTTCACACGCGATTCTCTCCAAAGAGAATCACTAAATACGAACGTGGAGGGGCCTTAATAGATGTCAAATGAAAGCAGGGCGGTATGCTTATTTCCGGGAGCGAAACAGAGACAAGTAAATGTGTTGTAACGTACGATGCAGAGAAACATATACATGACTCTAAATTAGCATACAGTAAGATTACTGTGAGTTAACCACTGACAGCACGGCTAGCACACGACGGCGCGCGAGCTCTCTCGATTTTTCTCGCACTATCCGTCTCTCACTTATTAGACCACTTAGAACAAGAGGTATAGTGCGATAAAAATCGAGAGTATGTCGCGGCCGTCGTGTGCTAGACGTGCTGATAGTTTGCCATCATTTAATTTTCAACTTGAATGTCATACAAATAAAGCAATTTTCAGAATACCCACGTCTACCGATTTAGAAATAACTACTGAATTTGTACGAGATTAAAGTTGAAAATTAAAAGATGGCAAACTATCTGCCAGTGGTAAACCCCAAATATTTCTACTGTACTTCCCGTTTCACTTAACATTTAGTTGGCCATGACCTTGACTCTTAATCATTTATTATCGTTTTGTACTATTGTAAATTTATAGTGCAAACATGTCTCGATTTTAGACGCTCGGCTCTTCATACAAACGCAGTTTGCTTCTCATTTTAAAACGGCTTACTGAAATAACATGACGCTTACTGCTATTAGTCTCTTTTGCTAAACATGAAGATATAAAATAGTCGCCCACCCGCACCCAGGGCTCCGTACAAAATTACAAATGTACAGTTCTAGTTCTAGGTCAACGGAAAGTAACCTATAAATTCAGATTCCCTTGAGAGTGTCGAAATATACGTTTTTTGCGGCATAAACGGTCGAATCTTTTTTTTTCCGTCAACTTAGGGGTTTGATTTTATCACAGCTTCAAGGGACTGTAAACGTGAGTATATGGTTTTAATTTCAACAGGATACCTCCATGCGTTCCCGAGATGAAGGGTCTTGACAGACAGACAGACGGACAACAAAGTGATCCTATAATGGTTCCGTTTATTACTTTTGAGGTATGGAACCCTAAAAACAGAGCGTGTAGAACGTTTTTTATACGAAGTGTCTAATTGCTTTATTTATTTTTATTATATTTCTTGTATAGTTTGTGGCAACAGAAACTAATTTCCGATTTAGATATGGCGGATTCCCATTGTCTATACAAAACACAGTTTCATGTTATTCCAGATTGCCGTTCTAAAATGACAACCAAACTACGTTTGTATGGAGAGCCGAGCGTACTCTTAAATCGAGACATGTATTTGCACTATACATCTGCAGTAGTACATAACATAATACATGGGAAATATTAAAATAAATCAATAAATAAATATTAGGGGACAATCTTACACAAATCGACCTAGTCCCAAACTAAGCAAAGCTTGTACTAGGGCCTAGGGGTACTAAACGACGATAAACATACTTATATAGATAAATAAATACTTAAATACATAGAAAACATCCATGACTCAGAAACAAATACTCGTGCTCATTACCGGGATTCGAACCCAGGACCTCTTGCTTCGTAGGCAGGGTCACTACCAACTAGGCTAAAGCGGTCGTAGCGGATATTTATAAGTACCTAAGTTATCTTATCACAACCGTGGGAAATGATAATCTATCTATCACAACCCTGTTCCTCCGAATGAGTCATTTGCCAAAGTTTAATATGTCTCAGGACGTTTTTTACCCAGAAGGAAAGTTATGCTTTTTGACAATATGTGTGTATTTATGCATGTCCCGGGCAAACGTACAAACGGCTTGATGGATTTCGACATTATGAGGTGTCGTTGGATTTCTCATAGTCGTGGCAGAGAAAGCAAAATTAATGCCAAACTTACATTTGTCCATTTGACAGACGAAACATTTGAAAACTACTTATCCTGAGAAACATGATCAACAGATTCCTTGAATTTAACTACAAATTAAACAAAAAATATGGAGATATAGATGTTATTCAATCGTTCACACATGAGACAAACCTCCACTGCTGTTCGTGCACATCCGCAAACTTTTGTCAATATTTTAGCTGAAAAGTTTTCATACAAGTTTTTCATTTTCTGTGAATCAGTGTTAAATATCCTCCTTCAACGAACCGGCGTTTGCGAGCTTGTTGGCATAGATCTGTGTCTGCCCATATCCCCATTCAAAAATCCAGAGCTTAAACACCGGACACTGAAAGGAGGTAAGGTGGAAAACGAAACTCTGATGGTGTATTGTATGTGCCAGGACAGCCGTGGAGGCTACTCTCCCCATGTGATATGCCATAATAAACAATTTAAATAAATTTACCCCCCGACTAGGAAGTGCTGACTTTTTCAATAAAGTTGATCCCTTCGCAGATATATATTTATCTTCGTCCTTAAAATGTACTGAACAAATTCTGCAAAAGCTGTTAGGCTGCCAACCTTCTTCATTTCTTTGAAGACGGACTATATCCACCCACTGAATACGCCGGAGTTCATTTGATGGAAACCTATTAAAAATGTTTAATGTTTTTAAAATTATTTTATACAATGGAGATCTGCATAATTTTACTTTTTATACACTTATGGCCGTATTAATAAACGATGTTTTTATCAGTCCCTTTCTCTCTCTCTCTCTCTTTCTCTCATTGAATGTTGTGTTCTTAAGAAACGGGCAATCACATTATTGTAACAGAGGCATCTTAAGTTTCATCAATAAGAGGGTTATTATACAAACAGGATATATAAATAAGGATAATATAAATTTAAGAACGTTAATTAATTTTAAAATTAATTATTAATGTTCTTCTTAGTGACAACCCTACTATTACTACGTACTAATAATTGTATATACGTATTGATAAAGGTCACTGACCCTTGTGTTATTGTTAGAATGTTACTGAACCTAATGAGGGTTGTCGCTTGCAGATTTTGCATTAAAAGTTAACTGCCTAGAACTTCAAAACGCTTACGAATATGAGCCTAGTTTCTATCGAGGAAATACAGTACTAAATCTAAACAATCCCCCTTTCGCGGAAAGGATCGTCGTGCCTTTCCACCCGGTATATATTATTATTATAATTTCAAGACCAGGAACTTTATCAAAAATCAGCCTACGAATATCATCCAGACCGAGGGGTCTGAGGGGCTACCGTGAAACAAAAACGAACTTCGTTCGTGTATTTCCCTCTCGCTCGCTCGAACTAGCAAGTGCGACAGAGACGGAAATACACGAACGAAGTTCGTTTTCGTTTCGCGGTAGGCCCTCTGTTTATACAATTCTTTGATGACACAACAGGAGATATACAAATAAACACGTAGGACGAGAGAATTACAGCATAACGGAAACAGCATATATATCTATAAACATTAAAAGAGGAACGACAATCTGACAATTTATTCTTGATTATTAAAAGAGAAAAAAAAAATATAAATAACAATTAATTAATAAGTTTAGTGTAGCGGTGGAAACTAGTTGGCATGCAACAAGTTGCTACGCTTGAACAGGACTTTATACAACTTTAAGGCCGCGGCGGACAATAGTAACAGTGTGTTGCCGGCCTTACGTATATATATAGTACTATTTGGGCCTTACACACAACTTTACAACTTTATGAACGCAGCCATTATATTTTACTGCTAGCGCCAGAGTGGCAATAATGGGAAACAGGAAGCAAAATAAACAACAAAAGAAAACAATAAACATGGAAAAGCTACTAAACTAGGATCAACTATGGCTAAATAATAAAATGTATAGGCGGTGGAGTGACCACATCAGGATCAGGCATCGTGAGTATTAGGGCAACGAGCTAAATTATAACACCATACAACAGTCTCTGCATTTAATTTTCTGATTAACACAACTCACACTTAAATTATCACAAATTCAACCACTACTTTATTAATTAGTTAACTCTGATCAATTTAAGATAATGATCTAATCAATTACAACAAATTACACAGAATATTAGCGATTCGTCGCGGACTTGGTGCGCCTGCGACCGTTGCGATCTATCGGGAACAACAACAAACCGCAATGGCCGCCCCGCTGCCATAGATACGACGCTCCGCTAGAGTGCGTTCACTCTTACTCGGATAGATGACATCAGTGCCGCGCGCCGTCACGGCCATACTGACTGTCGACCGTCCTCGGGCGCTTCTCTAGTGGTCCTGTAACAAACCAGTTTCCATGACAAAGTTATCCGCTCGTCCAACCTGACAAGCCTACGATTGCACTTGAATGTTTTCTAAGTTTCGTTTTTGTATGATGTGGACCGGACGAGTGTGTCCCTTCGACCAGTAATAACTTAGTGAAAAGCAGAACATGGACCGGACGACACTGTCCCTTCGACCACTCATTGCACAAACAATATGGTTGGATTAGAGAAGTGCATCCCTTCAACCAAATACTCTTTGGCTCGGATGACACTCTCCAATAACCTCTCCAATAACTCACAAAGTTTGGACCGGACGAGTACATCATCATCAACCAGACTCTGGTACCGATATGACTGTCCCTTCGACCAACTTTTACCACCAGTTATACACCACCAGACAAACAACACAAATCTAAATGAAGTCATACCTAATGCTGCGGACCATCTTGTTCAGTATGGACTTCGACTTCGCACTGTACTTCTATCGTCTCAGGATCTGAGTATACACTATCGGTATCCGAACCAGCTGTTAGTGTATCAGAGCGGCTTATGGAAATGGTATCAGAACACGCGGTCAAAGTATCGCAACTATTTCTGGATAATCTATCATCGTCATTGTCTACTTGCAAGCTACTCGTATCGTCAACATCGATCGGCGCCGTCACGGTCTCCTCTTCATTCATTAAACTAGTTGAAATTTCAAGTAAACCTTCGTGCCCAATGGGTACTGCGCGCAAATTTTCGTGTGCATATTTGAAGATGCGTTGAGAATTATTTAAACTCTTGAGCTCGTATCGGTCGTTATCAAGAACAGCGGTTATTATGAACGGACCTTTAAATTTCCTATCCAGTTTCGTTTGACTACGCTCGCAGTTTTTAATAAATACGAAATCTCCTTTGGAAAACGGCTTAACGGTTGCACGGCCGCGATTAAAGCGTTCGATTTCAGACGCGGCAGCTCTATTAATATTGTTCGAAGCATCCTGTCTAACATCAGTGACGTCTAATCTGCTTGGGGAGTTAATGGACTCTGCGTATAAGCTAGCTATCCCTAAAGATTGGGCCTGAATCCCAAACATTAATTCCGTAGGGGTATATTTTGTAACGGCTGACCTCGTGCTGTTAATTGCGAGTTGAATATTACCTAACTCGTCGCGCCAGGTCTTGTTAGCATCATTTTCTACTATTGTAAGGAGCCCCTTTAGCGTCCGCATTACCCGCTCAACCTGGCCGTTAGCCCTACTGGAGCCCGTAGCAATAAAATGGAGTTCAATTTTATTCTCAGCGCAAAAGTTTTTGAAATCAGAGCTAACGTAACATCTCCCTTGGTCTGCTATAATTCGTTTCGGGGCTCCGAAAAGGGAAACGGCCTTCTTCAATGCCCTTATAGCACTTTCTGCATCAATAGATGAAGTATGTTCGAGAAGCACGTACTTCGTAAATGCGTCAATTATTACTGAACAATACTCCTTTCGGTCGCTCTTCCCACTCAACTTTCCAGTGAAGTCGATATGAACAGTATGCCAAGGCACAGCCACCTTTGGTATCGGATGAAGTTGAATAGGTTGAGCTCCCGATGGGCCTTTTGACGACTTGCAAACTATACAAGAATCGATGAATTTGCGTACGCATTTCGACATTTGTGGGAACCAATACTGTTCGTACAACTTGTCCAGAGTTTTATCCTTGCCTAAATGTTGTATCTCATTATGAATGTGATTTATCAATGTCCAAATCAGGGAACGCGGAACCACTGGCAGCCACGAGACAATTTTATTCCGCACTACTTTTCTGTAGAGTATACCATCCCTAACATCATAGGTATGGGCAACTGTTTCAGGTAATTGATCATTATTAAATTTTGTTATCAAATCCTGAACTTCGCTGTCGCGTTTTTGTTCAACAGATAGCCAGCCTTGATGAAGTTCTACAAACTGGACGATTTTAGTGTTTACCGTAGTGCATTTAATAGCGTCTATTTGGGGTTGTAGATTACGAGAGAAGTAATCAGCGTGTTCCATTCCTCGACCCTCACGGTAAATAATATCAAAGTCGTACGCCTGTAAGTAGGCCCACAAGCGGTGCACACGGGGAGTAAGATCGACCTTAGACTTCGACGCCTTAAGGGAATTGCAGTCAGTATATACCTGAAACTGGCGCCCATATAGATAATGTCTAAAGTGTTCAACCGCACGTACGACCGCAAGAGTTTCTAACTCGTACGAGTGATAGCGTGTTTCTACCTCGGACGTACGGCGGCTAAAGTACTCTACGACGTGAGGGAGGTTATTTTTCCTTTGAATAAGAATGGCGCCATAACCTTCTGCACTCGCGTCGGTATGCAGTTCCACGGGCAATTCGGGATCGAAAATTGTCAAAACCGGTTCCGTTGTTAGAATACTAACAATAGAATTTCGAATTTGTTCGTGCTGGTCAGTCCATATAATAGGTCCCTTTAATTTTGTTAGAGGGTATAAAGGCCCAGCCAAGTGAGAGAAGTTCGGAATAAATTTCCGGAAGTAGGAGGCCAGTCCTAGGAACTGCCTAACTTGCGTAGCCGTTTTAGGTTGGGGTGAGTCTACCAAGGCTTGGATTTTTCGGGGATTTGGTCTCACCTCGCCGGACTGAAGGGAATAACCCAGATAATTAATGCTTTGTTTCATAAATTGGCATTTTCGTAGGTTAAATGAAAACCCAGCCTGCGAGAGTGCTCCCAAAACTTCGTCCAGACGTTTCAAACCTTCAGTCACGTCAGTTGAGTAACTCAGAACATCGTCCATGTATATCAGAGGTTTATCTTTAAGATGATTCAATGCCTTAGTAATGCTCCTCTGAAATACTGACGGCGCATTTCGCAACCCGAAAGGCATGGCAAGGTATTCATATTGGCCTTCGGGCGTGACGAAAGCGGTCTTCTCTACAGATTCAGGGTGTATTGGGATTTGGTGAAACCCTGATGCCATGTCTAAAGACGAATAATATTTAGCACCTGTAAGTTGGTCAATCTGCTCTTCGATGCGAGGCAACGGGTAATGTTCAGGTTGCGTATTGGCGTTGAGACCGCGGTAATCTACACAAAGCCTATATGATTCGTCCTTTTTCTTCACCAGTAGTATCGGGCTAGCAAAGGGTGATGAGCTCTCCCTAATAACACCGGCTTTTAAAAGCTGCTCTACTTTATCCCTAACTATTTGTTTCTCAACTGGCGCCAACCTATAGGGACGACGCTGAACAACTTTGTGCGGATCTAATAAATCTATCTTAAGCTCTCCCGTTTTGATACGATTTGTGGGTATATCCTCGATAAAATGGTCAGAATATTTATTTAGCAGTTCGAGAAGTGCCGTTTTATCTTCCCCTTGTAAATCCGTATCTACGTCAGTGAATCGCTTTTTGTTAGACACGGCGCAAAAGTTGCTGTTTTCTTTATAGTTGAACGATAGGTTATCATTGTCTAAGCTAACACAGATTCCCTTCTCTAAGATGTCCCTACCAATAATAGCTGGCACAGTAATGCTGTCATCAGGCACAACGTGGAAATGCAAAGTCGTCGTAATGTTATTTATTACCACCTTGCTGAGAATCTGAGATGTGCACTTTAAGTTATCCCCTCCTATGCCGCTAAGATATACCAGTTCATTGCGCACAGTACCAGGGAATGCTTTACAACAACTTTCTTTTAAAAGAGAGCAAGATGATCCGCTATCAAATAAAAAGGAGACTCGCTCACCGGTCGATGTTTCCAAACTCCCGCTCGAGGGTCGGTGCTCACACAAGCTGACTACTTTGACCGCGGCCCCATTGCCGCTGCTCCTGTCCGGACACGCAGGAGCCAAGTGTCCAGGTTTCCCGCATCTGTAACAGGTAACTGGTGCTCTTTCCGGTGGACGCGTCGAGCTTGAAGATTCTCGCAACTTATTAGGTGCCGCAGACTCTTCTTGCTTCTTTTTTCTACATTCTGCTTGCCGATGTCCAGCCAGGCCGCAAAAGTGACATTTACCAATAAATTTATCATTGGAAACACGAGGGCGTTTTATTTCTGGTTCTTGTTTGTCGCTTCCCTCAAACCGTCGTTTCAGAGATATTCCACCAAGTATCCTAAACAGTTGAGCTCTAGATGTGATTGTATGTGCATTCAACTCTCGACGAATGACGTTATCCTTTTGGCACAGCACTGATATTACGAAACCAGTAATAATTTCCTCAATCATCTCTAATTTGGGTATGCGCTCAACCAAATTCCATAAACGCATAGCTGATTCAGATGCAGATTCTTTAACGCCAATTTCAAAACGCAGTATATCATCAAAATAATCTTGATACACCTTCGGTTTGGAAAATCTTGCAATCAGAGTTTGCTTGACAACGTCCCATGTCAATTCATTTAGATTTAGCTTCGTAAGACATGCAGCCGCACGTCCCTTCAACGCGCTGGTAAGGGCAACCAGTAAATCAACACCTTCAAGACGCTTGCCCTTAATAATTACTTCCGATACGTTACACCAACCGTCTATGTCAGCATCCAAATCATCAGGATTAAATTCCAACAGCTTAGGTGATGTATTACTCACGGTTGAATTTTGTGGCATCGCTAAAACACGTGACAAGAGTGCTTCCATATTGCTCAGAAGTCTCGTAGCAGATGTTTCGTCCGTCTGCGAGTTCCTTGCCTGATTTTGCTCATTTTGCTGCCCATTGGATCCCACTTCTGATATAGGCGGTGGAGTGACCACATCAGGATCAGGCATCGTGAGTATTAGGGCAACGAGCTAAATTATAACACCATACAACAGTCTCTGCATTTAATTTTCTGATTAACACAACTCACACTTAAATTATCACAAATTCAACCACTACTTTATTAATTAGTTAACTCTGATCAATTTAAGATAATGATCTAATCAATTACAACAAATTACACAGAATATTAGCGATTCGTCGCGGACTTGGTGCGCCTGCGACCGTTGCGATCTATCGGGAACAACAACAAACCGCAATGGCCGCCCCGCTGCCATAGATACGACGCTCCGCTAGAGTGCGTTCACTCTTACTCGGATAGATGACATCAGTGCCGCGCGCCGTCAAATGTATAAACTACAGACTAAGAAATTAGGATGGCAATGCAAATATTACATAACAAACAGGTGAAATAGAGGTTATATATCTAGTGTCATGGCACCAGGCACAGATTTTCCTGCCTAAGCTGTTGGTCGTGCATGAGCATTTTAACTTTAATTAAAGCTTTGAATGTTCTATTTTTGTTGCACTCAACTCTACATGTTCTGGAAACATCATCAAATCATACTACAGTTTAGACGAATATTTAAATGGATAACATAATTAGGTACATTTTACGAATTATGCACAAACAAGCGTCTGCCTCCCTCCTCTCCAACTTCTTTAAGTACCTACAATGGCTACAATACCTACATTGAATTTTAGATTATATTATAATCTTGATGACATTAAGTGTAATCCTGTATCCTTGATTTTTACGACATTTTAAATTAATTCCAATCCAATTTCAATTTCAATTTAATTTTATTTATTTTATTTTATTTGACATTAATTTTATACTGAAAGATGAATGAATTTAAATTTCTATTCGGCTGTTAATTATGTTTTAAATTATTAATTTTAAATTATTACTTTTATGACATTCTTTATTAATTCCAAACCATTAATTTTTTTATTATTAATTTCGATTTACTGTTTGAATGTTATTTTACTGCATGATATGTTTAAATGTTTAGTTTAAATTATTATTATATTGCAGTGCCCTCACAGGGTTTGTGTTGAAACACTATAATCTTAAGACCTGTCTGTACACACAATTGCATTGAATAAATGAAATGAAATCTTTTATGCACGTTATAATTATTGAAATACGTAAAATATAAATACGAAAGTATTATACCTATATAAAAGTAGATTACTTACGAATGATACGTTATTCCCTGGCTTGAACTGGCTTTTTTGCTATAATTAGTGCAAAATCGCATCACACACGACGGCATGGTTTTAGTTTCGCGTTGGTTTCGCAGCTTCTTGGTTTCGCGTAACAAATCTGACAGCTGAGATACGTTTAGAAAGACGTTTCCATTGACGACGTGAAACTGACGCAAGTTGCCAACTTGCCTCCGTTTAACGTTTATGGTTTGAAGTTCAACCAACTTGAAGTTGGTGCAATTGACTCAATTTTAGTGTGCCACTCTTGGAGCGCTAATATATACCTCTTTTTAACAGACTTCAAAAGAAAGGAGGAGGTTCTCAATTCGGTAGTATATTTTTTTTTCAATGTTTGTTACCTCAGAACTCCGTCATTGATGAGCCGATTCGAAATTTTCTTTTTAAGGTTCCGTAGTTGACTAGGAACCCTTATAGTTTCGCTTTGTCTGTCCATCCGTCCGCGGATAATCTCAGTAACCGTTAGCACTAGAAAGCTGAAATTTGGTACTAATATGTATATCAATCACGCCGACAAAGTGGTAAAATAAAAAGTGATTTATTTTATTTTATTAGGGTACCTCCCCTATACGTAACGTGGGGAGCGTTTTTTTTTTCATTTCCACCCTAACGTGTGATATATTGTTGGATAGGTATTTAAAAATGAATAGGGGATAATTTGCTAAAATTATTTTTTGCTAATGTTAATATTTTCGGAGATAATCGGTCAAGAAATTAAAAAAAATGTGTCCCCCCCCTCTAACTTTTGAACCTTAAGTTTTAAAAATATGAAAAAAATCTCAGAAGTAGAACTATAAAAACTTTCTAGGAACATTATTTTGAACTTGATAGGTTGAATAGTTTTTGAAAAAAATTACAAAATAATTTCTGAACGAAAAACTACGGAATCCTACACTGAGCGTGGCCCGACACGCTCTTGGCCGGTTTTTTATTATTTTGTTTGTAAGTATATGCTTCCAGGTGGGTCCCATTTTTTTCAAAATTCATTTGGATGATGGGATCCATGAGGAATTGAGGGAACTCCTCAATTATATTAGGCACGCGTGTAGTGATTTTGGTATTTTCTATTATAACTAGTGTATTTAGACCCGGAAATCATAAATTTGGTGGAGTGGAATTGATGATGAAGACTACAGATATGACTTATGGAATTTCTCAATTATGTACTTAAAAGTACAAAAGTATATCACAGATTCTGATAAGATTCCGTTGAAATTGCAACTAATGAAGTGCCAAAGGTGATCCTTGTGGAATCGACGGAAGTCCTCAAATATTATCGGGCCACATACAGCGATTCGGTTTTTTTCTCTAATAATCAACGCATTTGCTCTCGGAAATCAGATCATGTGGTAAATTGGAAAAGAAATGTGGAAATATTCTCGTGCCTTGGCGGAGTACTAAATTGAAGTCGGTTAAAACTTTATTTTGAAAGTAATAGTTATTTACGATACAAGTGCCGAAAATAGGAAATTCGCAACGAGTGGTGATAAATTAAAACACGACCGAAGGGAGTGTTTTAAATCGACACGAGTTGCGAATTATAATATTGACATACTTATCCTACACTCTTTCTTATTGTTATATCTCTTTTGACCTATTTAATTTAATTTAATTTAATGAATCAATTTATATATCATGACATGTATTAAAATGACTATCTATTACTTTTATTTACTATGTCAACACAATACATGTTTTGACCAATATATTTGTACGCCGACAGGCATCACATAGTGATACGAAAGCTAATGTAACACCTTGTACCTACATACCTATGTTGAACAAATAAATCTTTGAATCTTTGAATCTTGAATTACCTCTTCGCACGTGTATCGTACAACGTTTTACTGTACATATGGCTCTTTAAAGTTTCGACATATGCACGAAAAGTGCTCTTTTCCGCACTAGTGCGGGAAAGTAGCACCATATGTACTGTAAATTATTTTTCATGTTTGTTACCTCAGAACTCCGTCATTTATGAACCGATTCGTACATTTTTTTTTGTTTGTAAGAAAGAATATGCTTCCAGATTAGTCCCATTTTTTTCATGGGTAAAACTCGGTATTTAAAATCCCGGGACTTTTGTTGTTGTTCCAGGATTTTTTATGAAACGTACGGTTAAGTAAATAAATTAGCCTATAGTAAGTACAGCATCTTCCACAACCCCATACATGGTGCAATTGGGAGTCAACTTTGCGCATCATGTATGTGGCCGGAGCGAAGTCGAAGAGCAACAGTCAAATTCAAATCCAAGTCAAATCTAACCTACTTTAAGATCTCACATTTTTAAATAACAGCATGTGTTATAAGTATCCAATAAAGCAAAGAAATAGAGTTTAATACTTGTTCATAATAAGGAGTTCCACAAGGTAGTATTTTGGGCCCACTGCTGTTTTTGCTTTATATAAATGACTTACCAAAAGTTATCAGTCATAGTTGCATCCTCTTTGCAGACGACACCACGCTATTTATAAAAGGGGACGGTGTTGAACCATTTGAACAGCGAATAAATAACGCCCTATTAGAGATAATTGATTGGCTTGACAATAATAATCTAAAAATAAATATTTGCAAAACAAAAATAGTTCAATTTCAAACTTACAAAAGTAAACACATTGCGCTTAAAATTAAATACCAAGACTCGCAGGTAGAGGAAGTAAAGTCAACCACATTCTTAGGGTTGACGATTGATTGTTTCTGCAACTGGAAAGCTCATATTGATAGCTTACGTACTAAATTAAATCGTTTTGTGTATGTTTTGCACCGCATTCGGAATGTGGTGTCTGAAGAAGCTGCGATGACAGCATACCATGGATATGTTGCATCCCTTTTAAGATACTGCATTGTGATTTGGGGAAACTCAGTGGACGCAAACGAAATATTCAAGACCCAAAAGAAATGCATTAGGGCCGCATGTGGAGCTGAATATCTTGAACACTGTAGACCATTATTTAAAACTAAAAAAATATTAACATTACCGGCTATGTACATTTTCGAAATGTGCATGTTTATCAGAAAGCACCCATTAATTTTCAAGGCGATACCGACCACATCAAAGCGAGGTAAATATAGGAACAAACTTATATTGCCAAGGACGAATCTTGCATTAGTCAGAAACAATGTTCACGGAATGGCAATACAAGTATTTAACTGTCTAACTGATAATGTGAAGGAACTGCCACTAAATTTATTTAAAAGGAATTTGTTTAATTATTTACTAGTAAATAGCTTTTATTCTGTTGATGAATTTCTGAGTAACTGTAATTTATAAGAATGATTATGTAAACAAGACTAATGAATAATATGTGCAAGTTTTTGAGGTACTATATAATTATAAAAAAATGTTATTATTATTTTATTTAAGATGTTATGAACTTTTGACTAATGTGTTTTTGATTGTATACATTTAAATTATTCTACACACTTGACATATGTAATTAAGGCGCATTTGACTTTTAAATATTTGTACACCAGTTAATGGTAAAATAAGGAGGACATATTAAATTGTAAAACCTAATTATACCCTTTATGTAAACCTATTTATGCAAATAAATATATGATTGATTGATTGATTGATTGATAATGTTATATTGTTCATATAAATACATATTTGGATTTTGCATACAACTTGGCACTCATTTAGATCTCCATTCTTTTTGCGGCGAAGCCCACAGCCAAGCATAATTTTTGTATTGAACTTGGCTCTCCTTTTTTACATTTATGTTTTTGATGGGATATATTATACTAGCTTCCGCCCGCGACTTTGTCTGCGTGGACCCGGGTTGAAAACTATCCTATATTTTAATCCAGGCTATAAACTTGGTGCAAAATTTCATCCGAATGCGAGTGCGACGCCTGCTGCGTCACGGCCCGTGATGTATTTTTCTTTATGACTAATATTTGTATATAAAGAACTTACAACATAAAGTTAGCTGGAATTCATTTTTTTATTTTTTTTTTATTTAATGACGGTGGCAAACAAGCGTACGGTCCGCCTGATGGTAAGCAGACACCGCAGCATACAGACGCATGCAACTCCATAGAAGTAACATGGGCGTTGCCGACCCTTGATAAGTTTGAAAATTCGCTGTGTTGAGAGCTGAAGGAACAAATTCCCTCGCTCTCAACACAACGCATCCTCGGGAGCTCTGGCGACCTTGCTCACCTCCAGGAACACAACACTACTACAGAGCAAGTAGTAGTGTTATTATGGCTGTGATCTTCTGCAAGGCGGAGGTACTTCCCCAGTTGGGCTGCTCCAAGTTCGAGCGGGATGATATTTCGCTGTGCCCTGCCTCACCAGATTCGATCCACGGTCGTTCTTGGCCGCTATATAGCACATGTCTTTATCCACTGAGCTCTTTTAGACCTGTCCAAATTGAATGCGCGAACTGGGGAGGAGAGAAACACCATCTCACTCATTAGAGCGAGATAGTTTTACTCCTAAAGCCGGCTACTTTTATGAGAACATCTAAAACAAATTAATTTACATGGTTCTTATAACAATAAAACGAGACCTTTTGTTTGGAGTGTTTTTTATTAAGGTTTTTACGATAAAATTGGAATTGTAGGGCATGGAAAATCAAAAATAGCAACATTTCGCATATTTAAGCTTACATGACCAAACAAATAACTTCTCGCATGGTGAAAGTATAGAGACATTTACATTTTTAATCTTTCACACAAAGTTACCAATATTGTAATGGTACGGAACATAACATGAATTAAGAGATTAAGTATTAGATTCCTAAAAACTTCAAGTTTGAAAAAAGCTAATTAAAACAGTATGCATTACCATGCAAGCTTCAAACAATCGAAGGCCGAGTTGGTGGGTCTGTGAAGGATGTCCAAACAAATTGATGCAATTTATCAAACCAACTTAGTTACAGAACGAAAGGTATGTAGGTAGATGCTAGTCGGACGCTTGCGTGATAATTGGCATAGTAAGTTTGCTTCCTCAATCCTCACACATGATCAGAGGAAATTAACATAAACAGAAATAAAATCCTTTGTTGTTGAATCAATCATACATTGGTGACAATTTTACAGGAAGTGGGAACTTAATTTCTTCTATAGGTAATATTATTTATTTAATCAACATCTTCCATTCACTACACAGTGTATGGTCATGAGTTACACTTGCATCTTGGATTGCATTCATAATCGGTTATCTCTTCAAATATATGAAAAATCACTTTGTGGCTTATGCCGTTTTAGTAAAATTATTGGCAGACATGTTATTCTCTGGCAAAAGCAATTTACTTAGTAAAAATGATTATTTAATTTACCAAAACTGTTTTATTACCAAATGTATTCCATCTATTTAGATGATTTTATACATACCTAAATGTATATAAGAGAATGTGATTATTATTGTACTATAAGTTCCGTAGCGCTGAGTAATTCCCTTTTACAGATGCAAAGCGGTAATTTTGGACAAACGGGATCCTTATTAAATAATGCCTACTGCACAACTGTAGCGTCTTCCATACGAACAATCACACCACATCACACAAATAACTCGATTTCGTAAAATATGTCACTTATGTTGTTTTAGTAAACACCACTTCATTTCTTCTTTAGCTTATTAGTTAAATTCCTTACATTGAGGTATATCTCCAACATTTTTACGGAGATCTAAGATGCCCAGACCAATTTGTGGCATTTTCTACTGAGCCAAGATTATGCAATCATGTAATCATGTACATAGTAATATTCCTAGCTCTGTGCCAGCCACCCAGTGCGGCCCCAGCTTTAGCGGCACTACTACAGTCTATAGGAGACGCTACACGGGAGGCGAGAATTAATGTATGATGTGTATAATTAAGTGTTGTTTATAATTCCATCCATTAATTCCGTCGGAGGCGACCTCCGACAAGCATAAAGTGACTTCTGCCCGTGTGGATAAGTGCCGGAAGCACGGCGGTACTAGATTCTCTGTGGCCTTGTTTGGCTGTCCGCCGATTTAGCTCGTACAACACACTTTTATTTTTATCTGTCACTTCGATATCCTAAAGTTCTTATCTATCTATCTATATTCCTGATATTCACTCGTCCCTTCTTCAGCCATTTCAAACACTAAAGCACTTGTTGCCAGTTCCAATTCACTAGGTTTAACATCAGTCCCCGTGTCACTAACTTCAGACTGTCCGTGTCCGTCATTTGCGTCCTTTTGAACAACTTCTTCTTTAATATTAATTATTAAATCATCGTCACCGCCACATTTTTCTTTAGTTTTGAGTTTCTTGGGTTTCGTGTTGTCTGTATCGCTTTTCCTTTTGTGAGTGTCTCTGACGAATACTGTTTCTCCGACGGTTAAGGAATCCACGATTCCTTCTTTATCATCATCACTGTCTTCTTGTTGCGAGTCGTATTCAGTCTTAATAATTGTAATTTCTTCAAAGTCTGTTGTAGTTTCTTCAACTTCTGCTCCAGTTTCAAACTCTTCCTTTTCTTCTGCAACATTGATAAGTGTGCCCTGTGCTGCTTTGACAACGTTAACAAAGTTGCAGAACTCTTGCAGTTTGGCGTCGCAGCCTCTGCAGACGGCCTTAGACAGGGATCGATGGTTGAAGTCTAGCTGTACGCTGGTGTCGTTGACGGCTAGTGTGGTCTTGTTGCCGGCTAGGTAGGTCATGTCACTGGACACAGCGACGCAGTCTTTAGAGAACTCGCCGCAGAAGCGGCATTGCTCTATGACTCGGCTCAGCTCTCTGCCAACGGAATCTGGAACGAGAGGCACTTTTTGAAGAAAAAAATAAATTGAATAAAACCTACAATTGAATTTACTCTAGGGGATTTGGAACTGAAATCCATTCAAAGATTCAAGTCTCGTTGCTACCGCCAAGTAAAGCTCAATGATTATATTGATTACAGATTTAAGTAACTATACTAATATAATATTGTGAAGAGGAAGTCTTTGAGAATGTAGCCGTTAAGTACTGTAAAAAGCCGAAGTGCGGGTTAATCCTAGAATTTATTGGTAAAACCGAAGTAGAACCGAAGCGCTCATAGCCTAGCGGCGCCTGCGAGTCGGAAACGATAACGCAGGTTAAGCAAAGATGGCAGCGATCAGTCTTTGGATGGGTGACCGCCTGATGTTTGAGTGGTTAATATAAATGAGCGCTTCCGTGCTTTGGAAGGCACGCTAAGCAGTTGACCCCGGCTGATGTCTATGACAGTAGTCGTTAAGCCGAGTTAGAGGCCTTCGGGCGGCTTAAGAACTTTTAACAGTCGAGTTGCCCACTCACTTGACAAATACGTTTGTTTCATAAAAAAAAAGAAAAAAAATCAAATTGTTTATTTGCTGAATACAGTTATAGGTGTACAATTTTTTGAAGTCCGGTGTATCCAGCCTGCATGCAGGCGTGCAAATTAATGGTTTTTGGTTAAAAAATTACAATAAAGAATGTCAAATGGGTACAGTAAAAAAAAAGACAATAAGTTAATAAATGGTAAAAACGAAACAAGGAGGCCATGAATAGGATGGAAAATTATAAAGATGCATTGAAAATAGCTGACAAATGTCAATCTTATTTATATAGTAATCAAGAAAGGTAGGAATATATATCTCATAATGTCATAATAAGTTCTTAAATTTATATGTCAATGTCGTTAAAATACTCATTTAAACTATAATAGCATTTCCTTATTAACAATGTCTGTAGTAAATATTGAAATCTCAGGAAGTTTATTAAATATTTTTGGCGCCATACCTATTAGGCTCTTTTTCATTAGTGCTGTATTGCCAACATCCCGCTTAACTGTGAGCTTGCGAGGGCGAAAGTTAAACGTTTGAGTTACCTCTTTGAACGGGAACAATTCAGGGTTACACTTTACAAATACACAGCATTCAAAAATATACAGACAAGGAAACGTTAATATCTTTAAATTCTCAAAAAAACATTGGCAGCTTTCAGTTGGTTTCAATTTGCAAATGGCTCTTATGCATCGTTTTTGTGCCTTAAACAAGATGTTCCTATAAGACAAATACCCCAGAATATAATGCCATAGCGCATGGCAGAGCTTACAAATCCATGGTACGCAGCCAGCACAGTTTTTTGGTCGTTAGTTTTTGCTAACTTCCACAATGCAAATGAAAATTTGTAAAGTTTTTTACAAACTACCTGGGAATGTGTTTCCCATGACATGTTGCTGTCGATGTGAAGTCCTAAAAATTTAGTAGTCTGTGTTTCCTGAATATTAGTACCATTATAGGAGATGTTCAAATTGGGAACCACAATTGTTTGTTTGAATTGCATGAAATTGGTCTTTTCTAGGTTTACTTTTAAATTATTTGCTTCTAACCATGTCACGATATTCGTAATAGCCAGTTTGATTTCATTCTCATAGCGATTACCATCTGATTTTACAAGAATAGTACAATCATCAGCGAAAAGTAGCATTGGATGCTGAGTCGTACACTCGACTATATCATTTATATATACCAGGAACAATAAGGGTCCCAGCACACTCCCTTGTGGCACACCGTATTTGTTTGTCCTCCTATCTGATCTGTAAGTTTTTTTCTGTTTTAGACGTAATGCAGATTTGAGTAAATTCTGTGTACTGTTCTCTTTTGTAAAGATAGGATTCAACGAGCTTAAGGGCATTGCCGCGATCCCCATAATAGTACAGTTTATTACTGAGGATGCGATGGTCTACATGGTCAAATGCCTTTGTCATGTCCAAAGGGGGGACAACTGTTACTCGCGTCCGCAGGAGCTACCTAACACAACCCTGCACGTGTCCCCTGGGTGGTACTAAAGAGTGATACACTTTAAAGGCCAAAAT
The DNA here is from genome assembly GCA_947578815.1 of Epinotia ramella. Taxonomy (NCBI): domain Eukaryota; kingdom Metazoa; phylum Arthropoda; class Insecta; order Lepidoptera; family Tortricidae; genus Epinotia; species Epinotia ramella. Next base: position 744,582 of record OX388226.1, on the reverse strand, counting down.
AATGTATGCCATACGATTAAATAAATAAACCGGTAAAACCCAAGATTTTCCAACATGGGTTTGTAAAAGTCAGAAATGCATTGTAAGTATATCGTTCATTTCGGACTCGTGCGCAGGGGCAATGAACTTTTGTAGGTACTTAAATACAAAATATGTAATGCCGGCTGTACACATTGGGCCAACGTTGGCGCGTGAACAGGAGGCAGCTATGTAAACGAAAGAGATCGAATTATAGCCCTCTCCCTCTAACGCATAGCTGCCTTCTGCTCACGCGCCAACGTTGGCCCAGCGTGTACAGCAGGGTTCACCATTATTAGACCAAACAACTTTTGGCCAAATGTTTCATTTGACAAAAGTTTCATTTGACCTAATACAATTTTTTCTTAAATAGAAACCTTTATAGAATTATTATAAAACAATCCTAACCTAACCTAATGACTTCTATTTGATTATATTCAAAGAATACCCGAAAATACACTGTTTTGACGAAAAATTCATTACCTAGGTCAAATGAAACATTTGTCAAACATTTGGTTAAAAGTTGTTTGGTCAAGAGACAGGAGTCAGGACCCCGTACAGCAGGCTTAAGTATTACGTGTACTCATTATTATACTGTGGTATTACGAAAAAAACTATTCTAGCGCTTCGCCGGCCGCTACCGCGGCACGCTCGCTCGGGTCGCAGTTCTACCTAACACTCGTCGTAGTTCCTGACTGAGACCTTCCTTAAGTTGGTAGGTGGCTACGGAGAGAGGGGTGGTCGACGGCGTGGCGAAAAGAGTTGCGGGGGACGGAGACTGCCCTTGAGTACGAGACGAAGCTTTTATTGTCGACTATTATCGCGTCACTTTGGTAAACCTAAGATTTACATAGTGGTAAAATTCTCCAATGAACGATGATTTCAAATTATTTCAGGCTTTTACCAACTCATGTTAGTAAATCTTAGCTTTTACCTGTAAATCCTAGGACTTACCGCACTTCGGGCTGATACAGTAACATAATGTATGTATGTATGTAAGCACTTTATTGTACACAATAACAGGTTAAAGAATATACATGTCACACAATAGACACGATAATGAACGATAGATAATGTACGGTCAACGAAGGAAAAATAAAAACATTAAATCGTGTAGTCTGGGTTATTATTGTATCACCCCCACCCGCCGCCTACCGTTTGGTAGGGGTGATACCCAGGTACAACATATTAAAAGTCCCCAGCGGGGGGGCACTTGCTTTTTGGGAGCAAATAGATCCCAGTTTTTGTTTTTTTGTGATTCTCTCAAAAACCATGCGTTTTAGAAAAGAGAACCCTTTACAAAAAATAAAGCTGATTAAATTTTCTACAAAATGCCGTATATATTTTTTTTCAAGATTAATTAATAAGGGAGATACGGGAGGTGAAAATGTCAAAAAATTATTGTTATTGCCCACTTTATCTAGAAAGAAAGGAAAAGGTTATTTAATTGTGACTACGGTAGCCTAGTGGTTCAGGCATGCGGCTGTCAAGGGGCCGTCGTGGGTTCGAATCCCGGCTCGTACCAACGAGGTTTTCGGAACTTATGTACGGAATATTTACGGTTAGCTTTTCGGTGAAGGAAACCATCGTGAGGAAACCGTTCTAATCCCAATAAGGTCTAGTTTTCCCTCTGGGTTGGAAGGTCACATGGCAGTCGGTTTCGTAAAACTAGTGCCTATGCCAAATCTTGGGATTAGGTGTGAAGGTTGGTACAACATGGAGGTATGACATGATCTTTGTCTTAATCCATGTTCATCCTTAGACCAACTCGCTCGGAGGCCTTACTGAGGTCATCAAGCATCGTACTTAAGTCCTCCATGGTCTCAGCCAAGACTACTATATCATCAGCAAACCGAAGGTGAGTGATGTACTCGCCGTTGATGTTGATGCCTAGCCTTCTCCAGACCAGAGTCTTGAGTGCAGCGTTGAACAGTTTTGGGGAAATAACATCTCCTTGCCTGACACCCCGCTGCAGCGGAATAGGCTTCGAGCTCCAATCCTGGAGTCGGACTGACATAGTGGCGTTCTCGTACAAACACTTCAGTACTTCGATATAGCGGCAGTCTACTTGGCACTGTTGGAGAGACTGTAGTAGAGCCCAGGTTTCGATCGAATCGAAGGCTTTCTCGTAGTCCACGAACACTAAGCCATAGATAACCTCCAAGCAGAGACGCAGGTTATACTCTTCAGTCTTCTGTATAACCTGGCGGAGCGTATGAATGTGGTCTACGGTACTAAAACCTCTTCGAAAACGGCTTGTTCGGGAGGCTGGAAGTCATCAAGCTTGCGTGCGAGACGATTCGTAATGACCCTTGAAAACAACTTTTATAGACATATCTCAGAAGTGAGATGAGTCGGTAGTTCTTCAGCAGGGTGTTGTCACCCTTTTCGAAGAACAGCACCACCTCACTTCTGTTCCACGCCTTTGGCGTTCTCCCTTCCAGTACGACGGTGTCGAACAACTTCTGAAGGGCTGTAAGGATCAGGTTTCCACCCGCCTTTAGGAGTTCGGCTGTAATTCCGTCTTCACCGGGTGCCTTGCTGTTCTTAAGCTGTTTCAGAGCCATTCTAATCGCATACAGGCTGATGTCCGGGATTTCGTCGGTGTATGTCGGGTAAGTCGGGTGTCGGGCTCTAGGGTCTTCAACCGGACCAACTTCGAATCACTAAACTTAAGTGGCAGTGGGCGGGTCACATTGCACGTAGAACCGATGGCAGTTGGGGCGGAAAGGTTCTCGAGTGGCGACCACGGACCGGAAGGCGCAGCGTGGATGGCCCCCCACAAGGTGGACTGATGACCTGGTAAAGGTCGCGGGAGTCCGCTGGATGCGGGTGACGCAGGACCGGGCATTGTGGCACTCTTTGGGGGAGGCCTATGTCCAGCAGTGAACGTCTTTAGGCTGATATGATGATGATGGAATAATAAACATTAATTTTTAAGGCAATAATTCGTTTTTTTCAGTTTGTATCACGTTTTGTAAGGAATTTAATAAGCTTCATTACGTTTCAAGATTTATTTTTCCTACGACGCTTAGTTTTTGAAATATTTAAGAAAAACTAAAATATGGGACATCCCCCCTCTTTGTCAAGTGAGTGGGCAACTCGACTGTTAAGAGTTCTTAAGCCGCCCGAAGGCCTAACTCGGCTTAACGACTACTGTCATAGACAGCAGCCGGGATCAACTGCTTAGCGTGCCTTCCAAAGCACGGAAGCGCTCATTTATATTAAATATTAACCACCCACTCAAACATCAGGCGGTCACCCATCCAAAGACTGACCGCTGCCATCTTTGCTTAACCTGCGTTATCGTTTCCGACTCGCAGCCGCCGCTAGGCTATGATGCTAAAGTTTGGACCTCAATCACGCAAAAACGGATTAAAATGAATTTTGGTATACATATAGTGTTTATTCCGGGAATCATCGTCTAAGGGGGCGAAATAGGGGGCGCAAGTTTGTATATAAGGAGCTACGATATAAAAGAGTTCTACGCGGACGAAGTCGCGGGCAGAAGCTAGTAAATATATAACATTAGTATCTTGGTAACTTTTTTAATGATCTGGATCAAATTTTGGTATTGAAAAATGGACTGCTAATGCTAAAGACAAATAAAAGCCCGGCCACTTAGGTTGCCATAATTATGCTATTTATGCTAAAATGTACCAAATTTTAACTTTCTAGGGCCCTTGGGAGTTGTTAGGGTTTTTTTGTACGCTACGCTACAATACAAATATAGCTTAGTTTCTAAATTTAAAAATAATACTTTACCCTTATTCGGTAACCTTGACAACGGTTGTCCAATCTCATTTCGGTGGTCGAAATTGTAGCTTTTCTTACTGTACGATTCTACTGTTACGTTACGATATTTTAAAGGGCGACTTACATCAAAAATGTTACTCATATTTAAGGCACTAATTTGATTGAACTTGTATGAATGTGACGTGATTTGGCGCCTCAAATATGTTAAACTTTTTTGATGGAAGTCGCTATAAGACAGAATCCTAAATACACTATATACAATCACTACATCATCATTTCAAACACCGAAATGAGAACTTTCCAAATGAACAATTAAACGATAGTTAACAAAAATAAATTATTCATTTTACATTGATTCTTTCATTTGTAAATGTACGAAAAATATTTTTAAATATATAGTCTTACTTATTTTTAAATCAGTCTTTCATTTACAGTCGGCCAATGAAAATGTTGAGCATACCATTCTATTTCCTTTTAAACTATTCCGGCGAAGCGCCAAAACCGACTTTACGTAAAAAATTTTTCGAATAAAGTTGGGTCTGGGGCTTCGCCGGCCGCTGCCGCGGCACGCTCGCTTCGCTCGCTCGGCTCGCGCGCTTTAGGGTCGCAGTGCACCTAACAGTCCTCCTCGCTCCGCTCGTCATCGTACCTATTACAATCTGACCACGGATACAGAAGGGATAATGGGTAGTAGTAATAGAGGAAATGAAAAATCTCCCGTCTTACTACCAGAGCAGTTAGTTGTAACACGGGCAAAAAAAAAACCCAAAAAATGTTTTATACACTAAAACTGGCATTTAGGTATATTCATTATCATAGAGAATGACACATGTAGGTTATAGGAATAAAATTTGTCAAATATGTAATATGTAGGTATACGTCATTGGTGTATACAATCGTCATTGATGACTACGAGAGATGTCATTGGTGCCTACACGCGTTATTGTTGGATGCTTCATTTTCGCCTTCAATGACGGCGTTGACAATGACGATTCACATGAAAACAGGTCAGGACAAGTTTGTGTTTGAGATTGGCAAAAAATAGATAAACTGCATCCATAAATAAGAGTCTTAAAATGTAAACAAACCACTAACCGGTAGAAAAATACACATTCTTGGTGTAATTACACGCAATAACAAGTAGGCAATTGTTGTAACATCTAGGTAATCACGTGCAACACCATTATTTCTATAATAATATGTCCATTTTATCGTAAAACACTTATTTTTTTGCAGAAAACCGAGATCGCTGTAACCTCAAACCTACAACTGACGTTTTAAATACTCTGTATTGTCTTTGGTGGATAGGGATGGGATGTTCTTTCATATCGATAAAAACTCGAAGTCAGAGTATGTACTTGGTCGAGGCAGTGATGTTGAGCTAGTAAACAAATATTAAGGCTATTCCGGTGCGCCAAATTTCTAAAAAAAACATTGTTTGCCGAAACATATTGTTGCAGACATGTCAGAGGCAAATAAAGAACATGCCATTAAATGGTAAAAATTTAATTGTAAATGGTCATGTTTTCAATTCTGACCGGTTATCTGGCAAAAAGGCTTTTTCAATGAGATTACTAGAAAACCGCACATAGAAAAAAACAATGCTACGCTCTGACAGCAACCGTTTTTTGCCTTCTCTTTCACACTTAGGAAATTTAAATTAAGCTGTCCTGCTGTCATAGTGAACGGTTGCTGTCAAAGTGCAGCCTTGGCGTTCCAAGTACATGTAATCTTTCGTGGCGACCTGTTTGGTTGCCAAAGATAATTTAATTATTCATCATTTTCACGGCAAAAGCTAGTAGACACGTGCGTGCTGACAAAAATATTGTGCACGCTACACACGGCGCGATACATTCATATTGCACATTAAATTTAAACTCGTTCAATGTTTTGCTCAATCACCGCGCAATCTTAAATGAATTAAATTTTGGTCTGGCAACACTGAGGCCGGGAAATGCAACGATGCGCTATGCACTGCATTCGCTTCGTGAATGTCTTGCGTTACGGGTGCTTTTATGTTGTGCGTTTGTGTTTCTAATACTCAACAACTTGGCTTTCATTTATGGACTTCTGATTTCTTTGTGATTTGGACCGTGTTGATATCTGGATTGACGGCTATTTGCAAAGCTTTAAGGACACCGATTCTGCTTTCGACTGGATTCGTATTAGAACATCAATTTCACGAGGTAAGTTAATTCACACAATTCAATTAGGTACAGATTTCTACATTGTCAGAGTTAAGCAGAAATAAAAGAAATTTGCGTTAGCCACACTTTTTTGATAAAAAAGGGGGCAACCACGAGCAATACTGTAAGTCCGACTAACTTATGTTCTTAACTAAATTTGTAGTATTCTCTGAAAGTACAATGCATTAATTAGCATTAAAAAGTAATGCGAGAAACTTACATTAAATAACTTCGACGACAACGACGCTATCATCGGGTCGTGAATATCATTATCCGCCATCTTGTGTCAAGCATGTCGGTCCCTTAAGACGCTGTCAACACCAAAATACCCATGAGGATTTGGCATAGCGCGCACACTGTCTATTTGTATCGGAGTAAACGAGAGCGAGTGTTACTGGGCGGCCCGGTTTTTGAAGATTATTTACATAAATATTGAAATAAAAAAAAGTGTGGATTATTTGTGAAATATGACTCGTTAGCGGTTTAGGTATGAAATAGCAACAGCAGAAATGCACTATAGTAATGTTGCCGACATCGACATTATTCGACATACACCACATCACTATAGTAGTCTATGGTTATCCATTCCGCCATATTTGTTTACCTTTTAAGACTCTTATTTATGGATGTAGTTTACGTAGACCTAATACAGCCATGGTAGTCTTCGAATCAATTGAACAATAATTCATGAATCACGCATATTCATCAAGAAATATTTGAATATACCAATGACGCAAAAATTGACAATCTCGGAAGAACTTTTTTGGCTACTTACCTTGACAAAACGGGGGGGATTGTGCCTGTCCGGTGTTCGCTGGGCGACTGAGGAGGGCCGGGGGAGTTACCAAGACTGCTACGGGTGGAGGGCTTGCGTTTCATTTTTACACAAAACTAAAAACCATGTCGGGCGCGCGCAATGACGATATTTCTTGACACACTTTTTGATTAAAAAATTTACAAACTTCTAGTTATTTTACAATAATTTTGATTTAATTATAGGAAAGCCAATCTTGTGCCTTTTTATTGTGTTAATTTTATTCTAGAAAACCTAATAGTTTACGGTTTAACCAAATTACCAGGCGATTAGATGGTATTTACCCCACTAATACTCCAGGCAAAATACGGTTTCGCCAAACATTAATTTATAATAGCCTGTGTTTTTTTTCTCCGTCATAAATACATATTTTAAGATACTCTATTTACGAATCTTACAAACTTTCGACCCGAAAGTAGGTATAAAAAAATACTGTCAAATATACGCCGATTTTATTAATTAAAATTAATAATAGTTGTCTATAATCGTCAACACAACAATATTATTGTCTTTAACCTGTAAACAATGAAATCCGACATTTTTTTTACATGTAAAATCAATATATTAACAAAATGCATGGCTTGGGTGACAGGTGACAGAAGTTGGTAGAAAAAAATTGTAATAAGTAGTACTTTGATTTGATTCTCATAAAAATAATTGATGAACCTATTTTGCTAAAAATCGTATAGATTTTTGTTTAGAATTGCATATAAATACATTTACTCCAATAAACTATCGGTAAATATATTTATAGGACCAAATTGTCTCCAAATTTAATTTAACTAAGTATATAGATTATTAAAGTAGTACACGAATCCTACAGAAAAAAGGTTTATGTAAAGCATAATACACATTTGAATAGTCCTGTTTAATTCTACAATTGAACTTGAGCTCTTTCCGCGTGTGTTAACGATCACATTCGCTCGCAACGGCGGCACGCAACGAGTCCTTTTCTGTGACGCGAAGTAGATAGATACCTACATTACCTACGCAGATTATTTGTAATCATTTATATCGTCTTCGACGATGTACTAGTAGGAGAATGCGACTATTCACGGTGTAATAATGGCGTAAGCGGGAAACGCGCTAACAATTAATGAAATTTATAAACATATTTTAGTGAAAACATGCCAAGAATTTAGTACATTTCTATGTTTGGTGTCTCAATGCTTCATAATTATTTACTGATAAATGTCATCATTATAAAACAGTGACGACAATTTTAACAGGTGATTTCCTACTTAAAGTAGTTAATTTCCCACTTAATCTGCGTAGGTAGTACAGTACACAGACCACTTAACCTAGGTTAAGTCGTCTGTGAGTTTGTAGTACAAGATCCATCTGCACATCATTGTAGTAACGGAAGTAGGTACTTAATTATTGGAATGGGTAAGAAAGAACACGCTGCTAAAATACTGCTTAGCTGCTATAGCTATACAGAGTGGAAAAACCTATGGGCCCTGAAAGAAAACCACCGTAAATCCATAAGATCAGTGGCGTGCACCACGTAAAGGCAGAAAGACACTGCCTGCCCTACTCAAATCTGTGATATTGTTTTACCCAAAGGGTAAAAACGGGACCCTATTACTAAGGCTCCGCTGTCTGTCTGTCTGTCTGTCTGTCCGTCTATTGTAGGTAGTTTGGGCTAATTTGGTTTATTTTTACTAATCATATGTTTAATCTTGGTGAAAATTTAAAGTCAGGCATTAATATATTATGTACAAAAAAAGGGCATAAATATCTGTGTACGCCTCTATGTCAGTTTTTATCCTTACTCTGGTACAAATATTAATATCCCTGACTGGTAAATTCGATTTTCAGCTACGTTACGCGTGTATCGACTCGATAAAAATGCAATACTTGAGTACCATTTGGTTTTGGTATTCGATGGTTATTCTCGCCAGTTCCCACCAATTTGCTAACACTAGTAACGGCTGTGAATTGTTTCCTATGGAACTGGACTAAGAAAAGTAACCCTAAGTAAAACCATTATTGTCCGCTAATCTAACTTTTTAAATTTGCTTACTAATATTAAACTGACAAAGGAAAAATTACATACTGCCAGCCACCACTAGACTCTGTTCTGTAAGCAAACTTGTGACATAAAAAAAAAACGATGGTACTATACCTATGTGCGGTTAAACATAGTGCTCGAACGGCTTGTTTAAATGGCATGTTTAAAAAATAAAAAGGCGGCAAATTACCTGTTATTTAATTGATTACCTTGTATTTATTTTTATTTTAATATTTCCTCACATCGTTTGAGAAACGCACTATACAATCCTCGGCCGGAACATGGATTGCTGGACTCGTTGTATCCGGTTTACCCCAATCTCGTCTACTCCAGGCAAAATACGGTTTTGAAAAACATTAATTTAGCGTTTTTTATAATAGCGTTTTTTTTGTTGATTTCATTTGAAAATGTTATTCTAAGATGATTTGGTCAAGAATCCGACAAACTTTCCACTCGGAAGTAATTATGTAGATTTCAATGAAGCATGCATTATCTTTTTTTGTACGATTTATCTTGAATATTATAGAGCAAATGTAAATGAACCAAAATTAAGACAAAAACATTTATTAATATTTTTACTGACTTTTTAGAAGAACTTATCATTTTTTCGATGTCTGAAATTTTGTCGGATTTTGTCGCTGGGTAACTATTTAGTTGATAATATATCCGTTATACATAAAAAATAAGCTATTATAAATTATTTCCAAAATTGACATTTTTTCCATACAAGTTGTCAGTTCATTGCCTGGACTAGTCCAGCAATCCCTTACTTCACTGCCTCTGCAGTAATGTACTATTATTCAAAATAACACACGTATAGTCTGGCCAGGGAAAGATGAGCCTATATTGTTTGCATATTTAGCAAGTAACCAAGTAAGAAAATCTCAATGAGAACAACGTTTACGTTTACACATTCCTATATGACTATGACGTAAGAAGTTTCATTATATTTTGCAAGGGTATAATTTGGGTAGGTTGGGTAAACACCATCTCTAGGCAGGGTGTTCTTTAAATAAATCGATACTAAATAATTACAACATTTGGTTTATCAAGTTATTTCTTCCGACCTGACCCTTACTTATACAGTACATGTAAATATTAAGTAGTAAAAAAGTGTTCGGTTCTGGCGCTTCGCCGGCCGCTGCCACGGCACGCTACGCTCGCTCGGCTCGCGCGATGTAGGGTCACAAACTCGCAGTTCACCTAAAACTCCTCCTCGCTTCGCTCGTCGTCGTACCTACACCGACCTGCCTTAGTCTCTGTAAAACTACTTTGAATTTCATTCAAAATGAACATTTGACTAAACGTATGAAATGCGGAAAGTAATGCTGGATAAGTCAAAAATTGGCTATGAAACAAAAGTTGTAACAAAGCTCAAAAGACTGTAGTGGTAAAAGTTTTTCGGACAACTGACACATTTGGATAACATCAAATGGTAAATGAAAAAAGTAATGAATTGTATATTCGGAGAAGTCATAAAAATACGAAAAGTTTTCGGACAAAAGATATTCGGTCAATAAATTTTAGTGATTGCGATAGTAAATTGTAATTCAAATGTAATTCGGGCTAAAAGTATGTAAATTAAATTTAAATAGTGTTTAATTCATGATAATGAGAGCGAGAGAATGAGCTGTCTTAAGGGTTTCCCTTCAGGTTCCATAGATTTTTTCACCCTGTATATTATCTAACGTGTAATATTGGGCATAATAAAAATCAAATAATAGGTAAGGGTATAAATCTCTCTAGTTTACTATTTTAACGAATTTTGCTCTGTTACAATTACTACACGCCCACAATCTGTCTGCTTTGCGCAAAGGTTGACTGGTAGAGAATGCTTACGGCATTAAGTCCGCCTCTTGTACGATAAGTTGTCCTTAGTGCAATAAAGACCAAATATATAAATAAAACTGAACCAAAAAAGTAATTAATGTAAACAAAGCAAGCATCTTCCTCTAGTCTTAAAAAGTCCATCACAAACTACATAATATACACGTGTGCACAATCTTTGAAGTCCCTTTTTCCAACTTCCACTACCTACGTCAAAGTTCAAAGTTAAATTGCATAGGTATCTTCATCCCACGCTCGTCAGTGTCACTCATTGATAAATAAATAAAAATACTTAAATATTTTCATAATTCGTTTCACAACGAGTATATTAAAATTTAACTACTATCAACAACTAGATCTTAGACGCGTTAGATGGTTTCGCGAATCGCTGCGATTCGTGCGGTACCTACCTACCTACCTAGTATGTAGTACCTACGCGGCGAGCGGGCGGCCGGCCAATCACGTTAGCTCTGCGGCTCGCGCGCGGCATTTTTAAACCTATTTTAACAGGTGTTTGTAATAACATTACTTGCAATCGATTTTATAAGGGGATTCGTACATTATTCGATGAAAAATAGCTTATAATGAAAATCCCAAAAGTAACTGATCAATTTGCATTTTTTTAAATAGTTAAACAGCATTTAACCCCTAAAATCCACCCTCCGTTGTTGTTTAGTGTGCGATTCGTTTCTAATGTTTGTGTCCACTACATTCATCAAAGAATGTAGGAACCTACAGCCAATTATTATTTTTGGACACGGAAATATGGTAAATGAATAAAATGTTAGGGATCTACTAAATAGAAATGTAATATTCGGAAACATTTTTTGCCTGATTTATCATCAAACTTATAGAGGAAATATTAATTTATCAAAACAAAGAATAAAAAATGAGTTAATTTTTTTTTCCGATTTTACAGGAATTTATAAATTTTCAATTATTTATTAAAATATCTAAATCACAAATATTTTGTCGGATTTAGTCTCGTCGTTATTAATACAATTATAATTTATCTGTTACGCAGAAAAAAAAAGCTATTATAAATTATTTCCATTTCGCCATACTAGCTGACCCTATTTTGCCTGGAGTATAAAAAACAGCTCTTTATGCATGATATTCGCCAATAACATTATTAATCGTAGGTAATACCTAAAAAGGCTAAGATAGAATTTGCGTTATTTAGTTTTGCACATTAAATCGTACTTATGCGATTGAAAAATGTCGTCATTAAAAAGTTATCTCATGTCACCTAAAAAATGAGCGCTCCGTGGAACCGCCCAGCCACTGTTTTTAAATCCTCAAGTTCAGCCTTCAATTGTGTCTGTTCCTTAGCTAAGCTATGTGTACTTGTTTGGAGCTTTTAATTTTTTCCTTAATGCTTATCACATCATCGTATATTTTAGTAAGCATTTGATTTTGAGTTTCTGTGAAATTTCGTAGAAGACACATTATTTCATTTCGGAATTCTGCAAGTTGGTTGGATACGTTACACTCGTGGTCCGGCTGATCTTTTTCAATGCTTGATTTTGGCTTGTTCATTTTCATCAGCACGGCTAGCACGCGACGGCGCGCGAGCTCTCTCGATTTTTCTCGCACTATCCGTTTCTCTCTTATAAAAACACTTAGAACAAGAGGTATAGTGCGATAAAAATCGAGAGTATGTCGCGGCCGTCGTGTGCTAGACGTGCAGGTTCGAGAGGTCGGTTTGGGATCCCGGGATGTCGGTGATCGTTGGCCATGCATAGTTTGTGTCACTGTGAAAGCGCCCTTAGACTGATGCGTATGCGCTCGGGTTTGTCGAGCGAGATAAATTATTGGGGCCGTATCGAGTGTAAGTAGTACTCACCGTTGTCGCGTCAGGTTGACGTCTGAGGCAACGAAACGTGATAATGTCTATTAGCTATTCAATGAAAACTCCACTTTACTCACTTTACGAGTTTAGATTTGATCATTGTACTTTTAAAATAATTAAATAATTTTTGTAACACGTCTATCTTGCACGCACGCCTTTGCTATTAACTTTCTGGATGGACATAGGCACAGAACTATATCAAGATAGAAGGAAAGTGCGCGCCGATTAGTATGGGAACCGAGCGTGTAACATTTTGCGTAGGTAATTTGACGTCACAAGCGTAATTTAGTGACGAGAAACATAATCCGCGCGAAATCGATTCGTCAACATCGACTAGCACGCGGCAGTTGTAATAATTTTGTATCGATTCAAAATATCGATAAGAACCGACAGAGAAATGAAAAATAGTCTTAAAAAAGTCTTATTTTTTTCACATCTTCTTTGCCCCCGTGGGGGTGGATTTTTCCAAAACGCTTTAAGGGTTTTTATTTTGTATTTAAATAAGTAATCTTTCTACAAAGTTTCAAGCTTCTAGCTCAAAAAATGAAATTTCTCCCATAATAACTTTGCACCCCTGTTTAACCCCCTTAGGGGTGGTATGTCCTAAAACACTGAAAATTCTTATTTTTGTATTTTAATATGTAATATTTCTGCAGTTTCAAGTCTCTAGCTCAAAAAATAAAGTTTCCCCCATACAAACTTTGCACCCTTATTTGAGCCCCTCAGTGGATGAATTTTTATAACAACGCTAAATCATTTGTTTAGTTGTTTCGTAAGAAACCTCCATACAAAGATTCGAGTCTTTAACTTTCCAAATGAACGATTTCCATACAACGGTTCGACCCCTATTTCACCCCCTTAAGGGTTGAATTTTGAAAAATCCGTTCTTAGTACACGTCCACGTACTGTAAAGAATATATGTTCCAAATTTCATGCTTATAACTTTAGCGGTTTAGGCCATGCGCTGTCTGTCAATCGGTCAGGAACGAAAGAGTAGATGATAATATAAAAACGTAATTTTTTTTCTCTGCTTTTATAATCGATTTAAACGATTAAGAAAATCACAGTGTACAGTCAGCGTCACATAGATAGTAGCAGCCAAAGTAGCCAAATATATCGTAACACATCCTTACTCCTATAGTAATAAAGACGTGTTCCGATATATTTGGCTACTTTGGCTGCTACTATCTATGTGACGCTGACTGTACAGCACACTGGTACAGCACTAGTGACAGAAAAATGAATAAATCGACCATGAAGCGACTCGACGATTTGAATAGCCTATTTATACATCGGTGGTTTTGAACGCACGTCAAGTGTGTCTCGTCAAACTAAAGCCGCAATGGAAAACTAGAGTTGGACATAATCTATTTTGATGAAAATAATACAGAGCAATAAATAAATTGTTTTTTTTTATTAATAACAGGTATTTTAGGACAAATAGTACTTACCTATGATAGGAAATACCACGATTAACAGCTTCACCTTTTTTGGTGGTGTTTGAACAGCTCAGTATCGAACAACGAGTCATTTTGTGATTATAACCTGACTTCGCACGCGTTCCGAGGTCGGGAGCGGACTGAAGTTCGCGGCGAGCAAAGAAGTCCATCGGACTTACTTTTGCCACGCGAAGTACATACACTCTTTCCTTCTATCTTGATATATTTCTGTGGACATAGGCTATGTTTGATCCTGTGGGTTTGCCTGTGTGCATTGCAACACGCGTGTGTGTGTAAGGCTGGTTTTAGTGTCACGCGGACTGGCGCGGATCGTCCGCACAAGTCGTTTTAGTATCGCGCTGACCGCTTCGGAGTACAGACGCGAACAATGCATCCGATGTGGAGAGTGTTACTAATTATTGCCCTGTATTACACAAGGAAAATAAAAATTCGTAGAAGGAGACTACGTCATGTTCACCCTTTAATCGAGCAAAGAGCTGTCGCGGGAGAATTGGTTACATTATACGGTGATTTGAGGGCTGAGGAAACAAAGTTCTTCAACTACTTTCGGATGTCAACCAGAAGTTTTGACGAACTTCTCTCAAAGACACGAAATAAACTGGCCTGTTGCAGTTTAAGACGTGTTGCCTATACCACCGATTGAATTTACTCGCCCTGTGTCCACATCGCGAGTCGCCATCATTGGTCTATTTTGTACTGCGCGAACGCGTGCGCTCCGCGCGAAATTAAAACGCTCACTGTAGTGCTCGGCGCGGAAGCAGCCATCCGCGCGGAGGGCTCCACGGCGCCATTCTAAAACGTCCGCGTGACACTAAAACCAGCCTAAAGCTCTTCTATTTATTTATTTATTTGAGTCAGGCAACAAGGCCCATATTTACAAATACTAACATACATAACAATATAAGGTGCTAACAAATTAGGTACCAATACTTTTAGAGCTGATAGTACTAGTCTCTAGGAGTAGATTCAAGTATGAAACATTTAAAAGTGTGTATCACTTTTTGGAGATAATTAGGGATACAACGTTACTGCGTAAAAACACCCTGTTAATGAGATAGTCAACAATCAATCATTGACGTTTGTCACAAACGACGATGTTCACTTGACAGATAGTGTTTTAACATCTCGTCAGTTGAATGCACAGGCTGATTATGTTTGGTCGAAATTTTAATTTATTTATTTTGTACCGGAAATTAAAACAAAAATATCATATGAAAAGTTTTCTTAATTTCTATTTAAAGTCAATTGTTTTGATGTAATGTAACACCTCTTAAAATATTGGTACTTAATTTGTTAGCACCTTATATACAAATCTCATTTTAAACATAACACAAAAACATGTTTAAGACGGCGACGCGCGGCGCAAGTTCTGGGTGTCAAATAGCCAGCCTCGAAATCGCCGGAAAACTACACCCTTTGGCCAGATCTCCTCCCTCCTTCATGAAGGTCGACAGCTTGTCAGTTGGTTCTCTGACCACAAATGAATTGAAACTCGGTTTGTAGCGGGACTCCAACTTCTCAACCCTCAGGATGAGCTTGGTCTTCAATATCCTATCCTATATAAATTGTCTATACGAAATTCCGTGTTTAATAAAAATGGCCACTAAATCTGACAGCATACGTTTCCATTGACGACGCGAAACTAAAACTAAGGCAAGTTGGTGCAATTAACTCAGTTTTAGTGTGCCACTTTTGAAGCGCTTATAACCTATCTACCTCTTTTAGGGTTCCGTACCAAAAAAGGCAAAAAAGGAACCCTTATGGTGCGACTCCGTCCGTCTGTCACAAAGTAAAATATCTCACGAACTACTTAAGCTATCAATTTGAAATTTGGAATGGTTTTAAATGAGAGTTATCCACGTGCATGGAAAATGAGAAATTTAAATATACATTGTAATTTTCTATGAAAAATAGGGATGATGACTAAGATTTTTTTGTGACGTCATTCGAACCAGTTTTTGGAGAGGAACAAATGTTTGTATGGGAGCAACTACAATTAAAGAACATAAATACCTACAAATTAGAGACAAAGATTGACCTCGCTGGCGGCAGCGCGAAACGCTTCATACTGTGGGTCTATACAAGTATGACGTCACATTTGTACATTTGTATTAATCGTAGTATGGAAAATCAGGTAAATTGTTGTTTCGATCGCGAAATACTGCGTTTAAGTACATAGTTGTCATACAATTTTGTTTCTAGAAAAGCGTAAGGATCCTATTGGTAAAATTTAATTTACTCTTGGACAATAGAAAAAAAAACATACTTTTTCTAAACTTTCAAGTTTCATATCTTTTTATGTTTTTAATTATATTTTATAATTTATACTTTATTACGATAATGTGATGGTTTACTATCCATTTAGCATCACTACGTTATCAATTTGAACATGAGGCATCATGCCTATTACGAATATGAGGGCGGGGCAAAAAAAAAAAACAACTATTAGGTCAAGTGGGGTATCATGGGCTTGAGTTGCACTTTTTGAAACAGTTTTTCTTTTTTTCTACATTGGTAAATTCCGATCTATGATGGAAACTGTAAAAATAATACCATCCCCCCCCCCCCCCCCCCTTATCTCCGAAGTTATCCAAGCGAAAAATTTTCTTGTGATTAAGATTAACATGAATATTACTGGAAACTTTTTTCTGTAAGTATCTGGCGTATTTTTAACCGACTTCAAAAAAAGGAGGAGGTCCTCAATTCGGTTTTATTTTATTTTTTTAATCATTTTTTTTTGCAATGTTTGTCACCTCAGAACTCCGTCATTGATGAGCCGATTTGTATTTTTTTTTTGTTGGTATGTATATGCTTCCAGGTGGGTTCTATTTTTTTCAAAAATTCAGTTGGATGATGGGATCCATGAGGAATTGAGGGAACTTTAAATATATTAGGCACGCGTGAAGTGATTTTGGTATTTTCTATTATAACTCGTGTAGGTATTTATACCCGGAAATCATACATTTGGTGGAGTGGAATTGATGATGAAGACCACAGATGACTTAGGGAATTTCTCAATTATGTATCTACTTAAAAGTAAAAAAGTATATCACAGATTCTGATAAGATTCCGTTGAAATAGCAACTAATGAAGTGCCAAAGGTGATCCTTGTGGAATCGAAGGAAGTTCTCAAATATTAAATTGTAGTAAATTGGAAAAGAAATGTGGAAATGTTTTCGTGGCTTGGCGGAGTACTAAATTGAAGTCAGTTAAAACTTTGTTTTTAAAGTAAATATTTGTTTTATTTTCAAAAATCATTTCCTAGTTAAGTTTGCTATTTAATCAACTTTATAAGTATTTTTTTTGTTTTGAAATTCGTATAAGACTTATAATAGAAGTAATCTCTTTAAAAAAAAAAAATCGAGATCAGTTCACATGATAAACAATTATAATCGCTAAAACACCAACATACATAATTCATTGCCTCTGAGGTAGCGTACCTTCATAGTTCACATTGGGAGTTACACTCAGAGGCAATGAAAACGGGTCACTTTGTAAAGTAATCCATGGGAAGTGACCCGTTTTGAATGGGAATGAAAACGGGTCACTTCCCATGGATTACTTTACAAAGTGACCCGTTTTCATTGCCTCTGAGTGTAACTCCCAATGTGAACTATGAAGGTACGCTACCTCAGAGGCAATGAAAACGGGTCACTTTGTAAAGTAATCCATGGGAAGTGACCCGTTTTCATTGCCTCTGAGTGTAGTTAGGGAGCTGGCGAGCAAAATTTCGATATGATCAGCACACAAGGCAGACGTTATTAATAGTGATATTTATGCCCTAAGAAACATCAAGGACCTTGTCTGCCATCATGGTGGCGCTACGTTGTAAATTTACAGCGTTTCAAAAATGTAAAAAAAAAGGTGTGCTATATTATGCGCACATGTCTGCTTCTGGGGCTGGTGATCACAGTCATCCTGGAAACACAAAGAATCGAAAAGGCAGACATCCAGGGCTCTAACTTTTGTAGTATTCAATTTATTTATTTATTTTAATGATTAAAAAAACTGTATATGAAGTGCACACACTTGGCAGATTTGAATTATTCGATCAAAAACTGAGAAGAACCACGGAAAAATAGTCTGCTAACATGTTGCCCCTGCGTTGTCTATTGACAGTGCTCCAAAAATGTAAAAAAAAAGCGGCCAAGTCCGTGTCGGGCCACGCACAACGAAGGGTTCCTTGTTGTGTTACTGAAATCTGATGACACTTACATCCTTTTCTTTAAGGAAGGCAGTTTTATTTAAATATGTCAAAAACCTTTGAACCGATCTTGTTCAAAACAATTTTCGCTGAAAGAATTTAATTAGCTGAAAGATTTTTTTCATATTTTTAAAGCACACGGTTCAAAAATTAGAGGGCCCCCCCTCGACACAATTTTAGTGACTTTCGGGGCGATTATCTCCGAGTCTATTCACTTAGTCAATAAATTTGCGGATAAAAAATTTTTTTTTTGATTTTCAGTTTGATGTATGAATTTTTTTTAGTAATTTAATTACAAAACTATGTAGCGGGTAACAAAATACACCTATCCTCAAAATTGTATTCATATACACCTTAATAGTTTCCGAGTAAAATGCCTGTGACATACGGACGGACAGACAGACAGACAGACAGACATGACGAACCTATAAGGGTTCCGTTTTTTGCCATTTGGCTACGGAACCCTAAAAAGGTGTGCTATATTATGCGCACACGTCTGCCTCTTGGACTGATGTTTGAATTCCTTATGAAAACCAAGAAAATCGATGAGTCAGACGTTCAGGCCTCTGATATTCCAAAGGCAGACCATTTGATTTTTTTTTTAACTCGACGCTCGCGCCAAACCAAGCAGGTATAAATTGAATTGATCAAAATGCTACAGACAAGACCACATCCCGCCTTCATTCTTGTTTTTTTTTAAACATTCCGATATGCACTACCGGAGTATGTCATTGACAAGTTCGAGTACGAATACTATTATTTTAATATCGTGGTTCCAAAATTTACCTATGTTAAAGGCACGTGCTAAAAAAAAACAGAAAAAATAAAATCAGTGAGGAGTGTCTGCCACATTTTTTTTCGAATCCACGGAGTCATAGTGAATCGAATGGACGCAATGAGAACCGCGTGCAAATGACTTAGTAGAGCTTTTTTTTTACATTTTTACAACTCCGTCCCATGATAATGCAGAGTCCTGAATGTCTGCCTCTTCGATTTTCTTCGTTTTCAAGATGATTGTGACCATGAACTCCAGAGGCATACATGTGCAAATGATTTAATAATTTTTTTAAGCAACTTCAATCCGCTGTAACTCGAAAACGCAGCGATATAGGGCCTTAATTGATTGGACCAAATCAATTCGTCATGAATGATTTAAACTGCAATCCACCTCGACGTGAAACGTGTGCAAATCATATACCGAAATGCTCGCCAGCTCCCTAACTATACTACGTAAAATATAGCTTGAGCCCTGCGACAGCCGTCATCGAAATCACGCCCATCAAGTTCTCAATTTTGTAACGGTAAATATGGCCTGCGGCAACGTCATACTTTATGGGTGGGACTACACTAATAGTGTCACTACATGTCACTTTGACAGCTGTCGCAGGGCTCAAGCTATATTTTAAGTAGTATAATACTAAGCTGATTGACCTTCCACGTTAGTACCAAATGGGGCCGATAGATGGCTGACCCCATTCCTACTTCGCGCTGTTAAGATTTTTCTACAATTAATGGGGTTGGAACGGGTATATTTCAAAAGCCAAAGAGAATATAACCACTACGTTTTAAGAGGCGGAACTTCATACATTGTTTTAAGATTCTCTTGTGTCTACTACCAACGTAAAGAAAATATTGCCAATATGTTATATTCTGTATTAGAGTATATATTAGGTTCATGTATTCTGTGTTTTGTTAGGTTGGCTGCAATGGGACTTCGTCCCCGTACATTTTTTCATTATAAGCGAGTTTCCAAAGGCTGTCAATAGCAGGTGAAAAAAAAAATCGTAATTCAATTGTCTTGATGTAAAAGTTATTTGTTTGAAATTGAATACTGTTGGGTTAAAATATAAGGGCTCTCTTATACACTTGTTTTGAAAATATTTGGCAGTTTCACACTTTACTAAGTCAAATCAAAGTTACTAGATAAAGGCGAGAAAATAATTATTAGAATGAAGGTGAATTTTGGGACATTTACTTTACCTTGAGTTCATTGATAGTTTGTACGTTAATCTCGGTGCGCGAGTCAGACTCGCACTTGACCGGTTTTTATTTTATATTACTTACATCATTGACGTCATGCCATAAAAACATACCTGACAGATTTCTCGTGTCCAGAATCTCGCTCGGGCCCCGCAGGTCCTGCTCATTCACCTAGAAATAAAGGGAGACGGACATAAATATATTGGTTGTCAAGTAGTTCTTTTTTTTTTTTTTTATTACAACGAGGGTGGCAAACAAGCGTAAGGCCCGCCTGATCGTAAGCGGACACCGCAGCCTATAGACGCATGCAACTCCAAAGGATCTGAAGGGTCGCCCAGTTATGAACATGGAAGAGGGTAATGGGGATCTGATCACATTAAGCGAGAATTAATTAGGGTGGTGGAACCAAAAGATGAACGCCACCCAATAAATGAACGTTCTGTCGAAAAATTTAAATTAAAAAATCTCGACACATTTTACGCACTCGCGATACTTGTATGTAAAATCTCTTTTGTGAATGTATTTTAGTAACTGTATTGCTCCTTTTGTACAATACAATACAAATATTCTTTATTGCTCACCAGACATAGTAATCTAATTCCACAAATTGTGCTCTATTATTGAGTTACGATTTGATTTGAACCAGTCGAGGCCTACGCCTATACTGGATAGCTTATTAAGGAGGATGTTATGGTTGACTCGGTCATAGGCTTTGCTCATATCGAGCAGTAGCCCAAATGCGTAGTTTTTTCTGTCACTTATACCAATAACTTCTTGTACAAGTTTGTGAATTGTTAACACTGTACCTCTTTGTTTTCTGAAACCATATTGGCCATCATCAAAAATATTATATTTATCACAAAAAGCTGATAACTGTGTAGCCATTATCGATTCAAAGAGTTTTGAGAATGTTGATAACATGGCTATGGGGGGATATTGGCTAGGGTCACTCGCGTTTTTAGGGTTCCGTAGCCAAATGGCAAAAAACGGACCCCTTATAGATTCGTCATGTCTGTCTGTCCCTCCGTATGTCACAGGCATTTTACTCGAAAACTATAAGATGTATTTGAATACTATTTTGAGGATAGGTGTATTTTGTTAGCCGCTACATAGTTTTGTAATTAAATTACAAAAAAAAAAAAAAAATTTTTTTATTATAAGCCCACGTGTGGCACATCAATCGATAGGCCTTCAAAATAAATATAAGGTTTCTCGGCAATTTTTTTGATTAAGTGAAAAGAGTCGGACATAATCGCCCCGAAAGTCACTAAAATTGTGTCCTTCCCCTCTAATTTTTGAACCGTGTATTTTAAAAATATCAAAAAAATCGTGGACACAGGGCTTATTAAATTCTTTCAGCGAAAATTGTTTTGAACAAGATCGGTTTAAGGTTTTTGAGACATTTCTAAAAAACTACCTTCTTTAAAGAAAAGGACGTAAGTGCCACAAGATTTCAGTAACGATACGACCTTTTTAATAGGCACCTTCGTTGTGCGTGGTCCGACACGCACTTGGCCGCTTTTTATTATTTTTTGGGACTGGTTTGATACCTGCTATTTTAAGGGCATCTGGAAATATTCCTGTTGAGACTGAGACTGGTTTATTAAGAAGGTAATGGTATAATTAACTGACTGGAACATTTCTTTACGAGTGATGGGGGTATATTTTTAATTCCTTTATGGACTTGTCTATTTCTGTGTGACTAGGTGGCGATAGGAATATTGTAGGTATTACTTGTTGGGTTCATAACTGGGCGAACCTTCGGATGACTATTATTTACATTAATCCCTACTGAGGACAAGTAGGTGTTAAAAGTGTCTGCGACAACTTGCGGTTCGTCTGTTATTGTTCCATTGAGTTTGAGTGTAGTATTATTCCGAGATTTAATTTTTAAACCAGGTTTTTTTGGTTTGTTTACCTATAATTTTCCACACTGTTTTAATATTGATTTACCCTTGTATTATTTTATATCTTTTTTTTAGCTATACCTAGTAAAGTAACACATCTCTTCTCTCTCTTCTTCTCTCCCCTTTCTCCATCCTTTTATATACAACAAAATATGTAAAAAAGTTCCCCTGCAAGAATACACAATAAGAGAGCTTAAAAATAAAGTGCAATCATGGCTCAAAACTCTTTGCTATGAGGAAATAGAGAACTTACTGAGAGTAATTAAATGAACACACTCATACTCACTCAACAAGAACACACAATTACACACACACACACACGCACAAGCGCGCGCGCGCCCACACAAATAATACTTACTTAAATGTTTATAAAAACCCACATACTTTAGTCAATAACTTTCTTAGTAAGAACTCATGAATACTGCTGTCTCATTTAAGATTTCGCGCAGAAATTTGATGATCCTCTTTCGAATTGGTTACCTACGGGACAGGCCTAGCCTAGTGTAGCAACCAGTGCAAATTGTGAAGAAAATATCAGACTGTACGTTCCTCTACATGTGATGTTCTGTATTTTTTGTAAATTTCTTGTTATTGTACAATAAACGTCTTTTTATCTTTTATCTTATCTTATCTTTAAGTCTTTATATCCAGGTGCTTAGTTAAAATTGGGTTGTCTGAATGCGACATAAACTTTTTTAGTAGCCGTAATATATGCAATAGTTGTTCAACCTTTTCAAAGAACAAATCAGGATTTCGATCACTATTTGGCCAATAAATAGCAATTAATATTAAATCTGACGAACATATTTCTATTCTATGGCACATGTTTCAAATAAATACTAGATATACAATTTATGTCTTCTAATTCAATAAATTCAATGTCTGTTCGAAGGAAGATACATACACCTCCAGCTTCGTAATTGGATCTACAAAAGCAGCTAGCCATGTTATAGCCTTCAAGGTTCAGCAGATCTATTATTGACTTAGTTATCCACGTCTCAGATATACATAATGCGAGTAAAGTAGGTCTTTCAACTAGCAAGGCTTCAACTAGATGGAATTTATCTGATGATGGAACTTCGTCCGCGTAGAACTTGTTATCGCCTTAGAAATATGATTGTCTTAAGGGATTATTTCCCAGAACAAAAACTATCCTATATCCTTCCAAGGGTTTCTAATTATCTGTACCTACGGAAAATTTCATCTAAATCCGTTCAGGTGTGTAAGGTGCGATTAGTTTAAATTGCTAAATCTAAATTGAAATCTCCGTTTTTAAAAATATCTTAAAAATCATCAACAGGCGTTTCTGCTTAAATAGTATATTTTTTTTATAATGAATAGCTTCTGCCCGCGACTTCGTTCGCGTAGACTGTTCTTTTTTTTCATTATTACTTATACATTACAATCTATGCACACCGCGTTTTTTAAGCGTTTAGTGTCGATTTCTTTACACGTGATTCAATACAAACGCGCGTCTATGGTGCATAGGCCCTAAGTACTACACAGACTTAAATGACACCTAAGTGGAGCATGAAAAAAATTATACAATTCATATTAGGGTGAGGACCAAATTCTTGGCCAGTAGTTAGCCTGGTTAATCGGTAGTAGTTAAAAAGTTCCGTTGTGACACAAATATTAAGCATAGAATTGTGTCGCTAATTGTCGTGTCACAACGGAACTTTTTAACTACTACCGATTAACTACGCTAACTACAGGCCAAGAATTGGGTCCTCACCCATTAATAAATATTAAATGCCTTATCGTGACCGAATAGCGTGAGTGTTACCCCTCTGCGGCTGATCTTCGCCCAGCCGCCATGCTTCATATTGGCCTTATATCTCTTGAAGGACACGAATGTCATCAATATTACAATTATTTTGGCATCAATGTACATAGTTAATGTAACTACATTGATATCAATATAATTACAATACATCATTATATACAACATTTTTAGTTTCCCCAGTGGGCATCAGCACAAACAGTTGTTTGCAGCTGGTGACTCGTGAGCACGCGACATACGCTGCCCGTGAGAGAAGCAGTCCGTACGCAGGTCCACGCCGGCTGTGCGGAGAGTCTGCCCCTGCGCCTAGTTTATTGTCATAGTGAAGCACACACTCACTGGAAACTGCAATCGCTTGAACTGGAACTTGTTCGGTATCAGTGGAATGCGCGGTAAAACTACAGCTTCCCCAGCACGGCAGCCCGTAAGGATCTGAGCCTCGATGCAATTCCGCTGTAGTCTCACTAGCTTCAGGCGGGTGCCATTACACAGCTTCGGCGGAGATAGGAGATCACGTTGGGTGAATGTTTCGGAAGCGCTGGATTCTATATGACGCTCACGGTCCGCGGCTACACGTGCCTCACGATCGACATCGCTTTCCTGAAATGAAATATCTCAGCGCTTTAGTTTATCGCCCTTAGTAAGCGAGTAATGTATTATGACAATACATTTAAAATCTATCATTTGCTAGAAAATATTCTCCCAACATACCTGCGATCTTGTCGCTGAGGTGCGACTTCTCTGAGAGGTCAAGCGGTCTTCTTGTTGTATAAATGTTTCAGAAGCCCGAGAATCCGCTGTTAATCTTGTTGCTCGCGACAACGAATAGCGTTCACGATAGCGGGCGAGACGTGCTTTCCTATCTTCTTCGGACTCCTGAGATCTTACCACTCGTTTTCTGGCGGCCTCTCTAGAAATTCGTGTCAGGTTCGGTCTCTTTCTTGAAGGCATTTTGAGTAATAACGTTTTTGGGGAATGGGGACTGTTGACACAATTTTGTGATTTGACTGATTGACAGAAGATTTGACAGATTAAGATAAACGTGTGATGGGGTATCCACATTATGTGATTTTACCCCAATTTGTCAGCCCAACATGTCGAAGTCATAATTGGACGTAGCGTACAGACATAACAACTGCAACTACAATTTCATTCAGTGTGGCCAGTTAAGTAAGAAAGCAAAAATTGCCGCATTCAAACGGTCCTGCGAAGCGGGCTGCAAGAATGTTACTAACCGATGACAGATAGGGCAAGACCACGGCAAGACAGCACGTCTAACATGGGACGGCCGCGACATACTCACGATTTTTCTCACACTATACCTCTTGTTCTAAGTTTTCTAATAAGAGAGAGACGGATAGTGCGAGAAAACTCGAGAGAGCTCGCGCGCCGTCGCGTGATAGCCGTGCAGCACACAAAAATCGAGAGTATGTAACGGCCGTCTCATGATAGACGTGCTGTCTCGCCCCATCTCATCGGTTAGTAACAATCTTGCAGTCCGCTTCGCAGGACCGTTTGAATGCGGCAATTTTCACTTTCTTACTATTAACTGGCCACACTGAATGAAATTGTAGTAACGAAACACCGGTTTAAAAAAAAATACATAATTACAGTGTAAAATATTAAAACAATATTTTTTAGTATATATTTTTTAATTTTCGTTTAATTTTATTTGAATGAATATTGTGAGAAAAAAAACACTTGGCAGATCATGCCAATTCCATGGTCCAAATTATGATTTTCATGCAATTAGTCAGGAAAACTCGTTTGACGGTTGGATTGCAGCGCAACATGCATCCACACGATAGCAATTAGTCAGATTCTGATGAATTGGGGCTGACTAATCATGTAATGTATATGCCCCATGATTTTGTTTATTTTTCCTAATAGGGTGTATACATGTCATGATTTCTCAGCCCCAATTTATCAGAAGCTGACTAATTGCTATCGTCTGGAGGCATGTTGCGCTGCTGATCCAATTGTCAAACGAGTTGTATTGAGAAATTGCCTACCTTTCCTTTAATTGCCGCTCCACACGATTGGCCATTCTGACCCATCATACAGGACGCAACTATGCGTTAAAGGGAGTAAGACATATTTATGTCTCGTTCTACCGCATAGCCGCGTCCTGTATGGTGGGTCAGGATAGCTCATCGGGTGGAGCGGCCATAAGACCACTTTTAATTTAGCTGCATATGAGCCTTTCCGTCCGATTACCGTGCGTTCAGTCAGCATCACATAGTTAGTAGCAGCCAAAGTAGCCAAATATATCGTAACACTACAAAATAAGACGAGGATACGACAAAATAAGGGCGAAAGATATAAAATACATCTCCGAACAAATGACTCCGATTCTCGTCCACCTTATCAACCAATGTATCACGCAATCTAAATATCCTGATAAATTAAAAATAGGCCTCGTAAGACCCATACATAAAAAAGGCAGCTACGCAGACACAAATAATTACAGGCCGATAACAATTCTTTCATTTATAGATAAAATTATAGAAAAATACATTGGAAACTCAATAAATACATTCCTATCAAGTAATGGCATCATTCACGAAAAACGGTTTGGTTTTCAAAGAGGGAAAAGCGCATCGCAACTTTTATCACAATTTACAGATGTAATCATCTAGATAAAAAACACCATGTACTTGCTGTGATGATAGATTTTAGCAAAGCATTTGACACTTTGAATCACAACAGATTACACAGAAAATTGAAACAAAATGGTATACAGGGTCCTGTGCTGGAACTCATTAAAAACTATCATACGCGCAGATTTAATGCAGTCAGCATAGCGGGCGAACAAAGTGACCTAACTCCCGCACTGTGCGGTACAGCACAGGGATCTATACTGGCTCCGACGGAGTACTTATTGTACGTTAATGATATGCACAAGATATCCGACATGGCTCTGTGTACCAATTTGCAGACGATACCTGTATAATAACAGCCCATAAGGACTTGGAGAACGCTCAAGCTATGATACAGATTGAGTTCGACCTTTTGTGCAAATGGGCACACGACCTAGGTTTATCGTTAAACTACTCTAAAACGAAACTAATGCACATACACTCGCCATATAAAAAAGTAAACACTACGCCTAAGATTGTGGCCCACGAACACAAGTGTCTGCACATATCTAATGCGCTATGTAACTGTACTCAGCTTGAAATTGTAAAGGAACATACTTACCTCGGACTAAAAATTGACAAGTTTAACTGGGGACCACATGTAGACCAAGTATGTAAAAAACTTAGGTCTATATTGTCAAAACTATGTATTATTAAACAAAGTCCCTTACAACAAGACTTCTATACTTCTATACATGTCCCTGGCTGATTCTGTCATAGGTTATGGTACAGAAAGCTATGGAAGAACCTATAAAACCTATTTAAATAATATATACAACCTTCAGATACGTCTACTGAAAACAATTGTACCAGTTAAATATAAATGTAGGAAAAATTACGAAAATCTATTTAATCACTGTAAGGTGTTAAATATATTCGACAAGGTGGAACTAGCAATCATAACACAGTACAATAATAATATAACCAATTTAAAGAAACAAACAAGACCGAACCGTCTTCGTAGCTTATCTAATCACCCAACCTTTGAGGTAGGAAAAAGTAAGTATTTATTTATTTATTTATTTTATTTATTTTTAATCCACACATACAATTATCATTACAGGCTGAACCCAATGCGATAATGTAGCAAAAAATTATCTATTATAATAAAATAACGAACTATTCAATATAACAAAGAGTTACTAATGCTACTTTTGCGAATTCACTCATCGTACAAGATAATAGGTCTACATGCGTGGCTATGAGGTTCAGGGTGCGCATCGCGCGCGTCATCGGCGCCTCGCGCAGCAGCTTGGTGCGCCCGCGCGGCACGGCCGGCAGCCCGGGCTGACGACGCGCCCCGGTCGTGCGCGGAACACAAATACCCACCGACCCCAATATATCCGCATTGTATATCTTACCCCTAAGCAGCTTAAAGATATATGTAACAAGTGCTAGCTCCCTTCTGACTTTCAGCTGATTGTATCCGACCATGCCTAAAATAAACAATGTCGGATACATCAGCGGATAAAACGGATATACGCCATATTGCCTCATATACATATACTTACCTAATAAACTTATTCTGTATCCGCTCTAACATAAGCATAATATACTTTGTTCGTGTGGAGCCCATATTTCAGCATTGTATTCTAGCTGGCTTCTAACCAACGCATTATACAAAGATGTTATGGCCTTCATATTTGTGAATCCATTAGCCATCCGTAGTACAAACCCTAGATTCCTGAATGCTTTTTTTCAAATTTTAGAAATGTGATTTCGAAACGTTAACTCAGTGTTAAAACCAACTCCTAAATCCCTTACTTCTGTGACTAACCAATAACCATTAAATCTCCATCTACCTTGTAACTATTTTGAATGGGAGTACGTGCCCGAGAGAAAGAGATAGTCATACATTTTTTAGTGTTAAACTGTAAAAGATTGTTCTTGCTCCACTGTACGACTCTGTCGATATCCGCCTGCAACGTTTCACACTCATCCCCACTATTTACCGCCGGACAACTAAGTAAAGTAAAGTAATAATGAATATGGGAATAGGGATTGGAATTGTCTCCTACCTTCAATATTAAATAGATTTCCGGATGAGTTAATACGAAACATTGAGGGTAAAACGTGTAGTAAACACACGTTCGATAGTCAAAAGACATATGTTAAAATTAAGTCGTAAACAATAAAGGCACTTACCATTACCATACCCTACTGTAAAAAAATATGTAGTTACCTAATTAAGATTCATGGCTAAAAATAGTTATAAGGCAGGCTCCTTAACACAAAAAATCTTTTAAATTTAAGATTAGTAGTTAAGACTGTAATTTAACCCCTACTTTTTATTGAAATAAACAGTTCAAATTTATTTTTATTTTTTTACTTCCTTACTCATATAGGTCGTAATAAAGTCGTGTTCCGATATAATTGGCTACTTTGGCTGCTACTAACTATATGATGCTGACTGTACCACACGTATAGCTCGTCCTGAGTATCATTCATTACAAGGGGCACACTGAAATGATCGTGAATAGAAAAAAACCGATCGAAAATGTAACTTAATTATGTTTTATTTTTATTTTAAGTATATATATATAAAATGCACTGAAATATTAGACTCTTTTTAAGATAGTTTAACTCCTAAAGCCGGCTACTTTAATGAGAACATCTAAAATAAATTAATTTAAACGCACGGGGTTATTAGCATAATAAAACGAGATCTTTGTTTCGATCTTTTTATTAAGGATTTAACGATGAAATTGGAATTGCAGGGTATGAGAAATCAAAAATAACAACAATTGGCATATTTAAGCTTATATGACCAAACAAATAACGTCTCGCATGGTGAAAGTATAGATACATTTTTAATCTTTCACACGCAATTACCAATATGCGATTCCTAAATTCAAGTAATAAACAAATACCACCACTACAAGTTTGAAAAAAGCTAATTAAAACAGTATGCATTACCATGCAAGCTTCAAACAATCGTAGGCAGTTGGTGGATCTGTGAAGGATGGCTAAACATTTGATGCAATTTATCAAACCAACTTAGTTACAGTACGAAAGGTTATTGCCTATATCTAGATCCTGCACGGCTAGCACGCGACGGCGCGCGAGCTCTCTCGATTTTTCTCGCACTATCCGTCTTTCACTTAGAACAAGAGGTATAGTGCGATAAAAATCGAGAGTATGTCGCGGCCGTCGCGTCGTGTGCTAGACGTGCTGGTCGGAAGCTTGCGTGATAATTGGCTTAGTAAGTTTGCTTGCTTACACATCAGAGGAAATTAACATAAACAGAAAAATCATCCTTTTCATTTGAGGTACTTAAAAAAATACAATTCTAAATTTGTTCTATCATTTGAAGGGCGTAACACATGTAAACATTTACATGTGTTACAAAAACAACATAACTACATTGGTGTAAATTTTACAGGAAGGAGGAACTTAATTTCTTCTATAATATTAGTTATTTAAACAACATCTTCCATTTTCTACACAGTGTATGGCCATAGAGTTGCCACTTGCATCTTGGATTCCATTCATAATCGGTTATCTCTTCAAAAATATGAAAAATCACTTTGTCACTTATGCTGTTCTAGTAAAATTATTGGCAGGCATGTTATTTTTGTGCAAAAGCAATTTAAGTACATTCATATACTTAGTAAAAATGATTATTGAATTTACGAAAACTGTTTTACTACCAAATGTATTGCATCTATTTAGATGATTTTTTGTATTTTATTGTACATAAGTTCCATAGCGCTGAGTAATTTCATTTTACAGATACAAAGCGGTAATTTTGGACAAACGGGATCCTTAATAATGCCTAGGTAGGTACTGCACAATTGTAGCGTCTTCCAGACGAACAATCATACCACATCATACCAATAAGTCGATTTCGTAAAATATGTCAGTTATGTTGTTTTTGTAAACACCCCTTCATTTCTTCTTTAGCTTATTCGTCTTAAATTCCTAACATTGAGGTATATCTCCAACATTTTTACGGAGATATATGCCCAGACCAACTTGTGGCATTTTCTACTGAGCCAAGTTTATGCAATCATGTAACCATGTAGTAATATTCCTAGCTCTGGAAGTTGTTCCGGGACACTGGTAGAGCGATTAGCGACGCGACGGCGATCTTCGTACATCAAAGCCCAAATTGTACTGAAGCGTCGCCAATCACCCCCCACCAGTGCGGCCCCAGCCCCCCTATTCTGTAACTAGTTTTAAGCTTACCTCAACGCTCACCCACAAATATATCTTGACACCGCGATGCGTAGTAACCAAGCGTAGGTGAGCCGCTTTAGCGCGTAGCGAATAACAGCCCAGCTTTAGCGGCACTACTACAGTCTATAGGAGACGCTACACGGGCCGTAATCGGCAGGACTGCATGCAGGCCGCCGCGTGATTCGGCTCGTGTGTTTACGTGTCGGAAGCACGGCGGCCAGCCAAATCAAGGTCACTCCATTCTAGAATTTCTGTGACCTCGCTTGGCCCTCCGCTATGTTCCTAGTTGTAGCTCTCCTTATGAGCATTTAAGGGGCTACCCGAGGTTTTCATCGATTTTTGACAAGTTTTGAATCGTATCTACTACTTTTGCACTACAGATAGAATCATAAATCAAACGGCTATCGGTTCTTCAATCTTTTATCTCCATTTTGACAGACCGGATTTTGAAACAAATAAATACTTAATTTTGTATGATTTTTTTAAACATTGTCTAAAAAAACACTTATTTCGCATCTCTATTGACGTGAAAGATCTAACATATACGAAATCTACAAATTTGGGTTCGTCTATGACGTCTCTAAAAACTGGCAGAGGGTTTTAATTTTAAACCAATTAACACAAAAGTTATGGCCAGAAAACCAGTTTTTTGGCCTAAAATTGTTCAACTTTGATGCCAAATATCTCGAAAACAATGAAGTTTGAAGTAAATATGGGATACTATATTGCTTATAGCCGTTGTTGTTAATATAATAAGCTACAAAAAACATTAGAAAACTAAGGGATTCAGATCGAAGGTCATTGGCGTATGGGAGCCTCTTAAAATAGGAACGATCCTGCAGACCAAACTCATTATTTAGTCTGTGCAGGATCGCCAGAGCTGGTTCACGCCAACCCGTAACTGTCGCTGTCGGATCTGACTACACTTTTTGTTTGGACGGGATCGGACGGGGCGGTGTCAACCTGACCAGTCAGCATGTTTTCCATATCAACATGTACTTGCCCTCCGATACTGGATCCGACACTGATTGGTATGAACAAGCTCTCATTAGTACGCTAGTCGGAGGCGAGAATGAATGTATGATGTGTACGGATTGTTTATCATTCCATCCATTAATTCCGTCGGAGGCGATCTCCGAAAAGCATAAAGTGACTTCTGCCCGTGTGGATAAGTGCTGGAAGCACGACGGCCGGCCATACCAAGATCACTCAGTACCTACTAGATTCTCTGTGACCTCTCGTTTGGCGTCGGCTGTACTAAGGTCGGCCCAGAATACTGTTGTAAGAGCTGACTGTAAATTATACGATTACATAAAGCTCGCTCAATTGAAAAGGGAACTGAAAATTTCACGTATTGGTCGGGGCGTATTTCACCGTGCACGGTCGAGGTCATAAATACGTTTACACTTTTGCACCTTATTGCCTTGTAATAAGGTGCAAAAGTGTAAACATATTTATGACCTCGACTGTACAACACACTTTTATTTTTATCTGTCACTTCGATATCCCTGATATTCACTCGTCCCTTCTTCAGCCATTTCAAACACTAAAGCATTCGTTGCCAATTCCAATTCACTAGGTTTAACATCAGTCCCCGTGTCACTAACTTCAGACTGTCCGTGTCCGTCATTTGCGTCCTTTTCAACAACTTCTTCTTTAATATCAATTATTAAATCATTGTCACCGCCACATTTTTCTTTAGTTTTGAGTTTCTTCGGTTTCGTGTTGTCTGTGTCGCTTTTCCTTTTGTGAGTTTCTCTGACGAATACTGTTTCACCAACGGTTAAGGAATCCACGATTCCTTCTTTGTCATCATCACTGTCTTCTTGTTGCGAGTCGTATTCAGTCTTAATAATTAGAGTCTCTGTCTCATCTTTTTCTCTTTCTTCAAAGTCTGCTGTAGTTTCTTCAAAGTCTGTTGTAGTTTCTTCAAATTCTGCTCCAGTTTCAAACTCTTCCTTTTCTTCTGCAACATTGATAAGTGTGCCCTGTGCAGCTTTGACAACGTTAACAAAGTCGCAGAACTCTTGCAGTTTGGCGTCGCAGTCTCTGCAGACGGCCTTAGGCAGGGATCGATGGTTGAAGTCTAGCTGTACGCTGGTGTCGTTGAGGGCTAGTGTGGTCTTGTTGCCGGCTAGGTAGGTCATGTCACTGGACACTGCGACGCAGTCTTTAGAGAACTCGCCGCAGAAACGGCATTGCTCTATGACTCGGCTCAGTGGGTCTTGCTCTCTGCCAACGGAATCTGAAACGAGAGGCACTTTTTGAAGAAAAAATAAATTGAATAAAACCTACAACTGAATTGACTGTAGGGGGTTTGGAACTGAAATCCATAGAAAGATTTAATCTAGGGAATATGCATGTGATTTAGATATGGACCAAACAAAATGTGTAATCTTTATTGCTAAAGAAATATACATGCATGATTATTTTAACAAAGTATCACGTTTTAATTTAATCTAGCCTATTTGCCTATATGGTACGCACGCCACTGCCTAATCCCAAGATTTGGCATAGACACTAGTTTTACGAAAGCGACTGCCATGTTACCTTCCAACCCAGAGGGAAAACTAGACCTTATTGGGATTAGACCGGTTTCCTCACGATGGTTTCCTTCACTGAAAAGCTAACGGTAAACATTCCGTACATAAGTTCCGAAAACCACATTGGTACGAGCCGGGATTCGAACCCACGACGGCCGCTTGACAGCCGCATGCCTGAACCACTAGGCTACCATAGTCACTATTAAATAACCTTTTCCTTTTTTCTAGATAAAGTGGGCAATAACAATATTTTTTTGACATTTTCACCTCCCGTATCTCCCTTATTATTATTAATGAATCTTTAAAAAAAAATTATACGGTATTTTGTAGAAAATTTAATCAGCTTTATTTTTTGTAACAGGTTCTCTTTTCTAAAACGCATGGTTTTTGAGAGAATCACAAAATAACAAAAAATGGGACCTATTTGCTCCCCCCAAAAAAGCAAGTGCCCCCCTGCTGGGGACTTTTAATATGTTGTACCTGGGTATCACCCCTACCATTTGAAATAATAACCCAGACTACACGATTTAATGTTTTTATTTTTCTTTTGTTGACGGTACTAATTGGGGGCAACAAAATTAAAAGACAGAAGCAATGAAAAGAGGTCGGCTTCTCGAAAATGAAGTATTAAAAACGGTTGAACAACTAAGAAAAATTTAAATTAAAAAGTGTGGCTTTAAATTAAGCTCAGAATGGACCCGATTTTTACAGTGGCCTCTAAACTTCCTAATTTTATTTAGGTGTCGCTAAAACACTTTGCTGTTCTATGAGCAGCTGTCATAAACAAGTGACAGCGCTAATTTGAATCGGACGTTTCTTATTTTAGGCGGTCTATACAACTTACTTAGCTGCCTAAATGCTATTCTAAATATGTCGTTTTTAATCTGCCGCCTAAATTATGTCTAAAAATTAGACAATTTAGTTTTGGCTAGTTAAGCCATGTGCACGTAGAATCGGGTCATCCTATTATGGGTGCTTCACCTGATGGGCTAACTGAAGACTATGTTATAGAAGTGAAATGCCCTTTATCTGAGAAAGCAATGAGTCGATACATTAAAGAATACCAAGTTTCTTTAAAATACACAGCACAGGTACAACTTCAAATGAATTTTTACAGTAGAACTAAAGCTCTGTTCTGTGTTGCATCAAGTGACTTTGAAAGTACAAAAAATATTACTTTGATTGAAGAACAATATGAAAAAGGGTTCTGCGAGGATCTGTTGAAGAAATGCACACTATTTTGGTCAAATACAATTTTTCCTATTTTGTTTCAATAAAACACATCTGTATACAAAATAAAATTACTTTTTTATCAACACATCCTGTAAATTAATTAATCCCCAAGCTATTGTTATTACTTCATCTATTACAGAGACCAAGTTATGGTCAATACATGCGTGAGGCATTAACATATGAAACTCTCTTAGTCTACCTATGACACGGTCTACATGTATTCTTAAAGCCGCTATTTGCTTTGATTGCTTGACATCTTCTTTTGTACTTAGGTGTAGATTTTGAAACCTAGGGAGGTCTAACAAGCGTAAGGGTTCTTGTTTGTTAACAGACGTGTCAAATCTTTAAAACCCCGGTCTGCCATAACTGCTTTCTGAGGAGGTAAGTATTCAAGGAAGCCCCAGTCTTCTACTATCATGACATCTGTTGCCCTGCCACTGTATCCATCAGATATATAATTAACAAGACCATTTGGAGTACATGATATCAAATATTTTAAAGTATTACACTTCTTATACTGCGACCAACTTAATGACTGATGCACTGGATTTGTAGGTTTTTCGATTTGTATTTCCAGACAGTCTATTATTGAAACAACATTAGAATACCTAGCTCTGAATGGAATAGGTAATTTTTCAAATATCTGTGATGGTGTTGGACAAACAATCAACTCTTTCAATGCCTATGAAATTATTACAATAATTTTGAAAAAAATCTGCTGATTGTGCTCTGTGAGTATCTAAAGTTTAAAGCCAATAAATCAAAAGATTAATTTAATTTAATTTTTCTTAATGTAATAAAAATATTTATAGTGGGAATGGAGACATATTCACTTAATAGTTTTATTGCATAAAATGTGTTCTTTGGTATGCCTATTAACATTTTAGGTTCCCTTTCTAAAGCAATTAATGTGCCACTACGCATTAAGTTCTTAAATTGTAAGTCATTGTCTGGTTCATCCTCAGTAAGCCAACTTGAATCAGATGAACTACGCACTGGTTCGTAATCAGTTGATAACGCTGAAGACTGTGAATTAACACTAGTGACAGAAACAATATCAGAAGGGTTGTCTGAGAATAATTTTCTTACTATAGTAGAAGACTGAGCAGATTTTAAAGGAGATGTAGATGTACCGATAACTGAAAAACTGAGAGCAAATCGTCTACGGTGGTATGGACATGTTATGCGGAGGGATGGTAGTCATGTTACCACAAGGGCAATACGTATAGAACGAATAGATACGTAGAGGGATGTAAGAGAAGAGGTAGACCAAGGAAAAGGTGGATGGACTGCGTGAGAGACGACATGAACAGGAAAGATGTGTGTGACGAGGTGACGGGCGATAGAGAGGTATGGAAGAAAAAAACATGCTGCGCCGACCCCAAGTAAATGGGAAAAGGACAAGCTAATGATGATCTAGATGCATTTTTTGATGGTATAGAAAACGGAGATAATGCTATACTATTTTTTTTTTGTTAAATTCACATTTACAGCTTTGCTTCGATGATGAACTTTACTAGTACCTTGAACAGCTTTGTCAACATGCAATATTTTTTTACTAGTAGCTTCAGTATCTGTAGTAATCTCGGGACTATTAAATTCTATGTCCATACAGTTTGGTATTGTTGCCGTACTGGGACCGGCTTCAGATAACATACAGTTTGGTATTGATGCCGTACTGGGACCGGCTTCAGATAAAGCAGCTTCAGCTAGAGCTTCTTCAATCAGTGCTTGTCTTTTCCGTTTCAAAGCACCTTTTCTCTCCGGTGGTCTCCGCAATTTATCTTTTTTCTGACACTGGAATATATGTGGTCGAACACCTTTTTTTAATAATAGTGACACTTTTTGTCCATGTCCCAATGCCATTATTTTGTATTTAATATAATTTTCTGTATCTATTTCAATCTGAAAAGAAGAAATAATATTATGTAGTCCAAATAGGTAGACTTTTAAACTACTTCAAATAGGCGCCTTTCTTAAGTGGAATAAAAAACTAGTACATATATAATATATTATATAATCAAAGATAATATGTAGGTATTAGGAATGTTAAATGTTGAGAACATCTTTATGAACTTTAACAAACTAGTAGTTTTATATAAAAAGTACTCTATTACTATTTTTTGAAATTTGTATATATATATATACAAATTTCAAAAAATCGGGCCACTACTTTAGTAGATATTAAATAAAAACGATTTTCCTTTTTTTTTTATTATCTCAAAAATCAGGACGATTTTGGGGCTGATATTTGGTGAAATTACAACGTAAGATAATTATCCGAGCAAAAGGAAAACCATTTTCTCGTCAAAGGCAGTTTCGGCATACAAACACGGCTATACCCTTTATGTAGGTATATTTACATTAATTACTCAGTAAAAAGACTTACTTAAATTCTTGTTCAATAGAACTTATCAACAGTGCGAACAAAGAAACTTAGCTAAAACGTTTAGTGATCTGATACACTCGTAGTCAGCTGTTGATCAACAAAAATCATAATATTTGTAACATTAGTAACAAAAAAAATTGGAAATCTGAATAGTTTTATGAATATGTAATTACATTTTTAGGTTAGGTTATTGTTTATATTGTTCGCGAGTACTAATAAAAAAGATTTTAGGTATATACATATTTAATACTCACGTCGAAATGATCTTCACAACAGTATAAACTACTCAAGCACGATACATTATCTCTCCTCATCGCCTTACACCACTTTTTCCTTATATTTGCATCTTTGGGCATATGAAAATATATCTTGTCAGGTGCAGTTTTAATGTTATTTTCACACATAGGGACAATACAATATTTATAATAAGCTTTTGTGTGCTCTTTCATTGTAATAAGTTAATCTTATAAGCTTTATAATCACCCACTTTTATTAAAACTGTGAATCAAACGGTAAACACTTCGTTCGTTTATTCTTATGGGGTATACAAATTACGTGATTTTACCCCAATTTGTCAGACCAACATGTCGAAGTCATAATTGGGTGTAGCGTACACGTGACAATTGCAACTACAATTTCGTTCAGTGTGGCCAGTTAACAGTAAGAAAGCAAAATTGCCGCATTCAAACGGTCCTGCGAAGCGTACTGCAAGATTGTTACTAACCGATGAGATAGAGCAAGACAGTACGTCTATCATGGGACGGCCGCGGCATACTCTCGATTTTTCTCGCACTATACCACATGTTCTAATAAGAGAAAGACGGATAGTGCGAGAAAAATCGAGAGCCCGCGCGCCGTCGCGTGATAGCCATGCAGCACATAAAAATCGAGAGTATGTCACGGCCGTCTCATGATAGACGTGCTGTCTCGCCCTATCTCATCGGTTAGTAACAATCTTGCAGTCCGCTTCGCAGGACCGTTTGAATGCGGAGATTTTCGCTTTCTTACTGTTAACTGGCCACACTGAATGAAATTGTAGTATAAAAACACCGGTTTAAAAAAAATTACAATATTACAGTGTAAAATATTAAAACAATATTCTTTAGTATATATTTTTTAATTTTCGATTAAATTTATTTGAATAAAATTTGTAAGAAAAAAAACATTTGGCAGATCATGCCAATTCCATGGTCCAAATTGTGATTTTCATGCAATTAGTCGGACAACTCGTTTGACGGTTGGATTGCAGCGGAACATGCATCCACACGATAGCAATTAGTCAGATTCTGATGAATTGGGGCTGACAAATCATGTAATGTGTATGGCCCATTAGTGCACGGTGACGTCACAAAATGAGCGCGCCAAAATGGTGGCGTTTTGATCGTCCGAAAATTATAGTAGTTTTAATTATTATTTTTTTAGCTTATTTAATAATATTTAGAGTGTTATATTTTTTTCCGGTTATATAATGACTTATGGAACAGTAAAAAAAAAACATGAATATTCCCTATTATTGGTCAATGATTATATTGATCACAGAGTTAAGTGGTTCAGTCTTTTAAACGAGAGAATTACCTTTGTACCAGTAACTTCGGAACGTTTGGAGAGAATGAGGGATAGCCTTGCTCTTCAGTTACCATTTTTGCCTGCTGAATTAGGTCCCAATGATATGTATAATACATTTTTCAAGATATTCATAAAAGAGTATAGTAAAATATTCACTTGTAAATCGGTTGTGATTGGCGGTGCTAATCATTTCAGTGGGTGGGCTACTGCAGACTTGCATAATCAAAGGAAAAAACTGTACGAACTATACGAGGAACGGCGCTATAGAACGGGTGATGAATTTAAAGAATATGTGAAGCAGTTTTCTAAAAGCTTCAAATTATATTGTCATATAGCTAAATGCAATTATTTGAGCAATAAGATAAAAAATAGTTCCGACATCATTAAAATGACATGGAAAATAATAAATGAGGAGACTGGTCGTAAAAAAAAGAAAAATACCACATACCGGTTAAGCGTAAATGGGAAACTGATAGATTCTAGTACAGATGTCGCCACTGAATTTGAAACTTTTTTTACTAACGTACCAGTTACCACGACTAAACATCTTAACTCATCAAGTTTATCTGCCGCTGAAATGTTGGAAAAAAAATTGCCTAAATGTTTAATGGAATTTAAGTTTGAACATGTTACTAACCTAGATGTACTTAAGGCATTTCGATCTATTAATGTCAAAAAAGCTAGTGATCTTTGGGGGGTTTCTTTCACGTTGTGAAGTCCCTAATTGAATTGTTAGTGCCTCACTTAGTATTCATATTCAACACTTGCGTCGACTGTGGCGAGTTTCCAGACCTGATGAAGCAGAGTAAAATTACTCCTATATTTAAGACGGGTACTACCACTGATCCCACTAACTACAGGCCCATTTCAGTTCTGCCCACACTAGAACCAACCAGCAGTACAGTATTCCTAGGTTTAACATTGGATGCCAAGCTGGAATGGGGTTCCCACATAAAGATTCTCGCAAACAAGCTCAGTTCTGCAGCGTTTGCAGTATGTAAAATACGTTACCTAACAGATGAAAAGACAGCCAGATTGGTGTACTTTGCCTACTTTCACAGCATCATGTCATACGGCATCTTGCTTTGGGGTAGTGCTGCTGGTGTCAATGCCGTTTTTGTGCTGCAAAAGCGCGCCATACGTTCTATTTATAAAATGCGTGCTAATAATTCGCTTAGAAGCAAGTTCAAGGAGATTAATATATTGACTGTGTACTCCCAATACATTTATGAAAATATTGTATATGTCCATAAACATATTTATTTATTTATTAGATTTACATATTTTTTGCACCTTACGGATTATACAATCACTGTATTATGGGGTATACAGATTATGTGATATCACCCCAATTTGTCAGTAGGTCAAGGAGGGTACAGTCGCTAGGATTTTTTCAACGGGCTATAGCATGAAAAGTATAAGTGCCCGAAATATTTTTTGTAGGCACACAGCAATAGATTTCCAATTGCTTTCACCAAAAAAGATGTAACGACCCTTTTTAAAAAAAATGGGAATCTAGCCACTGTGTACTACTATAGGTACACAGTGACTAGTATCCCCTAGTACACAGTTGCTCTAACAGTACACAGTGGCTCGAGCCACTGTGTACTACCCCCTGTATGTAGTGGTTCTAACAGTACACAACACAGTGGCTACGGATGGAATACGATTTTAATGTTGTAAATGGAATTACAGTAGTTTTAGCAACTTGCTTAATGGATGTACCACTTCGATCAGGTTCAACCCTGTTTTGATCTCCTCCGCCGTATGGTTGCCTATTTTTCTGGGCACTGAGGGTGATAAATTTCGTCGCGGCATTCTGTATAGAGGTAGATACAAGTTTTAACTTTTGTTTTATTAGCAGTCATTTGGTTTTAAATTTGAAGTTCTAAGAACAATTAACAACAATTTTTTATTCGACTTTTATTGAATTAAACTTTGTCGGTATTATTTTTATAAGTTCATACGTATACAGTGGCTCGCGAGCCAGTGTGTACTTCTCCGAAACGAGCTACTGTTGACCCTGTCGCCATGTTGGAATCAAGATCAAACTAGAAACAAACGCATAGACCTAGAGCATTGAATTATCAGTCAATACTAAGTATATTAGACATACTTTTCGACAAAAGCAACAGTAATTAAGAATCTCACACAAGTTTAGTTAAAAAACGAAGTTAAAATTACGTGAAAATGTAAATTCGGCCGGGTAAAAAACAGAACACGTCATTACACAACCGCACGGCGCCAGAGCGGCTTACGGACTAGTTCATACACGATCGTTTATCGAGCGCTTCTCATTGAGGTAGAGGACAGATATAATGCTCTTTCCCTTTCCAGCACAGTGCATTCGAGCGACTGTTCCCCCCGAGCAACTGTACCCTCCCTGACCCTACAACATGTCAAAGTCATAATTGGGTGTAGCATACAGATGTAATGGCGTGTACAGATTATGTGATTTTACCCCCAATTTGTCAGTACAACATGTCGAAGTCATAATAGGGGATCGGTCAGTAATCAGATTAAAATCTGAAATGTACTTAGATAAAATAAATATACTGTTTTACGATAATTTATCGAATAATAACTTAATATAATTCATTTAAATATTTTTGAATGCAGAAATAAAATGTCATTATTTACAATATTTTTAATCTGTACTGAAACACCAATCACAGTGCGTGACGTCATTTGTGGGCAATCATTGACTGTGTAGGTATAGAGAAGATTGACGTGTGGTTTGTCTCAGCAAGAAACGGAGACACGTGATTGACCTCACGAAACAGCTGTTCTGATAAGAACAGCTGATTGCTCTGACAAGAGCAGTTTTCGATTGTCCCGAGAAGGACATTTTATAATTGTGAAGACGCCGGCAATGCAGCATCACTATCGTCGAGGTTTTTCAGCTTCGATCTTCGAGCACGGAGCGACAGGGCAGCGATGTGTTCGTCTCGACGGCCGGCGCAGAAAAGGATCGGAATTTGCGCGCCAAAATCTTTTATAGGCGAGCGAGCCGCGCGCGTTGCCACGCGCCGCCTACCTCCCTCTCGCTCGTGCGCATCCGTCCCGCTCTAATCATGTTATTGTTGCGGTTTAAAACTGTCACTAGTTGTAAGCTTTTTTATTGTATATAGTTAGCCGTATTTGTAAATAAAATTATTCCAGTTTCCAGTATTCTACAATTAACAACAGAGTTTCACTAAACTACCTACAAGTCTCCAGCCAAGTCTCCCTGCACAAACCTCTGTTAAAGTGGTGACCTGCCGACTCAAGAGCACAGAAGCAACCAGCATCAAGATTTCAAGCATGGCCGGAGAAAATGGAGCCAACTCGGGAGGTATACCCGTTCCGCAACCCAACGCTGGCGATCAACATGAAGCTCAACATTTAGCAGCAAGCCACGACGTGTCCGCGATATCTCTCTCACTCCGTGTACCACCGTTTTGGCGCGACCAGCCGCTGTTATGGTTCTGCAGTTTCGAAGCCGCCACCGCCGATCTGA
This sequence comes from Epinotia ramella, assembly GCA_947578815.1. Classification (NCBI taxonomy): domain Eukaryota; kingdom Metazoa; phylum Arthropoda; class Insecta; order Lepidoptera; family Tortricidae; genus Epinotia; species Epinotia ramella. Next base: position 702,733 of record OX388226.1, on the reverse strand, counting down.
AAAGAAGCCAAGCACAGCTCGCGCAAATGGTCATCGCACAGCTCGAGAAGCAAGACATCCAGAATATCGCAGATCTCATCTACTCGCCGCCGGAACAAAATTACTACCAGGCCATCAAGGATCGTCTCATCTCGCTGTACGAGGAATCAAACAGCGCCCAGGCAAAGAAACTGCTGTCACAGGTCGAGCTCGGCGAACAGAAACCTAGCCAGTTACTTCGCAAGATGCAGAATCTTAACCGCGAGAAGTTCCCCGAGAGCACAATGCAAATGATGTGGCTCGATCATTTACCGCCACACGTCAGATCCGTACTCACCGTCAGCGAAGCATTCAAAATCAAGACTACGCTCGACGACCTCGCTCTCCTCGCCGACAAAATGATGGAGCACACGCCGTCATCCCACGTCGCCGCCATTTCGTCGCCCATTCCGATTCCGTCAACATCAACACAGCCGCCACCGCTGCTACCTCCGTCACAAGCTACCTACCAGCAACATCCGCATCTCGACACACAATATCTCATCGGCGAGATAAGAAGATTGTCGCTCGAAGTCGCCGAACTACGATCAAGGCCGCGTGAAAACAACGATCGTCGCAACAGCCGATTTCACCGCCGTTTCCCGTCACGTTCCCGTCCTCGCAGCGCATCGCAATCGCAAGACCGAAGCCGCAACAACTCGCCCATGCCATATTGCTACTACCACCGTCGCTTCGGCATGGACGCGAATAAATGCACGCCACCGTGCAATTTCAAGCCGATCAACTCGCCGTCGGAAAACTAAAAGTAACGCTGGCAGCGGCGGAAACCGGCGTTACCGAAACATCTCACCGCCTTTTCGTGACCGACAAGACATCCAAACTTACCTTCCTGGTCGACACTGGAGCGAACATATCCGTGCTGCCACGAAGAAAAGGCACGCAAGAGCAGCCCCTCCCGTTTCAACTTTACGCCGCTAACAACACCGTCATACCTACCTACGGTGAAAAAACGCTCGAACTCGATCTCAACCTACGACGAGCATTCAAGTGGAAATTCATCATCGCAGCCGTATCGAAGCCTATCCTGGGAGCCGACTTTCTCAAGTTCCACCACATCATTGTGGACATCAAGAATCGACGACTGATCGACGGAAAGACGCTACTCACGACTAACGCTCAACTCTGCGCCGCTAACATACCTACCGTGCGCAGCATAGACGTGCAGCAGTCGTATCACGATATACTAGCCGATTACCCTGGAACCATGCGACTTACATCTATGAAGCTTAGCCCGAAGCATAACGTCGAACACTTCATAGAAACAACTGGCCCGCCCCTTCACTGCAGGCCACGCCCCATCGCACCACATCGATACGAGCTCGTGAAGAAAGAATTTGCCAACATGATGGAGCAAGGCTTATGTCGTCCCAGCAAGAGTCCATGGTCCTCACCGTTACACGTAGTACCTAAGAAGAATGGAGACCTGCGTGTATGTGGCGATTACCGAAGACTCAATGCCATCACCAAGCCCGATCGCTATCCCATACCACGGATACGCGATTTTACCTACCAACTCGCCGACAAGAAATTTTTTTCGACACTCGATTTGAACCGTGCTTATCAGCAATTACCCATCAGCGAGCAAGACATCGAAAAATCAGCGATAATAACTCCCTTCGGATTATACGAATTCCCGCGTATGTGTCCTGGACTGAAGAATGCCGGTCAAACATTCCAACGATTCATCCACGAAGTACTAAGAGGCCTGGACTACGTATTTCCATTCGTCGACGACTTACTAGTCGCATCAACAACCGAAGAAGAGCACCGAAGACATCTGCACACCATCTTCCAACGACTCGACGAGTATGGCATCACAATAAACCCCGCCAAATGTGTCTTCGGCCAGCCATCGGTGAAGTTTCTCGGCTACGAAGTAAACCAAGACGGAATCCAGCCGCCTAAGGAAAAAGTTGAAGCAATCGTCGATTACCCTAAACCGCAAACAATAGATGAGTTACGACGATTTCTCGGAATGATAAACTTTTACCGCGAAAATATCAAGAACGCCGCAATACTTCAAGCTCCACTCTGTAAATACCTACACAACGCACGGAAGAAGGACAAGACACCAATCAGCTGGAACGACGAAGCAACGCTCGCATTCGACGCGTGTAAGGACAGCATCAAAAACGCCGCCTTACTCGCTCATCCATGTCACCAGTCGACGCTCGCGATATTCTCGGACGCTAGTGACAAGGCCGCAGGCGCATCGCTAAATCAGTTTGTAAACAACGCTTGGCAACCACTCGGCTACTTTTCGAAGAAATTCTCCGACGCACAGACTCGCTACAGTGTTTACGATCGAGAGCTACTCGCATTGTACATGAGTACCAAACACTTCCGCAAGATGTTCGAGGGACGAGAACTCATCTTATTCACCGATCACAAGCCCTTGACCTTCGCGTTCACCAAAACGAGCACCAACAACGAGTCGCCGCGCCGCACCCGTCAGCTGTTGTATATCAGTGAATTTACAACCGATATACGTCACGTTAGTGGGTCACAAAACGCCGCCGCCGACGCGCTATCCCGCATAGAAACGATATCCTGCCCGTCGCCGATTGACTACAAAGAACTAGCCGACGCGCAAGAACGAGACAGCAACACCATTCGAACACTCGCACAGCAAACCAACCTATCTATGAAGCAAGTCGCTATTCCCGGAACCAACGTCAAATTGTACTGCGAAACAACGACAGACAATTTACGCCCTTATGTACCCGAACAATACCGCCGTGCCGCATTCGACTCCGTACATAACATCAGTCATCCTGGAATTCGAACAACAAGAAAACTAGTCGCTCAACGCTACTTTTGGCCTTCGTTAAATACCGACGTAGGTACATGGTCAAAAGTATGCGTACACTGCCAACGCGCGAAGAATCAACGCCACACCGCAAGTCCGATATCAAGTTTCCCGCCAACTCAACGATTCGATCACATCCACATCGACATCGTTGGACCTCTACCTACCGCCGCAAGTGGACATCGATACCTACTCACAATGATCGACAGAGCAACACGATGGCCCGAAGCAATCCCACTCACCGAGATCACCGCCGAAGAAGTCGCCAAGACTGTTTACGACGGTTGGATTTCCCGCTTCGGCTGCCCCGCTACTATCACTACGGACCAAGGACGGCAATTCGAGAGTCGAGTATTTGCATCTCTCACACGCTTACTCGGCATCGAAAGAACCCGTACAACACCGTACCATCCGATCGCTAATGGGATTCTGGAGAGATGGCATCGAAGTCTCAAGGCCGCACTCAAGGCAAGACTACAAACAACAACATCGTGGATCGAGCAAATACCTACTGTCCTACTTGGTCTACGCGCCGCGCTAAGAAGTGACACCGATGTAAGTGCAGCCCAACTCACTTACGGCTGCAGTGTACGATTACCCGGTGATTTCTTATCAGCTGTACCTACGAACGATGACGTCATTATGGACTCCGCTTTCGTCGATCAGCTGAGAGACACAATACGACGCTTGAAACCTACACCGAGCCAGCCGCATAGCAACACGAGACCGATATTCGTACATCGTGACCTCATGACCTGCGAACAAGTGTTTGTACGAGTCGACGCCGTAAGAAAGCCGCTACAAGCACCTTACGACGGACCATACCGCGTGCTGAAAAGAGACGACAAAGTTTTCACACTGCAACTGCCTAACCGTCAAACGAACGTCTCAATCGACCGACTCAAGCCTGCCTACACGATCATCGAGGAAGACATACCTACAACTACGAGTATACCTACAACTACGTGCACACCTGTAACTACAACACCGAGTTCATCGAGTACAACATTGCAACAAGACAACCAGAAAAAAAACAATAGCCAGAGCCAGAAACAAACGACAACGGACAACCTGAAACAAAATGGACCACACACGACCAACAATCAAATACCTACAGCTGGGAACCAAACTCGCCGAGGCCGCACTATCCGCCTGCCGGTACGTTTCACTTGAAGGGGAGCCCTGTAGGTATAGAGAAGATTGACGTGTGGTTTGTCTCACCAAGAAACGGAGACACGTGATTGACCTCACGAAACAGCTGTTCTGATAAGAACAGCTGATTGCTCTGACAAGAGCAGTTTTCGATTGTCCCGAGAAGGACATTTTATAATTGTGAAGACGCCGGCAATGCAGCATCACTATCGTCGAGGTTTTTCAGCTTCGATCTTCGAGCACGGAGCGACAGGGCAGCGATGTGTTCGTCTCGACGGCCGGCGCAGAAAAGGATCGGAATTTGCGCGCCAAAATCTTTTATAGGCGAGCGAGCCGCGCGCGTTGCCACGCGCCGCCTACCTCCCTCTCGCTCGTGCGCATCCGTCCCGCTCTAATCATGTTATTGTTGCGGTTTAAAACTGTCACTAGTTGTAAGCTTTTTTATTGTATATAGTTAGCCGTATTTGTAAATAAAATTATTCCAGTTTCCAGTATTCTACAATTAACAACAGAGTTTCACTAAACTACCTACAAGTCTCCAGCCAAGTCTCCCTGCACAAACCTCTGTTAAAACTGCACGGGTACCTACTAACTACTTTAGTTCACTCAATTATTTCCATAATTTTGTTGAAATCCTAAAAGTTGCTAAAAGTTTACTGATAAATTAGGATACGGTAATCAATTTAAAAACTGTCACGTGGTCCTCCAGTCTTTCATAATGGAAACAGGATTTACGAAAGCCGACAGTCGAAATCTTCCCAAAGTGGATATGTTTATGATTTGCAATTTCTTCGCAAGTAATTCAGACTTTTGTGACGCTGAATTTCGAAATTTGAAAACTTCTGTGTAAGTATTATAACTTAATAGTTCCTCCCTCTGTCGCCCCATAGTAGGCGCGCATGCAGTTTTCGTTAATAGATTGCGTCCACTGCATGCGGCGCACTATACCACCGGTAGCGGGAGCCGTGGGCGGAGCTGGATGCCCCGCAGGCCCCAAGCGAGTCGGCAGCGGTGGCCGCCCGCGCCGCGCAGGTGGTCGTGGCGGCGGCGGCGGCGACCCGCACTCGACGTTCGAACTGCTGCTGCTAGAGTCGGGCGCGGTCGCAAATTCATCGCCCGACGATGACGTGCTGGACGATGGTGTGGACGACGAGGCGGGTGGAGGTGGAGGGTGTGCTTGTTGTTCCGCTTCTTGTGTTGTACGTGCTCTTGATCTTGTTATCATCGTGGCTGTTTATGTCACTTATGTCAAATCCGTGTTGGAATCAAAATCGATCTTCCATTGTAGCCAAAAGTGGGCTAAATCAAGATTCTCCATTTTGCGCTTCGTATTAATGGTACGGCAGTGTAAAATTGGGCCATTTTGATACGAATAAATTGTAAAATAAGATATCAAAAAGCACGACTGACGTGACAGCGGTCAATTTTTGTTTTTTGAAGTGAAAACTTCTTTAGCGGCGCTGAGCAGTTTTTGGGATGGGGAAAAATTGTTAAATACGCGACAGAGTTTTGTGACGTCAGATGTGAAGGAGGTCACTTTTTGCTGCTGGCCGATTCGACTTCATTCAAAACTGAACGCTATTCGTAAGAGTATAAAGCCGTTAAACACTTTGTGCAATAGCATATTCTGCAAATAAATTTGTACTAATACCAACGCATCCTTCACCGTTTTGCTATTGAGAAAATTCGAATTGTTCGAATTTGGGCGTTATTCCTAAAGAGATAAAGCTTAGGAAAATATTTACCAACGGCAAAAACAATTTGATATTTTGGTGGCCACCACCGTCTGCTGTTGTGCTGTTCTTGCAAATTCGAATAGTTCGAATTTAGACGTTATTCCTAAAGAGATAAAGCTTTGAAAATATTTGGCAATGGCAAAAACAAATTGGTATTGTGTTTGCCGCCGCCCGTCGGCGGGCCGACGGGCCCGTCCGCCTAAGTAATTGATAATTGTTTATAAATTTGCGTCAAATTCATTTTTAGGGTGACACCGTAAGATGTCACGTGACCTGATCGAAAAACTGTTACAATGTTATTGAGTTTTCACTTCTGCCGGCACTCCCGGAGTGCAACCCGGTCTTTTTTTTTATTTTTTTTTATTTGTATAGACATTTATTTCCTTAAATAAAATATTTTTTTTTTGCAAAGTTGGGTATATAAATTCTCTTGCACTCGAACTTTATTTAAGGACCTCTCTACGAGTAAAGGCCTCCTCCATTCTACTCCACATTTTCCTGTTAGATATATCCACAAGTAATTTTCTATGGATTGTGGAAGCAATTGGCATAGCTGGCTTTACATGTTCTACTTTTAAGGGTGATGTTGATACAGTTGACGTCCATGTTTTGGATGGTGATGTTGCAATACTATGTGATTTAAATTCTGTTTGCGTTGACTTACTTCTGAAGTATGTACTCTTCACAAAAACTTGAACTCCTTTATCTTGATTTTTTGGCTGATGTTCGACTATGACTTCTACAGGTGAACCTTAAACAAAGATAAAGGTCATTATTGTTAATCTGTCTAAATCTCGGAGCGAGTAAATTACTCACTCCCAGATAAAAAATAGATATATTTTGGTTCTGATAAGTACTTACTAGGAGACAAAGTTGTATTTGCTTCTTTGGTATCACTCTCCAATGTACTGTCTTCGAGAGCTTCCTGTACTAAAGCCAATCTTCGCTTTTTGATAGCAGCGGGCCAAGATGTTACAGTTGAAGGCAAACTTCTTTTTCTGTCACTTTGACATTGAAATTTTGTAGGAAGACAGCCATGTTTTGACATTACTTTATCAACAGTGCCCATTACATGGTATCGCATATAATTTTCCATATCATTAGGCAGCTGAAACAAGTAAAAATTATGTACGCTCTCGTAAATATAACCTCTAACATTACACAATGTATATTTACTACAAATTAATTTAAGCACATTTCATTTTATTTATTTGTAGTAAATAATTACTGTACACTTACATCAAAATGATCTTCACAAAAGTAAATTGGTGAAGTTACAGACATTCCGTCGCACATTCTTCTTGCTAAGTTTAACCATTTTTTTCGTATATCTGCTTTTCTTGGCACGTCAATGAATATTTTATTTGGAGTAGTTTTTGACGTGTTCGTACATTGAGGTACTGCACACCAACGATATTTTTTTCGTTCCATAACAACAAATAAATATCTTCTCCACGAAACCAACTTCTCGCGAAGTTAAGCTCATGCAGTTGTTTTGTTATGACCACAAATGACGTCACGCGCTCTCAGATGACATAACGTGGCGTTTTGGCGGGATTTTTAAACCAACAATATTAAAATATGATTTTGAGTACCTAAAAGGCTGTAAATAAATAAGATTTTATTTTCTATGGGAACAAAGATCCACGAGTAATTTAAAACACTTTCTGAAAATTTGACCGATCCCCTATTGGGTGTAGCGTACAGATGTCCGAATCAGAGATCCGAGAGTATGTCGCGGCCGTCGCGTGATAGCTGTGCAGATGTAACAATCCGACCACATGTGCATGCAATTTCTCAGACAACTCGTTTGATAGTTGAGTCAGCAGCGCACATGCCTCCAGACGATAGCAATTAGTCAGCTTCTGATGAATTGGAGCTGACAAATCATGACATGTATACATCCCCTAACAATCCGTCCACATGTGCATGCAATTTCTCAGTACAACTCGTTTGACAGTTGGATCAGCAGCGCACCATAGCAATTAGTCAGCTTCTGATCATTTTTTTCGTTTAGTATCGGTTGTGGTACATCCATCACTATTATATCAAAATATGTCAGTCTCGTGCAGTTGTATTCAAATAAGCCTGTGTAATATAACGCGAAGTTTTCAAATTATCATTATTATGCATTGCCCGTTTTGCAGAAACTGGATCGAAAGACTGAACAAAGCAAATTTTTGTGCAAATTGTTGTAAAAGTTTGTCACGATGTGATGAGTTGGGACAATTGTTGCAGATTCTTTTACATTCTGCATAAAATGCGGCCAAAACCAGACTCGTAGGAAAAAAAAAAATAACAATTTAAGCAGAGGCAGAATGTAACTTAAATTCCGAAAGTTTCCCACACATCAACTCTGTCTGACGAAAGTTTTCCCGATCTTAACTTTACCAATGAAGATATAGAACACTTGAATAATATCGATGGAAGCCAGGAACACAGCCAGAATATAAACTCGACGCAGTCACCGGAGAGCCCCGCCTAGCAGACACATCCCACTGGGCCACATGATGACGGCTCGGCATCCACAAAAATGAAAAATAATGAATAATAGTATATTATTATTGTTGTCATTCTTATTCCCCAACTTTTGTGTGTGTGTGAACAACTTATGTGATATACGTGTTAATAAAATAACGCAAAACCTGAAAACAGTTTGTTCAGAATCGAGCATAGAATGCGAAAAAAATAAAAAATAAATTTTTTTCAAGATTTATTTTTTACATTTGTATGGAGTGTTGGCCGACTGGGGCGACCTGCTCCATACAAATGTAAAAAATAAATCGCGTCAAAATTTTTATTTTTTATTTTTTTCGCATTCTACTCTCGATTCTGAACAAACTGTTTTCAGGTTTTGCGTTATTTTATTAACACGTTGTATAGTTTTATATTACTTGCTCTTGACTTTATCACCTAAGTGGAAAAAAATGTGGCTACCATTTGACCTTCAGTTAATACAGGAAAAAAAAAACTATGTGACAAAGACCTAATGTGGGGGAATCAGTATGAGAACAATATTAATACATGGATTTATATAGAAATGAATTGGTTTACCAGAAGACACAATTCCCCTAATAAGGGTACCAGTGGACGGTCGAATCAGTCTTCATTAATGAGATTTTATTAGGTTTTAAAGAGTGTTGTTAAGTTGAGAGTGAAATTCGTTTTATATATTTTTAATTATATATGATGTTGCTTAATAACTTGTCATGTCACTATGATTGGGTACAATCATTGTAATTGTGTTGCTTAACTTCAAACTCACATAAATTCATTCGACCATCTCAGCAAATATGTTCCCTATTTTTATAATACCAAAATCGCATTATCTGACAGATAGATATATCAGAGTTTATCTTGTATACCAATTTTTAGGGTAAAATTTGCTAATTTATATTTTTACCCATTGAATATTGTTTAGTTCAGACTGTTCAGAGTGACATTTGCTGCATGTAAATTCGAACCTTAATAGCATGATAGATAACTATAGAAATTAATAATTCAAACTAAAAAAAATGTGTTCATTACATATTTTTTTGTGGGGCCATTATGTCCAGCTGATTGTTATTTAGTTATAAATGAGTACATACAAAATAAAACTATACTGGTTATATTTATAGTTTTAATTCCTTTGGTTATAAACCTTTCATAGATGGTGCCAACATGTTTCATTATATATTTTTTATGGGGCCATTATGTTCAGCTGATTGTTATCTAGTTATGAATGAGTACATACAAAATAAAAGTATACTGATTATTTGTAGTTTTAATTTCCTTTGGTTATAAACAGACATAGGAATCCGCAGGGCAAAATTGTTTGACAAGTAGGGAGTTCCTATATCGACAAATTAAATTATTGGAGCTTGTTCTATATGTATACTAGTGATCACCCCCAACATAGTGTGTTTTTTGTTCTATTGTTCAACATTGCATATTTTAAATAATCGCTAGTTTATATAAAGGTAGGGCGTAATACCTATTGCATTACAAAATAGTTAATATTATTTCAACCTCTTTAGATAATTAAATAGAAGTAAATTGAATGAAAGCATTTATTTCGGACATTTTTTTTACAAAATACATCCATATTATGTTAGTAATAAATAACTTATCTTAGGTGTGTTAGTAGAAAGTATAATTATAATTACAATTAACATGCAAGGACATCCAGTGCGCGAGGATAGGGCTGTCCATCCTCTCAGCGAAATTACCTAACACTACAAAATAATAATAATAACACTATAAATTACTTACACACTCGCTATAAAGCAATAGGTACCCGTCAGACAATGTCATTTGTAAACACGTTATATTACATAAGTATTTTATAATTTATGAGTGAAAATAAATGAAAAGTGGGACAAGTAAAATTATAAAATTATTTTTAAAAACGGAGAAGAGTGGAGTTATTATTTATTTATTTTTTACTCTTAATAAAAACATACTTTTACAAGCAAGCCCTTGAGTGATCACTAGTATATAAGGTGCTAACAAATTAAGTACCAATATTTTAAGAGGTGTTACATTACATCAAAACAATTGACTTTAAATAGAAATTAAGAAAACTTTTCATATGATATTTTTGTTTTAATTTCCGGTACAAAATAAATAAATTAAAATTTCGACCAAACATAATCAGCCTGTGCATTTAACTGACGAGATGTTTAAACACTATCTGTCAAGTGAACATCGTCGTTTGTGACATACGTCAATGATTGATTGTTGACTATCTCATTAACACGGTGTTTTTACGCAGTAACATTGTATCCCTAATTATCTCCAAAAAGTGGTACACACTTTTAAATGTTTCATACTTAACTCTACTCCTAGAGACGAGTATTATCAGCTCTACAAGTATTGGTACCTAATTTGTTAGCACCTTATATAGAACTAGCATCGATAGTTGAGTTTATCGTCGATATATCAACTCCCTACTTGTCAAACAATTTTGCCCCGCAGATTCCTATGTCTGTAAACCAGTAAATAAAAAACGAACTATATGCTTATTTCACTTTACCATTGAGGCAGCACAATCCAGGCGTTTCTCCAGCAAACTTCAATGCACCACAATGCTCACAAACAACGTTCATTTGACCAATGTTAACAAAAGGATGCAAGCTGTAGTCAATACTGCAATCGTATCGCAACGCTGCTCGATTCAAGTCAACACTTGAAGCATTTGTTGTTGCACTTCGACGATTATCTCGATGTTGCACTGTGCGATGAGCTCGACGATTTCTCGTTTCTAACCTAGCCGTTTCACGGGCTGCCTCTCTTTGCTCTTGTGTTTGGGAAGCACGAAGTAGGGCCCTACATTGTGCCATTCGAACGCGACGATTTGAAAGTGCGTTTTCTCGTTCTTCATTATTTAATTGATTTGCTATTGTCCGTTGCCTAATTGCATTACGGGTTCGTTGAGAAAGATTAGATCTTCTAGGTCGCGGCATTGTTACATGATTATATTACAGTCTTTGATGATTCTGTGACACATAATTTCACGATACAATTAAAACATAAACCAAATGTCGATAAAATGAAATTCGATGTGAAAAAAAGGTAAATATTATTATAAAAGAGAAATGGCAGCCTCGAGGGCCTTTGCCAGAGTCAGTAAGCGTATAAATTAACTACGAAATAACGAATTAAACCATTTATAAAAACAAATAGACGTGACTCTCGCCAAGATCAAATAAAAGGTAAATATACTTATTATACTCTTTGAAAAAAGGTAAGTAAAGTAAATTCATTAGTTCATTACCCACGACGAAGTGCAAAGTGACTTGACATTAGAGCTGGGCGTTTTTTCCCATAAGCGTTTTCAAAAACGGTTTCTCGTACAATAACGGAATAACAGTTTGTAGCTAGAAACACAAACTGTTTTTATAAAAACGATCGAACGGTCACACGCAACGGTTGCAATGCAAAACGTGAAAACGTAACTCGAACACTGTAACCTGTTTCATCCGTTTTTTCGTTTCACTTCGTTTGGCGACCGGCGACGGCGCCAACGCACGGAGAAACTAGTTATTTTTGAAACTGTTTTTCAAAACAGTTTTGTGAGAGAAAAAAACGGTTACGTTTCGTTTCACGGAAAAGTCGAAACGACCCAGCTCTACTTGACATTGACATTGACATTTGTCGTGTTTTCTTGTCAATGTTGCGTTCAGAAATCAATGCCATATTTTCAAACGGAACATTTTGCACAATCAAATATGTCGGTTTCCACGGTTTCGATCGATTCGCGGTTCGACGTGATTCTATTTCGTATTAACGTGACATTAATACATTGTTATTTTCCTATGGTCAATTATTTGATTCATACCGATTTATTTTTAAATTGACATTCGATTCAAGCAGTGTAACACTTATGGGGTATATACTCGTACATTACATAATTTGTCAGCCCCAATTCATCAGAATCTTGACTAATTGCTATCGTGTGCAGGCCTTTAAAACGTTATAAAATGAACCGGAATTATAACGGTATATTCCGTTAGTGTTCGAAAATTACGTTACAACAAAACCAATATTCTCCATAACGATATAAATATCGTAACAGACTAAATAACATAACAATCAGGCCTTTAAATAGCGCTATTTTCGTATAGCGCTATCATTTATAACGTTATTATTCCTAAAACCGCTATACTCGAAAACGATATTTGACGCGCTGTATAGCGATATCCATTATAACGTTATAAATCTAAACCATTAATATAAAACCGATACTTTTTTAACCGATATAATAATGTAATAACGTTATAGGCTACCCCTTTCTCGCATTCAGTATAGCCTACTCGTGCAATGTAAGCGATGTGATTACGTAACGTAGGTTGTTTGTTAGAGTGCACGACGTCATAGTAAAATAGAGAATTTTTCGATTTGCTCGGCTTGTCGGCGCAGGTTGTAGCCTGATACGAATATCCTGACTAATAATTTTCAAATCAGATTGTCTTTAGCTACTCTGTGCTTCATTAATCGGAAATGCATCATCCCATAAAAAACATGCCATGTAAAAAAGAGGTCAAGTCTCGAAACTCTTCCACCGTAAAAAGTTGTGAGATATTTCGTAGAGCCAAGTCTCAGGCATTCTTTTATCTTTATTTGCTTGCTAAATAAAATTTTGTGACTTGGCAATCACACAATACTACATAGCTTTAGGTATGCAGAAATCCACTAATGCAGGAAAGTGGTGTGATTGCCAAGTTACAGAATTTTATTTAGCAAGCAAATAAAGATTAAAGAATGCCTAAGACTTGGCTCTACGAAATATCTCACAACTTTTTACGGTGGAAGAGTTTCGAGACTTGGCCTCATTTTTACATGGAATGTTTTTGCTTGTTAAATAAAATTCTGCAACGTGGCAATCACACAACTTAACTGTATTTATAGATTTTTGCATACTTACCTAAAATTATGTAGTATTGTGTGATTGCCAAGTCACAAAATTTTATTTAGCAATAAATAAATAAATAAATAAATATTAAGGGACAATCTTACACAAATCGACCTAGTCCCATAGTAAGCTCAGTAAGGCTTGTGTTATGGGTACTAGACGACGATATATATAATAGATATAAATACTTAAATACATAGAAAACTTCCATGACTCAGAAACAAATATTCATGCTCATCACACAATTATTTGCCCTTACCGGGATTCGAACCCAGGACCTTCAGCTTCGTTGGCAGCGTCACTACCCACTAGGCTAACCGGTCGTCAAGCAAGCAAATAAAGATTAATAAGAATGCCTGAAACTTGGCTCTACGAAATATCTCACAACTTTTTACGGTGGAAGAGTTTCGAGACTTGGCCTCTTTTTTACATGGAGTGTTTTTTATGGAATCTCACTTCTTTTTGAAGGTTAATGTGTTATCCATACATACAAACTATGAATGCAGGCCCATTCTTGCTTTTGAATTTTCTCATTCACTGCAAATGTAACTTTGTAATCCTATATATTTGTGTATCTAGAAAACTGGGTTGAAATAGCAATTTTTTATAGTTTTCCCTTTATGTGGCCATTAAACCCTAACTATGTACCAAATTTCAGCTCTCTGAGTTTATGGGAAGTACTAGTTCTATTTTGATGATCATGAGTGAGTGTCATAAATGCGAAACTGCTTTTGCTTAACTTCGGAACTAAATGACCTACAGACTTGAAATTTTGGATTTTAAGTATGTGATTATAGCTTACTGGATGACGAAAATTTCTGCATTCTGGTCTTATCCATTATTTATTTATTTATTTTATTTATTAATGGCATTGTTATAACATGGTAAATTATTAATAATTTAAATGCCTGCATCAAATGTTTCTGCTTAGCCCGTTGATTGACTGGTAGAGAATGCCTTATGGCATTAAGTCCACCATATATACTTTTGTATTGTGTCACAAAGTTTAAATAAATTAAACAGGTCTCATGGCACCAGCACGCACATTACGGATGGATGGTCAGCTAAGATGCTTTAATGAGGTGGAGAGAATGAGAAATTTGATTTATCTATATATGTAAAAGAAGACTTCCTGACTAATTGATCAACGCACAGCCGAAACTACTGGGACTAAAAAGAAGGGACAAGATGGAATTTTTGGAAATCCCATCCCTAAGGGGGTTAAATAGGGGTGCAAAAAAGATTACTTATTAAGATGCATAAAAAGTTCCTGCAGCGTTTTAGAAAATTCCACTCCTAAGGGGTTTAAGTAGGGGACAGGGGTGCAATGTTTGTATGGGGGAAACATTATGTTTTGAACTAGAGACTTGAAACTTTGTAGAAAGATTACTTATTTTATTAGAATAGAAAAAAGTACTTTCTGTGTTTTAGAAAATTTCATCCCTAAGGCGGTTAAATAGAGGTGCAAAGTTTGTATGGAGGGAACTTTATTTTTTGAGCTAGAAACTTCAAACTTTGTAGAAAGATTACTAAACACAATACAAAAAAGGACTGTCAGCGTTTTAGAAAATTCCACCCCTAAGGGGGTTAAATAGGGGTGAAAGGTTTGTGTATGAGAAACACTTTTTTTTGAGCTTGAGATTTGAAACGTTGTAGAAAGATTACTTATTAGAATAGAAAATAAGGAAACGAATTTAATAATAAGGCAAGTAAGTGTTGGAAAGATCTCACAAGCTGGTTTTTAAATAATGGACTAAGAATCAATTGTGACAAGAGTTTCTACATGACTTTTCGTCGTGGTACAAAGAGCATCGATTTTCACTGTCAGTTGCCAATAACCAAATCTAACTGTGTGAGGTTCTTAGGTGTAGACTTAGACCCATACCTGAGATGGAATCATCAAATTAATAAAGTTAATAGGCAACTGGCTAGTGCATGCTACACTCTAAGAACTATCTCCAAAACAAGTGACAAGGAAACCCTAGTAATCATCTATTTCTCTTATTTTGAGAGTATAATTCGCTACTGTGTTGAAGTCTGGGGTAACTCATGTAATATTCAATCAGTTTTACTTATGCAAAAAAAAGCTATTCGTATTATTGAGAGGTGTAAACATGTGCCAGTTACTCACAGGAAAATGTTTGTAGAAAATAGGATCCTTACTGTTGTCTCCATTTATCTTTATCGTATCTGTTTGTATGTCCATAAAAATATTGAATGTTTCCCAAAAGCTAGACAGCACACTACTCGCAACCTGAGAAAAACAAATGATCTAGCTCTATCCAGGCCACAGTTTAGACATTTTAATAATAGTATTAATAATAATGCAATTAAAGTTTATAATCATCTAAATAATGATATTAAAGATTGTAATGACATCAAAATATTTGACAGAAAACTAAAACAATTTTTCATAACCAGACCATTCTATACCATTAAGGAATATTTTACAAACGCACTAGATTAAGACAAAACATGTATCTGTAAAAATAATTATAATGATTACCAATAATGTGTTAATTTAATATGTATTTGCATGTATTACTATATACTTATTGCAAATAAAATAATTTTGATTTTGATTTTTGATTTTTGAAAAACAGTACTTTTAACGTGTTAGAAAATTCCGTCCCTAAGGGGGTTAAAAAGGTACTTTTGCAAGATTAGGATGAGAAACATTTTTTTTGAGCTAGAGATGGGCAACTTTGTGGTACGATTACTTATTAGAAAAAAAAAAATTTTTACATCGTCTTGAAAAAATACCACCCCTAAGGGGGTTAAAAGTGTTAAAACGGTATTCAAGGTTTATATGGAGAGCAAGAAAATATAGTAAGATATTTCTAATGTCAGTCTTAGTCTGTATGTTAAAAGACAACAAAACTGATTTCAGAGTTTTTTTTTTAATTCATCCCCTATAGGCGTTAATGGGGCTTCAAAGTTTATATGGAGGGAAAAGTAATTTTTTAAGTAAGATTTTTGAATTTTGGTCTTAAAATAGAGAGAGCAGATTAGTAGATTTTTTTATTCATCACCTAAGTGTTTAAAGGGGATTCGAAGGCCGTATAGGGTCAAGACAATTTTAAAGTAAAACATTAGTGTAACTACGATTTTAGACGGTTTGTTTAAAACTAAAAAATACATTTCAATGTTTTTGAAATTCATCCCCCAAGAGGGTTTCTAGGGGGTTCAAAGTTTATACGAAGAGCAAGATATTTTTAAAATAATAGATTTATTACTTAGGTTATGGACCGTTTGTTTAATGATTAGAAAACGATTTCAGCGTTTTTTTTATTCATCCCCTAAGAGAGTTAAAAGGTTTGAAGGTTGTATAGAGAGCAAGACCTTTTTTAAAGTAAGACTTACAGATTTGAACAGTTACCAGAAATGTAGGATAGGTTAGGTTAGAACTGCGATGCTCCCCATTATTATAACAGTAATGTAGCTTAGTAGACATATAAAAATATATTTTTCTTTAATACTGTATGAAAACGTCTGTTGATGATTCTTAAGATATTTATGTTTGTAAAAACGAAGTTTTCAATTTAGATTTATCAATTTAAACTAACGTACTCATCGCACTGTTACCTTTTACGTAGGTCTAATCCCTGAACGGATTTAGATGAAAATTCCCGTACAGATAATTTGAGACCCTTGGAAGGATATAGGATAGTTTTTGTATATCTTTAAGATGGTAGAAGTGAGCGATAAATAGCTTGCACCGAACATAATTTAATAGCAATATTTTTTCTAAGACCATAACAAGTTCCACGCGAACGAAGTCGCTGGCAACAGCTAGTTATTAATATAAATATTTAGTGACTAAGGATTAATTAGAAAAGGAGGATGAATCGTAAGAAAAGGAGGATCGATACATATTTATGTGTACCAATCGTCCTTGGTCTCCCCTATCTATCGCGAGCCTATCTAGACAGATTATGGCGAAGAACCCAAATCGAAAATTCACACATTCTTTGGTTTCATAATCAGATTTTGTCGTTTTCGGAATGGTTCTAAATCAAAAATAAAATAAAATGTCGGAAACTAAAAGTATATTTTAATTTTATTACGATTAATGAACAAAAGCACATACCAACAACATACCTATGCATAATTTTTTGCTCACGGCAACACTGATAGTCTGCGATTTAGTGCCGTGACAAACAATTAACATAAAAAATATTGACCCTCTTACATATTGTAATAGTGTATACCTAGGGGCTATTAAGATTGGCACTCTTTCTTTTTATTTATGAGCAAGTCCACGAATCTGTGGACAGCGTTGCGTTTCCTGCGTCCCATTTTTATTCCGCCGCATTTATCGTCGCAACCAACCAAATATTCACAATTCACAACCAATTTGCAAATGATCGAGGTAAACAAGCATTAATAAGATTCAGAAGCTAGAACAACATAACGGCAACGTCGCACGTCGCGCTACGGCCCACGTGGTGGCACGTTGGCATTGGCACAGAGCGGCAACGGCGCAGCCGTAGCGCGCGGCTCGCATTTTAAAACGATATTATAACGTTATTATATATCGTTCTGTTATTCATTCTGTTACGGTATTTATATCGTTATGGAGAATATTGATTTTGTTATAACGTAATTTTCGAACACTAACGGAATATACCGTTATAATTCCGGTTCATTTTATAACGTTTTAAAGGCCTGATAACAATACAAAATACGGCCAAATAACGTTATAATATCGTTTTAAAATGCGAGCCGCGCGCTACGGCTGCGCCGTTGCCGCTCTGTGCCAATGCCAATGCCAACATGCCACCTCGCGGGCCGCAGCGCGACGTGCGACGTTGCCGTTATGTTGTCCTAGCTTCTAATGCTTGTTCACCTCGATCATTTGCAAATTGGTTGTGAATTGTGAATATTTGGTTGGTTGCGACGATAAATGGCGGAATAAAAATGGGACGCAGGAAACGCAACGCTGTCCATAGATTCGTGGACTTGCTCATAAATAAAAAGAAAGTGCCAATCTTAATAGCCCCTAGGTATACACTATTACAATATGTAAGAGGGTCAATATTTTTTTATGTTAATTGTTTGTCTCGGGACTAAATCGCAGACGCCCAGTATTTTAGGACCTATTCCAAAAAAGCCCTACGACCGACGATGTTGCCGTGAGCAAAAAATTATGCATAGGTATTGTCTTTCGTTCATCAATCGTAATTTCGTAATAAAATTAAAATATGCTTTTAGTTTCGGACATTTTATTTATTTTTGATTTTGAGCCATTCCGAAAACGACAAGTTAAATCAAATCTGATTATGAAACCACAGAATGTGTGAATTTTCGATTTCGGTTCTTCGCCATAATCTGTCTAGATAGGCTCGCGATAGATAGGGGAGACCAAGGACGATTGGTACACAAAACTATGTATCGATCCTCCTTTTCTTACGATCCTACGATTCATCCTCCTTTTCTAATTAATCCTTAGTCACAAAACATTAATATAAATAACTAGCTCTTGCCCGCGACTTCGTTCGCGTAAAACTTGTTATCGTGTTAGAATAAATATTTCTATTAAATTATGTTAGGTGCAAGCTTATTTATCGCTCTCCCAAACACACTTCTACCATCTTAAGGGATGATTTCCGAGACAAAAACTATCCTATATACTTCCAAGGGTCCCAAATTATCTGTACAGGAAATTGCATCTAAATCCGTTTAGGGATTAAACCTAAAAGGTAACAGTGCGATGAGTTCGTTAGTTTAAATTGATAAATCTAAATTGAAAACTTCGTTTTTACAAACATTAATATCTTGAGAAGAGTTTTTCATATAGTATTAAAGAAAAATATATTTTTATATGTCTACTAAGCTCGTTACTGGAAATTTTTGCCTAAATACGTCCCAGTAGTTTTATTCACGTTAGTCCGGGCTACCTGTATAGTCTTGAAAGCAAAACTATCTTATGCTTAAAGACGTAGAACTTTCCATCTCAATCCCCAGTCCCCATTTAACGTCGTTAGTGAATACATTATTTTCACTATCCAAAATAAAAGGTTATAATAATAAGTACCCAATGTTATTAAATCTATGCATTTTATACCTTCTTTTCGGTTCTGGGAGCATCGCAGTTCTAACCTAACCTAACCTACATTTCTGGTAACTGTTCGAATCTGTAAGTCTTACTTTAAAAAAGGTCTTTGCTCCCTATACTACCTTCAAACCTTTTAACTCTCTTAAGGGATGAATAAAAAAAACGCTGAGTCCATAACCTAAGAAAAAATCTATTATTCTAAAAATATCTTGCTCCCCTATAAACTTTGAACCCCCTCTTCACCCCCTTGGGGGGTGAATTTCAAAAACGTTGTAATTTGTTTTTTAATTTTTAACAAACCGTCTAAAATCAAAGTTTCAAATGTTTTACTTTAAAATTGTCTTGATCTATACGACCTTCGAATCCCCTTTCAACACTCTTAGGTGATGAATAAAAAAATCTACTAATCTGCTCTCTATTTTAAGACCAAAATTAAAAATCTTACTTTAAAAATTACTTTTCCCTCCATATAAACTTTGAAGCTCCATTTACGCCTATAGGGGATGAATTAAAAAAAAACAGGAATCAGTTTTGTTGTCTTAACATACGGACTAAGACTGACATTACAAATATCTTACTATATTTTCTTGCTCTCCATGTAAACCTTGAATACCGTTTTAACCCCCTTAGGGGTGGTATTTTTCCAAAACAATAAAATATTTTTTTATTTATTCTAATAAGTAATCGTTCCACAAAGTTGCACGTCTCTAGCTCAAAAAAAATGTTTCTCATCCTACCATACCTTTTTAACCCCCTTAGGGATGGCATTTCCAAAAAATCCATCTTGTCCCTTGCCTACGTCATAAAAGGAAGTTCTGGTGTAAATATCAAGTTTCTAGTCCCAGTAGTTCGGCTGTGCGTTGATGTATTAGTCAGGAAGTCTTCTTTTATATATACAGATAAATCAATTTCCTTTTTCTCTCCTAAGCATCTTAGCTGACCATCAATCCGTAATGCGCGTGCTGGTGCCATGAGACCGGTTTAATTTATTTAAACTTTATGAAACAATACAAAAAAAAGTATAAATGGCGGACTTAATGCCATAAGGCATTCTCTACCAGTCAACCAACGGGCTAAACAGAAACATTTGATGCATGCATTTCAATTATTAGTAATTTACCATGTTATAATATAACAATGCCATTATTATTGAATATAGTCACCCCGTCCCTCCCAGAGATGTACAAAATAGTTTAAGAAATGTAAAATATTTAAATACAAAATGCAAATACTTTTTCAAATGCCAAATACCAAATATTTTTGTATTTAGTACAAATAGGTAGTTTCAAAATACGATTACCTATCGTCGAATTCAATTCTCTTTATTTTTATTTGTTCGAAAACATCATCATTCATTTTTAGGGTTCCGTACACAAAGGGTAAAACGGGACCCTATTACTAAGACTCCGCTGTCCGTCATGTGTCTGTCTGTCTGTCTGTTCGTCTGTCACCAGGCTGTATCTCATGAACCTTGTCAGTAAGACAGTTGAAATTTTCACAGATGATGTATTTCTGATTAATGAGGAACTTATACAAATTATTAGTCAGGATATTCGTATCAGGCTACAACCTGCGCCGACAAGCCTAGCAAATCGAAAATTTCAGTATTTTACTATGACATCGTCGTGAACTCTAACAAACAACCTACTTTACGTAATCACATCGCTTACATTGCACGAGTAGGCGATACTGAATGCGAGAAAGGGGTAGCCTATAACGTTATAACATTATTATATCGCTTAAAAAAGTAGTGGATTTATATTAATGGTTTAGATTTATAACGTTATAATGGATATCGCTATACAGCGCGTCAAATATCGTTTTTGAGTATAACGGTTTTAGGAATAATAACGTTATAAACATACGTCGTTATCGCGGGTGCAAAAACGATTTGACAGTACAGAAAGATTATGAAAAACAAGCAATAACAGACGCGAAACTCATTCTGAGGAACATCTACGTCTATGCCTACTCCTACGAGTTTAAAATGTAGGTATCACACATTAGGTATTTCTAATACCCAACCTCCATACTTGACTTGAGTATGTATTGGTACTCACTACTACTTAAATAGATTAACTATGCAGTCGCAATGCACTCTTTAATATTTTATCCTATTTGACATTGTCATTTGTCAGTAAGTAAATTATCAATTATCCGTACTGATAACTGTGTGTAATATATTTATTGCCGAGTGCTTTTAAAATGCCGTGAAGGAAAAAAAACGTGCGATGAATTTGTGGAGTTAGAGTTTAGTTGAAAGATCATTTAGTCAATTAAAATGGATATTTACTGCTAGACGCCGCAAATTGACTAGAAAATTTGGTTTTTTTTTTTCGTATAAACGGTTTCTCGTACAATAACGGAATAAAAGTTTGTGGCTAGAAACACAAACTGTTTTTATAAAAAACGATGACAAGGAGCTACGAGTAGAAGGCGACAGTCGCACGCAACGGTTGCAATGCAAAACGTGAAAACATACCTCAAACACTGTAAACTGTTTCATCCGTTTTTTCGTTTCACTTCGTTTGGCGACCGGCGACGGCGCCAACGCACGGAGAAACTAGTTATTTTTGAAACTGTTTTTCAAAACAGTTTTGTGAGAAAAAAAAACGGTTACGTTTCGTTTCACGGAAAAGTCGAAACGACCCAGCTCTACTATACATGATAGCTATGTAAGTATTACGAAAAAAAACTATTCTATCGCTTCGCCGGCCGCTACCGCGGCACGCTCGCTCGGGTCGCGCGTTCTATGGTCGCAATTGTAATGCCCGGGCCACACTAACCCCAGCATAACTAACACTCGTCGTAGTTCCTGACTGAGACCTTCCTTAAGTTGGTAGGTGGCTACGGAGAGAGGGGCGGTGGGCGGTCGACGGCGTGGCGAAAAGGGTAGCGGATGACGGAGAATGCCCTTGAGTACGAGACGAAGCGTTTTATTTTCGACTTTTACCGCGTCACTTTGGTAAACCTAAGATTTACCAAGTGGATAGTGGTAAAATTCTCAAATGAACGATGATTTCAAAGTATTTCAGACTTTTACCAACTCATGTTAGTAAATCGTAGGTTTTACCTGTAAATCCTAGGATTTACCGCACTTCGGGCTGATACAGTAACATATAGATTGGACTTTCTGGATGGACATCAGGCTGTTTGAAACTTTGATCCTGTGGGTTTGCCTGTGCGCATTGCAATACGCGTGTGTGTAAAGCTCTCCTATATCTACACTGTAAATGCTACAAATTTAGGTAAGTCTACTATCTTGACATGTTCCTGCCTTTTTATTAAAATCTAAAATTAAGTACCTAATAAAGTTACCTATTACATCAATCGAACTGAGGAATTCTCAGAGCTCTATGATGCATTGTGCTTGTTTACCTACGTCATGCAATGATTTAATATAAAAAAGAGGTAGGTACATACCTTTCCTTTACCCATTAGATAAATTGTCTATACGAAATTCCGTGTTTAAAAATGGCAACGCGAAACTAAGGCAAGTTGGTGCAATTAACTCAGTTTAATAGTTGCAATTTTGGAGCGCTTTAAACGCCGACGCTTTAATTGACGTCATGCCATAAAAACATACCTGACAGATTTCTCGTGTCCAGAATCTCGCTCGGCCCCGGCAGGTCCTGCTCATTCACCTGGAAATAAAGGGAGACAGACATACATAAATTGGTTGTCAAGTAGAATAGGGTAATGGAATGGGGATCACATAAGCGCGAATTAATTAATTAACAATAAATTTAAACCAAATCTTTATTGCAACCTCCTAAAAACAAAATCTACTTAATTGGCTATCATTTGAGATCAATAATCATTTGGGGGACAATCTGTTGCTCCCGTCCGCAGGATTTACCTAACACAACCCTGCACGTGTTCTACAGATCGCCATACGATCAAATAATAATAATGCCAGCCATGGAGCGTGTCAAATAGTCCGGAACACCACGCTGCCCTCCAAGACTCAGATAGTCGACGTAGCTCGGAAAGCGAAAAAATACTGTTTTGACTCTCATTGCACCGAGGTAAGGGTAATTGTGGTCACCTTGTGGGCAATGAGGATCAAACAAGAATCTAACACAAATCACAATGGGCTCACGCAGACCACAACCACATGAGGTACACCTGTACGACACCTCATATTTCGGCCGAATTCGTTGCAGATTAAACATTTGTTTAAAAATATTTCATCACACTTGCTCGAAAAGGGCTTCATAATGCGCAGACATACAGAGCTGTAATAGCCTGTTACGCCCACGGGCGTAATGGTTTTTTTCTTAAATTGTATCTGTCACTCATGCGGCAGTTACAAAGCAAAGAGGTTTTATATCAAATACGATGTCTAAAAACGTAATTATAAATAAATTTAAACTTAAAAAACTACTTTAACATGTTTAACTGAAATATTTACAGATTTAATATTATGTAGTTATTTAGTGTCTATGTAAAATGTTTTTAAGTGTTTTCAAATCGTGGCTGTATACCGAAGGGTCTTTGCCATACGCGCCTTGCGTCAAATTCAACAAAATGGACGACTGACATGTTGCAGTTTTTATTACGATTTGTATTCATTTCATCTAAAATGTATTTGTTTCCTCGCAAATGTGATGAAAAACAATGTACTATAATGATGTAATTGTGAGATGAAGCCGATAATAATGAACTTTTATATACCTACATATACTTAAATAGAATATTATATTAGCATGTAGTATAAATCTTTCATTGCCTTTGTCACAGTATTACAATATATTCCCTATATGCGCCTTTGATATCGGGCGGGCGACGCCATCGCCACCCCACCACCCGTGTAAGTACTTACGCTGTCACGCGCGGATGTGCCAGGGTTGTCACAAAATAGAAAATAAAATGAACGTGATTATTATGCAATGATTTATTTACATGTGTTGCACAGCCAGATATTTACGTTGAGATTTGACACTATTAGAAGCTGCAGCAGATACTTACTCCTACTGAAGAAACGTCAACCTGGGCATGAATTCCTCTGCTATGCAAATCTTTTGTAATCACTATTCTTGGGGCTTCGGTTTGTGTACTCATTGGAATTATTGAAGCGCATGGTAAGTTTAAAACAGGAATAGCGGCGTCTTTCAATTTCATATTCATATACATCCATTTTTCAAAGTGTAAGCTACATACATGCAGATTATATAATTGTTCAATGTTTTTATCTTTTAAATCAGGTCTTCGACAAGCATCTATCCATGAATGGCACCTAGAAAGAAAACCATATCATAAATAAATATACCTACAGATTATGAGGTATTATATTAAAAGATAACAATTACTATTCACTTTGAGAAAATAAAGATTTACATCCACACTGAAAATAATTATGCTGTGTTTCATTAATAAATTTGCCTACCTACAAGCTCACGCGGCGTTGTAACACATGAAACGTTACGATACGAAATATAAACTTAAGCAATTTTTGCACAAAACATCTAACATGTATTAGGGGGAGGAACACTGCTTATCCTATAGCACAGGTTTTTAACCTTTTTAGGGAGTAGAGTTCTAGTTTTAAGGAAAACTTCTAAAAGATGTTTTATGGAATAAATAAATAAATAGTAAAATAAAACATAAGAATCATAAGTTGTTTGTGAGAATGATATATTGTTGACGTCCTTTTAAAATAACGATGGCAACAAGTGGATGGGTGTGTGACTTAGGCCCGTATGAACAAACTAAAGTTCCGAGTTGTGTACTGTTTTATACGAAAATTCCATAGCCACTGATTAATAAATCATTTTTTGTGAACAGATACGTAACACGCTATAATATTAATAACTCTATAGGCTGTAGGTACAATAAAAAAAAAACAAAAAGCACAGTACCCGGAGCGCGATCCAAACTATTAAAACAATACGGTTTTCACGGCAATCCAACGGTACCTATAATGCCATCGCAATTTCATTATCGAACCGAGGCGAGGTAGGTACTAAGACTATTATTATTTCTAACATTGGTTGCAGTTCGGTACCTACGTAATTAACGAAATTAAGTATACAAACTTACCTCTCATCACGGGGAAATCTATGAAATCTTAAATCTTTATTTAATGTTGTTGTTGAGGTACATCCATACACGGAACAGGTGCGCACCATTTTACTTAATAAAATCCTTCGCCGCCACCGTTCACTCAAATCAAAAACGCCGAAAACGCGCCTGCCTTGAAAGTTGGAGAACGCAGACTGTGTGAGTTCGCGCCTTCGCGGCGGCGGCCCGCGCCGCCTGCTTCCCTCCCCGCCCCCACCGTTGCTCTGCGCAAGTACATTCGTTGGGTAACTGCACAGAACTATATGTTGTTAAACTGTGCGTGGTGGCACTGAATAGAAGAATACACTGATTTGCCATACGATAAATAAATATAAGAATAATACAGTAGTATAGGGTTACATAGCAAAATGTCATAAGTTCGTTATCCATAAGTATACTGTCAAAATACATAAAATCTAATTGCATACCGTACGAAATCTATAACATCATTAATCATTTAATAAGTTTACAAATACGGTCAAAATTCATCACGTTTATTATCCATACCGCTGACTATGTATAAGGTTCAAAATGCATAAAGTCAAATTATATAACGTAGGAATATTATAAAATCTAAGGCAGGTCGGTGTAGGTACGACGACGAGCGAAGCGAGGACGCGAGTTATGCCGGCTGTACACATTGGGCCAACGTTGGCGCGTGAGCAGGATGCAGCTATGCAAACGAATGAGAACGAAATAAAGCCCTCTTCCTCTAGAGGCGGCTTCCTTTGACTTGCGGCACGTGCCGCGCGGCGGCATTCGGTAGCATCGAGTAGACCAGGAGAGTATTACTGTTTTTGTACACATTATAAGTTTTGTTGATTAATTTTGTAAATTGAGTTTAAGATTTATTTAATCGTTACTTAAAAATAATGATTACAAATTAGTTACTTACACTAAAATATTTTCTTCTGTTACGCGAAGTACGGAAGGCCTGATTATTGCTTTTTAAGGTAAAATATATGCTCGTTCTGGTAATAGAGTTTTAAGTATTACTATTGTTTTGCGAAACATGGGCAGGGTAATGTGAAATCAACTTTGTCCATTTCTTCATAAATGGAGGAACCAATCTTACAATTCAAATAACGTTGTTGGAAAGCAGTAAGAAACACCTGCTCCAATCTCTTGATATTTTCACCAAAATCCCCGGGTGGGACAACCAGCAAAAACCTAGAGTCATCTGAGGTGCATGCTTCCGAACTAACATCGAAATATGTTTTTAAGATTTCGCAGTCCTTATGACGATTGATGCATTTTCTCAGTAAAGCCCCGCAGACATAAGAAAGGGCATTTTTTTCTGGAATTTCAAATTGGGCATAGTCGGGCAGGGGCATCTCTCGAGATTGTTTCCCTGTTCTTTGATTCCTGAAGAAGGATTGGTGACATCTCTATTATCATTTAAGCGCGTCCCAAAATCTTCAAGGTGCACGAGGAATTCCGTTAAATCTTCAGTACAGTACGGCTGACACAGATTAGCAAAATATTTTTTCCTAAATGCAGATATAAATTGTCTGCTAGTTGGTTCAGTAGCTCCACCATTTTCGGATCTGACTTTTCCAAAAAAAAATCAATTACGTCCTGATTAAGTCGTCTAGTTAGTTTAGTAGGTACGTGAAACTTCTTGCTTGAGGTCTTCATAGAAGCTTAAAATAGATTTTATCGTAATTCGAAAACCCTGTATAAATTTGACACTCTTAGTACCATCTCCAGTTTTTCGGTTGACTAATTTCAATGTTTAAAAAAACTGCACCATTTTATCACAAACGTTTTATTCAGTTGCATTCCCATGAAATGCTCTTTTGTATTTATAACTGTGACGAACAACTGATGAATTTAATACATCCAACAAATCATTCATACTTTTAATTAATTCAACTGTATGTTTGGCTGATTCGTCTATGACTTTACAGTCTTCACAACTTGAAAGTCCAGCTGCCACAGATCTACCTAACAGTTGTGTTGCATAACTTGCATACCGCAATTTCATTTTTTCAAAATTAGACAGAGACATTCACGAATTCACCGCCCTAGGTACGTAATGTACTATACTTTTAATCGAAATCATAGAATTCCATTGTGTTCAAATTTTGCCACTGCTCCATCTCCAAAATGAAAATCATAATTCAACAAGTTATTTCGGACTAAATGTGGGTAGATTTTATGTTCATTGATAGTAAAGTGAGTTCTGTCAGTGGAAATGCCCCTTTTTTTGGCTGCATTTAAAGATCTGATACGAATGCTACTTCAAAAAGGCTTTTAACATAACTTTGTCCATCCATTTTGCTATATTTTCATCATTTTTTACACTGATCATCATCATCCTCCTAGCGTTATTCCCGGTTGTGCCCTAAAAGAGCCCTGGGTCCGCTTGGACGCCTAATTCCAAGATTTGACATAGGTACTAGTTTTACGAAAGCGACTGCCATCTGACCTTCCAACCCAGAGGGAAAACAAGACCTTATTGGGATTAGACCGGTTTCCTCACGATGTTTTCCTTCACCGAAAAGCTAACGGTAAAAATTCCGTACATAAGTTCTGAAAATTTCATTGGTACGAGCCGGGATTCGAACCCACACGACCACCGCTTGACAGCCGCATGCTTGAACCACTAGGCTACCGTAGCTTTTTAATATCATTTTTACACTGATATTAAAGCAAATCCTATTGGTTGGGACCATTTTACAAAAATACCTCGTACTAGGACTACTACTAATGCATATTTTGCCGCTGATGGTGATTGTAGCTCTACCTCGTGAAATCCAATGATTTTGTCCTTTTTAATATCATAGAACAAATTCGTTTTCAAACTCATTGCATCTACTACTACTGTACATTTTTTTTCTGCGTCAGAAATATAACTTTGATTTTGAGGGCTGCCATTAAACTTTCATTGATTTGAGTGGATATCGGAATGTACAACTTACTCAATGTTACTTTACTTGGCAGTTTGATTGTTTGTTGTAATAGATTTTTACCGTTTTAGGCTGTTCAACTCAGATTTCAGTTTTCGTTTTCGGGGTGTATCAGCAGAAAGTGAAGCGGTAGTTTGGGTGACATTATTCATCTTAGGGCTCACCGTTGGATCTGTTTGACTTGATGTTGAACTGGTACGATTCACCGGCAGATCCGTCTGTACCTGTTTATCTCCTGTAGGTCGGCTAGGCAAATTCAAACATGGTAGACAGTGTTTATTTAATGTTTTACGAAATGCGGTTACGTTCACATCTTGTCCGTTAAAATGTGTTTCACATACTCTGTTTAATGTGTTTAAATCAAATAAATCTTCACGCGCTATTAATCGCAGCCATTTTATGCGCCTGAAAAGAAAAACAAAAAATCCGTTTTACTTACACTCAAGACCAATAATGACGGGTACACTGTACGAAAATTCAGTAAAAAAGGTAACTTGTTTTTGCTTTCGTACATATTGTACATATTTCAAAATAATCTTGTTGGGTGACAGTGGTTTTTTTACATTTTAAATTCAAGTCTTTAGATTGTAGTAACTAAATATTGTCTCTTCCATTCGCTTTTTGTACGTGTATCATCAGTTTCCTTTGAATATTTGAACAGTGTTTACATACCATACCATACACCTACTAACTGTTAAATTAAAAGTTCCACTTCCAATTTTTAAATCGTCAGGCAAAAGTAACACTCAATTTTTTTTGCTGTGTGCAAGACATTTTTTTTTTACCGCCAGGTTATTTTTTACTGGGGATCGATAAATCATGTCTAAAGGTAATTTTATACAAACAGTAAAAAATATAATCAGTACGAAAACATGGAGTGGCTCTTAGCCTATAAGCAGTTACAGTCAAGGTCATAAACTTCTATACACATTACCAAAGTGCAAAAAACATCTATACAATAAAGTTGTGTTTAGGTATTTTGAATACGTTGTCCGCATCTATATTTTTGATGTTGACTGTACTTGGATTTAAAAATATGCGTAATATATTAATACATTATCATCTTCTGGTCCTCTGCGATAAAAATTGAAAGTAGACTGCCATTACACTTTATGTTAGTGCAACTGGGTTTATAACTGAGATATCTATATTCTTTATAACTCAGTAGGTATACAATGTGTCCCAAAACTCAACGATAAGCCGGCACCAGAGGATGGAGCTGCTTATGATTAGTCGAGAAAAAATAAGGAAAAAAATATATCTCAATTATTTTAAAAATTACAGAAAAAAAATGAAATTCATCGAAAATCGACATCCCTAATGGTATTTTTGACGACCATGTCTACAAATATTCAAATATTACTGTTTTTTTTTTTTGTTTTTGGAAACTTAAGTAGCCCTGCTATCTAACACAGTTCTTAAAAATACCAAAATACATGTAGTTTTTACACAAAAAATAATCAAAATTCATTTTGTCCCTACAATTTTGAAAGATTTTTTCTTACAGTCCACTTTCAATCATCATGGTGTAAAAAAATAGTATCGACACCACTATGGCAATTATTTACAAAAGTTGACGCAACTAACCAAGATTCCAAAATGGTATAATACTTTGGGAAACCTAGTCACAACAAAAAACAACGAATTTTTAAACATGGTCGTTAAAAATACCATTAGGGATGTCGATTTTCGATGAATTTCATTTTTTTTCTGTAATTTCTAAAATAATTGAGATATATTTTTTTCCTTATTTTTTCTCGACTAATCATAAGCAGCTCCATCCTCTGGTGCCGGCTTATCGTTGAGTTTTGGGACACGTTGTATAAAATTAATCGTTCAGAAACACATGGCAAAAACACTACTCGATTATATGTAAATAATAAAACCTTACTAATTATCACCCATTCGCAAAATAATGCTTGATAACTATTTGATGCCCCATTAAGAATTTTTAATTCATAATGTTTCGCGTGTGAGATTTTAAGCCCAATCAAATTGTTTTTACATTTCGTTGTGATTTCAATGAATACACTAAGAAAAGTTACTTACTTCTCGGGATCCTTTGGTATTTGGAACAAAGATAGCTCCGGGTGCGTCCCAGTGTTATTAAGGCACCCATATACACAACAGTACACACGTTTCCGAAAGGACGACGACGCCGACATACTAGCGGTAGCGAGTGAGAGCGAGCGAACACGGCAACGGCGCGGCCCCGATTGAAGCACGCAGTGTCCATCATTCCCGAAGGCTATGTGTGCGTGAGAACCGAACACGCGCGCATGTGTGCAGCCTTGCGATGTACCTTTGTTCGATGATTATAACTATACTGTTCTATATTGTGGTGGTGGTGGCGCGGGTATTGTAGTCTAGGAGCTAGCAGCAAGGTTATTTGTAATAGTGGCTAACAGAAAATGGAGTAATTTTAAAAGGACGATAATAAATTAATAACACGCAATAATACACACATGACACATTACAAATGGCTTACTTGTAAATACTTTTTATGCCTTTTTTGCCGTCTTTAAATTGGCGATTGTTAAATTTAATAGTGCTATTATAAATCGAGAAAATAATTTTAATAAATAATATATAGGGAAACAAGAACATGGAGTTTGTGGAGATATACCCTGAAAATGTTGTAAAAGTATATCACCTTTTGTTGTTTGGCTAGAAGCAGTGTTGGCACAGCGTTTTCTTGGAGACTTAGTTATTTTTATTGATGACGGTCGAAATGTGCACTACAAACGCTACGGGGGCCTTGCTTTATATCCTTTTCTACTACGCCTTCTCGGCCGAGTAATGTCTGCCATTTCCGGACCCTAGAATAAGCGAAAGAAAAAGGTGGTTTTCTAATAAAATTACGTATTTCTTCAATAAGTTCCTACTTTCTTCATAAATAGAGCAGCACTTTTTTTTTCAATAACTTTGTTTAATTAAAACTAGCGACCCGCCCTTTATTTTACACGGTGTTAATACATACGACGTCTGACGTTAGTCAGAACCGCATCAAAATCGACCAGGTAGTCTTCGAGTTTAAAGATTTAAAGATTTTTATTGAACTTAATAAACAGGTATACTGAATAACAAAACGTTCGTAATCGGCTTAGTAGTTTATCGCGAACATACGTATACATAGGTACAGTCAGCGTCATATAGTTAGTAGCAGCCAAGGTAGCCAAATATTTCGGTACACGTCTTTATTACTGTAAGAATAAGGGTGTGTTACGAAATATTTGGCTACTCTGGCTGCTGCCAACTATACGACGCTGACTGTACATACAGACCCCAGTCAGTTTGTTTTATGATATCTAGTGATTTGAGCTTTTCAAGAAAAAGTAACATGAATAAGTCGTCAATAGGTTACTATAGCGATAGCGTGTATTAAAAATAATATTAATCAAAAACAATAAATTACATAAAGTTGTTGAACAAAATGTTGATTCGTTTATAGAGTAGACTCGACCCTGGGATTTAAACTCTTTGGTTCTATAAGTCGTCAATAGGTTACTATAGTGTGCATTAAAAATAATATTAATCAGATACAATAAATTACATAAAGTTGTTGAACAAAATGTTGATTCGTTTATAGAGTAGACTCGACCCTGGGATTTAAACTCTTTGGTTCTATAAGTCGTCAATAGATTACTATAGTGTGCATTAAAAATAATATTAATCAGAAACAATAAATTACATAAAGTTGTTGAACAAAATGTTGATTCGTTTATAGAGTAGACTCGACCCCGGGATTTAAACTCTTTGGTTCTATAAGTCGTCAATAGGTTATTATAGAGTGCATTAAAAATAATATTAATCAGATACAATAAATTACATAAAGTTGTTGAACAAAATGTTGATTCGTCTATAGAGTAGACACGACCCTGGGATTTCGTACTTTTTGGTCAGGCTTTTGGTTATATTTCTGTTTACCTGTAGGTATACTTCCTGTCAATGATTCATAAACTATTAATAATTGTAAATTTCGTATGCCAAAATGGCTCATCATGGCTGAACAATGGCTGTACACAACATATTTAATAATACCTATCAACATTGTTATTAACCTGTGACGAAATAAAGAATATTTGTAATTTATTTGTATTTGCAACCGGAAAATAGTGAAAACTCTATCAAAATCTGATAAGTAGTTTAGGAGAAGTAAGCGCTCACATACTAGATATGCGAAAAGTAATTTGTACTAGGTAAGTATTTAGAGAAATTCGAATACCATTTACCGATGCTTTAACATAAACATGATAATTTATTATGAACATTCATAGAAACGAGAAAGAAATATATAAAATGATCAATATAAGTAAATAAATCTGAAACGCTGCTCTTGCACTATGTTGCCAGCTCGCATGACCTTGCAGAGACACGTCGGTGCATTGATGCCGTTCATATCATAGTCTTTTCTCACTTCAATTTTATTTCTTTAATTTGGGTTATTAATTCATTTAGGTAGGTAGTAGGTGGGCCATTTTACGGAAAGTTGTACACTCGACTTTTTATTTATTTTGATATAATCGGGTTTCGTCTACTCAGAATCGAGAGCACTTTCGAACCTAATAGGAGAAATAAACTGTCCAAAATGTTATATATAATTTTCGGTTTCCCGTTCCGTTACCATCATACAAGCTTAAATAGTACGGAAACGGTACCTAACGGAATGGAATTAAAAATCTTGGGACAATTTTTTTCTCATATAACGTTCGAAAGTGCTCTCATTCTTAGAAGAAACAACCCGATTATATCAAAATTAAAAAAAAAATCGAGTATACAACTTTCCGTAAAATGGCCCAGGTAATATTTTATATACCTATGAAACTATCAATAATTTAAAAATTAAATGATTGATGAATGAAAATTTATCAGTGTTAATTTTACAAAGGTGACGTCTAATATTAGAAGAACCTCTATGACTATGAGTACATGACGTAAGCAAGTAAGTAGGAACAGGTAAATTACTTTCGAGACGTTTTTGCATTTTCGCATATACATAACAGCAAATAATCAATTCAAATAAAAATTCTTCTGAGTAAAGGGTGAACACTATTAAATTGTCGCCTACATTTTTATTTTTCTAGCGTGTTGCATCAAACCTTTTTTTAGTATTGATTAAAATTTGGAATTTAGAACCCTCGTGTACCATTTTGACAACCATAAAATATTCATTTGTTTTTTATTCATGAAAATGGCGTTACACGAAAAAAATGTTCGTGAATTAATTTTGCGAGAATTTAGTAAAAATCCTAGTTTATCAACTTTGGAGCTGGCAAAATCTTGTCAAACTACTCGGAGGACGGTACAAAGGACCCTTAAAAAAATTAAACAAGGTGAATCTATAGATAGGAAGCGGCGTGAGGGTCAACCTACCAGAAAATCTAATGTTAAGTTACAAAGAAAGGTGTGCAAGTTATTTGAGAAGAATCCGAGTATCTCTTCCCGGGATGTGGCGAAAAAAGTAAAAACTAGTCAGTCAAATGTCCAAAAAATTAAAAATGATTGCTGCATTAAAACATATAAGAAGCAAAAGGCTCCAAAGAGAACTGCGGAGCAGTATAATCGTGCGGTTAGACGTTCCAGGTTATTGTATGCGTTATTATTGGTTCAGAAAAAATGTTGCCTAATTATTGACGATGAAACGTATGTCAAAGCAGACTTTAAGTCTTTACCAGGTAACCAGTACTATTCCGCTCGTGACATTTCGAATCTGGACGAGTCGAAGAAGGTTATCGCAGTAGAAAAATTTGCTAAGAAGTACCTTGTTTGGCAAGCTATATGTCAGTGCGGCTCGAGGAGCTCACCATTTATTACTACTGGGACAATTAATACCGATATATATATATCAGAATGTTTGAAAAAGAGACTGTTACCATTCATGAAGAAACACACTTCCTCAACATTATTTTGGCCGGACTTAGCGAGCTGCCATTACTCTACTCGAACTTTGGAATGGTATAAGGCGAATTCAGTCGAGGTAGTACCTAAGGAGAGCAACCCACCTAACTGTCCCGAACTTCGCCCCATTGAAAAATATTGGGCAAATATAAAAAGCAAATTGCGGAAAACTTGTCAACCTGCCACTTCATTGCCAGATTTTCAACGAAAATGGATTAAATGCACAAAATTGGTAACCGATGATTCCGTGCAAAGGTCGATGAATCACATCAAAAGTTGTCGCGAATAGGGTCGCGAGAACTAGCCCTATAACAATTACACGGCAACATTATACCGGATGTAGAGAAACACAATTTTATCTATGGTGAGCCTGCATTTTTCTTCTAACGTTCTTTTGTCTTCAAATCTGCTTACGGGAACCTGAAGCTGCATTTGTAGATGCATTTATTGTGTTAATTTTATTGTGAATATCTTTCGGCTTGTCCTGCCACCAGTCAAAAGCTAAGTATCTAGAATAAGTATCAATAATAATATCAACAATTTCTTTATGTTTAAAAGAGAGAGATTGGAAGATGGATTGCTCGGCGAAACTCCATGAGCTGATCAGGGCAATCTGTTTCCATCTCGCTGATCTGATACGCTTATACGCGAATTATAATGCTATGCTATTTACTGGTCTCAAGGCTTGCGAGCCAAACATCCATTTATATTAAATGAACAACCGGTGCGTGTAGTCTTGGCCAATTCTATTAGCAAGGTGTATAAAAGGGCCCAGCAGGGACAGTCCTCGTTCTTTGAGACAGGGTTCGCGGGTTTTAGATCCGGACCTCGGGTCTTGGAACAAAAGGGCCCAGCTGGGACAGACCTGGTTCTGTGGAACGAGGTATATAAAGGAAGTACTCGCGGAGTACGTCAGATAAGAGAAAGGTCGTACTCGTGGAGTACGACAAATGAAAGTGCCCTTAGGGGACAAAAGGTTGATGACATTAAATAGCATACCAAAAGGTTCTAAATATGTTGATGTGTTACTTATGTGTAAAGAGTATGGTTGGATACTTAGAGAGTCAAAGCAGTTGATTCATAAATACATTAAAACCCTTAGGAGGAGCATTCGACTCCACCGAGGCGACAAGGTGCATGGACAGCCAGGCAGAGAGACTCACTATTATTAAGGTAAGATAGTTGACATCAAACTCACACACAGTCTTAGATACTTAAATTATCAGCTCTGGGTCACTTGAGTTGATAACTCTATAATCAGCAAGTAAGCCTAGCGAAGCAGAACTATTCTTATTAACAAGATATCTAATCAAACTTTAAAGACACTCTATTGAACCCAAGAGTGTGGATGTTCCTTTGAGATTATTCAGTTAGAATGATTTCTTAGTGACATCATATACTTTGTCCGTATTAATGGGCTTATAATGCGGTACAAATTTGGTGTAGAATAGCTGGGATTTAATATTGACCAACAAGAGCATAATGAGAGTGTGTTTTGTGTGTGTCAACTATCTTATAATTTATATGTTGACGACATCTGTGGTTGAATAGGGAAACTGCGCAGTAAAAATAAACATGCTCATAAGAAAATAATTCATAATAAAATAAGGTAATGTTCACTTATTTGTGTAACCCTTAAATATAAGAAATGGTAAAGGTGTTGTTAAAATGAGCACTGGTTTGTGTGTGGAATGCAATTTCACTAGACTAAGAGTAAAATTATCAACCTTCAAATAGTTCAGCTACTCAATACAAAATGTAGCAGAGATAAGTTTAACCGTTCGATCATAGATGGCGTTAGCGTACCTATCGGGAACAATATTTGTTTTAACAAAGAATTTTTATTCGTTAATTATACACTTTGAGAATTATAGTGAATGACAAAATAATATTTCCTTTCTTCTTATTGAAATGAAGAAAACATAAATGATTGGAATTGATTACCGATTGTCACAATCGGAAACCAATTCAGTACTTGTTTGTTACCTATTAGGTTTTCACTTTTGTATGATTTGGTTGCTAGTCGGAAAATTCATTTTATGAACTAATTTAGATATTTTTACTTAAAATTCAACGTTCAAGCATTCCGAATACAATTTGCGTTATTTCTACAGTCAAGCACGACATGACGAAAGAAAATTAGAGCAACTAAGATGGCGTCTGTTGACATTCAATGACATCGGTGTAATACCTACGATAAAAGTTTCTGCAAGAAATTCCATAAAGTATTAAAGGACGAATTGAAATAAGGAAATTTAATTTAGATCACCAGGTGAGAGAGTGTTCATGTTATTTATGCTGTGTTTAGAACGTAATTGCATGAAATTCAACGATAACGACAAATTATTTTACCGGCAAAATAAGACTCGCATTTTTACGAAATAATGTGTAAATACTGTGTTGAATTAGTCATACTATTGGAGTACCTAGTATACGTAATACGATAACTTTAATGATTTTGAGTAACATTACACGTAATTTTCTGTAAAAACCGTAATTATAAAGTGACAAGTATCACTTAGACATACATTACTATTTCCAATTGGAAAATTAACCATAACCATTATTTATTAATAGAATCATCAACAAATAAACAAGGAAAGTGGTATTCAGTGAATGCCAGTACCAGAAATTACTTAAGGGGTATGTAGCAATGTAATTATCCATTTATGCCATGATATATAGGGAAGCAAAATCTTATTGAAGTGTTATTCTTTTAATGCATTCACAATGCATCAGAATGCTATTAACCGCATAAAATTAATCACATTTTCAAGTAGTGATATCACTTACAATTGATTTGTTTATAAATTTATGTTTGTTCATCGCGGTTTAACTGAAATTTATATTGGAAATAGATTATTTACATTGGCTTCAAAGTATTAGTTTAACAATATAATTTACAAAGGGCATAACATTCTTTCTTTGTATATTAATGCGAAAGGAGGAATAGTTAAGGGGCAGTAACTTTGATTTTCATATTTCCTTACGGAAGGAATAATATTTTACATATTTTACATACATGCAAGGCAATATAATAAGGAAGTATTCCACATTTGCATACCATATTAAGGTGAAGCCGACGGTCATTAAGGGCAAGTCATACCACCACTATATTTAGTAACAAATATTGACATCAGATATGTTTTGATTTAATCAACTTTTCGATAGTACATACCTACTTACTGTGTGACATTAAGAGTGATAAATCAAGTAATCTTTCTTGTGGTTCTATACAAGTAAATAAATGGAAAGGGTGCATGGCAGTGCCATGGCCAAGTCAAGTAAATGAGAAAGGTGCATGGCAGTGCCATGGCCAAGCCAAGTAAATGAGAAATGTGCATAGCAGTGCTATGGCCACGTCCAGTAAATGAGAGTCATGATGACTAGTCCGTTTGGGCAATGTACAAGACTTATTTAAGTTGTTTATCGTATGATTTGTTGGAACAAGAGATCACTTGATGATAAATTTAATGCTTTATAACAAGACAGACTAGTATTGTCCGAAATGTGTCACAATGTTTACTGTAAAGTAGTAAGGATATTGTTTGAGTGTATTCTGGAAGTGAACGTGATTCATCCAGAGTGAACTTAAATAGTACTTACTATGATGAAAATGAATGATAAAAGCGGAACTACAGAGTACTTATACCAATTTCAGGTTTATACCTATACATACCCTACAATGGAAGATATATATTTGGATAGACTCGCTAAGTTTATAGCAAATATTAAAAGCTTGTCAAGCAGCTCTCGTGTTCTTTGCGCTTCAAAGTTGTGGTCTTCTGAAGATGAAGGACAAGCGAAGATTTTGGCTTCAAAACTTCAAGCGATACTTAATCGATTCAGTAACGAGTTGTATCAATATTTCAACATTTCCGATAATCCTAATGCGGATGAGATCTCCGATATGACAACAGAGCAGCTAGAAGGAGATGAGATGTTAGCTGAATTGAACGCTCGCATACAGCTAAACCAGGATAAAGCGGTTCCTTCTTCTTCTTCAGGCTCTGGCCGATTATTGAATAGAGGAAAGTTACCTGACTTAGTTCTACCTACCTTCTCCGGAAATGTGCTTCAATGGACGCAATTTTGGGATCAATTTTGTTCCATCATTGATCAAAGAGAATTAAGAGATGTTGATAAATTACAATATTTAAAGGCTTCTTTGAGAGGAGAGGCTATAACGATCCTGGAAGGTCTTGAGACCACCAACAACAATTATAAAATTGCCGTAACCACTCTGACAGATCGATATGGTAAACGGATGCAGATAATCGATGCGCATTACTCGACGCTTTTTAAACTTAAAAGAGCAGAAAGGCAAGAAGAGTGTAGGAAAACATTAGACGAAATTGAAAGACATCTTCGTGTATTAAGTTCACTTGGAGAAAATATTGAAAATAATCACCTTAGATTCGTAATCATGGAAAAATTCCCAGAGGAAATCATATATGAGTTGAAATTAAAAATGAGCAATGAAACAGTTGATGAAATCAGAAAACAACTTCATGTCGTACTGTCAGCTAGGGAAGATGCAAAAAGAACTTTTGATAAGTCGATTAAGGAAGACCCTAGTTACACTACTGAGACACTTCACGTAAAGGAAGAACGAACTAAAAGGAGACTGAGAACTCAAAATCCAAGAACTATGAATACTACGAAGACACCCAATAAACGATTCAAACCAAATGTAACCGCCTTCAACAATACTCAAAGTACTAAGAGATTTCATAACTTCAGGGAAGAACAGAACGGACTAGGACCCAGCCAGAAAAGAAGAAGAATCTGCTGTATATTTTGCCAAGGCAATCATTTCAACGACAAGTGCACAGATAGCAAAACTGTGGCGCAAAGGAAGGCAAAATTGTGGAACCGTTGTTTTAATTGCCTTCAGATAGGTCACACAGTGAATGTCTGTAAGTATAAAGGAAAAGCATGTTACCATTGTGGTGCAAGGGGTTTGCATGACAGTGCACTTTGTCCTGAAAGGGTGCCCTATACTCCACACGCTCCCAAGAAGGAGTCTACCAGCACCTTACACGCTCACGGGAAAGAATCTACGATACTACAAACGGCTGTTGTCAATGTCAGAGGATTTAATAACACTACAATGAAATGTCGTGTACTGTTAGATTCCGGTAGCATGAGAAGCTATGTTACACAAGAGGTTGCCAAACACCTTGAATTGGAGACAGAAGAAAACAGTCATCTCACGGTATTCACGTTTGGATCTGAAAAGCCTCAAGAGATAGATAGTTCGATAGTGAAGCTCCACATTCGGTCGAGGCTCAATAAGCAAAAGGTCATATATGCAAACGTTGTACCTACCATAACAAACGGAATTCCGTCTCACAATAGGGAACTTGATGAGTGGGAATCTCGGCAAGACTATTTATTGGCTGATGATGGATCTCTTTCGGACCGAGTAGATATTCTGATTGGCAACGATTACTACCATTCAATTATGGTAGAAGAAAAGGTGGAGATAAGAGAGAATTTATATCTGGTAAATTCCGACTTAGGATGGATTCTTTCTGGCAGGACTAAGAATGACTATATAGAGAAATTGTCAGCACTCACTTACTTTCAAGCGTCATATGAGACCAAATTGAATGAACCTGACTTGCCGTTAGATAAATCTTCTATGAAAATCCTATGGGATCTAGAATCCATTGGAATTACGGACTCTCCGAATACCAAAAGAGAAGAAGAAGCCGTTACCCACTTTAATGAAAACACCTCATTCAAGGAAGGGCGATATCATGTTAGTTGGCCTTGGAGGGAGTATCCACCCGATTTACCTACCAACTATGGTTTAGCGTATGGACGTTTAGTTGGACTGATGAAGAGATTAAATTTGGAAACTTTGTCAACCTATGACCAGACACTGAAGGATCAACTTCAAAAGGGGGTCATTGAAGTGGTACCTGAAGGTATCAAGAAGGATCATCCTATACATTTCCTTGCTCATCATCCAGTCATAACACCAGGCAAATCTCTCAGAATTGTTTATGATGCATCAGCATGTACAAAAGATACCAAAAGCTTAAATGAATGTTTATACTGTGGTCCAATGATGTTGGAAGATTTGACAGGATTACTCATAAAATTCAGATGTCATGCCATAGGAATAACAGCGGACGTGGAAAAGGCATTTTTACAGATTGCTCTGAATGAAAACGACAGAGACGTTACAAGATTTATTTGGTTAAAAGATACAAGTAAACCTATAACCGATGATAATCTGTTGCAATATAGATTTACACGTGTTCCGTTCGGTATAATATGCAGTCCGTTTCTTTTGAATGCTACGGTTAGACACCACCTGCAAAAGTCAAATGGAATCTATGCTAAACAACTAGCTAATGACATATACGTAGATAACGTTCTCACAGGAGTAGAATCTGCTCAAGAAGCCTTAAATCTATATAGAGAAGGAAAAAATGTTTTCGCTGAAATTTCAATGAACCTAAGAGAATGGAGCTCTAACTCTAAAGAGTTTATAGAACAAGTACCTGACAGGGTTAAAGAACCAATTGTGAAAACACTTGGGCTAAATTGGAATGTACAAACTGATGTCTTACAGCTTAGAAGTAAAATTAACGAGAACAATGCTAATACTAAGAGAGGAGTTCTAAGAACCATAGCAGCGATATACGATCCTTGTGGATTTAGCGCACCTATCGTACTACCAGCAAAATTGTTACTACAACAACTATGGAAAGAACAACTCAAATGGGACACTGTGTTACCTGAACATTTACTTCAAAGGTGGCAGACTATCCTAAAAGAACTAAGACTAGTAGAGACCATATGTTTGCCAAGAAACATTACTGTACCCAATGAAAAGGAAATACAAATACATTGTTTCACCGATTCGTCGACAGTTTCTTACTCAGCTGTGGTTTACCTGGTACAGAGAGACTCAGTCAACTTCTTAATGGGTAAATCGCGTTTGGTTCCTATTAAGGATCAAGAGAACCTAAAGATACCGCGTTTGGAATTATTAGGAGTGCTGATTGGAAGTCGTCTTATTAAATACGTACTCAAATATTTACAACTGGATGTAACATCAATGATACTGTGGACGGACAGTCAAATAGTAATTGATTGGTATCATTCTGAGAAATTGCTTGAACCATTTGTATCCAAAAGACTGGAAGAGATAAAACGGAACAAGAATCTGGTTGTGAGACACGTGCCGTCTGGTCTTAATCCTGCAGATGTAGCCACACGTCCGACTACCTCAGACGAGGAGAGAAATAGGTGGTTGACTGGACCCGATTTCTTAAGGCAAGATCCGAAACATTGGCCTAAGGGTCCATCAAGAGTTGTTTCTCTTCTGACGGGGGAGGGTGTGTCAAACACAGAATTATCAACAGTAACACCACCAGATTCACAATCACTGGAAATAAAAGAACTACA
The DNA here is from genome assembly GCA_947578815.1 of Epinotia ramella. Taxonomy (NCBI): domain Eukaryota; kingdom Metazoa; phylum Arthropoda; class Insecta; order Lepidoptera; family Tortricidae; genus Epinotia; species Epinotia ramella. The sequence goes on along the minus strand of OX388226.1, from coordinate 661,242 downwards.
GAAAATATCATTTCCAGAGGAATACAAAGGAAAGATAACGCATTTATCTAAGAACTTAAGCTTATTTCTTGATACAAATGGAATGTTAAGATGTGAAGGAAGACTTAAAAATTCAGATCTACCGTACGACGCCATATATCCTATACTCTTACCCAGGAACAGTGAACTGACTGAGAAGATCGTCAAAGAAATACATGAGAAAAATCTTCACGTAGGAGTACCTCACACTTTAAGTCTCGTGCGACAGAAGTTTTGGATTCCTCAAGGAAGAGCACAAATACAGAGAATCCTGAGCAAATGTGCAAGATGTGTGAAACATGGAGGAGGTCCATACGAACTACCCAAGACTCCTGCTCTCCCGGTAGAGAGAGTAAGGTATACTGCAGCTTTTACGTACGTAGGGGCAGATTACTTCGGTCCAATGACAATAAGAACTGAAAACGGGTTGAAAAAGAGATGGATTTGTCTTTTCACATGCCTTGTAGTACGAGCTATACATCTGGAGGTAGTCAAAGATCTGACCACGGACGAATGCCTCATGGCGTTTAGACGCTTCATTGCCACTAGAGGAACTCCATCACTTGTACTCACTGACAATGCACCTCAGTTTAGACTACTGGCTGAAGTGACATCAGAAGAAGGAGCGTTGACAGAGAAGATAAAGTGGAAGTTTATACCTCAATTAGCACCCTGGCATGGGGGTGTGTATGAACGACTTGTTGCCGTCGTGAAACACTGTTTAAAAAGAACACTTCAAAAACACATGTTAGGTGAGAATCAGCTTTCAACCATCATCAAGGAAGTCGAGGCTGTAGTTAACACTCGTCCACTCACATATGTGGGAGTGGAGATAGACCACGTACTGAAACCAGCCGATTTTTTGACACCAGGAAGATGCTTGAACGTCCAAGTACTCATGGACTACCTACCAATTTCTGGTTCAACGATTAAGGAGCAACTTGTTAAAGGATGGAAGAAAGGAAACCGTATTATGAATGAATATAAAGAGATGTTCATTAACCAGTACCTGCTCAGTCTAAGAGAAAGGTATAGAAACTCACCTACGCAAGCTAGGGTGAGAATTCATGAAGTTCCTGAAATCGGTGATGTAGTACAAATAAAAGGAGAGACAAAGAACCGTGAGGGTTGGAAGGTAGGAAAAATAGTAGAACTAATAATGGGACGTGACAACTTATGTAGAGTAGCCAAAGTAAAGGTTGGTGACAATATATTTACACGTTCCATTTCACACCTCTACCCGTTGGAGGTGGAAACCAAAAATTTAAATGAAGAGACGTTCTGTCGAAATGAAGTCGAGGACACGTACTTAAAGGATAGTAGTTTGGATCAAACACCATCCATAGAAGTTATGGATTTAGGAACAAACAATTCGTTAGAGCCAAATCATAGTCAAATAAATGAAGACGATAATAATGTGAATGAAAAATACGACTTAACGCAAGACACGAGAGAGAAGCTAGACAATACAAGCATAATAAACGATCTGTATGATTCCGAAAATGATGTACCAAGCAATGAAGAATTGCGCAGTCCATCCATTAACGAAAAACAACATCGAGCCGCTGCAGTCCGAGCTCTGGAAAAAATCCATGAATGGACTCGCGATTTGATGACCAATATCAACTAACATCCGCGAGGCGGGTGTGTCGCGAATAGGGTCGCGAGAACTAGCCCTATAACAATTACACGGCAACATTATACCGGATGTAGAGAAACACAATTTTATCTATGGTGAGCCTGCATTTTTCTTCTAACGTTCTTTTGTCTTCAAATCTGCTTACGGGAACCTGAAGCTGCATTTGTAGATGCATTTATTGTGTTAATTTTATTGTGAATATCTTTCGGCTTGTCCTGCCACCAGTCAAAAGCTAAGTATCTAGAATAAGTATCAATAATAATATCAACAATTTCTTTATGTTTAAAAGAGAGAGATTGGAAGATGGATTGCTCGGCGAAACTCCATGAGCTGATCAGGGCAATCTGTTTCCATCTCGCTGATCTGATACGCTTATACGCGAATTATAATGCTATGCTATTTACTGGTCTCAAGGCTTGCGAGCCAAACATCCATTTATATTAAATGAACAACCGGTGCGTGTAGTCTTGGCCAATTCTATTAGCAAGGTGTATAAAAGGGCCCAGCAGGGACAGTCCTCGTTCTTTGAGACAGGGTTCGCGGGTTTTAGATCCGGACCTCGGGTCTTGGAACAAAAGGGCCCAGCTGGGACAGACCTGGTTCTGTGGAACGAGGTATATAAAGGAAGTACTCGCGGAGTACGTCAGATAAGAGAAAGGTCGTACTCGTGGAGTACGACAAATGAAAGTGCCCTTAGGGGACAAAAGGTTGATGACATTAAATAGCATACCAAAAGGTTCTAAATATGTTGATGTGTTACTTATGTGTAAAGAGTATGGTTGGATACTTAGAGAGTCAAAGCAGTTGATTCATAAATACATTAAAACCCTTAGGAGGAGCATTCGACTCCACCGAGGCGACAAGGTGCATGGACAGCCAGGCAGAGAGACTCACTATTATTAAGGTAAGATAGTTGACATCAAACTCACACACAGTCTTAGATACTTAAATTATCAGCTCTGGGTCACTTGAGTTGATAACTCTATAATCAGCAAGTAAGCCTAGCGAAGCAGAACTATTCTTATTAACAAGATATCTAATCAAACTTTAAAGACACTCTATTGAACCCAAGAGTGTGGATGTTCCTTTGAGATTATTCAGTTAGAATGATTTCTTAGTGACATCATATACTTTGTCCGTATTAATGGGCTTATAATGCGGTACAAAAGTAAAGTCCGGGAATTTTCACGTCGTTCGTTGAAAGAGCCCTAGTATTTTTTTTATAGATTGTACGTTATGTAAAATTAGTTATATAAAGAGTTTTAAGCATTTAAGATTTTTATTTTCTCATCTGTAGCATATTCGACCCGCGACAATTTAATAGTGTTCACCCTTTATTACCTACTTGATTCATACAGTGTTATACAGGGTGCCATCTTGTACGTGATCCAAAATAGCAAAATGTGAATCTATCCATGATTCTGAGCAACTTTTATTATGGGACCAACTTTGTGTTATGCCAAAAAAATCCAACTATTTCATTAACTCTGCTCATTTTAGACTGACAAGAATGTATGAACAGGTGTGTTTTTTTTGGCATAACACAAAGTTGGTCCCATAATAAAAGTTGCTCAGAATCATGGATAGATTCACATTTTGCTATTTTGGATCACGTACAAGATGGCACCCTGTATATGGAAGTAGATACACCTATACTGGACCCGATTCTACAGTGGCCTCTAAACTTCCTAATTGTATTTAGGTGTCGCTACAACACTGCTATTCTATGAGCAGCTGTCATAATCAAATGACAGCGCTAATTTTAATCTGACGTTTCTTATTTTAGGCGGTCTATACAACTTACTTAGCTGCCTAAATTCTATTCTAAATATGTCGTTTTTAATCTGCCGCCTAAATTATGTCTATTAGACAATTTAGTTTTAGGCTAGCCATGTGCACGTAGAACCGGGTCCAATAAGTAGTTACTGAATAACAATAAAAGAGATATTACCTACCTGTTTGCCTTAGTTACATCGACGTGCGGTGCGGTTGCGTCGGCCGAATTTGTACGAAAATCGGCCTTTCCAAGTACACATTAAGTTGGTCGACTATTACTTGGTAACTACTTATGCCTACTTATCCGTGATAGTTTTCCTTTTAAATTCATTATATGTGCTACTATATCAATTTTTTTCACGTTCCCAGTAGTAGCCATTTAGCCTGCAGGGGGGGACGGGGGACGACATGACTCGAACAAAAATTAGTGCAACTAATCTCGCAAACTAATCACTGATTTGAAAAATGATTTTCGAAAACCCATAATATCTTTGAACGAGCTATCCAACGAAACCCACACCATAGATTTAACGAGAAAAAAAAATTACATCCCCGCTTTAGGTGTAGGGGAGGTACCCTAAAATTTTTTTTTTCAAGATGTTATTGTACTTTTTTGTCGGTGTGATTGATTTATATACCCATGCCGAATTACAGTTTTCTAGTAGTTATGGTTACTGGTTTTGTATTTTATTTGAAATACTTTTCGAAATGTATTTTATATTTGTCTAATACAAAATACTTTTTTACTGCTAAGTTTCGAAAGTATTACCTTTACCACTCAAATTTTCAAGTGAATGGGTCAGCGATTCGGCAAATGGCGACTAGAGGCGCTGCAACTTTGAAAGTCTATGTGCAAAATGACAGGCGTCTATGGGTACTTACATGTTTGGTTTCCGAATTTATTTCATGTTTTGCAGATGACTGGAAAGAAACATCTACGGTTAAGGGATTTGAAGTTTGGTGTACTTAACATATTTAAACTCAATGACATATTTTTAACATACGATTGGTTTTTGTGGCAATTTCAGCGTCGGCACTGCCCATTCAAAAAGCCTGCGACTTTTTAGCAACGGTCGAAATTGATTTTCTGTAAAGTGTATAGAGCATATTGTGCTTCTTCTTAATGGCCACCAAACAGGTCCTCTGCATGTTGCTTCTAGCCATTTTTCTTTAAATTCGGGATCACTTGGAAATCTACAAATAAATTTAAGGTAAGTAATTCTAATATTATGTAATGGCCGCTCCACACGGTGGGCCATCCTGACCCATAATACAGGGCGCAACTATGCGTTAAAGGGAGTAAGACATATTTATGTCTCGTTCTACCGCATAGCCGCGTCCTGTATAGGTCAGGATGGCCCATATCGTGTGGAGCGCAGCGGCCAGAAAATTACAGTCGATCCACGCACGATGTCGAGTTAGTACTAGAAATCTGAGAAAGCGTGCAATTGGGCAGCGATAAGGGTGACGAATACACAAAGGATGGGTTTTATGGCATTCAAAGTTCAGTCAGCATTTTTTTCTCGTACGCTGGTAATTTGTTAAGTCAGTAAAATAATAAGCTTTGTTGTTGTAGGTAACACAATGAACTCAATCAATGATAAGGACCCTTAAGTCCTTGTGCAGTTTTTGTAATTAAGTACACCATTAATTACACGTGCGTTAACAACAGTGGACATTATTGTTACGTGGTATTTTTGCACCTGGTCCAACCCAAACAATGCAATTAGTGCTTTATCATTTACTGCTATCTTATTTTACATTTTTACTTCAGGTAAAGGCAAGCGGCTAATTGTCATTTAACAGAGAGAACGCTATAATAACTCGACATCGTGGTGCTACTATATGTATTGGCTATCCAACTTAACCTCATCGATCTGCGAATCAAATTTTAAATATGCAGGATTTATAATTTGTATTACTTAAACACATATCTAGGATACTTTTTGTTCCGGAAAAATATACGTTTCCTGGGGGCTATGCGAAATACGATTTCTTTCTACGCGGGCAAAGCGAGGGAGCAAAATCTAGTATACCAGAAAATTCAAATGCATACCCTTGGTAACCTTAAGCATACGATATACATAAAAATAAAATAAAAATAAAAATACCATAAAATAAGACGAAAAAAAAATCGAATTACTCCACAATTGAGATTAGATAAGTATGAATTTTCTATACGTTCAATCGACGGTTAAAATAGCAATAGGTCCTTTCATTTTTAAATTATTTTTAGCATTTACTAATCCTGGGCTGGTTAAATCGATACGTGGTATTCGAGTAGGTGCCGCACAGCACTATCCAAGCGGCGCACATCGCTGCTGCACTATGAGAAAGTGTCTCATTGAGTGAATCGTTATGTACCTCGTTCATTGCGGCGTAAACACTGTTCTTTGCAATAATGTTACTAGTACAGCAGCAATGTATAATGAAACATATTGAATGACAAGCAAGCAGAAGTGTAAGCTTACATGGATACAAGTCGGAATATTACGTCGTTGAATTCGTGGTTTTATTTCAAATAAATAGTATTTATAGTATTTACCTGTGAAAAGTGATCCCATTGGTGCGGAAATTGATCAAATCACTGCGATGTTTGCAATTAATTATTGCACAGCTCGGCATTTTGGAAAAAAAACGGAACTTTCTCGGTGCACAGCGCGCGTGCACACTCGGTAACAACGGACGGTGAACTGGCGGCGGAGTATGCCCAATGATCTAATGCCGGCTGTACAGTCAGCGTCATATAGTTAGTAGCAGCCTGAGTAGCCAAATATTTCGGAACACGTCCTTATTACTGTATGAATAAGGGTGTGTTACGAAATATTTGGCTACTCAGGCTGCTACTAACTATATGACGCTGACTGTACTGTACCCAACGTTGCCGCGTGAGCAGGAGGCAGCTGTGCGTTAGAGGGAGAGGGCAATAACTCGATCTCTTTCGTTTACAAAGCATGCGGCTTGTCTGCTCTCTAGTATTATAATTATATGCTCTGATAGTGGCACTACACTTGGCGGTATTTGCCCAAATATTCGTGCTGCATCTTTTTTCTTCCTACGGTAAATGAAAGAGAGGCAACGACGCAACGCGAACACGCATTCCCAAGTGTAGTGCGACCATGAGACAACGAAGTTCGTTCGTGTATCTCCCTCTCTGTCGCTGGAGAGGGAGATAGAGATACACTACCGACCGCTTTTTCGACGGCATCTTTTATGCACGTAGTTACTATAGTTATTGAATACAATGATGTAATATATAAAAGAGGTAGATTAGATACGTTGTCTATACGACATTCCGTGGAACCCAAGTCTGATAGCATACGTTTCCATTGACGACGCGAAACCGAGATAAGTTGATTGACTCAGTTTTAGTGTAGGTACTTACCAATTTTGGAGCGCTTATAACCTATCTACCTCTTTTTATATTACATGATTGACTGAATATGTTAAATTTATGAAAAATTAGATTAGGTATTCACGAATGATACGTTATTCCATGGCTTTTAGACGCTGTTTTTGTGTAATTACAATTAGTGTAGAACCTCATCACGCAGGACGGCATGCTTCTGCGGCGCTACCACGAACTTCGAAAGTCGAAGTTCGGGTATTTCCATCTCTATCGCACTCCCTTACTCGAGTGACAGGGATGCATGTATTACGAACTTCGACTTTCGAAGTTCGTGGTAGCGCCGCTGTTTTGGTGTCAACGACCCGAATCTGACACGTGACGTCACTTATTCAGTTGACCCTTCCGCTGTGGACGCGTATATATATATTTATATAGTATTCTTTGGTGGACGCGAGTCTGAGGCAAGGTTTGCTATATGGACAGGTTTTAGTGTACTTTCAGAACGCGTACAACCTATCTACTATCAACTTCTTAGTTTCGTCATGTCCATCTGTCCGCAAAAACTATTAATCAAATCTGCACGGCTATCACGATTTTTCTCGCACTATCCGTCTCTCTCTTGTTAGAATACTTAGAACAAGAGGTATAGTGCAAGAAAAATTTAGAATATGTCGCGGCCGTCCCATGATAGAGGTGCTGGAATATATGTGTGTATTTTTGTAGTGCCGGTACATAGTTATGTCAGTAAGGTTTCCCCTCTCTGTCGTACTTGACGTACGAACTCGCCAGTCTGACAGAGAGGGAAAACGAAATGCTTTTCGCTATACTTTTTTTTAGAGACAAACTAAGAGTCTGCCCCCACTGCCCATCTTTCGTTATCAAGTAACATGTCACGTCATCAACAACAATTGACATGTCATTTGAAATACAAAATAAATGAAAAACAAGCATAATCAGTCCAAAAAAACTGTCACCAAAAAGAAAATGTCTTAATTCATTCAAAATGTAGCTTATGTCACTCGATTGACACCTCTTTTATCAAAATCGGTTTAGTATCTGTGACATGAATATTGACAAATTCAATAGGGTGCCTCGGTAAAACTAGGTATTTAAAATCCCGGGACTTTTGTTCTTATTCCCGGTTTTTTTATGAAATATAAGCAAAAATTTGACGATCGCTTTAGCCTAGTTGGTAATGAAACTGCCTACGAAGCAAGAGGTCCTGGGTTCGATTCCCGGTAAGGGCATTTATTTGTGTGATGAGCACGAATATTTGTCCCTGAGTCATGGATGTTTTAAATGTATTTATTTATCTATAAAAGTATGTTTATCGTCGTCTAGTACCCATAGTACAAGCTTTGCTTAGTTTGGGACTAGGTCGATTTGTGTAAGATTGTCCCCTAATATATATATTTTTTTAATGTAGCTATTAGGGTCGGCTTTTGGAAAATGTGTCACATATTGGTTACCTACCAGTACCAGTTGTTGTGGAGACCGTCCATGGTCGAGTTGAACATCGATAAGAGCGCTCCCAGCTGAGCGAGGATCACTTGTAGATCCCGCATCACTACTAGATCTTGCATCACTTGACTTGCTCGATTTGAGGAGTTTATCATATTTAACAGCACCTTGATCAAAGGGGAACAAACCCGCATGTCGGAATCCATTTATCAATATGTCAGGCTTGAGAGTCTTATGAATGCACTCTTTTAAAATTGGACCGAAATCTTCTTTTCCCATTTCTTTTGCGTTATGAGCCATTCGCCAGTCAAGGACACTTTTTTTCCAGGAACTCTTCAAAGCATGAAATACTGGTACATCCATGGGTTGTAGTGCGTGAGTAGAGCTGGGGAGGAGTGCCATGAGAATGATGCCGTTTTCTTTGCAAAACGTTGTTAAAGGCAAGGAAAGGTGTGAAACATGTCCGTCAAGAAAGAGTAACACGGGTTTTTGAATGTTCCATTTCAATAAGAAACCATTAAATGAATTTGCGATATATTCATAAAAGGTCTGGCACGTCATCCACCCATTATCAGACGTGGCAATTACCCACGTTTCAGGATATCTTTGTAGAATATTAATCGGGATCCGTTTATCAGGAAAAAGACCCAATATTGGCATTAGTTTTCCATCAGCTGATGCACCAAGACAAAGTGTTAAATTTTCATTTTCATTTTCTTTCTGGCCTCTCCTTGCTAACGCAGCTTGGCCTTTCGGACACAAGAAAAAAGCTGACTCGTCACAATTGAAAATTCGAGATGGATCTTGCAGAATATCCAAACAGTCATTCTCTTCCAAGTATTTGTGAACACGGTCGAACCAGTGTCGTATTTTCTCTTCTGTTGCCCCGATTCGTGCTGTAGCTAATGCTTGACTGACCCTTGAACTTACATCTGGGTTTCTTTTCAAAAATCCTTCGTACCAGTGTCTTCCTGGAATTCCATCTTTAAATGGATTAGGTCTATTCAGTTCTGTAACTAACTGACCAACTGAATACGGTAACTGTTCTTTAGTCACGGTAAACCCAATCTCCGACATATCGTGAATCCATTCGACAATTAATTTCTCTTCGTCCTTTGTGAGAACTGTCGCGTGCCCGGAAGGATTGGTGTGTTTATTTTTTATTTTATCTAGTAAAGTTTGATAAGGCACTTTATACAATTTGGACGCCTTGTAAGCCGTCATTTCTCCATTTCGAACTGATGCCAAAGCGTTGTTAAAATTTTCGGAATTATAGTTTTTGTATGGCATTTTGAACCATGCTTCTGAAAACAAAAACAATCTTTAAGTAAATCCTTAACAAGTTAAGATACTATTAAATTATTAACACGATCATCATATCAACATCAACCTAAAGATGAACGCTGCTGGACATAGGTTTCCCCCAAAGAGTGACACAATAAACCTACCATCTACTTGTATCAACACAGAAAACATAGTTGTTTTGATTATCTACGATTGTTTAACTTAAAAAAAAGCTAGGCAATGTTGTATGGGACGAGACACACTTATGAAAGAGCAGTCCTATACTGTTTAATAGGGTTCACAGTACTAAAAATAATCCCGCAAAAATAACAAAGTAAGTAGTCCCGGGATAACAAGTCCCGGAGTCCCGGGATGAACCCAGGCAACACTATTGCATTTTATCAATGTACAAGGTCAGTCAAGGAAATTGAAACACGTACCTTTTTAGCTCTTGTTACTATGACAATAAGGCATAAAAAGGTACGTGAATACATTTCCCTGACTGTACCTACTACATATGTGAACTCTTCAAAAAGAATATGAAATAACAGATGAGGGTAAGCAATTATTTATTTATTTAAGCTTTATTGCACACAATACACAAATGTACAAATGGCGAGCTTAATGCCAAATATTATTCTCTACCAGCTAAACAGAGATATATAAAAGACACATTCCCCATACTTTATTCCCTACTAGGATTTATCTGTGCGTTTACCTACCACTATAAATTAATTTGTCACGAACTTGGGGTAAAGTATTAAATTTGTTGTGCCTTGCTTCGTGTTACTATTTCTTGGATAATTCCGCAAAATACTAATGTAGATCTCTTTTAAATTATACATCAATAACCATTAACTATCCTATATGTAATAAATAAACATGAAAATGCATTACAGAAATCGAGCAATAAACAGAATTATGCTGCATGTAAATATGCGAATTAATCTTAAAATTGTAAATTAGGTCACGTTCAACTTCGTTTTATTAATTCTAGTGAACAAAACATACCGAATATGGCTCATAGAAAGTCATTAAATAAATTCTGTTTTTTACATTTACATGTACAATTTCTAAAGTATTATATAAATACAAGGATGTATCTACAATGCCCTTTTGATTCGGTAGTAACACGAAAGGGCCACACTTAAAATATAATGTAATGACCGCTAGTTCGTGAGTCGATTTGATGGAATTTTAAGGGACTCCTAAGATACCTAAATACACACTTTTTCGCATTAAATCCATTGTTCAGGAAGCAGGAACTTAGCAAAGCATTGTTAAACGTTTTATTTAAATGGACTTACCTTTGCCTTTCAATTCCAAGTCGGAGCGACCCCTTGCATCAAGAAGAAGTTCGCGCACACCGCGGATCTGACACTGACAGTGACAGTTTCGAGCGTTGTATTGCTATTATCAATATTATCATGGATAATAAAGATGGTAGCATACAAATCCTGATAAGTGTCACAGAAAGGGAAATATCATTAATTGTCCTTGTCATAGTTCCACTTTGTTTTATTTGCTACAACTGATTTAGTATGAAGTTGTGGCAAATAAACCAATTACTTGCTTAAATTAAGCAGGTTGTTTATGGTTATTTATTTTAAGACCACATCTTAATTTAGCTGCATAAGAGCCTTTCCGTCCCTCACGCATGACGCAACACGAATAGCTTGTAATGAGTATTATAACGAGGGGCACACTGAAATGATCGTGAATAGAAAAAAATGGATCGAAGATGTAACTTAAAAAAAAATGTTTTAAAATCATACTAGATCATAATTAGGGTTCCGTACTCGACTAGGAACCCTTATAGTTTCGCTTTGTCTGTCCGTCCGTCCGCGGATAATCTCAGTAACCGTTAGCACTAGAAAGCTGGGTACTAATATGTATATCAATCACGCCGACAGTGGTAAAATAAAAAGTGTTTTATTTTATTTTATTAGGGTACCTTATTTTCGGAGATAATCGCTCCAGAAGTTAAAAAAAATGTGCCTCCCCCCTCTAACTTTTGAACCATAAGTTTTAAAAATATGAAAAAAATCTCAAAAGTAGAACATTATAAAAACTTTGTAGGAAAATTATTTTGAACTTGATAAATTGAATAGTTTTTGAAAAAAAAATACTAAATAATTTCTGGACGAAAAACTACGGAACCCTACACTGAGCGTGGCCCGAAACGCTCTTGGCCGGTTTTTTTTTACGTAAAATAGGTATCAGTTTAATGTCTAATTATTTTCACCAGAGTAATGCATACAAAAAAACTATTTACTTACATCATCCAGGCCAGCAGTAGCGCGTCAAACTAAACACATGATGCGCTTTAATTGTTAAAAATAAAATGTTAATAGTTCCACTCTACGCAAGGCACAATAAAAACAATAACAACTAACTCCCAGAACTGCTAAGTAAGGTGAGTCGGGGCAAGTGTAACATCGGGGGAAGAGGGTCAAAAGCTTCTCCAGCTAATTCTATTGAATTGAGCGCCTTTTTGTGCCGTCGGTAAAACAGACAGGCGCCTAGTCTAACTTTATGGCCGGTTCACATTATTCCAGTAGCATTCCAGTCCAGCAATCCAATCCTGTGCTGGAATGCCACTGGAATAATGTGAACCGACACTGGAATGCACTGGAATAGTAAGCATTCCAGTCCAGTGACTGGAGAGACCGTCCACTTTGCATTCCAGCTCACCCAATCCAGCGTCACTGGAATAGTGTAGACAGCAGCACTGGATTGGATTGCTGGACTGGAATGCTACTGGAATAATATGAACCGGCCATTAAACGATATGCTCCAGTCCAGCACTGGACTGGATTAGCCCGCTGGATCACTGGACTGGAATAATGTAAACGATATGCTCCAGTCCAGCACTGGACTGGATTAGCCCGCTGGATCACTGGACTGGAATAATGTGAACCGGCCATTAAAGAGCCATATGTACAATAAAACGTTGTACGATACACGTCCGAACAGGTAATTCGCAACTCGTGTCGATTTAAAACACTCCCTTCGGTCGTGTTTTAATTTATCACCACTCGTTGCGAATTTTCTATTTTCGGCACTTGTATCGTAAATAACTATTACTGTACATATGGCTCTTTAAAGTTTCGACATATGCACGAAAAGTGCTCTTTTCCGCACTAGTGCGGGAAAGTAGCATCATATGTACTGTAATAGTTATTTATGCTACAAGTGTGGAAAGTAGGTGATTTCCGACGAGTGTGATTTTTATACATATGACTTGTTTAAGGAAATATAGTAAATGTTGAAATGTCGGTTTAAAATAGATAGGTTAAAATTTAAGAACCTAGATAGACTGTCAGCCTACTTATTATCTGGAACTGCATTTAACAACTTCTCCACATATTTGGCTATCAAGCTTATTCACTTAAAATTTAAAACCATTGTATTGTGGTTTTGGAACAAAATTAATTTTGAGTAACTCAATTTATTAAACAACAAAAAGACGCTGTACCGTCGTAGTTCTCACTTTCTAAGAAACATACTGACACTATTGAAACGCAATAAATCATTATTATAATTGATTACTCACTTTCACTCGACATTTTTAACATATTTACATAAAATAACTCCAAAGTAAACAACAATCACAACAATGGCGGGCTTTTTAGATACATGCGCGGTCAACATATGCGCATTGCGCATGTGCAAGTCGCCATACTGTCGTATTGCAAAAGGCATAAGAAAGATATGCGTTCAGCCAAACACATTAAGTAAATGAATATTTTAATTTATTTATTGTTCAAAAATTCAAAAAGATTAATAAATCATTTTATACATTATTAGTATTTATGTACCTTTTATATGAAAGAAATCGTGTAATTGAAATATTTGTAAAACTTTTCTCGAGTAATAAAAACTCTTTACACATACATATACATATGGTGCTACTTTTCGTGCATATGTCGAAACTTTAAAGAGCCATATGTACAGTAAAAGGTTGTACGATACACGTGCGAATAGGTAATTCGCAACTCGTGTCGATTTAAAACACTCCCTTCGGTCGTGTTTTAATTTATCACCACTCCTTGCGAATTTCCTATTTTCGGCACTTGTATCGTTAATAACTATTGTGTCGGGCTGACGACCGACTTGAAAATTAAAAATAAATTGAAAAGTAAAAAGCACTAGTGCGAAAAAGTGGCACTTTCCGCACGATTTTGTTGCTTGGAAAACGCTCTTTTCGAGCACATGCATTGTAAATTAATTTAAAGGCACGGGGTTATTATCAAAAACGAGACCTTTGTTTCGAGTGTTTTTAATAAGGTTTGAAGAAATTGGAATTTTAGGGCATGGGAAATCAAAAATAGCAACAATTGCATATTTAAGCTTACATGACCAAACAAATAATGTCTCGCATGGTGAAAGTATACACGGTGGAATTTAATCGGTGAACAGGAACCCATTTTTCTAATTCAGTAATCGATGGCGGTCACGTTTATGTAGTACTTAAGTGGAACCAAGTTTTTTTTTATCATAACTAATTTTTAAGTTGAAATTAAATTTTAATTAAAATTTATTGTCACCCTACTAATGGTTTAGTCTGAAAAGTTTAATACCTCTTTTCAAACTATCAGCCATAGAAACTTAAAACATAAATGAGCAATAAGCTGTCAATTTGTCATTGTCAAATTCATAACAAATTGCTTCAAATCGTCTGATCTGTCTAGTTTCCCGCCAAAGCCAGCAAGCACTTGACGTATGTACACTTACGAGTAACTTCCCTTCAATAAAACTAGGGTGTCCATTTATTCAGTCAGTGTACATTTTATTGATGTTAATTAAGTGTGATTAATTAGATTGTGAGCTATATTGCACGAGATCTCACGTATTGGTTTCTGTGTAGATTGATAATTAAGATTTTTGGATTCCTGATCACCGATGAAATTCCACCGTGTATAGAGACATTTACATTTGTAATCTTTCACACAAAATTACCAATATTGTAATGGTATGGAGCATAACATGAATTAAGTGATTAATAGATTCCTAAAATCTAGTAATAAACAAATAAAGACTAAAGTTTAAAAAAAGCTAATTAAAACAGTATGCATTGCATGCACCTTGCAAGCTTCAAACAATCGTGGACCGAGTTGGTGGATCTGTTAAGGACGGCCAAACAATTGATGCAATTTATCAAACCAACTTAATTATAATTACAGAACGAAAAGTATGTAGGTATATGCTGGTCGGACGCTTGCGTGATAATTGGCATAGTAAGTTTGATTCCTAACACATTATCAGCGGAAATTAACATAAACAGAAAAATCATCCTTTTCATTTGGGGTACCTACCTACTTAATAAAAAACAATTCTATATTTGTTTTATCATTTGAAGGGGTGTTGTTTAATACATGTGTTACAAAAACAACATAATACATTGGTGTCAATTTTACAGGAAGCGGGAACTTAATTTCTTCTATAATATTAGTGCTTTAAAGACTAGACTGGGCATTAAACTTCATCTTCCATTTACTACGCAGCGTATGGTCATAAGAGTTACACTTGCACCTTGGATTCCATTCATACAAGGTCAGTTTGGGTATGTGTGCCACCGGGGAAAGTGCGCTCCCGGGGTAAAGTGTTGATATTGATTTAAATGACTGAATGATGAATGAGGCGCACTTTCCCCGGTGGCGCGCATACCCGAACTGACCCTCTCTCTTCAAAAATATGTAAATCACTTTGTGGCTTATGCTGTTTTAGTAAAGTTATTGGCAGACATGTTATATTTGTGCAAAAACAATTTTAGTACATTCATATACTTAGTAAAAATTATTATTGAATTTACGTAAACTGTCTTATTACCAAATGTATTCCATCTATTTATATAAGACAATGTGATTATTATTGCACTATTAGTTCCGTAGCGCTGAGTAATTTCATTTTACAGATACAGAGCGGTAATTTTGGACAAACGGGATCCTTATTAAAGAATGCACAACTGTAGCGTCTTCCAGACGAACAATCATACCACAACATACCAAATAAGTCGATTTCGACTATGTCAGTTATGTTGTTTTTGTAAACACCCCTTCATTTCTTCTTTAGCTTATTAGTCTTAAATTCCTAACATTGAGGTATATCTACAACATTTTTACGGAGATGTATGCCCAGACCAATTTGTGGCATTTTCTACTGAGCCAAGTTTATGTAATCATGTAACCATGTAGTAATATTCGTAGCTCTAGAAGTTGTTCCGGGACACTGGTAGAGCGATTAGCGACGCGACGGCGATCTTCGTACATCAAAGCCCAAATTGTACTGAAGCGTCGCCAATCACCCCCCACCAGTGCGGCCCCAGCTTTACACGGCACGGCGGCACTACTACAGTCTATAGGAGACGCTACACGGGCCGATATCGGCAGGACTGCATGCAGGCCGACGCGTGATGCGGCCAATTCGGATTCATACCAAACTCATTATTTAGTCTGTGAAGAATCGTCAGAGCTTGTTCACGCCAATCGGTAACTGTCGGTGACGGATCTGAGGACACAGTTTGTTTGGAGCATGCTCCGATATCGGACGTGGCGGTGTCAACCTGAACAGTAAGCATGTTTTCCATATCTACATGTACTTGCCCTCACTCACTCATGTACTTTGGTGTGAACAAGCTCTTATCAGTACGCTGGTCGGAGGCGAGAATTAATGTATGATGTGTACGGATTGTATATAATTCCATCCATTAATTCCGTCGGAGGCGATCTCCGAAAAGCATAAAGTGACTTCTGCCCGTGTGGATAAGTGCCGGAAGCACGGCACTCCGTACAAGATTCTCTGTGACCTTGTTTGGCTGTCCGCCGATTTCGCTCGCTTGGCGTCGGCTGTACTAATGCCCAGAATACTGTTGAAAGAGCTCACTGACTGTAAATTATGCGATTACATAAAGCTCGCTCAATTGAAAAGGGAACTGAAAATTTCACGTATCGGTCGGGGCGTATTTCACCGTGTAGAACACACTTTTATTTTTATCTGTCACTTCGATATCCCTGATATTCACTCGTCCCTTCTTCAGCCATTTCAAACACTAAAGCATTCGTTGCCAGTTCCAATTCACTAGGTTTAACAACAGTCCCCGTGTCACTAACTTCAGACTGTCCGTGTCCGTCATTTGCGTCCTTTTCAACAACTTCTTCTTTAATATCAATCATTAAATCATCGTCACCGCCACATTTTTCTTTAGTTTTGAGTTTCTTCGGTTTCATGTTGTCTGTATCGCTTTTCCTTTTGTGAGTGTCTCTGACGAATACTGTTTCACCGACGGTTAAGGAATCCACGATTCCTTCTTTGTCATCATCACTGTCTTCTTGTTGCGAGTCGTATTCAGTCTTAATAATTAGAGTCTCTGTCTCATCTTTTTCTCTTTCTTCAAAGTCTGCTGTAGTTTCTTCAAAGTCTGTTGTAGTTTCTTCAAATTCTGCTCCAGTTTCAAACTCTTCCTTTTCTTCTGCAACATTGATAAGTGTGCCCTGTGCAGCTTTGACAACGTTAACAAAGTCGGCGAACTCTTGCAGTTTGGCGTCGCAGTCTCTACAGACGGTCTTAGGCAGGGAGCAATCGTTGAAGTCTAGCTGTACGCTGGTGTCGTTGAGGGCTAGTGTGGTCTTGTTGCCGGCTAGGTAGGTCATGTCACTGGACACAGCGACGCAGTCTTTAGAGAACTCGCCGCAGAAGCGGCATTGCTCTATGACTCGGCTCAGTGGGTCTTGCTCTCTGCCAACGGAATCTGGAACGAGAGGCACTTTTTGAATAAAAAAATAAATTGAATAAAATCTACAATTGAATTTACTGTAGGGGATTTGGAACTGAAATCTATAGAAAGATTTGTGTCTCGTTGCTAATGCTAACGCCAAGTATGCAGTGATTATATTGATTGCAGAGTTAAGTAACTATCTATACTAATATCGACAGGTGCGATGTTAACAACTATAGGCCAATTACAATAGTACCCACTGTCTCCAAACTCGTGGAATCTATCTTATCGTCTCACCTAATGTGTCACCTAGAGTCGAATAACCTGTTTACGGAAAATCAATTTGCGTACCGACAAAAAATGTCGACTACCACCGCGGCGTACAGGATATTCGATTGTATCATGACTGGGTTGGACGATAGGAACAAGATGGCAGGAATATTATGTGATTTGTCAAAGGCCTTTGACGTTATTAGTCACAAATTGCTACTAAATAAGTTAAATCTGTATGGCATTCAGAACAGTTCCCTCGATCTATTCACCTCGTTTTTGTCAGACCGCAAGCAGGTCGTGAAATTACTCACTGACGGCAAATCACTGCAATCCGATGCAGGGGACATAAATATAGGTATTCCTCAGGGTTCTGCGTTGGGAAATACCCTATTTCTAATATTTATAAATGACCTTCCGTCGAACATTGTGGCTGGTTTGTCTGTATTGTTTGCGGACGACACAACAGTACTGGTTAGTGCAAGTTCTTACGATCAGCTCAGCCATAAGATTGATCAGGCTTGTAGTCAATTAGGGAACTGGTTCTCGGCAAATGGACTATTATTAAACTGTGCAAAATCGAACATAATCCTTTTCTCAGGCCGAAAGATTCCGCTTCCGCCGTGCATGGCCAGTTGTCCGATGCCAATATGTGACGAGAGTAAGTTCCTTGGGTTCATAGTTGACGCTAATTTGAATTGGAAGCGCCATGTCGACAGTTTATGCGATAGATTGGGTAGTGCAGTATTTGCGTTGAGAAAACTGAAACCATTGATCTCAGGGGAGGCATTGAAACAGGTGTACTTTGCTTATTTTCACTCACTCCTTTCTTACGGCACACTCGTCTGGGGGAGCTCTACAGATGCTAAAAGGGTATTAATCGTGCAAAAACGAGCAATCCGTACACTTGTTGGAGTAAAGCATAGGCACCCTTGTAGAGAACTCTTCAAATCTCAACGCATTATGACGCACTACTCACAATACTTATTTGACTGTTTGTTATTTGTAAGAAACAATATTTCCCAGTTTGTACGTGTTGATTTGCCGGGGAAACAACTCCGTTCTACTGGGCGATTGAGAACGGTTCCTCGTCGCATGGCGCTTTCAACAAAAAACCCCCGCGTCATCGGACCCACTTATTATGAACACTTACCGGCCAATCTAAGGAATGAACCATAATATGACGAAACATTCCGGCGCAAACTGAGAAATCTTTTGTTGGAAAACCCTCTGTACTCCGTTAACGAGTACATGGAAATGACTTTTTAATTGTGTATTTTGTTTTTCTAAAATTGACATTTATTTTTGTTAATTTTATATTTATCAATGTTATGAACTATTATTATTACTTATTCCTGGTTTTAAACGTGACAATCATTATTAAATATGTAGTTTTGACATATAAATAGTTTAGAAAATATTATGTTATTGTGTGTAATGAAAATGAATGACGATCCTTTTCGGGAGATAGAATAATATAACATTTTGTATTTAACAGTCAACTGACTCATTAAATCTTTATTATTAAAATTGACGAACATGGTAGAAATTCTTGTAATCTTGACATTTATGCAAATTTATATTGTAATTTTTATCGTGTAATAAATAAATCTAAATCTAATCTAAATCTATAATATTGTGAAGAGGAAAAGTCTTTGAGAATGTAGTCATTAAGGACAGGACTTTCTGGGTGGACATATAGGCTATGTTTGATCCTGTGGGTTTGCCTGTATAGATAAATTGTCTATACGAAATTCCGTGTTTAAAAACGGCCACCAAATCTGACAGCATACGTTGGAAATCACGACGCGAAACTAATGCAAGTTGGTGCAATTAACTCAATTTTAGTGTGCTACTTTTGGAGCGCTTATAACCTATCTCTTTTTTATATTACATCATTCAAGTCATGCCATAAAAACATACCTGACAGATTTCTCGTGTCCAGAATCTCGCTCGGCCCCGGCAGGTCCTGCTCATTCACCTGGAAATAAAGGGAGACGACATAAATAAATTGGTTGTCAAGTAGAATAGGGTAATGGGGATCACATAATCGAGAAATGATAAAAAAAATAAAAATTGAAACAAAATCTTTATTGCAACCGCCTCATAACAAAATGTACTTAATTGGCTATCATTTGAGATCAATAATCATTTGGGGGACAATCTGTTGCTCCCGTCCCGTCCGCAGGATTTACCTACCACAACCCTGCACGTATCCCCTGGGTGGTGCTAAATGAGCGACAACACTTTCGGCGAAATGGGCGCTCCTATAAAATATCACGTTAATATTCGCCTATTCTAAAGGTCGCCATACGATTAAATAATAATAAGCCAGCCATGGAGCGCAGCATATTCCGGAACACCACGCTGCGCTCCAAGACTCAAATAGTCGACGTAGCTCGGAAAGCGGCTAAATTGAAGTGGGTGCTAGTACTGCTAGTGGGCTGGGCATGTCTGCCGCCTGCCGAGTGAACTGTGGGCCAAGGCCGCCACTGACTGGCAACCCGATAGCTCAAAACGGAGACGCGGCAGGCCTCGCCGGCGATGGCGGGACCAGCTAGACTCAGATCATCACATTAATAATCAACTTAGGCAAATATACGAGTTGAAAAAAATGACTGTTTTGACTCTCATTGCACCGAGGTAAGGCTAATTGTGGTCACCTTGTGGGCAATGAGGATCAAACAAAAATCTAACACAAATCGCAAACATAACCCCTGGCGGACTCACATCACACCCAGTGCGTATCACGCAGACCACAACCACATGAGGTACACCTGTACCACACCTCATTATTTCGGCGGAATTCGTTGGAGTTTAAACATTTGTTTAAAAATATTAATGATGTAATTGTGAGATAAAGCCGATAACGAACTTTTATATGTAAGTAAATAGAATATTATAGCGCAGTGGCTGCGTTCAGTTTTAATTTAAGGCGGCGTCGCACGTACAGCAGATAACGTATACTCAAATACTCGGAAGATCAGCGCTGGCTCGTGACCTCGTGAGCCAGCATTATGCTGAGGCGGGACCATTACGTAACAAATAAGTAGATTAAAGTTTTAAAATATTATAATATGTATGTATGGAATAGATATATTTGTTTGTTACGAATAAAAAAATATCATAGCATTTCAATTTCATTATTTCCTGCGTCATCAGCGTTGATGATGAGTACTCACGTCTGATACAGATGTATCGTTTGATTCCTGAAGAACTCTCCTTTTTACTCTTTCCAATCCCGTCTTCGGCACTTTACTCTTTTTTCCTCGGCCCTTATACTTTTTATTTTTTCCTTTTCCCTTCTCCGTGGCTGGTCGGACGTTTCAATTTTTTATGATTTTTCTTTCTATAAGATTTTTTTTTACTGGCGTAGATGTTAAAATTGTTGCATGCTGCTTCTTGCGACCTTGTCTTGTATTGTGTCTATGGGTTTTCTCTGGTAACTTAGTTAATTTCGACAAAATATCAAGGCTACAGGCTGCTGGATTAACTTGTTTCGATGTGTCAGGAACCATAACGTAATGTATTGCACCAGCTGTTGGTGAAACGATTTCCACTGATGAGCCACAGTCAGCTGCGCTTGAAGTTGGTGGTGATGGTGGCGGTGAGCCAACTTGAATTGATGTGCCAGGTACTGAAGACTCTCCTTGACCTGGTGCTGGGTTATCAATTGCAACTGATTCACTACAGCTTTGAATCGCAGTTGTCTCCGATTGCAGCATTTCGGCTGGCAGAAAATCTTCTTCAGAGAACACGTTGGGGTTCATTGGGTAAATACCAGTAGCCCTAAACCCTGACTCCCCTTTACTAATGGACGCAATGTTTTTAAATGCTTTCCGCAATAAGGATGCTACTTCACAAGGCTCGATCTTCTGTGCAAGATGACTTTTCATATACAAGTAGCACTCCTTTTTATATGCCTCTTGGTTCAAAAAACGAGACGTCAAGTGGCTGCATTTTAAGAGACGCGTTGGGAGGTAAAGATCGAGAGCATATAGATGTGGTTGAGTTTACAAAACTCGTAGACAGGAAGCGAAATGTGACTTGCATCATTGTCTAGTACCAGCAGAACAGGTTCATCGGCAGATGGTTTAGCGTGATGCGTGAAGTGCGAGAGCCATTCAAAAAAGAGCTGCTCATTAATCCAGCCGTTGTCTGAGCATTCGTACAGAGCTCCTGCTGGGCCATGCTTCTCAACAAGTGGACTCTGTTTTTTTCCAGGAAAAATAAACATAGGCGGAATGAACCCACCGGCAGCGTTCATTGCACACATTAACGTGATATATTTTCCTCTCTCCCAGCTTGTGATTGAACCCACTCTTCTTTGCCCTTTGGCTGCTAGTACTTCTTCAGGGGGTTGGACAGTAGCACAGACCACTTAACCTATAGACTCCACTTCATAAAACTTTGTCTAGTATCTCATTATGCCAAATTGGCGGGGCGCGGGGGGCGACAAGTGAACTGTGATTGGCTAGCTCAAGGTCAACGAGCAATCACACGATTCACACGTGACGCGCACCATTTTGGATAGTGATGGGACACACTCGAAAATAATACTACAGAATATAAATGTAAACATTTTTAATTTCAATGAAATTTAACATTAATAAGAATATCATATTTTATTGGTTTTTAAAGTGTATTAGTTTCGTGTATATGCGTCTAATAGCGCTTTGCGGTTGTGTTTTTTTTGCTAAGTACGCTAACCGTATAAATGTGTACTTTTCAATCACACATTTAGCAAGGTCAATTAAATGATTATTTATAGTATAGCATCTTGATCGAACTGATGAGCAAATAAATCGGGAAACAAATTTTCGCCCATCAAGGAGTGTAATATCTTCGTTGTTAAAAATAAATGCCTCTTATCTGGTTTTATGTTTATATACTTGTCCCTGCTTCTAATGACTACTTCACAGACCCGACATATTTTTGTAACAGTGTCAGATGGATATATCAAACCCCCTTTATCTCTTGCAAATATTAAAGAGGCTTGTTTTTCACAGTTCGATCGCAGGGCTTGGACACATTTTTGGCATTTAATTTTTTTTGTCAGTGAACGTACAACGTAACCAGCTATGTACTCGATAATATTTTCTGCGAATAATGACAAAGAGGTATTTTGTAACTCTGTTACCAATTCGTCGTCTTCAGCCTCTTCGACATTATCGTCAGAAGTAATATTATAAAAATTGCTATAGCCATGTCATCAACATTGAAAGTTGTTTTAAGATTAAGGGGATCTAAATTACAGCCCAACTTTTTTGCCATCGATGTATTCGTTGGGCAGCCATCAAATGTCACAGCCTTTATTATGAAATTCACTTCCTTGCACAAACGAATTGCTTGTTTGACCAATGTCATTTTTTGATCTGCGTTTATTTTATTAGCTAAAAAATACCCTATTGGTACTTTGAAAGATGCATTAAAGGGGACGACCAAGAAAACAAGTGCTTCGGTACACTCTGCAACACAATCTGTATCAATCTCGCCTCCAAAGTCGGTATAGCCATATTGTCTATGATTATATTGATTTGTTTCGACGTCATTTCTTACTTTCATTTCATCAAAAATAAGAGTGCCGTACAGCACTTTTCCTAAAAGTTCTGATTTGGCTCGAATGGCATCTAAAGCTTCTTTAGTAAATCCTGGACGACCATCGACAGTTTTGTACCATTTTGTCAAGGTTTTCGGTGATGGCAAACACGTGTTAAACGTTTTCCTGACATATTGATAGGCCTTTGTCGAATAAAAATTCAAGGTTAATGCAAATGCCCTTAGTTCGGGAGAGTACTTAGCCCGACTTATTTTCCCAGATTTAGCATTCATCAGCTGCCTCTTCATAATTTCTGCACTTTTTACACCAAGATGGCTCAACACAGATACATGTTCATCATTTACTAAATCTTTTGCTTGCAGTTCATTTAATAATGTCTGCATCGAACCAACTTTCTTTTTTAGTGCACGTGTCGAATTTTGCAAGCGCTTCAGTTTCACATTTTTAATTTTTAGTTTCCGTGAAAGGTCAATTATAGTGGAATGCAGACGCCTTTTTCGAGGAGTATTGAAATTGGAAGCTGTATCTGTTTCTATATGATCGGTAGTTTCAATGTGATTCGAAGTAGATGGCACCGAAATATCCTTTGAATGAGTCACAGTCACAGTGACCTGAAAATTGAGGAAATACAACAGTTACAAAATAAACTGAACTAAGATAAGAATCTCAAGAAGAGAAATATTATACAAACCTGATTCTGGAGTCCCATAGAACTATGCGAAGACAATGCAGAGGATGTAACCATTGTATTGGTGTCAGTATTAGGCTCCTAAAACACAATTTATTGTATAATAACCATGTGCAACATTAATGCATAGTAATGTATAGTACATAATACGTGTAGGTGCCCATACGTACCACATTTGGCAGGTAAAGAGTAGGCACAGCGGATTCGAACAACAAGCGTCTGTTGTTATTCGTGTATTTGAAACACTCTGGTTTGAAGTGCCGCGAACAAATTACGCTGCTTGTAGCAGGAATCCAGTTTTGGGCCTGTTTTGTGGCGTCTATCCAAATTTGTTTTTGTGTAGAACATTTTGGAAATCTGAAAAACGTTAAAATATCATCGCATCACCTGTTGCACCTTTTTGACTAGAAAAAACAACTTATAATTTATTATTATTCAAAATTGGCTTTTGTCTGCATCCGTGACTTTTCCTTTTTTTTTTTTTTTTTTTTTTTAGTTTATTGATTAAGACAAAAACAATGAATATCATTACAAAGCCCATCTAGGCAAAACCTTGGAGAGGTTTGTGTGCCGATGGGGTTCTTAGTATTCTTTTGATCTAATTTATAGCTAAATTAAAAACTAAGTATTTTAAGTAGGTTAGTTAGTACAACTTAGTTTACAGAATATAGGTTACATTATTGCATTTTAAAAAGTGCATCTTTAATATTTTTCTTAATTTACAGCCTTTCACATATAAGTTTTGTACATGTTCAGGTAATTCATTTATTATTTTAGGCAGTAAGTATGAGTATTTTCGAGCACCATATATATTATTGTATTTAGATAAACAAAATTGGCTTTGGGATGATAACTTTCTTAATCTAATACATCTTTTATTAACTTTGAGTTTTGTAACATTGTGATATTCTTCAATTAAGACAGCTAGTTTAATTTTTTTTTGTACAGGAAGTAGATTACAGTATTTAAATAGTTGTGAATAGTCGGTTACATAATGCTCTTTAATATTTTTTGGTACAATAGTTTTGAGTATTCTAATTTGTAGGTTGTATATTTTTTCCATATAGGTCTTAAAGGTTCTACCATAGGTACCCAGGGCGTATCCGATCACAGAGTCAGCGAGGGCTAGGTATAGCAGACGTAGGGTTCTGTACGGTACTTTATGCTTTAAAATGTATAATCTACTCAAGATAGCTCTCAGCTTATCGCATACGTAATTAACATGAGGTCCCCAGTTGAGCCTGTGATCTATTATAAGTCCAAGGTACATGTGTTCCTTTACCACTTGTATATTTTCACAGTTACACATAACTGTGCAGCTGTGTTGGTGTAGGCACTTGTGCTGATGGGCAACTACAGAGACCTCGTGTGCAATTTTGTTATGATGAGCCGAACGAACATGCATTATTTTTGTTTTTTGTGCGTTAATAACAAGCCCGACGTCATGCGCCCATTTACAGAGAGTGTTAAAGTTTGTTTGCATTACGCTCTCGGCCTTAGCTATATCTCGGTCGGCTGTGATAATGCATGTGTCGTCCGCGAACTGGTAGACAGAGCCCTCAGTTATAATGTTGCACATTTCATTTACATACAACAAGTATTCGGTTGGGCCAATAATAGATCCCTGGGCCGTCCCTTTATCCGTTTTTACAGCTTCACTGTATGTGTTATTAACCTTAACTCGAGTATATCTGTTGACGTGATAGTTTTTTATCAAATTAACTAGGGGGCCCTGTATACCGTTCTGCTCTAGTTTGCTGAATAGCGTTTCGTATTTCAGCATATCAAAAGCTTTACTGAAATCAATGAAAACAACGAGCACATGCCTTTTTTCATGCATGTGCTCGTTGATTTCATTGCTGAATTCACAAAGGAGCTGTGAGGCACTTCGGTTTTTTTGAAAACCGAACTGTTTAGTGTTAATTATTTTATGTCGAGTCAAGAATTTACTAATTTGGTTACCGAGGTATAGGTAGCGGCACGTAAGTCTAGCGCTGACCGTTCCTGCGCAGAAGTCGAAAATAAGGTATTACGGGGGAGTGAAGGGGACGCGCGGGGGCGTGCGTGAGCGCTTATTGGCTCTCCAGTCGTACTCCGTCCCGCGCACCGATACAACACCCCGCTCACTTCTGGTTATACAGTTGCGTACTAAATTGTTATTACCGTCGTCGTTTTGTTAAGTTTGAGTTTGTTTTTTATTGACTGTTTTAATTAAGTTAGTGTTTATTTGTGATTTTAAACAGTAAATATGCCTAGAAGAAATACTGTTTTGAGAAGACAGGCACGGAAAATAATATATGACGTGCATTCTTTTTTAAAGACAGAAAGTAATGAATTAATTGATTCCTTGAAACATATTAAAAGTCAGATTGACGAAACTACGAATATGTTGCTCAGTCACTTGGACATTGTTATTTAATTTTATTGGAATTTGTTATTTGCGTCAATGAAGACAGTTCCGAAGATGATTCTGACGATTCTGATAATGATGATGCTAATGATAACGATGACCGAAGCAGCCCTGAGCCTGGACCCTCATCAAGAAAACGGCCTTGTACCGGCCAGGCATACGGCAGTTTAGTGGAAGGCGTGCTACCCCTGTCAGATTCTGATTAATGTTTTTTAATAAAAATTGTAAAAAAAAATATAACTTTATTTTTACCTCCCTATATTAGTGATGAGACTAGTTTAAACGAACTACCTTAGATATAAAAGAAGGACAAACAAAGACAATTTTTTTTATTAGTAAGGATTGTAATCAACTTGTAGTGATAACAATTGCGTTTGCGACAGTACCTATGCGCAGCTATCCCCTCCACGATTCGTTCACCGCTAGACTTACGTGCCGCGACCTATATCTCTCAGCGATCTTGTCAACACACGACAGTATAGTGATTGGTCTGTAGTTGTTACAGTCTGTGTAGGTCCCTTTTTTGTGGATAGGTCGTATTATTCCAATTTTAAGTTCGTCGGGATACACAGATGTAGCAATGCAGGAATTAATTAAATGTGTTAGCACTGGTGTCATTTTTGCACAGTTATTTTTTATGTCTATGGCTCGGATTTTGTCATAGCCCGGGCTTTTTTTATCATTTAAGCTACTTATTATTTTGGATATCTCATCACAAGACGCTTTTTTTAACCGAATTGCTACCTCTGCGCGTCCGGCGAACTTAGAGTGGTCAAGGATATGTCTATTACAAGAAATTGATATATTTTCAACATTTTTTTGAAATCCTCTGGCAAAATTGTTACATATCCCTTTTTCGTTCAATTTAAAATGTTTTAGAATTACATCATCAATCGAGTTATTTATTTTACCACATAAATCATTGATTATACGCCAGATTTCCTTCGAATTCCTGAAATTTCTACAAATTTCTTTTTTAATATACTTATTTTTAGCATAATTGATGTATTTGTTAGTTTTATTTCGATTATACAATATTCTGTTTTCTATTTTTTCTGGAGATTTTTTCCAGATTTTATACAATTTATTTACCCATTTTTCTTGTTTACCCATTTACATTTTTTCGTAGCTTTATTTTTACACTTTACAGACCTTTTACATTCATCATAAATATGTTGTATTTTGTCCTTAATGAAATTGAGTATTCTATTCGGACAATCGTACGCAAGCGCCTCGTCCCATTCAACCTGTTGCAGAGCATTTGCAACCTTATCATTGTCTAGTACGGTAACAGTTCGTGTGGCCCCGGCAGGTGCACGCGAGCCGGCGGCGGCTGTAGCTAGCGCACAGGCAGTTATGTAATGATCAGCTATCGATATGTTTATGACAGCGGTATGTACCGCGCTGTTTATCGACCTAGTGAATATATGATCTATGCAGGATTTGATGATGATGTTGCCTTTTTTTTCGACGCGGGTGAATTGATTTATGCCGCTGTCTAGGCCTAGGCTCTGAGAGTTTATCTAAGTATGAGTTCCTAATACTGTTATAATTTTTGAAGTCGATATTCATGTCTCCTATGACTATTAATTTATTTTTGTTGGAAATTTTGGTTAAGGTGGAGTACAATTCTTGTATGAAACCGGTTTTGCAATGATCAGGCGGTCGGTACACCGCGCATAAGCTGATTTTATCTTTGCTATTTATATTTATATAGCCGCACAATGATTCGAAGTGTATTGATTTATGCTGAACTAAGGTGAATGGGATGATTTTGCGTACGTACAATATGATTCCGCGGTTTTTTCTCAGATTACTATACATATTATATCCCTGTAAGTTAAATAACGTTTTACATGAGTCACTAATGTTCACTTCCGTGAGTACTATTACATCAATATCGCGATTACTATTTGTTACTAAGTATTCAAGTTGTGAAAAGTTTAAAATTATTGATCTTATATTTACATGCAACGTAACTAAGTATGAATAGTCAGTAGGTAATGCACTTATGTATTCTTTCCAAGTGTAGAAGGTACTTTCTTCCGAATTTGACGACTTATCCATTTTAATATAATAAATAAATAAATTTTAGGGGACAATCTTACACAACTCGACCTAGTCCCAAACTAAGCAAAGCTTGTACTATGGGTACTAGACGACGATAAACATACTTGTATAGATAAATACATACTTAAATACATAGAAAACATCCATGACTCAGGTACAAATATTCGTGCTCATCACACAAATAAATGATTCGAACCCAGGACCTCTTGCTTCATAGGCAGGGTCACTACCAACTAGGCTAAAGCAGTCGATTTTCTTTTAAACATCTTCAATGCATGTACAGAAATAAATATCACTATTAGAAATTTGTTAAACAATATACTAAAAAACAAAACAAACGATTATTTACAAATACAATACACCTCTCATAAATAAATACAGTATTAGTAGTATTTATTGCAATAATACAAGTTTGTTCTGTACGCTACGTATTAACACTTCAATATTGTTTTACGGATATCGGTGACGTAAGTAATCGATCAGTCACATCACTATTTAAGACACTGCAATGGTGCGACAAAGACGGAATTACACAAAATTGTAAGCGAAAGAAAAAGACAGCCGTTGAAAGCCATCAACGCGTCACCACGTTAAGAAACTTTTACTTTATAAATTGAAATTTTAAATTATTATTGTTTTTTCGTTGTAAAAAGAAAAAAATAACTTACCTGTGAAATGAAATCCCATCCTTTTGACGACTAGATGTCATGCTACACTTTCCACACAGTTTCACCATACAATAAGGCATATTTTGTACACTTTATAGCCAAGAAAGCAGTCGAATATTGCATATTACTTCGTGAACGGTCGACCGCGTACTAAACGAATGTTTGGGGGCGTGGTAGCCGCTTGGTGTTTTTTATGCTTAAGCTTGGCTCACGCGGGCGCCTTAGTAAGCGGGGTATAGGTTAAGTGGTCTGTGGACAGTAGTAATGCCCGTTTCGTCACAATTATATATGTTTTTTGGGACGAATTTATGTTAAGCCATTAGTTCGCCTAGCAGCTGATAAAATAACTGCACCTCTGTTTTGTTGAATGCCGTGATCCGCCTTATGCTGGTAGATTCTGGTTTTCTATCTGATATGTCATTTCTGGCCATAAAAGACAACAACCAGTCACGTCCAGCCATTTTCAATGTTTGATTAAAGTTGTGTGTTAATTTTAAGTTTTCAGCATATTCAAATGCCAATTTTCTTATTTGATTAGCTGTGCATCCACAGAAAATATTGGCCATCTTTTTTATCAAGTTCGCTAATTCCATTTCTTGTTCAGAGCTGAACACAGTTAACCGTCCAAGACGTGGTGCCAAGTTAGATTTTTTATTTAATCTGTTCCGTAGACTCGAGAACGGAATGTTCGTAGCCTTAGCAGCTTTTCGTATGGAAAATCCATTTTCTTCAATAAGCTTCACCGCTTTTTCCAATGTATCCGAAGACCAGGAAGCTTTTGTGGTAGTTCTGACTCGTACTTTCGGCATCTTAAAACATAAGAACAAAAAAAAACCAATGAAATTAAATTACTGTTACACCTGTAAGAGAAATAAAAAAAAAACATTAGCAACACACGTGAATTATGTTTGAAATAGGTACACTGAAAGTACGATTAAAGGTGTATGTAAAAGACACATACAAATAGATCAATAAATGTGATACTTACCGTTTATTTTGCGTCAGTAATTATTTACATCGGCGAGCCGCAAAAACAAAGGAGACCTATAGTTCGCGATGACGTCGCCACACTGGCGCGGCCGGCTTGCGACGATAGCGAGGCGAGGCGAGGGGTACAGGGGAGGGGAGGGGAGGCCGTATACGCGTCTCTAGTTATTGTAGTCTTGTACATGTGTGGGTGACTACCATTGCCGGCTGACTCCCATTACCCGGTCCTCCCCTATTAAGTAATCCATATGTCCAATGATAAGATTACAATTCATAGCAACAGAAACTATATATAACGGATCCCATTGTGTATAAAAAGTTTCATGTTGTTCCAGTAAGTACATATGCCGTTTTAAAGTGCAGCACTGTGCTGGGGACTTAAGGCCGAAACGCACTGACAGCGGTGGCGGAGCGGCGCGGTGCGGCGCGGAGGCGGTACCGGTTGTAATGTTCGAGCTAATATGAAAGGATCCGCACAGAGCGGCGCGGCGCGGCGCCGCCGCTCTCTGTGCGTTTGCAGCTTTAGAGCTGCCAATTACACCCGGAAAATAAAGAAATATTAAATATTAACATTGTTTTATTACAGCTAAAAAAACATTGTAGGTAGGTCAGTCAGCATCAAAAGTAGCTAGGCAAACGAAGACTTCAAAAGTCTTTATTAAAAGGGAATAAGAGCTTCTGACACCTTCGATTGCGTAGTTACTTTTGATGCTGACTGTACATAAAGATGTTATTAAAAAAATAATCAATAAAAGTAGATAAACGTAACGTATGCAGGAGGTCAGGTATCTAAACACCTTTACCATTTATTCTATAAACGATAGAAAAACAAGACAATTAAATCAATTTAATATGTATATTCGTTGTTCGTGATGTCAAGATCGTAGCAAGTGGGAATCCGTGATCTCTGCCCACCCCTCCGGTAAATAGGCGTGATTATAATATGTATGTAGGGATTCGTTGTTCACTGACAATTGTGATTCTTGCACGATCAATCCAGTAAATGAGTATTTCTGCTGCAGAAAGCTGAAAAATTTGGTTACAAATTTGGGTCTTAATAAGTAAACTTGGTTGTTTTTTTCTATGTATTTTTATATAATTTTAAATCAATTGAATAGGTATGTAGTCGAGTTACTCTTGCGATAGACTGAGTTTTAGTCACAGACGGCACGAACAAAATCTGAACGTCTAGCATAACTTGCTGAAAAGTCGCTTCGCGCGCGACTGGGCGTCTCCTGTCTCACTCGCACCGTGCAAATTAGAAAGAGGAGTGTAGATCTTTCTCGACTCGCGTCGCGGCGCGGCGCCAGTTGTGCTAGTCCCCCGGGTAGCAAGCACGGCAGTGCGGGGCGCGGGGAGGGCGGCTAACTAGTCATACGATGTCACCGTCGCAGACGCGACACTTTTGTTTATATTCTGCCTATTTAATTAGGTACCTACGGGAGCGTGAACATTTAATATTAAGTTATATTAATATTGTCTGTTTATTTTAATTAAATAATAAAAATTAAATGCACATTAATTAGGTTAGTGGATTACGCTTACCTCTGAGGTATGTACAATGTACAGTAGTCATCAGATATATCGGAGCGGCCAGGGTGCTCACAAACATCTGAGCAGGCCTCTATTGTCATTGCGTTAGATTGCATGTTCAGATAATTTTGAACACCGTGGCCGCTCCGATATATCTGATGGCGACTAGCAAAAGCAATTCTCGGAGAATCTAAAATTGATGCAGACTCACTAACCGACTCAGAAATTGGTTCCCATGTTCCAGTGCTACTGTGACCAACTCTCGGCTAAAACAAACATAATATAATGTTAGTGTCCGCTACTTTCATTAATGGTTACTATTTTCATTAATGGTTTTAATTATGTTACTTACATCGATACAAGGTACAGCAGACTTCTTCAAAAAACGCCTTCCCGCCTTTGTTATATATACATCCTCTTCGCGAAAATGCAACGAACATACATAAGTATGATCGGACGGTAACCAGGTCTCTTCGCTGCGGTTGTTTTGGACAAATTGTATCCATTTTTCCCTGTCTTTGCGCCCCTGACGTGGAAAACTTGAATAAAAAAAGAGAAATTAACCGTCAAAATTCAAGGATAGTTTTTCTAATTTTACCTTTTTTCATCCATTAACTCAAGTCAGTTCTTTTCTAAATAATGTGTACAAAAATTATATCCCGCTTTAAAAAGAAACATTCACATTTTACTATCCACACAACGTCACATCTCTTAATGTTTAGTCTATGACAACATGGCGTCCACTAAACATTTTGCTCAAATTAAGATTTAAAATGATTGGATATATGTAGTTACTTACCGATGGAAAGTTATTCCTTTGCACTTAGACGTATTGCTTGAATTATGAGTGCAATATCTCAGCACACACGAGGGCATATTTAACGAGTTTTTACACTGTTTCGTTTTAAAACATTATCTACGACTGCGGCGCTTTAGAACTCGCAAGCGACTGAGTGACGTACGGCCGGCCGACCGCAGTTGAACGGAACTAGTGATGGGCGATGTCTTCTCTATACGTTAGTAATAAATAATAGCTAAATGTATAAAAATAAGTTCCTGTCAAAAGTTGAATTGTTGGTACAAGCTTTTATTGCCAACTATCCGTCATCAACTACTCATTGAGACGATTCTAACGAGCCCAACCTCAACGGGGTCACATCGGTTCAGTACTGAATTCCTAATATTCCCATGGCAACCTTCTGTCTCCATCATCAGATCAGCTCGATGGTACCATAATATGAATTGTCATCCAAACTATACTTAAACCCAAAATTTTAGCTCAATCGGTTGAATACCTGCTTCAAAATTGAGTTGCAAGATTCCACCGGAACAACCATAGTTACATACCTACACGTACATTGCAGGTTAAATAAAGGCTTGTAATAAATAGTAAAAACAAACAAATAAAGTTTTAAAACTGTTAAAGTTTTTATTTTCATTTTAAAGGTAGCCGATAATACGTCACGGCGGAGCATAATTTCGAATCGGTTGATACCTCAATCATCAAAATCGGTTCAGTATCTTAAACGCTACGGTGGTCAATAAATACAAACTTATAGCTCTACTACTAAAACATTTCCCTTCCTTTCGGCTCTGGCGTAGGAAAATAAAGAATAAAACACAAATATTACGGGTATTAATCCCAAACTAAGCAAAACTTGTAGTAATGGCACAGTCGATGATAACGTTGATAACGACGTACCACTGAAATTGTAATATTGTTTTCTTGACATTTCGTAGTCTTGTGTTGGCTGGCTGAATTGCATCAAACTAGAACATTCAAAAAGCAACTCTACAGTCCATGATAGGAGATTCCAATTGCAATGACAGTTTTATAAAAAGTCGGTCCCATTAAATAATCTCAAGCGTCTCCATTTGACTGATAGGCATTCAGCAACTTTTGTAGAAACGTCAAGTTTGTAGGAAAATACTTGCAAATGACGTCGCGTATTTTAAATGGTCAAACAACGTCCCTTATTTGTCTTCAAAATGTATTTAAAAAAAACCGGCCAAGTGCGTGTCGGGCCACGCGCAGTGTAGGGTTCCGTAGTTGCTTGTCTTAGTTCCATCGACGTGCGGTGCGGTTGCGTCGGCCGAATTTGTACGAAAATCGGCCTTTCCAAGTACACATTAAGTTGGTCGACTATTACTCGGTAACTACTTATGCCTACTTGTCCGTGATAGTTTTCCTTTTAAATTCATTATATTTACTACTACCACGATCAAATGTAGTGCTATATCAACAATTCAAACTTAAATGTTTATGTGGCACTTAATTATTATTAGCGGATAGTGAACTATACAGGTTTTAAAATTTGTGTGACGCGGTAATGATTGATTTATATACCCATGCCGAATCACAGTCGAAGACGGACGGACAGACGGACATGGCGAAAATATAATGGTAGCCATACACGAAGCAATTTACTGCGCCTGTTTAGACTTGCACAAGTATACTGTAACGTGTATTATTAAATCGCTTCGTGTATGGCTACCATAAGGGTTCCTTGTTCACTACGGAACCCTAAAAATGTTGAAATAAGTTGTAGCGTGGTGTTTTCGGAGTACATGTATGTACCTACCTATTATTGAGTTTAATTTAAGCCAATAATAAACTTGCATCGATCGAAAGCCTCACTAGCGTCACACGTGCGAAGAGAAGAGCATATCGTCATTCGCATTTGACAAAAAGGGACACACATACTAAACTAACCGACCAAGCCAACTAGTCACGAAATGTATGCCTTTTCTTCTTAGCCAGTTGCCTACTGCGCTCGGCCGGGTACTTCGCTATTTCGGTGGCCGGCGCCCACATGAGGAAAGAAACGGAACAGCGGCGCTACCACGAACTTCGAAAGTCGATGTTCGTATCATAATACATGCATCCCTGTTACTCGATTAAGGGAGTGCGATAGAGATGGAAATACCCGAACTTCGACTTTCGAAGTTCGTGGTAGCGCTACAGAGACTAATGTTCTAATTCTAAACAGCACGCAAAACTTATACCTACCTAATTTGGTAGGGTTGGCGCAGGCGGATAAAACGAAAGAAACACTATCTATAATGATTAGGTTTTTAATATTTATTGTTTATAAATTACTTACTAAAGATTTTGTTCCTGTAATTTTTGTTTTTTAATAATTTGTTATTTTAATTGAACGATAATTGATAAATCTTTAATCTAATAAACAGTTTTTTTTTAATCTAGTGGAAAGTATTCACATGGCATATCTAATTTATAATCGTTCACGCTTGTAAGTATATCATTACCAATATTAACATTGTTTGTCTTGAGATCAAAATAATCGCGAAACCTATGCTCCAGTAATTCAACGAATGCTATGAAACGGTCAGGCAGTATTATTAAATAACCGGATTATACACTTCCTTCGTTAAATGTTTGTAATGGCTGAAAAAAGAATATTTTTCCATATTTATACTAGTAACTAACCTCAGTAGTAGGTATAAATTGAACGGTCTGATTTTGATGTGTCGATACATTTTCACATAGGCTCGAACAAGAAGTAAGTAAGTTGAGTGTTGGAAAAGCGTTGCCCAATAAATATTTTCTAACTTTGTGTTTAGAAATACAGGATTTTTCGAAATGGTTCCCACAGATTCTGTATTGTTGCTTTGCTTTATCATCGTCAAGTTTTGAAAGTAGATCTTCGCGCCCCACGGCTCTTAACCACTCCTGTCGTCTGTAATATTTAAAAAATGAGCCTACGTATTTTAGTGCATAAGATAATAGGTAGGTATAAATCCACTACCCAAAGGTTGTCTGGTCGAGATCACTTTTTAGCGAGAAGACGCCTTTTGCTTATCGGTAAATTTTTAATTTTCTCATGGAGTACTTATGTTTTTTTGGTTTTGATACAATTTTTTTTTTTTAAGATGTAATCATGACATTGCAGTAAAACCAATGCGTCATGTGATGAAACGAGATATACGTAAAAAAGACAAAAAAAACAACACGTAAATCCCTATAACGCGCGCAGATAAAGAATGGATCTGAAAATGGCCGTCCGCTCGCATGCTATCTCGCTCACACCCTAATCATTGTCTATACTCACACTTTAACTGTGTGAGTATAGACAGCGATAGAGTGTGAGCGAGATAGCATGCGCTGCGAGCGGACAGCCATTATCAGGTCCATTCTTTATCTGCGCGCGTTACATTCGAACAGTTGATTGCCTGTCATTCATCTCCTCAAAGAAGCTCAGACATTCACCGGCTTCACCGCACATACATTACATCCATCGCCACGCAAGTAAGTCGCACAGCGGTGCTGATGCCAAGAGCGCATTAAGTTGTGAGAGCGCGGATCAGTGGCGAGTTCCTGCGTGAAACAGTGCGACAATAATAGTAGACTGTGTGATAAGATAATTTAATGGGTTTATGCACGAGTAACGAGTTATACCTACACTGCTTTTTAATTAGATTGAGACGAAATTAACAGACATTATCACATCTTTATTCTCGCATAACTATCGTTACGTACCTAATTTTGCTATTACCATAATAATACACCATTTACGAGATAGGCACACATACCTATTCATTCTGTGCGATTTACTACTTACAAAAAACAGCCAAAATCGATACTTAACACGGTCAATACCATTTTGAACGGTCACTTAGTTTTATAAAATATCTAACAGATTAAAGATAAAATTAGGCATAGGTACGTAATAAAGAATTTACTTACCTAATGGAGTCTTTGGGATAGGTAAAATATGATATGTCTTTATTTTTTCTATTATTGTTCATACACACAGTGCAGTAAACCATATTTACACATTTTTTCCACTATAACCGCTCAAAACGTAAAAACGAAATCGACCGCGATGCGCGACTCGCACACCCTGCGCTTGAGCTGAGCACCTGGTGAGCCAGTAGAAACCGGTTTCTGTGTACGTGACGAAGAATAGGTGCTCACGCACACACGCGCGTCGCGCTTGTAGTAGTGTGCCTAACGCAGCGCGGATTGTATGATATGAAGCTTCGTCCCTGTTCCGTTTCTTTACTCATGTGATAATACTGAGTGCGTGGTGGGGGCGGGGCAATGTTATAAGTGCACAACTGCACATACTCGTACACAGATAACCCGAGCGACCCACCATCCATGCGTTACGGCACGTCTATCATGACATACTCTCGATTTTTCTCGCACTATACCTCTTGTTCCAAGTGTTCTAATAAGAGAGAGACGGATAGTGCGAGAAAAATCGAGAGCTCGCGCGCCGTCTTGTTGATAGCTGGAGTCTCCGAAAACTATGATAAATAAAGTGGAGAAAAAGAAGCCAAGGTCGTCGATAGTGTCGATACTAGCCTTAAACTCAATATAGCGATGGTGATATTGAAGGGACCGATCATTTTATTACGTTATAAAGAGTTTTCGTTAAACAGAGTGCAGAGGAAAACAACAATAAACTTAGAATTTGGTAGGTACATACCACATTATTTTCCTTCACTTTTATATCCAATTCTTGAGTACAATGCCCGTCAAACAACTTGAGCAACTGACCTTGCCTGCGGCGCAAAGGCGAAATGTACGTGCGAGGTGCCCCACCACTTCGGCCCGCGTGTTCAAGTTGTTTGCCGGGCACTGTAACGTTTGTATCGACGTCTATAGCCCCATTAACTTTTCGAAAGTGAATACGGTGACGTTGTTTAAACTTTCCAAGCCATCCTTCGGATGCTTTGAAATCAGTCATGCCAAATTGTTTAGCAAATCTATCTGCCTTAGCTTTCATAATCGGACCCGAGACAGCCGTATTATTCTGGCGTTGCTTACAAAACCATGACAACATCGCCCGGTCCAAATCTGCGAATTTAGGCTTTCTTAATTTCGTATGAAGACTTGACTTTCCATCCAATTCCGCTTGTAGAAATTTTCCCTTGTTCTTCCAAATGGTCGACACAGTAGAAGGACTGAATCCAAAGCGTTTCGCAACATGACTTTTTCTTTCACCATTTTCTATCGCGCGAATTAATAACACTTTTTCGTCAATACACAAACTTTTTCTTTTAATCGACATGTTCACTGTTCAAAGGTTTGAATGCAACTAAGAATATGATAACCAAAAACAGCATGCAGCATGGTAAGTATAGAAAATAAACACGTGCTAAGTAGAGCTCGTTCGGGGCAATAAAACCCTTTGGCTTAAGTGATATTTATAGGCAATACGGTAATTGACAAAAGTCAAATCAGCTTATTTTTAGGAAACGACAATAACGCTCCGTTAGTATGGAATTTGTAAGGATTACCTGCTTGTGACGTCACAATCAAACAACGTCCTTATTGATAGTTTATATCAATTTAAAAATCTTAAAATAGCAAGCATAAATAAAAGATTGATACCATCCGAGTATTTTCTTAATGTTTACCTGTTGCTAATGAAAAAACAATTTATTTTCACTATTGTCAAATATGTAGGTACCCTATTACAATAAACAATGAACACCATTTCTATGAATAGTGCAGCGCGTACGAAATATTTACGACTCAAGTCGGTATTGTGTTTAAAGGTCAGTGAAATGAATGTTAATTTGGGTCTAAATCATGACGATTGACGAATATAAGTCGGTATTGTGTTTAAAGGTCAGTGAAATGAATGTTAATTTGGGTCTAAATCATGACGATTGACGTATATATATATTCTTTGGTATTTTGAGCGCAGCCGTCTACGTCCTTGGGGAGCCGACCGGCCGCAAATGCATTCAAATATGAAATGTAACGTCTGTATTAAAGCTTCATATTCCTTTGGCAACGTGTACAATTCGCTTTGGCCTCATAGTGGCACTACACTTGGCGGTATTTGCCCAAATATTCGTGCTGCATCTTTATTCTTCCTACGGCAAATGAAAGAGAGGCAACGACGCAAAGCGAACACGCATTCCCAAGTGTAGTGCGACCATAAGGCGCGCTCCGGCCCGGCCCGTCCGGCGAGACTGAGTGAGAATCACGTTAGTTAGTGAAGGTCGACAGATGTTCTGTTGGAAAGGAACAAAGGAAGAGAAAAGGACAAGGATAATTTTTTTTTGTTACTTTTTTTTCGAACTTTGCTTTCTCAGTACCTCATATATTTATATTGACATGACAATTAAATTGATTGATTGATTGATTTGATTTGAAATGATGTGACAGTGTACTTTTTTCTGACAATCATTCGGTCAACTACAGATTCTAAATAGGTAGGTACTTATAAATATAATATGAGGTAAACGGAAAGATTGGATATTATTAATGTCATTAATAACAATAAACACATTGTAATTTTTAAGAAAGTATAATTTATTTCTCATACTTACCCATGGATGCTCGCCCCAACCAGACGTTTCAAGCGAAGGCACTTCTATTGTAATTTCTTTACTGTGCAAGTTAGCAAATATCATCTGCAAATTACAAAACCGGGTTTAGGGTAATTGTGCCGGTTTTCGACCACTTTAACGAGTTTGAATGGTAAAAATATTTTTGTTCGTTTAATAGATTAAATTAATTTATATTAAGTTTAGTAGGAACAGTGGAGAACTCGACTAGTAGTTAATTAATTGCATACGGCTCATTGTCTATTACATCATATCAGCCGAAAGACATCCACTGCTGGACATAGGCCCCCCCCAAAGAGTGCCACAAAGACCGGTCCTGCGCCACCCGCATCCAGCGGACTCCCGCAACCTTTACCAGGGCTACGCGCTAATGCGGCTCACCCCGCCGGTCACCCGTCACGAAACTAGACCTCTACCAACGCTTGGTTACTACGCATCGCGGTGCAGGCCTTTAAAACGTTATAAAATGAACCGGAATTATAACGGTATATTCCGTTAGTGTTCGAAAATTACGTTATAACAAAATCAATATTCTCCATAACGATATAAATACCGTAACAGAATGAATAACAGAACGATATATAATAACGTTATAATATCGTTTTAAAATGCGAGCCGCGCGCTACGGCTGCGCCGTTGCCGCTCTGTGCCAATGCCAACATGCCACCACGTGGGCCGTAGCGCGACGTGCGACGTTGCCGTTATGTTGTTCTAGCTTCTAAATCTTATTAATGCTTGTTTACCTCGATCATTTGCAAATTGGTTGTGAATTGTGAATATTTGGTTGGTTGCGACGATAAATGGCGGAATAAAAATGGGACGCAGGAAACGCAACGCTGTCCACAGATTCGTGGACTTGCTCATAAATAAAAAGAAAGAGTGCCAATCTTAATAGCCCCTAGGTATACACTATTACAATATGTAAGAGGGTTAATATTTTTTTATGTTAATTGTTTGTCTCGGCACTAAATCGCAGACTCCCAGTATTAGGACCTATTCCAAACAAGCCCTACGACCGACGGTGTTGCCGTGAGTAAAAAATTATGCATAGGTATGTTGGTATGTGCTTTTGTTCATTAATCGTAATAAAATTAAAATATACTTTTAGTTTCCGACATTTTATTTTATTTTTAATTTAGAGCCATTCCGAAAACGACAAGTTAAATAAAATCTGATTATGAAACCAAAGAATGTGTGAATTTTTGATTCCGGTTCTTCGCCATAATCTGTCTAGATAGGCTCGCGATAGATAGGGGAGACCAAGGACGATTGGTACACATAAATATGTATAGATCCTCCTTTTCTTACGATTCATCCTCCTTTTATAATTAATCCTTAGTCACTAAATATTTATATAAATAACTAGCTGTTGCCAGCGACTTCGTTCGCGTGGAACTTGTTATGGTCTTAGAATAAATATTGCTATTAAATTATGTTCGGTGTAAGCTATTTATCGCTGTCCCAAACACACTTCTATCATCTTAAAGATATACAAAAACTATCCTATATCCTTCCAAGGGTCTCAAATTATCTGTACGGGAAATTTCATCTAAATCCGTTCAGGGATTAGACCTACGTAAAAGGTAACAGTGCGATGACTTCGTTAGTTTAAATTGATAAATCTAAATTGAAAACTTCGTTTTTACAAACATAAATATCTTAAGAATCATCAACGGACGTTTTCATACAGTATTAAAGAAAAAAATATTTTTATATATCTACTAAGCTACATTACTGTTATAATAATAAGTACCCAATGTTGATTAAACCTATCGATTCTGGGAGCATCGCAGTTCTAACCTAACCTATCCTACATTTCTGGTAACTGTTCAAATCTGTAAGTCTTACTTTAAAAAAGGTCTTGCTCTCTATACAACCTTCAAACCTTTTAACTCTCTTAGGGAATGAATAAAAAAAACGCTTAAATCGTTTTCTAATCATTAAACAAACGGTCCATAACCTAAGTAATAAATCTATTATTTTAAAAATATCTTGCTCTTCGTATAAACTTTGAACCCCCTAGAAACCCTCTTGGGGGATGAATTTCAAAAACATTGAAATGTATTTTTTAGTTTTAAACAAACCGTCTAAAATCGTAGTTACACTAATGTTTTACTTTAAAATTGTCTTGACCCTATACGGCCTTCGAATCCCCTTTAAACACTCTTAGGTGATGAATAAAAAAATCTACTAATCTGCTCTCTCTATTTTAAGACCAAAATTAAAAAATCTTACTTAAAATATTACTTTTCCCTCCATATAAACTTTGAAGCCCCATTAACGCCTATAGGGGATGAATTAAAAAAAAAACTCTGAAATCCGTTTTGTTGTCTTTTAACATACAGACTACGACTGACATTAGAAATATCTTACTATATTTTCTTGCTCTCCATATAAACCTTGAATACCGTTTTAACACTTTTAACCCCCTTCGGGGTGGTATTTTTCCAAGACGATGAAAGGATTTTTTTTTTCTAATAAGTAATCGTACCACAAAGTTGCCCATCTCTAGCTCAAAAAAAATGTTTCTCATCCTAATCTTGCATAAGTACCTTTTTAACCCCCTTAGGGATGGAATTTTCTAACACGTTAAAAGTACTAACTGTTTTTCTATTCTAATAAGTAATCTTTCTACAACGTTTCAAATCTCAAGCTCAAAAAAAGTGTTTCTCATACAAACCTTTCACCCCTATTTAACCCCCTTAGGGGTGGAATTTTCTAAAACGCTGACAGTCCTTTTTTGTATTGTATTTAGTAATCTTTCTACAAAGTTTGAAGTTTCTAGCTCAAAAAATAAAGTTCCCTCCATACAAACTTTGCACCTCTATTTAACCGCCTTAGGGATGAAATTTTCTAAAACACAGAAAGTACTTTTTTCTATTCTAATAAGTAATCTTTCTACAAAGAAGTCTCTAGTTCAAAAAATAATGTTTCCCCCATACAAACATTGCACCCCTGTCCCCTACTTAACCCCCTTAGGAGTGGAATTTTCTAAAACGCTGCAAGAACTTTTTATGCATCTTAATAAGTAATCTTCCTACAAAGTTTCAAGTCTCTAGTTAAAAAATAAAGTTTCCCTCATACAAACTTTGCACCCCTATTTAACCCCCTTAGGGATGGGATTTCCAAAAATTCCATCTTGTCCCTTCTTTTTAATCCCAGTAGTTTCGGCTGTGCGTTGATGAATTAGTCAGGAAGTCTTCTTTTACATATACAGGGTGGCTCATTCAGAGCGGTCAGTATGGGAAAGTCTGAAACTATAAGATATACGAAGATCTGTTCTTAGGAACCATGTCATCGATTTTAGTAACAAGAAAAACTGCATTCATACATTTTAATAAAACTTGTACTCAGCTCGCCTGCCATGCTATGCCTTTTATTCATTTTAAGTGCGTAATATTTTCTGATGAAACGCAATTTTCCAAAAACGGAATGTACAATCGTAAAAATCATCACTATTGGAGTCGAGAAAATCCCTTAAGAATGCACGAAGGACGCCGTCAAGTTAGATTATCATTTAACTGCTGGGTCGACCTACTTTATAATAAGGTACTCATGTTTATAATTTATGATGGACATTTGGATAGATTCAAGTACCTTACAATCTTAGAAGATCTTTTAGAGGCCCTAGGAGAAATGTCAGCAGAAGTAAGAGAACAACTTTATTTTCAACAGGATGGAGCACCGGCTCACAATAGTCGCATAGCTAGAGACTTTTTAACTGAGCACTTTTCCCAGAAATGGATTGGTACGAACGGCCCTATCAAATTGCCCGCGAGGTCGCCCGATTTAACGCCTCTAGACTATTTCTTGTGGGGTTATGTTAAGGATGAAGTGTACAAAACAAGCTATGACACCGTTGAAGACCTAAAAGCAGCCATAGAGTCAATTTTAACGCAAATTCACCACATGAAGATACAAAATGCAATAGTAAGATCGTTACCTAAACGTGTTGAATATTGTATTGAGAAAAAGGCTTCGAACACCTACTAAAATAAATTAAAGTATGTGAAAACAATTGCTTTTATTCATTTTAGACATGTTCCATAGAAACATTTACTGCTGAAGACCTACACAATCGATATCTAAATAGAAATAAGTGTAAGTTTTTTTTTTCAAAACGACCGGGTTCGATTCCCGAGCTGAGTACAAGTTTTTTTTAAATGTATGAATGCAGTTTTTCTTGTTACTAAAATCGATGACATAGTTCCTAAGAACAGATCTTCGTATATCTTATAGTTTCAAACTTTCCCATACTGACCGCTCTGAATGAGCCACCCTGTATAGATAAATCAAATTTCTCATTCTCTCCACCTCATTTTAAGCATCTTAGCTGACCATCAATCCGTAATGTGCGTGCTGGTGCCATGAGACCAGTTTAATTTATTTAAGCTTTGTGACATAATACAAAAAAAGGTATACATGGTGGACTTAGTGCCATAAGGCATTCTCTACCAGTCAACCAACGGGCTAAGCAGAAACATTTGATGCAGGCATTTAAATTATTAATAATTGACCATGTTATAACAATGCCATTAATATCTGGGGGCACGGCAGTGCCCCCGCCAAGTCGAGCGCGAAGCAAACACTGCCGTACCATCCTTTACTGGAACCATTTCGCCACATTTTTAGGCCCCTATTTGAGAACCTCTGGATAAGACCAGAATGCAGAAATTTTCGCCATCCAGTAAGCTATAATCACATACTTAAAATCCAAAATTTCAAGTCTGTAGGTCATTTAGTTCCGAAGTTAAGCGAAAGCAAAGTCTCGCATTTATGACACTCACCCACTCATGATCATCAAAATAGAACTAGTACTTCCCATAAACTCAGAGAGCTGAAATTTGGTACAGAGTTAGGGTTTAATGGCCACATAAAGGGAAAACTATAAAAAAATGCTATTTCAACCCAGTTTTCTAGATACACCAACTGTATACATCACTTTGTAATCCTATACAAATATATAGGATTACAAAGTTACATTTGCAGTGAATGGGAAAATTCAAAAGCAAGAATGGGCCTGCATTCATAGTTTGAATGTATGGATAACACATTAACCTACAAAAAGAAGTAAGATTCCATAAAAAACACTCCATGTAAAAAAGAGGCCAAGTCTCGAAACTCTTCCACCGTAAAAAGTTGTGAGATATTTCGTAGAGCCAAGTTTCAGGCATTCTTATTAATCTTTATTTGCTTGCTAAATAAAATTTTGTGACTTGGCAATCACACAATACTACATAATTTTAGGTAAGTGTGCAAAAATCTATAAATACAGTTAAGTTGTGTGATTGCCACGTTGCAGAATTTTATTTAGCAAGCAAAAACATTCCATGTAAAAAAGAGGCCAAGTCTCGAAACTCTTCCACCGTAAAAAGTTGTGAGATATTTCGTAGAGCCAAGTCTTAGGCATTCTTTAATCTTTATTTGCTTGCTAAATAAAATTCTGTTACTTGGCAATCACACAACTTTCCTGCATTAATGGATTTCTGCATACCTAAAGCTATGTAGTATTGTGTGATTGCCAAGTCACAAATTTTTATTTAGCAAGCAAATAAAGATAAAAGAATGCCTGAGACTTGGCTCTACGAAATATCTCACAATTTTTTTTCGGTGGAAGAGTTTCGAGACTTGACTTCTTTTTTACATGGCATGTTTTTATGGGATGATGCATTACCGATTAATGAGGCACAGAGTAGCTAAAGACAATCTGATTTGAAAATTATTAGTCAGGATATTCGTATCAGGCTACAACCTGCGCCGACAAGCCGAGCAAATCGAAAAATTCTCTATTTTACTATGACGTCGTGCACTCTAACAAACAACCTACGTTACGTAATCACATCGCTTACATTGCACGAGTAGGCTATACTGAATGCGAGAAAGGGGTAGCCTATAACGTTATTACATTATTATATCGGTTAAAAAAGTATCGGTTTTATA
Organism: Epinotia ramella; assembly: GCA_947578815.1. Taxonomy (NCBI): domain Eukaryota; kingdom Metazoa; phylum Arthropoda; class Insecta; order Lepidoptera; family Tortricidae; genus Epinotia; species Epinotia ramella. Next base: position 616,540 of record OX388226.1, on the reverse strand, counting down.
TTAATGGTTTAGATTTATAACGTTATAATGGATATCGCTATACAGCGCGTCAAATATCGTTTTTGAGTATAGCGGTTTTAGGAATAATAACGTTATAAATGATAGCGCTATACGAAAATAGCGCTATTTAAAGGCCTGTCGCGGTGTCAGGATATGTTTGTGGGTGAGCGTTGAGGTGAGCTTAAAACAAGTTACAGAATACGGGGGCTGGCAGCGAACGAAAAAAACATACAAGGCGAGCTCCTTACAAATGTCTACCCAAATGCGTGCCTAAAACCCGGTGTGCGCGCGCATAGTCAACTGCGCATTCAATCACAGCTGCCCAAAATATCAGCCTATTTCCAATTACTCAACACAAATGAATGCGATTGGTCAATCTACGAATGCATTGCTGTGATTAGCCGTCGTGCATCACGTCGGACGACAGCCATTTCAAGCCGACGAAAATTGTTGAATGGTTACATGCAACAAGAAGCAAGTTAGTTATCATACTTATCATAACATTCGAGTGATATTCTCTGATTATGAAATATATTTTTTTATTTTATTTTAATTTTAAATTATGGATAATTACCTACATTAATTACTGTCTGAATTTAAATCCTTTCTCCGGTGATTACAGTGGTGGAGCCAATTCTAATTTTATGTAGCTATCTATACACGGTGGAATTTAATCGGTGAACAGGAACCCATTTTTCTAATTCAGTAATCGATGGCGGTCACGTTTATGTAGTACTTAAGTGGAACCAAGTTTTTTTTTATCATAACTAATTTTTATGTTGAAATTAAATTTTAATTAAAATTTATTGTCACCCTACTAATGGTTTAGTCTGAAAAGATTAATACATCTTTTCAAACTATCAGCCATAGAAACTTAAAACATACTTAAATGAGCAATAAGCTGTCAATTTGTCATTGTCAAATTCATAACAAACGTCTGATCTGTCTAGTTTCCCGCCAAAGCCAGCAAGCACTTGACGTATGTACACTTACGAGTAACTTCCCTTCAATAAAAGTAGGGTGTCCATTTATTCAGTCAGTGTATATTTTACCGACGTTAATTAAGTGTGATAATTAGATTGTGAGCTATATTGCACGAGATCTCACGTATTGGTTTCTGTGTAGATTAATAATTAAGATTTTTGGATTCCTGATCGCCGATTAAATTCCACCGTGTATATAATATACTATTAAACGAGCAATATTTGTAATCACGTTCTCGTAAACGGCTCTCATTGAAATCTTTAGAGCCGTTTTCAAGAGCGGTATGGCATTATCCCTATAATGCCATACCGAGGGTTTACGGAGGCGAATTAGTTTTCTCTATTTTCACCCGGGTAGGGCGGAGAGTTCAGGGGTATCTAATAGATAAATAAAAATACCAAATGTAATTGTGGTTTTAAGCAGACGCATATGCTACCGACAATTTTAAAATTAAATATATCATTTCAATAATCATACCGTACAAATTGGGATTGCACTCTTCTTGAGATTCACTAAACCCTTGTTTGTTACGTAAATATCTTCCTGATTGAAATGTAAAGAACAAAGAGTAGTCATTTTTTTTGCATGCCATTTCAAATCATGTCGTTCCAAACGGACTGCTTCATTCCAAATTTCTTTTCTAATTGGATCAGTAGGAAATCTAAAAAAAAAATATTGTTACCTTTTATTTATACTTAGATAAAAGCTGATACCATCCCTATACAAAATGTGATCATCACAATAAAATCTAAATAATTTGTTTATCGCTGTACTTACTTGTGAAAAGTGATTCCATCTTTTTTGTTGTGCTTGTCCGAACGACTCACACACCATTTTACAGCACAACAAGGCATATTTAATGAAATTAAACATTTGGTTTTCTTAACAGTTTGTCACGGCATGGCAGCCATGTTCGAACTAAACGGCTGCCTGGCATCGTCGCCGACGCCCCGCCTACCATGGCACCCCTTCTGTGGGGCCATTTTACGGCACTTGTTAGACTTCTATGTTTTTTTCGTTCGCTGGGGGCAGGGCTGTAATTCGATACGCGCTAATGCGTCTCACCCCGCCGGTAAGTCCCCGTCACGTAACTAGACCTCTACCTACGTTTAGTTACCTACTACGCATCGCGGTGTCAAGATTATATTTGTAGGTGAGCGTTGAGGTGCGCTTAAAACAGGTTACAGAATAGGGGGGCAGGTCCAAGTGGTCGCTAACTGAAGCTGGTCGAGAACTGGCATAATGTTTACTTACAACCTATACTCAAATACACATTGGTTGCTGACGCGATGTCGCGTCCTAACTATAGGGAATACTGGCTTCTGCCCGCGACTGTGTCCGCGTGGAACTCGTTTATATATCGTAGCTCCATACAAACTTTCACCCCCTCAGGGAATGATTTCTGGGTTAAAAAGTATCCTTTGTCCGTTCGCGGGACTCAAACTATCTCAATGCCACATCTAAAGCGGTTCAGCGGTTTAAGCGTGAAGGGGTTGGTAACAGACACACAGCCACAATTTCACATTTATAATATGACTATGGATTTGTAGGTTAATTGGCTATAAACATACCGTACAAATGGGTATTGCACTCTTCCTCAAATTCGTGTTTCCTTTGTTAGTGGCGTAAATATCGTCTTCGTTGAAATGTATGGAACAAAGTGTCGTCATTTTGCTGGGTTGCCATTTAGGGTTGTCTCGTTCTAACCGAACAGCTTCACTCCAGATCTCTTTTCTATGTGGATTAGTTGGAAATCTAGAAGTCATTTCGAAACGGATTCAATATTGATACTAGAACTCAGAATTGTTACTTAAACCTTGTAGATTAGGCAGATATTATCATAATAAAACAATCACTATGCGACTATAAGCTAAATGAATATGTAAATTAAATTTGTATAATGTGATAAAAAATAAACGAAATAAAAGTAACCCCCTAAACTTTGCAAAGTTAGACAGAAATCGTGCGTTCAAGCCTCGTTTGCCTTGTATAAAGCGCAAACAACCGTTTTAGAAAAAAATGCAAAAAGCTAACTAATAAATGTGTGCATTGCATTTTTAGAATACTCTATCAATTTTAGGGTTAACAGAAACAACAAAATATTTATAATAAACAATTTTCGATAGGTATAATATTATAAGTACCTAACTTATATTATACGATAACTACGGTATGTTGGCATGGCAACATGTGATCCTAATCCTAACAATAAAATGAAAACTAAGATTATGTCTGAAAAATCATTTTGGGTACAAGCTTTTATTGCCGACTGTACTTTTCTGTAAACCGTCATCAACTACTCATTGAGACCGGGGTTAGGTCGTTTAAATACTGAATTCCCATGGTCACCTTCTGTCTCCATCATCAGATCAGCTCGAAGGTACCATAATATTGAATTGTCATCCAAACTATACTAATATCCAAAATGTCAGCTCAATCGGATAACGGCAAGTAACTGAAAAATGGATTGCACATTTTGACGGACAACTTACGTACCTACGAACAGCTCAAGTTATATAAAGCTTGTACATAACAACATGTCTACCATTAACTTACTTGTGAAAAGTGATCCCGTCTTTTTTGCCGTGCCTGTCCGAACGACTCACGCACCATTTCACTGCACAACTAGGCATATTTGTATTAAAATGAACGTTCAGTTTCCGCAACCGTTCGCTAACGCCGCCGTGTTCGAACTAAACAAAATGGCCGCCTGGCATCCTTTCTGTGGCGTGCCGTTTCGCGGCGCGGCGCAGGTGCCGACAACGATAAGGGCGCAAGTAAAATTGTATAGAACACATGTGCCTTGTTAAATACTGCATGGCGATTGTTAGCATAAGCTCATTATAGGTACGGAACCCTAAAATTAGGGTCTTTACAATACAAGGAATGTTGGGTCCAAATTTTAAAGCGAAGCGACTGTATTGGATATCCAATTCCATATATGACATAACTATATCGGGATAGAACGACTTCCATTTGTATGGGAAGCGTGTAACATTGTGCGTAGGTATTTTGATGTCACGAGCGCGTAATTTAGAGATGTAAAACTAAACGCGCGATTCACAAGCATCGATTACCTCGCGGCCAAGTGAGTCAAGGGCAGTACCCCCACCGCCCCGCGCCGCGCCCCCTCCGTCGTGTCACAGTCACAACACAAACGATAACGTTGATTCAGCATACCTAAGTGGTTATCCATACTAATATTATAATTGGGAAAGTGCATGCGTATGTTTGTTTGTCCGTCTTTCACGGCAAAACGGAGTGACGAATTGACGTGATTTTTAATTGGAGATAGTTGAAGGGACGGAGAGTGACATAGGGTACTTTTCGTCTCTTTCTAACCCCCCACTTCCCTAAAATGGGGGGTGAAAGTTTGTATGGAGCTACGATATAAACGAGTTCTACGCGGACGGAGTCGCGGGCAGAAGCCAGTTTTATTATATAACCGGTTATTATCATTATCACTAGTATTTGACCGCGACTTCGTCAACGTGATCTCCTATCGAATTCCATCTCCGATTCAATCCCGTTGGGGGTATGATTTTCGGAATAAAAATATAATAGATTATATTCCAGCATGGTTATTACAAGTCGCTTTCTAAGTGTTCTACTTAGCAGCCGTGCTGGATTATAACCACAGATATAGATATAAGTACACTAGATAACTTAAACACCTCAATCTGTATGAAATATAAAACCGTGTCACTTTTTTCTACCTACTGTGACGTCACAAGGGCGAATTATAGTTGGTGCATTCCTATTTGCATTATGATTTATGACAGAGCTGTCATCCCAGTACAATAAACGTCAATGATGACATAATTTGTACTGGGATGACAGCTGTCAAATAATGCAAATAGGAATGCTAATACTATAGTGATGTGAATTCCCCGTTGTCCGCGCAAAGTCGATTCAAAGGCGACGCCGCCGCCGCACGCGCCGTTCGGCTCGACTCGATTCAGCCTGGCCGCAGATTATCTATTCACTAACCTCATCATCACTGTCGATGTGTTTTAGTATATTAATAGTGGGGTACGCCGTTTTTTTCAACAATCTCAACTTCTTCCCTTCAATGAAACTGCTCTTTTCAAAGTGTTTGGAACACATAGTGTGATGCCTAGTCGGGAACCAGTCTTTCCGTCCCGTGGCCGCAATCCATTTTTCTTTTATGATAGGATCACGTGGGAAACTAAAAAAAAAGTAAGTGTTTCTTAAGCGCAATATAAACTTATAAACGTATTATGCGTTCAAAAGATAAACATGAACACATCACATAGGTACATGAACTCTCTACCCGAAGATTTATTTACTACCCTCCTTTTTTAAAGCTGTCGTGTAAAATGAAAACATTATGAGCTGAGCTTGTTTTTATCAATATCTACTAAATTGGCGTTTTTAAAGTGTAATCATTCGTCTGTCCTATATCGATTAAAATCGATCATCGAAATATGTTGTAGAACGAACAACACTAGTTTCTAGATTTGACAGACGAATGATAAGTTCTCTTGTACAGTCAGCGGCAGAGAAACGTAACCCCGTTGCATAGAAGTTTGTATGTCACGATTTTCTGCAGCTTACTGTACCTACCACAAACTCGAAGCGATGCGCGACAGTATCGCTTGTTCTGATATTCATCGTCTCTTAACACACAACGTCAGATTAAACGCTAAAAGCAAATGCGGCAATGTAATGTGAACATAGTTTACTTACCGATAATCTATAGTTACTTAGGTACCTACAGTCTTGGAATCACACCTCGGAATACTTAAAATATTGATTTAAAATGAATTTAAGCATAATATCATTTGAAAGGAACTTACGTGTGATAGGAAACACGTCCTTGCGTTTGGGTGCTCACAATTTTTGGGCTATTGCACTTTATTACCGTGCAAAACGGCATTTTCTTAATATTCACAGACAACCGGCTACCACAACAGACGCGCGCGGAATGTCAGTAGCGACGGCCAACTCGGAGACCTATTCCGAGTTTGGACACGCGAAGTAGATGCATTTGCGTGATCTAGTGTAGGTTCCTATATCTATATCTGTGATTATAATATAGTACAAGCATAGCTAAAAGATAGGAACCGTCCCGACAAACAAGACGTTGTACATGTAGTATAAGAAGATTTAATTGCCAAATAGTTCTAGGTTAAGGGGCTACCCGAGGTTTTCATCGATTTTTGACAAGTTTTGAATCGTATCTCCTACTTTTGCACTACAGATAGAATTATATATATAAATCAAACGGTTATCGGTTTTTCAATCTTTTATCTCCATTTTGGTCCACCGGATTTTGAAACAAATGAATACTTAATTTTGTATGATTTTTTTAAACATTGTCTAAAAAAACACTTATTTCGTATCTCTATTGACGTGAAATATCTAACATACTTATACAAAATCTACATATTTGGTTCGTCTGTGACGTCTCTAAAAGCTGGTCCAGGGTTTTCATTTTAAACCAATTAACACGAAAGTTATGGCCAGAAAACCAGTTTTTTGGCCTAAAATTGTTCAACTTTGATGCCAAATATCTCGAAAACAATGAACTTTGAAGTAAATATGGGATACTATATTGCTTAAAGCCGTTGTTGATAATATAATAAGCTACAAATACATATTGAAAACCAAGGGATTCAGATCGAAGGTCATTGGTGTATGGGAGCCCCTTAACGGAAAGTACCCTATATACATTTTGATTCCCTTGAGTTGAGTGTCGAAGTTTACGTTTTTTGTGGCATAAACGGCCGTATCTCTTTTTTACGTTAACGTAAAAGTTTGACTTTTTCACAGCTTTCACAGCTTGTAGACTGGTTTTAATTTCAACTCGATACGCGTTCCCGAGATAAAGGGTTTTGACAGACAGACGACAGACGGCCACAACAAAGTGATCCTATAAGGGTTCCGTTTTTAGGGTTCCGTAGCCAAATGGCAAAAAACGGAACCCTATGGATTCGTCATGTCTGTCTGTCTGTCCGTCCGTATGTCACAGGCATTTTACTCGAAAACTATAAGGTGTATTTGAATAAAATTTTGAGGATAGGAGTATTTTGTTAGCCGCTACAGTTTTGTAATTAAATTACTAAAAAAATTTTTTTTAGGGCGCACTCCATAGGTACATTAGTAAATTTTTTTTTCATTGCAAGCCCACGTGTGGCACATCAATCGATAGGCCTTACAAAATAAATATAAGATTTCTCAGCAATTTTTTTGGTTAAGTGAATGTCGGAGATAATCGCCCCGAAAGTCACTAAATATGTGTCCCCCCCTCATGAAAAAAATCATGGACAGCGGGCTTATTAAATTCTTTGAGCGACAATTGTTTTGAACAATATCGGTTCAAAGGTTTTCGAGGTATTTCTAAAAAAACTGGCTTCCTTAAAGAAAAGGACGTAAGATTTCAGTAACTAAACGACCTTTTTAATAGGCACGGAACCCTTCGTTGTGCGTGGTCCGACACGCACTTGGCCGCTTTTTTCCTTTAGAGGTACGGAACCCTACAAAACGGGTGGGGCTGTGTGTGCACGCGGCCGTGGGTATTAACGCGAAACGTCTAAGTATATGGAAGTGAGTCGCTTTGAATGTTACGAGGGAACATTCGCCGAGTCCTCTCTCAGTCTAGCGGCGCTACCACGAACTTCGAAAGTCGAAGTTCGCAATACATGCATCCCTGTCACTCGAGTAAGGGAGTGCGATAGAGATGGAAATACCCGAACTTCGACATTCGAAGTTCGTGGTAGCGCCGTAGATCAATATTTCTATCGCGCTGACGTAGTAGGTAGGAACGCGCGTGAGCGTTGCGAATGCTAGGAAGTCAATTACTGTGCATGTGAAAGAGCAATTTATGAAGATTATGTTTCAGTAGACAAAGCACAAAAAACACATCATTGTTTTTTTTTTTTTTCCGAAATTTCCTATGAAATCATAACTTGAAACCTACAAAAAATTGCGGAACATACATGGGGTATTTTTGGGTACCCCTGGGTGAGAGCAATCCAAAAAGAAATGATTGACATCGCTGTTTGGACCACCCAGTATACCTATATTGGAAAAATTTGTTCATAATCTGTATTCTGTATCCCAAACCGGAAAACTTTAACTCAAATACACACAACTTACGCCATCGCAATAAAATAGTTCATTTCAAAGTACAATATCTCAAAAACGGCTTAACAGATTTTCATGAAACATGGCTAAGAACACTCGGGATAAAATTATCTATGACACGAAAAAACCGCATTCAAATCGGTCCATCCGTTTGAGAACTACGATACCACAGACAGATACACATACACACAGATACAAAGCAGACACGTTAAACTTATAACACCCCTCTCTTTGCGTCGGGGGTTAAAAATATAACATGTTGTTTTCATAAATAAATGTATATGTGTTTAGGTTATAGTTTAGTATTTCTTAAGTATGTTGCTACACTACACCCTAGTGGGCGTCAGGTTGTGCTGTACTGGTAGGTACTATTACTTATTCTGTGGTCCTGGTTTTTAAGAACATCCTGTAAATATGTACCATGGTTGCAGCGAATAAATGAATAAATAAAAAAATACAATATCAAGATAGAAGGAAGGAGCTCGTCGATTTACGGGAACCGAGCGTGTGACATGTTGCGTGCGTAGGTACTTAGACGTCACGAGCGTAATTTAGTGACGCAAACATAAGCCGCGACATCGATTCGTCAACATCGATTAGCACGCGGCAGTTCCAATAACTAGTAGGTGTATTTTGTATCGATTCAAAATATCGATAAGAACCGACATCGACAGAGGAAATGATAATTAGATTCAACTGAGGAAAAATAATAATTACACAACACACACACAGCACACACACACGCACGCAGTCACTTTTTTAAATAATATTTATCATTATGTAAATGTGTACCTTTTCATCATTTGACATCATCACTACATCAATAGTCGGATAAGCTGTACTGATTACTCGTCGATACTTCGATGGGCCAGTAAAGGTGTCTTCGTGGAAATGCATAGAACAAATCCGGCTGTTTTTTGTAGGAAACCATTTTTTACGACCAGTTGCTTCAATCCATTTATTTTTAGTATCAGGATCATTCGGAAAACTGAAATAAAATTGCAATATGCATGTAAACCCGTTTGTTAATAATATTTGCATTGCACTACGTCTACGTACATTATATAGATGCATTTTAATAATATAATAACTAAACGTAATTATCATTTACTCTGTTTTCCAAATCGATTTTAATAATCGAGTAAGTAAATCACAGTGTACATACAGCACTATTCTTACTTTCGACAGAAAAAATGAGAAATCTACTATAACTACCACAGAACTATATCAAGATAGAAGGAAAGTGCGCGCCGATTAGTATGGGAACCGAGCGTGTAACATTTTGCGTAGGTAATTTGACGTCACAAGCGTAATTTAGTGACGAGAAACATAATCCGCGCGAAATCGATTCGTCAACATCGACTAGCACGCGGCAGTTGTAATAATTTTGTATCGATTCAAAATATCGATAAGAACCGACAGAGAAATGAAAAATAGTCTTAAAAAAGTCTTATTTTTTTCACATCTTTTTTACCCCCGTGGGGGTGGATTTTTCCAAAACGCTTTAAGGATTTTTATTTTGTATTTAAATAAGTAATCTTTCTACAAAGTTTCAAGCTTCTAGCTCAAAAAATGAAAGTTCTCCCATAATAACTTTGCACCCCTGTTTAACCCCCTTAGGGGTAGTATTTCCTAAAACACTGAAAATTCTTATTTTTGTATTTTAATATGTAATATTTCTGCAGTTTCAAGTCTAGCTCAAAAAATAAAGTTTCCCCCATACAAACTTTGCACCCTTATTTGACCCCCTCAGTGGATGTTTTTTTATAACAACGCTAAATCATTTGTTTTGTTTTTTAGTAAGAAACCTCCATACAAAGATTCGAGTCTTTAACTTTCCAAATGAACGATTTCCATACAACGGTTCGACCCCTATTTCACCCCCTTAAGGGTTGAATTTCGAAAAATCCGTTCTTAGTACACGTCCACGTACTGTAAAGAATATATGTTCCAAATTTCATGCTTATATCTTTAGCGGTTTAGGCCGTGCGCCTGTCTGTCAATCGGTCAGAAACGCAAGAGTAGATAATAATATAAAAAACGTAATTTTAATTTCTCTGCTTTTATAATCGATTTAAACGAGTAAGAAAATCACAGTGTACAGCACACTGGTACAGCACTAGTGACAGAAAAATGAATAAATCGACCATGAAGCGACTCGACCATTTGAATAGCCTATTTATACATCGCTGGTTTTGAACGCACGTCAAGTGTGTCTCGTCAAACTAAAGCCGCAATGGAAAACTAGAGTTGGACATAATCTATTTTGATGAAAATAATACAGAGCAATAAATAAATTGTTTTTTTTTAATTAATAACAGGTATTTTAGGACAAATAGTACTTACCTATGATAGGAAATACCACGATTAACAGCTTCACCTTTTTTGGTGGTGTTTGAACAGCTCAGTATCGAACAACGAGTCATTTTGTGATTATGACCTGACGTCGCACGCGTTCCGAGGTCGGGAGCGGACTGAAGTTCGCGGCGAGCAAGGAAGTCCATCGGACTTACTTTTGCCACGCGAAGTACATACACTCTTTCCTTCTATTGTGGCCGTCAATAGAACTTGCTAACTATGTAAACAAACCGTCATACTGAAATTGACATTAAATGTCAATTTCAATACATTGTTTGTTTACATAGTTAGCAAGTTCTATTGACGGCCACTATATCTTGATATAGTTCTGTGTAGATGCATTTTAATAATATAATAACTAAACGTAATTATCATTTACTCTGTTTTTCAAATCGATTTTAATAATCGAGTAAGTAAATCAGTGTATACACAGCACTATTCTTACTTTCGACAGAAAAAATGAGAAATCTACTACTCTAACTACTCCTTGAACATGACTCGACAGTTTGAATAGCTTATTTTTACATCGCTGGTTTTGAACGCACACCAAGTCTGGCTCGTCCAATTATAGCGGCAATGGAAATCTGGCGTTGGCACCCAATCGCCCGCTACTGTTTTGATGAAAATAATGAAATTGTTTTTTTAATTAATAACAGATATTTAACGACAAATTGTACTTACCAATGAAAGGAAATACCTCGATTGACAGCTCCACCTTTATTGGAAGTGTTTGAGCAACTAATTATTGCGCAACAAACCATTTTGTTTTTAAAATGTGACGTCGCACGCAGACCACGGTCGGGAGCAGACTGAAGATCGCGGCGAGCAATTGTGCTAGAGTGGCATAATTTCGCCACGCGAAGTACATACACTTATTCCTTCTATCTTGATAATTTCTGTGCCTGACGTAGTGACGTCGCATCGTACGCGGACCGCGGTTGGGAGCGCAGCGGAGTGAAGTTCGTGGCGAGCAAGGATGACGTCGAGGTTCGTAGAACTATTAAATAATATGTGGTCGAGGCGTGTTTTCGCAACGTGAGGTACATACACTTATTCCTTCCATCTTGATAATTTCTGTGCCTGACGTAGTGACGTCGCATCGTACGCGGACCGCGGTTGGGAGCGCAGCGGAGTGAAGTTCGCGGCGAGCAAGGATGACGTCGAGGTTCGTAGAACTATTAAATAATATGTGGTCGAGGCGTGTTTTCGCAACGTGAGGTACATACACTTATTCCTTCTATCTTGATAATTTCTGTGCCTGACGTAGTGACGTCGCATCGTACGCGGACCGCGGTTGGGAGCGCAGCGGAGTGAAGTTCGCGGCGAGCAAGGATGACGTCGAGGTTCGTAGAACTATTAAATAATATGTGGTCGAGGCGTGTTTTCGCAACGTGAGGTACATACACTTATTCCTTCTATCTTGATAATTTCTGTGCCTGACGTAGTGACGTCGCATCGTACGCGGACCGCGGTTGGGAGCGCAGCGGAGTGAAGTTCGCGGCGAGCAAGGATGACGTCGAGGTTCGTAGAACTATTAAATAATATGTGGTCGAGGCGTGTTTTCGCAACGTGAGGTACATACACTTATTCCTTCTATCTTGATAATTTCTGTGCCTGACGTAGTGACGTCGCATCGTACGCGGACCGCGGTTGGGAGCGCAGCGGAGTGAAGTTCGCGGCGAGCAAGGATGACGTCGAGGTTCGTAGAACTATTAAATAATATGTGGTCGAGGCGTGTTTTCGCAACGTGAGGTACATACACTTATTCCTTCTATCTTGATAATTTCTGTGCCTGACGTAGTGACGTCGCATCGTACGCGGACCGCGGTTGGGAGCGCAGCGGAGTGAAGTTCGCGGCGAGCAAGGATGACGTCGAGGTTCGTAGAACTATTAAATAATATGTGGTCGAGGCGTGTTTTCGCAACGTGAGGTACATACACTTATTCCTTCTATCTTGATAATTTCTGTGCCTGACGTAGTGACGTCGCATCGTACGCGGACCGCGGTTGGGAGCGCAGCGGAGTGAAGTTCGCGGCGAGCAAGGATGACGTCGAGGTTCGTAGAACTATTAAATAATATGTGGTCGAGGCGTGTTTTCGCAACGTGAGGTACATAAACTCTTTCGTTCTATCTTGATATTGTTCTGTGTTCTCGACTGTTTCCTCCTCCGAGATTTAACTAATCGTAACAACATTTTGGAAATTGAATAGGAAGAAGATTTTATTATTATTATTGTGTGCTATTGTGGGCCTTTACATGCCGCTTCGACCAGCAAGTGATCTATTGCGGCAGCCCTTTGTTTTAGATTTCACCCTTAAGACCCGTTGCCTCTAAGAAATTCCGGATTCTTTGGGCGGTGATATGTTGTACCTCTTCTGGGTGCACGATGTGCCGCCCTAGGTGGATACTTCTTTTGTGCATGAGTGGTCCGCAGGAGCAGAGAAGAGGATATTCAGTGTCAGACTGTTATGATTTTCGCGCTTATTATTGACGGATTTGTATTATAGGATAGGTAAGAGGCCTAGTTAAGACTGCACCGTGTTTTTGACGCGTGACCGTTTTGGCATTTGCATCACGTGTACTGCCGGCTCGCTCGATCGCTACGGTCGGTCACAAGCTAAAAGTTAGTAACACACTATTCTCTAATAATAAATCTCAACTCCGCGAACAAACCCATGGATAGTAAGGAATTAAATACAATTTTTTTTTATTTGTCCTTTAACACCTATAGTGAAAGATAAGCTAAGTAATAATAACGCAGTGTTACCCAGACTAGTGTTGGAATTGAATTAGCAATCGGGGTAAACGCCAAAAACGCTCTAGTTTGTAGAGAAATAGCAGTAGTTAATATAATAATCATATATTTCATTCATAATACCAAAAGTATGAACATATGTATAGCTAAATAAATACTTACATTGGAATTTTCCAAGGTGGCAACAATTTGTCTTCTTGTTCGTGCAATAGAAGCAACAAGCCGTTTTTTGAACCACTTAGGGCCATTTTTAATTGTATAATATCTCGCCTTGCGTTTTCCCATTTTAACTAAAACAATAAATAGTTGGTGCATCATCAATAGGTTAAATGTTTTCCTGGGTAAACAAATATTATTGTAATTAATCCCGTCGGTTAAATTATGAAAAAATGTTGACACGTATTTTTTCTTTTTTGAACATTGTGTGAAATAAAAAATACAAAGATAAAGCACGTCAAAGTTCAGGAGTGGGGGCTCCTGACGTCAGTGTAAAAAGTGTGGCACGGCGGGATTACTAATGTATGGGCACAATCTTTTCCCAAACTATCACATGCCAAAACAATTTTTCTCAAATTAACATTTGGCAAAGAATCAGTCAAATCAACTTATCGCAATTTTTTGTCATCTTCCGGCTCCGTCATGAGATCCTCGCCATAATGTTTAATGGTAAGTATAAGAACTGAAGATATTTAGTAAAATACAAATTTTTACTAACAACTCACAGGTAAGTCACAAGAGCAAAGAAAACTGGTACACTTCATATGGAATTGTCACACAAAGTGACTCTTGCTCGACTGTAAAAGCTTATATTGCTTGACGACCGGTTTAGCTTAGTTGTTAGTGACCCCGCCTACGAAGCTAGAGGTCCCGGGTTCGTTCCCGGTAAGGGCATTTATTTGTGTGATGAGCACGAATATTCTAAGTATGTTTATTATTACGTCTAGTACCCACAGTACAAGCTTAGCTTAGTTTGGGACTAGGTCGATTTGTGTAAGATTGTCCGCAAAAATATAATAACAAAAAAAATACTTACCCCGTTTTGCTGCGTGTCACTGCTGTCTCCGTACACAATAGACTACGAAGTTTCGTCGCTCCGCATCGAGACGTGCTCTCTCTGAACTGGTGCATGACTGAATAATCTGAATATTCTGAATATTTAATATGTCATGTCGTGCGTTGCGTTGCTCGCGTACACTTATCAAAGTGTTGCCTCTACTCTATGTCCATAGTAATTTTGCATGGCGGATTTGGAGAACGTTTTTAAAGAATCATAACTAAATAACCAAAACACATGACATTTGTTCGATTAATTCAAATTTACCTTAACGCCGAGACACGCTCTTCTCATTTTTTGTGCAACTATACGGAATTGTATTTATTAATCTGTAGGTAAATGATTTGAGGATATTTATAGTTGTTTATTGTAAACACACTCTTTGTGATTATAATTACAAATAGTTTATACTTTTTTGTAAAGAATTGTGAACTCCACCGACTGAACGGTGATTCCCGTTTTTGCTGATTATTAGGCTTAGGACTTTTCGTAGCATACCGTGGTTCTAAAATCTTTGGAGTCGCCATGTGTAAAAATTTCGAAGTCAAAGTCAAAGTCAAAAAGTATGATGTCTTATTAACTATAAAGATTTATACATACTGCCACATCGTTACTGAGTGCATTTTAATCGAACGTAATTAATGTTATCACAAACCTATATAATAATACTAATTACTGATCACATGTGATGCTACAATATTATTTATCCAGTTATACATCCTCTTTAATGCCCGTGTTTAGTGAGTAGTGCAAATGAAATCGCAATTTAAAATTAAAAAATATTGACATAATCAGTTGACACTTTTGATACGAGACCGTCAAATTGTTTTTTTTTTACCGTTATAAAATGCATTGTGTATTAATATATAACATTATTCTATTTTTATTAAATGTCCTTTTTTCTTTATTATATATTATTTTACAACTAAAAATTCCATAGAATATAGAAGCATGATATGTTTCAAAAAGTCCTAAGACTTTAATATAACTTCATACTTTGAACTTCACTTCGAAAATTTCACATTCGGCGACTCCATAGATTTTAGAACCACGGTATGCTACCAAATGTCCTAAGCCTACTGATTATGCACGGCGCAGTGTCTTAACTTAACCTAGCACTTACAAAATTAAGAATATCTAAAACAGATATTACTCAATTATATTAATCTTATTTTATGAAATGTGATATCATTGATCACCATTATTTACCAAACAATCAACCTCCACTTCTAAGAAGGCATCTGTCTCTCTCCGACGCATAACCCCGTCACTTTCCGAGTAATTTAGTGTAGGGAAAGCATTGTCGAATAAATATTTGACAGTTCTCTTTTTGGAAAACTTAATGTATTTCAATTCGAAGTGGCTTTCGCATATCCTGTACTGTTGCCTTGTTTTTAAGTCGGCACATCTTTCGATCAGGTCTTCTCGACCGACTGTTTTTAGCCATAGATTTCGTCTGAAATAGCGGAATAATCAATTCAAATTTATTTATTTTTAGCATTTGTTTAACAAAAATAGATTAACATTAAAACAAAATATTCCAGTTCAACAATTCATCTAAGTGGTAAGCAAACAGGCTAGGTGGTCGCTAACTGGCGCAATGACCCTACCCTACCAATTATCAAATGAAGTGTCTACTTACCTATCGGAGTCCTTAGGATAGTTGAAATAAGATATGTTTTTATTCTTCCGATTATTATTCGTACACACAGTACAATAATTGACCATATTTAAATACTCCAGTTACACTATTTAATAATACCGTGCCGCGTCGGCCATATTGTCCACTGGTAGAAATACCGGAGTCTGGTATTTTTCCAATCGAGATTAAAATAAACAACCGACCAATAATAGACCTTATATCCTTATCATAAGGTCGATGATAGGCTGTGTTGTGGCTACGTGACAAGGTCACGCACACCGCCGCACATTTGTGCACACGATTTTGAGTCTTAACTCATAGATGTAAGTTCGGAAACGATTGTAACTAACAGTAAGATTGATACGACAGTTGTGGATACTGTTATACCGCTCTATCACATTGCGGCGTTCGACGTCTCGCTCTGGCCTGTGAGACTAATAGCATGAGGTCGAAGTCGAATATCTGCGGCGCTACCACGAACTTCGAAAGTCGAAATTCGTAATACATGCATCCCTGTCACTCGATTAAGGGAGTGCGATAGAGATGGAATTACCCGAACTTCGACTTTCGAAGTTCGTGGTAGCGCCGCTGTTCACACATTTGCAAAACCTCCACCGCTATCGCGCCTACAGTATAAAAATTCCAATGTGCGGATGTCCCGCCGTTTTTTCAACCGACTCTCGTGAAATTTTGTGTCAGGGTCGTTATTTATATAGATTTTTTGTCAATTCACTTTTAACAAGGTAGCTATTGCAAATAATAATAAAACTATTGGAATAAATTGAAATTACATGTGAAAAAACGATTTTTCATAAAACCCAACAAAAGCATGTTTCATATATTATAAATTATATCACAGAATGCTCTTTATAAACGTGAAAGAAGATTTCTAGTGGGCACCCATGAGGTTTCTTTTTTTTCGGTGTCATGGATTCCTCATAATCCTAGGAGTGACTATAGTCACTAAGCCCATAATATTTGTAAAACGGAGGTTGGGTTTTTCGAAAAAGTCACTTGTTTGTCGTAAGTATGTATGTACATACTTATATCGGAAACCGGAAACTTATTCAAGCACACGACACAAGCGTCGTTCGGTTTAAAAAATCGTCTCGTCTGTCTGTCCCGTGCTATGACTGCAAGCCATTCTGCACGTCGCTGGGGATTTCTTGGGAATCTTAAATTGAACATAATTACGTAAGCAGTGTAACCACTTCATAATAATTAACAACTTATTACAACACTAACACTTCAAAGTTCAATGTCCCAAAACTGGCTAAAAAGATTTTGCTGAAAGCTAAGAACCATCTCGATCATGTCAGCTTTTGGACATAAAAACCGCATTAAAATCGGTCCATTCGTTTAGCAGTTACGATGCCACAAACAGACACACTGATACACAGTCACGTCAACGGTCAAACTTATAAAACTCCTCTTTTTGCGTCGGGGCAGGGGCGTAAGTATAATAAGTTATGGTGTTTACACTATCTACTAGCCACGCGTATGATTTAATAAATCGAGCTGGCGGCAAAGCAACCCTAGCCCTAAGGCTCCGCCACCGAAAGAGCGCGTTGAATACTATAGAAAGAGATGGCCACATTTAGGCACGTTTGGTGTACCTAAAGAGGGAATTTGGTAACAGAGAACCTTCTGTACGTAGTATTACTTATTCTGTGTTAGGGGTTAAAAATATGAAAAGGAAAGGTATTGACTTACCCTCATGACAGGTGTGGCAGTTTTAGTGAGTCTCTTTAATCCGGTTTTTGTCGTATATATATCGGAAACCGGAAAATGAGCCGAGCACACGACACACGCGCCGTTCGGTTTAAAAAAATCGTCTCGTCTGTCCCGTGCTATAACTGCAACCCATTCTGCACGTCGCTGAGAATTTCTTGGAAATCTTAAATTGAAAATAACTATGTAACGACTTTATAATATACTTTGAAAACAAAGTTTTAACCGACTTCTATCAGTAGGTACCCAAATTGCTTCAAAAGTTGTTGAGTATGAGTGTGTTTCGGTGTTTCTTCTTAACAGTGGTCTTCTTTTTCAGAAACGAAAGACAACTCTAGCTACATTTCAGTAGTTGCTAATAGCGTTAACTTATAACCTGCATCAAGATATATGTTTCATAAAAAAAGAACTCAGTGTCTTAGACTTTAAGCACCATATTAGTAAACCAACATCAAAAGATTAAATACTTTTAAGTTTATTGAAACATACCATATCGTGACTTGACTGCTCACGTCAAAACTTTAGTTAGCGTTTAGCGAATAAATGGAGTCGCGTTATAAAATCATTTTATTAATATTTTATTTATTTAAACAGAAAGAGTATTACGAGTATTATGATATATAAAGTCAAAGATGAATGATGATGAGAATTGGCATCAATTAGCGCATGATGTGTTGGTATTGGATTATAGAATTATATTATAGTTAATTAATGCTATTTTACCTTATGCCAGAAGGCAGAAGATTTAACTAAGGAAGGAACTGAAATTAAAATATGTAATGGAAAGAAATGGGCTTACGTTCATGAGAGGTGTGGCAGTTTTAGTAAGCCTGTTCAATCCATTTTTTGTCGTATATATATCCGAATCATTAAAATGAGCCGAACAAACGACACGCGAGTCGTTTGGTTTTAAAAAATCATCTCGACTGTCGCGTGCTATGACTGCAGCCCATTTTGCACGTCGCTGAGGATTTCTTGGAAATCTTAAAATGAAAACCATAATTGTGTAGGTAACGACATCATAAAAAAGCATCTAATACCGCGACTCCTTAGATTTATGTTCCGCGACTTTGTCATTTGAACTAACCAAATTAATTATTTAAAACATGTTTAAATCTATTAAATTACAATGCGTTTACACAAATTTCGTTACGTTATGAAAAGAACTTACTTAAAGAAATAAATCCCATCTTTTTTTCTTGTTTTTTTGTTGGTATTTACGCAGTTTTTGACTGAACATTTAGACATCACTGACAACCAACAAGTCTCACGGTTGAAACTAGACTAAACGCGAAAGAGCCGGCCGATGCGATCGGCCGGTTCTTTTGGACGGGCATTTTATTCGGCTGATTTATATCTAGTTCTATATACGAAATCAATGTTATATTGTAGTTTTTTTTGACCGAAGGCTGACGTGATCGCTACGTTTCAACAAAATCGCTTCAGCCGGTTTTGACACATTTAACTTTTAAACGAAAAGTGGTATTTCAAGTTTTTTAACTTGGCAATTATTTCCTTTTGAGGTAACGAACCCTGAATAGCGTTGAAATAGTACAAGATAGAATAACACTAACCTTGTTTTTCACAATCAAATGGCCGAAGAACACCTGCATATCTTCCTTGTCAAAAACAGTCTCCTTCGCCACATCCCCGACATGAGGTTTCCTCACAGAAACGTCTGGATGTCTGCTCTTGAACGACCTGAACCATTCAACACCGGCTTTCTGCTCCTGTGTCCACCTCTTCGGTATTTTCTTCCCAATAAAGCAGCCCATTTGATACGCTACCCTCCGACAGTCGCTTGAAGAGATATCTTTGAACTCTTTCGCGATGTATTTGACGTATTTCGCTAGACAGTTCTCTTCTTCTCCCGTAAAAATTCTGTTGACTTCGTAGTTGGGTGTCAGACGTATTTCCTTTCCTTGGTGTTTCTTTGTTAGTAGCAAATATCTTCGAACGGTCGCGTAGCTAAGTAGGCATTGTATACTAGCCTGCCTTATACTTAAACCACTTTTTATAAGTTCCATTGCCTTTCTCATGTTCTCTTCCGTGTGGTTGCCGCGCTTTCTATCACCTTTTGATGTTTTACGACGCGGCATCTGGAATGAGATAAAATAGAATAGAATACATTTATTTTGGAACAACAGGTATATAATATAATATCACATAGACATAAGACTTAAATCTAGAAAATGTGTTGCTTCAAATAACTACTTACTACTTAGAAAAGTTGAGAAACCCCCGACATTTTCATTTCAAAGTCCAATATCTCAAAAACGGCTGAACACATTGATTTTCATGAAACATGGCTAAGAACACTCGGGATAAAATTATCTATGACACAAAAAAAACCGCATTCAAATCGGTCCATCCGTTTGGGAGCTACGATACCGCAGACAGATACACAGGACACGTTAAACTTATAACACCCCTCTCTTTGCGTCGGGGGTTAACATGAGTTGCGACTTGCGACACAATGCAACGACGCCGATTTTAAGTGGATCTGATAAACTAAAACCTATTAGGTATTTATTCTGTGCTAAAACGCTAAGTGATAAATCGCAAGAACCCGCTCTTTAGCGATAAGACTGTGTGTTGGGCTTACTACGAGTATATATTCGCTGTGTTCTGTACTATTATTGAGGTGTGCAGAAAGTAATTGTATTGTACTTGAAGATTATATTTATTACCACGAAACAACAAATCCATTGGAAGTAGAGAACCGCTGTCGCCGCACGCACACAACCACACTTCAATAAAAAACGCGAAGTCTTTGTCCCTTTCCTACTAAGGGATTCGCGCCATGAAAAAGGTTGAATATGCAACAATAGGTATGCTTAAATATGCTATGGTGCAATTTGCTTTTGATTTCTTAAAACGTGCTGTGGCATAAAGTTGTTAACTAGCAAATAAATATGATATAGAAATGGTTCTTTAAAAAGTACTATTTACGGTCTAATTTAGTGTCCAGTGAATATTTCTGCAGCTGCGCTGTTATTCGCCTAATGCGGCTCACCCCGCCGGTCACCCGTCACGAAACTAGCCCTCTACCTACGCTAGTTACTACGCATCGCGGTGCTCAAGTATATTTGTGGGTGAGCGTTGAGGTGTTTAAAATATGTTACAGAATAATATGGCGGCTGCCGGCGCCATATTTAACCTTGGTCGGTCTGTAATCGGTTGGTGCAACGTGTTGAGCCGGGTCAACGCCCTAACTTTATTATTCTTTCTTTATGCGCGAATGCGCATCACCCTAACCATCACGTCACGCCTAACGAAACTTACTAGACCTCTACCTACGCTTAGTTACTACACATCGTGGTGTCAAGATAGATTTGTGGTTGAACGGTGAGGTGAGTAAAACAAGTAACAAAATAGCGGTGCAGATGTGTGCGTTTTCAACTAACTATGGAGATGCGACCGTTTGAAACCAAAAGGAAGCATGTTGACTGCGATATTCGTATGGCGATAAGACTATTCGGCTATAACGGAGTAGGGATGGGGGTATTCATTCTGACTATCGATATTTTTATGATACTTATACAGTTAACACTAGTGGCCTTGTCAGCTGCAAACATGTACCTATTTTTTTTTATTGTATTGTGTGCAAGTACCTATTGTATTTTTTTTTATTGAAAAAAAAAAAAAAAAAAAAAAAACTATTCCCGAGGCAGACCAGCGATCATGCCGTGGGTCCCTTTTATCATCGTTGCTTTGTATATTCCTATGTTCAATTGTAAGGTGAAGACGTTAATAAACGTCTTCTTTCTTTTTTTTCAAATTCTGAGTCGACAAAAAAGCGATAGATATAATATTTAATCTGCTTACAAAATTTCACGAGTACCGGGAGTAATGAGACCTGCAGAGGAGAACAGCCGGACTGCCGGACATACGAAATAATGTTGGCCCCAAGCTGAAACGGAGCACTTCCGTCGGTTCGCTCGCTCGTTCAATTAAACTGTGATTTAAGACTTAGTTACTAATAATTGTTTCTTATAAAATCGTGTTAAATTGTTCGTACTTACGCTACACACGATATTTTGCGTGGGAATGGAATCTTCACGAATGAAGCGTTTTCCTTTTGGCGATGCCCAAAAATCTGATTCATCAAAATGTTCCGAACAAATGGTGTTGTGTCGTTGCGGAGACCAATTCTTCCTGCCCGTGGCATCGATCCATTGTTCCTTTGTACTTGTGTCTTTAGGAAAACTATAAGATTATAATAATTATTTTATGTGATATCATATTCAGATATTGTATTCATACACAAGCATAAAAAGTTAAAAGGATCTACGGTAAAGCAACGGAACTGAACTGAACATACAAAAAATAGCCTATGCCACTCGGAGCATAATTTTGAATCGATTTATACCTCATTCATCAAAATCGGTTCAGTATAACTATCTACGGTTGAACACAAGTAAATATAAACAGGCTGCTAAAACCATATTCCTCTCTTTCGGCTCTGCCATATAAGTCGGGCAAAAATAATGAATTTATTTTTCATTTTGAGTTATTGATTTATCAATAACAATTATCCACGGAATATTAAAAACACCACACGTAGTTAACAATATATTAAACCTTATGTCTGAAAGACAAGGTCCACATTTTATTGCACAGGTGTGATACTTACTACGTTTGGATATGACATTTAAAATGGCATAGAAAACGCTGCCACCTAGCGTCGAGTAGCCAAACAATGACGCACTTTAAACACAATGTAGTTCGGCCGCTCGACGCTAGGTGCGCATTGATTTTTATTCTTGCACTTGAGATGCGCTCAGTGAGTCGATAAAATTATATCGATAAGAGTTAACTAATTATCCAAATATGCAGGATTATAATTATTATGACGACTATGTACTTGCTTTAAAATTGATAAATGTAGGGTATCAAAAATGTAGAAAGGAGTAGCATAGAGAAACAAATAACACTGGATTGCGCTGTCACAAGATTTCTATTTTTTATAGGAAAATTTCCTGAGAAAGAATACTTTCAAAGAAAACGATTTTTCAAAATCTGTTCACGGAGTCCGTAAAAATAGGTGAACATTCATGCAATAAATCCGCCAGCGCCATTTCGTTTTATAATTTAGTACTAAGTTCCAGATAACAATTGAGTAACGATTCGGCTACTACCAATGTAAGAAGTTAACACTTTAAAATCAAAGTAATTGAATTTTATACGAAAATGCAAGATGTTACAAAAATATTCCTTTACGTATATATGTATATGGGAATGAAATAAAACATGCATAATATATAATTTTGATTGTTTTGTCAGGCACTTAACAAACAAAATCACATTTCAACTCAATCACGATAGAGTACGACTATCGATAAGTTTATCGACACTTTAACGACTACACCCACGCACTATTTTTGCGAGTTCAACGGACGAGTGAGTAGCGAATGTTCTAGAAGTATGCCATTATTTGAAGCCGATAGAAATCGACCTTTTGTAATCACATAAAGTTCATATTGATTTTGCGCCTAGCTTAAGTATGGCGTGCGGAATGGAATAACTAAAAATTTTATAAAATTAAATTAAATACTATTTACCGATGGTACGAAATGCCACCGTGGGTGATATTTTTGAAGCGGCTATCGTTTTTACACTCTAAAACAGCGCAATAAGGCATAATTTGTGTGTTTTTATCGTACTGTTTGAAAATAGTCTGCACAACTATCACGCATAAGTGTAAGCGGTGAACTGAGCGGTAGAGCTGGGCGTTTTTTCCCGTAAGCGTTTTCAAAAACGGTTTCTCGTACAATAACGGAATAACAGTTTGTGGCTAGAAACACAAACTGTTTTTATAAAAACGATCGAACGGTCACACGCAACGGTTGCAATGCAAAACGTGAAAACGTAACTCGAACACTGTAAACTGTTTCATCCGTTTTTTCGTTTCACTTCGTTTGGCGACCGGCGACGGCGCCAACGCACGGAGAAACTAGTTATTTTTGAAACTGTTTTTCAAAACAGTTTTTTGAGAGAAAAAACGGTTACGTTTCGTTTCACGGAAAAGTCGAAACGACCCAGCTCTACTGAGCGGCCTCCGCGCATCAGTGGCACACGCGCCACGCCCACTAAGCACTTCTACTGTTTTTTTTCTGTTCTGTGCAATTATCGACCTTAGCTTCAGCATTTGAGTAGCGAGCCTCGAGGGCATTTGATGTTCCGAATTGTAAAAAAATACTCAGGATTATTCACTTTAAGCCCAGGGAGATAGAATTGTTATTCTCTTGACTACAGGCACAAATTCTATCTGACAAATAGAAAATTGTATAATTTTTGTATGTTCTATAACTACTCACTCGCTTGCGGTAACCACAGGGCAGTTATTCACTACGCGCTAAAGCCGCTCACCCCACCGGCCACCCGTCACGGAACTAGACCTCTACCTACGCTTAGTTACTTTACTATGCATCGCGGTGTCAAGATATATTTCTGGGTAAGCGTTGAGGTGAGTTTAAAACAAGTTACAGAATACGGGGGCAGCTACGAATTTCGTGCGCCCCTATATTGCTACCAGTGGCTACCAAGCGAAGTATGGGCTAGGAGTCTTGTTAAAAAAATTTAAAGCAATTTAGGCTACCTTTTTAAAATCTGAAAACAAGTGAGTGGATAATAATCCTTACCGATGATACGAAATTCCTCCATGACTCAGATTGTTTGATGTGCTGTTATTTGAGCAGCTTTTAACAGCGCAATACGGCATTTTCCTATAACAAATATATACTTATATTTTTACTCGATTACTTGAGTCACACGCCGCGGGCGGTTGCTAGGCGACTGACAATAATCTGTGCAACAACAAGTGTGCTTATTTACGCTCATATCTCATATAAATAACGTGAGAACGCCCAAACACCACTCCTAATGGATTTGTTATTCCGTGTTGATAACATGGTAATTTGGCACTACGGGCCACATATTTGTTTGTGTTCATTACAGAATTAACCATAACAGAAAACACGTTAGCCAAGTTAAAATAATACATAATAGAGTATCTAGGTACCTACACCTATTTCCAAAACACTAATTCAATAAAGAACATCGCGCACCATTCATTTTCGCAAAGTTTCATTCTATTAACAGAATATGACTGACTGATAAAATAACCGTGTACCTATGATTATATATATCTGTACTCTAAGCTAATATAACTAATACAAACAAAACGTATCTACTTAATAGAAATGAAAAATACTTACTTTTAATATTTTATCCTCGTATTGATCGTATTCACACAAAAACTCGTCGGACAACCTTCACAAGCGCGGGGTCGATGCCAACAGGCGGGCGGCCATTTTGCGAGTCACTTGGCATGGAGCGGCAACGTCGCGTCTGGCTCACTGTGTACCAGTCGCTAAAGGACGGACGCGGCAATTTACGTAATCATTTATGGATATAGAATCTTTTACCGAGCGTTCAGTTTGGGTTTTTTCAAGAGTGCGGGTCTAAACAACGTTTTTAAAAATATGTATCGAAGGCAACGAAAGACAAGTACATCGGTTTAATTTAAATGCTAGCGTTTGTCGGTTATAAAATTACAGAATTCACGAATCGCGTAGGTGGAAAAATTCGCCAAGGTCGATTCGTGGAAATTCATTTTTATGTAATGTACCATTACATTACACACCTTAGTGTGCACCGATTTTCCACTGATTCTAACTGAACATTGGAACAGAGTCAAATGGGAGTCGAAATATTTCTTTTTAATGCTGCGTCGGTGCAATAGCAGCATACGATCGGTCAGATAGTAAGCATACATCGTTGCCTATGGACGCTCATGCATGACCCACAATATTCTAACCATTTTTCACCCACTGGCCGGTATCGGATTGCGTTGATATTTATCGTTATATCGTCATTCAATCTAAAATGTTAATGTCCATCAGAAAATACGTGAAACTTCATCATAGCACAGATTAAAGAATATAAGTAATCATAGGAAGAAGTCAACTTACTTTGTAAATGAAGCGTAGTTTAATTGTTGGAACAGCCCACGGGAAAAGTCTTCGTGACTTATTTGTCACCTGAAAGTCACTTTCTTTAAAGTGTTCTGAACAAACCGTGCTTGATTTTGTAGGAAACCAATTATTTGACCTTCCTGCAGAGGATATCCATTTTTCTTTTGAGTTTGGATCGGAAGGGTAACTAAAAAATAACAATGTGTTGCGTATAACACTACATCATAATAGAGATGTTGGAAACATCTTACATGGTCTATCTGTAACATTTTTATAATTTCACTTTAGTCAAATATAACTATAAAAAAATATTTTAATTAAAACCGTTCGTAATGGAAGGTGATTGTGCCGACCCACTTTTGTCGACATCTCTCGTCTGTATTTTCATCTTGTATTAGTTTACTTTAGATTAGTGTACTCGTATCATGGTTGTGTCGAATGTGTCCTACCTACTGCACACTGTGCATTATTCACTATGTAGGCACATACCATTCTGTTTATTATTATTGTTTTATATCATTTTTTGTTTTCTTTTTTGTATCATTGCTCTTTTTTTTAGTATTTATTCTTTAACACGTGTGTGAGCTGTGGTCACCTGTAAGTGGCTAAGCATCTTACAATGATTTTTGTACTAGGTTAGTTTTTTTAGCATATTGATGTAAATATTATCTGTTGGTGATCCTTAAATAAATAAATAAATAAGTAATAACATCGATAAATTATCGATAATAGTGCATGCACAGTTTGCACACTGATACACTGGTAGTACTGGTACTACTGCCCTACGCCGCGTTACTGTTTGCAACTTTGCACTAGCATGTCGAAACTTTTAGGGTGAATTTTACAAGGTGAAATTACAAAATATTTAAGTCATTAAATAATAGAAAATACCTTAAAATAGGACTTACCAGTGGTATGTTATTCCACATGTCTTGTAGTTTTCTTTATTACTCCGATTTTTACAAATAAGCACACTACAGACCGGCATTGCGAATAAAATCCGGATCTCCAGCGCGAGCAACGGTCGCCGCGCAAATGTCTAAGCTAAGAGCGATGTGCGCCTATATGATCAATTTGATCATTCCGACTTTCCGAGGCATAGAGTAGCTATAGAATAGAGGTACTTACCCACACAAACACACATATGTCACAAAGATAAGCTGGGTGGTGCTAAAGAGTGACAAACTTTAAAGGCGAAATAATGTATGCCATACGATTAAAAAAAAGAAAAATATAAGCATAGACAACAATACAAGTGGGGATGAGATACAATGTCAAATCTTCTGTCCCTCAACGCGACTTTTTTGTTTGTCAATATATTGTACTGAGACTGACGTCGCGGATATAATACGACTAAAGTGACAGACAAAACAAGATTCTGTCAAAAATTTCGGTACAAGCTTTTATTGCCGACTGTACTTTTCTGTATATCAGAAATCAGAAATATTTATTTGCTCCGATACAGTTCACAAGGTCTTACATTCAAAAGGTACATTGTATCAGCCCGCGAGCAGGCGTGCAAATAATTAACATAATATAATTTAAACCATCAAAAATAATTAATAATTCAAAATAAATCAATTCATTCACATAATTCAAATCAAAAATCAATACTTAAATAGCATTGAGTAATTTATAAAATAATTTATCGAGGCGGGAGTAATAATAATAATTTAAATTCATCTTTCCTTTTCAGCTGTGCTCCAGGTAAGCTTTCACGCTATAAAAACAATGCTCAAGGCAATTTGTGAGGCTGCGTTTGAAAGCGTTACCTGTGAGCACTTTCAAATCTTCCGGGAGCCGGTTGAAAAATATTGTGCACATATTATAATCATTCCTCCTGTATATCATTTTGTGACAACGAGGATGGTACATAAGGTTCATTATCTTATGTCTTGTCTGCCTACTTATGACTTGACTTCGTGTTTTGAAATAAAAGCCTCATGTGTTTTGACAAAACTACAAATTTCTCTTAGAGACAGGGCAACGGGAGCATTTTTAGTTTTTTTTTAAGTGGAACGCAACTGTCATCCCATTTAGCTTTACTGATGACCCTGACACACTTCTTTTGACCATACCTTACCATTATCCTATACCATCATCAACTACTCATTGAGACGATTCTAACGAGCCCAAACTCAACGGGGTTACGTCGGTTAAGTACTGAATTCCCATGGCCACCTTCTGTCTCCATCATCAGATCAGCTCGATGGTACCATAATATTGAATTGTCATCCAAACTATACTTATACCCAAAATTTCAGCTCAATAAATCACCGGGAAGTGGGTCAAATTTAACTTGCAAGATTTGATTACAGACAGACAGACAACGGGACAGGTGAAAGTAAATAAAAGCTTGTAATAAAAACAGACAAGTCAAGTGAAAGACAAGATGTTGAGGTTGAAGGTTTTAGAGTGATCTTCCAGTTACATGTATAGAGTGCCCCGCGATTTTTTTTACACTATAATACAAAACTATGTAGCGGCTTTAAAATTTCATTCAAATACATATTATGGTTTTTGAGTAAAATTGCGAATGGACATGACAAAATTATAGGTTTCCGTTTCAGCCAGATTGGCTATGCGGAACCCTAAAAAGCAATTACTTTGTATACCTAAGTTGTCTCGCGGGTAAAGACCTTAAGACGATGCACTAAAGCGATACCGCAACACAAGACCGCATTTTTTAGGGGGAGTTTTAAATTTGCGGCCACAAAAATCTGGAATGACCTCCCTCCTCCGCTGCGTGAGCCAATGTCACTGTTAAAATTCAAGCGATTAGTTCGAGGTCACTTATTAGATAGGCAAAGCAAGTAGGTGTCTCATCTCCCATCCATATTCCGTACTTAATATTATAAATGCGAAAGTGTCTGTTGCCTCTTCACGCTTAAACCGCTGAACCGATTACGATGAAATTTGCTATAGAGTCCCGGGTAGAGTAGTCTGAGTCCCGGGGAAGGACATGCGATAGTTTATATCCCGGAAATCATCCCCTGAGGGGATGAAAGTTTATAAACAAGTTCTACGCGGACGGAGTCGCGGGCAGAAGCTAGTAATTTATTTACCTCCAGTCTAGGAAGTGCTGACTTTTTCAATAAAGTCAACCCTTTGGCTGATTTCAATTTATCGTCGCTCTTAAAATGTGCGGAACAAATTTTACTGCAACTGCTGGGCTGCCAACCTCCTTCGCTCCTTTGACAACGGACGATGTCCACCCACTGGATGCGCACGAGTTCATTTGATGGAAACCTATAATAATACTACTAATAAATCCACGGTTACACTTACGCATTAAATGTCACTACAGGCGACATGTTTCGAACTTTTCGGGTAGTATTTTAAAGACTCACGATAGTTTAAATTCGACCGATAATAATATCAAGATAGGACTGTATAAGTTCTTGAAGGGTCGACAACTCGCATGTGACAACCCTTAAGCGTCCATAGGCTACCGCGATCGCTTACCATCAAGGCTTGTTTGCCAGCGACGTTGTATAAAAAAAGTTTTCAATGATTTCGTGTTGTGTACGTAAGAATACCTACATTTTATTTATATTTAACTTTTTTATACAAACCTAGCCTAAGATAAAAAAAGTAATTAAAGAGAATACCTAGCTAGAAGCTCTGTGAAATTTAGGTGGCGCTCGCAAACCTGCCTTAAAAAAAACTAAATCGACAACATAAATGTATCTAATAATTGAACATGCTGCTCACAAAATCGGTTGAGAAATGCGACCTCCAAAGGACACACGTCTTACATACGAAATAATTTTTGCCCAAGCAAAAACGGAGCACTTCGTTCGCTTTGCTCGATCGTTCAAAAATACCAACCAACAATAGTTATTTGAAGAAGCCCACGAGTCTCGGCAACCCCTCTGTTTATTATATTCTTTGATCGGCACAGATATCGCCTCTCTGTCGCACTCGCTCATCAGGCGAAACGACAACGAAGTTTGTTCGTGTCTCCCTCTCTGTCGCTCGAAAGCAAATGCGAGTGAAGTGCGACCGAGAGGCAGACACACGACCGACCGTTTTTTTCGCGGTAGCGCCGCTGTCGGCATCTTGCACGTAGTCTCACTCCAGGCAAAATACGGTTTTGAAAAACATTAATTTATAATAGAGTTTTTTTTGTTGATTTCATTTTAAAATGTTATTCTAAGATGATTAATTCAAGAGTCCGACAAACTTTCCACCTGGAAGTAATTATGTAGATTTTAATGAAGCATGCATTGTGTTTTTTGTAAATGAACCAAAATAAAGATAAAAATATTTATTAATATTTTTTCTGACTTTTCAGAAGCTAGTTAGTTTATCGTTTATTTGATGTCTGAAATTTTGTCGGATGTTGTCGCTGGGTAACTATTTAATTGATAATATATCCGTTACACATTAAAAATAAGCTATTATAAATTATTTCCATATTTGACTTTTTTTCCATACGAGTTGCCAGTTCATTGACTGGACCTGTGAACTGGACTATAGTTACTATAGTTATTGAATACAATGATATAATACAGTGTATCGAAGAGGTAGATACTTCCGTGGTTTTAAAGTCAAGTCTGACAGTCGTGAGGCTCTAGTATAAGTTTTACCGAAACAAAACTTCACGATCGGGTTTGCGTTTTACCCTCAATTTGTATGGGATTTGACAGCTAAACGCAAACGCGGTCGTAACGTTTTGTTTCGGTAAAACTTATACTAGAGGCTCAGCACGTTTATCATGAGACGGCCGCGACATACTCTCGATTTTTATCGCACTATACCTCTTGCTCTAAGTGTTCTAATAAGAGAGACACGGATAGTGCGAGAAAAATCGAGAGAGCTCGCGCGCCGTCTCGTGATAGCCGTGCAGATAGCATACGTTTCCATTGACGACGCAAAACTGAGATAAGTTGTTTTAGTGTACCACTTTTGGAGCGATTATAACCTAGATCTCTCTTTTATATTCCACCATTGACTGAATATGTTAAATTTATCATAATCATTTCATTCAGATACTTGTCCATATTATATTTGTTAGTAGCGTACAGAAAAACTTAATTCTAGTTAGTAAAAAATATGATTTATGAAAAAAGTAGATAACTCACGAATGATACGTTATTCCGTGGCTTTTAGACGCTGTTCTTGTGTAATTAGTGCAGAACCTCATTACGCAAGACGGCATGGTTCTATTTTGGTGTCAACGACCCGAATCTGACACATGACGTCACTTATTCAGTTGACGCTTCCGCTGTCAACGCGAGACTGAGGCAATGTTTGCTAAATGGACAGGTTTTAGTGTACTTTCGGAACTCATATCAACTTCTGTTTCGTCACTTTCGTCATGTCCGTCTGTCCGCAAAAACTATGAGGTGTATGAATTAAATCTGGAATATGTGTGTATTTTGTAGGGCCGGTACATAGTTTGTGTCCAATTATGTAATATAAAAAATTGCGAAACCCCTTATTACCCTTCAAACTGCTTTAATGGGGTTAACACCTTTTTGATTTTATTTATGTAATTAGGCACATAATAAATAATAGTACAAGTACAGAAGACCCTCAGCGGCGCTACCACGAACTTCGAAAGTCGAAGTTCGTAATACATGCATCCCTGTCACTCGAGTTAGGGAGTGCGATAGAGATGGAAATACCCGAAATTCGACTCTCGAAGTTCGTGGTAGCGCCGCTGTTTTGATGTTCACGAATGCCGCCTTTTTACGTGCCTATTAATTATTATTAGCAACGGACCGCACGCCAGCCGCGCGTCATTGAGTTCTATTGCCCGGCGCGAAGGTCGACATTACTCCGCACCTTGCCGAAGATAGGGTTGTCACTTTTTTAAACGTCGTCGGTGGCAAACGAGCGTACGGTCCGCCTGATCGTAAGCGGATACGGAAGCTTTGCACTATTATCTATTCTGTGGCGCAAGCATCGACTATGTCAGAATAAGGTACACGTCTAGCACAACTATGCTTATTGCTTGGCAACTCTCGTTGCAGGACATAACGACACCCGTCACTTTTTCACAGTAGTGCACAAAAAGAGATAGACCTAATATAATTTCTCGCTCGAGAAAGAGTCACGTGTCACAGTTGGTTTAGACCGGCTGATAAGCGTTTTATAGTCTAGGAGCTAGCAACCAAAACGATTAAAAAAAACAATATATTTACTGATTACTTTTTATTGGTTTACGTAAGTAAATACTAAAGGTAACGCGGGCGTGACCTGTATTTATTGCTTACTTAACTACAAATGCCTTACTTTTACATACTTTTTTATTTGTTTTTTACCATCTTTAAATTGCCGGTTGTTAAATTTAATTGTTGCATATATGCGAAACCTACAAAACAATTTTAATAAATATTCCACTGGGAAACATGCACATGGTGATTGTGGAGGTATATTTCTAAAAAGTTCTATAAGTTTTCTGCCTGGATTACTTTGACTTTGAACACAATTTTCAAAATTTTCTATGAAAGTGGTTTCTAATTTTTGTACATACTCTATAAAATCTTTTGGTGGCATTTTTAAGCTGCCATAAAAACTAGATTGGTTGTTGAACGCTTTGTATCTAGTAAATAGATTAGTCTCGTCTAAGCCTGCAACTGATCTTGAAATTTCATCTATTGCAGGACAATTGTGTTTGCTACAACATTTGTAAAAAAGATACCCAGATACGTAGGTTAACGTGTTTTCGTCTGGCAAGTATATACGATGATCCGTTTCGCCTCTCAAACACAAAACCTATGTTTGTGGTGGAAAATCGTCACCTGTAAATTTCATATTCATCATATCTTCGGCCTTGAGTAATACATCACAAATATCCACTTCACAGTTTGTATTTGGTGCGTTTTTAATCATATTACACACAAATAACTTTGAAAAAGCTCGTCGAAATTGGACTGGTGTTGGTTCTGTGCAGGCTCCGCCCTGTTGGCGAATAGAACCAAAAAAGTTTTCTAGACTATCTTGATTTAATCTTCGAGTCAGTAAATATTTAAACCCATCTTCTAGTAGATCTTTATACAACATTGTTATCGATTGTATGGATAGCTGAAAATTTACAAAAGTTTTAATATGTCCTGTATTATTTTTCCCGAAATTCTTGTTTATGGCCTTAATACCAGCGAACATTTCCTTAGCAGTCTTTAGTGTTGAATCTTGATCTTTACTAAGCCTGAAAGCTGTCTGGAACTTGTTATTTGATTTTATTTTACTCGAATTGAGGACGTCAAATAAATTGTTGATTGATTCTATAAACTCTGCAGTTGGCCTGGCTGCCTCAGACATTTTTCCCAAATCAATATAAGTATGAAGTGCCGCTGAGACAGTACGGCTCAATACTTGTACAGCTAATTTCACTCTCATTTTTTGGAAATTGTTGGGATGAATATGAGCATCAGTGATTTTCGGTATGAGTCGTAAATTTCTGTCTTTTTGATCTTTATACAGTTCTTCGATATATTTCCATGAAATTGTTTTCTCATTAAGAATAAAATCGCTTGTTAGTAGGTTGTTCCGGATACATTTTACTAAGTGGGGGATATCAAACACGTAGTATATTTTGGTATTATCATTATCATAGGCGAAATACGGTTTTTCGATCGATACCTTCTTTATTTCTTTCGCGTATTTATCAAAATTGGATCCTTGGTCAGAAATTATCGCTTTTACCTTAATCCCTATTGCAGAAAGTTTTGAAATAGCTTCATTCAACCATATGTCGATTTCATCATAATGCTTCGCAGTTTCCAGCAATGCATATGCGATTGGTTGTTTCCAATTGAAGTACATACCTTGAAGCATAATGACGAATGCATTGCTGGCAATTTCAGGTGTTATTCTACCATTAACATTATGAAACCCAATAACTTCGTCTAATTTTATATTGTAGTATAAGTTACGTTTCAGAGTCATCTCATCGACACCAATCGTGCAGTATTTTGCTGCATCCGGAAGGGATTTAATTTTCAATGCCAGGGTATCTAGAGCCCTGTTATCTAATTTTGGGGGGAGATTAATTTTGAATCTATTCAACGTGCTTTTAGAGGGCAATTTTAGTACTGTTTGTAAGCACCTGTAAGCATGTGGACTCGAATAGTGCAAACTCAGTGAAAATAATTTGTACTCTGCGTCGTATCGATTTCCTTTGTATTTATTTTTTATTTTATTCTGCCAATCTATCAATTTTTGAAATCTTCTTGTGATTTCGTCATCAGGGTCGTTACATGTAATAGGTCTGTTCTTTCTCTCCAATTCTTGCTTAATTTTTATAATTTCTTGACTTAACCTTCTTTGTTTGAGTTTACAGCCCTTTAATTAATTTAAACGTTTACGTTTCCTAGGTGTTCCTTCTGTGAGTAATTTTGATGTCTGTGTTTGTTGTTCGGATGAATCTTGTGCATTTGTTTGAGTCAGAGTATTTTTCTTTACTTTTTTAGTCTTAGTAACGATCACTTCATTATTATTTTTGATTTCTACTGAATTGGAAGGCATTGCTGAACATGACGCGTTTCCTTCGATACTTTTAGACATGAAAATCTGAGTATCTTTAAATTGTGCCAATATTGGCTGTACTTTTGAACATGATGGCCCTTCCTGTGGTTGATTGGTTAAAAGCAGTGCTGGGACAGCAGTTTCATTGAGTTGTTTTATCATTTTTATTGATGACGGGTCAAAATGTGCACAACAAACGCGATATGATCTTTTCTTCACATCCTTTTGCAAAAGGTCTTCTCTGCCAAGTAATGTCAACCATTTCCGGCGCCTGGAATAAGCGAAAACTAATATGGTTTTCAAATTGAAAATCATTCATAATCGGTGTTTTTTTTTAATATTTGCCATATAGTACAACCATTAATTATCTGAAGTAATGTAGACTGAGGCTAGTTTATATATTCAAATAGGGTTTTGAGGTGACATCTAAGAAAAACAACACCTTTTAACATAAAAACAGTACTATAAGTATATAACGTCAGGTATGGTAAATTTTATTAAACCACGGGGAAACTAAAATAACTTGTTCGCATCTTCTCTTATCTTGAAATTTATATATTTTTAGATGGGTAAATTTTACTTTTTACATGAATGTAAAAAAGCAATTAAACGAACATTAACAGAACAAATAGTAATTATGAAAAACTTAACCGAAAGAGCTGACGGCAGCGGAGAAGCATTAATTTTGTAGCACGGCTCTTGGACTAACTTAGCGGCTTGTTAGAACTTGCACCCGACACCGCCGCGGCGTCGGCGCCGCGGAGGTGGCAAGTGGCGCGCCTCGACGACAATAAGATATTTAAGAGGGGGCGTATCGCCAGGGAAAAATCAGAAATCACCCGCGCGCCCCGTACCTGCCGCGCTGATGCGTCTATTGCTGCCCCGCTCCTTCTCGCATAGTATATGCCCCGACAGTCAGATGAAACATGATGAATACCTATAGATAATTATAATAAGTGGAAAGAAAGACAAAATCTGTAAGTACCTATATTTGAAGATATAATTTTCGCTAGTAGCTAAGTCAGTTTCGAGAGCTATAACTGAAATATGACCTTCCGTTTTTTTACTAAATCACGTAAGGGTTGTAATTTAGCATAATAATGTCTCGTAAAAGGCTAAAGCAAAAAAACAGCTATAATCGAATTTAAACTTTTGTGAGACATATCTAAAATACTACTAATAAATCCACGGTTAAAAAATTAACGTAAATGTCACGGCAGGCGACATGTTTCTAACTCTTCGGGAGTTCTTCTTCAAAACAAACATCGAAAACACTAATCCTGAAGAAGAACTCCCGAAGAGTTCGAAACATGTCGCCTGTCGCGTCATTTAATACGTGAATTTATTAGTAGCATTAAAAAAAAACTGTAATTTATTATGAAAACTTCGATCATGTTTATGAAAGCCAGATTTTCAGGCCACTGTGTGGCGGCCAAATTTTTCAATTCTGACCCCGTGTCATGGTCGGCCTTATCACGCGATAAGTGACAGGATAGAGCGTCCGTCACTGGCTGACACCGTTTGATAGAACGAGACGATGCCCCTATCTTGTCACTTATCGAGTGATAAGGCCGACCATGATACGGGGTCTGATCTCGGATTCGTACTTGGAGACAATGGAGACGCTTTGGCCCTTTAGTTATCAATTTTGAACATACTCGTATTAAAGAAAAACTGCAAAATTGTGTTCACTTTTTTTAATATAAAAATGTCCAACTTCGCAGGCAATAATTCGGGTGCAGACTCGAAAATTATTATTACTCCAAAAGAAAGAAGGCAAAAAAATATGCATAGTGATGAAAATCCCATTCAGATATCTCAAAGAATTACGAAGCTACAACCGTTTTAATATTGCTTGTTAGAGAGAGAAAACGCAAACGGTGTGTGACATCACATTACAGGATGCTGCCGGCAGGCCGCGTCGACGGCGTCACCGACCACGATGCGCGCGGCACGTTGCCGTCTTCTGTGACGTCACATTCTTCCAGCGTCATCGTTTCATATGACGTTGCGTTTTGCGAAAAAGGGACAGAACGTACCCCTTCTTAAAACTTTGGACACTTATAACTTCGTGATTATTTAACCTTTTGCGTTGATTTTTTCTCCATTTGACTAATTTTTTTATCCTTCTTCGAGAAAATATCACATTATTTTATTTAGTGTCTACGCCCCTATTGTTGGAATCTAAAAGCGTCACCCGTGATGACTTTAAAGAAAAAAAATGTCAATAATTACACGGTTCACCCACGTATTAAACGTCACTACGGGCGACATGTTTCGAACTCTTCGGGAGTTCTTATTCAGGATTGAGTGTTTTCGCGGCGGTGTCGCTTGAATCACGACAAGATTCAAGCGACACCGCCGCGAAAACACTCACTTTATAGAGTACAAATTACTTTAATTACCCAAGGAATACCACTACCTACATTTTGTTGCTTAAAAAACCACCGGAGCTATAACTGAAATATGGCCTTCCGTTTTTTTACTTAATCACGTAAGGGTTGTGAGCTAGCATAATAATGGCTAGTAAAAGCCTAAAGCAAAAAAAAGCTATAATCGAATTTAAACTTTTGTGAGACATGTCTAAAATACTACTAATAAATCCACGGTTAAATTAACGCATTAAATGTCACAACAGGCGACATGTTTCGAACTTTTCGGTAGTTCTTCTTCAAAACAAACATCGAAAACACTCATCCTGAAGAAGAACTCCCAAAGTGTTCAAAACATGTCGCCTGTCGTGTCGTTTAATACGTGAATTTAACCGTGAATTTATTAGTAGCATTAAAAAAAAACTATAATATATTATGAAAACTTCGATCATGTCTATGAAAGTCAGATTTTTAGGCCACTACTGTGTGGCGGCCAAATTTTTCAATTCTGATCTCGGATTCATACTTGGAGACAATGGAGACGCTTTGGCCCTTTAGTTATCAATTTTGAACATATTAAAGAAAAAGTGCATAATTATGTTCACTTTTTTAATATCAAAATGTCCAAGTTCGCAGGCAATAATTGTTGGAATCTGCACTCTCGATAACCCTAAAAGCGACACCCGCGATGACTTTAAAAAAAAACAATGTCAATAATGTCACTACGGGCGACATGTTCCGAACTCTTCGGAAGTTCTTCTTCAGGATGAGTGTTTTCGCGGCGGTGTCGCTTGAATCACGACAAGATTCAAGCGACACCGCCGCGAAAACACTCATCCTTAAGAAGAATTCCCGAAGAGTTCGAAACATGTCGCCCGTAGTGACATTTAATACGTGAGTTGAACCGTGTAATTATTAGTACTGTTTCAACACGTCTCACGAAAGTTTAAATTCGAAAAGCAATGTCCGCCATCTTGGAATTCAAAATGGACATCATTTCTAGAATCTTCACCCTCGAGAAGCCTGCCAATGTATGTTGTTCTTTAAAAAACGCGCATATTAATTTACAACGAATGTTTCCAAAAATTTTAAATAATGCGACCACTTTTTGAAATATTTCTGACTATGAATTCGTATTTAGACCTCTCAGACATCGATTTTGAACATAACCGGATTTATTCTCAACTAGCGATCCGCTCCGGCTTCGCACGGATACTATATTATACATATATCGCATCGCATCAAAATCCGTTGCGTACACGATCGACAGAAAAATGTTCGTCTAGTTTTGCATGTACTGCACAAATTATTCTAAGAAGCCGGTCACCCGCCGATCGCTGCGTAATCTTATAGCTGTATTTTGAACTTTAAGATCTACATGTTAAGGTCGACTTTTAAATATATTATTTCAAAATGTTGCAAAATATCTACTGGAATGTAATGATACGTTCATTCACTGGACGAATATACTGGGTCACAATATTATTGAAATAATTATGTTCATCGTGCTGTCGTGAGAGCACAGAACGTAGTCCTCTCGTCTCAGCGGAGCGATTACGACTGACTCCGCCCGCGAACGGCAACAAAAGATATACAGAACCGCACGAAACACGCGACGGGAGAAAGGGTATCGCGCTAAATAAAAAAGGCCTATACGCCAAATACGTTTCACCTCAATAAGTCTGAAAAGGGACTACATAAAAATAACCCGCTAGTACTTTCATTAGGTAATGTGAA
The DNA here is from genome assembly GCA_947578815.1 of Epinotia ramella. Lineage (NCBI taxonomy): Eukaryota > Metazoa > Arthropoda > Insecta > Lepidoptera > Tortricidae > Epinotia > Epinotia ramella. The sequence goes on along the minus strand of OX388226.1, from coordinate 578,340 downwards.
AAGCTATTATACACTCAACTTTTACTTAATTTATATGCACGGGAACCTCACACTATTGAAATTGAGTAAAAATAAGACATGTTTTGGCGGTTCTTTTCTATCGAGGCAATTTTGGTTTTGTATGGTTTTGTTCAGACGATTCAATTGCAAATATGATGTAGTTTTGGTATGTTCTTTTTCCTGGCATTCGCTTTAGTTTGTCATAGGTAAATATTCAATCTAAGAACCCCGATTTCGCGGAGCGCCCCCTCTTAAATGTACCACCTAGACATCTTGTACCTATCCGTGATCCAATAATATACACACACAGAATACGCGAATTATAAATATTAGATAGCACGCGTGGTCTACATGCATAAATTTTACACTTAGCAGCTTAGGTAACACCGAAAACATAACAGGCGTGTGACCGCGAACCGTAACGAAGATCGTAAAGTCTATCTCCGTCTCTGTCACACTTACTATTCGAGTGACAGAGACGGAGATAGACTTCGATCTCCGTTACGGTTCGCGGTCGCACGCCATCGCCAGGTGTAAATGAGTCCAATAAGTACTGATTTATTTAATCACAATTCGGGATTTTCGTTTGATGTATATGCATACATATGTAGATATGCCGTTGACAGATACCTATTTAATTCAAGTATAACACTGTGCTGTTTTACTTGATTCTTGTGTTCGATTTACTATGAAAATATAGGTATAAATGAGCATTTAGGCTTACTACCTCACCTTTCGGTATCCTTTTCACGCGACGGAACATAGAAAAACGTGCAATCCGAATTTTGGTCATTGTTTGTGCAACCCGCAGCAATGCAATATACCGTTGCCCTTACTTTATACATCGTATTTACGCGCTTGCGACGTTGGTATGCGGGAGACACGCGCGCGAGTGTCGCGGGCCACGGCGGGGCAACCACTGAATAAGCAGATCCGGATCTGCCGCCGGCGTGTACTTATAATTTCACGCAGGTCGGCGGAGTGACCCCCCCCCTGAATTAAGCCTTAAATTTCTATATCTATACCAAATTTCAGCTTCCTATGTCAAACGGTCTTCGAGAAAACTGGCTGTGACAGACGGACGGACTGCCTCCGAGTGATCGCATAAGTGTTCCGTTGGACCCATTTTGGTACGGAACACTAAAAAGAGGTGGATATGTTGTCTCTACGAAATACCGTGTTTAAAAATGGCCAGGCTTACGCACACATGAAACAGCTGCGAATATTACAGTTAGTGCAGTTACACACTAATCTGGCGGCAGCTGCACAAGCAAACACTGCCGTACCATCCTTTACTGGAACCATTTCGCCGCATTTTCAGGCCCCTATTTGAGAACCTCTGGATAAGACCAGAACGCAGAAATTTTCATCATCCAGTAAGCTATAATCACATACTTAAAATCCAAAAGTTCAAGTCTGTAGGTCATTTAGTTCCGAAGTTAAGCGAAAGTTGGCGAAAGCAAAGTTTCGCATTTATGACACTCACTCATGATCATCAACATAGAACTAGTACTTCCCATAAACTCAGAGAGCTGAAATTTGGTACAGAGTTAGGATTTAATGGCCACATAAAGGGAAAACTATAAAAAGTTGCAATTTCAACCCACTTTTCTAGATACACCAACTGTATACATTACTTTGTAATCCTATACAAATATATAGGATTACAAAGTTACATTTGCAGTGAATGGGAAAATTCAAAAACCAAGAATGGGCCTGCATTCATAGTTTGCTCACTAACCTAACCTAACTTACAAAAAGAAGTGAGATCCCATAAAAAACATTCCATGTAAAAAAGAGGCCAAGTCTCGAAACTCTTCCACCGTAAAAAGTTTTGTGACTTGGCAATCACACAATACTACATAATTTTAGGTAAGTATGCAAAAATCCATAAATACAGTTAAGTTGTGTGATTGCCACGTTGCAGAATTTTATTTAGCAAGCAAATAAAGATTAAATAAGAATGCCTGAGACTTGGCTCTACGAAATATCTCACAACTTTTTACGGTGGAAGAGTTTCGAGACTTGGCCTCTTTTTTACATGGAATGTTTTTTATGGGATATTGATGTCAAATGAGAATGAGAGCAGCACGTCTATCACGCGACGGCGCGCGAGCTCTCTCGATTTTTCTCGCACTATCCGTCTCTTTCTTATTAGAACACTTAGAACAAGAGATAAAGTGCGAGAAAAATCGAGAGTATGTCGCGGCCGACGCATGATAGACGTGCAGGACGGTATGCTTATTTCCGGGAGCGAAAAAGAGACGAGTAAATGTGTTGTAACGTACGATGCAGAGAAACATATACTTGTCTCTGTTTCGCCCACAGAAATAGCATATACCTTCCGGTTTCACTTGACATTGGCTGAGAATGAGAATGGACAAAGAGTATTAATAAATCAGACTAGACACTTTTGCCTCTTAATCATATTCTCGTTTCGTACTATTTAAGACGCTCGGTTCTTCACACAAACGTAGTTTGGTTGTCATTGATTCCCTGGAGTGTCCAAATATACGTTTTTTAGTGTAAACCTGATTATGTGGTTTCCATTTCAACTCGATACCTCCCATGCGTGATCCTATAAGTTCGGTTTTCCCTTTGGAGGTACGGAATATACGTAAATATCGTGTCGGATCTTCAACAGTTTTAAAAATGCCTTAAACGGCCCTGATGACATTAGCTGTCATTTTACGCGCGAATAGCCTAGATAAGTCACTTTTTGATAGATTCTTGTACGGTTGGTTTGTTTAAAACGTTGCTCTTATGATTCTTATTGTAAAATAGTAGATTTTATGTAAATTCATTAAATATTTGTAGAACATTTGAACCGTGTGACTTTTATTGCTAAAAATAGTGTAATAGGCCCCATAGTTTCAGTTAGTTTTAGTTATTTTAGTAGTTTCATAGACATATTTGTAATATATTGAATACTTTGATAAATTGTAATTTGTATTTTAAACATCCAAACTTTCGCATTTATAATAGGTATTAGTAGGATATAATGTTCATGACTCCTGGATGGGCAAAGAAAGTATAATATAGGCAAAAATAGCCTTTCATGCTACAATGCCTACATGTTATTGTATTGTTTCTCTTTTTAACTGCTTTGTTTGTGTGAGGTGTGCAATAAAGAGTATTTGTATTGTATTGTAATGCTAAGATTTGGCAGCATTCCTAGCGTAGTGGTGGTAGAGTGGTACATGCAGAGTTAACCGCTAGGGAAATTAAAATAATTTAAATTTACCTCCCGACTAGGAAGTGCTGACTTTTTCAATAAAGTTAATCCTTTTGCAGATTTATATTTATCTTCGTCCTTAAAATGTACTGAACAGACTGTGCTGGATCTGTGAGGCTGCCAAACTTCTTCGCTTCTTTGAAGACGGACTATATCCACCCACTGAATACGCCTGAGTTCATTTGATGGAAACCTATTAAAAATGTATGTTTTTAAAATGATTTTATATTATGTAGGTATGCATAATTTTACATTTTACTTCTTATATACTTATGGCCGTGTTCCTAAAAGATCAAGTATTCAGCTAAAATGCCGTTTTAGCCCGACAAGCCGCTATTTGACCCAGCACGGCTAGCACGCGACGGCGCGCGAGCTCTCTCGATTTTTCTCGCACTATCCGTCTCTCTCTTATTAAAACACTTAGAACAAGAGGTATAGTGCGATAAAAATCGAGAGTATGTCGCGGCCGTCCCATGCTAGACGTGCTGAGGTAGTGAGGTGGTGTCGCTGGAAACAGCGTAATATTAATGTTCATACGTCATGTGTAGTCGGGACATTGTGTATTGGCTTTGTGCTGTTTGTTGAATGTAAAAAGTATATGCTTTATAATAAATACCTATTTATCCATATCGGACCCCAAGTACGTAGTCGATATTTAAATATTGTTCAGATTGTGACTCCAAAGACCGATTCTGATGTATCGGTTTTAAGACCGCCGATTTTAAATTATAAAACGTTCGGTCTGGGATTGACGTCTTCAATTTTTATTACAATATTTTCATTTTTAATAGATACAAATGACTAGTGAAATCCAACCCAACTAACCAGTTCAATCAATACCTAACGACCGCACTATAGATTGTCAGTAACTCAGTACCGGTCATGTCAACAACCAATTTCAAAACAGGTATCCTTTTTTTGCTGTAAATATTTAATTATATTCAAAATTAGCTTTCTGACATCGCTATGGATTGCTTTCGGCATATTTATTATTTTTTCGACAATCGCGAAGTATTTCGTCTTCCTTGCTGTTTGTTTAGATCGGTGACATTCGATGACTTCGAACGTCTGTTGTCAAAGAGAAATTAGAAGAAAAAATAAATTAAAAGCCAGTAGGTAAATAAAGCAGTCCATGTGGCTAGCCACGTCGCGGATTTTTAATGGAACCCTAGGGTCAAAAAGAAACTTGCCGGGCTATACAATTATTTTCTCTCTCTCTCTCTCTCTCTCTCTTTTAATGTTGTGTACTTAAGAAGCGGGCAATCACATTATTATAAAAGAGGCATTTTAAGTTTTATCAAGAAGGAGGTTATTATACAAATTTAGCATAGGATGAAACTCATCATCCTCCTCGCGCTGTTCCCGGTTATGCCCCTAAAGAAGCTCGGGGTCCGCTTTGACACCTAATCCCAAGATTTGGCATAGGCGCTAGTTTTACGAAAGCGACTGCCATCTGACCTTCCAACGCAGAGGGAAAACTAGACCTTATTGGGATTAGACCGGTTTCCTTACGATGTTTTCCTTCACCGAAAAGTAAGAAAATAAGTTCCGAAAAACTCATTGGTACGAGCCGGGATTCGAACCAACGACCGCCGCTTGACAGCCGCATGCCTGAACCACTAGGCTACCGTAGCTTTTCATAGCATACATAGGATGAAACTAAATAAGGATAATAGAATTATATATATATTTTTATAATAATTTCAAAACCATAAACTTTATCAAAAATCACGAATCGCATGCCTACGATCTTATCAAGACCCCTCTGTTTATACACTATTCTATGATCGGCAAAGATATTGCTTCTCTATTGCACTCGCGCTTCGGGTATATTTTTGTTGCACTCAACATGTTCTGGAAACATCTTTTATACACGTAATTATTGAATACGTAAAATGTATTAATATTATATATAAAAGTAGCTTACTTACGAATGATACGTTATTCCCTGCCTTTTGTTGGCTTTTGTAATATAATTAGTGCAAAATCGCATTACACACGAGGGCATGGTACTTTCGCGCTGCAAATCTGACAGCTGAGACACGTTTACACGTTGCCACTGACGGCGCGAAACTGAGGCGAGGTCATAGAATTGACCGAGTTTTAGTGTGCCACTTTTGGAGCGCTTATAACATATCTACCGCTTTTATTTAGTTTCACCTGTCCCGCTGTCTGTCTGTCTGTCTGTAATCAGATCTTGCAAGTTAAATTTGACCCACTTCCCGATGACCGATTAGGGTTGCCAGATGTCCGGTATTTAAGCGCACAGTCCAATATTTTCGAGGCCTGTCCGGTAAAAAATAGATGGTCATACCGGACAGAACAATGTGTTTTTTTTTTGCGACCTAGTCTTACTAGCACCAAAAAATATATGATGTACATTACTATGCAAACTTCCACTGAAAATTGGTTTGAACGAGATCTAGTAAGTAGTTTTTTTTAATACGTCATAAATCGTAAACCGCTATTTACCTTTCATTCAATCAACTCAAATATAAAAATAAAAACCCTAAATACGGAACCCTTCATGGTCGAGTCCGACTCGCACTTGGCCGCTTTTTTTACAGACAAACTAGAGTCTGGGGCGGACTGCCATATCTTTCGTTATCAAGTAACGTGCAAAAGTCAAAATTGTTCGCAATTGACTTGTCATTTCAAATAAAAATAAAATGAAAAACAAGCATAACCAGAGTTGGGCACTCAAGAATAAAATCATTATTTGAATAAGAATACGCATGAATAAAATCATGTTGATTTTATTCCCGTCAAAGTTATTCAAATAATTTCGCCGTGAATAATTCTTATGTTAGAAAATTGAATGAAGTTAACTTATTCTTATTCAAATAAATCTAATCATGATTTTTTATTTTAACTAATATACCATGAATAACATATGAATGTAGTTCGATCGGATACTCGGGGGTAAACAAGACGCATTAGGTAATTTTGGTATCGGTATGGAGGCACTAGTAGACTCTTGAATGTAGTGTAATTTATACCTATTGTATATGTCTGTGGATAGTGGAACTCCTCAATGGCTACTTGTATAGCCCTCGAGTTTGGGCTCATTTGGTTTGTTTTGACGAGTTCTATGCATTATACTTGGTGATGATGGTCTGATGATGGAGTGAGGAGGTGGATAGTGGAACTCCTCAATGGCTACTTGTATACCCCTCGAGTTTGGGCTCATTTGGTTTGTTTTGACGAGTTCTATGCATTATACTTGGTGATGATGGTCTGATGATGGAGTGAGGAGGTGGATAGTGGAACTCCTCAATGGCTACTTGTATAGCCCTCGAGTTTGGGCTCATTTGGTTTGTTTTGACGAGTTATATGCATTATACTTGGTGATGATGGTCTGATGATGGAGTGAGGAGGTGGATAGTGGAACTCCTCAATGGCTACTTGTATAGCCCTCGAGTTTGGGCTCATTTGGTTTGTTTTGACGAGTTCTATGCATTATACTTGGTGATGATGGTCTGATGATGGAGTGAGGAGGTGGATAGTGGAACTCCTCAATGGCTACTTGTATAGCCCTCGAGTTTGGGCTCATTTGGTTTGTTTTGACGAGTTCTATGCATTATACTTGGTGATGATGGTCTGATGATGGAGTGAGGAGGTGGATAGTGGAACTCCTCAATGGCTACTTGTATAGCCCTCGAGTTTGGGCTCATTTGGTTTGTTTTGACGAGTTATATGCATTATACTTGGTGATGATGGTCTGATGATGGAGTGAGGAGGTGGATAGTGGAACTCCTCAATGGCTACTTGTATAGCTCTCGAGTTTGGGCTCATTTGGTTTGTTTTGACGAGTTCTATGCATTATACTTGGTGATGATGGTCTGATGATGGAGTCAGGAGGTGGATAGTGGAACTCCTCAATGGCTACTTGTATAGCCCTCGAGTTTGGGCTCATTTGGTTTGTTTTGACGAGTTCTATGCATTATACTTGGTGATGATGGTCTGATGATGGAGTGAGGAGGTGGATAGTGGAACTCCTCAATGGCTACTTGTATAGCCCTCGAGTTTGGGCTCATTTGGTTTGTTTTGACGAGTTCTATGCATTATACTTGGTGATGATGGTCTGATGATGGAGTGAGGAGGTGGATAGTGGAACTCCTCAATGGCTTCTTGTATAGCCCTCGAGTTTGGGCTCATTTGGTTTGTTTTGACGAGTTCTATGCATTATACTTGGTGATGATGGTCTGATGATGGAGTGAAGAGGTGGATAGTGGAATTCCTCAATGGCTACTTGTATAGCCCTCGAGTTTGGGCTCATTTGGTTTGTTTTGACGAGTTCTATGCATTATACTTGGTGAGGATGGTCTGATGACAGAGTCAGAAGTAGGGCTCTGGATATCCGTGGATCACGCCGACCCGTAGCTACGTGTTCTTAACCCCGGCGGTACTAAGATCACGAATTTCACGAACACGGCCGGTACGTAGCCCGTACCTGCGTTCGCGTCTGGATTCACGTGACACGCTAAGATGCGTAGCCCGTTCGTGTGCACCGGTTAGAACGATACACCCGGGCCTCCGCCAGTTGGAGTTAAAATTAAAACAAATTAGGACTACTAATGAATTACTTATTATTACTTAGTTCGGGACGAACGGGTTTTTTTCTATTTGGATTTTTGTTTAAATTATATTTTTTGCGTCGTTTCAGTTATAATGGTTAGGTATATTTAAGTAATTAACGGCGTTATTCTGTTTTCTGTATAACCAGCTATTGTGATTTTAGTCAAAGCTAGCGATGATGCAAAATTATTTAGTTCCATTAGTTATATTTGTATTAATTATACAATTTAGAGACTGCGACGTATAGCGTTATAGTACATAATTATCGTTAAATAAAGAGTAGTAAAAAAAATCTGCTATTCGTGAAATGAATTAATATAAAAGTTTACTATCTAAGGATGCAATCCTAATCTAAAGAAACAAAAGAGCAAATTTCTGCGAATCTTCGGTACGTATGATGACGGTAAACCCAGGCAAACAACACGTGCATGGACTAAAGAAGAAAACAACAAACAAAAACGTACACAGCTGCAGTTCTTATCGGTTTCGGCACATTACAAAGTAGATAGTGACATATTTTTGTTTGACTGAAGGTAAAAAAAGATTTTCATTAAATGGATTGTGGCTATATAGAATATAGAGTGTAATTACACTTCACCTAAATATATTAATTGATGAAAGTAAAAAACAAAATCCGCAGACTTGATGACATTTTATTTTGCATCTATATATAAATATTTTATTCAATAATTTGAGTTCTCTCAAAGTTTAAAAATTATTGAGTCATTCATTGTAATTTACCTACCAGGGTGGTATTTTTGTAGATAACTGGAGTTGCACGTGCAGAATTGCAGATAACAATGGACTCGTAATAAAGGTTTGCGAACGACGTAATTAAACAAACAATACTCATAAGTAGCTTTCGGCTTTACCTGGTATACCACCGTTTTGTTCATGTAGTTCAAAGAAGTGACCGCGTTTTGTTTATTTTCGAATCTGGAGGGGACAGTTTAGAATATTGAACTCGTAGTGATTATCCATTAGTCACCACTACACACACTTCTGTTATTTTAGCCCCCGTTTAATTACTGTATTACCTATTTATTATATTTAATGTTGGTTTCCTTTTATTTACTACTCACTAAATATTTAAAAGTCCATGTTCTTAAAAATAAAAGAATGAAACGGAATAACGAGCTACGAATAAGAACTAACGATATATTTCTATTCGTCGCCTTTAGAGACACTGCATCTTATCTTCACTCAACGTCGCTGGCGGACCGGATCCGCGTGTACTTAAGGTACGTGAACCCGTGACACGGATCTACACGGGTACACGTGACTTAATTACACGTAGCCGAATTTCACGTGCCGAACAGGCCATAAAACCGTTGCCGTGTTACACGAAAACGGGCGCACGGCTACTTGTACACGAAACACGGACACGACCGCGATCCCTAAGTATAAATACGGATGAACCCAAACTCGTGGGGTATACAAGTAGCCATTGAGGAGTTCCTCTATCCATCTCCACACTCCATCATCAGACCATCATCACCAAGTAGAATGTATAGAACTCGCCAAAACAAACCAAATGAGCCCAAACTCGAAGGATATACAAGTAGCCATTGAGGAGTTCCACTATCCACCTCCTGACTCCATCATCAGACCATCGTCACCAAGTATAATGTATAGAACTCGACAAAACAAACCGAATGAGCCCAAACTCGTGGGGTATACAAGTAGCCATTGAGGAGTTCCTCTATCCACCTCCTCACTCCATCATCAGACCATCATCACCAAGTATAATGTATAGAACTGGCCAAAACAAACCAAATGAGCCCAAACTCGAAGGATATACAAGTAGCCATTGAGGAGTTCCACTATCCACCTCCTGACTCCATCATCAGACCATCGTCACCAAGTATAATGTATAGAACTCGACGAAACAAACCGAATGAGCCCAAACTCGATGGGTATACAAGTAGCCATTGAGGAGTTCCTCTATCCACCTCCTCACTCCATCATCAGACCATCATCACCAAGTATAATGTATAGAACTGGCCAAAACAAACCAAATGAGCCCAAACTCGAAGGATATACAAGTAGCCATTGAGGAGTTCCACTATCCACCTCCTGACTCCATCATCAGACCATCGTCACCAAGTATAATGTATAGAACTCGACAAAACAAACCGAATGAGCCCAAACTCGATGGGTATACAAGTAGCCATTGAGGAGTTCCTCTATCCACCTCCTCACTCCATCATCAGACCATCGTCACCAACTATAATGTATAGAACTCGACAAAACAAACCGAATGAGCCCAAACTCGATGGGTATACAAGTAGCCATTGAGGAGTTCCTCTATCCACCTCCTCACTCCATCATCAGACCATCATCACCAAGTATAATGTATAGAACTCGCCAAAACAAACCAAATGAGCCCAAACTCGAAGGATATACAAGTAGCCATTGAGGAGTTCCACTATCCACCTCCTGACTCCATCATCAGACCATCGTCACCAAGTATAATGTATTGTATATAACTCGTCAAAACAAACCAAGTAAACCCAAACTTTTCATAAAATCCATTGTGTATAAATCAACTTACAAAATTTTACCGACCATACCAACAAATTAACTTTATTTGAATAACGTTTTATTTAAATAAAATGTTAGTTAGAATAACCCCATTTGTGGAATAATTAGTCCGTATTTTATTCTTATTTAAAATAAAAGTAGCATGATTTATTCACCTTCATGTTATTCTAAATAACGGGCGCAAGAATTATTCTTATTCAAATAAAAATTTGCCCAACTCTGAGCATAACCAGTTCAAAAAACTGTTACCCAATTACGTACTCAAAAAAAAATGTATTGTCGTTCATCCAAAATATAGCCTGTCACCCAGAGCAAAATCCGAATCGATTGACACCTCTTTTATCAAAATCACTTCAGTTGCTTAAACGCTACGGTGGAAAACACAAAACACGTAAATACAAACATAGACTGCTGAAAACACATCCATTATCCCTTCCTTTCGGTTCTGCCGTAGTCGGGCAAAATTTAGGTTAATTTAAAATAATATACGCTTACCAAAACCGGTAAATACAAGGTTGGTAGTGCGGAATTCAACAAACGTCTTCGCTCGTTCCTCATTGAATGAAAGACGTCTGCGGTGAAGTGTCGCGAACAAATCACGCTTGTATCGCGAGGGTACCAAGACTCCCCGCGGTGGGTGGCGTCTATCCATTTCTTTTTCATGGCAGGGGCTTTCGGAAATCTGAAAGACCACCAATGTATATGCCTGTGTCTAGTAACATCCTAACTAGAGGGAGACACACATGTGTGACAAAGATGTACGCATATTACCACAAGTGGGAACTAGATACCATGTTCCCTCAGTAGTCCAGGCAATGAACTGACAACTTGTATGGAAAAAATGACAATTTTGGAAATAATTTATAATAGCTTATTTTTTATGTATAACGGATATATTATCAATTAAATAGTTACCCAGCGACAAAATCCGACAAGACTTCAGACATCGAAAAAATGATCTTGTTCTAAAAAGTCAGTAAAAATATTAATAAATGTTTTTGTCTTTATTTTGGTTCATTTACATTTGCTCTATAATATTCAAGATGAATCGTACAAAAAAAGATAATGCAAAAATCTACACAATTACTTCCGGGTGGAAAGTTTGTCGGATTCTTGACTAAATCATCTTAGAATAACATTTTCAAATGAAATCAACAAAAAAAACGCTATTATAAATTAATGTTTTTTAAAACCGTATTTTGCCTGGAGTACAGCGCGTAGGCATAGAGGCTTTTATGTTTGTCAAAATATTGTACAGAAACTGACGTCACGGCTATAATACGACTAAAGTATATAGACAAAGATGTCGAGAATGTATTAGTCTTGTGATTCTTCTCAATTTAGTCAGGTTAATTTACCTCTATCCCTTTTGATTTGACTCCATCTATTAAATCCTCTATCGACGGTTGCATGTCATAATAATAAATAATACACACACAACATAAATTCATTCGCATTGGAGTTCCCACTACTCGCTGCTGTTGCATCATCGGCGCATCACTCGTTCATCATCGTTAGTGATGCGTGATGCGCGACTTTGAATGATACCAATTGGATTAGTCGATTATTATAATAATTCAACTAAGTCGACTAATTCGAAAATCATTCGATTATTAGTAAGCTAATCTAATGTGCCCGAATAGAACTTGACGTTGACATTAGTCGATAATGTCACTGTCATCTGTCACTAGTAGTGACAGGTGACAGTGACATTAGTTACAACTAATTAGTTGTCGTCATTCGATTATAACTATTATAAGCATTAGTTTACAACTAATTTCCAATTCGAATATTGACATTAGTAATCGCTAATTATTCGAATAGGCAAATCATTCGAAGTCGCAAATCACTACGTACTCGTGACGTGTTTTAGTAAAAAAGGAATAGCACATTGCGTTTTACACTTGATGAAAGGGGACAGACATAGCGGAATGTACCAAAGTATTCGCGGTGACCAGTACAAAATGGCCGCCGCTGAGAATTAAATATGATCAAGGAAAATAATGAATTTGACTCACCTGTGGAATGTAATTCCATGTTTTTTGTAATTTGATGTCTTTGAGGACTTGCCGCACCACCTCACACTACAAAATCCCATGTTTAGCCACGAAAATTCTATATTTTTTTTTTAAGAGACGACACTCCACACAGTTAACTTGGACGCAACTGAACGACAAGGCGGGCGGCCGCGGATTATATGAGCGCTATAACTCCTTTAGGCCTGCGGCGCTACCACGAACTCCGAAAGTCGAAGTTCGTAATACATGCATCCCTGTTACTCTATTAAGGGAGTGCGATAGAGATGGAAATACCCGAACTTCGACTTTCGAAGTTCGTGGTAGCACCGCTGAATCACACTGGCGCCGCCTGCGGTGGCGGTCAATAGTAAACTTTTCATTAGCTGTCAAATTTACTATTAATAAAATTGCAGTGAGGTCTAAAGGCCGCTTTTTATAAGAAAAAAACATAAAAACACCGACAGTATTCTTTAAAATTTCCCGAACTCTCGAATATTATTCGAATCTCCGAAAAGAATATCGAATATTCGCATATATCAGTCGTCGTTGAATCTGCGGTGCGGTTATATGCGCCGTTGGCGTCAAAAAGGTTAAAAGACATTTTGTATATTTCAGGCCTTTAAATAGCGCTATTTTCGTATAGCGCTATCATTTATAACGTTATTATTCCTAAAACCGCTATACTCAAAAACGATATTTGACGCGCTGTATAGCGATATCCATTATAACGTTATAAATCTAAACCATTAATATAAAACCGATACTTTTTTAACCGATATAATAATGTAATAACGTTATAGGCTACCCCTTTCTCGCATTCAGTATAGCCTACTCGTGCAATGTAAGCGATGTGATTACGTAACGTAGGTTGTTTGTTAGAGTGCACGACGTCATAGTAAAATAGAGAATTTTTCGATTTGCTCGGCTTGTCGGTGCAGGTTGTAGCCTGATACGAATATCCTGACTAATAATTTTCAAATCAGATTGTCTTTAGCTACTCTGTGCCTCATTAATCGGTAATGCATCATCCCATAAAAACATGCCATGTAAAAAAGAAGTCAAGTCTCGAAACTCTTCCACCGAAAAAAAATTGTGAGATATTTCGTAGAGCCAAGTCTCAGGCATTCTTTTATCTTTATTTGCTTGCTAAATAAAAATTTGTGACTTGGCAATCACACAATACTACATAGCTTTAGGTATGCAGAAATCCATTAATGCAGGAAAGTTGTGTGATTGCCAAGTAACAGAATTTTATTTAGCAAGCAAATAAAGATTAAAGAATGCCTAAGACTTGGCTCTACGAAATATCTCACAACTTTTTACGGTGGAAGAGTTTCGAGACTTGGCCTCTTTTTTACATGGAATGTTTTTGCTTGCTAAATAAAATTCTGCAACGTGGCAATCACACAACTTAACTGTATTTATAGATTTTTGCACACTTACCTAAAATTATGTAGTATTGTGTGATTGCCAAGTCACAAAATTTTATTTAGCAAGCAAATAAAGATTAATAAGAATGCCTGAAACTTGGCTCTACGAAATATCTCACAACTTTTTACGGTGGAAGAGTTTCGAGACTTGGCCTCTTTTTTACATGGAGTGTTTTTTATGGAATCTTACTTCTTTTTGTAGGTTAATGTGTGATCCATACATTCAAACTATGAATGCAGGCCCATTCTTGCTTTTGAATTTTCCCATTCACTGCAAATGTAACTTTGTAATCCTATATATTTGTATAGGATTACAAAGTGATGTATACAGTTGGTGTATCTAGAAAACTGGGTTGAAATAGCATTTTTTTATAGTTTTCCCTTTATGTGGCCATTAAACCCTAACTCTGTACCAAATTTCAGCTCTCTGAGTTTATGGGAAGTACTAGTTCTATTTTGATGATCATGAGTGGGTGAGTGTCATAAATGCGAGACTTTGCTTTCGCTTAACTTCGGAACTAAATGACCTACAGACTTGAAATTTTGGATTTTAAGTATGTGATTATAGCTTACTGGATGGCGAAAATTTCTGCATTCTGGTCTTATCCAGAGGTTCTCAAATAGGGGCCTAAAAATGTGGCGAAATGGTTCCAGTAAAGGATGGTACGGCAGTGTTTGCTTCGCGCTCGACTTGGCGGGGGCACTGCCGTGCCCCCAGATATTAATGGCATTGTTATAACATGGTCAATTATTAATAATTTAAATGCCTGCATCAAATGTTTCTGCTTAGCCCGTTGGTTGACTGGTAGAGAATGCCTTATGGCACTAAGTCCACCATGTATACCTTTTTTTGTATTATTTCACAAAGCTTAAATAAATTAAACTGGTCTCATGGCACCAGCACGCACATTACGGATTGATGGTCAGCTAAGATGCTTAAAATGAGGTGGAGAGAATGAGAAATTTGATTTATCTATACAGGGTGGCTCATTCAGAGCGGTCAGTATGGGAAAGTTTGAAACTATAAGATATACGAAGATCTGTTCTTAGGAACTATGTCATCGATTTTAGTAACAAGAAAAACTGCATTCATACATTTAAAAAAAACTTGTACTCAGCTCGGGAATCGAACCCGGTCGTTTTGAAAAAAAAAACTTACACTATTTCTATTTAGATATCGATTGTGTAGGTCTTCAGCAGTAAATGTTTCTATGGAACATGTCTAAAATGAATAAAAGCCATTGTTTTCACATACTTTAATTTATTTTAGTAGGTGTTCGAAGCCTTTTTCTCAATACAATATTCAACACGTTTAGGTAACGATCTTACTATTGCATTTTGTATCTTCATGTGGTGAATTTGCGTTAAAATTGACTCTATGGCTGCTTTTAGGTCTTCAACGGTGTCATAGCTTGTTTTGTACACTTCATCCTTAACATAACCCCACAAGAAATAGTCTAGAGGCGTTAAATCGGGCGACCTCGCGGGCAATTTGATAGGGCCGTTCGTACCAATCCATTTCTGGGAAAAGTGCTCAGTTAAAAAGTCTCTAGCTATGCGACTATTGTGAGCCGGTGCTCCATCCTGTTGAAAATAAAGTTGTTCTCTTACTTCTGCTGACATTTCTCCTAGGGCCTCTAAAAGATCTTCTAAGATTGTAAGGTACTTGAATCTATCCAAATGTCCATCATAAATTATAAACATGAGTACCTTATTATAAAGTAGGTCGACCCAGCAGTTAAATGATAATCTAACTTGACGGCGTCCTTCGTGCATTCTTAAGGGATTTTCTCGACTCCAATAGTGATGATTTTTACGATTGTACATTCCGTTTTTGGAAAATTGCGTTTCATCAGAAAATATTACGCACTTAAAATGAATAAAAGGCATAGCATGGCAGGCGAGCTGAGTACAAGTTTTATTAAAATGTATGAATGCAGTTTTTCTTGTTACTAAAATCGATGACATGGTTCCTAAGAACAGATCTTCGTATATCTTATAGTTTCAGACTTTCCCATACTGACCGCTCTGAATGAGCCACCCTGTATATGTAAAAGAAGACTTCCTGACTAATTCATCAACGCACAGCCGAAACTACTGGGATTAAAAAGAAGGGACAAGATGGAATTTTTGGAAATCCCATCCCTAAGGGGGTTAAATAGGGGTGCAAAGTTTGTATGAGGGAAACTTTATTTTTTAACTAGAGACTTGAAACTTTGTAGGAAGATTACTTATTAAGATGCATAAAAAGTTCTTGCAGCGTTTTAGAAAATTCCACTCCTAAGGGGGTTAAGTAGGGGACAGGGGTGCAATGTTTGTATGGGGGAAACATTATTTTTTGAACTAGAGACTTCTTTGTAGAAAGATTACTTATTAGAATAGAAAAAAGTACTTTCTGTGTTTTAGAAAATTTCATCCCTAAGGCGGTTAAATAGAGGTGCAAAGTTTGTATGGAGGGAACTTTATTTTTTGAGCTAGAAACTTCAAACTTTGTAGAAAGATTACTAAATACAATACAAAAAAGGACTGTCAGCGTTTTAGAAAATTCCACCCCTAAGGGGGTTAAATAGGGGTGAAAGGTTTGTATGAGAAACACTTTTTTTGAGCTTGAGATTTGAAACGTTGTAGAAAGATTACTTATTAGAATAGAAAAACAGTTAGTACTTTTAACGTGTTAGAAAATTCCATCCCTAAGGGGGTTAAAAAGGTACTTATGCAAGATTAGGATGAGAAACATTTTTTTTGAGCTAGAGATGGGCAACTTTGTGGTACGATTACTTATTAGAAAAAAAAAAATCCTTTCATCGTCTTGGAAAAATACCACCCCGAAGGGGGTTAAAAGTGTTAAAACGGTATTCAAGGTTTATATGGAGAGCAAGAAAATATAGTAAGATATTTCTAATGTCAGTCGTAGTCTGTATGTTAAAAGACAACAAAACGGATTTCAGAGTTTTTTTTTTAATTCATCCCCTATAGGCGTTAATGGGGCTTCAAAGTTTATATGGAGGGAAAAGTAATATTTTAAGTAAGATTTTTTAATTTTGGTCTTAAAATAGAGAGAGCAGATTAGTAGATTTTTTTATTCATCACCTAAGAGTGTTTAAAGGGGATTCGAAGGCCGTATAGGATCAAGACAATTTTAAAGTAAAACATTAGTGTAACTACGATTTTAGACGGTTTGTTTAAAACTAAAAAATACATTTCAATGTTTTTGAAATTCATCCCCCAAGAGGGTTTCTAGGGGGTTCAAAGTTTATACGAAGAGCAAGATATTTTTAAAATAATAGATTTATTACTTAGGTTATGGACCGTTTGTTTAATGATTAGAAAACGATTTAAGCGTTTTTTTTATTCATTCCCTAAGAGAGTTAAAAGGTTTGAAGGTTGTATAGAGAGCAAGACCTTTTTTAAAGTAAGACTTACAGATTTGAACAGTTACCAGAAATGTAGGATAGGTTAGGTTAGAACTGCGATGCTCCCAGAATCGATAGGTTTAATCAACATTGGGTACTTATTATTATAACAGTAATGTAGCTTAGTAGGTATATAAAAATATTTTTTTCTTTAATACTGTATGAAAACGTCCGTTGATGATTCTTAAGATATTTATGTTTGTAAAAACGAAGTTTTCAATTTAGATTTATCAATTTAAACTAACGAAGTCATCGCACTGTTACCTTTTACGTAGGTCTAATCCCTGAACGGATTTAGATGAAATTTCCCGTACAGATAATTTGAGACCCTTGGAAGGATATAGGATAGTTTTTGTATATCTTTAAGATGATAGAAGTGTGTTTGGGACAGCGATAAATAGCTTACACCGAACATAATTTAATAGCAATATTTATTCTAAGACCATAACAAGTTCCACGCGAACGAAGTCGCTGGCAACAGCTAGTTATTTATATAAATATTTAGTGACTAAGGATTAATTATAAAAGGAGGATGAATCGTAAGAAAAGGAGGATCTATACATATTTATGTGTACCAATCGTCCTTGGTCTCCCCTATCTATCGCGAGCCTATCTAGACAGATTATGGCGAAGAACCGGAATCAAAAATTCACACATTCTTTGGTTTCATAATCAGATTTTATTTAACTTGTCGTTTTCGGAATGGCTCTAAATTAAAAATAAAATAAAATGTCGGAAACTAAAAGTATATTTTAATTTTATTACGATTAATGAACAAAAGCACATACCAACATACCTATGCATAATTTTTTACTCACGGCAACACCGTCGGTCGTAGGGCTTGTTTGGAATAGGTCCTAATACTGGGAGTCTGCGATTTAGTGCCGAGACAAACAATTAACATAAAAAAATATTAACCCTCTTACATATTGTAATAGTGTATACCTAGGGGCTATTAAGATTGGCACTCTTTCTTTTTATTTATGAGCAAGTCCACGAATCTGTGGACAGCGTTGCGTTTCCTGCGTCCCATTTTTATTCCGCCATTTATCGTCGCAACCAACCAAATATTCACAATTCACAACCAATTTGCAAATGATCGAGGTAAACAAGCATTAATAAGATTTAGAAGCTAGAACAACATAACGGCAACGTCGCACGTCGCGCTACGGCCCACGTGGTGGCATGTTGGCATTGGCACAGAGCGGCAACGGCGCAGCCGTAGCGCGCGGCTCGCATTTTAAAACGATATTATAACGTTATTATATATCGTTCTGTTATTCATTCTGTTACGGTATTTATATCGTTATGGAGAATATTGATTTTGTTATAACGTAATTTTCGAACACTAACGGAATATACCGTTATAATTCCGGTTCATTTTATAACGTTTTAAAGGCCTGGTATATTTCGATCAGTGGAAAATTAAAAAATTATTCGCCACGAACGGTATTTGAACCCGCGACCTCTGGAATCCATCCATTGCTCTCATGCAACTGAGCTAACGTGGATTTCGCTAGAAATGTAGAATTTCGTTAGTTAACATTCTGTACATTTTGTAGGTACCTATAGTTAAACAGATGTGGGCTACTCACTTTAAAATCATACTCCTCAACAGCTGTGGGCACGAACTCTTTGCCCGTAACAATCTTTGGATTGAAAGGCCATACTCCAGTCTTTCGGAAACACTTCACTATATCACTTTGCCTCACTTCTGCTATCACTTTACTAGCAATCTCTAGTATATCACATTTCCAGGCAGGCTGGGAACACCTGTATGTAATGTTCTTGGCAATTTTTTTTAAAGGCTGTATGTAGTTGGTGAAGGGGAAAGAGAGGAGAATCACAGAGCTGGCTCTGGCTCTTTCTAACACATTCACATCTATGTGTGTGTGGTTGTCGATTAATAACAAAACAGGATCAGCTTCGTTCGGTTCAGTGTGTTTAACAAAATGGCTCAAATATTTCATAAACAGCTTCGCTGACATACGTCCGGTAATATTCCTGATAACATCTGGGCCTTCATATTCACTCATCATCATCATAGGACAGACAAACATAGGTGGTACAGTTACTCCTTCTGCATTCGCTGCAAACTGCATATTGACGGGTCTCCTGCTGATGGCTTTTGCTTTAGATTGGACAACTTTAGTTATAATGCTCATATCCACTAAATGGTATATTCTGGATGGTAGAAACATATGCTCTTCCATCACTTTCTGCAATACACTGTAGCATTTGTTTATATCTATAGCCTCTTTCATTGGTTTTAAAGCAAGCTGATGTCGTGTTGCGAATTTATCAGCCCAGTCTTTGCTTGCCTTGCCATTTTTAAACCAACTGTCAGGAATATTAGTATATTTCAATCTTATTGCATATTGGCAGGCAAATAGTCGCAGATCGTCTAAGCTTAAACCGCAGAATACTTTAGCATATTCAGATAAATGCTGTAAAATCTCCTGCTCTTGTTCTCTGCTAAATAGGAGTCTCGGTTTATAGCCAACAGTGGGGGTTTCACCAGATTTTATTTTCCGTATGAAACGGAACAGTGTTGTGTGGCAAATGTTCATTTCTTTGGCCGTTCTTTTCATGCTAGCTCCCCTGTGTAAAACTTCATGAGCCGCTGCATGCATCAACTCTTGAGAGACGAGGCCCCGCTTCGTTTTTCTGGTGTAAGTTCGCATTTCTGAAATAAAACTTGATGTCATTTCACTGATTTTTAAAGATTTTGTAGCATTGAAAATTTGTTTTTTATCATTTGGACTGAAGACGGAAGGTCACAATATAGCTAGATAATATAATTCAAAAATAGATATTCTCCCTTTTAAATCAACAAAATAATTTTAAATATAAGAAAAGATGTGTGTAACTATAATTATTCAGTATTATTATGTGAAATTTCTTTATTACAAGCCAAAAACTCTACAATTTCCTACGGCTAGTATAAAGTGCCCACTGCACGAAGAACCAATGGCTGTTGGGTCGGAAAGGTTCTCGAGTGGCAACCACCTACTGAGGGCCTACCGCAAAACGCTCGTTGCGTGCTCTTG
The DNA here is from genome assembly GCA_947578815.1 of Epinotia ramella. NCBI lineage: Eukaryota > Metazoa > Arthropoda > Insecta > Lepidoptera > Tortricidae > Epinotia > Epinotia ramella. Next base: position 558,072 of record OX388226.1, on the reverse strand, counting down.
TTGCTCGAACCAGCAAGTGCGACAGAGAACGAGATACACGAACGAGGTTCGTTTTCGTTTCGGGGTAGGTAACCCCTCTGGAAGGTGCAGCATGGTTAGACCCCCCACAAGGTGGACTGCTGAGCTGATAAAAGTTCGCGGGAGTTCGCATGACCGGTCCTTGTGGCACTCTTTGGGGGAGGCCTATGTCCAACAGTGGACGTCTTTCGGCTGATATGATCAAGATAAGATGATGATGACCTACTTAAACTTGTGATAAATTTACAATCTACCCCCATAACAACAGCAAGGGACGTTGTACACAGAAATAAACACAAATAAACATAATAGAGATAAGTTGTTGTGTTACTTACTTTTTATACACGACGATAACAAGTTGTAATAATGTTTTTTTCAAACCAATGTAATATCTTACGAAATCCCCTCACAAACGTTCAACTTGTCTTCTTATTTATCACTATAAAATTACATTGACGACTTAAAAACACTATATTGTAAACGTAGACTTCTTGCTTCTCTTGCTTGTACACAAAACACGCACACATAGGTAAACGCTGTCACTTCACAGCACATGAGCACAGACACAGATTGTCACTGTCAAGGAATGTTGCTAGCGTATAAAATAGAATTTCTACTTCAAATATACTTCTTCACTTCAGTAATATATAGGTGTACCTACACCTCAAATTTTAGATGCCATAATCACTATTTCTCAAAATATATGTTAGTACAACATTCAATAGTCATAATCATTAGAATCCATAAATCCAGTACGTCCAAAAAGAGATAAAAATATTTATTTGTAATAACTATTTCCTGCAAAGAATATGTTTCAAAAAGGCCCAGGGTTAGTTCAAAGTAGTTTCAGAGCATTTTCAAATTATCATTATTCCCAATGCGGCATCCCTACCCCTGGACTCTGGGGGTGCCGTAGGTACGGAGAGAGCAGCCCTGACCACGTTAAGAGGATGCCTTGATTCGAGTCGATCACGCCCTCTAGACAGAGACACGCTTATGCCTTCCGCGCATTAGAAAAAGAGACGCAACACTCTTCGGGAATGGCTTTTTTGGACAAATGTAGATAAATACCTAACTTAGTGAAGTTTCAATTAAAATTCATTAAGTGAGATTTTAAATGAGATAAAATACTATAGTATTAACTTGATTGTGTCGTAAAATAATGTATTGTTTCAGTAGGCTGGGTAGAAAAAGAAAAATCGAGGTCCAACTATGGATTTTTTTTCTTCTTCTTCTTGAGGCTGCGAGCCGAAGATGCCGATCAGCCGAAGATGCGGAGCCGAGCCACAGACCATATAACCTAAAGACCCCGCTTAGCCTAATTTTTACTTCCAAACAAAACTGCCAAACTTGCGGAGCGCGGGGGACGTCTAGTGCGCTCTGATTAGTGCATTCAAGGTCGCGCGTAACTCATGCCTGCCTGTTAGTGATGGGACACATGCGATACTTTCACGATAGTATCGAATTTTATAAAGTAATAATAATTAGAATTGATTATAATTCATCAGTCGTGTTACCACGCCTTAAAATACAATGATAATTATATTGCGAAACAAAATTTAAAGCAATCATAATTGTTTGTTTTTATTTATAAGTATGTTTAGATTATAAAATTATAAGAAATAAATAAAACAACTCCGAATTTCAGTTTTATTTATTGCACAAACGTTGTCGGATTAATTATTATTTGTAATTCTGATGCAAATTGTTGCTATTTTAACCAATAACATTATCTGTAATAAATATAAAATCATGACATTATTGACCCTTAAAATGTATTAGCTTGGTAAAAACTCGTCTTATAGGGTTCTGACTTGGTTGCATTTTCTTTGTTAAATAAGCTAACCGCACGTTTATATATTTTTCTATTACTGACTTAGTTAAATCTATGACGTGGTTCGTATTTTCGAAATCAAATTGATGTCTTGTTAAGTCGGAAAACAAATCTTCATTGGCAAACGAGTGCAATGTTTTCGATGCAAGGAACATAACATAACCCTACGATCGGGTTTGATAATTTTGTAATTGTCATTGCTTTTTATTACGATCTCACATCGCCGACAGATTTTATTTACCATTTCAGATGGATAGATTATACCCCCATGTCTCTTGCAAATATGAGGGAATTTCTTTTTTCGTTTAAAGATAAAAATATTTAAGAAAGTAGTTTTTGCTTTGTTACGTTTTATAATTAAGCGTTGTAGGATAAAAACAGTTTTAAAATACACTCAATTACGTGTAAGTTTCAATGTAAGTAGAATTATTAGATAAACATACCTCTGTTTTTGGTAAAGCCCGTGCTACTTTTTTAATGGTTGGAAATTCATTTTGATTTGATTGAAATCTTGATCCTTCCCCAGGGACCTAGAAGTATTAAAGGGTCAAATAAAATAAAATACGGCGGATTGACTCTGTTATACATGGTGGTGGTGATAGTTGTATACGTATAGTCAAGAGGGATAACAATTAAATTTTGCATAGGAATCTCTGCGCACCAGAACCCATCTTTATAGTTTCCTAATGTATCTCATTTAAATATATAAGAAACGAAAAGAACTTTAACAGTTTTGTTAATAAACTCAAAGCCTTCCTCATGACTGAATACCCTCTAAACGAGTACATGGATTATTAAGTAACTTGTTATTTAGAAATTTTACTGACGGGTCTAACGCGATATAATTATTTACCTTTTATCCGACGTTTCGGCACAGGGTACACTGGCCGGGTCACGGAATAACTAGACCCGTCAATAAAATTTCGAAATATGAGTACAGAACGCGAGAGTTTAAAGTAGTATAGTAGCATGTTATTTCAAGTTAAGGTTAAGAAAAGTATGTTGCCACGCCCAAGTAGGGTCCATGTTTTGTGTACTGGTTATATTTTAAGAACACCTAGTAATACCATGGTTGCGACGAATAAATGATTATGATTATTTATCAAGCTGACAATGAACAAACAACAACAACAAAAAGTACAGTTAAATAAATATACTCACCACAGTTGGCAGGTGAAGCGTAGGAACGGCATTTGGATATAAAATTCGCCTATCGTTAAACTTCGGTAATTTATAATATTCTGATTTAAAGTGCCTAGAACATATGACACTGGTTGGGGAAGGAAACCAATCATGTGATCGTTTTGTAGAATTAATCCACTTTTCCTTTATATTTGGACATTTAGGAAATCTTAAACAAAGTATACACATTTTAGTTACCATTCTTTAAATGCTTTATAATGTAACACTCCAGTTTGAGAAGACCATTCACTACAATATTCTTCAATATTCTTTATAAATTACTTGCAATGTATTGCATCTTCCGTGAATTATCTTATCGATAGTAAACGAACACATACTATGGACATCACTAGTATAATAGACAAGGAAGGAGCGAATATTCCGTGCAGCGTGACAGAAAGAGACTTTCTTAAAAGACATCAACGAGTGCTCAAACACCGTCTACAATTAACTAATTTGTAATTTTACTAATATGTCTAAAAATCTGCTTACCTGTGAAATGAAATACCATCCTTTCGCACACCAGATGTTGTAGTGTTCTTACCACACAATTTCACGCAACAATAAGACATTTTGCATACCTAAATCCACGTCTAAACTTGTTTGTCTACCGATGTTAATTGCGCGAACGCCGTGCTCAGACTGAAGTTAGCAATGGGGGCGAGTCTCAAATATACAGTGAATTCAATGTATGAGAGGCAGAGGGGTTCGCTCGACTATGCGACGTCTTTAGGTTATATGGTCTGTGAGCCGAGCACGGGTGAATGGGCTTTTTAGGGTTCCGTAGTCGACTAGGAACCCTTATAGTTTCGCTTTAATACATTTTTGATAATGGTTATATTTTCGGAGATATTCTCTTCAGAAGTTAAAAAAAATGTGTCCCCCTCCTCTAACTTATGAACCATGTTTTAAAAATTGTTTAAAAAATCTCAAAAGTAGAACTTTATAAAAACTTTCTAGGAAAATTATTTTGAACTTGATAGGTTGAATAGTATTTGAAAAAAAATACAAAATAATTTCTGGACGAAAAACTACGGAACCCTAGTGAGCGTGGCCCGACACGCTCTTGACCGGTTTTTACACAATGGAATAACTTAATTATGGCAGGTGTAATTAGGTAAAACTAGTTTTACGACATACGAGTCATAATGGCACTTAAGATTATGGAATTCAAATTTATCATGGATATTCCATTTTTATGAAATGTAAAAATATCGCTAATAAGATTAGGGCAAATTAAAGTATGGATTTAATTATGTACCTGTTTGGAAAACCTGTGGAAATTTTACAGTAGGTAATATAACCTTGTCACAATCTCCCATCTTCTGGCTAACTAACTATTTAATGTGGCCAATGTTATGGTGGCACTACACTTGGGAATGCGTGTTCGCGTAGCGTATTCGCCTTGTTTGTGTAAATATTCGTTGAAGTCCAAACATCACAAACACGACATCCACACTAGGGACAGCAACAGAAAATATATCAAATGTTTGCAGCAATATATCGAGAGCATTTTGGGTCCCAAATACACCTATTCATTTGAAACAATTCTAAAAATCGCATCACGACATCATTTGTCCAATCCATTTTGCTGACGTCTTGACTTGTTGCCGTCGCTCACACAACTGAGCATGAACTGAGCTGAGTGAGCCAAGTGTAGACGGTGAACGCAAATATTTGCAAAATTTGCATCCTTTGATGTGTGACAAAAACCGACAGGCGGGCGGATACGAGTGTTTGTCTATTTGTGTGTTTGGCTATTCGTACAAATATGGCAAATATATCCTCCACACATGGTCATTCATATTTGGCCAAATGAAGCAAATACGCGAACACGCATTCCCAAGTGTAGTGCCGCCATTATGGCAGGCTAAATTTCGCAAAGTATTCCAGATCCACGACCTATTATCATACAGTGTGCAAGTTGTTCCATTGATATAATTATAATAAATATTTTAACCTGTTTTATTAAATAATTAACTTCTAGAGTTGGAATAGCCCCTGGTATTAGATATCTTCTGTTTTTCATTGGTAAGTAATCACTTTTTTTAAAATGCTTGGAGCAAATCGTGCTTGATTTTGTCGGAATCCAACTTTTCCTTCCAGTTGCTTCCATCCATTTTTCGTTTATATGTGGATCCGGTGGGAAACTGCAACCGGCGTTTGGTGAAAATTACATAAAAAAATATGTTTACTGGATGACAAATATTGAATGGACTACAATCAGCTGTCATATTATAATAGGTAATTTTATTGAGATGTAAATCCATACGAGATACAAATAAACTACCTAATACAATCATCGATAAGTACATACACTAGGCATGGTACCACTCTAGTCATACTGGCAAATTGGCAATCGCCCCGTTAAAATGACAAACACGAAAAACGCGATACATTGCTGTGTTGGCTAGCAAGCAATGTCAAGAATGCATGTCGTTTCTATCTTACTAACGGAGTAATGGCGGATGTCACAATCGATTGCGTATTTATTAAAAAAAAAACAGTTATTCCAGTACTTACCGGTGAAAGGAAATTGCTCCCGGAGGAACCTTTTTGTTATTGCTTGCCTGTCGGCACGACAAAATTGCACAACACGGCATGTTTTTAATTTTATTAAGGCAAAAATCGTTACCGACGGTCAAATGACAACTGATCTGCGTTTCAACTGCAGTTGACAGTTATATGATTGTCTAATCATAAACCTGGCTACGCGTACCCCGCCCACTACCATTTCTATAGTATTTACTTGTTCTGTGGTAGATGCCAATGTGATAGGCTAAACCGATAGGGAGAGGTTTGGGTCGTTAACTAAGGTCGATAATTCTATAGATATTTACACAAAACGTACACAATATTATTATACATCATTGAGACTCAATTGTTTACTGACATACTGGACCCGATTCTACAGTGGCCTTTAAACTTCCTAATTTTATTTAGGTGTCGCTAAAACACTTTGCTATTCTATGAGCAGCTGTCATAATCAAATGACAGCGCTAATTTGAATGTGACGTTTCTTATTTTAGGCGGGGAGATCCGCTTCCGGCGTTCTGGTAGCTACACGTGCAAAATTTTTCTTTCAATATAAATAGTTGTTTTTGCCATTCCGGTTGAAAAATTAATATTAATTTCTTTGTTTTGTGTGGTGGTGGGTTAACTGCCAAGTGGTAAGTGGTTGTTTTGTGAGCGTCTTAGTGCGGAGATGGAGGAGCAGGAGCCCCCTGACGGGGGCGGTGCTTTGGTAGACCCTCCCGGGGGTGAGTTCTCCCAAATTACCCAGAGCGAAGACCTCGAACATGCTGTTGCTGATAAACGTCGTAAGTCTGACCACGATTCTTCCCCCGCTTCTAAAAGAGACGATAGATTACCCGCGACAGCGTCCAATCAGCATACGTACACAATCCCGGAATTCGCTCCGGGTACTAAAGTAACATTCGGAGCTAACGATTTAGGACCTTATAATGTTCAAGTGGTTAAAACTGAAGATCCCTCTCCTGGTTCACCCTTCAGAATATTGAAGTTCGCACAACTTATGCACAAATACTCAGTGAAAGGTATCATTAAGGGAGGCATTATGGCTAGTGGTCGTAGTCGGGTTACTGTAGGGTTTGAGAGCTCTGTTGCTGCTAATGCTTATTTAGAACACTCTTTTTTCAAAGAAAACACCCAGTATTCATGCTCAATACCAATGTTCAGTGTAACCAGGTCAGGTTTGGTGAAGAATATTCCTCTTGATTGGCATTTGGAGGAGTTTGTGAACTCCATTGAATGTCCAGATATTGGCAGTAGAGTTATTAAGGCCCGTCGTCTGAATAGGAAAGAAACTCTTGATGGAACAACTACATGGTTCCCAACCCAAACTGTTGCCTTGACATTTCTAGGACAAAAATTGCCTGAAAGAGTCTTCTGCTTTTATACCTCTATTCCAGTTGATCTTTACAAACTGCCAACAATACAATGCAATAATTGCTGCCGTTTTGGTCACACCAAGACCAACTGTCGTTCAAAGCCTAGATGTTTTAAATGTGCCGCCCCAACCCATAATGGGGAGAGCTGTAGTGTCCCAGAGACTAGTGCATCTTGTATATCATGTGATGGCCCCCACTTTGCTACAAACTCATCTTGTCCTGAACATAAAAGACAGAAGGACATAAAGGTTGTTATGGCAGATGAAAATATTTCTTACACTGATGCAGCCCGCCGCTTTAGATCCGTCAAACGCAATTTTTCTGATGCTGCCCGCTCTATGGCTTATCCAAACCAGCATTCCCCTGTCTCTTATTCCCAAAATAACACCCCTTCTACTTCTCAGCCGACTGCCCCCCAAACTACCTCTTACAAGAGGACAATTCTAATCCCCAGACGTAAGACCCCAGTATTAAGCAAAGGTTATGATAAAGCTGCCCATGATGAAATCACTAACGCACCCCAATATTCACAGCCAAATGGTTGTGCATTAAATAATGAAGGTGTTCCTAATGACAATCTTATTAGGTCACTCGCAAACTCTTTGATGATTATCCTATCGAAATTCTCAGAAATTATACCGAACAACGTCCTTGATGCTTTGAACCAGCTCACAACTTTACTTGACACTCTTTCTATTAATGGCCCCTACAGCCATCCAATGGAATTGTAGGAGTATACGACATAAAAAATCTGAATTGTGTTTTTTAATTAATAAATATAATCCGGTCCTATTGGCCATCTCTGAGACATGGTTGAAGCCTGGCTCCCGTTTTAGGGTGCCTGGCTTTGCATGTCTTAGAGATGATAATGACGATGGATGGAATGGTTGTGCCATCCTCGTTAAACATTCCCTCCTCTTTTCTTTGATACCCATCCCTTCTCATTCATCAGGTTTTAATATTATTGCATGCCAAGTCTTAAACTCAACTTTTGTTTCCCTTTACATTCCCCACCCTAATCACTCTATTATCTCAGAGTTAGACTCAATTCTTGCCCTTCTACCTGGTCCATTAGTTGTCATGGGCGACTTCAATTGTCACCACACCATATGGGGATCTGCCTCTTGTGACTCCAACTCCTCTCGATTGCTAGAGGTATTTGATAATGTCAATCTATGCCTAATGAATGATGGGTCCCCTACTAGAAGAACTTCTCCACTCCAAAATTCTAGCTCCGTAGACCTAACCTTGGTTTCACCTAGGCTGGCTCCTCGAATAGGCTGGCAAGTTCTTACTCGCTCCCTTGGCAGTGACCACCTTCCTATCTACATTTCTCTTCCTTCTGCTACACCTACTCCTACTCCATCTTTTCCCCCCCTATTAAAATATAGATTAGAAAAAGCTGACTGGCCAGAATTTACAGCTTTAGTATCTAATGAAATTAACTCACTTCCTCCAGTTTCAGATGACAACTTCCTTCTTTTATACTTTAATTTCATTACAATTCTCTCTAATGCTGCTTCAGCCTCTATTCCTCTTAAAAACTCTTCTTGTGGCAAATTATCCTCTCCTCCTTGGTGGGATGCTGAGTGCACTGCGGCAATAAAAAAAAGGAATGCTGTAGAAGATACTTTTGCCAGTGATCTATCTAGCCATGAAAATTACCTAGTCTTCCAATCCACAAATGCCCGTACCAAGCGACTGTTATCAACAAAAAAAAAACTTGGATGGACCCGATTTTGTGAAAGCTTGTCTCCATGTACTCCTTCTTCTTTGGTGTGGAGGAACATCAAACGTTTCCGGGGATCTGTATCCCATTCTACTGGCAACCTACTATCTAACGATCCCTCCTTATGGATTGACCCTTTTCTTGATAAGCTGGCTCCTCCTTATGTTCCGTCTGAGGACTCTTTACCGTCTTTGTCTCCTTTACTACCATCTAATACAAGGATGGATGAACCATTTTCCTCCTCTGAATTATTCCTAGTTCTGGACCACCTCAAAGACTCTACTCCGGGAATTGATGGGATCCCCTACTCCTTTATCAAAAGATGCTCTGATTCGTCAAAATTATTCTTCTTGTCCATAATCAATAAAATTTATAGTTCAGGCATAATTCCAGATACTTGGAAGAAGCAAATAATAGTTCCCATTTTAAAACCTGGAAAAGATCCTAGTGACCCTTCAGCATACAGGCCTATTGCTCTCTCGTCTGTACTTGCAAAGATTCTAGAGCACCTTATTAAAAATAGACTGGAGTGGATCTTGGAAAGTCGTGGAATCATTGCTGACACACAATTTGGTTTCCGCCGGGGAATGGGAACAATAGACAGCCTGAGTGTCTTGACGTCGGATATTCGTTTGGCATTCTCAAGGGGCCAACACTTAGTTGGCGTGTTCTTAGACATAACATCCGCATATGACAATGTCCGGCTTCCGCTACTCAGGCAGAAGATGCATCAGCTGAGTCTGCCGGTAAGGATGGTCAATGTTATATGTAATTTATTTATGGACCGCTCCATCTACGTTCGTTTTCAAGGCTCATTAATGCCCCCTAGGAGTGTATGGAAGGCTTGCCGCAGGGTTCGGTTTTGAGTCCTATCCTGTATAGCTTATACACCGCCGACCTTGATAAGTCTGTCAACTGCTTCTGTGATATCCTCCAATACGCGGACGACTTGGCGCTTTACTTCGCCTCTGATTCCATCTCGGAGTGCGCAGTTGCTTTGAACTCTGGTCTCAATTACTTAAACGTTTGGCTCACGGATCATGGTCTCTCTTTGTCTACTTCTAAAAGCTCTGTGGTAGTTTTTAGCCGAAAGCGGAGTATTCCAGACATTGCCATAGTCCTCGATGACGAGACAATCCCGGTGTCAAGTTCAGTAAAGTTCTTAGGCCTTTACTTAGACTCACGGTTAACTGGTATTCCCCACTTAAATTACATTCGGAATAAATGCGAAAAAAGCGTTAACGTTTTGAGGGCTCTATCTGGTGCTTGGTGGGGTTCTCACCCGTTCGTACAGAAACTCCTGTATAATGCTATTATTAGGAGCCACTTTGACTATGGGTCTTTTTTGCTAGAGCCCTGCAGCAAGCTGGCCTTATCATTTCTTGATAAGATTCAATCAAAGTGTTTGCGCATAATTTGTGGAGCAATGAAGTCCTCCCCCATCAATGCTCTTCAAGTGGAGTGCCTGGATCCGCCTCTTAGGTTAAGGAGACAGTTTCTGGCTGATCGCTTCCTCTTCAGGGCTGCCCAATCTTCTGATCACCCATTGATGTATCGGTTAAATTGCTTGGCCAATATTATCCCTTCCGCTAAATATTGGTCCCATAAGGATCTTCCCTGTCTCATCAAAAGTTTCCAGAAGCTTTCTGATGGTCCTCCTCTTCTGACTTCCCCAGCTAATCCTATTTTTCTATTTGAATATGACTCTCTTATTTTCCATCCTAACATTATTTTATCCTTGGATTTGCAAAAATCTTCTCCTGGCGCTAATAATACTTTCTTAAGGATTGTATCCGAAAAATGGGATGGTTGGCTCCTTGTATTTACAGATGCTTCAAAGCTGTCTAATGAAGGATGTGTGGGTTCCGCTGTGTGGATCCCACAATACAAGATAGTTTTAAGTTTTAAAAGTCCTCCCATAACAACAGTATTTACAGGAGAAGCAATTGCCCTCTTTGAAGCAGTTTCCTTTATTGAATCTCACAAAATTCCAAAAGCTGCAATATTTTCGGACTCCCGTAGTTGTCTTCAGGATATAGCTAAGTTTCCTTTCCGCTCCAGAGACAATCTTTTAGTCAATCTAAAGACGCGAGAGGCTCTTTATAGGTGCGAATCTCTTGGGTTACAGGTGGTTCTGGCCTGGATCCCGAGTCATAGTAACATCGAGGGTAATGAGCAGGCAGACGCCTACGCCAAACAGGCAATAGAAATTGGTTGTCCCTCTCATTCAAGAAGTCATGGTCAAGATTTTCGTGCTTCCGCCAAAACCTTCCTGTTCGAACATTGGTCGGAGGAATGGGCTATTACACGCTTATCAAAGGGTAAACATTATGGTAGTATTCAGCCGAATATTCCTGTAAGACCATGGTTTTTTAAATTTCAGAAGGCTAATAAATTCGCCACTTCTATCATAATCCGGCTACGACTAGGTCACATCTGTTCACCGTCATTTCTTGCCAAAATTAGAGTTAGAGACCATTCTTTGTGCGAGTGTGGCCTGGACGAGGGCACTCCAGATCATATCTTTTTTAGCTGCCCAAATATTTCATCTTCCTTGTACGACTCTCTTCCTGATTTCGTTCAGCGCCCTGCTAACGTCAGTTACATCCTTACATTCGCTGACACCCCATTTGTATACATACTTGCGAAATTTATTAACAACTTTAATATCAGGCTCTAATCCTTCATCCATAGTTTTCCATCCGTAGGTCGCTCTGTAGTAATCATAAAAATAACCATGTATTTGTTGTAGTTAGTTTAACTGTACATTGTGGTGTCTCTTTTGTTTTAGATTTTTCAACCGGCCAAGTATCAACTTGCAACATTTGGACAACATTTTCGGCTCTTAATCTCTTGTAGCTTCCAACCTTGACGCTGGCTCAATTGTCCCTCTGGACAGCAGCCATTCACAACAAAAATTGAATTGAATTATTTTAGGCGGTCTATTCAACTTAGTTTAGATGTCAAAATGCTATTCTAGACATGTCGTTTTTACGCAAAAACACAGAAACGTCAAACTTAATCGACTAATTTTAGCGGCGAATAAAATAGTCCCGATTATAATTTGTTTACGTGAAGTCAAGTGGATAATTCTCATATTTTATTTTCTATTTGAAATTACATTTTGAAATAGATGAAGAATTCGTCATGGCTGCTGCGGTGGCCGACGAGAGGGAGCATGGCGAGGGTGAAAAACTTTATTTAGAGAGGTTGCGTGATGCATCCAACCCATTCCACCGATCCGATTTTTATATTTTTATACTATTTCTTTTTTATGAAGCTACGGTAGCCTAGTGGTTCAGGCATGCGGCTGTCAAGCGGCGGTCATGGGTTCGAACCCCGGCTCGTGCCAATGAGTTTTTCGGAATCCCAATAAGGTCTGGTTTTCCCTCTGAGTTGGAAGGTCAGATGGCAGTCGCTTTCGTAAAACTAGTTGCCTATGCTAAATCATGGGATTAGGTGTCAAAGCGGACCCCGGGCTCGTTTAGGGGCACAACTGGGAATAACGCTAGGAGGATGATAATATTTATTTTTTGTGACGGTCCACCAAGTCACCGCCAAAAACTTGTTATTAAACAATTTAAAAGAAAAGAACACAGACTCTCGCAGGCGGCATAAACCTCAAACAACTTGCATTTTTTTAATCTTGTAAATTTTGCCCATTTAAATATGATAAATTATTTTTACCTGATATAAAATGTGAACAACAATATTAAACATAGTATTAAAAGTAAATAATACAATAACACGGATTAAAATATTATGTACAATGTAAAAAAAGCACGTTCCCATACTCTTTTTCATAGATTCCATTCATTCATTCACTCACTTATTTCTTTAAAGTAGCAACATTCAATTCAACTTAGAAGTTTTAGATAACGGATAAAATCAGGCTAATTTTAGTCAGCTTGACATTCTGGAATAGCACCACTCGCTGCTAGGCGGCTGTAGGACCAGTAATTTCTGGGTGTTGCCACTCTTTACATAAATATACTTATTATACTCTTTGATTTGTAGCTTCGTTTCACAAAAAGTAAAGGCGTCTTCAACACCTTCGCTAAAAAGTTGGGCTGCTACTGCCAGACGAACGTTCATAATCTTTGTTTTAAAATGAACATGATTAGCTCTTAATTTGTTAGCCAAATAAAAAAGTTCGTTTTCTAGTAAGTTGTGTAGGTTCCACAGACCATATACTCGTATCCTAAAGACCCCGCTTAGCCTAATTTTTACTTATAAACAAAGCTGCCATACTTGCGGAGCGCGGGGGAAGTCTAGTGCGCTGTGATTGGTGCATTCAAGGCCGCGCGTAACACGTGCCTGCCTGTAGTGATGGGACACATGCGATACTATATCGAATTTTATAAAGTAGTACTAGTAATAATGTGTGTGTGTTGTCAAAATGTTCTTATTTAGACTTTAAACTAACCTCTGTTGTTGACATAAACGGTGCCACATTCGTTACTGACGGAACAGAGTGTGGATTTTCCAGACCCCTATTATCTGTACGCGAGACCTAGAAGGATTAATAATTTCAATTAATAACTAAACATGTTTACTCAGAAACTCTCTAGCATAGCAGTGTAGATAAACTTACTTCTATTGTTGGTATAGACAGTGCTGCATTCGTTACCAATGGAATAATAGTGTGTGGACTTTCCGAAATACCACTATCTTTACATAAGACCTAGAAGAATTTATATTTTCAATGGACATTTGCGCAAACCCAATTTTAGACTTAGGGTAGATTTTACTTTCAAAACATTGATTTCAAGCTAGACGCTCGAGAGTTTTCAGCACATTAATACATTAACGATACGTTTAATAATATCATAGCTGTTGGATCAAAGAAAACAAATGTGGTATAATCAAAAATACACATCAACAATACTCACCACAGTTGGTAAGTGAAGCGTAGGCACGGCATTTGGAAATAATATTCGCCTATTATTAGACGTCGACAATTTAAAATATTCTGTTTTAAAGTGCCGAGAACATATGACACTACTTGGGGAAGGAAACCAATCAGGTGGCCGTTTTGTAGCGTCAATCCACATTTCCTTTATGTTTGGACATTTAGGAAACCTTTAACAAAGGACACATTTTAGCTAACATGCTTTGAATACTTTATAATACAACACCAGCTTGAGAAAATCATTTACCACATATATATATATAAATATTAGGTCCTTACCTATGACATGGGCGTTTTGTATGGAGAATTTTATGGAAACTGTGATTTTGATACATCGAATTTTGCGTATTATTCAGCAATGTCAAATTCAAACCAATCAAAATTTTGGTAGGAATGTAGAAAACTTTTAAGCTACGGTAAACATATCTTAAATACTTAAAAATAGTTCGCATCATAAAACTATACGTAATTGAAACATTTGAACCGGCAACGGCGGCAAGTGGCAACACAAGAAAAGAGTGGTTTCAAGCTTTAATTTGAAACACTAAATGAAAATTTCAAACCTATTATTTTTTTTAAAACCTTTGTTATTACAGTCTTATATTGAAATTAAAAAATAATTTGGAAGTTGCAATAGAAATGAATAAATTACGTACGAAATAATATCTGTGAAAAAAACGCCAATTTCATAGGTAAGGACCTAATAACAGTGCACAGTGCACAAATATTTTGCATTACTTATAAATTACTTACGATATTGCGTCTTCCGTTAATAATCTTATCGATAGTAAGCCAATACATATTATGGTCATCACTACTAGACAAGGAAGGAGCTAGTATTCTGTGCAGCGGGATAGAAAGCGACTTCTAGTTAAGACATCAACGAGCCCCGAGCGCGGTCTACACAGAACTTTATGTAAAAACTCGCCTATTTATTTTGTAATTTTCTTAAAATCGGCTTACCTGTGAAATGATATACCGTCTTTTTGCACACCAGAAGTTTTAGTGTTTTTTCCACACAATTTCACGCAACAATAATGCATTTTGTAACGGTGTCGATGTTACTTGCGCGAACGCCGTCTGCAGACTGAAGTTAGTAACGGGTGCTTGTCTCAAACTTGAAGTGAATTCACCGTATAGGTGGCAGCGAGGGTCGCCCGACTAATGGCCGGTTCCAATTATCAATCCACCATTAGTTTTCCTTACCAACAGTTACATTTTGACTCATTTTCTACGGGTAATCTGTCAAAATGTAACTGCCGGTAAGGAAAACTATCGGTGGATTGATTATTGGAACCTTTTTTTTTTTTTTTCCCTTACCTATCTTTCCAAGTTAGATTATTGGAATTGTTCGGAGTAGGCTAGTATTTTAGTGCGAGTCCATACAAAAAATACTCGTACTTGCAGCAAATGTATGGACTCGCACTCAAATACTAGCCTAGTCCGAACAAGGCTTAAGCGACGCTTATAGGTTTACTCAGAGAATATAATATAACATAACCACTACGTTCTAGGTTTACTGTCTGTGTTAAGCGCTCAAATAAAACATAATTATTCTTGCGATTGGCACTTTCCGAACGCAAACCAAATGTCAATAAACTTAAAACTGACACTTTCCTTTCCTTAGTTTCCTTATCTGTACCAAGATCTTGTTTCGTTTTTCGTACAGTTTCGTATGTAAACTCTGAGGGGATTATTTTTTGTTATTCTCGAAAGGATATAATGGATTACTGTGATGGATAGACCTGATTTAAACCACTGCCGCTTCTGCGCGGAGCTGAGAGACGCAGATAAACTCTTAAATCTAAAAATGGATTCCGACAAATGCGAAGCTACAATATCTAAACTGGCGTTCCTTAACGCTATGTATGTTGATATTTCCGACAATATGTTGCCTAAAACGATATGTTTTGTATGCCACGACTCACTGACCAACGCTTATGAGTTCTTAAATAAAGTGAAAGAAGCGCAGAGCGTGATTGCAGACATATATACAGCAAGTAAAAGTACCAATTTTGATCTCGCCGTGGATGACAAAATATCCTTTGAAGACTTAATTTTAGATGATTCCGAATCTAATGTTAAGCAGGAGAGTTCCACCAGTAAAACCCAGCGGGTATCGAACGCATCAGAGTCGAAAGTTCTAGTTAAAGTCGAGCCAAAAGAAGAAATCGAATGCTATGGCCCTGCCGATGACACCGGCAGCATGGGGCGAAGCCCTAGTCCGCCCTACGACAGCCTCAACGTCCAAGATATCATTGAAGCAGCCATGTCCGGAACGCCGTTCACTTCAAATGTTGCAATATATGCTAAAGAAATGTCGGATATAAATGTAAAAGTAATTAAATCATGGAACGATTACCCGTGGTTGTGTGCTCACTGCCACATAGAGTTCCAGGATATAGGGATTCTGCGGAAGCACTCGATGCTGGTGCATGGGAAATGTTCAGCGTTTACGTGTGTGGACTGCAAGTCGTTCGGGCATCAAGGCTTTAATAATTTTATTAAACATGTTGTTAAGCACCAGAAACACCTTGCGTAAGTTTGCTGTCTTAGGGCCTGTTTCACAATCTCCAGTTAAAACATCCGTCAGATAAATGTTGGCTGTCACTTTTCTTTTATATGACGGGAGAAAAGGATAGCAATAATTTTAACTGGCAGATAACTTTATCTGGCGATTGTGAAACAGGCCCTTAGTCTTATTAATAATTATGTAATCTAATATATATTTATTTATCACGCAGGCAGTTGAAACAACTGAGGATGGACAGGACCGCCTGTATCCACTAAAATAACTAATAATGTTGAATTTTCACGTTAAAGCATAAAAAAATATTGTCAAATGGAGAAAAAAGTAAAGCAGGGGATTCAATAATCACAAAGTTATGTATCCAAAGTTTTAAAAGGGGGGTATATTCTGTCCCTTTTCCGAATAACGCACCTTCATATGAAACAATTGTCATTTACTATGGTCTATGACGCTCAGGGATCGTCACGTCACTGGCTCCTAGCGTTTTCTCTGAACAGATTTTCATGAAGCATGGCTAAGAACACTCGGGATCACATCAGCTTTCGAATAAAAAAAACCGCAATCAAGTCGGTCCATCCGTTTCGGAGCTACGATACCACAGACATATCTGTCTACACACGTTAAACTTATAACACTCCTCTCTTTGCGTCGGGGGTTAAAAAAAGAGTCCAATATATAGTATTTTTCATAGTAGCTCTGTTAATTTTGTCTCCTGGCTTACCAGGCCAGAATAACAACAAGAAAAAGTTGATTGACCCACAAAGAAAGCATCTAAAAAATCGGAACAAATACTTCAAACCCAAACCATTATTTTCACCTTACCATCAATTTCTTTTGTTACACTGTTTCGGTAAGTGCTGGGGGCTCCCATAATTTGTTTGTCCTTTGGACCTCTGTCCCCTGCTTCCATGGCGCTAAAAAACCCTTGTACATGACACAATTCAAGAACATTTTCTGTTAAGAGTCTGCAGTAAGCTCGATTCTCCACACCAACGTAGTTACGCTCTCATTTTAAAACCACGTGTTGGATGGTAACGAAACTGCATATACAATGACATGAGGTATATATCTATGTCTGTAATTAGTTTATGTAGCTTCAGATACCATAGTATAAAAAATACTGTGAATTTAAGTTTTTCATACAAAACTTGTTTTTGCTGTGTTTCGTTTGTTTTACAAACTGGAACCATATAAACTAATTACAGACATAGATATACCTCATGTCATTGTATTTGCAAAGTTTCGTCACAATCCAACACGTAGTTTTAAAATGAGAGTGTAACTACGTCTGTATGGGAAGGTGAAATTCGGCCGAGCTTACAACTCTAAGAAATCCTTCATTCTCTTCCAGTAACCAATGCTACTACTGCAACACATCCCACACCGACCTACCCCAGCATCTGAGCACCCACCTCAAGTCCCACCGCCCCTGCCTGGCCTGCGGAGACATCCTGACACCCGAGGACATCCAACAACACCTCCGAGACTACAACTCGAGCAAGCCCAAGCGGAAACCGAGAAGGAAACCGGGTACACCGATAACTATTGCCGAGTTGACTTGTAATATTTGTGAGAAAGTGTATAAGAACCCGAATAGCCTGCGGGATCACATCAAGCTGCATCGGAGTGACCGGAAGAAGGATTACACTTGTGATAGGTGTGGGAAGACTTTTTATAGTAAAGGTAAATATAATCTAATTTATTTATTTATTAATAAATATATAGGTACATGGAATGATGACATATGGCACTGAAACGTGGTCGCTTACTATGGGCCTCATAAGAAGGCTCAAAGTCACCCAAAGGTCAATGGAGAGGGCCATGTTGGGAGTTTCTCTGCGTGATCGCATCAGAAATGAGGCTGTCCGCAGCAGAACCAGGGTAACCGATATAGCCCTCCGGATCGCTAAACTTAAGTGGCAGGGGGTGGGGCACATAGCACTTAGAACCGATGGCCGTTGGGGCGGAAAGGTACCGGACGACCGCCCCACGTACCGGAAGGCGCGGCGTGGGTAGGCCCCCGACAAGGTGGACTGATGACCTGGTAAAGGTTGCGGGAGTCCGCTGGATGCGGGTGGCGCAGGACCGGTCACTTTGGCACTCTTTGGGGGAGGCGTATGTCCAGCAGTGGACGTCTTTCGGCTGATATGATGATGATGAAATATATACATGGAAAACCAACTGCGCAACAACATATTCATGTAATAATAATAATAAGCCCTATTGTCCTGAACTGCTATGGTTTATCTAGACATCTGATTTTGTGGAGTTATATAATGTCCCATAGTTAATTGTGCCTCTTGGCACATAGGAAAGGCCAATCATATCGAACATTTAAATGAAAATAAATTCAAAATGGCGGCCACCAGATGCCATATTGTAAAAAATACATGTAATTTTGTCATTGATGGATGAACACGAAATGCCGATGCTGCAATAGAAAAAAACCTGGCAACACTATTAATAATATATTTATATATAAATAAATAAATAAATCTTAGCGGACAATCTTACACATCGACCTAGTCCCAAACTAAGCAAACCTTATGCCGGCTGTTCACATTGGCCCAACGTTGGCGCGTGAGCAGGATGCAGCTATGCGTTAGAGAAAGAGGGCTATAATTCGATCTCATTAGTTTACATACCTGCATCCTGCTCACGCGCCAACGTTGGGCCAGTGTGTACAGCCGGCATAAGGTTTGCTTAGTTTGCCGGCTTTGTACTATGGGTACTAGACGACGATAAACATACTTATATAGATAAATATACATACATATATATCATCCGGGAGTCTTATCGAACTAGTATTAGTAATAAGGCGCAGCCAGACGTGCGGCATAGAGTGAGATAGAAAACAGAATGTTTCCTGTCTCGCTCTATCCTATAGTTTATGTCACGGGGCAGTCGTCCGCCGCGCTAGTAAGACTAGACGCGCTTTTAAAAGAGTCCCGTACAGATTGTTTTAACGTGTTTTGTACAAATATTATTTGGAGTAGACTGTACACACTAGGGATGTCACGAATGTCAGTTCTATTACATTCGCGAATGCGAATATTTAGAATGCGAATGTGCGAATGCGAATGCGAATATTAAGGAAGCACACTAAAAACTCAACGTACGTGATCACTTTTTAATCATTTTATTTAATAATCACAAGTCACTACCCAAGTAGCTACGCCAAGCTACGGTAGCCTAATGGTTCAGGCATGCGGCTGCTAAGCGGCGGTCGTGGGTTCGAATCCCGGCTCGTACCAATGAGTTTTTCGGAACTTATGTACGGAATATTTACCGTTAGCTTTTCGGTGAAGGAAAACATCGTGAGGAAACCGGTCTAATCCCAATAAGGTCTAGTTTTCCCTCTGGGTTGGAAGGTCAGATGGCAGTCGCTTTCGTAAAACTAGTGCCTATGCCAAATCTTGGGTTTAGGTGTCAAAGCGGACCCCGGGCTCCTTTAGGGGCACTACCGGGAATAACGCTAGGAGGATGATGAAGTCACTACCCAAGTAAAAGTGCTTTCTATTGGTCAAAATCAATCACGTGATACGGGTTGGCGCAAGGCGGCGTCTCTGCGGCAGGCGGCCGGCGCGGGCGAAACACGCCACGACGCGACACATATTCGCATTCGCAAAACATTCGCATCGTTTGATGCGAATGCGAATATTCGTAACATCCCTAGTACACACAGGGCGAGCAATTGCTTTTCGAGCCAGCCTCAGTAAAGCTCGCGTAGTGTAAGAATTCAACATCTTGGGAAAATAAAAAAAATCAACATTCTGGGAAAGTCATCATTTTGGGAACTCAACATTTTAGGAATTCAACTTTGTGAACCGGGAGGGTATTGTCACCGGTCTGCCACAGAAGGAGGGTTATGTTATGTAGGTATGTATGTGGACAAGAAAAGTCTATTTCACGGGCTACAAACGGTTGGATTGTGCCATATGAGGTGTATTTGGATTCCTCATAGTCGTGGCAGTTACATAGGTTACAATATTTGAAAAAAAAACGGCCAAGTGCGAGTCGGACTCGCGCACGAAGGGTTCCGTGCCATCCATCCATACTAATATTATAAATGCGAAAGTGTATGTGTGTGTTTGTTTGTTTATATGTTTGTCCGTCTTTCACGGCAAAACGGAGCGACGAATTGAAGTGATTTTTTAAGAGGAGATACTTAGTTGAAGGGATGGAGAGTAACATAGGATAGTTTTTATCCCCGTAATCATTCCCTAAGGGGGTGACGTTTGTTGTATGGGAGCCCCCCTTAATTATTTATTTTATTTTGTTTTTAGTATATGTTGTTATAGCGGCAACAGAAATACATAATCTGTGAAAATTTCAACTGTCTAGCTATCGCGGTTCTTGAGATACAGCCTGGCGACAGACAAAACGGCAAAAAAAAAACACGTTTGTTGTATGGGAGCCCCCCTTAAATATTTATTTTATTTTGTTTATAGTATTTGTTGTTATAGCGGCAACAGAAATACATCATCTGTGAAAATTTCAACTGTCTAGCTATCGGGGTTTTTCAGATACAGCCTGGTGACAGACAGCGAAGTCTTAGTAATAGGGTCCCGTTTTTACCCTAAAAAAGCTATTGGTTAATATATTTTTTTTTTATTGAACTCATAAATAATACTTAAAATGTAAGGTACACAGATTTCACCTCGCCAAATAATAGTTAGTTGTGTCTGGTTTCCCCGCGGAAACTACAACTCGCGGGCAGCCTCGGTCCGATTATAGTTTCTGAAGCTGCTAGCAACTTGGCTCGAAGTTTACTGACCTGCAATGCTACTTTTCCAGGTACCCTAACATCCCACATCATGTCGCACGACCAGGTCCGGCCGCACATCTGCCGGATCTGCAACAAGTCGTTCCTCTTCCCCAACATGCTCCGGCGTCACGTCGAAATGCACTCCGGAATAAAACCATTCAGCTGCGAGCAGTGCGGCCGATGCTTCCGACTCCAGTATCAGCTGAACGCCCACAAAATCATCCATACCGACGCCATGCCTCACATCTGCCAGTATTGCAGTAAGGCGTTCCGTTTCAAGCAGATCTTGAAGAACCATGAGCGTCAGCACACTGGGTCCAAACCTTATTCTTGCAGTCAGTGCGGAATGGAATTTACAAACTGGTCGAATTATAACAAGCATATGAAACGCAGGCATGGAACGGATACATCGAAGAAGAAGATCACTCCGGAGGGGGTGTTTCCTATCAACCCGGAGACGGGGCAGATTGTGCAGGTCCAGGACGCTGGCATGGATGAGTGGAAGAATAGGATCATGATACCGGGGAAGCGGGGGAAGAAGAAGGTTATTAAGACGGAAGTTGACTGAAACTTACATTTGGATCTTAGTGCAGTGGGTTGTACGGTCGAGGTCATAAATACGTTTACACTTTTGCACCTTATTGCCTTGTAATAAGGTGCAAAAGTGTAAACATATTTATGACCTCGACTGTACAGTGAGCATCGTATAGTTAGTAGCAGCCAGATTAGCCAAATATATCGTAATACACCCTTATTAAGAGTCCGCAGTAAGCTCGGCCGAATTTCACCTTCCCATACAAACGGAGTTTCGTTCTCATTTTAAAACTACGTGTTGGATTGTGACGAAACTTTGCATATACAATGATATGAGGTATATCTATGTCATATGGTTCCAGTTTATAAAACAAACGAAATACAGCAAAAACAAGTTTTGTATGAAAAACTTAAATTCGCTGTATTTTGTTTACTATGGTATCTGAAGCTACATATAAACTAATTACAGACCTGGATATACCTCATGTCATTGTACATGCAAAGTTTCTTTACAATCCAACACGTAGTTTTAAAATGAGGGCGTAACTACGTTTGTATGGAGAATCGAGCTTACTGCAGACTCCTAATACATTAATAAAGAGGTGTACCGAAATATTTGGCTACTTTGGCTGCTACTAACTATATGATGCTGACTGTCCCTTGTTTCACCGATATATGTTTGTTAAACTTTTCAGAAATGTTATAAAACCAACCTTACCTATTGGGTTCTACAGGTGACCTTTTAGCTGTACCTAAAAAGTTAACGCTTTCCGAGTAACAGAATTTCGATGAAACGAATCTTCGGCGAAACCATGCATTCGGTGAAATAAGGGGACACCTAGTGCAGTGATATGTTTCAATTTTCAAAATATAGTTTGTTCCAGTTTAGACGACGAAAAGTACTTAGAACCAACCATTACCGACATCTATTGTTTAGTTGTAATCTTTAAGGTTCTATAATAATTAGGCATAAACAAGAGAGCGAACACTAGCTACTCCCGTACACTTGCCACACTTATGTCAGATTTGTGACGTCTCTTTGTTATCTTGTCCTTTCATGTTTAGCAACAAAAGAAGTTGTATAATCCCACGTTAAGTGCTTTTTCGTAATTTTAACTGGAACGAACTATACCAAGGTCTGCCTCGCCTAGCGCTGTTTATAGGCGCTTTCCTCGTAACGTGCAACGAAATTGTTTACACATTCACTGCCACGCTACGTTTGTGGCGCTACGCCGAGCAGCTTAACTCGTTCAAGGCATAGAATAATTTATCAGTGCAAAAACAACATTTAACTCTAGTACATAAATATATTATCATGAAATTTGTCCTAAGGGCAAATGTACAATATATTCATATTTAATGACTCGCATATGAGTCACGCCTCTACGACATTTCCATTGTAAAGCTCAAAAATCCTACGCGCTACGGCGTAGCGCACGTAGCGTTTCTTGGCCTCGCAAAACATATATATGTAGCGAAAACCGTCCATTGCGTTGGTCTATGAAATCTATTATACTATTATTTGAGGCCATTCGAATGAAAACTACTTCAAAAGCGGCAGAGAATCTCATCAAACGGTACCATTTCGTAATTCGCGAATGTAATGGCGACTTTAATTTTACTGACAGTAAGACTACGTGTAAACAGTACTTAACCCAAAATAGATTTTATTTTTAACCCCCGACAAAAGGGGTGTTATAAGTTTGACATGTGGGCTCAGCTGTGTGGCAGTGTATCTGTGGCGTCGGAACTCCAAAACGAATGGACTGATTTTAATGCGGTTTTTTGTCCGGATACTGAAGTCAATTCAATTCATTTATTTATCAACCAACTGGGGTCATGTTTGTTAGTAAATAGGAGGAGGTAGGTAGGGGTGAAGTGATCGAGCTCTTAGCTGTTTCAAAAAAATCGGTTGAGCCGATTTTGAAATGAAAATGTCGGGGTTGTATCAACTTTTCTAAGTTGTTAATTATCATAACATAAAATAATAATTTGAAGTGAAAGTGTATTTTTTTATTTTGAGGGTATAGACCCATGATGCCCGTCTGTCCATTTATTTTTTACAATATCTTGCTACAAGGGTTAGATACTTTACATAGAAGATTATTCCCACTGGCTTGTCCGTTATAATTTATTTATTTTCTGATTAATTTTCAATTATAATCATTGAAATTATTTGTAGGTATAGTTAAATGTTAATTTCCAATATTGTGCCTTATATTAATACACCAATATTGATTCATGAACAACGATAGTGGTCAGCGACCATTTTAAGTTTAGTTGGTAATGATGTTTAATATAAATAAGAGGTAGATACGCTGTCTATATGAAATTCCATGTTTAAAAATGGCCACCAAATCTGACAGCTGAGACGTTTATACTTGTCCATTGACGACGCAACACTGAGGCAAGGTCATACAATTGGCTGAGTTTTAGTGTGCCACTTTTGGAGCGGTTATAACATGCCTACTTCTTTTTATATTACGTCATTGGTAGTTGGCATTAAAAGGGTAGTATATATACAACGCGACCTGAATGCAATAAAAATAGCATGTAAATACCGTGGTTCATGGTTGCAACGAGTAAATGACTATGAATACTAGTGTGGTTATATAAAAATAGCTGATTTAAATTTTACAGTATTTTATACGTAATGTGGGTAAGAGTTATTTTAAAATTGTGTTCCGTTGTTACTTTAAATAAATTACAGAAATATGCAATGATTATTTGTAATTAGTAACTTATTGTTTATGATATGAGTAGTTGTTTTTTTTGTAATTCAATATGAATTTCACATTTAATAAACTTTGAATAGTACACCGTTTTTTTAATAGGCACCCTAGGTATTATAACTAAGCAAGAAATACGTAATGTGTAATAAATTATTAAATAGAAAAAAAGTACATGTAGAGGCCTAAAGGTCTAGGAGATCTGATGGTCGCGGGAGTCCGCTGGATGTGGATGGCGCAGGACCGGATATTGTGGCACTCTTTAGGGGAGGCCTATGTCCAAATGAATATATGCTGTCCAGCTGTTCTCCTGTTTTTTTTTTGAATTGTTTTCAAATAACTAAATCTCCAAAAAAAGATCTAAGTTTATCGATCCTGCTCACAACATAAATAACAGGAGTTCATATCGCTAAAAAGCCATCTCTTCCAGACAACCTTCGGGTCATCATCATTATATCAGCCGAAAGACGTCCACTGCTGGACATAGGCTTCCCCGAAAGAGTGCCAAAGTGACCGGTCTTGCGCCACCCGCATCCAGCGGACTCCAGCAACCTTTACCAGGTCATCAGTCCACCTTGTGGGGGGCCTACCCACGCCGCGCCTTCCGGTACGTGGTCGCCACTCGAGAACCTTTCCGCCCCAACGGCCATCGGTTCTACCTGCAATGTGCCCCGCCCACTGCGACTTAAGTTTAGCGATTCGGAGGGCTATATCGGTTACCTTGGTTCTGCTGCGGATAGCCTCATTTCTGATGCGATCCCGCAGAGAAACTCCCAACATAGCCCTCTCCATTGCCCTTTGGGTGACTTTGAGCCTTCTATCATCAGATCATCACCAACCTTTACATATGTCATCACCGACCTTTGGGTAGTATTCAAGTCATCATCATATCAGCCGGAAGCAGTCCACTGCTGGACATAGGCCCCAAAGGGTGCCACAGTGACCGGTCCTGCGCCACCCGCATCCAGCGGACTCCCTCAAGTAATAAAACATTTTATTATTATTAGAAATACATTTATTGACAACAAATAAATTTAAATTGTGCCTCTAAGCTTATAATTAAAAATAACACATAGAAATTCAACCACCTTATAAAAGTTTGCTACAAGATCCTCCGTTAAAATGTAAAACATGCATTGAATGAGAAAATCCAATATGAAAGCTGATATTAGGGTGGTATGTCCCACTTGTCCAAGATCATTGTAATTGGGAAAGGACGAAATTCTTAACCAGCTTAACTGACTCAATTAAAGTTTATATGAAAGTTTTCCGTTGTGACACGAAAATAAACCAATTATATGGTTAATGTTTGTGTCACAACGGAACTTTGTTCACTTCTTCAGTGTGTAAGTATGGTTAACTACCAACTAACCAGGGTAACTACTGGCCCAGAATTTGGTCCTCACCCATTTGCGTCTCACATTTTGCTTAAAGAGTGAGTGGGACGCATCGCACATTGGACAAAGATCTTGAACGTGTGGAATACCACCCTTATATTGATAACTATTTGCCTCAAGCAGACAATGTGCCAGGCCGTAATTTAGTTGCCGACTAGTGTACACAGGCCTCAGTTCTAGGCTATCACATCACGGCCCGCGAGCTATGTCGCAGCGAGATAGACTCCGTCCCTTTCTAATTCGAACACTTGGAAAAAGACGGATAGACGCGAAAGACTCGCGTGCGTCTTGTGAGGACCTAAACAAGCATCACTGAGGCTCATGGGAGTACCCAGCACTTTTAAGGGGTGGGACAGAAGTTTTTCAAACTACCCAAATGATTATTTAATTTTGCCTAGAAATTCCTAACTTGGGGTCAGAGAGCAGGGTGGGACACATGCCCCACCTTAGGTTCAGTCAGCATCAAAAGTAGCTAAGCAAAACAACACGCTCAAAATGACTTACGCAGATCCTTATTACCTTGACATTACAGAGTTGGTGTGTAGATCATTTTGAGCTCTAGGATCGCTTAGCAACTTCTGCCGTTGACTGTACGCCCATGCTGAGGCTCGAGCTGGCTGGCTGAGAGAGAGAGAGGCTGGAGAGTGACATAGGCTACTTTTTCCAGCGGGAAAACATCTAATTCCCACGGGAAAATTCAGTATGCTACATTTTCCTATACCCACGCGGGCGAAGCCGCGGGCATCAGCTAGTAGAACGTAAATTCATAGGTACATCAACAATACTTGTTGTAATAGATGTCTAACTTTGTTATAAGTTTTTTTTTAGAGGAAAATTGGTTTTCCTCGACAATCACGTGAAAATGTGCATAACATTTGTTCTTATTTATTTACAAACTGGCGTACTATCTACACTACAATTATTAATTATCACTCCGGGCGACATGTTTCGAACCCGTCAGGAGTATTTCTTCAGAGTCCTCGCAGCCGCAACGATACCGCGTGAAGTGTCCGAAACATGTCGCCCGGGCGACATTTAACACTTGGGCGAAACCGTGTAATAATCGCTCCTTACGACATTTTAAATTCTGTCAGGCATAGGTAGGCTATTTGCAGAATTTGTTCACAAGATTAAGGCGCCGTAGGTTCAGCGAAGTTAAGCGAACAAAGTTTTTGAAACAATATAATGCGTCTGTTTATAATAATATGGTTTCAAAAAAATACGAATAGTAATCTTGAGGCTTTTCTGCAGGGAAATCAGTGCTTCGAAACATGATTAAGCAAATTTCGCTCGATAGAAAAAAATCACGAACATAGGTCTAAAACACACAAAAATACACTAAAAATATTCGTAACAAATTATGCACAAAAGCTATAAATATTAAAATTGCTTCTAAAAATCGGCAATATCATGTTTGAGAGAAATCAGTGTTTACATTTTTATTTATTTAAACGGCCAAAAAATTAAAATTAAAAAACATGATATCCGCGCTTCCGAGCACGCACTTCCATCTCACTCACGCTTATGCTCAGTGAGAGGGAGAGAAGACCATGGACCTACGGCGCCTTAATGAGGTCTACGTCTACTAATTTTGAAGTTTGATAAATTTGGATATTAACGGAGGTTTTCCATCGGTGAGGCGCCGCCACCTGCAATAGCAGTGTACGCGGTCTTTCATACTGGCAGCCATAAAAACAAGTGACTGTTTATTTTATCGATACTATGAAATTTCTTGCCGCAACGCCTCGCTTCGCCAATGGAAAACCACCGTCACACGAGCATATCGTTATGTACCAAAATATATCGGCGGCAAATGCGTTTGCCCTTTGATCGCGACATTGAAATATACAATAAGATTGTTTGTCATTCACCAACCCAGCTCTTCGACCATGACCCTATATCTCAGAACAAGCTATACGTGTTACCACAATGAGGGACGGAAAGGCTCCAATGCGGCTAAAAACTGGTCTTAAAACGTCTGATGGGTATAAATATGGCTGGGCCATAAATAACCTACCTACTTAACTTGGGCGGGTAATGGTTTATTTACCGCAACTTCATACTAAATTAGTTGGAGCAAATAAAAAACCCGGACTAGTGCGAGTCGGACTCGCCCGCCGAGGGTTCCGTACAAATTTCCTCCTGCCTCGATGATTGATTACGTACTTTAATTACGACTATTATTTTTATGATTTAGCTAATTACAAAAGTTCATTTTTCAGATTTTGCCCTGTACTTGTAGCATAACACGATATTACTTGGCAAATTTCATAGTTCTAGGTCAACGGAAAGTACCCTATAAATTATGATTTCCTTGAGAGTCAGTGAGAATTCACGTTTTTAGCTTAGAAGTTTTGTTTTTTCAACTATCAGATAATTTCAATTCGATACCTACATGCGTTCCCGAGATAAAGGGTCTTGACAGACATACAACAAAGTGACCCTATAAGGGTTCCGTTTTATCTTTTTGAGGTACGGAACCCTAAAAAGTGTAACTATGACAAGTACAACGAATGATATTTCTCTTTCTGTCACACTTATTGATATTTGTATGCCACCATCTCGCTCGGACGTGGTATTATTATTACCATAGCTTGTCCTGACCATTTTCGATACACGAGAAACGTCAAAGGGGTGGAGCTTGCGATCGAGGTGGTGTGACCTTGATCGTGTCGGGCCGGACGCCGTGCAGCCTGCAAGCATCCACACGGGCCGAAATCACGCGGCGCGCTCCCATGCTCGGCTATTGAGAGTTGCAAAGTGTGTAATGGCATTTATGTTTCATGTTATAGCATTTAACAACACCTTATTTATTCCAACCACCAAATATAACGTTAAATGGCACGAACAGTAAACATTTTAGTAATAATAATGTTAATATTATAATAAAAGTCTTATTTACACTGAGTACTAACAACTTCTATTATAAAAGTGGAAACCAGATACCAATGTGATAAACGTTTCACAGACGTAGCAATTTATCGCAACAAACACAAACACAAAGACAGCAAATGTAAATAAATAAATATTAGGAGACAATCTTACACAAAACACGAACTAAATAGTAAGCTCAATAAGGCTTGTGGTATGGGTGCTAGACGACGATAAGTAGATAGAGAACATCCAAGACTCAGAAACAAATATTCATGCTCATCACGCAAATATTTGCCCTTACCGGAATTCGAACCCAGGAGCTTCAGCTTCGTAGGAAGCGTCACTACTCACTAAGCGGTCGTCAAAACACACATATTATTATACCTTTTAATAACATCTCTGTCAGTTGTTACGATAAATTGCTACGTCTGTAATGCGCTATAGGCTCTACTTACATCCGACCTGGCGGCAGTTTGTTCAATGGGTTCACTGGGACTGAGAAATGAGATATAACGGGGTCATCATCATAAACTCACTAATTACCTCTCCCTCGCAATAATAATGTGCGAGAGAGATCATTTTAAGCCCTACAATAGTTGTTACTACGTGTTGCCGTCCCGATCTATCCCGCGGTGTCGAGCTCGGACTACTGCTGACCCGCTCTACTCACCTTCCCGTCAAGTCAGCTGGGTGTAAGTAGAGCGCCATAAGCGGTTGGCCCTTTTTGTTTACCTTTGCTAAGAACCAATACCATAAATAAATGTTTTTCTTAATTAACCACAAATCAACCATAAAGTACAGTCAGCATCAAACACAGATTATGTTATTCAATTGTATAAAAGATTCATTCTTTTGTCACATTACAGTGTTAATCAAATATTGTCTGATAAAATACTGCAAGCAATCTAGAAAAGAAACTCCTACGCACTATCCGTCTCTCTCTTATTAGAACACTTAGAACAAGAGGCAAAGTGCGAGAAAAATCGAGAGTATGTCGCGGCCGTCCCATGCTAGACGTGCAGCAGAAGTAACTACACTAAATAACACGCTCAAAATGATCTTGACAGATCTTGGCATTAGAGTAGTGTGTAGACTGTGTAGGTCATTTTGAGCATTTGGCCCGTCTACAATTGCTGCTGACTGTACCTCTATATGATGCTAACTACATTTAAAGTGTGTAATTAATACAATATCCCTAATTAACTCCACCCAATCCTGCTATTGATTCTGAGTCTGAATGTTCTCACTCTTAAAATTCATTGGTTCCATCTGAGGCTCCTGCTGACTTTCACCAGGTTCTGGTTGCTTCGGACGCCCTGGTCTCCGCTGCTTCAACATCTCCTTCTTCCACTCCACAGTTTCTATCGTCTCCGGTGTGATAACCACTTCACCGGTTGCTGGATTGATGGGATACAAGCCTTCCGGTGTATGCTTTTTCTTGGCCATGTCCATGCCGTGGCGACGCTTCATGTGTTTGTTATAGTTGGGCCAGTTGGTGAAGTCTCGTTGGCAGAATCCGCATGAATATGGTTTTAAGCCGGTATGCTGGCGGACATGTTGGTTCAGGATTGTTTTAAAGCGAAAACTCTTGCCGCAGTAGGAACAGATGTATGGAAGTTCATCAGTATGTACAATCTGGTGGGATTTCAGTTGTTTTGGAAGCCGGAAGCACCTTCCGCACTGATCGCAGGAGAACGGTTTGTTCGCATCATGGACACCGACATGGTTCCGCAGCTGTCCTATTGTTTTAAAGCCAAACTTGCATATCTGGCACTTGTACGGTCTCGTCTCGTCATGAAGCAGCATATGGCCGGCCAGGTTCTGCTTGTTAAAGAAGCATTTTCCACATTTTTCGCACGTGTGATCCCGTTTTCGGTCCGTGTGCGTTAGGAGATGGGAGCTCAAGCTGCCTTTGCTCTTAAACCCCTTCTTACATATCACACATGTAAGATCAAGACAGTTAGCAAGCTCCATCGGGATATCTCTGGTCTTCTTTTCCCTATAGAATATGCTTGTATGTTCGTTAAGCTCTTCTAAATTAGGAAAGCATGTATTGCACCCCTTGCAAACATGTTCCGTAGTCCTATGTTCAGACTTATGGTTGTTCATTTGACTCGGCTTTGCAAAGCTCTTATGGCACACGTAACATGACAGTTTCAAGTTCCGCCTATGCCTTTTGACATGGACTAAAAAGCTGTCCAGCTTTTGTTTTTTAAGGTTGCAGTCGCCGCATTTAAAGGCATTGCAGCTGTGATGATATTGCATGGAATGAGTTTTTAGCTCGTCAGCAGACTTGTATTCTGTGTCGCAGTAGGAGCATATCCAGGCGTAGTCCTTCCAGGTTAATTTAAGTTGGGATAGTGGTATAGAATCTAGGCTACGGCACTTTGTAGTTTTAGGCTTCTTCTTCCGTTTTTGATCGTCTTGCTCCAGCGACACCGGCCCGCCCTCTAATATCTCCAGCTTAACTTTAATAGTATTAGCGATAGCTTCGGCTTGTTCTAGAAACGCCTCACCTCGGTCCGAGTCGTCGGAGAGCTCCTCTTTCTTCACTTGCCGCACTAAAACGGTACTAAGCATCTCCTGGGCGTGTTCCACGTTCATTATAAACTCGAAGGCCCTGTCTAAAGAGCTTACACACACGAAACAAACGGTTTTAGGAAGCACTTCGTCAGTAAACAACCCTAGTGTCCTTGCGTTAAGCCTGTTCAGTTTTTTCACGATTTCAATCCGCTTGTCGGCCTCAGATTGCAAGTCAATGAGTTTGTCAAGCGGTTTCAACTCGGCACATAACCGGCAATGAGCGTTTTCCATAGTCTTTGCGGATTAATGCGTTATTAGGCAAAATTAATAAAGTATTTTTGTTTCTCGGACGACATTTGACGTTTGATTTTTCTTTTCATCATGACCTACTGGTTTGTTCTGAATGCTGACAATTTCGGGAATTAAAATGCACCGAATCGATACTTTCTGAAAATACCTTTATTAAAGTGCAATATTTACATGAAAGAAATACAAACTACATACTAGGTCGATTTGTGTAAGATTGTCCCTAAATATTTATTCATTTAACATAATATTAAAAAAAAACACAATTTTAACATAAACTAACAAAAATACATACTAAAACCCAACTATAAAAAGAATACACCATCCAAAAGGTCATCACTGCGGCATGGTCCCCTATACGCTGGCCGCGTTATCTCTTTGTATGGCTAGAAATATTATCTGCGCGAGGTAAGCGCCGGTTCTGGGGTCCCCTGAGGTGTTCAGCCGCGACGACAGGGCTCTGATAAATGCCTTCATGTCAGACGACCAGGGTCCAAGTGTCTCCACTGCGAGCGCCGCAAACTCGTAGTCTTTCAATAAAGACGAATATTTGCGGCGCTTAAGACCTTGGGCCTGGTCGGCTGCACCACCGGCCTGGGAGCGAGTCACCTGGATGTACGAGTAGAACTAAGCAAATGTGTCGACACACGTAGCGTCCTACACCAGAGCCCTACCCAGCTTCCACGGCACCAGTGACTCCATCGGGGCGCTTGCTATCGTCTCTTGCCATACCCATTCCATGGGTTCTAAGTTCGCAGGCATAGAGACGGTGGCAAGGGAGCGACGGACTAGGTTATTAATGTTGCCGTGGCGATATAAACGACCGGCGCTTCTAAAGAAACAGAAGCCATGTCGTCCCAGCTGGTCCACACCCTTGCCACAGGCACACGTATGGGGTGCACAGATTCTAGCGCCAAGTCTCAGGCATATGGCAATCCTTAGTGCTTGGATCCAGAACTGTGCCTTTGTAGGGATGGGAGAGCGCGGAGCCAGTGGCCTGATTCCGGTGAAGGTACCGCCAGAATACGAGCGTGTTAGGAGTCGTCCGGACTGCTGAAACGGAGATAAGCATGGGTTGCCAGCAAACGTGGCGAGTTCCATGCTCTCTGACTATGCTGATCACTAGGATGTCCACTCCGGGGCACGAAACACACCACGCTTCCCTGGCCGCCTTCAGGCTCGCTATCTCGTTATCAGGTAACTGAGGAAGGTTTCAAATGTTACTGACTAGAGATAGCAAAGCATATATGGAGGACAGGAAAGCCAGTAATGCCACGCTGGACGCGGAGCCAGAGGCGTCTCTAGCCCATGTCGCGCCCGGGTGCAATCATTACCGTAGCGCCCTCTAGCCCCCCGCTAGCGCCCGAGTCGAGGCGAGTGGCGCCCTGTGAGTGGCATTCGGCGCCCCCTAGGACCGTGCGCCCGGGTGGAACGCACCCCCTGCACTATATAGGTAAAGCCAAAGAGAATATTGAATATAGGTAAAGCCGCCCCCGCGGAGCGAACAGCCAGCCCCCCAACTCTTATGGGGACAGGTCAAAGCGGATCTCCTTGTTGGCAACCCATGCTTGATAAAATGATTTTGTCTCTAAAAAGTAAATTTAGTTGGTGCTCCATAGCATTGCCACACGTAGGGATAAAGTTCTGGAAGTTCTTTATTCACTGCTGCTAACAGAGCACCGCGGTTCACCGAATCGATACTAAATTCCCAAATCATAATATTTTCGATGCATTTATCTGGTTTTTCCACGGAATCAAAAAAGAAAAAGCAAACGTGATTTAATTACAAATGGACTTGTCCGCAATTTTAAGGAAAACCCAAAACAAACCAGTACTCGAATCGATTTTAGACACTGAATCGATAGTTGTCAAAGTAGGCAAAACGTCTTTTCTTATAAGACTTTTTGAATAAGAAAAAACACCTTATCAAAAAGAATACAACTGAGACTGCTAGGTGCTAATTTTATTATGGAAACTCACTAAAGTAATTGCAAATCACGGAAGTTGATTAATCTTCATAAACCACATATTAAAGTGCCTAATATGAATACTTCTGACACATCCCATTGCCGCCTTTGTGCTGAAATAAAACCAATAGAAAAGCTTATCAACACAGAATCTGACCAAATCAAACGTGAGGAAATAGTGAAGAAACTAAGTCGACTCAACACAAATACAACTAATTTATTTATAGAAGAACTGCCGAAAACTGTATGTTTAGTTTGTGTCAATTCTTTAGACAGAGCTTTTGAATTCCTCGAGAATGTTGACCGCGCTCAGAAGACACTTAGCAACACTTATAAGAAATTTAAAAAGGAAGAAGCTGTGTCCGATGATGATATTGTAGCAGAGTTACTTTCGGACGAACCTGTAAAAGAAGAGCCGTTGGGTTTGATAGCAAAATTTTGTTACAAAACTAAAATCACTAAGAAGCGATCCAATATAGTAAAATCTCAACTGACATGGAAAGATTATAAGTGGACTTGTGCAAAGTGTGGTACAGAATTCCCGACTATAGAAGAGTTTAAAACACACACAATGACATACCATGAATGCTGCAATGCCTTCAAATGCACAGATTGCAATAGAAAAATGCTCCGCTTAGAAAAATTTGTCTTACATGTGAAACGACACAGGAAATATTTAAAATTGTCATGCTACCTCTGTCATTCCAAGTTCTCGTCCAGCCACAAAGTAAACTTGCACAAAAAAGTCCACATGTCATCCAAACATGTATGTGCTGGATGCAACTCCGAATTCCCAAATCCCGAAAGCTTGAATCATCATGTAATAAAATATTATAAAAATCGTGCAGGCAGCTCTATCGCGGTCACAGACACATCAGACAGTCTGAGCTGTACAATATGTAAAAAAACTTTTAAAAACAAAGGTAGCTTAAATGGACATTTACTAGTTCATACTCAACGGAGCCCTAAGAAGCGCGTCCACATATGCGACAGGTGCGGAAAAGGCTATTATAATAAAGCTGATCTAGCTTCCCATGTTGCGTCTCATGAAGAAGCCCGTCCGTTTCAATGTGAAACCTGCAAAGCGGGCTTTAAAACCTTAATCCGTTTGAAAGCTCACACCAAAGTGCATATTGACTTCAAACCGCACTCATGTCTCCAATGTGGTCGGTGTTTCCGTCTTAAAAAGCAGCTCCGTTCGCATGAGATCATACACACAGACTCTTTACCGTTTGTCTGTCCATACTGCAGTAAAGCATTCCGTTTTAAGAGCATCCTAGACTTACATCTGCGGCAGCATACTGGTGTGAAACCGTACTGCTGTGAACTGTGTCAGAGGAACTTCACAAACTGGTCGAATTACAACAAACATATGAAGAGAAGGCATGGAACTAGTATGGTTAAGAGAAAACCTAATGTGGTGGTTGCTAATACCCCTGGAAATGGTATTGGTGACTTCACAGCCTTGCCAGAGAAAAGTTTATATCTTGTGTAAAAATACAAGGGTGTATTTTACCAACCACAAATTTATTGGACCAATACCAAAAAATATTGGATTAGATCATTAGACGTAATTATACAATGAAGTGTCATAAAGATATCACTAGTACAAAAATGTTGATTTTTATTTAGGTACATTAGAAGACTGTTATATTTTGTTTACAAGCTAATAAAGCTACACACCTTGGAGATATTCTTTCATTTACAATCCTTTTAAACTTACAATTATTCAGCCCATTTTCATTTAGATAAACTATTCTATCATACAAAATAAGATTCTCTATTACCGGTTGCAAGCAATTTTGAAGTAAAATAAAAATGGCCGTCTTTTTTCTGATTATAGAACTTGAATTTTCCCGCCAAATCGATCTTATCTCCTCTAAATCGATGCATGGGTCTCCTTCTACAGGATAATCACCTTTATGTGTGAGTAACGTAGGTTCATTATTGTGTGATAAACTAAATCCAGTGCTGGCGTCTTGTATGTAGTTTTCGAAGTTTCTATCCATGGATTTCGTTTTGACAGCTTTCCTTTTGTTTCTTTTTAATTTGCAATTGTCTAAAAATAAAAGTATTACTGTATCACTCTATGTAATGTATATATTTGTATTTTAAGGTGAGGTGAGGCAGACCCAGTAGGGTAGGGTAGGTCCAGCCTCTCTGTCGCTGGTTTGTGGAAATTCCTGTTACATTGTTTTGGTCCTTCGTGCCGGATTCCCGCTAAGGCGCTATATGTAATTATGTATAAGGAAGTTCAAACAAATTGGCAGATTATACTGCGATCAGGAAAAAGTGTCGATAGCAAAGTGGTCGAATAAGAAAGAGATAGGAGACTATTATTTTACTGATACGGTTGCCGGACTAAGCTATAAGACATTGTGTAGACAGGTATAAGAAATATCATACTTCACTATCACTACACCATCACTACATAGTATAAATTAAAACAAAGTTGCTTCCCGCTGTCTGTCCCTATGTATGCTTAGATCTTTAAAACTACGCAACGGATTTTGATGCGGTTTTTTTTAATAGATAGAGTGATTCAAGAGGAAGGTTTATATGTATAATATAGTACCCGTGCGAAGCCGGGGCGGGTCGCTAGTATGCTTTAAAATGCATTAACTTACGTCTGATTGCGTATAGTTGCAAAACTGCTCTTGCCAGTAGACAAAACACCGAATCTTCCAAATTATCCTCCATCAGACAAGGAGGTTGCGCCCCAAGCCTCAAGAACGGTACTCCCATAAATTCAAAACCATTTTCTTTCCGAAAAACATCTTTGAGACAATCGCTTAAAGGAAAATTCTCAAATCTACCATTCTTTTGCTTCATCTTATGGTAGCAACACGGCATTAAAACCATTGCCTTCGCCTTCTCCATTTTTAAAAATAAATCCAAGGCGACAACTGTCAAGTCGGCACAAGCGTGAAGTCCAGCCACACAAAAACCGTTGAAGTTTGAAAACTTATCGTTCAAATACTCTTCTATTTGTGTGTTCGATTTATCGTTAATTGTGTGTTTTATGTATTTCACGTTTTCTGTCGAGTGTGGGTGGTATTTGCTTTGTCTTTTCTTCGCTCCGACGTAGTGAGATGTGTTGCATTCTAGTCCTAGCACTTTAAGGTTGGAAGTTTCGAAGATTATCTGGTCCAAATAACCCTGAAAATACACAATGTTATTATTACAAAGACATCTTACAGAATTTCTAATTCACTAATGTCTTTTACTGATTAGAAAGAGTTGCCAAGAGAAAACACAGGCTACGTTTAACAAGAGGGTCCTGCACATTTGACCATCTCTGGCTATCTCAGGAGAAACTACCCTCATACTGTCCGGCCACATGTGCTACTGCTAGCCCTAAATAGAACATGGGCGCAACAAAGGGAAATTTTACCTTGTCTCGTGCCTTTTCTCCCTTGTTGCGAGCACTTGTGCCGGTAATAAGTCGCACCAATAAATACCTACTGGATTCTAAAATGGCAGCTTTTACTATGAATAAAATTCATTACGTATGGGCGAGATGGGACGAGACTGGTCACTGCGGTGTGAGCGTGATGGCGCGAGAGTGGCGGTCATTTTAGAATCCGATCTTTATTGGCGCGGCTTATAAAGCCACATCCCATTTCATCCTCATAATCAGCTTATATTCTGGGCATAGGACAGGCCGCCCATCATGAATAAGATATACGATATACCATCACTTATACGAAGACATTTTTTATATGAGATAGATATTACTCGTGTTCTTACCAATCCAGATCCGAAGTCCGCAACCACATCACATCCATTTTCTTCGCAAACATCTCTTACTTCTTTCGACAAATATACTATTTCGTGCCGCTTCTTCGGACTCAAAGGTACTTGAACGGAATCCTCTAAACCAGAAATCTCTTCAAATTCGTTATGTAAAGCTTTCAAGCGTTGCAATTTCAAAAAGAAACCGTTCAAAATATTACATGCGGGTAGTTTGAAATTCTTGTCAAAGACTTCCGTGTCTTCCAAATTGTCCACTTCGATTTGACTCAGAATGTTTTGAACGAGTATATCTGTGTTTGGGAATTTGTATAAATATTTGTATTCCTTAAAAAATGACATAAATTCTTCAAAGAAATCTTTGGGATTTTCAAATGTCGGTGGTAACGCCATGGCTTATCTGGAAAAAAAAACAAAAATTATCC
This sequence comes from Epinotia ramella, assembly GCA_947578815.1. Taxonomy (NCBI): domain Eukaryota; kingdom Metazoa; phylum Arthropoda; class Insecta; order Lepidoptera; family Tortricidae; genus Epinotia; species Epinotia ramella. The sequence continues at coordinate 520,680 of OX388226.1, read as the reverse complement.
ACGCCTTTTCCCTCCACGGCAGTGGCAATGACAATCAAGCGTACAAGTCAACCCACGTAAAATGAGCTCTGGCGGCCATACATTTTATATGGCACCCGGAGCTCTTTTTAAATGTGTCGAGGTACATACAGCCCGTCTACAGCCGCATCTAAACGGTCGTTCATAGTATAAGATAGAGCGAGAGCGATACATCCTAGGTCATTCATCTTCCACGCTGGGCCGTCTGGCTGCGTCTTAATAGAATGCGGACACCGTAGTCAAAATACGCGTTGCCTCCCTCCCTAATCCATCGCTTGAACATTTTGAACGCCCTGAACGCCGTTTAACCCCAATTTATCAGAAGCTGACTAATTGCTGTCGTCTGAAGGCACGTTGCGCTGCTGATCCAACTGTTAAAGTTATGACTTCGACATGTTGTACTGACAAATTGGGATAAAATCATATAATCTGTATACCCCATGAGTATTCACCAGCACGTCTAGCACACGACGGCCGCGACATACTCTCGATTTTTATCGCACTATACCTCTTGTTCTAAGTGTTCTAATAAGAAAGAGATAGTGCGAGAAAAATCGGGAGAATTCGCGCGCCGTCGCGTGATAGCCGTGCAGTAGCGAGTAGCGTGCCTGACCCTGTTAATCTACCACGGCGAAATGAACGACTGTTATGGCATGGCGAATGCTCAGCTGTAGCGGGGCAAGGCGTTGGTGATGATCGCCTACGACCTTGCAGTGCAATGGGTATCGCGCCTTGAATTAAAAACTTCAGTCGTCATCCACTACAAGACCTCACGAAATATACGACGCTCTTCAATCGCAAGGATACCTGCTTGTAAGTTTATTTTTGTGGCCATGGCGTCTAGGCTGCGATGACTCTTTACCATCACATCGGCGGGCAGTACGCTTGTTTGCCACCGACGTGGTATATTATATTTAACCCTTTGGACGCCAAGAACACCTAAGTGTTGCGTGATACTGATATCGTACCCACGGCGACATAACACATATAGGTGTTATTCATATTCAGACTCTTATGCAAAAATACCTACTTGGTGTGCAGGTGTAACTTTCGTACGTGGAGAATGACGTTCAAAGGGTTAAAAAAACATGCCTCTTTAGTCTTTCGTAACCCTCCTCGTTGAGTACTGAATCGACATGCGCTCGGGAGACGCGCGGGCGGCGGACACAGCGCGACGTCACCGTTCGCGGAGGGCGCGGCGACACTGCTTCACGAATCCCACCGGCAACGGACGACTCTCGCATTCAGATTTACTTTTGTTTGGCCGGGTATCCCATTTAGTCATTAAGGCGGAACAAACCAGCCTGTTTGAATTTACAGTCCATTTCATTTAAGTCCCAGTAAGACCCTAACACTCCTCCTCAGCGTTTTTCCCGCGGGGTCCCATGTCTTTTTCGAAATAGGTATACATAAATAATAAAAGAATGAATAAGAATAATATATTTATTTACAACAGTATTTAAACTCCACAAATACTCTGTAATAAACAACGAACGAGAACAGTATTAATTTTTAGAGACGAACAGTTTCTATATAATAACAATAAATAGACTGAACATGTACGTCATTTAAAAAACGACTGAAATCTACTGCGGCGCGCGCTACACTAGCGTAGTATGTGCCGCAGTGGGATCGAAAATCTTGTTTATTTTGTGACAGAAAAGCAAAAAGCTGACTTCTAAATCAGCTTCACAACATCACAGAACCACAAGTACTGTTGCAGGAGTTCTACAATTCTTCTATATTCACGGTAATTCTCAATAAGATCTAATCTCAAACATCCACAAATCCACATGTCTTTAGGAAGAGCTAGTATTCAGAAATCTGATACCAACACATAGTTCTTTTACTAAAAGTATTGCAGCAAGAGTTGAGGTACGTAATGCATTATTTGTTTCAATTCTTGTTGATAGTACTCAAACTGAAACCAAAAGCTGTCCTTCACTGTTGAGGTCCGCTAATTTTCTCCCAACTTTCCTGTTGCTTGTTCAACTGCTGCCCTGCGCCTTCGCCAATCACGCATTTTCCCGCCCATTTATCGCTGGTCAAGTATTTCTGACACACCTCCACCAAGTCATTAGCATTAACCGCCAAAACCCTCTCCCTCTGAGTCTTCCAGATATCATACGATAATCCGAACAGGAATAGATCAATTCCCTTCATGTATTCAGCCACAGGCTGGTCCATTTGCTGAAGAATGGACAGCTTTGACTCAAATAGGTTTTGATCATCGACTAGGGAAGCATTTTTCGACATCCAATCGGCGGTTTCGTCGAAAACGTCTAGTGTTGTCCTAGAGTTTGGGTCCCTGTAGGAGTAATAACTGAAGATGCCGTCTAAGGACAGAGCGGCGCCGCCACCGTATGCCCCATTCTGTTCTCGGACTATAGGATGCAGGTATTTTGAGGTTAAGAATTTGGATAGCACGCGTAGCTTTGAATAATCTGGGTGAGTGTAGCCAACAGTCGGGATGACCTTAGAACAGAAATTCACAGGAATATTCATCAGGACTTGTATCCCTCGTTGTGTTTTCGGCATTTTCTCAGATTCTATCCAGTTAATTCGGTTTTGCTCTTTGGAATCATTGCACAAATCGGTGCAGAAGTCTTCAACGGTTGACAGGACTCCTTTGTTCGTGTTGCAATAATGGAAAGAGGCTCTAAGATTGTTCCCATTGAAGAGTTTCGATGCGATCCCGTTCATCAGGTCTTCAACATCGCCTACTTTGTATTTCTTCTGGACATCCTGCATGTTAATTACGTGTTGTATTCCTTGGAGCCTCTCTTTGCATTCGTCTACTGAAGACACTAGAGACTTTGCCATTTGCATGGCGTATACATGTCCACTGTCAATAATTCCGCTGGTCAGAGACGAGCAGTAGTTGGTCAAGAGCATGCCCAATCTTTCCTTATTCTGGAAGTTTGGTTTGGAGAAAATCTCTCCCCAGATATCGAGCATTTTCGGCACATTCTCGTCAAGGCAGTGGCTTGATATAAGCATGCCCTGTTCATACTGCTCAGCTTGGTCAATATGCTCCGTGATATGACAGTTGAAAGTCAATCCTGATGTAGATTTGCTGATATATTGATCAAACTCTCTGTAGTTGTAAGACTTTGTGTCAAACTTGTCTGAGATATAGTTGAAAAAGGGCAGCATCTCTAATTCTTTCAAATTTAGGCTTTCCGTTCCTAAAACACCTTTGAAGTAGGTGACTCCGTTTGTATTGGCTTCTAGTAGCTGTAAAGGTATAGTTCCAGCCAATGTGTGTTTGATGTTGGGAGCAGTTTTGTTCACTGTGATTTCTTCCAGCTTTAGACACGGGAGAACATCTAAGTTCTGCTCTTTCTTCTGAGCTCTTGATAATGCTAATCCTTCTTCAAATATAGCCTTCTTATCCTCCTCTGTCAGGGCATGTGTTTTAGCATTGAGCAGTTTAATTTCTTCTACATTAAACACATCGTCGAATTTAGGATCCGGCTGCATAGTCATAACCAGTTTATGCTTGTTGTCAATGAAGTATTTCTCTATGGTGTCCTGTATGTAACTTGGCTTTGTCAAGTTCTGTTTAAGTTCTTTGAGCAACTTGTTAATTTTGAGCGCATCTAAGATAGCTGCGTTGTGATTCCACATAGGCATTAAATTGAAGAGCAGATTTAACCCAAACTTTGGAGACTGATGCTTCACAGAGAGCTCAAAGCCATGAAGTACACTCTCAATATGGTCTTTTTCAAAGCCTTTTTCATATATTTCCTGGATAGTCCTATTAACTATTTCCTCAACCTTACTAAAGTTGGAAGTCTCCACGTCTCTCAATCCTACCACAAACAGTGTGTCTCTTATTTGGTTATCATAGCCTGTTAGACCATTGTAGCCTCCAGATATGTTTTTCTCAATAAGGCTTTTGTAGAAAGCCGAGTTTGGGCCTATCATCATAAGCTCAGCCATAGCAGTGAGCATGAATGTGTCAAATATGTTTGTAATATCAGACATTGCAAAGCCTATAGCAATTTGGTTTTGCTTATCAATAGGACCTCCATATTGATCAAGTCGACAGCTTATATTGGCATGCTTTGGTTGCTTCCATCTTTGCTGCGGAGGAACTACAGTATTTGCCGGATCTAAATATTTATAGTGACTCAAATAAGTCTCATTTAGCATTTTCAGGTTAGATTCTAATGGGAAATTTCCATAGGAGTATATCTTAGCATTGCTTGGGTGGTAATGTGTAGCGTGGAACTTCTGTAGATGCTCATGGGTTAAATCTGGTATGCACAAAGGGTCACCACCAGATACGTAACCGTAAGTGCCTTGTGGAAGAATTGTGTTGATAAACTTTTGACCGAATAAAGAGTTAGTCTCAGAGAAAGCGCCCTTCATCTCATTGTAAACAACTCCTTTGAAGTTTAGATTTGAGTTTTTATCTTCCAGATTTGAATGCTCCAATCTCCATCCTTCTTGTAAGAAGTCCAACCGTAACAAATTTGGTTTAAACACTGCATCTAAATACACTTTTTGGAGATTTCTGTAATCCACCTCATTTTGTGACGAGAATGGATAGAATGTGTAATCAGGACCTGTCAATGCATTCATAAATGTAGCTAAGGACCGATTCAACATTTTGAAAAACGGGTCTCTCACTGGATACTTCTCGGAACCGCAAAGCACAGTGTGCTCTAGAATGTGCGGAGTGCCCATCGAGTCTAGAGGGGTTGTGCGGAAACCAACCGAAAACACGTTATTCGCGTCATCTCTTTCTAAATGCAAATATTCTGTTTTAGTTCTCTCATGCATCAATAAGTAGGCAGTCATGTTGTATTCAGGGACAAGTTCAACATTTTTACACATAAATCCATGAACTACTTTCCCTGGCTCCACTTTTTTGTGAAAATTCTCTTTTTTCTTCAGTATACTTGCACTGTAGCTCTTCACCGATGTTAGGCGAGTTTCGATGCTTTTCCAGCCGCAATGGTGGAGTCTCGAGTACATTTTCGAGTTTTAAACGCTTCAGGGCTCACTTATCCTGCAAATACACATCACTCACTGGTTTTAGTCATTCCAGTTACGCAAATTACTTTGCGCTTTTATGTTATGAAATCGTGAAATCACGCGATGATTTGAAAATACATGTATGTCAGTGCGAATGATAAAAATCTACGTGAAATTGAAATATTTACGGGTAGAAATTAATCGGAGTTGTAATCTAATTGTCTATTTGAATACCTATCATAGTAACGCAGTAAAATAATCGGAAAATTGGGTATATTTCAGCGAAAACAAATGAAAAAATGGTGCAATATTTTTACACTTACATGAAAGTAATAAATATAGCGGAAATTTTCTTCTAGTCTTTCTTATGAGACAAATTTACAGTTTTCCTTATAGGATAAACAGAATTTATAGCATTTCTCTATAATATTTTAAAACAAATCTTAACCTTTACGGCCTATCGGCACGAGAAATGATAGTGACAGTTCTTTTCGAAGTTGCCCAATAATAGAATATCGAAAATAAAAAATCTTCTAGAATTTACATAATCCTAAAGCGTTTGAGCCTGAAAATACCAAAACCCTGTGTATTTTGATTCTGTTCAAATATAAGGCTTGCTGATCGCACAGATATTTAAACAGATTGTATTTCTCAAACTCGTATAGCATCAATAGCATGATAGGGTATATTATTTCAGTTAGAATATGGCAACACTGCGTTGCGTTTAGATACTACCTAAACACAAAATCGTGAAGGAGTGTATCATGTCGAGTCATCGGCGTTCTTAAATTAATTGCTTTTAGTACTTGATTGATGAAAATAAATATGTTAGTGAAAATCTTTAAAATAAACAGAATGATTGGCTTGTGTGTAATTAATGTTCGTTCTGTCATCAAGACGGCAAACATCGTTAGCCGAGATCGAGACGCAATATTTTGACGTTTCTTTCTTTTTAAACACGTGTTGTACGTGTGATGGACTCACTGCGAGTCCAGTTTATTTTTAATAGAAAATAACAACATTACATCCACAAAATGAGTTTGTACAACTTTAAAAAGATCGCCGTAGTCCCTACGGCTAAGGTAAATATTTACAAAATATTATTTTGATTAGAATGTTTACGTGTGTTAATCTAACCTTAAAATGTGGTATTTTATGTGTTTTCCAGGACTTCATAGATATAATCTTGTCAAAAACACAAAGGAAGACTCCCACAGTAGTACACAAGCACTACAAAATATCTCGGATACGTGGTTTTTATATGAGAAAAGTTAAATTTACGCAGCAGAACTTCCACGACAGACTGTCCCGTATCATTCAGGTTTGTGGCTCGAATTTGTTGGAAAAAGTTATTAAATTTAATAAGCTTCAGAGATCACTATTGCGTAGTAAATTGAAATTCTAAACTGTGTATCGATTACACTATGTTTATCTTAATACCTAAATTTATTTTTAAAGTAGATAGCAACTTATCTTACATCCTTCGACTTGTATTTGCTGTAGTTCACAATATGTTTACTTACTCTATTCTCAAACAAAATAATATGTGAACTATAATATTACTAGCTTCCGCCCGCGACTTTGTCTGCATGCATGGACCCAAGATAAAGACTATCCTATATTTTAATCCAGGCTATAAACTATCTTCATGCTATATTTAATCCAAATCGGTTGAGCCGTTTAACCGTGTTTGAGTAACAAACATCTAAACATCCAAACTTTCGCATTTATAATATAAGTAGGAATAGATAGATAGATAGATAGATAGATAAAAACTTTATTCATACCCACAATATACATGGCATAAAAAGAACAGGAGAACATGCAACTTAAGAACTAACATACTAAAAACGGCAAATAAAAACTACAAGTACAATAAGTGAGCCATGTGTCGTGGCAAAGAATGGGCGCTGACTCAGCATGATGATGCGGCAGGAGCCACATCGCTGATATTCTGCCAGGACCCTCCCTAAAATTCACAACCAGTACAATGCTATGCGCGTGAGTGTGTGTGTGTGTGCGCGCGCGCTTGCGTGTGCGAGTGTCTATATAATATATGTCATGAGTGAGTGCGTAAGAATGATGTAAGTATACGACTTATTAATTTATTTTTGTTCTAGAAAGGCCTATTTATTTTTCATTACATATATCTTTATTTTTAATATTACTTTTATTTTATTTTATTTTATAGGGTGAATGGGAGTAAGCAGAGTTTAAGGATTCTGTTTTTGTTTTATTAAAAGATGCATTCGATATTTTAGTTTGAAATTATTCTTATTCTTTATTTCTCGAATTGGTGGCGGTATATTATTCCAACATTTGGTGGCCCGATACCGAAAACTCCCTTTAAAAGCCGCCGACCGATGTCGGGGGAACTGCAGTATGACCGCTCGCGAACCTCTGACAGGACGGTTACCGTTTGAGCACCAAGTGAGCTTCTGATATAAATAAGTCGGGGTTTTTGTGTTTAGTGTGAATAGATCATTTTGCATTATTTTTAACATGATAGTGATATTTTTACAATACACCTCAGTTACAGAGTGACATAAAGTTTATGATTTGGTAAATAGCATGTCTTTTACTTTATTATTTAAATTACATAGTAATAATTTAAACATGTTTTGAAGGTCTTTAAACTTAGGCAACTTCCGAATCTCGCTATTATCTACTCCATTAAGTATTTGCCTAGAATCCTTTGTAGTTTGTCTAGTTGTAAATTTAACCAGTGAAGGGATGCATGGCCTGAAACATCCATTTATTGAGCCCCATTCCCTAAGGTTGGAGCTTAAGGTTGCTGTCTCGGCAGCATTCCCACATCTAATTCTTCCATTCTTCTCATTTTCCTGCAGATTAGAAGGACATCTTTAAGGTTGACATCCCTCAATTTCCTCTTTTTTTATCCAGACTTTTCATATTGTCTCTAATAGCTTCTCCCAGCTTGTTTTTGGTTTTGCCACTTTTATGACTCATGGTTGGTTTCCCAAGTGGTTATTGTTTTTGAAGCTGTCATAAAATAACATTTATAAAAATCGTTGGACACTGTCATACAGGAGTTCCCGAAGCTAGATGATGTGCACCCGTTCTACGCTGACCTGATGAATGTGCTGTATGACAAGGACCACTACAAACTTGGTCTGGGGCAGCTCAACACTGCCCGCCATCTCATTGACAAGTAAGTTCACGTTGTTAGACTATGAATTCAATTTCTTCAGCATAGGTTGCTAGAGGGCAGCCCATTCAATATTATTATTTAGAAAACGGAAAATACCTAGGAGAAAAGCAAGCCTGGTGTCTAACAAAATGAATCATTCTTTCCCTTAGTTTTATTATAGTAGGACTCAGAGATGTACAAAATACTTTAAAAAAAGTATTTAAATACAAAATGCAAATACTTTTCTAATTTAGTATTTCAAATGCAAAATACAAAATACTTTTGCTTTTTGTATTTAAATACTTAATGCAAAATAGGTATTTTCAAAATATTTTTTCAAATAAAATACTTTCAAAAAGTAATCAAATCAAAATCAAAGTCAATCTCTTTAAAAAGCCAAGCATAACGTCATGTTTCACAGATAAAAATGTTAATTTTGTTTTAACTGTCATTTTGCACATAGACTTTCAAAGTTGCAGTGCCTCTAGTGGCCATTTGCCGAATCGCTGACCCATTCACTTGAAAATTTGAGTGGTAAAGGTAATACTTTCAAAACTTAGCAGTCAAAAAGTATTTTATATTTTGACAAATATGAAATACATTTCTAAAATTATTTCAAATTAAATATAAAATACTTAAAAAAAAGTATTTAAGTACAAAATACAAAATACGTACTTTGTATTTGCATTTTAAATACAAGTATTTCAAATAAGTCATAACTCTGGTAGGACTGCCCGTTATTATCATGGAAACTGCATTGCCGCACTGCGTGTAATAGAGACCGCTTTAATTACCCCCTGTGATTTGCACAAACAAGTTTTCACACCTATTCAGAAAACGATAACCGTGGGGATGGACCAGTTGTGACGTAAAAAAAAAAGTATTAAAGCAGAGACCATCTCACTGTTGATAGGTCCTCAAATGAATCCTGATTGTACAAAGTCTCTGCTTAAACAAATTCATTATGTTTCCAGTGTAGCAAAAGACTACGTCCGGCTCCTCAAATACGGGGACTCGCTGTACCGCTGCAAGCAGCTGAAGCGCGCCGCGCTCGGGCGCATGGCCACCATCATGAAACGCCAGCAAGCCAACCTGGCCTACTTAGAACAGGTGACGTACTAATAGAGGTCATCATCACATCAGCCAAAAGACATCCACAGTCAAACAAAGTTTTGGGGGTTTGCACCAAAGGGTGCCTGAATTACCACATTCAGCAGACTCCCTTTCCCAGGTCATCACTCCACCTTCTCTGGGACTGAGGACTGTTAAAGAGAGTCCGCTGAATGTCGACCCACGCTGCGCCTTCAGTACGTGGCGCTGTGCAAGCTATTACTGATATATTTGATGTGTTGTTGACAGGTGAGGCAGCATCTAGCCCGTCTGCCCTCCATCGACCCGTACACGCGAACCATCATCATCTGCGGGTTCCCCAACGTTGGCAAGTCCAGCTTCATCAACAAGGTAAGCGAAACTTGCAGCATGTTGGAATATACGTGTGTTTTGTTAGTCGCTAGTGAACACAAAAACCATGAAATGAAATTGAAATGGCCTTTGTTATTTTATGTTATAGCCTTTGTTTGTGACATCCAAATGTTGTATTTCTTCTTTGATTATTTATTTTGGGTGTCCGCTTGCCGTCGGCAAAGGCCTGCTCCAGCCTTCTCCACTCATGTCTGATTCTGAAATGGCCTTTACTACACATTTAAAGATAGCCAGCTGTTTGCGTTATTGCAGTAATTTGTATGTGTCTTGTTCTAGTTGTTCTATTTTAACTTATTGAAAGTGTAGAACATGTTTTACCTTATCTATTTTGTAGATCCTGTGAAACAATGTAACTCCTACATCTTTCGGCTAAACACAAGCTACCTTGTTCATTTCGTGCTACATCGTTTATAAATGTTTTTGTAAGTAATAATGGAAACTATAGGTCTAGAGTTACGAGAAAAAATTGTAACAATGCTTTGTATATGACCGTTTGTTTCTCATTTACATGAATAAATAAAAATATTGTGTAATTAAGGGCCGGCGCTCACTGAGGGCGTGGCACGGCATGGCACGGCAGGTTGTACTGCGGCATCCCGCGGCGTTCCGTGGCATGCCGTGGCATCCCGTGGCATGCCAGTGCGTCTTCTCCCTCCGTCCCGTCGGTGCGCGGGGGCAAGGGAGGGAGAAGACGCACTGGCATGCCACGGGATGCCACGGAACGCCGCGGGATGCCGCAGTACAACCTGCCGTGCCATGCCGTGCCACGCCCTCAGTGAGCGCCGGCCCTAAGGCGTGTGTTTTCCACGAAGATACGACTTGTAGTATGAGTAGGTACTGAACCTTTGATCGTGCGTGGTCCGTAATGCACTTGGCTATTAAAGCTTTTTAATGACGTCAATGTTTTCTATAAATTAATTTTGTATTAAGCAGTTACGCTGCTAACGAAATTATACATGGTTGGTTAGTAGCGACGGGCCATGAATGCCTGTGGTCGCCGGTTCGAATCCGGCTCGGAGCATTAAATTTTTCAATTTTTCCTTTATTTAAAAAATGTATAATTTCGTTAGCAGCGTAACTGCTTAATACAAAATTAATTTAGTATGGGGTGGCGCATCGTTACTCACGATTTTTCAATATAATTTGAGACGTTGGTGCCGTTAAGAAGCCTAAGTCTTCTGGTAGTATGTCGCTACACGCCTCCCTAAGGCGTTGTAGGAAGGAACTGAGTGAAGAATTTGGTGGCCGAACCGGATTGTTCCGATAGCTCAGTTGGTTAGTAGCGACGGGCCATGAATGCCTGTGGTCGCCATTTAAAAAATGTGTAATGTTTTCTATGTCTAGATCACTCGCGCCGACGTGGAAGTGCAGCCGTACGCGTTCACAACGAAGAGCTTGTACGTGGGACACACCGACTACAAGTACTTGAGGTGGCAGGTCGGTTTCGTCTTTTGACAAGCTTTTTATTTAACTTGACCAGTCATCGTCGTCGTCAGGAGCGTCGTCTCGTTCTATCGAACGGTGTCAGCCAGTGACGGACGCTCTATCTTGTCACTTATCGTGTGATAAGGCCGACCATGATACGGGGTCTGTTAGTTGGAACAAATCTTGGAACTGAATTTTGAACCAGTTAACCTCAACCGATTGAGCTGAAACTATGGGTATAATTATAGTTTGGATGACTATTTAATGTTATGGTACCATCGAGCTGATCTGATGATGGAGACAGAAGGTGGCTATGGGAATTGTGTACTTAACCGACGTAACCCCGTATACACAAAAGTATAGTTGGCAATAAAAGCTTGTACCAAAAATTTTTTTTTGGATACAAGCTTATTTTATGAAAACTCTTGCCTATCAGATGGTTCATTTTGTTGATCTTAATTAACAAAATGGTAGCAAGTGCTGCCATCCGTAACCCTAAATGTGATACGGTTTTTTTACCTATCAACTGAGTGTGTTTTATTAATAGGTTATGGGCCCAGCACGCTTCCACTGCGCATATGATAGAAAAAACATATAGTTATGTTATTTCTACCAAGGGTTCTTTAAAATCTTAAAGTCCAGATGGTTTAAGCACCATCTTGACTTTCATGACTAGTCATGTTGCTGTGTTTGTTGTGTCGGAAGTGTTTATTTTTTAAAAATAATATTCCAGGTGATCGACACCCCGGGGATCCTGGACCACCCGCTGGAGGAGCGCAACGTGATCGAGATGCAGGCGGTCACGGCGCTCGCGCATCTCCGCGCCGCCATACTGTACTTCATAGATCCCTCCGAGCAGTGCGGACACAGCATCGAGGAACAGGTACCATATATACAGAGTGTCTCATTTAAATCGGTCAGTATGGGAGTCTGAAACTATAAGACATACGAAGATCTGTTCTTAGGAACCATGTCATCGATTTTAATAAGAAGAAAAACTGCATTCATACATTTAAAAAAAAACTGTACTCAGCTCAGGAATTGAACCCGGTTGTTTTGAAAAAAAAAAACTTACATTATTTCTATTTAGATATCGATTGTGTAGGTCTTAAGCAGTAAATGGCTCTATGAAACATGATGACTGAAATTTTCTATTTATTAGATAAGAATTACCTCAGTAAGTAGAAAGGGCCTGATCGAAGCTGCGCCAAGCTGCATGTCTGGCGCCGGTCAAAGCGCGGCCGACAGCAACTTTGGTATTATGGTCGCTCGACGCATACCTAATATGTGATCGGGCATTACCCATATCAAATACATTTTATTAACATTCATTAAGTCAAATTCAGGCAAATAGACTTAAACTTTTCTGTCCCCAGAATTTAACACCGGTTTTTCTGAAATGTTTCATTTCCTCTTGTATAAATCAAAGTGGATTTCAAATTCTCCCAAGCAGCGCATTCAGAGAATCTCCCCTGAAAGGAGATTGAGTGGAAATTTAACATGTGGGTGCGTTTTTCTCCTTGAAGACGATGTTTTCTTATCAAATGTGTGTATGTACTATTAAGCTTAACATAATTTATTAAGCTTTAATGTTGTCTCGGACTATATTTTCGTTGAGTATGTAGTTTACGAACAAAACACGAATTTCTTACGATCGAGTATATTTTCCAATATGGCGGCCGTTCTACAAGGTCTAGGGGGGCGATTTTTGACTTTCGAGCGCTCAACTCGAAAACTGTCAAGAAAGATGAAATGCTGTTTAGAAATAGCGATAGAAAATTTGAAAACGAGTGGTATTAACCTCTTGTATTGTATTCTATCGGTAGAAAGTAAGTGCCTGCAATTTTGACACCACAATGTTACGAAAGTTAAAATTCAGCCCCCAGTGTGGGCACTTTTAGGAGATGAAAACCGGGCTTCCAATTAAGAGGCTGACAAGACCTAATTTGGTGAAATTGATGTTATTTAAGCAGTTTTTTAAGAAAAACTATTTGTTCTAGCACATCAAATAAAATATATAAGACCGTGGACGGGCTCGATACATAATTGGTCGAAATCCGCTCTATAGAAAATAATTGCAAAGAATGGTCTTAAAATCACATTAAAGGTTCTATGTCTTTATTTTTTTGACGTATGAGTCTGCAATTAAAAAAATGAAGTCAACATATTCATACCTAAACCGCTAACGAGTCATATTTCACAAATAATCCACCCTTTTTAGGGTTCCGTAGCCAAATGGCAAAAAACGGAACCCTTATAGATTCGTCATGTCTGTCTGTCTGTCTGTCCTTCCGTATGTCACAGGCATTTTACTCGAAAACTATAAGGTGTATTTGAATAAAATTTTCAGGATAGGTGTATTTTGTTAACCGCTACATAGTTTTGTAACTAAATTACTAAAAAAAAATTTTTTTAGGATTGCAATCCATACATAAAACTGAAAGTCAAAAATTTTTTATTTCATTGCAAGTCCACGTGTTGCACATCAATCGATAGGCCTTTCAAAATAAATATAAGGTTTTTCAGCAATTTTTTTGATTAAGTGAATAGAGTCGGAGAATCTCCTCGAGTCACTAAAATTGTGTACCTCTAATTTTTGAACCGTGTATTTTAAAAATATGAAAAAAATCACGCTCATAGGGCTTATTAAATTCTCTCAGCTAAAATTGTTTTGAACAAGATCGGTTCAAAGGTTTTTGAGATTTTTCTAAAAAACTGCCTTCCTTAAAGAAAAGGACGTAAGTGCCATAAGATTTCAGTAACGATACGACCTTTTTAATAGGCACGGAACCCTCGTTGTGCGTGGTCCGACACGCACTTGGCCGCTTTTTTATTTCAATACTAGCTTCCGCCCGCGACTTCGTCTGCGTGGGCCCGGGATAAAAACTATCCTATATTTTAATCCAGGCTATAAACTATATCTTCGTGCAAAATTTCATCCAAATCGGTTAAGCCGTTTAAGCGTGATTGAGTAACAAACATCCAAACATCTAAACATCCAAACTTTCGCATTTATAATATTAGTAGGATTTATGTAATATTATCATCAAAAACCGGGCCGCCCAGTAACACTCGCTCTCGTTTACTCCGATACAAATAGACAGTGTGCGCGCTATCCAAAATCCTCAAGGGCATTTTGGTGTTGACAGCGTCTTAACACTTTCGCAACCGGACTAAAGATGGAACAATAGACCAGAAACCGACAGAACTCGCTAGGCGTGTAGGTTCATACTACTGCCCGCCTAGCGGGCTGAGCCGGCATCTGAGCAAACATTACGAGTGCCTACCAGGCGGGTTCTTGGTTGCGAACGTGTTAATAATCGTACCTAATATCATGAAAGTCCCTGTTAATATGAAGGTGTTATCCGCAGATATCCCTGTTCGAGAGCATAAAGCCCCTGTTCAGCAACAAGCCGCTGATCGTGGTGCTGAACAAGGTGGACGTGCTGCGGCCCGAGGACCTGGCGCCCGCCAAGAGACAGCTCATCGACGAGCTGGAGGGCCGCTGCGCCAGGAATCCTGTCAAGTCAGTTATTTACTTCTAATTTAAACCCTCACCCCGTATTATGGTCGGCCTTATCACGCGATAGGAGCGTCGTCTCGTATCGAACGGTTTCAGCCAGTGACGGACGCTCTATCCTGTTGTACGAGCTAGCTATCGTACATCGTATCGCATTTAATATACTATTGCCTTTACAGTCGACTATGATGACATGAGTAACCTAGATTATTCATCAATTATTGCATTAATTATTGACTTATTATATTTTAGTGCATTAAAGTCACACCAAACGTGTTAGTTATTTTGACATTACCTACTCCTGACATTCATTTCCCATCGTATCCTGCATACTCTGACATAAATATTGACATTTTGACAGTACGGTCATACAGGACCGTACACCTGTCACTTATCGTGTGATAAGGCCGACCATGATACGTGGCCTGGACGTCTAGTGTGCCTAATATTTCGTAGCGCTACGCTCGTAGCCTTGCGCCTGTCAAGCGGCGGTCGTGGGTTCGAATCCCGGCTCGTACGTACGTACGTCGAGTTCTCCAATATCTACACAGACAACATCATTATCATCTCATTAAAATGAATTATTTTAAACGAGATGATAAAAATATTTTGAATTTGTCGCTTTTTTCAAATTTAATTTCCAAAATATCGATCCTAGAAGAAAAATTGTGAGGACCAAACTTGTAGAGAATCAAATTTCCTACAATTTTTTACATAATTGGAAGTCGCGTGCCTTACCCCTTAGGGTGGTATTCCACTTGTCCAAGACCTTTGTCCAATGTGTATTTGAGTTAAAGAGTGAGTGAGACACAATGCACATTGGACATAGATCTTGGACAAGTAGAATACCACCTTTAGCTACAGTGACTCTAGATATATTTTAACGATAACTGAGGGGCTAGCACACTAGGTTTTATGTCCGACATAAAGCATTTGTCCCTCATGCACTTGCATATTTACCAGAACGGGACGAATGCTTTGTGTCGGACATAAAACCTAGTGTGCTAGCCCCTCAGGTGAAAATAAGGTTTTGGGCCCGATCGAAGCTGCGCCAAGCTGCATGTCTGGCGCCGGTCAAAGCGCGGCCGACAGCAACTTTGGTATTATGGTCGCTCGACGCATGCCATGTGCGATCGGGCATTACCCATATCAAAAACAAGCTTATATTTTACTTGTTAGACTTACTTCAGAATCAAGAATTACTTCACCACCCCTTTGACCTAGCTGCTAGTCTAGCCCTGCCTACGAAGCTGGTGGTCCCGGGTTCCGACCCCGGTGAGGGTATTTATTTGTATGATGGGCATGTTGGATGTTTTCTATAGATTAAAGTATGTATCCCCGTGTGGTGTCGGGTTAGAATTCCACCATCTCCTTTCTTCCCGTAGGTTTCGTACTAAGGGAGCAGGGTTGAAGTGTGTTATGGGCGATGGGCTAGCAACCTATCACTTCGATATCACATTTTGTCGATCTTTTACACCCACATTTATGCTAAAATGGCACTGGAACATAAGTTTCATGTGCTCTGCCTACCCCTATTGGGAATAAAGGCGTGAATATGTATATCGTCGTCTTGTACCCATCCATAACACAATTTCTTCCTTCACCGAAAAGCCAACGGTAAATATTCCGTTCATAAAGGCCTGTTTACATATTGATTAGTGATTATTGCGAGTCCATACAAAAGCTGCACTTGCAGCAAATGTGTGAACACGCACTAGTCACTAATCGAAGTGTAAACACCCCAGAACTCATTGGTACGAGCCGGGATTCGAACCCACCACCGTCGCTTGACAGCTGCATCCCTGAACCGCTGGGCTACCGTAGCTCACTTTCTCTAAAATGTATATTATATTGTATTTATTATATTTGTATTATATGATATTTATATAATAATGGCTTCTGCCCGCGACTCCGTCCGCGTGGAACTCGTTTATATCGTAGCTCCATACAAACTTTCACTTCCCATTTCATCCCCTTAGGGGTTGATTTCCGGAATAGAAACTATCCTATGTCCTTCCCCGGGATTCAAACTATCTCTATACCAAATTTCATCCAAATCGGTTCAGCGGTTTAAGCGTGAAGAGGTAACAGACAGACAGACACATTATGGATGGATGGATTATGGATCAAATCATAATATGAAAATTTTCCTCTTACTTTATTTCTGTGTTGTTCTCATATCCCGCACCAGCTATGCTTATTTTATGTTTGGCCTAAAGGTTGATTGGTAGAGAATGCCTTATGGCATTAAGTGCGCCTTTTATAATCGTAACTTGTTACTGTGAAATAAATCTACACTAATATTATAAAGAGAAAAGACTTGATTGTCTGTTTGTATTGAATAAGCTCCGAAACTACTGGACCGATTTGAAAAATTCTTTTACCATTAGAAGCCGACATTATCCCTGATGAACATAGGCTACTTTTTACCGCGGGAAAATGCTTCATTCCTACGGGAAAACGGGTAATCCGAGCGAAGCCGGGCTGGGCAGCTAGTAAATAAGTATATTTCTTCTGCTTTATAACTGCATCGTTTGTGTGAGATGTGCAATTAAGATAATTAGTATTTCATTGTTTCAGTGCGGACACGAACTCGGAGCTGTCGACCGTCCCCGTGATGCGCATGTCCACGGTGACCGACGAGGGCGTGCAGGAGGTGAAGATCGAGGCCTGCGAGCGCCTGCTCGGCCACCGGGTCACCGAGAAAATGAGGACCAAGAAGGTAACCCCAATTCATAACTACAACTTAGAAAAGTTTAAAAACCCCCGACATTTTCATTTCAAAGTCCAATATCTCAAAAACGGCTCAACAGATTGTCATGAAACATGGCTAAGAACACTCGGGATAAAATTATCTATGACACACAAGAAACCGCATTCAAATCGGTCCATCCGTTTGGAAGTTACGATACCACAGACACGTTAAACTTATAACACCCCTCTCTGCGTCGGGGGTTAAAAATATTAAACGAAGAATGTCTCAGGTGGTTTCTTTATTACAGCGAGTACAACATTTTCGGTCTATGTATATCATTCCCGATAGTTTTATTGTGGTGTGATATATTACATTACTCACCTAGGGTGGTAAAGACCTGCGTTACGCCGAGTTGTGACCATTATGTGGCAAATGTGGATGTGCGTATGTGTCTACAGTTTGTTTTTATGTTTTTTCGTCATGAATAAATGTTTTCTTTATTTTAAAATAAGGAATGTCTCAGACTGCACGTATTTGAGGCGTAGGCAAGAGCCATGAAATTTGATATGCGAAGGCAGGCTTTCTTTATTACCGCTCGTAGTTTTTACGTCTAGGAAGTCGAAATCTAATTTAAAACGACCAACTTGCAACGTAACTTCGAAGCGCTCTTTTTGAACTTTACATAACTAAGTGTCACCCTTAGTTCTCCGCGTGCCTAAAACGTTTTTTTACCTATGTCTATACATAGCCTAAGTCGGTTATAGTCTTAAACGCTAAATTCCTAATCCGATCCGGACTTTAGGACTAAAATTGTTTTAGCTATATCGCTTTAGGTCGCAAATGCATTTGGACTACGATATTATTGAGATTAAAAAGCAGTAGGTCTAAAATGTCTGATGCTTACTACGCCCTATGCCTAAAACGCGTCAGGTCTACAGGTTGTTTTATTAAATCTGTTATTTTTAACTGGTAACATGGGCCCGATCGAAGCTGTGCTAAGCATCATGTTTAGTGTCAGTCAAGGCGAGGCCTTACAGCGAAGTTTGGCTTATGGTCGCACGACGTATTATCAATATGCGATCGTGCATTACCCATGTCAAATACAAACTTAAACACTTGACAGATGTTGCAACTATTTACAACTAGCTCCTGCCCGCGACTCCGTCCGCGTGCTCCATAAAAATGACATCCCCCATTTCACCCCCTTAGAGTATGATTTCCGGGATAAAAACTATTCTATGTCCTTCCCTGGGACTCAAACTATCTGTCGGTTCACGATATGCCTAGGAACTTCGATATCTGGCGGATTTTACGATCGGCCGCCGACATGTATATGCCCGCCTTAAATAAGCAACTGAGTAACCATGTGAGGTATATGTCAGGTGGAGGGAATCCTGAACCGCCTCCACGTTGCGACGCCGGCCCCGCGCGACGACAAGCCGCGTCCCGCCGTCATCCCGGCCGCCGCGCTCGCCAGGAAGCAGCGGGAGGCCGACCGGGAGGCCAGGAAGAGGAAGCTGGAGAGGGAGATAGAGTGCGAGGAGGGAGACGACTACGTTTTGGGTGAGTCCTCAACACAGCCGGAAGACATAGGTCTCACCCAAAGACTGCCACAATGACCGGTCTACACCCGCATCCAGCGGACTGCCAAGACCTTTACCAGGTCATCCGTCCACCTTGTGGCGTAAAGTGGGCCTCCTAACCGCTCCGCCCCAACGGCCATCAGGTCTGCCCCGCCCACTGCTAGTTAAGTTCAGTATCAGTGTCTTTATTGCTTTAATAGGTAAATACAAGATGGTACATTATATTTGTTCAGCTATGTAACCCTGTAGGGCACTACAATATAACTAAAACTAAAATTTAGGTAACTTACAACAGCTTAAGGCTCTCACTTAATTCTTATTTATACACAAAGTGGTGTTGCAAGTGTCCATAGGCGGCGGTAATCGCTTACCATCAGGTGATCCGTCTGCTCGTTTGCCTCCTATACCATAAAAATAAAAAAATAAAAAGTAAGTTTAGCGATTCGAAGGACCATATCGGTTACCTTGGTTGTCCTGCAGATAGCCTCATTTCTGATGCGACCACACACAGAAACTCTCAACATAGCCCTCTCTATTGCTCTTTGGGTGACTTTGAGCTTTCTTATTAGAACCATAGTAAGCCACGTTTCAGGGTTATACATCAAAAGATAGATTAAAGAAAGGTAGGCAAAACAAGACGACATGATTTCTGGACGAGCCCTCATAAGCAGGTAACTAACATGTACCAACCAGGTCCCAGCTGGGGACATCACGGGCCCATCCGATAATCCCCTACAAACCAGCCTGGTCTTGATAAGTACCTGGACGCGATACGCGCCGCTAAAACTTCTTCTATCTTAAACCTAGGTACCTACTTCAAATTCAAATTCAAATATATATTTATTTACCAAAAATAAAACAAAAGACAATAAAAGAGAAACAGTGATCCCCACACTAGGCACAGCCTGTATCGTGGAGATCCAAATCTTAAAAAATTACCAGAGGGTGCGGCACTATTATATTTATTCTAGAATCTTTAAAATCTAAAACTTAAAAGGACTATCTCTTTAATATTGAAAAGACATGCTGTAATACAAATACACTAAATTATTATTTTATATTATTTTTAAACTGTGTATACATATACATGCGAGAGAATAGATGTGTGTGTGTTTGCGTGTGTGTGCGTGTGTGAGGGTGTGTGTGTATGTAAGAGTATGAGCGCATTGAGTGTGAATGGAATAGAGGTAGCCCTACGAGTTTTGAATCTCTTGGGATCAGACGCGAGAAGAGAATTCGTCCACTAAACTAATATTTAATTCTTCAAAATCTCCTCTGACTCTTCATAACTCCACGACAGTAGCAGGGAGTTGATTTTCCTTTTTGCCTCATTGAATTGACAGTGCCTTATGTCACATAGTTTTGCCATTTTGTTATATATGTGCGGAAAGAGAAATACCGAGAATCTCCTCGCCAAAGCCGTATGAATACGAGGCTTGGGGAGCCTGTAGACTCTTCTTAGTGACATGGCATGATGTTCAGGCAGGCGCCAGATGTTTTTATGCATGTATAAGGTTGCTCGCAGCAAGAATAATCTTCGAACACTCAAAACTTGCGCTTCTTTGAAAAGTTCAGTCGTTGGATATCGACGAGGCTTTCGCAAAGATACCTTAACAACCGCTCTTTGTGCGCGCTCCAAAAGGATCATGGTTGATTTTGCCGAACCACCCCAAGCAAGTATGCAATAACCAATGATTGATTGGCAGAGAGCCAAGTACAGAACTCTAAGCAGGGGGCCATCGGTAGCTTCCCTCATAAGTTTAAAGGTATAAATGAGTTTGCGTACCCTACCAGCATTTGCCAAAATATGATTTTTAAAGGTCAAATTTTCGTCGATTATTACTCCCAAATATCTGAGTGAGCTGGACTTTTGAATAAAGTTACAAGAGCATGTAGAATTTTGCGAGTTTGGTGGCGCTGTGCATGTATGACAGTGGACCTTTAAGAGTGAGAGGCCGAGAGGGGGGCAGGAAGCCGCCGTTTTGTGAAATGTCAAAAATTTTGTTTTTTCTGTGTTAAGAGTGAGTAGGTTTATGTTTAACCAATGAGACAGACATTGTAACCCAGAAACAGCCGCAACATGCGCATCTTGCCAGGAGTCACCATGGAACACGATGGCTGTATCATCGGCGTAACACAGGACTTCACATTTTTTATATTCAATGACATAACATCGTTAATGTACGTAGTAAAGAGCGTTGGGCCAAGTATACTACCCTGTGGTACGCCGAATGATATAGGCTTCGAGGCGCTGGTCAGATTGCCTATTCTAACACGCTGACTTCTACCCATCAGGTAACTAGAGAACCAATTCAAGGGTATTCCACGAATGCCAAAAGCCTCAAGTTTTCGGAGCAATATGGGAATCGACACAGTGTCAAATGCTTTCGCCAAATCAAGGAACACGCCGATGCATCCTCTACCTTCATCCAGGTGTGAAGCGACAATATCTCTCAGTAGTTTAACAGCCTCTTCCGTGGACTTCCCTTGGCGAAAGCCAAATTGACGATCTGACAAAAGGCTATTTTTCTCCAAGAACTGAACAAGTCGCTTATTCATTAGACGTTCAAGTAATTTGGAATAGGCTCCTAGAAGTGATATGGGGCGATAGTTATTTGGCACCTCAGTAGGCCCTCCTTTATGTACTGGGACTACAATAGCGGATTTCCATTCCTGAGGAAATGTACCCAAGGAAAAACTGAGATTAAAAATTGCCTCGAGCGGGCAAGATATAATGTCGCCAATGGCTCTCAAGAGTCTATTATTCACTCCATCGTGTCCAGGCGCACTATTCAGGTCAAGCCCATTAATAAGCGTTACAATTTCGTTCGGATCAGTCGGCTCAATGCTAAAAGAACCTGAGGTGTTAATATAATTAGCAGGAACTATTTTGGCGGCTAAGTTATTCTGGTTGTCATTTAATTTTAGCAATATTGCCTCTGCAAGATTAGCACCGACAGTTGAAAAGTGGGTGTTACACTCATCGAGGGACTCTAGAGCCGTGGGTATAAAGTTAAGTAGACTTTCCGCTGATTTAACAGGAGGGGTGTTGTGTGTAATACGCCTTATGGAGTTCCACAGCTTTTTAGGGACGTCTATATTTTGTGCTAGATCCCTACGATCGTGCTCCGATTTAAGATTCCTGAGAAGGGTTATAAAAAAGTTCCTGTAGCGCCTGAAGACTAGTTTTTTGAACTCATTGGTAGGGTCCTTACGTGATTCCATATGAAGATTATCTCTGTGTTTAGAGCACCTAAGTAACCCAGGTGTCATCCACGGTTGAAAAACATGCTTTGACCGGCTCAGTTTTACGACTTTGGAGTTATCGGACACCGCAGTGGAAACTATTGTGGAGAACCTTTCTACAGCTTCGTCAAGACAGGAACTACGCAGAATAGGAGTCCAGTCAAACGCCTCCAGGTCTGACCTCACTGCGGTGTAGTCTATGAACAGTTTAGTACGGTTATGTTTGAGTCGCTTTTGTGTTTTAGGTGAAACTCCTACCATTGTGAGATCGTGATCCGTCAGGTCAGCGGAACAGACAACGGATTCCGCCCGACAGTGCCCCGACACAAATATGTGATCGAGACAAGTTTTATCATGAGTAAATGTATCAATACAAGAGAGGAGACCGTGTTCTGCTAAAAGACATAGATATTCGGATGTGTGTGTGTTATTTACGTTCATATCTAATATATTTATATTTATGTCTCCTGCAAAAACAAGGCATGGGCACGAGGAAACTTACCTCCTACCTTACCTTACTTACCTCTTTCTTCGAACTTCTAGCGTCAAAGCCAGCAAGAATGTGTTCATGTGTATGAGTTTTGTATGTGTATCCTTGCGGCGAGTCTTCGATGAGGCCCAACCTCGACGCCTCCCGTTTGAGTGCTTTCCGTGTGAGGTCAAAAAAGCCGTATATCTAATTTCCCGTGCGAGTGTCAACTTTGTCGCGGAGAGGTCGTGTCAACACTCCCTGAAGCCACGCCGCCGAATACCTTCTCTTTCACGCGCGGCGCAATCGCAAAGGTTTCGATTCTAAATAGACACTTGTGCCAACTCCATCATGGAGCTAGGATTTTAAGCCGGACTCATACTCATCTGACGTATCGTGTCGTGACGCGGCCACGATATCGCTTTCATAACTTTGGTACGGTTACATTTACGCTAACCTGTTGTGGAATAAGCTCCCTGCCGAGGTTTTCCCGAGGGACTACAGTTATGGGGCTCTTCAAAAAAGAAGTTTATAAATCCTTAAAGGGTCGGCAACGCGCCTGTAACACCTCACATCAGGTGGGCCGTAAGCTTGTTTGCCACCGACGTGGTATAAAAAAAACTAAATTTAACGTCCAATTCCAGACCTAAAGAAGAACTACACCGACATAGCGGAGGAAGAGCGCTACGACCCGATCCCGGAGTTCTGGGAGGGACACAACATCGCCGACTACATCGACGCGGACATCTTCGAGAAGCTCGCCGAGTTAGAGCGGGACGAGGCGCTGAGGGAGGAGGGCGGCATGTACGCCGTGCCCAAGATCGAGCTCGACGAGACCATGAAGGAGATCAAACAGCTCGCGATACAGATCCGGTGAGTATCGTCAGGCGAAAGACCACTGCTGGACACAGGACTCCCCCAAAGAGTGCCCGGCCTAGCGGACTTCTCGCGACCTTTACCAGACCCCGTTGCATGGACGGCCTTATCACGCGATAAGTGACAGGATAGAGTGTCCGTCACTGGTTGACACCGTTCGATAGGACGAGACGACGCTACTATCTTGTCACTTATCGCGTGATAAGGTCGACTATGGTACGGGGTCCGGTCTTGATAATCCCTATGGGAGATTATAGTCGTTTTGTAATATGACAGTAAAATAATACTATTTTTCTCTAGTTTGTTTTTATTATATGGTGTCTGGCTATAATCTCACCACCCCCTTTCTACCTAAAGTGCCGTAAAAGTCGAATGCGGGATGGAGTTGAAGTGTTCTGCGGGCTCTGGGCTAGCGATCTATCAATGCAATGCAATATAACATTCTCAACGTCTTTAAATTGCCGCTAGAACCGTCTGCAAACGAAATTAACATATCTGATTGAAGTGAAAATTCGCGATGAGCAGAAGTCGAACCCGCGACGTTTGTGTTACACAATGCTTTGAACCAACTGAGCTATTGCGCTGATACTTTTCAATGACTTGACTCTTCCATTGAAGTATAAATGAAGATATTGTGAATTGTCCCCAGCAACAAGAAGGCGGTGCTGAAAGACGAGTCGCGCATCAACAAGCAGAGCACGAAGCCGGTCATGCCGCGCAACACGCGCGCGCGCGGGCGAGAGCGCTCCACCACCAAGCTGCGCGGAGAGATGGAGAAACTCGGTAACTATTCCTGTCTTGCCCACTTCCCATTTGTCCCTCCACACTCTCCACCTCTAAATCTCTTCAGAGACAACAATATACTCACCCTGCCAGTACATATTATCAAACCGCGATTAGAATACTCTTGAGCACATGCCGTTTTCGAATTAATACATGAAATGACATTGTCAATGGTAGAGTATGCAGATAATTATTTCAGTCCGAAGAAGATCTAAAGCTTAGGAAAATAACATACATTATATTACCTATTTAAATAAAATACAAATGTAATATTATTCCCTCATAACATAACATCGTCGTCTTCAGAGCTGTCTGTCTGTATCATCACCTGGTACAAAGAAAGTAAAATATATAATTAGTGTGTTAAATACACATATTTACATTTGACAACATATAAATAGTTTACTGCAGTACCTATGTTGATAAGTACTTCAGTACGAGGAATTTCCAAGCTTTCTCTAGCTTTTGTGCTAACAGTACTTTCGAAGTGTATTCTAATCGCGGTTTGATAATATATGACGTCGCTAAATTCATCATAGAGAACATTGACACTTCACAAGGCAGGGGTCCATTAACCAACTCCTCACACAAACCACTCGACTGGCCAAGTCAACTAAAATCATATCTCATGCGGAGCCAAAAGTATTTAACGAACTACCCGTGAAATGAGCAAGTAGTATCTCAACTTTATTGAAAATTAAAATCGTGGCTGTTTTTATGACATCAAATAGAATATTATTAATAAATGACTTATGCTATGACTTACCTCATTATATTATTAAGCAGGATATTAGGTAAATAAATTAGAACATTTTCAGTGGTCTGATTTATGGGAGTAGACTAACTAGCTGACACCTGCCGTGACAATCAGTCTTAGAATTGTACACACCTCTAAGCGACTGTAAGCTCGAACGTCATAACTTCCGCCACTTTCCTCTCCATTGCTATTAGTCGCTGGCAATGAAAGATAGGTTTTCTCGAAGAATTGCAATCTTCAAAATAAGAGTGTTTCTATTTTATAAATTGTCAGCAACGTGACACTTATGAAGTTGCAAGCGTAATCAACTTTTTTGTCACTAGATGTGGAGATTTCTTGTAAGTTTCGACTACCTAACTACCTACTATCTCCTGACTAACAAAACAGAATCACAACAAGAAATAGTTGATTGCCTTAAGTAGGCAGAAAACAGGTGTCCCCTTATTTCACCGACAAACGTTTCACCGAATGCATGGTTCCGCCGAATTTTCGTTTCATCGAATTTATGTTGCTCAGAAACCGTTAACTTTCTATGTACAGCTTTATTTTATAGAACCTACTAGGTTAGGTTTTAGTTTAGGGTTAAAAGGGCTTTGCTGGAAATGTATGGGCAAGTGGTGACTTTTTTTTTGATGGCACAGTAACGCCACCTTGTTTGATGTGTAGAGTACTTCCATACAAACAATAGTTACTATGGCAGCTCAGCTCTAAAGTACATCCGTCTTGAGTTACGCGTCCTAATCTATCATAGTATTCGACCATTAAAAGTAACTTATATTCACAGTTTTCATAATTAGATACGCGTTATACATAGATTAGGACGCATAACTCAAGACGGATGTACTTTAGAGCTGAGCTGCTATAGTAACTATTGTTTGTATGGAAGTACTCTACACATCAAACAAGGCGGCGTTAGGGCCGGTAGTATGGGGGGGCCCTTAGTGTGCCATCAAAAAAAAGGGCACCAATTTTGAGCAAAGCCGTTTCTGCGAAACATACATTCGATGGAACAATAGTCGGTAAAACAAGGTACAACCCAGAAAACAAGTATGTTGCCAGTGGAAGTAACAAACCATTTGTTCCAGGCGTGGACATGTCCTCGACGAAGGAGGCCCACTTCACGCGCACGCGGTCTCGCTCGCGCTCGCTGTCCGCGCCGGCCGCCAAGCGCGCGAGGGTCGACGTGTCCCGCTCGCGCTCCGTCAGCCGCCCCGCGAGAGACGAACAGGGTA
This sequence comes from Epinotia ramella, assembly GCA_947578815.1. NCBI lineage: Eukaryota > Metazoa > Arthropoda > Insecta > Lepidoptera > Tortricidae > Epinotia > Epinotia ramella. The sequence continues at coordinate 494,457 of OX388226.1, read as the reverse complement.
TCAAGGATACGCAGGTATGGTTTTTTTTTATACAGATTATGTGCCATGCCAATGACGACACGTATGCGTCAACAATAATCGATAACCGTTTCGGTAATTAAGTTGTTCAGGTAACCTAACCAATAATGCGCTATCCGTTTTTATTCTCACGCATAAAAAAATCGTGAATGTAAGGGTAACATAACTTGGTATTTAAAACTACCAGCCTAGCCTAGCGTATTGCGTTTATGTCGGACATAAAACATTCGTCCCGCTCGCACTTACAACGCTTGCTAGTAAGGTACCAATACAAATATTAGCTAGGCAGGAGTTGGACAATAACAGTTCTTCAAAAACTATTGCATTTATTTGAGGACCGGTTTAGCCTAGCAGGTAGTGACTGGTTACAAAGCGGACGGTTCGAATCTCGTTTATTTGATTCTGACTCTTGGATGTTTTCTATGTACACACATACATACATACATTCACGCCATTATTCCCAAAAGGGGTAGGCAGAGCACATGAAACTTAAGTTCCAGCGCCACTTTCAGCATAAATGTGGGTATAAAAGATCGATAAAATGTGATATTGCAGTGATAGGTAGCTAGCCCATCGCCCACAACATACTTCAACCGACCCCACGGGAAGAAAGGGGGTGGTGAAATTCTAACCCGATACCACATGGGGTTTTCTATGTATTTGAGTGTATACGTCCGTACCTATAACATAAGCCATACTGATCATGCTAAGGCGGCTGCTGGTTCGATTTGTGAACAAGATTTTCCCTTATATTAATGAATTAATTAATATTAACAGTATACGTTATTGTACAGATGGCGAGGCGCGCGAAGAACATGGCGCACGTGGCGATCGCGAAGAAGACGAAGAAGATGGGTCTGAAGGGCGAGGCCGACCGCTTCATCGGCACCAAGATGCCCAAACACTTGTTCTCGGGCAAGCGCGGCGCCGGCAAGACCGACAGGCGATAGTACACCTTCACAGTGCTGTTTTAGGGTTCATTTTCAATTATATTATAGCGTTGCAACATTATACCGTCATTATAAGTATATTTTACGCGAATGCCGGTCACGACACGTGTGCGTACAGCGTGCGCGTGGCACAGGCGACAATACACGTTTATGGCAGAGTTTAAGGTTCATTTTGAACTGTATTTTAGCGTTGTTTTTCTGTATCAAAATATGCCAATGCACGACAAAAGTACAATAATACAATTGTAGTTGGCAGGACAACTCATAAAAGTCAATAGAAGTTTACCCTTGCTTAGGCTAGGGCACATTTTAATTTGCTGTATCACTTTTAAAATGTTTGACTACTTCAGTTATCTTTTCATTTTACGAGTATTCGTGATTATTTATTCGTAAATAAAAGTTGTATAATATTTATCTGTGTGTTATTGAACCTAACCTATTCTTTTTTGAATATTTTGAAACCAGTTAGGCTATTCATGCAGATAAGGAGCAATATCTTGTTGTCTTGAAATAATGAAATTTCCCAAGGACTGTATCAATGAATCCTCGTAAGTCCCGGATTTAACTATTATGAATAAGACCACTTTGCCACATGCCTAAACACAGATACACAGCGACAATAGAAAGACAATGTGTATAGACTCATCTCTGATTAAGAATATACAGTGTGGAAGTCTAATACAAGCAAATAATTAAATCAGGTATAGGATTAAGTACCGTAATCATGAATTAACAGGACTTTTTAAGTTAGACTTAATTTAAAGCATGTAAATAATTTTTGAAAAAATATCAAGCAGCAATGTAATGCACATTGCACACAGCTAATACACCACGTAACAACTGTCAAAAAGTCTGACAAGTACCTACCTGTCAATCAGCTTTATTAAAGTGATGCTGCGTAATGAGTGCTTTACACTGCGGGCTGAATTTTTGTATGGAAATTTTTTTTGGCGTAATTTAGGATAAAAACTAACTAAATACTCGTCTTAGGATCTTTATTAACCACCGTATAATTATTTGCTTGTATTAGACTTCCACACTGTATACAGAGCAGAATAGAGACAGAAATACTCTGGTCTTTTTATGCTAGGCATCATAGGCCATGTTCGATAGTCACAATTGGAATAACGATGACCTTAATCCCTGCGGAAAAATTGGAATTCTGAAGAAACGAAGGTTCCTAATCCCAAAATCAATACGAATAGATATGAATTTTATTGAATTTTTATTATTGTTAATTTAAAGCCTTTCATCAGAGATGAGTCTAGACACATTGTCTTTCTATTGTCGCTGTGTATTTGTGTTTAGGCATGTGGCAAAGTGGTCTTATAATAAATAATAAATAAATATTAGGGGACAATCTTACACAAATCGACCTAGTCCCACAGTAAGCTCATTAAGGCTTGTGTTATGGGTACTAGACGACGATATATATAATAGATAGAAATACTTAAATACATAGAAAACTTCCATGACTCAGAAACAAATATTCATGCTCATCACACAAATATTTGCCCTTACCGGGATTCAAACCCAGGACCTTCAGCTTCGTAGGCAGCGTCACTACCCACTAGGCTAACCGGTCGTTATAAGTGTGAGGGGAAGTGTTAGAAATTGGATAGTGTGTGTTGCCACCCTTGCAACACCAACCTGCCTATATTGAATCGTGTGCATGATACTTAATGTTTAGATGTATATTTTCTGTATTGTCTGTGACTCTCTCTTGTCGTTGGTACCTCCGTGGATACACACGTTTCTGTAAGCGTTGCTTTCTTTTTCCTATTTAATTATATCTGCGAACACTGTATAGGATTCCTAGGCGGAACACTAAACCTGTCTTGCGTGTGAGTAAGCAAGTTGGAATAAACGTGAAAGCCGAACACTGCATTGTAACTTCCACTGCCCCAGTAACCTTTAGGTTTTATCACTAATGACATTGTATCCTTTAATTGAACATTTTTGATGTTTTAACCAGGTTTGCTATGTGAACGTTGTTTTCATATAAGAATCTTGTAAAGATTTAGCGTATTGCTTATTATACTCTGAACATTCCACTGCACTATGTTCAATATGTCCATTTAAAAAAAAGACCGGGTTGCACTCCGGGAGTGCCGGCAGAAGTGAAAACTCAATAACATTGTAACAGTTTTTCGATCAGGTCACGTGACATCTTACGGTGTCAACCTAAAAATGAATTTGACGCAAATTTATAAACAACTAGCTTCTGCCCGCGACTCGTTTATATCGTAGCCCCATACAAAGTTTCACCCCCCCACGTCATCCCCTTGGGGGATGATTTCCGGGATAAAAACTATCCTATGTCCTTCCCCAGGACTCAAACTATCTCTATACCAAATTTCATCCAAATCGGTTCAGCGGTTTAAGCGTGAAGAGGTAACAGACAGACAGACAGACACACTTTCGCATTTATAATATTAGTATGGATATGGATTTAGGCGGCCGGGTCGCGGGCGCGTTGGGTGCGACGGGCCGCCGGCTCGCCCGTCTGCGCGCCGACGGGCGGCGGCAAACACAATACCAATTTGTTTTTGCCATTGTCAAATATTTTTCAAAACTTTATCTCTTTAGGAATAACGTCTAAATTCGAACATTCGAATTTGCAAGATCAGCAGACGGCAGTGGCGACCAAAATATCAATTTGTTTTTGCCGTTGGTAAATATTTTTCTAAGCTTTATCTCTTTAGGAATAACGCCCAAATTCGAACTATCCGAATTTTCTCAATAGCAATGAAGGACGCGTTGGTATTATTACAAATTTATTTGCAGAATATGCTATTGCAAAAAGTGTTTAACGGCTTTATACTCATACGAATAGCGTTCAGTTTCGAATGAAGTCGAATCGGCTAGCAGCAAAAAGTAACCTCCTTCACATCTGACGTCACAAAACTCTGTCGCGTATTTAACAATTATCCCCCATCCCAAAAAGTGCTCAGCGCTGCTAAAGAAGTTTTCACTTCAAAAATATATTATGCCAGGATCCGCAGTTATTGTATGCAGATCCTTCATGCCTCCCGTATAACGCCGCGTGGGACATTCCTCCACATGCGTAGTTGTTTGGTCTGGCGCGCCACAGTCACAGTTTGGTGAGGGCCTGCAGCCCCATTTGTGGAGGTTGTGGTTACAGCAGCTGACGTCTGACCTCATTCTGTTTAGTGTGACTCAGATCTTTCGCGGCTCATCTAGGCCGGGTGGTTCTTGTGTTGGGTTGATGTCGATGCCTTTGGGGAACTGAGTTTGTGTGCTGTACGAGTTCCAGCTTTCCGTCCATTCCATGTTAACGGTGAAAGATTCTGGGTCTTGGACTTAGGGGTCTGAGCAGATAGGTCTACGAGATTTGAGGCGTGTGTTGGGGAGACTATCGAGTGTTTTGTTAATTGGAAGCATTCCTTTCTTACACTTCTCCCATTCCCTCGAGGCGGCGTGTGTTCTGCGTATATCTGGCGGTGCAATATGGGATAGAACAGGGAGCTCCTGTACAGGCGTTGGTAGTCGGCAGCCCGTTATTGTGCGCATAGCGCGGTTGAGCTGTACGTCCATTTTACCAGTGTGCTTTTATACCACACTGCGGCACAGTATTCGGCTGCAGGGTAGACGAGAGCCAAGCTAGAGGTGCGCAAGACACGGCCTCGTGCTCCCCAGGTTGTTCCTGCGAGTTTATTGATAAGGTTCGCCCTGCTTTTTAATTTCTGATCTAGCTTCTCGAGGTGGGGCTTGTAGGTCAAAGATCGGTCGAGGGTAACCGGGTACTTTGGGTGGAAATTATGCTGGAGTCTTTTCCCGCAAAACGCGACGCTTACTTCTCTTCGTGCTAGGCTGTTAGATAGGTGGAAGGCAGCTACTTCGGTTTTTGTAGGGTTTGGGTAGTTGTCGCGAACAGTAACTTCGCGATGACTTCACTTCTTTTGGTTGTCGGGAGTGTCGCGAATCATGTCAGTTGATGATATCGCGAGGACTAATTCATGGTCGGAGCGTGTAATACCGCCTTAAGAGATTATTTACTCTGGCAAGGTTGTGTTATATTTGTAACTGAGGGTAAACTAAGAATTGTAGTCTTTTGCGTATTTAAACGAATAACGCCTTTGAAGAGACCTCTTTTACTGTCTACCATTGTGCTGTGGCGAGTGTCGGTGTAAGCTGAAGTAATCTCAACCAGGAATTGGGGACTACACAGCTAGTCCCTATTGAAAGCTAAGTGTCTTAGTTTCTTGGTTCATTCTTTGTTCTATTCGATTTATTGTTCTGCTATTATTGTGATCTATAACCTGAGTACATATGCGAGAGGTTTATACTAAGTAGTATTCCTGTGTAACGTAATGACAATTACCCATCATGATAACATGCTACCAGTAACCTAGGAATAGAGTTACTGATTTGAGAGATCGTATGCCCGTCCTGATAAATCTAGTTGAGCGTCGACACGTGTTAGGTGTCGACTTTGTCTCCTCTTTATACGAGCTCAGGGCCGCCCGTCCCTGTGTCGGATGGGGGCTCAGTTAGGTGTGTGGCTGCAGAGGTATACCCTGGTATAAAGCCTGGTCCAGGTAGCAAGATCGCCCCATACGTGAGCCATAGAGGACAAGGTTCCAATATGGGCAAGACCCTATGCGCGTGCGTGAGCTTAGTGTCCCTGATCCGGCCTTGCCCTAACCCCAGGTGCCGGAGATGGGGCAAGGACGGACGAACCTGTGAGGTCTGAGAGTGCACGACCCGTGTGATTAATCATGCTTAGGGACCGGCATGGCCGTTATCGGTTCGTGTATCAGTCACGTGTTATCTACACAGACGAAATGTGTGGATAGCAAGATCACCCTTAGGATGATGAGTAATGAACTATTGGTTGAGAGATAAGGCTCGTGGACTAAAGACAGACATACAATAGGACATGACAACTGTTAGTTAGAATCACCCGGATAATGCAATATCCTTGAATATCAGTACGACATAGATGAGACCTTTCCTATCAAGATATAAAGGAGACAAGAGACGGTCTAGAGATGAGGTGTTGTCATGGTTGCTCGGCCGGTGGGCGAGAACATGAGATGGACACAGTATAGTAGAATGTGGAGTCCCAGGGTTGCTCGGCCGACAGGCGAGAACCTGGACAGTAATATACAGTGCACACACCTCATGTGGCTAACATATTATAGTACAAGGAACTGGCAGTATGTAATTGAGATGAGTGTTACGACGACCATTAATATAGCTACAAGGAGGAAAGCATTCCCGTTGTTTAGTAGTTAGAACTAACGTGTGCCAAGTTCTAAGGCTCTGAGTGACCGTGTTTTCATATAAGACTCAACCCACAGGTGGGACAAGCCGTCAGAAGCGAAGCAGATATAAGTATACATGGACTGCGTGGGATGATTTTAAGGTAGGATTCAAATTTCCTCTCCTTAAATCATGTTTAAACCTATCGTGGCGTCCTCAAGCTTAACGCAGTCTAATTGTATTATACAAGAGATTATATATATATCATTAATGTGTAACATTCCATTATAAAGAGGGCGTTGCGACAGTAGTCTCCATTTGGTGTAATACTCGTCAAGAGTTTCTAGATCTTGCGTCAGCAGCATTTCCCCAGTTTCGAAGTTCTTAGTTTGGGCTGTGAGAGCCAAGTCGTCAGCTTACAAAAATTTGTCACATTTCGTAGCGGGCATGTCACGGGTGTAGATCTTCAAGACGAGAGGAGCCAGCACTGATACTTGAGGAAGTCCGTCCTTTAACAGTCTATATCGACTTTCCCTGTCTCCAAGAAGAACCTTGATTTTGGGCGGGCCTAGCATACTTTTGAGGAGGGGGGAGATACTTTGCCGATGGTATTACTTCGCTAAACTTGTATAGCAGGCCGTCTGTCCAGACCGTATCGTATGCCGCCCTCAGGTCCACGAAAGCTGCGAAGGTTTTCTGGTTTCTCTGAAAATGTTCTGTCTGCACAGCTGCGACCAGCCCGGAAATCCGCCTGTTCGATGGGTATTTCTTGATCCACCATATCCTTCAGCCGATTGTAAAAAAGGCGTTCCGGCAATTTACATGTAACGCTTAGAAGAGATATAGGTCTGTAGTTTGCTGCATCATCAGGAGTTTTCCCAGGCTTAACAATCGCTATAACTTTAGATTTCATAAAAACAGAGGGCATAGTGGTAGGCTTTAGTCGCTCACATATTATTTCTTATCTGTGGGCGGATTTCTGAATTTCCGGATATTTCTGCAGTATATTGACAGTCCACGTCCAGTATACACGTCAATATGCATGTGATCCAGATTGTGATACGGGTGGATCATCAGTATTTACTCACTGTGTATTGGCCGCCCATGACTTCTAGGTTATACGTACACAAGCACGAGCACATTCACCCTTTGAGGTTTGTCAGAAGACCGGCGGCATGCACGAGCACGAGCACGGGCCCGGGCACAAACAGGCTGTTCACACGCTCGTGCCCGTGGGTGTGCTCGACGTGAACGAGCTAAATCGTGCGTAGTAAAGCTTAGTTAACTCTTGTGAACGACGGATCGGTGAGTCTCAGTGTTTTCTCTGTAAAATGTGTTTCGTTGTGGCAAGTAACTAAATAAAATAATACCTGTTCGTTATTGGTTTTCTTTATTCTTAGAGTTGTAGAAACAGACCTAAGAACGGTTCCACAGAGCGACTTAGTAGCGATACAAACGCGATATATGTAGTATCGGCACAGGGCGAGTATTTGTAGACTTCTTGAATCGGGTTTTATAATTAAAAATAAAACACATCATTAGCAAAATGAATGGCACATTTATATTTAATTATAATTATTCATTTTTATAATTAGACCTTTTGTTATATTTTAAACTATGCATTTGAGTGGAACATGTCAAATGCGTCATGATGCGTACCAGAGCCTCGCGTCTCCAGGACGAGTGCACCGTGCCTGGCGTGCCCGATGAGCCACACACTCCATACAGTATCATATCATAGTCAAAACGAAACTTAAACGTAACCTAAATGGAAGATAAAGTCAACTAAACTAAACTAAAAGGGTGAACTAAGCTAAACTAAGTTATTGAACGACGCGCGAGCTGCCGTGACGACACGTGTGCGTCTTCATATAACGCAGTCAAAAGACCTTACATCTATATAATACATTTTAGAACGAAATTAATTGTAAAACCTCGTCGGAATACCTAACGTATGGGACAACTATTAATTTTGTACTTTACGCATAATATTATTACTAATCCAGTACGAATTATAACTGTCCCAAGCATCTCGTTGGGTATTACAAAGAGGATTCCTTAAAGTTCCGTCGACACGGTACAAAATAATTAATAATAATTTATTATGCTTAAATGAAAGAAACCAGCCAATAGTGGATGTAAATAAAGTATGGCCGATATTGAGCGACGTCTATATACATTATGCGTTTTTATTTATCTGGGCGAATACTTTGGGGAACACAGAGTTACATACCATACCAATTAGAAAAACAGTCTAAATTCTTTATATTATACGTCACGACAACGTGTCGTTAGTGGCGGCGACAAATATGGACCAATTCAAACAATTATTGAGATCATGTCAACTTTACTAGAGGATCAATACGTCAATAATATAATTCTATAATAACATTGTATACAATCCTATCACGCATTTATTATGAACACAAACCAACCATTTAGTCCTGTCAACGAATTTGTTTAGGACGGTTAATTGTGTTCACAATACAATCTAATGTGATTTGTATCGTTTTTGTAATCAGTATGACATGTAACTCTTTTTACAACAATAAAAAGGGTAACTTGCAAACAATTTCGTTTAGTTGCCTCCTCTCCCAGCGATAGCTACCGAATACAAACTAAAAAACGTGTATAAAAAAATAACTACGAATCCGTAGTTCCGTTCACTGGAGTTCACTAAGTACGATCTTAAGTTAGCGGCCAACGCCGCGCGCTGCGACATGCGACCAATCATCCAACGCGATTCACTATACAAAATCACGAACAATTCCGAGTGCATTTCCGAGAGTTTTATTGTCAAGCGATTTTTGGTGAGAGCAGTGGCGAAGAAATAATAAGGAGGGGCCTAGAACACGCATTCTCAAATAAAACTACAAATGAGTATTGCAGGCGATGCCTCAAAAATGGACTCGAAACTCGACTTAAACTACGCTTATGGCAGCAAAAAAAGAACATTAAAATCGTAATTAAAAATATCTTTTTCCGTATAACCTATCAATTACACTATATATACCTATGCGCTAGGCTAGTAATGTACAATTCTGTTGTCTTTGGGGTGAAGACGTTTAATCTCGTTTCCCAGTGCAGCGGTTCCATTTAGAAAACTATCCATTTTTACACTTAGTCTAAACGCCGAGGTAAATGCCGCTACGTTCTTTGGGACATATGCATTATTTGGCCTTTTTGTGTACCAATTGTATGGAGAGAGTACCAAGTCATTCACAACAAAAAATTAAAACCTGATACAGATGCATATGTAGAAAAAAATACAAATAAAAACATGCTTTCTATTTTTCTCCAATAAACATACAAATGCATCTGTATTAGGTTAAAAACGAACCATACATAAAAACAGAACATCAATTTAAAATTGTACAGGTATACAAAACAAATGATTACTTTTGATCTAAAAGTCCCCGATTTATATAAAAAAATAAAATGTTAAGTACAGAAGTTTTAAAATGACTTGAACTCACTGGGTAAAGTTAAAACAATTTTTAAAATACGCGGCCGCTGTGTGTGCCCCTTTAGGTATCATTTCTAGATCCTGAATATAAAATAAACTTCTATTTACTAAAATGCCATACGTAAATTTTTACATGCTTGATTTCTATTTTAAATATTTACTTATGACATTAAAGTATTAGGGAGTTATCCGTCAATCAACACTCTATAATTTATAAAAATTAAACAAAAAACACATAAAATAAATAAAAAATATTCAGGTGTCATTAACTTCGATTATTTGATTATTCCAATTCATAATATTCAAGATTTTAAACATGTCAATAATCAATAAAAATAAAAAACAAATAATTATATATCGCAGTGATTGAAGTATCAATAATATGTAAACACGTTTTAAGCCCGCTTTGTATATAGGTATTTATCAGTCAAAACACCATCTATAAACATGTCTTCTATTCTGTAACATACGAGGATTCGTCGCTTTCAAACACTGTTATTAAACCCGATAAAAGTACTACTATAGCTAGCAAATCGTAGTGTTGTCCAAACGACCCGTATGCGTTCTGGGCATTAGACTACGAATAAACGATGTCTAAAACTGATAACAACCTTAACATTACATATTTACATACCATTGCGCTCAATCTCTTCGATATATTAAAATTTAACTTAATATTTAACACATTGGCTGCCGATGACGCCAAACGACACTCCGCAACGAATGGACACACACAGTTACCTCGAGCGAGGGCGAGCCTATACATAGCACCCACAACTGTAGCCCCAAATGGCCAATATAGGGTCTTTACCCCTGTCCCTAACAATTCTGCCTTCAAGGCAAACAATCATGTAAATCATAGCACGTGACACCCATCACACCACACAACGACATCGCTATTCAAATTGTCCTCCGACAGAGACGGCTGTATATGTCGCGCCCTGTCACTAACTACATTCAAATAGGCTTGGCTCTTTGCAAACCAAGTGATTTCCTGTATTATTTGACTCTCAACTCAAAATGCACAAACTACGTCTTTTCTTCAAATTCAGTCGACTAAGATATACAGTTCGCCTTACTATAATGTAATGCAAAGGTGTATACTATTTTCGACGTCGACTGTACCTAATGTTGATACCTAGTATAATATACTACATATTACACGTATCGTAGTAGTAGTATCATATACTACGTATCAGATCTTTCCAAGTGCATTTCGAGATCATCGAACAAGACAAGTGACCACCATATTCAGAGTGTGGTAACCTCAGCTAGATATCTCTTGTGGCGTACGGCGGCGGTCAGGGCCGCGGGGCCGCGGGCCGCTATTGCGGCCCCGACGGGGGCTGTCCGGGGAGCTGGCCCATGCCCTGAAAAAAAAGGAACATTGATAAGCTTCTGTCAAAAATTGCATTTTTGGTACAAGCTTTTCTGCAGACTGTACTGTTTTTGCATTGAGAGGATTCTAATGTGTCCAAACACGTTACGAGGGCTGCCTTTTAAGTTCTGTCGTTTGCAAACCTCGCGTGATTGCATAAAAAAGAACTAGTGTCACGTTAAAATATTTGAATTAAGAATTCGAAAACAAAAGAATGACTCGAAATCGGCCCAACCGTTTTAGTACAGCGTTCGTTCAAAGTTGACAAGTCAGTTGTGAAAATGGAAATTTCGAAGGAAAATTTACGTGCGATATTTTTTTACAACTTCAAAAGGGGCTTAACGCGACTTCAGTGCTTCGAAGAGTTGACTACGGCTTTCAATGATAAAGCACCATGCCTTCGGACTGTGGAACGCTGGTATTTAGAATTTCAACGTGGTTGCTCTAGTCTTGGTGATAGACATCGTGAAGGTCGACCAAAAACAGCCGTAACCCAGGAGAACATTGATGCTGTACGGCAACTGATCATCGAAGATCGCCATGCGACATACCGTGAGATAGAAGCTTCCTTAAGTCTTTCAGGGACCAGTGTTCACAGTATTTTGCATGATCACTTAGGCGTAAAAAAGTTGATCTCACGCTGGATACCACATTTACTCAGTGAAGACCAAAAAACGGCTCGCGTTCGATGGTGTCGCAAAACTCTGCGGCAATTCAACCGAGGAAACTCGAAACATGTTTACGACATTATCAGTGGTGACGAATCTTGGATATATGCCTACGATCCCGATTCTAAACAGCAGTCGACTGTTTGGGTGTTCCAAGATGAGCCAAAACCGACCAAAGTAATACGCTCACGGAGCACTTCGAAAAAAATGGTCGCCACGTTTGTGGCGAAAAGTGGCCACGTTGCCACCATCGTGCTCGCGGATCGTAAAACGGTTAATGCTGACTGGTATACCACTGTCTGTTTACCAGAAGTCATCGGCGAGTTTCGAAAAAATAACCCAAAGACGTCGTATAAGACTGAACCACGATAATGCGAGCTCGCACACCGCCCGGCAAACTATTGCGTTTTTAAAAGAGCAAAACGTCGAAATTCTGGAACACCCGCCGTACAGTCCAGACTTAAGCCCTAACGATTTTTTTACTTTTCCAAAAATCAAGCAACGACTTCGTGGTCAACGGTACCAGACGCCTGAAAAAGCGGTTGAGGCATACAAAACGGCCATTTTGGAGACCCCGACTTCGGACTGGAATAAGTGTTTCGAAAACTGGTTAGATCGAATGAAAAAGTGTATTACATATCACGGTGATTACTTTGAAAAACAATAAATACCATTTAACACTTAAATTGTCTTTAGTTTTTCCAAACGACACAACTTAAAAGGCAGCCCTCGTAGTAGGGCAGTTTCAGGTGATAATGTGGACATTCTGGACACAAGCACCAATTTTTTTCAGGTACTTGTTAGGTCCATAGCTTTAAGTTCTTGATAGAAACCAACTCCTCCGTCGGCCATCTTTAATTTTATGGCGGCCATTTTGAATTATAGTTAATTATTAATATCTCGAGTTCCAAGTCACTTAGAATCACAAACTTGGTGTCTAAATATACACATTTGGGGTCAGGGAATTCAACTAGATAAGTATTTTACCGAACCGCATACTTATATAACACTGCATATACATGTAAAATTAGTGCTTTTGTCCAGCGTGTCCACATTTACGACAATTTGTTCGAGCACTCTGCCCCACTACGTCGAGTGGATTTATTTGTAGTTGAGGAGTTCCTATCACCTTCACCTTCAGTCCCCATCACCGGACTAGCTTTCTGGTACCACAGTATTGCACTTACATAATTGTACAGATCGACACAATTAATATGGCGCGCGTCAAGGCGCTTACGTATTTGACCGAGAGGCTATTATTGCTTAACTCACGCGCCTTATTAATTGGGTCTAGCTATACGAAATTTCAACTCAATTGGACTTTGGGAAATTAGTCAAATTTGAATTGCAATATTGACCAAGTTAGGCGTTGTGTGAGTTGGTATAGGTGAGGTGGAACAACGGGTAAGTTGGAACAGGTCAGGAAAAACTACGAGTAAGTTAGATCAGATTACACTAAACTATGAGTAAGGTGAACTTTCTGAAACAGGAAGGTGGAACTACGTGTAAGCGGTTAGACCGAATTACGTGTAAGTTTGAGCATGTTAGGCGGAACTACGAGTTGGTTGGAGCAGTTGAGGTAGAACTGTGTAAATAGGGACAGATGACGTGGAACAGGTGTGGTGGAACTGTGTAAGATGGAACAGGTGAGATGGAACTGTGTAAGGTGGAGCATGTGAGGTGGAACTGTGTAAGGTGCATCATGCGAGGTGGAACTGTGTAAGGGGGAACAGGTAAGATGGAACAGGCTCGGTGGGACTGTGTTAGCTGGAGCAGGTACCGACCGGCATGGGCTGGTAGTGGTGCAGCGGCGCGGCGAGCAGCTTGGGCGCCTCCTCGGCCTTCTCCTCCTCGCGCCGCTTCAGGCACGCCGCCTTGGGGTTTAGGTTACGCTCTGCAAACAAACAAACATACATACTTCGTATAAATAAATAACATTGTGTTCTCCCTACGATTAATGATTTGTTTGACATCTGCATATCAAAGAGTACAACTGATTGTCGAGAAAGTACATCTGAATGTCAAGGAGTACATCTAATTGTAGACGAAAAACATTTTTTCACGTGAACGCTACACAAAGGTAATCTGGAAGACATCGCTCTGTAGCGATAAGACCGCCTGTTGTTTACCTCTACTTTTAGGTTTATATGTTCTGTTTTAGTCTCCAACGAGTAGACGTATGCAATAAAGAAGTATTTGCATTGTATAAGATAAGATATAATTTACTGTGAAAACTGTGTTTATAGATAATAAACATATAACGTACATAACGTATAAGCGTCAAAGCGCACCCAAAGACAACCTCGCTGGACCCTGCTCGAGGGCTACGAGTAGGCAGCAGCTATAGACCAGCACGGCTAGCACGCCACGGCGCGCGAGCTCTCCCGATTTTTCTCGCACTATCCGTCTCTCTCTTATTAGAACACTTAGAACAAGAGGTATAGTGCGATAAAAATCGAGAGTATGTCGCGGCCGTCGTGTGCTCGACGTGCTGGCCCCGTTGTACGCTTGAAAAGTTTAGTGGTATAGGCTCGCGCCCAGCTCGACGCGACACTCACCTCTGACTTGCTGCTCGAGCGTCATGATGACCTCCACGGCCATGTTGAGGATGCCGAGCTTGGTCTGCGGCTTGTCGCTCTTCAGGTGCGTCATGCACATGCGGCCCAGCTCCTTCAGCGCCTCGTTTATGTCTCGTATCCTTATCCTGGGGGAATAACGAGTGTTACTACTACGTATTAACTTGCGTGACTCTCAGAGCTTGGCCACGACTTCCACTTATCGCGTGATAAGTGACAAGACAGAGCGTCCGTCTCGTTCCATCGAACGGTGTCAGCCTGCGACGGACGCTCTATCTTGTCACTTATCGCGTGATAAGGCCGACCATGATACGGGGTCAGGGGTAGTTATAAGTGGAAGCGAGAGGGCGTGCTCCGATCTCTCGCTCACGCGTACCGCTGCCGCTCCAAGTCGGTGTAACCGGGACCACGCGAACATTATAAATACAATCGATGCTGTATATACATGTTAGGCACTCAATGGCCAGAGCTATAGCAATTGAGACGAGATCAGGCAGTAAAAGACATATTTGGAACTTTAAGAGTCCGCAGTAAGCTCGATTCTCCATACAAACGTAGTTACCCTCTCATTTTAAAACTACGTGTTGGATTGTAACGAAATTTTGCATGTACAATGACATGAGGTATATCCAGGTCTGTAATTAGTTTATGTAGCTTCAGATACCATAGTAAACAAAATACAGCGAATTTAAGTTTTTCATACAAAAGTTGGTTTTGCTGTATTTCGTTTGTTTTATAAACTGGAACCATATAAACTAATTACAGATATAGATACACCTCATGTCATTGTATATGCAAAGTTTCGTCATAATCCAACACGTAGTTTTAAAATGAGAATGAAACTCCGTTTGTATGGGAAGGTGAAATTCGGCCGAGCTTACCGCGGACTCTTAAATTATAAAATGTACGCTCTTTGACCCCGTCCACGGCATAAAAGGAAGACGATAAAGCCGTCCACCGTGTATCCCTGCCGCATGCGCACGCGCACGTAGTCCGGCAGTAAGTAGACTTCAGTTCACGTAAAAAGAACGCTGGCGGCCATAGATTTTGTGGCATTCGGCGTTCTTTTTACGTGACACCAGGTATACCTCTCTCTGACGTTGTTGGCCTGGCGGCGCTCCCGCTCGCGCGCGGCCTTGGTGTCGGGGTCCACGTCGTCCTCGTCCGCGCTAGAGCAGCTAGAACCGCCACTTAGTTCAACAGTAAGTACCTCTCTCTGACGTTGTTGGCCTGGCGGCGCTCCCGCTCGCGCGCGGCCTTGGTGTCGGGGTCCACGTCGTCCTCGTCCGCGCTAGAGCAGCTAGAACCGCCACTTAGTTCAACAGTAAGTACCTCTCTCTGACGTTGTTGGCCTGGCGGCGCTCCCGCTCGCGCGCGGCCTTGGTGTCGGGGTCCACGTCGTCCTCGTCCGCGCTAGAGCAGCTAGAACCGCCACTTAGTTCAACAGTAAGTACCTCTCTCTGACGTTGTTGGCCTGGCGGCGCTCCCGCTCGCGCGCGGCCTTGGTGTCGGGGTCCACGTCGTCCTCGTCCGCGCTAGAGCAGCTAGAACCGCCACTTAGTTCAACAGTAAGTACCTCTCTCTGACGTTGTTGGCCTGGCGGCGCTCCCGCTCGCGCGCGGCCTTGGTGTCGGGGTCCACGTCGTCCTCGTCCGCGCTAGAGCAGCTAGAACCGCCACTTAGTTCAACAATTTTTGAATAGTTCATTTATCAAACATACATAATGCACTGGTAATACTTCAGCTATCGTTCACGTGTGAACCGTAGTTCATTTGTGAACGACAGAATAGTTGAATTGGCTACTTTATCAAAAACTATTGGACACGCATGTTTTTTTGTGAATCAAACAAAATTTTTGAAGATATATTACATGTGACATCACATTATGGTACACTTTTCAGCATTACGTGGCGTCAGATGTAACTTTAACGAGCTATATCCAAATCATTAAAAAAGTGTACAATATTTTTTGATAAACTGACTACTATTTGGTCATAGAATTATAAGTTTTTACCCAGAAAAGTACCCAATTATAGACCATAGCTTAATAATGATAGTTCACTTCAACATAGTGCACGTGTGAATGATTAGTTCCGTGACTTGGTGAACAAGTATCACAAAACCTCACAACAGCAACGCAATCCAAGTTCATATATGTGTGAACATATTATTACTAAAAAGAGTAGTTTTCTGATACAAGTTCATGGCATAAGAGTACGTTACTTACCTAGGGCGGTAAAACAATCAATGTGTCAGAATAAAATTAAATATGCTATCTGAGGCTTTCTTTATTACCGCCCATGGTAAGTGCACAACTTTACGTCTCTCCCTGGCCAGGAAGTGAGATTTTCCACAAGCGTAGCCTGTGGTAATTGCTACTTTATGGCCAGGTATGACGTAAATATAAAAGGAAATCAGTTTTTTTTTGTGTGAAGAAGTTTATTATATAACCAACTCGGTGTTTTTGTATTTTTCATACAAAAAACCGGTATTGAAGACTCAGTTGGTTTGGATGCCAGTTTTAGAATAAAAAGAGTTTTATATTAAACCAGTCTTCATACAAATGACCGAGTCGCGATATGTACAGATTTAGCGAATAATGTTTTGAACCTCGTCGGAAATATAGAGCCGAAGTGTCAATCAATGAATGAGGCTTCTTCAGAAGGCATCACGTCGCCAGCTGGCAGCGACGTGGCGGAAAGGTGATTGAGGGTTCTTCAGAAGGCATCACGTCGCCAGCTGGCAGCGACGTGGCGGAAAGGTGATTGAGGGTTCTTCAGAAGGCATCACGTCGCCAGCTGGCAGCGACGTGGCGGAAAGGTGATTGAGGGTTCTTCAGAAGGCATCACGTCGCCAGCTGGCAGCGACGTGGCGGAAAGGTGATTGAGGGTTCTTCAGAAGGCATCACGTCGCCAGCTGGCAGCGACGTGGCGGAAAGGTGATTGAGGGTTCTTCAGAAGGCATCACGTCGCCAGCTGGCAGCGACGTGGCGGAAAGGTGATTGAGGGTTCTTCAGAAGGCATCACGTCGCCAGCTGGCAGCGACGTGGCGGAAAGGTGATTGAGGGTTCTTCAGAAGGCATCACGTCGCCAGCTGGCAGCGACGTGGCGGAAAGGTGATTGAGGGTTCTTCAGAAGGCATCACGTCGCCAGCTGGCAGCGACGTGGCGGAAAGGTGATTGAGGGTTCTTCAGAAGGCATCACGTCGCCAGCTGGCAGCGACGTGGCGGAAAGGTTTTTTTATACTCCTCGACTTTAATGTTTGAATTAAGACTTCGTACACCAAACTATAATCACATACTTTTTTTCTATGGAGCTCCCAACTCAACTATGATAAATTATTATACAACTGTTTCGACTGCTTTAATGAATTTGCCCAATCACGTGGCGCCTTTACTGAACTATAATGACTTTGACCAACAGAAAGTCGTCAAATAAAAATACGTCTAATTATTTCAGTCTAATTATTTCAGTTACACAATTAGCTCTTAACTTCTACAACACGGTACTCGACTTTAAGAGCCCTTATTGTGTAACGATTGTACAAAATACTATTTACTGCAGCTTTTAATAACGAATTGTGATGGTTAAACATGATTGGTGGATTTCAACACCTAGACTAGTGCTGCCAGCTGGCGCCTATTTCACCAACTTGACAATTGTCAACTGACACTGACAATTCGCCATACATTGCTTGTTCTAGAAGTTAAGGAGGTTGCTAGGTTACTTGTGGAATCAGCAATGTACGGAGAATTGTCGTTGGCAGGTGACAATTGTCAAGTTGGTGAAATAGGGGCCTGGTTACATAATGCATTCAGCAAAACCCTCATTACACATTTAAATTATTGGTATGTGGACAAGCCCACTTCTTAGGGTATTTCGAAGTTTCACCCATGGAAAAACATTATTCACCACATCTGCCAGTATCTTCATCACCGTCGTCAGTCCGTCATCAGTTTTAGAGTAGGTTGCACCACACCGTTTATAATCGTACGCGGTGTTCGTTCAAATCTGAATGTATGGACAGTTTGATAAGTTTGTATGGTATGACGGCTGCCGGCGCCATATTTGGACAGATCCCGATCAACGTTAAGGGAATGCCTTGATTCCAGTCGGCCACGCTCCCTTGACAGAGACACGCTTATGCCTTTCGCGCGCGAGAAAAAGAGATGCAACACTCAAACTCTTCGGAAATGGCTTTTTTGGACAAATTTCAATAAATATCTAACTTAGTGAAGGTTTATTTATATTTCATTAAGTGAGATTTTAGATGAGATAAAATACTATACTTGATTGTGTCGTAAACTGCATCCATAAATAAGAGTCTTAAAATGTAAACAAACCACTTACCGGTAGAAAAATACACATTCCTGGTGTAATCACACGCAATAACAAGTAGGCAATTGTTGTAACATCTAGGTAATCACGTGCAACACCATTATTTCTATAATAATATGTCAATTTTATCGTAAAACACTTATTTTTTTGCAGAAAACCGAGATCGCTGTAACCTCAAACCTACAACTGACATTTTAAATACTCTGTATTGTCTTTGGTGGATAGGGATGGGATGTTCTTTCACATCGATAAAAACTCGATGGCAGAGTAGTCTTTGGTCGAGGCAGTGATGTTGAGCTAGTAAACAAATATTAAGTATTCCGGTGCGCCAAATTTCTAAAAAAAATCATTGTTTGCCGAAACATATTGTTGCAGACATGTCAGAGGCAAATGGCTGAAAATCAAAAAAAATGTACATAGTTAAGGGCCTTAATCTAATCTACGCTTAATTAACTTACTCTGGCTAACTTAAATGGTAAATGGTAATTTTTTTATTGTAAATGGTCATGTTTTCAATTCTGTCCGGTTATCTAGCAAAAAAAGCATTTTCAATGAGATTACTAGAAAACCGCACACAGAAAAAAACAACGCTACGCTCTGACAGCAACCGTATTGTGCCTTCTCTTTCACACTTAGAAAATTTTAATTATGCTGTCCTGCTGTCATAGTGAACGGAGTGCAGCCTTGGAACGAACTACATGTAATCTTTCGTTGCGATCTGTTTGGTTGCCAAAGATAACTTTATTATTTTGTTGAATATTGTATGCAACACCATGTTTGTTTTGTGTTTAGTATTGCTTAAAATCTCATTGAAAATACTTTTAGTTTTTACCCACCTACAATAATATTCTACAATAATTATATTGCACAATTTTAATTAACCCTACCGGGCACACGGACGACAATAAAATTTATCAATAAAATTGACTAATCACTTATGTCAATATTCCCGTGAAAGCAACATGTCTGGTAAATTAAATTTTTAAGTTAGTTTTTTGTTTACATTGTAGGAAATTTCTATTGAAAGATGGTTTATAACCCTATACTCAATAAATTATTCACGTTTTTTATCATTTATCATCGTAATTCATCATTTCCGCTATAGTAATGTTGCCGACATCGACATTATTCGACATACACCACATCACTATAGTAGTCTATGGTTATCCATTCCGCCATATTTGTTTACCTTTTAAGACTCTTATTTATGGATGCAGTTTAAAATAATATATTGTGTGAGTAGGCCGAGTAAAAAAAAAAAAAAGACCCAACTTTGGATTTTTTTCTATCGAGGAAACTAGGCAATCATATAGTCAACAATCATATATCTGAAAATCAGACCTTATTGTTTCTTAATCCAGTCAGAACGGCGTTTCAAAGGACGCGATATTTTCCAGTGCACCCCTTTAAACATGTCACTGCCAGCTGTCATGCCATAGAGGACTGTCAAATTCTCCATACATTAGGATTGTAGCGAACACGGCGTACGATTACAGGCGGTGTGGTGCAACCCGGCCTTAGTGTAGTAAATGCAATTTCCATAACTCTAGTCCATTTGTTGGTATTTCCAAGTTTCCCCAATGGAAACATCATTGAGTACACCTGTCAGTCTGTCATGATCGTCATCAGTCCGTGGGAAGTGTGCAGTGTGCAGCGTCAGGCTAGTAAGTAATGCAGTGCAACTTACAGCGCGTCGGGCCCGGGGCGGCACCGGCCGAAGTCCGAGGCGGGCGCCTGCGGGACGCTAGAACACACACACTAACATACAGCCCGAACTATATACCACACTATCTACCAATCTACTACTTGCAGAATATTCTCAAAAAGATACCAATATTCTGAGGAAATTCTGGAAACTTTCACGAGGACTTAAGGCAAGTTTCCGATTAGCAACTTCCAAATTATACAATTTTCGAGAACTTTCCACAAAAACAGTATCGCAATTTTGGAATTTTCTCATTAATGCCTTGCTCTCTCTCGCTCAAATCTCTTCAAATCAAATCATGATTTATTCTGATAATTCCATTTACTATAATATTGCAAAGATTTATTCTGTTAAATCCATTTATTACAATATACCACGTTGCATAATTTGGCAGGGTTTAAAGGTTTCCAGTGAAAATGAATGAAAGTAAAATGTACAGCTATAGGCATATTACAGAGAAAAAAATAATCTACAATTTGTTTTCTTTTACAGTTCATTCTCGTTGAAGGTTGTGGGAGAGTTTACAGACACCCCGAAACATAATATGGCTAGTCAATAATTTGTAAAAGAGATTAATTCACGAAATTCATTAAAATAACACAGCGCCAGCAACAAACTTATAAATGAATGAATCTTTTAATTCGTTTTATACAAATAACCGGTTTAGGAGCGGGGATGTGTTTTCACATGTATGGCACCTCGTATGCTTGACTACTAAGTGTCAAATATAAAAACACATCTCTAGTGGATACGGATAGTCGCCCTAAACCGGTTATTTGTATGAAAATCGGTTAAAGAATATATTCCTCAATAAAAATAATATAAATAATGATCTTTAATGATATAAAGTTCGGACTGCTTGGGATATATCGAGCGTCGGCCGGCGTCGCGCGGGTCACTCCGACCGACAAGGCGATAAATCGACAAAAACCATCCGTCTCGGTCACACTCAAGGTGCTAGAGAGATTAATGGGAACTTTACCGTAAGTTGTGGTGATAATATGTGGGAGGGACTGCAATATTTACATTGATTAATATTGTTAAAATTACGAGTAATTATAAGTCTTGTAATCGTATAGGTATGTATCTTGTTCGTAATTATATTTATAGTTCTTTTCAACTACTAATAGGCTTTAAACATGATACATACTTGACTAAATTCTAAAGGTTCGTTTATCTGACAATGTATAATGTTTAAAGATAATATGTAATTTGAAAGTTTTAACTGTTCTCAAAAGTTGACGTATGATAAAAATAATAATTTCTATCTATTTTTTGTAGTATTATAAACGAACCTTTTAGTAATAATTTTCCTTATCAAATAAACAGCTCAAAATCATTATAATCCATTGAATATGAAGTATACAAATAACAGTGTACAGTAATGGTAGTCATCAAGGAAGATACAGTTTTAAAAACTTACACCGTGTAGACAATATATTGGTACACAGCGGGAATAAGTTGACAAGTAGAGATATATAATGGAAGAAATACTAGTCTTTCGAAGTTTACACCCTAATTATATACTTATTCCCGGCATGTACGGAGATAATTTCAAGGAAAATCATCTAAAACTAATTAAACGCGCGCCAGTTATGGATTATACGATCTGTGCTAGAAAGGCAGAATTTTAACAATAACACTAAATCAACCGTTTGTAAACCTTATTATATGATCCAAGATTCATGTTACACCAACAGATCTCTTTAATTACTAAAAAAATATATATCATTCGATGTAACAAACATAGCATTGAAACGGCAATCAATTATTAATTCAGGGAAAATATTTGGTTTTCCGAGAATCATAGCATCACAATATGGCCAACAAATGGTAATGAGTGCATGTATGTATGTGTGTACTCACTATCTCCGCGAGCGCTTGGAGCCGGGCTTGGCGAGGTCGGCGGAGCCCGACGAGGAGGGCTTCGAGTCCAGCCCGGAGTCCGGAGGCTCTTTGCGTTTCTCTGGAAAATACAATTATTGCGTTAAGAGACTGGTTCAGTTTCTGTCAACATCATCATCCTCCTAGCGTTATTCCCGCTTTGACACCTAATCCCAAGATTTGGCATAGGCACTCGTTTTACGAAAGCGACTGCCATCTGACCTTACAATTTCCAACCCAGAGGGAAAGCTAGACCTTATTGGGATTATACCGGTTACCTCACGATGTTTTCCTTCACCGAAAAGCTTACGGTAAATATTCCCTACATACGTTCCGAAAAATTCATTGGTACGAGCCGAGATTCGAGAGCCCACGACCGCCGCTTGACAGCCGCATACCTGAACCACTAGGATACGGCACGTAGTTAAGTTTTTGTCAACAATTTCATTTTTAGTTTTGATTTAAAGGTTCTGATGGAATATCAGCGCTGCGGACTCCGCAGCAGTCACGCTGAGTTAGTGCCTATTCTACACAACAACAGACAACCCTCGACTAAGTTTTACTTTTCTAAATGCCTTAGGTAAAAAAATTGTTTGATATGTTTTTTTTTAAATGTTTATACCACTATACTTGTTTGTTTTGGCTGAATCTAGTTATTTTGTATGAACCAGATTGTAACCAACTCAGGAGTTTTTTTGTATTTTTTGTACAAATAACCGAAATCCAAATAAGTCCTCAGCCGGGTTGGAAGCCAGTTCTCCAAGCATGAATGAAACCAGTTTATCTGAAACCGGTTTTCATACAAATAACCGGATCAATAAGTACAAGAGCTTTTATAGCCGATTGTACTTTTTTTGGACAGTTACCAACTCATGGAGAGGGTTCCAATAGTTTGGGAGTTTTTGTCTCCAACATCAGGTCAGCTCAGTAGTGCCATAATATTGCGTTGACACTACACTCTTTGTAACTATGCCAAATTCAATCGGATACTGGCAAGTGGGTCTTATATTATGTTTAATAAAATCGAAGTCATAAAAAAAAGAATCGTCGCCGTGAGTGGAGTGGCACCCGCGACGGCTCAGTTAGAGGAAGTGCACGGAACGCAGCGTTCATGGTCTCATATTGCGCTAGCGGAAAAAGTTTTTGAAGTGCAAACTTCTTTAGCGGCGCTGAGCACTTTTTGGGATGGGGAAAAATTGTTAAATACGCGACAGATTTTTGTGACGTCAGATGTGAAGGAGATCACAAACTTTTATATTTTGCTGCTAGCCGATTCGACTTCATTCAAAACTGAACGCTATTCGTAAGAGTATAAAGCCGTTAAACACTTTTTGCAATAGCATATTTTGCAAATAAATTTGTAATTTTGTTCACGCGTCCTTCACCGTTTTGCTATTGAGCAAATTCGAATAGTTCGAATTTGGACGTTATTCCTAAAAAGATAAAGCTTTGCAAAATATTTACCAACGGCAAAAACAAATTGATATTTTGTTCACCGCCGCCATCCGCTGTTCTTGCAAATTCGAATAGTTCGAATTTAGACGTTATTCCTAAAGAGATAAAGCTTTGAAAAATATTTGGCAACGGAAAAAACAAATTGGTATTTTGTTCGCCGCCCGCCCGTCGCACCCAACGCGCCCGCGGCCCGTCCGCCTAAATACTTGATAATTGTTTATAAATATGCGCCCAATTCATTTTTAGGGTGACACCGTAAGATGTCACGTGACCTGATCGAAAAACTGTTACAATGTTATTGAGTTTTCACTTCTGCCGGCACTCCCGGAGTGCAACCCGGTCTTCTTTTTATTTATTGTGATGCTGCTTTGTAGCTATTTGTGTGCCAGGTGGCGAAACAGAGATCAATCATTGTACCTAATAAGACCTTCATACCTATGTTTGACTCAACAAGATCTGGGAGTCCTTATGTCCAATGACCTCAAATGGGAACCTCACATCCAAACTCCATCATCTACATCATTAGAAAAGCATTTTGTATACTCACACCTAAAACAATGCTAAAAATGTACAAAACATATGTGAGACCCATTCTGGAATATGGTTTTCAGATATGGAACCCATACTTCAAGAAAGACATTGAGATGATAGAAATTCCCACACAGCTCAAATCATTGCCTTACGAGGAAAGACTACACAAATTGGGATTAACAACACTCGAAAAGAGACGTGAACGGGGGCAACTGATTGAGACTTTTAAAATCTTAAATGGCTGATACGACTGTCCGGAACTGAGCGACCTGTTCACTCGAAATACAAACACACGCACGAGAGGACACGACTTTAAACTGTCAGCAAATAAATGTAAAACAAACATCGGAAAAAACTTAATCTGAAATAGAATAGTAAATACATGGAACAAATTACCCTCAGAAGTAGTGAACGCTAGAAGTGTTAACCAGTTTAAAAACAGACTCGACAAACTATCTAAAGCAGTGTGAATCTGTTCTAATTCAACTATGATTTAGACGTATCAGCGTCAGCTGCCTGTCTAAAATAAGATAATAATAAACAAATAAATATTTTGAATTTGATTTTGAACTTTTTTACCCAACTGCTCTCCTGAGGAGAGTTATGTTATTCGAGCGTATGTATGTAGGTATCCATACTCTTTTCCATTTTCTTGTAAAATGGCGCCGGTGTGACACAAAGTGTGTCAAATTAATGTGAAGCGATTAAGTCGGCGTATGAGGGTTTCGGTACATAAGTATGAGAGGATTACATATCTTAGCACTTGAATGATACGAGTTTAATGAGAAAATACGTACTAGTGTTGGGCATCACGTGTCGCTCCATCTTGACGGGCGGCTCCCCGTGCAGCGCCAGCGCAGGCCCGGGGCCCAGCCGCGACACTGAGGACGCATGAGACAAGCTTCAGTACAAGCAGACATGGAATATGCACATCGATGGACACTCAAATGTCTCAAATAATTAATTAATTGCCGCAAAGGTACTTTTACAAGTTAAAATCTACTATTGTTTTGCAACTAGGCCTCTTTCGGTCAGAATCTAAAGTCTATTCATACCTACGTGTTTTATCATGTAAACAAACACTTCTCTATGACATTATCACACTTTTCTCTGGGAGTACACAAAAATCATCACTAAAATGTTGTTGTATACTTACAGAAACTCACAATGTATTGAAATCAACCGAGTAACCACTGACAAATATAATTTGTAATAAGATTTTCTTCAATAATCGAAGTAACTAACGAATGAACTCAAACATATCTGACATAACAATGTCTAGATTGTCTATGGATCACACTTCTATATTTTAACGTCGTTTCCCATCACTAGTCATTGTCTATGATAATATTTGACGTTATGTTTGTTTGCATGATAGGACACGTAATAATGAATATACTTTACTATAGCATCGTTAAGAGATAAGAATGTTTGCCCGAGCCGAAGACGAGAGCGATAATCATGACATTTGAAGTTTCCATTATTACCGCCCGTGATGAGTACAAAATGATGTGTTGCCCTGGCCTGGAAGGCGGCTGGCTGGTGATGGCTCTTGAAGCTCAAAGGGTCATCGGGGTAGCCAGTGCTCTTTCTAGCTGCGGCCACCGCACTTGGCTAAGTACCCCAAACAACGAGATAGATAAAGCATTTATTTATTTGTGACCTCTCAGCTCGAAGGGTTGACGACGTAAAATAGCGCGATCATTCCTAGATGAGACTGGCGTACTCGAAGAGAGGCTTATGCTCAGCAGGGGGCGATTACAGGCTAATCATGATGATGATGATGACGTCTCAGAATGAGCCTCGAGAGGAATGGCGCGAAGAGGACGCGCGTTTAGTCTGTTCAACCTGAGAGCCTAGAGTCCCCTGAACTGCCCTAGAACCCCTCTGCACTGTTAGTGCAGATGGCCGGCTGACGTGTAGTTTTTAGTGGGTAGAAAAATGAACCATAAGTACCAGGACAGCATAGTTCAAACATACCTGGT
This sequence comes from Epinotia ramella, assembly GCA_947578815.1. Lineage (NCBI taxonomy): Eukaryota > Metazoa > Arthropoda > Insecta > Lepidoptera > Tortricidae > Epinotia > Epinotia ramella. Next base: position 468,275 of record OX388226.1, on the reverse strand, counting down.
GGCTGGTGGTGCACATCTTGAGGATATAGTTCAGGTGCCTCGGCGTGGTTGCGAAGCACATTGATGGCGTCATCCAGTCTCTCTTCCATTCTGGCACCCTGGTATCACACGATAACGTTAATCGACGAGTTCCTTTGTATATTGGGTGAAGAAATGCTTGGCGGCTTTAAAAGAAGTCAAAGTTCTTTATTCTTCCAGTTAGATATATTGGACCTACAATACTCAGTACAAGCTACACGTGTTGCCACAATGAGGAACAACATGGAAAGGCTCTTATGCAGCTAAGTTAAGAACTGGTCATAAAATGGCTGATGGCTTACCATATACAACCTACTTAATTTGGGCGGGTAATGGTTTATTTGCCGCAATTTCATACTAAATCGGTTGCGATAAATAAAATAAAAAGTGGAACTATGACAAGGACAACGAATGATATACACGTTTCTGTCACACTTATTGAGATTTGTATGCTACCATCTCACTCGGACGTGGTATTATTATTACCATAGCTTGTCCTGGGTGTTATAGGTGCACCCATGAATGTGTTTGCTGACATACATAACTAAACTCACACCTATAAGGATGTACCGTGTACTATGAGCGGAAGGCTCTTGAACTCCTTTAATTGGAAAGATATTGTGTTAACAATACTAATTTACAAACAATTTCGTTAAAAAACATTCGTGAAAATCAGTGGACATTAACAGTTATCAATTCATATAAAAGGAATCTACCTATGTACTTTCTAGTTCTATTTAACATTTTATATATCAAATGTCAAATTAAAAATTTGTTACTGCGGTACTAAAATCACAGATATAATAATGCATACTCGATTGAGAATGTATTATTTTCTTTATGATTTTAGCACAAGTTTTTTAGCAAATAAAAATGTTAAGCTCAAACAAAACCATGCCACTCGATTGCTAGTACACACAATGTAAGTATACAACGTTGTAAAAGGAAATACTAGTACTTAATTGTCTAAACTCGTAGGTTTTATTTCTATAAGATGAAAAAAGCAAAAACCGATGTTTCAGTGTTAATAATTTGTACTCGTCTTAACCATGCAAATAGTAAATTGAAAAAAAAAGAGCTTTAACTATACATTTTGTGGCCACGCTTGCATATGTATTTTTGCACTATATAAGGTGCTAACAAATTAGGTACCAATACTTTTAGAGCTGATAGTACTAGTCTCTAGGAGTAGATTCAAGTATGAAACATTTAAAAGTGTGTATCACTTTTTGGAGATAATTAGGGATACAACGTTACTGCGTAAAAACACCCTGTTAATGAGATAGTCAACAATCAATCATTGACGTTTGTCACAAACGACGATGTTCACTTGACAGATAGTGTTTTAACATCTCGTCAGTTGAATGCACACTGCACAGGCTGATTATGTTTGGTCGAAATTTTAATTTATTTATTTTGTACCGGAAATTAAAACAAAAATATCATATGAAAAGTTTTCTTAATTTCTATTTAAAGTCAATTGTTTTGATGTAATGTAACACCTCTTAAAATATTGGTACTTAATTTGTTAGCACCTTATATAGTCGCCTACCGATACCGCCATCGTACAAAACCGCGAATTTTCATAAGATTGATTATCAAATTAATATAAGTCGCCATCATTGAATCTCATTAGAATTATACATAGTTAGGGCCTTAATTTAATCATCGTTATGTTTCCACTGTGTAATAATACAATACAAATACTCTTTATTGCACACCTCACAAACAAAGCAGTTAGAAAGAGAAACAATACAATAACATGTAGGTGTATGTGTAATTGTGTAACATACATTATATGTGGATAACTTTCGACGTCGTTGATTACATTAAGGTCTTATCTACGTAATTTTTTGTTGCAATCCACCTCTATACCAAGGGCTCTTAGTTTGTGTCTTAGTCCCTCAGTAACCCCATGGAAAATGGTCCCGTTATCGGATTACACGTAGGTAAACGCTGCGGGAGTCCGCTGAATGCGGGTGGCGCGTTATGGCACTCTTTTGAGAGGCGTATGTCCAACAGTGGATGGTTTGACTGATTTGATGATGATGATTCTCTGGTAACACCATGGAAATTGGTGCCATTATCGGAATACTCACGCCCACGTCGGAGTGTTCTCTCAGGAACACCATGGCCTCGTCCAGCTGTCTCTGCTCCGCCGGCGCGCCCTAACGACACGTCACCACATGTCACGTCACGTCACGTCATCTCACGTCAGCGACGCGGGAGCTGCACCACTGGCCTTGATATCTAGTCTCTTGGCTTCCGGGGATTGCCATTTTTGTATGCATTTATCTTTTCCTACGTAGGTACGATTTTTTATTAAACGACTTGAAGGAAGGGTATTTCTGTTTTTACTCTGACTTACAAATCTTACAATAACAATTCATACTGATTTTACTGACAGGTTTGTTTCAAAATGTAGACTTCTTCAATTTCTTCATACACCTCGGTACATAAATGTTAGAATAAAAAATAAAATATTCTGCCGTGTACGTTATTTTTATTCGTATATCAAATTATTGTTTCATTTCTGTTGGTGGGGGGGGGGGGACAGTGCCCATACAAGTTTGCACTGTCCCCCCCCACCAACAGAAATGAAACATGTCTCATTTAATAGATCTTGGCAAACTGATGATTTTTTAGTATGACGAGAATCGCCCTATGTATGGGGTTTTCTTGGAAAACCGTGTTTTGTTTTTACATATTTTTTGCTCATCTCATTGAAAGTTACAAAGAGAAGGTTGAAAAAATATTATGTTACTAACAATAATACTTCACAAATATATATTTAGGACAGAAATCATTTATATTATTTAATAGTTTCGGCTAAAAATATAAAAAAAAAAAACTAATAAAACTAATTACTAAAAAATATGTAAAAACAAAACACGGTTTTCCAAGAAAACCCCATAAATATGGCGATCCTCGTCATAGTAAAAAATCATCAGGTTGCTAAGATCTATTAAATGAGACATTTTTCATTTCTGTTGGTGGGGGGGGGGGGGGGGGGACATTTCTGCCCATGGTCCTTTCAACAGTAAAATTTCAAGTATGCAAAATTTATATGACACTGCTTATGAGCTGAGCTCATTTCTCATTAGACTTGTAGTAAAATAATTGATTTAGTATTTAAAATCCTGATAATATTAGTGATATAATTGACGAAGTTTAGAAATTAATAAAAACAATACGGAATATTATGCGCGGTAAATATGTCAATTAGCTGGGAAGGGTGATGATGTATGTTTGTTTTCCTGTTAGATTGAGAAGCTAGCTACTAAACAACGCTATCTACTACATCTAGGGCAATGGTAACAAGCTCCACACAGGTCGCTAATATTTAAAAAAAAAAACAGAGAAAAAAGAACTTGGTATGACTTATTATTTAGAAACCGGTTATTTGTATGAACAAAATCTGCTAATAACCGGTATTTACATAAAAATAAACCGACTTGTTTCCATCTTTACTGGTCATTTTAATTGTAATTTAAAGGGAATACTGAGTCTTACGCATAAACAAATATAAGAGTGAAGTCATACCAGTTCGTTGAAAAATAAACACTACAAATTAATTTTAAATATTAATTTAAACATTGGTTTGTTTCACGTCTTCTGGACAGTCATTTTTAAATAAAATTTGACACATAATATAACTGTCCTGCATACAAGCATTGCTTTATGGCACCTATAGATTCATAGTTCAACTAATGAATGTTTTGTTAAAATGAAGATGACAGTAATATTACTTCATTGATAAATCAAAACTAGAAGTCGTGACACAAACCAGTAAATAACACTAATAATGGCAACAAAATGATCCTGAATCGAAATATCGCTTGTCGATTAGGAATTGCAATCGGTAATTTATAGTGTCAAAAACCGGTTTCAATTATTTATTTATTTATTAAAACATGTAAACAGTATAACCAATGCGTCATGAAACGACATATGCAAAAGGCAAAAATAAACACATATAATTACATAATTATAAACCACACCACATACAAAATGAAGAACCTTATTATCAATTAACGACACGATTGTCTATTAAATTTTACCAGTATGTTATAGTACTGAATTAAATATTATATTTCGATTCGGTTCATATATTAAAATTCTGTTCTCCATGCTAGGACACATGCTCAAATTTGACGAATAATCACTAAAACACTAGAAAAAAATATTAATTTCACGAAGCGGGGGATTTTCAAAGTACGAGTAATGTGTACGTTTTTAATGGATAAGAATGGAAAATTTGAGCTGCAGAGAAGCGTGACCCCCCTTTAGAAACTAGGCTTGTGTCGGTCAGGAACTATGAACTATTACGAATGAATTCCCATCTCAGATAGAAAATAACTAGTTCGTCAATCACGATCTTAATCGGTCTTCGGTCTTTAGTTCAGCAGCAGAGCGAGAGTAGAACGGAACGAGACGCGGGTGACGCGACCGGGTAACATCGCGCGGGCGCGCACCGGTGCATTGGAAATTATCGCGTGCTTTGAAACGCCGTTCTGACTAGATTAAGAAACAGTAAGGTCTGATTTTCAGATATATGATTCTTGACTATATGATCGTTAATCTGATTTTATCGATACATGATTGCTTAAAACTTCCTCGATAGAAAAAAATTCCAAAGTTGGGTTTGTATTTTCCTTTTTTTACTTAGCCTACGCAAACGAAACATTATTTTACGACACCATCAAGTTAATACTATAGTATTTTATCTTATCTAAAATCTCACTTTATGCAATTTTGATAAAATTACACTAACTTAAGTATTTATCGAAATTTGTCCAAAAATGCCATTCCCGAAGAGTGTTATATCTCTTTTTCTCGTGCGCGGAAGGTATTAGCGTGTCTCTGTCTGGGGGGCGTGTTCGACTCGAATCAAGGCATCCCCTTAACTAACGGCCACTCCCACACTGACCGAAGCGAAGGAACTAAATGACCGAACTAGTTCCTCAAACCGATTGAACGAGATCGGAGCGCTCCCGTAAAAGAACGAGCAAGCCTATTTGAAAGTTGTATGTCACGTTACTCTGCTGCCAGTACAGTTTGCTTGTTTACAGAAGCTATGTGTCCGTGCATCGTGCACCGTGCACTCACCATGACGTTGGGCGGGAAGACGGCGACGTGCTGCTGCTGGTGGTGCGGTGCCCCGCCGGCCCCGCCCCCGCCCCCGCCGCCGCCCACCACCACGTGCGGCGGCGGCGGGCCCGTGCCCGTCGGGGACGTCACGCCGCTCGCCACCCAGCTCGCTTGCTGGAATATCATTCGACACGTTTAATACTAGATTCCCTGCTGACAGAGTGCAAGTGGCTTAACACTACATTAATACGTGAAGATTAGATCGTCAGTTATTCCGACCTGATTCCTCTTCTAAGGGTGAGTATCTGCCTGAGCTGTGCGTCTGCGAAGTAGCGGAGCTGTGTGCGTGGAAAAAGAACTCCTATAGAAGAGCGGGCAGCGGCGGCGGGGAGTGCACCGGCGTGGAGGGCGAGGACCCGTACTCGGACAGGCTGCCCGCCTCGCGTACATCTGTGACGTGCATCAGTCAGTGGGCAGGCGTGCCTACCTGCGAGCTGTGGTGGTGCATGTGGTGCGGCGAGTGCTTGAGCGGCGGGTAGAGGCGCGTGGGCAGCGGCGGCGGGGAGTGCACCGGCGTGGAGGGCGAGGACCCGTACTCGGACAGGCTGCTCGCCTCGCGTACATCTGTGACGTGCATCAGTCAGTGGGCAGGCGTGCCTACCTGCGAGCTGTGGTGATGCATGTGGTGCGGCGAGTGCTTGAGCGGCGGGTAGAGGCGCGTGGGCAGCGGCGGCGGGGAGTGCACCGGCGTGGAGGGCGAGGACCCGTACTCGGACAGGCTGCCCGCCTCGCGTACATCTGTGACGTGCATCAGTCAGTGGGCAGGCGTGCCTACCTGCGAGCTGTGGTGGTGCATGTGGTGCGGCGAGTGCTTGAGCGGCGGGTAGAGGCGCGCGGGCAGCGGCGGCGGGGAGTGCACCGGCGTGGAGGGCGAGGACCCGTACTCGGACAGGCTGCCCGCCTCGCGTACATCTGTGACGTGCATCAGTCAGTGGGCAGGCGTGCCTACCTGCGAGCTGTGGTGGTGCATGTGGTGCGGCGAGTGCTTGAGCGGCGGGTAGAGGCGCGTGGGCAGCGGCGGCGGGGAATGCACCGGCGTGGAGGGCGAGGACCCGTACGAGGACAGGCTGCCCGCCTCGCGTACATCTGTGACGTGCATCAGTCAGTGGGCAGGCGTGCCTACCTGCGAGCTGTGGTGGTGCATGTGGTGCGGCGAGTGCTTGAGCGGCGGGTAGAGGCGCGCGGGCAGCGGCGGCGGGGAGTGCACCGGCGTGGAGGGCGAGGACCCGTACTCGGACAGGCTGCCCGCCTCGCGTACATCTGTGACGTGCATCAGTCAGTGGGCAGGCGTGCCTACCTGCGAGCTGTGGTGGTGCATGTGGTGCGGCGAGTGCTTGAGCGGCGGGTAGAGGCGCGTGGGCAGCGGCGGCGGGGAGTGCACCGGCGTGGAGGGCGAGGACCCGTACTCGGACAGGCTGCCCGCCTCGCGTACATCTGTGACGTGCATCAGTCAGTGGGCAGGCGTGCCTACCTGCGAGCTGTGGTGGTGCATGTGGTGCGGCGAGTGCTTGAGCGGCGGGTAGAGGCGCGCGGGCAGCGGCGGCGGGGAGTGCACCGGCGTGGAGGGCGAGGACCCGTACTCGGACAGGCTGCCCGCCTCGCGTACATCTGTGACGTGCATCAGTCAGTGGGCAGGCGTGCCTACCTGCGAGCTGTGGTGGTGCATGTGGTGCGGCGAGTGCTTGAGCGGCGGGTAGAGGCGCGTGGGCAGCGGCGGCGGGGAGTGCACCGGCGTGGAGGGCGAGGACCCGTACGAGGACAGGCTGCCCGCCTCGCGTACATCTGTGACGTGCATCAGTCAGTGGGCAGGCGTGCCTACCTGCGAGCTGTGGTGGTGCATGTGGTGCGGCGAGTGCTTGAGCGGCGGGTAGAGGCGCGCGGGCAGCGGCGGCGGGGAGTGCACCGGCGTGGAGGGCGAGGACCCGTACGAGGACAGGCTGCCCGCCTCGCCCGCTACCGGTGTGCTCGCCGACGCGTACATCTATCAAGTAAACTTTATGTACTGCCATTCAATAAATGGTGGTCCTGCCTAACAAAACCGATGGTTGACAGAAAATTCGGATTTGGGACAGTTAGGGATATTTAACAGTGAGTAATCTTGTCATCTTTGAAGTAGAGATATATAATCAGCCATAGGATAAATAAATAAGATGACTGTCACGTCATATATCTTTGCGTTTAATCAGAAGAACACGTGTAGTTATATTGTCACGGTCACGTCAGAAAGAGACTGCTAGGTGCACTTACTGGCTGTAGAGGAGGTTTGGCGACGAGCATGGCGTCAGAGGGCGAGTGGTGCGGAGCGGCGGCGCGGAACGACGACATCGGCGGGAGCGGTAGTTCCGCCGCGCCGCCCGCGGGTTCGCTCGGCGCGCCGGGGAGACCTGGAAACAGAGGGCTCATGTTGTAGAAGAGAAAATACATTAGTTATGAGACAGGGCAAGAGTCACGCGAGAGACGACGCAGTCCTCACGAACGGAACGCTAGCCTGTCAGATACAGTAGAGTAAAAACGTTTGCGACTCCAGCGGAGTCATCAGCACGATGCCGACCCGACCCTAATTTGAGTGTGCGTTTGTGTCAACAGCTAGAAAAATAAGAGTTCCCACGCGCTGGCGCTGAATGGGTTAAGTTATTAAAGTTAAAGTATAGTTGCGCCTTATGGTGGTAGGGTTGGCTGCGCCTATGCTTGAAGCTAAATAGCAAGTGAACCGCTTCCAGGTTTACCTAGTTCTCTACCTCTATCATTCTGTGCTGAGCAGAGCGGAGCTAAGATGTGCAGAATTGACCAATCAAATTCATCAATTAAATCGAAGCGGAGACGAGATGTGAATTTTAATAAGTTCTCTACATCTCCGCTCCGTCTCAGTAGAGATGCCGCCTTAAAGGCTAGGTCACAACCTTCAGCAGCAGTGACAGACTCTTCGATCTCTTGCTCTGGAGTATAGCGTACACCGATCCAAGTCGTGGTCGAGCCGTACAAGCCCTCCCGTCAGTCCCCACTAGTTCTACCGTATCCTGGCTAGGTTCTTACCAGGTGAGGCGCCGTAAGAGTCGTGCTGGTAGGGCGGGGGCTGGTAGTAGCCGGCGGCCCACTCGCCGCCCGCGTAGTACGGCTCCTGGTAGCCGCCGCCCCCCGCGCCCTTGGGGGAGGCGTACCGACTGGGGGAGTCATGGCCGAATTCATCGCTGCCGTACTGTGGAAGAAAACGATAAGTTAGTGGCGTATTTAGAATATAATCAATAAAAGTTATTTTGCAATGGGACATGGCGCTTTTTACAAGTCTCGCCCTACTAGCGATTCGGAAACTAAGACATCAGCAGGGTTTTCCCATAAGTATTGACGAGTTAGGATATACTTATCAACGGTTATTTTAAACGCTCGTTCAAAAAGTTAGTTTGCTGGAGCCAGATTCGGGTCTCAAAATGTCCCCGGCATGTCATAGAGATATTTCTATGAAGGGATAACCCTAGAGATAACCTCTTTGTCACTAAAACAATTGGAGTTGTGGCCCCGCACAATAGAAAAGTACAATTGCTAAACAAGATTACCTATTGAACACATTTTTTTGTATTTGAAAATTCATATGTATTTGAATTATAAACTATACAATATTTCTCATAGATGGCGTGAGAGCAGCATTTGTTTACAATTTTTTTTACACAAACATTTTTTTAAATAATAACAGCGGCGGAAAGTGATTTTTGGAGCAATTGTACCCACTTTCCAAGAACAGTATTTCAGCAAGCAATTTGAAGCCCTTATTAAGTTTATTGTTAATAACTGGTATATTTGCTCGACCGTGAGTCACTGTTCCCGGTTGTTCGTGGCGACCGGTGGTCCAATTGCAGCCATTTTGAAAGCTTTTGTGAGCTTTTTAAGGCTGTACAATTGCGAAAGTAGAACTTCGCATGTACCTACAGCTATAGTAGTTAGTTGTAACATATAACAACTATAACATATATTATATGTTCACAAAACTATCGAGTGTACGCGGCGTGATCAATTCATGACGAATACGTACAAATTATCATCAATTGTGTAATTTGAAGATTTTTTTCAACTTTCCGTCCTAATACAGAACTTTAAAAATCTGTTTAAAAAATCGTCAATCATTTTGGTGTAGGGTAAGTGTTTAAATTTATTATTTATTGACCACCAGCAAGGCAAGTCAAAATTCTTTGTTCTTCAATTTAGACATAACATGCAACTATGAATGTTAATAATTTGACACCCGTTCGGAAAGAGAACCTCTGGCACGAAGAGAACCGACGTAAAAAACTTGCGATAAATCAAGAAGTGAATCCCTCTTGTCTATTGAATATCTGGCATCGCCCCCCTTCTTACTGGACGACAGTGTGTTTTACTGGCCCATGTTACTCCCTACCCTGTATTACCTGTAAACCATATGCGGCACAAAAACAACACAAACGACTCCAATCGGTTACTAACAAATGAGCCATGTAAATGGACTCGTATGAGTTGTACGCAGTAAAAAACACCGAATAAGGTTTATAAAGATATCGCTAAAGGTTAATTAGCCGGAGCGCGACGCTAATTGCGCTATTAGTGGCTGACTAGGGTTGTCACACGATACAGAAAAAAAAACAAAGCAATATGATTGTACGTCGGTACTTTAACAGAAAGAATACATGAAATAATTAAAAATATGTACAATTGCATATGTTTACATTGGAATGTATTCCTTTGCAATATTGCCGCTAATGGCTTTGAACTTCTCTATGCGATAGGGTTCACAGGGTTCTACTATGAAAAAATGGATGACTTCATTCGCGTTAATTGGTCAATTTATTTATCACAAAACTACATAAGGTAAGTTCAATAAGGTTTGATGTTACCCATGCATATATAGGTAATGTAGAGAAAAACAATATTTCAGAAATGTATATAATTATACCTATATGTCCTCCTGTACCGTTTTCGATGTAACGTAGTGTTGTTAACGGAATTGGTATGAACAAATTTAATCCTAATGCTTAATTAGCGTTAATAACGTTAACATTAATAATAATAAATGATAATAAATATTAGGGGACAATCTTACACAAATCGACCTAGTCCCATAGTAAGCTCAATAAGGCTTGTGTTATGGGTACTAGACGACGATATGTATAATAGATATAAATACTTAAATACATAGAAAACATCCATGACTCAGAAACAAATATTCATGCTCATCACACAAATATTTGCCCTTACCGCAACACCCGCCGCCGCCGCTTTTTAACATTGGCTTAATTAACATTTTTTATTCGTATTGTTAATACTAACTTCGTTAACACGAATAACTGCGAAAATGCTACAAAATTTGCAATGTCTGGACACATAAAGGCCAGAAAACTAGTGTGGAATAAATAACAAATAATTTGTAGTAAGTACTTAAACATCGCGTTATTCAGTATCCGGAGCTTCCGCGTGGACAACCCTAGCGCAGAAAGCGCACGCGGTTGCGCCACGGCGCGGCGGCGCGGGCGCACGGGCGAAAGCTCGCGCGAGTAATTGAGCTTATTGTAGCTTTACACCCGCGGACAATGCAACGGCACACATGTTGTATTGCGTTTACCAAGTTTTAACATGAAAAATATTCAATTAAAATTATCGCAATGTAATTATATACAGGGTTATTGGTCATTCAACGTATTTCTGTTAAGGGGTTATACAGGAGGTGATTGCAACTTTTTGGAACACATAATTCAGTACCTATGCAAAAGTATACCATTTTCGAGATAGTTGCTTAGAATAAATAAAGTTACTAATGAAAATTACTAAGTAATATTTACAATAAATATTTTCTAGTATCTCTGTACTCCCTCATCATATCGGTTGAATTTATATCTTGGCTAGATAGGCCAACAATTAATTACGAAATACAATGAGTTACAAACTTTTGTACTAGCTTCTGCCCGCGACTCCGTCCGCGTGCAACTCGATTAGGTATATCGTAGCTCCATACAAATTTTCACCCCCCAATTAGGGAATGATTTTCGGGGTAATAACTATTCTCTGTCCTTTCCCGGGACTCAAACTACACTCAGAGGCAATGAAAACGGGTCACTTCCCATGGATTACTTTACAAAGTGACCCGTTTTCATTGCCTCTGAGGTAGCGTACCTTCATAGTTCACATTGGGAGTTACACTCAGAGGCAATGAAAACGGGTCACTTTGTAAAGTAATCCATGGGAAGTGACCCGTTTTCATTGCCTCTGAGTGTATCTCTATAATGATTTTCGGGGTAATAACTATTCTCTGTCCTTTCCCGGGACTCAAACTACACTCAGAGGCAATGAAAACGGGTCACTTCCCATGGATTACTTTACAAAGTGACCCGTTTTCATTGCCTCTGAGGTAGCGTACCTTCATAGTTCACATTGGGAGTTACACTCAGAGGCAATGAAAACGGGTCACTTTGTAAAGTAATCCATGGGAAGTGACCCGTTTTCATTGCCTCTGAGTGTATCTCTATACCAAGTTTCACCCAAATCGGTTCAGCGGTTTATTCGTGAAGAGGTAACAGATAGACAGACACACTTTCACATTTATAATATTAATACGGATTACCCACAGAAAGTTCTGTGGGATTACATTACCCTTTAGTAGGTATGTAAATTATATTTACAACTGAAGCTGTAATGACTATTGGACTCCAATTCTATTTTATAAATGGATTACAATAACAAAACAATCAGTTCCAATACGAGTCAGTCACCATGAAACAGAAATTAGAGACGCGTTATCTGCCATGACGCGTCTATCTGTTCAGGCTTATCTCCCGACCCGTGACTAATATGTACAATTCAATAAACCTATCAGTCCTATCACATGTGATCCTCACTAAAATTAAACAAGAAAGTAACTATATCAGTCTGTCTACTTCTAACTTTGTTATAATGAAACCGCTGAACCGTTTTCGAATTTCTTATGAACTCGTATCTTCATATATACCTACAAATAGTTCGAACCCTAGAGAAGGATAGAGGATACTTATTTCTCCTGAAAATTTTACTCAAATAGAATTAAATAATATTTTGGTAAATTTTAGGGCTCTTTGCGTATATGCTCCTGTTAAAATGTTCTTTTGGAAAAATAAACGAGTGTATTACTCATCAAAACACTTTTATTTTCGTATTGGTAGTACAGTAGATATTGTACCCACATATGTAAAGTAGATATTAAATGGCAGTATTGTTTTTAACAAAATTACCATAAATTAAGTGAGACTAGTTTTGTCAAATATATGAATTTTAAATTTGATTATTTTGTTTGCATTATTGGATCATCACTAGAAATAAACGTGTTGTGAGCACTATTTAAATTTATTTAATTATTCCGAAAGTACATATTACTTAGTTTCACAGATCGTCTGAGTCACGAAGTACCTAATATTAAAGAATACTCAATTATGTCCTGTTCAATAACAGAATTAAGACTAATCAAAAAAATAAAATATGACCAATATAAGATATCTCACTCGAATTTGAGTTGAATATTTATTTAGCTACGTTAAGGACCAAATACCAACCTAATACTTATTAATTTAATACTTACTCTAAGAATTTTGTGGTGGAGGAAAGAATACTTGAATCAAGAATTTATAACTAGAGTAAATTTCCTTTTCAAAACTGTTATCCGTGACCACACACACGGGACACGGTATAGTGTCCTCCAGTGCACGCACAATAAGGTGCTATCTCTACTATTGTCCGCGTTCGTTAGTCCCTACATGTCCACGCGGAAATAGCTCACGCCTTACTTGTCTGTTTGTCTGTTTGTTATGGCTAATGCTGGCTTTACTTTGTATGTGATATATTGATAGGACATTGTGGGGTTCTACAAGAAACGAGTGTACTTATAGATTTATAAAGGGTCGGCAACGTCCCTTGTGTTTCAAGTGTCCATAGGCTACGATGCCAGTTTACCATGAGGCGAGCCGTACGCTTTGTCACCGACGTGGTATTAAAGAAAAACAATATATTGTTTATGAAAAACATGTCGGGCGCTGAAGTAGTTCCATCATTAAAAAAACGTGGAATCTTATCCAACAGGGTAATTGTAATCGAGTAACGGCCATTCCCAATAATCAATCCACGCATAGTTTTTCTTACGAGCAGTTACATTTTGACAGATTACCCATAGAAAATCTGTCATAATGTAACTGCTGGTAAGGAAAACTATCCGTGGATTTTGATTATTGGGAATTGGGAATGGCCGTAAGTTGTCGATGCGTTACCTAAGGCCATATTCAGCTGCTATATTTATAGTTCAAAATAATATCGCTTTATGCAAAGAACTAATGGTTAAAAATTGTACGATAATATTCGCGCCAAAAAGGCACCGGCCATTATAGTGACGTCATAAGAGCAGAAAAGCGTGGAAACGTCAAATGTGCATACTGGTCCTATTGCTTAAAAGCTTACTAGATCTAAATCATATGTTTTTTATAACAAAATTGTGTTATAGTCGTAGTTCTAATGGTTAATACTATAATAAAATAAATACTTTGATAATTTAATTTTGATAGATTAAATATGAATCACACCGGTCAAGTTTCTAAATAATATGCGTCTGCGGAAATGTTCTTTCCCACTAGCGTGCCCAGTAAAGCCGCTGCCACGGCTTCCTCGTGCACGCAAGTAGTTGCGTGTCTTGCGTACTTGTACAGCATGAATCATAACGCGCATCCTGTCCCGCGCTCCAGCTCCCTGCGCGAGCGCAGGGGAGCGGCGCACGCGGTCTCAGCGCGGTTATCACAGGACGGCCCGCGACCTGTGTCTCGGCAGTCGGCAAGATAGACGGATGTCTCTTTCTAAGCGTTCTGACTAGAAAAGGACGGATAGTCTATCCTTTTCTCAGCGGACTCAAATTCCGAAAGTCTGCCTATGTCAGGGGTCTACGATTCTATAAATGCCGCTAAAAGCATGCCGAGGCTGCGTGTAATGCTGGCACTACACTTAGCGTTGCGTGGTTGCCTCTCTTTCATTAGCCGTAGGAAGGATAAAGATGCAACACGAATATTTGGGCAAATACTGCGAAGTGAACTACCAGCGTGAGGAGTGTTTAATGTTTTGTGAGATGAAGTTGAGACACTTTCTAGTGTGCGTATTAAATCTAATCTAATGGACTGTGAAACTATCAAATCAAGTTCCAGATAACCGAACTTGAGTTGATAGTTTCACAGTCCATTAGATTAGATTTAAGTTTGAAATGCTGTGTTAATACATTTTTAGTTAAGTAAATAAAATAAAAAACTTCCACTTCTGGATAAGAATAGCTCAAAGAGAGGCTTATGCTCAGCAGTGGGCGATTACGAGCTGAAAATGAAAATGATGGTGATGAAATATATAAAAGTAGGGCACATCTCGTTCATATTTGGAGCAGTTCGACTGGGAAAGAACATATATCTTACACAGCAGCCATAACACCACTACCGGGCTCTGCAGTGGTGTAATGTTGTGTTCTTGGTGGTAAGGTCGCCAGAGAGCACGAGGATACCTACGCTAACGGTTGGTAACAGACATGTGACTCTACTGTACACTGTAACTAACTAGTATTTTATCTGTGACTGTAGTTACAGGCGTCCATAACCTATAAGGCGAAAAGCGGGTCGTAAGATCGTCTGCCACCATTGAGGCATTCAAACAAGCTGCTTGTCTGAATACTTCCAATATGAATTCTGACAGTTTGATTCCGCTACCGCCTGTGACTTCCACCGCCTTGGTTGCGGGACTTTCTTTTTTTCCAGGATCCACGACGCTTTATTATTGAGCTTCTCATTAATACTAATTGTGATTGTATTGGATATCCACTAAAAACGAGAGAGAGAACGAATGAAATATAAGAAACAAAAAAGCCTATTCATTGTCGATTTCAGTAGGTAAGCTACTCAATAAATGTTTCATTCATTCATTTGAGCGAAATCAAGTAATAACTCCGAGCGTCATTCCCGGTTGTGCCGTTAAAGGCTAACTAAAGCGCCAAATATGGGTTTTATCGAATACGTCATTCTTTGGTTTGACCATTTTTTGGTGTGAAGCGTATTTAGATATTCGTGCACCCCTGCATGTAATATATTTGATAGTATGTATAGAATCAATGAACTTTTAAAGTATTAGACGGGAAGGTATCACGTGGCGGGTCCATTAGGGCGCGTCAAAGTTTCGGGTTACAGAGTGGTCGTCGCTGCCTCTATGTCGGTGTACGCACAGGGTGAGAATCCACGCGGGGCAGTGTGGGGTAGTGTACTGAGTCATACATACTGTCAAAATAACAAGCATTCCCTGTCGTGAATAGTTCAGGGCACACGTGCGCGTGTGTACTATAGTATTATCCTATATTTTAAACCAGTTTCGGAAATCATCCCCTAACAGGATGAAATGGGGGTTGAAAGTTTGTATGGAGCTACGATATAACGCGTTCCACGCGGAAGGAGTCGCGGACAGAAGCTTGTAAGATATATATGAAGCATCACACCTACAACAGACAGATACTCGTAACCTTATTTTGAAAATTACCCGACAATTTTTAGACACTTACTCGTGGCTTACCTAACATATATATTTTTAGCTAGTTATTTGCGTGGATATATATTTGGCCGGACCGCGGTCGGTGGGCGGACACGGTCGCTCTGGTCTGGTACGTAGGCGATGACACGAGTTTAGGCAATATGTGAGTATTTACATTATGATCAGTGATATTTATTTTGAAATTGGTCTAATGGCAAATTAAATACAATATGCAAACAACAGGAGAAATAAATAATTGTGCCTGTGATCTTGAGGATCGGTCTAATCCCAGCAAGCTAGTCTCCCTCCTGGGTTGGAACTTGGAAGGTCAGACGGCCAGTCGCTTCCGCTAGCTAACTAGTGCCTAACGCCACTTCTCGAGATTGGGTAGCCCACCGGACTCTGGGCTCTTTTGGGATGCAACCGGGATATCGATAACAAGAGTATTGAGTGTCATATGTTCATCCATACTAATATTATAAATGCGAAAGTGTGTCTACTGTCTGTCTGTCTGTCTTTCGGTCACCTCTTCAGGCTTAAACCGCTGAACCGATTTGGATGAAATTTGGTATAGAGATAGTTTGAGTCCCGGGGAAGGACATAGGATAGTTTTTATCCCGGAAATCATCCCCTAAGCTTAGCCTTGTGGCCAGAGTGAAGTGGGGGGTGAAAAATTGTAATGGAGCTACGGCTACGATATAAACGAATTCCACGCGGACGGAGTCGCGGGCAGAAGCTAGTAAGCATATATAACATTGACTTCGCGCTGACATCAATGACACTTCATAAAAGTGAATAATTCGAATAGAGTCCCAGTTCTACAACGTGCTAAAGTGTCAACATATCTAAAGTGTCAACATATCTTTGTCGTCGGCCATATGACAACGCCTACTGTCACATTCTCTGAGGACCTATTGATTCAATATTGGACCCAAAAGAATCATGACTTGTCAGAAAGGATTCTACGAAATATGCACACAATGTTCACTTTGACATGACCACATCTGAATGTGTCATGTCAATGTGATACAATTATAGGATAATTTCTAAGAAGACGCCATCTTTGCAAGCTTACCATAAGTGGAGGTTTCCGGTTGCAGTGACTAATTGTTGCATATTTGTTTATTTTTAGAAACAATTGACGAGTCCTTAAATATCTCGCGTACAAACGGGTGAAGATAGAAATAGATTTCATTTTATATATTCATTCGATATAACTTTGTCACGATGTCAACAGACGCAACGGTTGACCATTCGACGTGCCAGCGACTTCATGTCATCAGTCATGACGAGAATATATCATTATTAAATCTCTCTCGCAGTTTCGAGCTAGATTTATAATTATTTCACAGTTAATAATTGTAAAGCATATGCTAGACAAGAATAACGCTAGTTTCGGGAGAAAGACGGCATAGCATCATGGTATCTTATGTTAATTATGCCATTGATATAACGCAAATCGGAAGACCAGCGCCAGCTGTTTATACATAAACTTTATAGACACTTTTTAATAGTATGTTTTTTTTTTACTCCATAGTCAAGAACATATTTTTTCATTCCTTCTATTCAAGTTCCTAAAATGAACACACAAGTTTCAAGTGGAACTTACCCCGCTCTCCTGACTCGTCACAGCCGGCGGCAGCCCATGCTCCTCATTAAACCTCCGCCTCGCTCTATGCCTCAACAACGCCGAGGCATCAGGCTGCCCAAACTGGAATATCTGCTCCTTCCCATTCAAGAACTTCTCCACCTCATAGTCCCTCACTTTATCGGAAAAGTCCGTTGTTATGAACTCCGATCTTACCCCGTCGAGGATCTCGGAGGAAAGACGGAGGGAGTCTGACGTTTGTCGGAGATTCACGTCCGAATCTGGTCTGTAGTTTTCACAGATCTGATTGAAAGTGTTGAAGTACTCTGAAGCTAAGTCTGTTTTGGGTTGGTAGTCCATGTCCGTGAGGGGGGGTGGGTCGGCTGTGAGGAAATTGGACTCCATGTTTGTGTCGTGGCGCAGCATTTTTTAAGGTCACTTAAATTTCACTTTTTTGCACTTATTTGCACGCATCACCGCGGCATTATTGCACGAGTTCCCTGTTATGTTATTGCACTTTGGTCACTGGAAATAGACACTGAGTTTACGTTTCGTTTCTGATTGTAGGGTTGTTGTGTTGAGCATCTTCTTCTAAGCTATTTGTATGCAATATTGGACATATATATGTGATGAGCTTTTGTTCCGGAGTGTTCGATATTTTTGCATATTTAAACATGATTTATAATCATGTATAGATAGATATATACAGCCGCAAAGTGAGCTGTGTGTTACGATTACAAAAATCACGACAATCCGATCTATTAAATAAAAAAAGAGTTAAGTAGAACACAAGTCACAAATGGGTTACTAAAGGTATCCGAAGTCAATTAATTGCATGTATGTCAATATCATTTTAATAAATTTGGAGGTAGGTATGTAGGTACTTAAATTTTATAGACTACTTAGTTAATACTTTCTTTCAGTTTTCACTATGAAACAAATCTACTTATGTAGATACACTAAACCACGAATGAAGAAGTAACAATTAAATCGGCATTTGTCGCTCAAAGATAAAATCCAAAATTGACCACCCAAAGCTAAAAGACTGTAACCGCAAATCGCAAACAAATGATGGATTACTTTTTTTAAGTTCAAAGACACCTTGCGATGGGAACCGGCTCAGCCGGGAATCGAACCCGGGACAAAGAGAAAGCAGGTAAGCCGTAGGGAGCGTCAAAATTGAAAGCCTATAGAAATACATAAAAACTTGTTGCAGCGGCAGAATGAAGTATAAGTTGGAGATTCAACTTTAAAATCAAAGCTATAAGTGTGAATTATCAACAAATGCCAGAATTCGAAAAGCAGGATACATAATGCGAAACTGTAATATAAAGTAAGTAACTTTAATTTGAAATTTGAGCCGATTTTGATCGAGTGAGACACTTTTTGTGTCAAGATAGCATGGGTCACACCATTAGGTGTAGTAACCAGATATTTTAAAGAATACAAACAGAATGGATAAGAATGGAAAATGACGTATCACAAATGGAATCGTTAAAATCTTTAAGAAGTGTACAATGATTGACGTTTTGAAACTTTGACATGGTGTGAGTATTGAGTTACGTTTGAGTGTCATTATAAATGTCACAATTAGATGAGTGAAGCTACTGATTTATAGATACTTAAATGAGCGAGCGAAGCGAAAGAAGTTCTTCGTTTCAGTTTGGGCCAAAATTCTTCTTTCGTGTGTCCGCCTGTTCCTCTACATGTCGCATTTCTCAACCGATTCTGGTGAAATTTTGTAAACAGGTTCAATAATTAGATATGTATATAGTTTTTTTTGTGCACTCAAATTTTCGGATTAAAAAAAAGACGGCCTTGCGAGTTGTACAGCTCATAGAGCCACTACAGTACTATATAGTATACAAAAAACTTTTGATATTAGGTATATCGGTTCTACGTCGACGGCGAGGGGAGGTTATCTGTGATGAGCTAATCCACATGTATGAAACTCAGAAACTTGCGTGTGGAGTGTGAACCGCCCAGAAGCGGCCATAGTCTACGGTGAATGATTACGTATATAAGGCGAGCAATGTTCTTGTTTGCTACCATCATCAGTTCTCTCTTTGTTTCACGTAGTCTATCTGTATTGGCTCAAAGCTTCTTTTCTACGATTGGGGATCGTAATTTTGGAAAAAGGTGTCGATAGCTAAATAAAAATAAGATTTATTCCAAACATTCAGCAACACACCTTGCCAATTGTGTTAAAAAAACTCTCCATAGTTCACTAATTGTCGCAGGAATTTAAGTTTTATCAGAACCGAATACAACTCAAATTTGAATACAAAAAGTATAGCGAATTAGTTACTCGCATGCAGCTCAATTGTTACGAAATTGTAAAGATCTCAAACTTCAACAGCCTCGCAGGTAAACTACTTCACGTGAAAAAAAACTCGTACAAATCAAACTTACTCAAGTATTTATGAAATACGGTTCAAAACTGGCAATTTCTGAGTTATCTCCTTTCTCTGTATAACCGCATAAACATCTGCGCGAATTTAAAAATGTAACTTTACTAGTAATACTAGTTATAGGAATGAGGAAGACAATACAATGTACAGTCAACATCAAAGATATGTAGTAACGTAAGATAAAGAGTAATATGAATGCAATGTTCGCCTTATTACGGTGAGATAAGGCGCAAATTTGTAAACCTGTCTTAGGCATATTCAAGTCATAAAACAGTCACATACTTTACAAACGCGACTGTACCTAGGATTAAAACCTTCATATTTGACATATGTATGTATGCCCGTGGCTCTGCCTGGGATCGTTATAATATTAGTATATGTATCCTACCTAATATTATAAATGCGAAAGTTTAGATGTTTGGATGTTTGTTACTCAATCACGCTTAAACGGCTGAACCGATTTGAATGAAATTTTGCAATAATATAGTTTATAGCCTGGATTAAAATATAGGATAGTTTTTATCCCGGGTCCACGCAGACGAAATCGCGGGCGGCAGTTAGTTATATATAATATCGAATAATAAAGAGGTAATGCCTGTGAAATATTAGTTTATACGAGTATATACCTAGGCAATCTGGTGAACCCAGTTTGTTATCCACCGTGAAATCACTCGATGGTTTCATAGGAAGATCAGCGCTGGCAGCCATGCCAGCATTATGCCGAGATGGAACCGCTTCGTGACAATATATGTCTGACACTCCCTTTAAACCCCGACGCAAACGAGGGGTTATAGTTAACAAGTGTATCTGTGTGTCTGTCCGCGGCATCCTAGCTCCCAAAATTGACAGATATTTAATTCGTAAGTCTGTCGAGACTGTTCTTAGCTATGCCTGAACTTTCGGAGTGTTTTTAATTATGCTGTTGTTGTGTTTGTCTCGAACTAACACATATTTTCAATTTTTTTCTTGTTTACGATTAAAAATGTAAACAACCATACTCGTACAAGATCAGCTGACTGCCAGACTATCAAAACAAACCATCACTGAAACACCTGTCGTATGTGGTGTGGTCAAATCAGGTGCGAAAGCATTATGGATGCCATCTGTCCATCTGTTTTGTAGAGTTCATTCAAATGAATAAAATTATTCATCCTCATCAAAAAAACATTTGCCCTTACCGGGATTCGAACCCAGGATGCCAGCTTCGTAGCCAGGGTCACGCATCATCTTCCTAGCGTTTTCCCGGTTTTGCTCTAAACTAAAGGAACCCGGTGTTCGTTTCGGCACCTAACCCCAAATTTGGCGTACGCACTAGTTTTACAAAAGCAACTGCCATCAAACCAGAGGGTAAACTAGACCTTATTGGTATTAGACCGGTTTCCCCACGATGTTTCCCTTTACCAAAAAGCTGCTTATTCAATATCAAATGATATTTCCAACATACGTTTTTCGAAAAAACCACGTGCCGAAAAGCTACTTTTAAATATCAAATGATAGGTATTTCGTACATAAGTTTTTCGATAAACCAAATGGTAGGAGCCGGGGGTTCGAACTCACGACCTCCGATTGAAAGCCGCGTGCCTTGCCGCTCGGGTACAGTGGCGATTTCCGAACTGAACTGTACCTACCTATATAAGCATACGTGCAAATACCTCGGTTAGCAAAAAGCTGACCAGCTGTATTGTCGCGACACCGTGCGAATCAACTGACGATGGTGTCGGGTGTCAACGCTGGTGGCGACCACACAGGGGCGAGAACTGAGAATCGATCATTAACTCTTTTTCAGAGGGGTTATATCGAGCACGTAATGCAATGTGTATCTTAACTTGACGAGTAAGATTGACAATTTAGCAAAGGTGTCCTATCGCAATCATTTTTGTATACCAACTGTATCGTTTGTCCGAATTTTCATTTCGGTAAAAAGCCAGTTTTCTCGTAGAGCCCAGTTTTTTATTTTCTTTGAATAGAAAGAAGTCATTAGGTTAGATTTGATTTGATAATTATGAAAATGTCATGGTTTCAGAGCAAAATGGATTTTTGCCGAAGGGAAACTTCGGACAACAGTCGGGAAATTAAATTTGGTGATTGGGTCGTTCGTCTTTTTTACCGACAGTGTCATACATTTTGTTTTGATCGAAGTATATTTGTTCACGGTTACAGAGTCCCAATAAAAGAAAGTTGCATTTTTTATTGACATTATGTATAGTGTTTCCTTTAATGAAAATAAAGTATTTTTCCTCTTAGTTAGTTTTTAGAAAATGCTGTGACAGTGGCCGGGGACCGCATTTTGACTTACCACCCTCTACAGGATTCTACAAAAAAATAAGTTTATAAAACAGTTACAGGTTAGAGAAAATGAAGAATGATTTGGTACAATATTTGTATAAAAGGAACAACGAGGTACATTTATGAATAAAACATAACAACCAATACTGTAATGACTCGCAGAAAATGGGTAAGGGACAGGCTACTGTCGGTAAAAAAGAAGAAGGGCCCGATTGCGCGGTAAACTGAAGACTTATCTTACGAATAGAGGCGAAAATGCATGAAAAATTTGGTGCCAGTCCAATGACTGCTTAGCTAGCGATTGCGTTTATTCGCGTTCATCGCTTAATAGCAACTACAGTCAGCCGCAGATAAACGTGACCTGTGAGAAGTTTGTATCCAAGCAGGATCACGTTTCTCTGCAGCTGAATGTACCTAAGTGCAAGCGGGACGAATGCTTGATGTCCGACATAAACTCGATCATGATAGCTAGGCTGGTAGTTTTTTATAGTTATCATCAGTACGCCTGTTGTATGGTAAGTTCTTATTTTATGTAACATAGGTTAAGTAAATCAACCAATGGGTTTTACTTACAATCAGTAACCCAATATTAAGCAAAGAAGTCGTAGTTTCAAAAACATGTTACACTTCAAAAAACACTACATTTTCACACTTGGTCCTTACACCGAAATTCAAGCTTTATTATTAGGGACATAAAGTATTTTTTCTTTAATGAACTCCAGTCCCTGACAGTTGGTAAGCGTATGTGGGTTACTGGCGTGGTGCCTGACTCGATGTCTGGCTTCAGTACTAAATGCATGTTATTTAACACTTTTTATTGAAATTTTGGCGAAAATACTTAAAAGACTTCATTTCACCTGTCTTTCGAAAGCGTGCCTTACAACTTACAACCCAATCCGCGTCCACGCATCTTTCTCTCTCTTTATGCATAGGTTAAAAAGAGACACCTATGTAGTAGACGGCGATTTGGCCCAACGGTACAAAAAGGTACATGTTTATTTCAAATCGTACAACAGAAGTTATGCGGATGACTTTGAACAAGGTAACTTGTTACCTAACTGCCTCAGAAGAAGGGTTATGTTTTTCGAGCGTATGTAATTATGTAGACAAGAAAATTCTATTTCTCGGGCTACAGTCCAAACGGCTTAAGGGGATGCCTTGATTCGAGTCGAACACGCCCCCCAGACAGAGACACGCTAATGCCTTCCGCGCACGAGTAAAAGAGATGTAACACTCTTCGGGAATGGCATTTTTGGACAAATTTCGATAAATACCTAAGTTAGTGTAGTTTTATCAAAATTGCATAAAGTGAGATTTTAGACAAGATAAAATACTATAGTATTAACTTGATGGTGTCGTAAAATAATGTATCGTTTGCGTAGGTTGAGTAAAAAAAGGAAAATACAGACCCAACTTTGGATTTTTTTTCTATCGAGGAAGTTTTAAGCAATCATGTATCGATAAAATCAGATTAACGATCATATAGTCAAGAATCATATATCTGAAAATCAGACCTTACGGTTTCTTAATCTAGTCAGAACGGCGTTTCAAAGCACGCGATAATTTCCAATGCACCGCCTTAATGGATTTTGACATATGAGGAGTGGTTGGATTCCTCATAACCGTAAGAGTAACATAGGCTATAATATATGAAAAAAAAAGCAGTTGGATTTTTTGAAAAACTTTATTTCACTTGTTAATACGATGATGGCCGACACATGTATGCATGATGGTAAGCGGACACCGTAGATAATGGATGCTTTCTACTTTTGCAGCAGTCCCTCACTCTGTCACTCTCAACACATCCTTGGCAGCTCTGGCGACCTTACCACCAGGAACACAACACCACACCTTCAGAGCAAGCGAATTTGTTTTTATGGCTGTGAATATCTGTAGAGCACATCGCCAGTTGGGCTGCTCCAAGGATGAGCGAGATGACACCCCTATTTAAAAAACCTTTTTTTGGTCAAATTACGCCTTTCCATTGAGCTCCGTTTCATTCATTCGTTTCCGTCCACTCAATTTAAAAATTAAAAAGTAACAAACGTTATAACATTATAAGTATAACCCGTTCACAGCACCTGCCGGCCCTCGGGCGCAGCGACCCGGATTCCGAGCATTTGAGCCATGTTAAAACTGGCCAAAACACGGGAACTTCACAGTTGAGTTATATTTTTAATAAGAGATTGATAACGGTTAAACATTTAAAAACTTGAGCGCACGCGTCGACTGTCATTTATGTTTATATTTTTAAGAATTGCTCTGTGATAACTTGGGTTTGCGATCCACTGGGTCAATTTACTAAGCTGCAAGTTACAAGCTAGGACTGAGTTAAGCGGTCGGACTATAGTTTATAATATAGGATAGGTACCTACTTTAGAAAATGAATTATCTCTCTAACTGAACTAGTGAACCAAATGAGTGATATACTTCACAGTGATCGGAACATGCATATCAATCTTAAACTATTTTCGAGACACATATGCGCATTAACTATTATATTATAAATGACAACGTAAGTGGGCGGGCTCAGTGTCAGTCTCTCTCTCTGTAAAACAAGTACACTAACGATATACTTAACATAATAACCGTAATGCTCTAATTAAGATCGGTCAAAATACATAATTAAATTAAATAATGTAAGTATGTCAATTTATCTCATCAGTAGGTATCATGTGTCGTAAGTAATACATATGCTAAGTAAGCCATAATGATCGTTAACATTGTCTTAATTAATATATAACATGAATGTAAGAACTTGCTAATAAATAACACAAGCTTTTCAATTGGCGTAAGTGCCATTGTAATGCCGGCTCCACACTCATGCTACTAGGCTTGAGTCGGTCAGGAACTAGATCGCTGACAAAAAGTACGTTACACGGAGGAAAATGTTAGATTGACGCTACACCATTGGGCTGTTGTTTACGCACTCATGCGCCTCACCTCACCCGTCACGCCTAATGAAACTAGACCACTACCTACGCTTAGTTACTACGAATCGCGGCGTCAAGATATATTTGAGGGTGAGCGTCGAGGTGAGGTTAAAACAAGTCACAGAATAGCGGGACTGGTGGCGATGCATTCTGTCTTAGAAGTTGAAGCAGAATTGTAACGAAATTGTTATTTTATAAGCGTTACATGTAAAAAAATTGTGTAAAAATTAGAGAAATCTATTGTTTCGAATGTTACCTGTGTTTACCTTAATCTTCATTTAGTTCAATAGGTCATAGATACCAAACCCACTCAAAATTGAACGATATTTAAATTAAGAATCAACTGCATCGTAGTATGGCGGATCTTAAATTATATCTTTATATTTTTATTGAATTTTTTTTAAATCTATTGGAGCAGTTGTTCGTATGGACTATATATAAAGGAGATTTTATAGTACTTAGTGCCAACATCACTTAAGTCCTGCTGGTAGACGGGTAAGTGTAGCGCCAGCATTAAGCCTATATCTTCCAACATATAAAAATTACCTAACCCGATTATTTTATATACCCCTACGTATACCTAAAAGATCTTAAAAGCCTTCCAATCTCACATAACATCCACTCTTTTCTTCATTATAATCCTTCCCCAACTACAAAACGCCACAACCGCCCCCTACCGCCGTAACATTTAGCTACTATGTGTGTGTGAGTGTGTTTGTGCACCTGTCTGCCTTTGCGCATCTGTCCGACGTGTTTGCGGCGCGGGTCGGAGCCGACCGGACGTTACCCCGGCGTGACATTTTTTTAGGGCATCGAGTGGCTTATTGCTGGGTAAAGGCCTCTAGGAATGCGGGATCGTACTAAATACAAGATGGGAACAAATTTTTACTTGGTGGCTCTGTGAGCTGTAGAACTCGCGAGACTGTATTTAAAAAAAAAAACTATAAAAAAACGAATCGCTAAACTTAAGTGGCAGTGGGCGCCACATCGCACGTAGAACCGATGGCCGTTGGGGCGGAAAGGTTCTCGAGTGGCGACCACGTACCGGAAGGCGCGGCGTGGGTAGGCCCCCCGCAAGGTGGACTGATGACCTGGTTAAGGTTGCTGGAGTCCGCTGGATGCGGGTGGCGCAGGACCGGTACCTTTGGCACTCTTTGGGGGAGGCCTATGTCCAGCAGACGTCTTTCGGCTGATATGATGATGATGATAAAAGAAATGCATAGAGGAGAACCACTGGACATAAGGATATACGAAATAATTTTGGATCAAGCTGAAGCAGAAAACTTCATTCGCTTCGATCTCTCGTTCAATAAATAGTTGCATGATTTAGATTTAGTGACGGAGGCAGGACCAGCAACTAGAAACTGACTAGACAACAGTCAATCATCTCATTTGCTTTGAATTTTTCTAAGCTACACAGACGATTTTACAAGTGACCAGATCGCAGTTATTTTTTCTTTTTTTTAATACGTCTATTATACTAGGGACAATAAATCAGTCAATTTCTCTATTTTTTACTGATATATTAATATTTGTGTTGAATTGCTCCGCATCATCACAGTCACTACCCAAAAGTTCTGTACCTAGTATTAAAACCACCACCACCACCACCACCACCATCAACTACCATTGTTAATATTTAATTGAATTTTGCTATCGTTTTTGCGCCATTTTAGGTGAGCAACAAAGAATTTGTAATGTATTTGTGATTTTGTAAGTTTCGGGTAATCTCTTGTTTCACCAGCATATTGCTTCTGGGTGGACATTATAGCCTATTTATTCCTGTGTCTCCACTTGCGTTTATTGCAATATGCGGGCAGAGCCACACGGGCAGCTAAGTAACTACTTCACGAAAATATAAACTAGGTATTTTAATTAGGGTCACTTTAATTCATAAACATCAACTGAGACGTCATACTGTCAAACATCTTCAAAAACGGCAATTAACTCGACTGAATCAAAAATACATCATTAATAATACGGGGTCATAAACCTGAACAAAAAAAATCCGTTTCACACACCTGCCCCTGCGGTGGGTGCGGACCCGATTAATGAGGAAAATAAAACGATTTTCAAGTTATAAGTTATGCCGTGTGGGACATGAATAGATCCGGCGTATCAGTTTATCGCTGGTAAAGTATCCGTCACGTGTCACAGCGGGATAGACGTGTCACAGCGGAAAATGGAATGCAAAAGCTTGAATTAAGTGAGCTGAGAACCTCGCGATACACACTTAAAAAAAAAGAATTGACAAAAAAATATATATTATAAATTTATAATCATCGAAGCTTCCCACAAAATACCACGAGAATCGATTGTGAAATGCGGCCATTAGAGAGCAGCCGGACAGTCGGACATACGACCCCAAGCTGAAACGGAGAACTTCGTTCGCTTTGCTCGCTCGTTCAACTAATATTTAGTTTATTATTGACTAGCTTCCGCCCGCGACTTCGTCTGCGTGGAAGGGACATAAAAACTATCCTATAAGAATAAGAATAAGAATAATTTATTGGAAAAAACCTTATTGCTAACGTTACATTGTGCTTGCACTGTTACATGTTAGGGGAATTAATTCAATGCGCCTGAACTAGGATTATCCTGTATCTCAGGCAAAGAGATAATACTAATTGGAAAACAAACAAATAAAAATCATAGGTACATACGAGGGCTGCCTTTTAAGTTGTGTCGTTTGGAAAAACTAAAGACAATTTAAGTGTTAAATGGTATTTATTGTTTTTCAAAGTAATCACCGTGATATGTAATACACTTTTTCATTCGATCGAACCAGTTTTCGAAACACTTATTCCAGTCCGAAGTCGGGGTCTCCAAAATGGCCGTTTTGTATGCCTCAACCGCTTCTTCAGGCGTCTGGTACCGTTGACCACAAAGTCGTTGCTTGATTTTTGGAAAAGTAAAAAAATCGTTAGAGCTTAAGTCTGGACTGTACGGCGGGTGTTCCAGAATTTCGACGTTTTGCTCTTTTAAAAACGCAATAGTTTGCCGGGCGGTGTGCGAGCTCGCATTATCGTGGTGCAGTCTTATACGACGTCTTGGGTTATTTTTTCGAAACTCGCCGATGACTTCTGGTAAACAGACAGTGGTATACCAGTCAGCATTAACCGTTTTACGATCCTCGAGCACGATGGTGGCAACGTGGCCACTTTTCGCCACAAACGTGGCGACCATTTTTTTCGAAGTGCTCCGTGAGCGTATTACTTTGGTCGGTTTTGGCTCATCTTGGAACACCCAAACAGTCGACTGCTGTTTAGAATCGGGATCGTAGGCATATATCCAAGATTCGTCACCACTGATAATGTCGTAAACATGTTTCGAGTTTCCTCGGTTGAATTGCCGCAGAGTTTTGCGACACCATCGAACGCGAGCCGTTTTTTGGTCTTCAATGAGTAAATGTGGTATCCAGCGTGAGATCAACTTTTTTACGCCTAAGTGATCATGCAAAATACTGTGAACACTGGTCCCTGAAATACTTAAGGAAGCTTCTATCTCACGGTATGTCGCATGGCGATCTTCGATGATCAGTTGCCGTACAGCATCAATGTTCTCCTGGGTTACGGCTGTTTTTGGTCGACCTTCACGATGTCTATCACCAAGACTAGAGCAACCAAGTTGAAATTCTAAATACCAGCGTTCCACAGTCCGAAGGCATGGTGCTTTATCATTGAAAACCGTAGTCAACTCTTCGAAGCACTGAAGTCGCGTTAAGCCCCTTTTGAAGTTGTAAAAAATTATCGCACGTAAATTTTCCTTCGAAATTTCCATTTTCACAACTGACTTGTCAACTTTGAACGAACGCTGTACTAAAACGGTTGGGCCGATTTCGAGTCATTCTTTTGTTTTCGAATTCTAAATTCAAATATTTTAACGTGACACTAGTTCTTTTTAATGCAATCACGGGAGGTTTGCAAACGACAGAACTTAAAAGGCAGCCCTCGTATCAAAGACATACATAATGAATTATCTTACAACATAAATAAAGTGTGCATATTAATCTAAGAATATTTATTTCATTTACGTACGGAATTGCAGTGTCAGCGTCAACAATAACTGCCTACCCCCTAACCTGTATTTTAATCTAGGCTATAAACTATCTTCGTGCAAAATTTTATCCAATTCGGTTGAGCCGTTAAAGCGTGATTGAGTAGGTAACAAACATACAAACATGTAAACATCCAAACTTTCGCATTTGTAATAATAATAGAATTCAAGTGCTTTTCGGAAATAAATTACGGAAGTCACTCTTATTTATTATTTATTTATCGTATGGCATACTATTTCTCTACTTAATTAAATGTTTATGATGTTAGATTTAAGGTAAGCAATCCGTCGAGAGAGTCTTTAAGTAACAACAACAACTCTTATAACATAACTCGAAATGTTTGTGTAACATTAGAAGAGTTCCTTCCTTGTCCCTAATCTCATTTCCGTTGTGACACAAACTTAATCCATACCAATTGTATTACCTACATTGTGCCATCCTGTATTGAGTAATTCTTTATGAGGGTTAAAGGAATCTTCTAAATCTGAAGTCAATAAATTAAAGATTACAATAACCATAATTTACCGTTTATGCCAAAGTGTAAAATTACATTATCGTCTCAGATCACCGGATGTCAGGGCGGAAGTGTCGCGTTCGGGAATCGAACCCGGGACTTTTTACAGAGCTTGGTTTAAGGTCTTACGTACAGACTAAGGTAAACGTCCCGATGTTTCACACCTTTATGGCTATGATTTAAGATTCAATCCAAGCATTGGCGCAGTGTAGTGCACTGGAACATTATGGGGTTCAAAACGGAATAAAAAAAGGAATACTTACGCCGAATTACAAATAGTCTGGCCAGCGTCTCGTAACACAAGCATTTTTTTCAAATCCATACTAAGAATTCAAATGTAATTCTGTCTGTTACTTTTTCATGCAAAAAAACTACTGAAACCATTAACATGAAATTTGGTGTGTGTAAATATGTAGTTAGAATCCCGGAGAAGGACTTAGGACAATTTTTTTCTCGGATATCATCCCCTAACGTGGTGAAATGGGTAGCGGAAGTTTGTATGAAGGTATAGGTAATATAGATAAATTCGCATAAGACTCGCAAGCAAAAGCTAGTTATTTATATGCAACACACGACTAGCTAGTCAGACCTTAATCGTGTGTATCACTAATGATATCTCAAAGAGATAGCTCCTTAGCGATAAGACCGCCTATTGTTTACCTCTACTGTAAGCTATGTTCTGTGCTGTGTTATTTCTGTACTGTGTTAATTTTTAGGTGTGCAATAGTACAGTCGAGGAATTTGAATGTTTAGCACTTTTGGACCTTAACGTCATTCAAATAGAGTTGACATGTGCCAAACCTTCATTTTCCTCGACCGTACATTATTGACGTAGCCGGGAAGGAGGCAATTGCAGGCTGAGTATTTGTTTAAACGGACGAGCTTGCAATTGCCATTCGGCTGAGGCTGATATAGTGCTTTTGTCAAAAATGGGGGAATAAAAAATACTAAATTTATATAAACTTTAAATATCGTTGCACAATGTGAAAATATTTACGATTTCCCGCCGTTTTTGTTTTAAACAAAATCTCAAGTGTATTTTTCCACCAAAAAAAACGCAAACTATTTGAGACACGTACGAAAACGTCGTGTTTGCAACAGAAAAATACGAGTTGAATTGGCTGAATACGAGCTGTGCCGTCTTTTATATGTCAGTTTCTACTTTAAAAAAAAATTGGAACTCGACAAATAAAGGAATTTATATAACATTCCAGGCGGCCTGCAATGCTTTTTATTTTTTAATTTAGATCTGACCTTAAACTATACACTTTACCTTCCAATATGTAGCGAGTTATGTTCACTTTGCGGGTCATTTTTGAGAACAGTGTATTTGTATTGTATTTTTTTCGTCTAAGGTCCAGAACTCACGTCCGTTCTCCGTAATGGATGTAAATGACAGTGGAACAATATAAATAGTATAAATATGCAGTGCGCGTGCGCGAGGTCTGCGCGCGCGACGGATCATCAATCAATCGGTCGAATATAAGAAGTCGCTCGCCTGTCAGAGTGTCGGATATATTTTGGAAACTGTTCATATTTTAGGTAACGAGCCCGGGAAGTTTTCAATATGAGCCCGCAGCACTTTCTTTCAATTAGAATCAAGAAAATATGACAATCATATTGCTAGATTCGGCAAAATTGCCGGCAGCATAGGCAAAGTGCAGTGCTTGCAGTAACTAAGTTTACATTCTAGTTGTTAAGTTATGTCTATCGTGTACGATAAAGAACCACGTATTCCAAACCTCCCGCTATTCGTAAATTACACCTATTTGTCACTAATTATCTTAGAAGGGTTCATTTCAAGGGCTTTGACATAAAATAAAATGTAAAACAAAATTATATAGAATCTTTTTCTGAAAGTTAAGTGGCTTGTCACACCACGTCACTGCGACCATCTTGACAGTCCTACAAATATAACAATTACAGCAAAATGTGTAAGGAAAATCTACTCTATCAAAACTTTATATTTCAAAAAGAAACCCATTATAAAAATAAAACTTGAATTTTTATTTGTATAAAATACACTTGCGACGCTAAATGCCAGACATAGATAACTTTTTTATGAGTTAATGTAGGGGATTTTCATAAAATGGGGTTGTGTAAAAAATAACGACTAGTTTGCCCTCTGACGTGGCCCGTGTCGGCGCTAAACACCATTAATATTTAAGCAAGTATACGTGGCCTTCGTAGGCATTTTTCTAAGTTTTATTTATTATAGGTTAGCTCAGCCATACCGAGGCTGCTAGCTGAGTATAGCCAGGCAGAGACGCGGGGTAAAACATACTTTTGTCCTTCCTGAAAAACCTATCTAAATACTGGTGAAAGATTTTTTGAAATAGGATGTTTAGTTCCGCGGATTACCTACATACAAACTTGCGTTCAGAAATGGCGATCCATGATTTGCAGCAGATTAGGTGCCAAATGCACATTATGCACAATATACATATACTCGAGATTATTGGAGTTGGCCGAATTGCATCAAAGTAGTCCATCCAAAAAGATAGATAAATAGATAAATCCGATCCGATCGATCGATCTTTATTCCCACAACATACATGGTAAATAACACAAAAATCGTTAAAAAATCAAGTGTATTTGCAAAACTTTATACAGCTTATAATATCACTACTGTATATAGAATGAATAAAAGCGGGCCCAAAATTGATCCCTGTGGCACGCCTCTATTCACCACACATGGATCCGACATTCAAAGCAAAAAGCAACTCTTTCTTTTCTTTAATTTATTAATTTATAAAGCCAATTCCTATGAAATTATATAATCTCAACCATAACAGATTGTTGGGCAAGGGGTGAAAGCCATCCATACCTACCACCTACATACCTGAAAATGATGGGTTTTATCAAAATAAATAAATAAAAAATATTAATTCGTTAGCAAAGAGCTACGGTAGCCTAGTGGTTCAGGCATGCGGCTGTCAAGCGGCGGTCGTGGGTTCGAATCCCGGCTCGTACCAATGAGTTTTTCGGAACTTATGTACGGAATATTTATCGTTAGCTTTTCGGTGAAGGAAAACATCGAGAGGAAACCGGTCTAATTCCAATAAGGTCTAGTTTTCCCTCTGGGTTGGAAGGTCAGATGGCAGTTGCTTTCGTAAAACTAGTGCCTATGCCAAATCTTGGGATTAGGTGTCAAAGCGGAGCCCGCGTTCCTTTAGGGGTATTACCGGGAATGACGCTAGAGGAGGATGATGATTAATTCGTTAGCATACAAACTTTTAACAATAACAGGGTAGATGTCTGTTAACAATCTACTATTCTTTATGTATCTATTATCTACCTAAGTGTTCCCTTCTTGGAGTGAGAAACGTTGTATCCACGTGAGTGCATCGGAATGCGTTGCTTATTCAAACTCATGTTAATATCTATGTGTATGTATGTGTGTAGTCATGTACGGCCGCTTCCACGCATTCCGATCTATGATACTTAATTACAACTTAACTTATGTAATAATTAAATAAGTTAGTCAGCTTGTCACAGAGACGGCTTGAGGCAGGGAAGTCTGGCGGTCTTTGGAGTCTGAGGCCAAGTTTCATCCCCGTGGCGCCAGAGCAGTAAACAAGTAAGTAACCATACAAACTTCCACCCCCTACTGATCCTCTTAACAGATTCACTGCCAAGAATCCGATCCCGTGGTTTTCCCGCGAAGTAGCGGAAATCGCCTACGGCGTAGGCCCCCGCTATGCGGTTTCCTAGCAGTCAATGTCAGGGGCAATCACGACATACTCGTACATGCTTCAGCGCTACGGGCGCTTTTGCTACATATAGAGTTTAAAGGAGCGAGCACACCGGTGCTTAACGCTGCGTATACGCGTTGACGTGTCGTATGCGTCACGTATTCTTCATACATTTTGCTGCGTTTACGGTGCGTTAGCGTATTTTGAGCAGCGGTGTGGTCGCTCCCTAAGGTGCTACGGACTACGGCGTAGCGCTGTAGAGTGGCGGCGAATGGGTTTATAGCATAGTAAATGGGTCCCGCCCATACACAGAGGGCAAACTCGAAGACCGGCTCCAGATTTTTTCCCAAAAAGTCAACTAATTAATTACTTGACTTGACCACGCAAAAGACAAAGGAGCTAAAGGAGCCCGGGTCAGCTAATCCCAGGATTTTTAGCTTAGGCGTTTTTTACGAAAGCGCCTGCCGTCTGCCCTTCCAATCCACGGGAGAAACTAGACACTGCTTTGTTCACGGACAAGCTACTGTTAAACATCAAATGATATTTCTTGATTCGAACCCACGACCTCCAGATGACAAGTTGCGTGGCTCTTATTGATTTAGCATAAAATACGTATATGTATTTATTTAATTTATCCCAACGGGAATTGAACCAGCTCCGTTCATTTAAGAAACTTCCGTATTCCACGCGCCGTATATTTACATACAAATAGTTGCATGTATCAGTGTCAGCAATTAACATAGACACACAAACATACAAACAGATAACTGGACAGACTGCGTGACGCCGGCATTCCTGCTTGATAGTTCGTATTACTTTTTAACTGATTTCTAATAAGGCTTGGGGCAATTCTAGTTTTTTTTCACAACTTCATTGTAAGGTGTTTATAGAGAGGATCGAACGCCTGCATGAGAAGAACTACAAGTAATACGCAACAAAACAAATAGGGGTCAAAGTCCATTGCTTAGGAGTTCTGAAAACTACACAAATATGACGTCACAACGTTGGACCCCGTACTACTTGGACCTTTGTATAGAAAAACGACTAAATTTCATTTGTCATACATAGCCTTTAGATACAGCTCTGTCTTTTTTTTTAATTTTCGAAAGACTGAATAGACAAGAAAGTTCCATATAATTATTGATCCTGCCCACAAATTTTCAAGAGATTCGGTTGAGAAATACGACCTGTAGAGGATAACAGCCGGACATCCGGTCATACGGACAAACGAAGGACTTTTGTCCCAAGCTGAAACGGATAACTTCGTTCGCTTCGCTCGCTCGTTCAACTAAGCTGTGGCTCAACAATATCTAATCACAAAACGGCTTAAAAAGCTGGTATTGACATCTTGAGCTAATTGTTTACATACATTGGTATGTATGGGCGGCGTCAGTCGGTCTGTTCCGTCTGTGAATGAATATATGTATCTATGTATGTATGTGTGTCCGTCTAATGAGCTCAAGGACCTGAATCGAATGGCAATGGTGATTGGAATCCGATCTTCCTACGCGGTCATTAATATGTATACAATTAGCTTCTGCTGTGGCATTTTCTACGTTCCCAGTAGATATCAGAATATCTTATTGCAATTAGACCTTTGGATTCATAATCCGAACCAAATATTTGTTTGTCGCCCAACGGAAAAAAACCGTTTTTCCGTTCCGTAGTTTTTTTACATAAATTCACAGACGCCGACTTTTCCTCGTCGTTATATTAGTATAGATATAGATTGTATATATACGATATAGGTATTATTAGGTATGTATGAGTCAACTGTGGGAAAATCTATATCGATTGTTATATGGTCAAGACGAGGAAAAGCGTAAGTATATGAGGAAGCATCAGACGACTCTTGTCAAAATATCGTTGACTTTGTTTTAAAGATCTAAGTTGGTTCGTTACGAACTTATGACATCGAACACGGTCCGAACGCGGGCCCGCGGCGCTAAGTTACAACTCGGGCAGCGCGGCCGCGGGTCGGGCGATTGATATCTCTCTCACTACCAACGCATTTAATATCTCTATCACTATCACACAGTAACACGGGCCCGCGTTTCTGCCGCGCTAGACACGCGTTGCTACCCCGGCGGGCCCGCGCTAACTGTGTGATAGAGACGCCGCCCGCCTGCGGTGTGAATATACCGCTTCAAGCGCGCCCGACCCGCGCCGCGCACGACTCGGGTTCGATGTGTGGAGCCCTTAAATGTATCGACGCGTGTCATTGCGTCACATCGGAAGTTTGTACGGATTATTTCTACTGCTTTAAGCTATATATCTACTATGTCGAAGGCTCTCCACGGCCGATAGGGAAGCACCACGTCAGCCTACAATCGGCTGCACATTTAAACGCATTGCGAATAAAAATCGATGCAATTTGCAGGCTAACGTAATTATAGAGTGCGGTAATGGTGCCGAGGAAAAATAAGCCGCTATGTTATAAAGAGGAAGAAATAGACAAGTTATTCTTGATATAGGTCACAGGGCCTCCAATATATACTGCTCAAAACAAAATAAGGGCCAGTTATTTTTTTCTATTTTATTACTTATTAATTATTGGACATAAACTAATTGATTTTAATAACGTCCCGCATCGTTCAGATTCAGAGTCCCACCTCTTGCTGGTGTTTAAGTCTAATAGCTGGAAAAAATATACTACCTACTGTTTAATAATGATTTTCACATAACGATCACCATACTTGAACACCTATTTTCTTTTTAGTAGTATATATGTCGCAATGGAATAGTATAATCCGCCGTTTTACATAACAGATAGCTGTTTCACAAAACAGCGCTATTTTTGACGATCAGGCGAATTGAATACCGCTGAATGAAAATCCGCTGGAATATGTTCAGCGCTAATCGTTGTTCAATAGGACTAGCGCCTAGCGGTCATGTAATACCTACAGCGGGTCATTAGCCGCCGCTTTGATAATTTTAAATTCCCATTTTTAACACTCGCGACGCTGTCTGACATAACAACAATGGCGTCGAATACAGAAAGTTGGTCACTAAAATGTACAATTTACAGTTATTCAAACAAAGAAAACGTGATAAATATGTGTGTAAACAGTGACTTAAAGGTCAATTTTCACGTGCAATCAAATAATTTCTATGAATCTCAATGTGGATCAGTAAAGAAGTTATGGACAAAAGAATGAGTTTGACAGGTTATAATGCAAATTAAAATGTCAGAAGTGGCTATCGATTCTGGTGTTATAGGCGGAATCTAACACAGTATTTTCAGATAATTTTATTCAGCGGTATTGTAAAACACCTAGCTGTAATGTAAAACGGCGGATTATACATTTTCATTCAAAGGTATTCAATCTGCCTGATCGTCAACCTGCCGTATTACAAAACAGCGCTGTTTTGTGAAGCAGCTAGCTGTTATATAAAACGGCGGATTATACAATATGCCTGCGACATATATAACGAAGAACAGCGAATACATTATTTTTCCTAGTCGGGACTTAATCGCGTTGAAGACCAAGGGCGGGTATTTCGATAAACCCGCGCAGCAACAAGATGTTGATACCTGCTTAAGCCAGTTCGTCCCGCGACCAAGGATGCTGCGACACATCCGAGTACGTCGGGAAGAGGTAAATAAATAAGTTAGTCGTCCCGATTAGTAAAATAATGTGTAAGAATCGTGTAAGTTTAAATCAATATAACAACGAATACGACGAAAAATATTCTATGACCTTCGAGACTATAGTTAACTAACCAATTTTGATAACTACACTGAATTGTAAATCGATACAGCGGTTTGAGCGTAACATTTTGTCAGCCAGACAAAGAAAACTTTCATTATTTTTATTATAATGGCTGAATTATGATGGAGAATGACGACCGCTTTAGCCTAGTTGGTAGTGACCCTGCCTACGAAGCAAGAGGTCCTGGGTTCGAATCCCGGTAAGGGCATTTATTTGTGTGATGAGCACGAATATTTGTTCCTGAGTCATGGATGTTTTCTATGTATTTAAGTATTTATTTATCTATATAAGTATATTTATCGTCGTCTAGTACCCATAGTACAAGCTTTGCTTAGTTTGGGACTAGGTCGATTTGTGTAAGATTGTCCGCAAATATTTATTTATTTATTTATTTATTTATTTTAATGATGTCATATGAATGACAAACACATTGTATATTAGCTGCCTTGGATAACGCATGCCAACCGGCGGGACATACAAATAAAAACAAAGTTTTAACAGACTTCAATTCAGTAGGTACTCCTTTTCAAGTGTGCCTATAAAACTTGGAGACTTCCCTTAGTTCCTGACTTGATGACCATGTCACCACCTGGGAAGGACACACTTTCAAACAAAAAAATAAATACCAAATCTGTCCACATAATATAAAAAAAAAAGATTCCGACGAATTGAGAACCTCCTCCTATTTTGAAGTCGGTTAAAAATATAGACTACGTCCATCCAAAAAGTCCATTCTACGCACATCGGATAAGTGGTTTCGGAGATTGCCTACAGACACACAAAGTCACAAACACACTATATGAAACGTACCAAGCTACTACCTCACAGACTTTTCCTCTTTATATATAGAAGTTATAGATATGTATCGCGTATTTATGTAAATATTTATTTATGTACTTATGTATGTATTTGTGTAAATATGCTGTAACGTATTATTATTTTATAATTTGTTATTTGCACTGCCCACAATCTTTACCGCTTTGCCTAATGGTTTGATTGGTAAAGAATTACATATGGCATTAAGTCCGCCTTTTGTACTATAAGTTTTTCTTTTGTGCAAAAAAGTCTAAATAAATAAATAGTATTTTATTTATTATCCGCAATATTTATGAATCCAACACGAACCTTTTCAACTATCCTCATGATCAGCACCTCAAATACAAAAACTTGAATTTACAGTGACTAGATAACAGAGGGGAGACCGCGGCAGAAAGGAACGCACAATACTCGCCGTAAGAGTGACAAGGAGGGGAGATTTTATTTGAAACTAACCCCTTTTAAAGTTTGTATTGTGCGCATGGAGGGCAGGACCACCAAGTCAGGTTGGTAACAAGCAAGTCTACTTTTAGATGACGAAAACTGGAATGAATAAGAAATTGTTTGAAAGAATTGCAGATCGTCTGGCGATTTTTATTATGTTTAAGTCATGTGAGATAAAGTTTTTAATTTTATCTGATTCCGACGTGGCCGGTGCAAACGTAATTTTTTGTTTGTTTTTATTTAGTTTCTGTTTTAGACAAATACGAGTCGTGAAGATTTTCTTATATAACATATTTGCTGATTATTTTAATAAAAATATAGATCGTAAAGGTTTAAAGAAAAAAACGATTTAAGGGATTACTTTACATTATAATCTAATGGCTCTGTAGTAGTGTTGTGTTCCTGGAGGTGAGCCAGGTCGCCAGAGCTCCCGAGGATGCGTTGTGTTGAGAGCGAGGGAATTTGTTCCTTCAGCTCTCAACACGCCGAATCCTCAAACATATCAAGGGTCGGCAACGCCCACGTTACTCCTTCGGAGTTGCATGCGTCTATAGGCTGCGGTGTCCGCTTACCAGCGGGCGGGCCGTACGCTTGTTTGCCACCGTCCTTACCGTCTCATATCTGTCCATACAAAATAATTGGTTTAAATTTTGAAACTAGATCCGTTTGAAAGAGCAGTGCCCTAGTGCCCTCTGGCGGCATAGTCTAGTATAAGTATCTAGTTATAATTTAATGAAGGTGTTCCTAAGGACATGCATGGAAAATTTAATTGACGATTAAACTTTGATAGTTTTGGCAAATTTTAGTCTACAAATGCGTTTTTAGGGCGAATTGAAGAATAATAACAGATATATTTTTTACTTGAATCAGTGTATAGTATAGACGTTAATAAATGCACTTTATTTTACTGCAATAATATCAGAGAATATCCAAACTAATACTGTAAAGTGGTCAAGTATGTTACTCTAAATGACGGGTTTTTTTTTTTATTCACCAATATTAATATTTAGTATATGAATATGACGTTATGTCTGTCTGTATTGTCTCGTTTAAAAATGAGTCTAATATTACCTAGTAGTCATATGGTGCCCCAAATGCAAAATAATAGATTTACGAATATTACAAGTAACGTTGTAGTACCATCTCGCGATCAGTAAGGCCTACAATTATCAAGTTTAATAATAACCGTAGCTCATATATGATGCAAGAACGATGTCCAATTGATTTACAATTAATTACAGGCACGGGAGAGTTGTTGGCCAAGTTCACGAATTATTCCTAATTTGTTTTGTTTTTTTAATAGTACATGCAGTCGATTTCAAATACTTAATGTTTTATAATGTTACACCTTTATTACAATAAAGCGAATACCTTTTTTGATGACCACTTTAGGCTAGTTGGTAGTGACCCTGCCTACGAAGCAAGAGGTCTTGGGTTCGAATCCCGGTAAGGGCATTTATTTGTGTCATGAGCACGAATATTTGTTCCTGAGTCATGGATATTTTCTATTGTATTTAAGTATTTACGTATCTATATAAGTATGTTTATCGTCGTTTAGTCATAGTACAAGCTTTGCTTAGTTTGCGACTAGGTCGATTTGGGTTAGATTGTCCCCTGATAATTATATATTTATTTTTTATTTTTTTTTTATTTATATTTCATCTTAAGCTAGGTTTTTACAATAATTATATAAAAAGTAAAATATAAAACTATACATATAAAACATAAAATCATTATAAAAACCTAACCTAGGGTACCGCCGGCAGCGAGGCGGGGCCTAAGCTGCCGGTGGTCAGGGCGAAAGAGACAGGAACCTCCTTACTATCCGCGCAGTATCCAGGAGTACCGCCTTCTGTAACTGACCCTTGATCCAGCCATTTATTTAATTATTAATGATTTATTTATTTATTATTTATTTAACGTCGACTGTACTGCGACAAGAAAACAAACAATGTTTTTTTAACAGCTTTTTTTTTTTCACAGCTCATGGAGGACATAAAGTTGCCAATTTAGTGAGAAACGTAAAAATATACAAATATCTGTCAATGTAGTTCTAACAGTAAAAAAATGTTTCCGCTGAGTAAATCAGCTATTTTCAATATTTAATTGTAAAAAACAGTTGCATGTCAATGGGACGTGTTTTCAAATTCAAATTCAAATTAATTTATTGCCAAAAAAAAAATACACAAAATATAACTTTTAACATAGGTACAAAGAAATAGCCCACCCAATAGGTTTTACACCCTGTATATTTCTAAGACCGATTTGCACACCGGTTACAACAAAGGCGTTTTCAAACATATTGCATAAGTTTTAGTCACCTTACACTTAACTATGATATTATTATACGACACTATTACTAATATTATCGTTAGCGAGATGTTATCTCAATTCAATGGATGGCGGTGACTAGGTGTGTTGCCTCTAGAGTGCAATAACTAACCCGGTCGCTAGAGACTTGAAGTCTTCTTTGAGGCAGAATAATCTAAACATATTATAATTATTTAAACCTTAAACGAAATCATTTTTAAATGACGGGCTAGATTTTTTCTTATTATACAATGTCATGGACTGCAACAAAAAATAACTTCATTATTTAGTGAAATAGAAACCTATTTGCTATGGCCTGCTATACGAGGGGTGATCAAAAAGTTTTGATAATCGGCATAAAAAAACAGAAGTTATCCTTTATATATCATTTTTAATTATTGAATACACTCTTTATTAGTTTACTTACCTATATATTATATTAAAATTGTTTTAATTTTGCTACATATAAAAAGAAAACTTTGGATAGACGAAATGAAGACTAGTTTTTACATCGACGCAATTGCACCGATTTTATTGACGATTTTTCAATATCTAAGAATAAGAAGTAATAGTAAAAGAGTTGGTCTAGATTACACTGTAGGTAACTAGTTTTATAGAATTCACAAGCCTGAACAACAGTCCTGGTACTCGGCAAGCTCGGCCAAGAAAAAAACTCATACAATTGGTACTTTTTTTTCTTTGGTTTTTTCTGAGACGGCCTCACTTAATTGCTATAGAATTATGATGTATCACTCTCCCTTCGTATTTATATTCATATTTTTGTAACCTAGGTTCACCGTTTAAAAAAAAAAACGATATATTGATGGCCAGAAAAACCTACCTTGAACTTTGTTACGTGAGCTGTGCTTAAAAAAAAACGATGACATATTTAAGTTTAATTTATTTAATTCGTGGCATCAAAATAAATAAACTTTATTTTTATTTTTATTACCATACCAGAATTTTGCCAACACCGCCCCAAACATGTAACAAAATATCCTCCGATTTTACTGATGGCAGAATATATTCCATACCATCATATTTATTTAGCTAAAAAAAAAACAAATGAATGAAATCTTTTTTTTAAGTTTTTAGTGTATTATTGAATAATTGCACAATAGGAATGACAATCACAAATTATCATCACGAGACCAAATCATGCTGATTATCATTACTTTTGGAATTAATACTTTTGTTTTTTTTTTTCAAAAGCCTTCCATGTGAAAGCATGTAAAGAGACTTTTACGAATATTTAGAAAAACAAATACATCCGATCTAAAAAAACATTCACTTAGTTTGGGAGAGACTACACAGGACCTGGTAAAAGCGAATAAAAGCATTTTTCCTGAAAATTAAATTTATAATTTTACTAATTAATTATATACTGCTTGCTCTAAGCAGTTAAAAAAAATAGGTTCCTCTGAATGTGGAACGTGTTGCGTTCACCTAACTTGGAACAGATTAAAGAGGCATCAACAATGGACGAAACTTTTTTTCTAACGCCTGCATTGTGCTGAAGCGTGTCCACACAAAGAGAACTCACTTTTTGCAATCCACTACAGAAAACCAAATAAGAGACAGCAATCCAAAATGGGACAGCAGTTTCTTTTTGAAACAAAAGAGCCCGTAGCAACCAACTAACATCACCAAAATAAAAAAAATCTTAACAGAAAACGAGATATTTTTTTAAAAACGTTCATATTTCGAAACACTTTTTTCATAGACGCATAGAACTGTTGTCACCGAAAAAAAAATTCGATGTAACACTGTTGCTGGCTGGCAGAACTTCACATTCGAATTTCGAACACCGCTCCAAACCACTTCACCTTACCGTGCGAACAATCAGAAACGGAACGTAAACACTGACAATTCAACAATATTGATAACGTTAAGTTACATCACAGAAACTTTGTACGAGGTTCGACCGTGCGCGATGCGACCGTACGCCGGGTGCCTCGGAGGCCGACTGCCGCTCACTCGGCGGTGTTGCCAGGCGCTGAGCGTGTTACCCTAGAGCGCGATTGCAATATTTTTTATTCGTAAATGTATTAATTTGTAAGTTTGTTAAACTATTGTTATTATTATGGGGTAGATTTGTTGATCTGTCACGGACATTTGTGCTTAACAAACAGGCTTTTAACTTTTACAACAGTGTTTAAAAATTGAATTACCTAAGGTCTATGCCCATTCAGAGAGTACATTCTATACAGAGGTGAAAGATTTTTTGAAATCGGATAAGTGGTTCCGGAGATTACCCATTAGAAACAGATAATCCTACAAAGCTCTCACTGACAATTCCTCTTTTTACCCGCTTGCCTTAGAAGGGGAGGGTTATAATATTACTTTAGTTTATAGCTA
Organism: Epinotia ramella; assembly: GCA_947578815.1. Taxonomy (NCBI): domain Eukaryota; kingdom Metazoa; phylum Arthropoda; class Insecta; order Lepidoptera; family Tortricidae; genus Epinotia; species Epinotia ramella. The sequence goes on along the minus strand of OX388226.1, from coordinate 425,460 downwards.
CAATATATGCAGTAATGTATTATCAAACCGCGATAACAATGTGATTGTATGACAGTTTTGCCATATAAGTATGCCAAACGATAGAAAGTCGATTTCATTCCGTAACTCATCGCTATGTTACTATTGACCTTGAAATATAATCTTACTAATAAACAATGGTAAGTTGAAGTAATAATACGTGTGCTATCACGGTTTTCGCAACTCGGTCGCGCCCCCTATTCAAACAAATACGATTTCATAAGAACCGTCTTATCAATGAATACCAACTTTTTATTACTTTTTGTTCTCTGATAACCTACACAAAATATTTCATAGAAAAAAAGAAACAATTGGTTATCCTTTTCCTACACGTCCTCCTATTGTTAAATTTACCCCATAATCGGGGAAATAAAAGCTCTCCCCGGCCTGGCAACCCGGCGGCAGGCGACGTTGCCGCTCCGCACGCTAAATGCGCGCTCAAGAACGCGAACGTTACTATAATGAGGTTAAAGTTTCTGAACGCAACTTTTTTTTGTTAAATTTCAGTGGCTTAGACGTTCATCCTTCGGCCGAGTTTCATTCAGACTGGTAGGAAAGCTTTGCGAAACGTTTTTAATTCTGGTAGAGTGTAAGTTAATTAGTTTATTGGAACGCTTTCTTTTACGTCGATAAATAAATTGATGAACTTGACCGAAGCGGCGTAAGTAGGAAAATATGCAAATGTGAAATTGAGAGAGTTAATATGTAGTATAATTTGGTTTACGTTTACTTGTCGATTAACCTCCGATTTTTTATTGGACATTCGAACTGTTTAATATAACCTGGTTTGTAGCTCATTATTAAGTATATAAACTAAACGTCATTGTGATTATGGCATATTCTTGGTTACTAATATATGCTCAAATAAGGCTATCAGAATAACCTAAGCAGCAATTAATAAGATAACAAAAACGCATATCTTTTACAAAACTTGATAATCGACTCCACACTCTCGAAATAATGCATACTTATCTGATTAAGTAATTAAAATAAATATAGATATAATAATGATACCTACAGTTTTTCTTTAAGATATCGCGAAAAAAATGCAATATCAGACATAGTCAACATAATCAATCGTATTCTTATCTTTTAATGACATAAAATACTAAGATAAATATATCTTTATAACTTCCAATTTATGTAATATACAGAGTGTACCAAAAATGGGGTGTGAACCGATCAAGGGCATAACAGGTATCGTGTCCTGATACTTCTGATAAGAAAAAACTATAAGGTTTTTTTTTTCGATGCGATTTTTTTTACATTTGTATGGAGCAGGTCACCCCAGTCGGCCATCGCTCCATACAAATGTAAAAAAAAACAGTGTATTTTTTTTCTCTTAGTTTTTCTTATCAGAACACGATGCCTGTTATGCCCTTGATTGGTTCACACTTTTTTGGTACACCCTGTATGTCTTTCCTCGTCCTATGTCTAATTCTCACTTTCTTAGGACATCTCGCACGAGTCGTCGCACGGCGAGAAGGCACATTTTTGTGCTCACGAAAAAAAATAAGACAAGAGCGCGCGACAGGACAGCAATGCGCTGGACCGATCTAGTCGAAATTGCACTCAATGGTCCATTTAAGTGTGTTGGCGTGTGTACAAGAGCTAACTACAGTACTGGAGGAATGGTGACGGAGTGTGACGCTTGCCACTGTTGCCAATGCTGTTATTCTTTACGTTTGTACAAGAGCTAACTACAGTACTGGAGGAATGGTGACGGAGTGTGACGCTTGCCACTGTTGCCAATGCTGTTATTCTTTACGTTTGTACAAGAGCTAACTACAGTACTGGAGGAATGGTGACGGAGTGTGACGCTTGCCACTGTTGCCAATGCTGTTATTCTTTACGTTTGTACAAGAGCTAACTACAGTACTGGAGGAATGGTGACGGAGTGTGACGCTTGCCACTGTTGCCAATGCTGTTATTCTTTACGTTTGTACAAGAGCTAACTACAGTACTGGAGGAATGGTGACGGAGTGTGACGCTTGCCACTGTTGCCAATGCTGTTATTCTTTACGTTTGTACAAGAGCTAACTACAGTACTGGAGGAATGGTGACGGAGTGTGACGCTTGCCACTGTTGCCAATGCTGTTATTCTTTACGTTTGTACAAGAGCTAACTACAGTACTGGAGGAATGGTGACGGAGTGTGACGCTTGCCACTGTTGCCAATACTGTTATTCTTTACGTTTGTACAAGAGCTAACTACAGTACTGGAGGAATGGTGACGGAGTGTGACGCTTGCCACTGTTGCCAATGCTGTTATTCTTTACGTTTGTACAAGAGCTAACTACAGTACTGGAGGAATGGTGACGGAGTGTGACGCTTGCCACTGTTGCCTATGCTGTTATTCTTTACGTTTGTACAAGAGCTAACTACAGTACTGGAGGAATGGTGACGGAGTGTGACGCTTGCCACTGTTGCCAATGCTGTTATTCTTTACGTTTGTACAAGAGCTAACTACAGTACTGGAGGAATGGTGACGGAGTGTGACGCTTGCCACTGTTTCCAATGCTGTTATTCTTTACGTTTGTACAAGAGCTAACTACAGTACTGGAGGAATGGTGACGGAGTGTGACGCTTGCCACTGTTGCCAATGCTGTTATTTTTTACGTTTGTACAAGAGCTAACTACAGTACTGGAGGAATGGTGACGGAGTGTGACGCTTGCCACTGTTGCCAATGCTGTTATTCTTTACGTTTGTACAAGAGCTAACTACAGTACTGGAGGAATGGTGACGGAGTGTGACGCTTGCCACTGTTGCCTATGCTGTTATTCTTTACGTTTGTACAAGAGCTAACTACAGTACTGGAGGAATGGTCACGGAGTGTGACGCTTGCCACTGTTGCCTATGCTGTTATTCTTTACGTTTGTACAAGAGCTAACTACAGTACTGGAGGAATGGTGACGGAGTGTGACGCTTGCCACTGTTGCCAATGCTGTTATTCTTTACGTTTGTACAAGAGCTAACTACAGTACTGGAGGAATGGTGACGGAGTGTGACGCTTGCCACTGTTGCCAATGCTGTTATTCTTTACGTTTGTACAAGAGCTAACTACAGTACTGGAGGAATGGTGACGGAGTGTGACGCTTGCCACTGTTGCCAATGCTGTTATTCTTTACGTTTGTACAAGAGCTAACTACAGTACTGGAGGAATGGTGACGGAGTGTGACGCTTGCCACTGTTGCCAATGCTGTTATTCTTTACGTTTGTACAAGAGCTAACTACAGTACTGGAGGAATGGTGACGGAGTGTGACGCTTGCCACTGTTGCCAATGCTGTTATTCTTTACGTTTGTACAAGAGCTAACTACAGTACTGGAGGAATGGTGACGGAGTGTGACGCTTGCCACTGTTGCCAATGCTGTTATTCTTTACGTTTGTACAAGAGCTAACTACAGTACTGGAGGAATGGTGACGGAGTGTGACGCTTGCCACTGTTGCCAATGCTGTTATTCTTTACGTTTGTACAAGAGCTAACTACAGTACTGGAGGAATGGTGACGGAGTGTGACGCTTGCCACTGTTGCCAATGCTGTTATTCTTTACGTTTGTACAAGAGCTAACTACAGTACTGGAGGAATGGTGACGGAGTGTGACGCTTGCCACTGTTGCCTATGCTGTTATTCTTTACGTTTGTACAAGAGCTAACTACAGTACTGGAGGAATGGTGACGGAGTGTGACGCTTGCCACTGTTGCCAATGCTGTTATTCTTTACGTTTGTACAAGAGCTAACTACAGTACTGGAGGAATGGTGACGGAGTGTGACGCTTGCCACTGTTGCCAATGCTGTTATTCTTTACGTTTGTACAAGAGCTAACTACAGTACTGGAGGAATGGTGACGGAGTGTGACGCTTGCCACTGTTGCCAATGCTGTTATTCTTTACGTTTGTACAAGAGCTAACTACAGTACTGGAGGAATGGTGACGGAGTGTGACGCTTGCCACTGTTGCCAATGCTGTTATTCTTTACGTTTGTACAAGAGCTAACTACAGTACTGGAGGAATGGTGACGGAGTGTGACGCTTGCCACTGTTGCCAATGCTGTTATTCTTTACGTTTGTACAAGAGCTAACTACAGTACTGGAGGAATGGTGACGGAGTGTGACGCTTGCCACTGTTGCCAATGCTGTTATTCTTTACGTTTGTACAAGAGCTAACTACAGTACTGGAGGAATGGTGACGGAGTGTGACGCTTGCCACTGTTGCCAATGCTGTTATTCTTTACGTTTGTACAAGAGCTAACTACAGTACTGGAGGAATGGTGACGGAGTGTGACGCTTGCCACTGTTGCCTATGCTGTTATTCTTTACGTTTGTACAAGAGCTAACTACAGTACTGGAGGAATGGTGACGGAGTGTGACGCTTGCCACTGTTGCCAATGCTGTTATTCTTTACGTTTGTACAAGAGCTAACTACAGTACTGGAGGAATGGTGACGGAGTGTGACGCTTGCCACTGTTGCCAATGCTGTTATTCTTTACGTTTGTACAAGAGCTAACTACAGTACTGGAGGAATGGTGACGGAGTGTGACGCTTGCCACTGTTGCCTATGCTGTTATTCTTTACGTTTGTACAAGAGCTAACTACAGTACTGGAGGAATGGTGACGGAGTGTGACGCTTGCCACTGTTGCCAATGCTGTTATTCTTTACGTTTGTACAAGAGCTAACTACAGTACTGGAGGAATGGTGACGGAGTGTGACGCTTGCCACTGTTGCCAATGCTGTTATTCTTTACGTTTGTACAAGAGCTAACTACAGTACTGGAGGAATGGTGACGGAGTGTGACGCTTGCCACTGTTGCCAATGCTGTTATTCTTTACGTTTGTACAAGAGCTAACTACAGTACTGGAGGAATGGTGACGGAGTGTGACGCTTGCCACTGTTGCCAATGCTGTTATTCTTTACGCGCTCATGCGGCTCACCCCTCCCGTCCCGTCACGCCTAACGAAACTAGACCTCTCCCTATACGTTTGTACAAGAGCTAACTACAGTACTGGAGGAATGGTGACGGAGTGTGACGTTTGCCACTGTTGCCTATGCTGTTATTCCTTACGCGCTCATGCGGCTCTCCCCTCCCGTCCCGTCACGCCTAACGAAACTAGACCTCTCCCTATACGCTTAGTTACTATGAATCGCGGCTTCAAAATACATTTGCGGGTGAGCGTTAAGGTGAGCTTATTAACAAGTTGTGACGACCTGACGACCACTCTGCTAAGGGTGTGACGACAAAAAAAGGATCCAATAAACGGGTACATTTCCGATGTTTAGGTTATTTGTAAGTCGATATTGTATTAGTATTACATAAGACGGAGCTGTCAATAACACGCGAGTTGTATAAGATTGAAATGTCGGATATGATAAAAATAAGGCCCCTTTCCAGATTTTCTCGATTGTTCCTTTATCGTAATAAGCAAATTTCCACGTAACAAAGGACGTTGTTAAGTTTTCCTTTGCTCTTAGATATAAAGTTGAAATGTCTTAAATAGACAAGAATGTCTTTCATTGACGCTTTTGGTACTTGTTACTTTAAATACGAGTTTATGTTTTCTTAAGCTCTTTTTTCACTTTATAGAAATAAAGTAAAGCTTGTGATCCAAAAAACTGTGTGATTACGAGTATTTCTCCTTTAGTCTTGGTTTGGTTATCTTGGACATCACAAGCCACATTAAGCTTATTGTGGGACCAGATTTTTGTAAGATTGTCCCCAATTTTTAAAATTCTCAGATATAGATTTATATGCCTAGTAAAATGAGTAAGTAAATAAAGAATTCTGCGCAATCCTGCGTACGTACGCATGAATCACTTCGCTTCCGATTAACCGTTTGTTTACTTCCGATTTAGGCGGCCATTGTTGCATTTACGAGATCATCTCTGAAATGAGCGAGCTTAGTGGGAAAACGCTGCGGTCAGCATCTATAGCTGGCACTAAGATTTCATTTGAAGCATTCATAGCTGAAGTGACTTGCTGGTAAGGTCGCCAGAGCTCCCAAGGATGAGCTGGGTTGAGAATGGGGTGAGGAACCTGTCAACACAACGATGCCTCAAATCAATGAAAGGTCATCGATAGGTTGTGGTGATCCTATTAACACGTTCCCTGCCCGAGTGCCCCCAATGATGGGCCACGCTCCTGCTTTTCAGGAGACTGTACTTCCACAATGGATCAGCTTCGAACTGGAAGCATGGACGTGTGGCATTGTCAGATCATTTTCATGGGGACAGTGAACGTGTTAACTCGCAAAAGAGTCGCAAGTAGTAGTATAGTCCATAGGGTACATTGGGTGCGTACTCGCACGCCGTAAATTTGGTTGCCATCTTGATGGTGCAGAAAAGTATGCTGAAAACGCATACCTACATGTATATTTAGTGAGTTTTGTACATTGGCTGGTTTGACGGTTCTGCGGTTTTGATAATGACATTAATCGGATTCACAATTATACATATCGGATATATCAGATTTCAGGTTTATCTTATCGGCATAACGCATGTTCCGGAGACGTGAAAGATATATACCTATACATAAGTCGCCGTATTACAAAGAAAGAAGGTGAAAAGATTTAAAAATATATTTGACGTAAGTATTAGATTGTATTCAAATGTAATAATTATTTTTGAATTTCATGATTTTTGAATAATATATGTACAGTTATTTGCAATAATTACAAATGATTACTGACATTTTATACATTGTGTGTTTTTCAGCCTTCTTCATGGCGCGACGCTCTTAGTTATATAGAAAAATGTTTAGCAACCCCCCCATCATTCACGGCACTGAATCCTTACATCACATTAACTTTAAAAAAACAAGTAGATGCGACCCCCCGACCGGTTGAAACCCACTATTATACATCAACATCATGTTATAGCGGTCAAATTATAGTGACTTTCTGACTTTGTTTCTAACTAAACCCAACTCCATGAAGCATTCAGTTGACATGTAAAAGTAAGTAATGTACTTTATTACTGATCGTGTAGTGATTGAAATGATTGAAAATTATGGAACATATTTTGTTATTGATAATATACAGTCCGAGCCACATGAGTGAGTACTAGTTAACTCTAAATCGAACCTCAACACAGACGAAGCGCATTAACGCCGTCCCATTTATTCTCCAACAATGAGTTTATAATGCCCGAAAGTGATGCGGCCGAGACGCTCGTAAAAAACTAAATTACGGTCGCATAAAATTATAGGAAACGGTGCGCCTGCGCTGGTCTCGATAGAGCTCCGTTGTACTTCGCCTGTTCCATGTGCACGGGCAAAGTGATCAAAAATATGTGAACACGACTTTATTGTTCAGGGTAACTAGTTGCTCAGATATTGTTGAACCTTTGGGAACGTACGTTTATTCCTGAACTCGAGTGTACGGTCAGAAATTAGATATATCGGAGCGAATATGGTGCGAACAAACATCTGAACACGACTCTATTGGGTTGGGAGGGCGTTAAAGTGCATGTTCAGATACTTTTGAACACCCTGATGTATTGAATAGTGACTGTAGTCGTATCTTCGCGTTATTTCACCTACTTCCAATAGTCTAATGAAGATTACAATAATATAATTTGACAAATCTGATGGTGGAGCTAGTAGGTTGAACATGTCAATGGCTAATTTCATAATTCAAATTTTAGAACCAAAAATAAAGGCAACCCATTTTCTTTAAACTTAAACAAATTGGTTCTTACAAACGCCAAAACATATGAACAATTAAATATATTGCTTCAAAGCTTCACCTATACAAATGAGGAACCTAGTTGGTAACATTTTGGCGAAAAAAGCTTCGTCTTATAACTTCCTTAAAGTTAGAATAGAACGTATTAAATCAAACACAAATAAATAGGTACATCCAAGACAATTCCTGAAATCCCTATCACACACTTCGGTGAAATAATCCTAACAAATTAAAAACAAATGCACAATACACACTTTAACTTAGTAGCACATTGATAGTTCCAAAACCAGACCAACAGTCGTAACTACAAATTGTACATTTATTTTTCCGCCATTTTAGAATTGAGACATCTACTTCGCAATGTTAATGTACTGGTCAAGAATCGGCAAAATGACTTATCTCAATAAATGATTCATTAAGACTTACGCTGTTTTGCCGAGGCGGCGCGCGGAGGCGGCGTTGCCAGACCGCTCCCCCCCGTTTTGTGAGCGGGATAGCCGAGGAGAGACCGGGACGGATGTATGGGGTGTTTTCTGTTTTCCAACTGCGAGTGCGTGTGAGTGGAAAACGTAATTTGTGGTCATAATTGATCGGATTGATAAATTTGGGTACCTAAGTAGTTAATTTCTTGGGAAATTTATAATGGGAGCTTTCGTAGTTCTTAGTTCAGTTAGTATTTTATTTTATTATTTTTTGTATTTATGTAGATGTATTGTTAAATGATTGTTACAATATTCTTTTACCAATAATATCCATAAAGGCGCAATTTATTAATTCGGCCGTATGACTTAATTACAACAGAAAATAAAAAGCATAAGCAAATTTGACACTTACATATAAATATATGTTTGTAATACAGTTGCTCAAAAAGTGCTACTTAACGTACCTAGCTGATGTTTAGCGTGTGGAAAGTTGGTTTTCGCGAACTACTTAGTGCTTTTCACTTTTCCCACTCAATAATTGTACAAATTGTACCATTAATTATTATGCCAATAAAAATAAATAAGATGGAACTGTATTAAAAAAAATGTCAATTCAATTCATTTATTTGCAACCAGGTACAATAGACACACGCAACTTAATGCTATATACAGTACAAGGGCCCTGTTACGGCGTAGCAACTAATTATAAAATACAATAATTTAAATATGTATTTGATGACATTTTTAAAAAGTAATCAAATAATTGGGTATTTATATACTAAAGTCTATCCGGTAAAAATATGTTGACTAGAGACCCCCATAATAGAAAACAGAATTATGGTGGGTTATAACTTATAGATAGTACATTACGTACCTAGGGCGGTGAATTCGTGAATGCCCCAGATCGCAGGTGTTTGTTGCCCGAACCGAAGGTGAGGGCCATAAATATGCGATCTGGGGCTTTACGAATTACCGCCCGTGGTGAGTACACAATTTTACGTCTTGACCTGGCCACAATGCGAGTTTTACCGTACGCGCAGCGTGCGGTATAACTCGCATTATGGCCAGGTGTGACGTAAAGATATTTACGAACCACTGTAATACGTTTTTTCCATCAAATATTTTTTTTAACGTTTTGATGAATATTTTATTGTTTTTCTCGGTTTTTATTTCATGTGGCAAATTGTTATACAGTCGTATTGACATTGTATAAGGTACATTTCTATGCATTTTTATTTTTGAAGATGTTTGTACCAAATTGTTTTAAAGCGTGATTCGTAACGACGAGGCCTATCTCCGAGCATGGACTTGGTTTTTTAACAAATTCATTATTTTTCAACTGTATTACAATGATGTTACCCCTTCGGACCGTTTCGTAGCTGACTTTCGGAGCCAGCTACCGTATGAGAATTTATATTCCCGTTCAGGAGCTGGCTCTGAAATGAGACTTTCTTTTACCGTTTCGTAGCTGACTTTCGGAGCCAGCTACCATATGGGAATTTAAAATCCCGATTGAGAGCTAGGCATATTATGACCTACTGTTACGGATAGGTACGACGACGAGCGAAGCGAGGAGGAGTGTGTTAGGTATCTTGTGATCATTTGGTACGACGACGAGCGAAGCGAGGAGGAGTGTAGGTTAAAATCCTACTGCCTTTGTCCTACCAATCGCACCACATGAACTTTTTTTCAACTTTTTTAACCTACACTCCTCCTCGCTTCGCTCGTCGTCGTACCTATCCGTAACAGTAAGTCATAATATGCCTAGCTCTCAATCGGGATTTTAAATTCCCATACGGTAGCTGGCTCCTAAACGGTACGAAGTTAGCTCCGAAACGGTAAAAAAAATGCCCGTTTCGTATCCAGCTCCCAAACGGGATTTTAAATTCCCATACGGTAGCTGGCTCCGAAAGTCAGCTACGAAACGGTCCGAAGGGGATGTTACAGAATTAATAATATAAAAGTTTCGAATTCCTTACTTGTTGTTTTTCTTATTTTATCGCAACTGTATTAAAAAACGTCGTTCGATATACACGTGCGGAAATGTCATTCTTCACTCGTGCCGAGTCTTGCCATTTCTTTTATCAAACCAGCGCTTGAAGCCAGTAATAAAAATTAGGAAATGCAGTTTTATTTATTTAAAACATATTTCATTTGCGTCGCTTTCACTATTTTAAATTAAGTAAGTACTAAGATATTTTATATCTACGCGATTTTTCCATCCCGTATAGTTTTGAGTTTATTTAAATAAAATAAAATAAAAAATAAATCATATCATCATATCATATCATATCAGCCGAAAGACGTCCACTGCTGGACATAGGCCTGCCCCAAAGAGTGCCAAAGTGACCGTCCTGCGCCAACCGCATCCAGCGGACTCCAGCAACCTTTACCAGGTCATCAGTCCACCTTGCGGGGGGCCTACCCACGCCGCGCCTTCCGGTACGTGGTTGCCACTCGAGAACCTTTCCGCCCCAACGGCCATCGGTTCTACGTGCTATGTGCCCCGCCCACTGCCACTTACGTTTAGCGATTCGGAGGGCTACATCTGTTACCTTGGTTCTACTGCGGATAGCCTCATTTCTGATGCGATCCCGCAGAGAAACTCCCAACATAGCCCTCTCCAAGCCCTTTGGGTGACTTTGAGCCTTCTTATGAGGCCCATAGTAAGCGACCACGTTTCGTGTCATCACTGGCAACACACACTGGTCAAAGACTCTCGTCTTGAGACACTGCGGAATATTGGACGAAAAGATGTGCCGTAGCTTCCCGAACGCTGCCCAGCCGTGTCGGATTCGACGATTGACCTCTTTCTCGAAGTTGGACCTACCTAACTGGATAGTTTGTCCTAGGTATACATAATCGTCTACAACTTCGAGCGTAAAGTGTCCGATTGTAATGGGAGTTGGTACTACATGGGCATTTGACATGATCTTCGTCTTATCCATGTTCATTCTTAGACCAACTCGCTCGGAAGCTTTACTGAGGTCATCGAGCGTCGTACTTAAGTCCTGCATGGTCTCAGCCAAGACTACTATATCGTCAGCAAACCGAAGGTGAGTGATGTACTCGCCGTTGATGTTGATGCCTAGCCTTCTCCAGTCCAGAGTAAAAAATAAATATTAGGGGACAATCTTACACAAATCGACCTGGTCCCAAACTTAGCAAAGCTTGTACTATGGGTACTAGACGACGATAAACATACTTAAATAGATAAATAAATACTTAAATACATAGAAAACATCCATGACTCAGGAACAAATATTCGTGTTGATCACACAAATACCGGGATTCGAACCCAGGACCTCTTGCTTCGTAGGCAGGGTCACTACCAACTAGGCTAAAGCGGTCGTCAAACGGCGGCGGCGACGGTCGGCGGACGAAATAATAATATATTTCGTTTTATTGTCAGTATTTACATGAACTTTAGTAACCGCAAAACAGTTATTAGGTTCGCCTGCGTATTACACAGGACCGAGGTGGAGTATAGCCATAAATTATAGCCTCCGTCCATTTAAATCGTTCTTCTAAATATCAGTGAACCTATTTTTGAAGTCCATCCCATAGTTCGGCAGATACACGACATACAAACTTACAATCTGACAGACTTCCTCCTTATAATATTAGTATACGAGTAGTATAGATTACAATATGTACATGTTGTTCACATATTTATGCACATACACCCCTGCAGCTTATACAGAAAGCTCCCAAACTTGGCTTTAGCTACCTTGTCTAACTTTGTCACTAATGAAACAACTTGTCTCGCGTCCCGCTCGCGCGCCCCGCGACGGAGCGGGATGGGGAGATTATATTAGAAAGGGAGCGTAGTAGGGCTTTATTATAGTAGTTTGCTGGTACTATTTATTTGTTCTAGGTTATGTTTTCCTGGTATAAGTAGGTCATACATAAAGTAACAATATAATTGAGAAACCGGAGATAAATTTGACTTGTTCTAATTACAGTACGCGAGATATGACGACCACAAATTAATTTATAAAAACATAAAATATTTAGAAGGCATGAGGGGCTTATACTACGACGGCGGCAAACAGGCATACGGCTGCCTGATGATAAGCAGACAGCGTAGCTTATGGACGCTTGCTACTCCAGAAGAGCACGTTGCAGATCCTTTATATATTGGAGGATTCGTTGTCAGGCGAGAGAGGCAGGGAAAGACAATCTTATCTCAGTCTGGCGAAGGATAAGTGGCTGTCCCGCAGTTGTTTAGTAAGAGTAGGTATATACCTATAACTATATAGGCTGGCCTAAAATAAAGTTTAAGCAAGCCAGTGGGAATCGGCTTATATGGGCGCTCCGCCACTGCCGCCATGTCTAACATACCTCCTGGAGGCGGCAGAGAGAAGTAAGTGTAACGGCACGTCCAAATTACGGAGAGAACCGCCCCTGGTGAAGTCCCCAACGCGCACTGGGCGAACGTGGGGTCTGCCCATTCCCTCTCATCCACGAGAGAGCAGATGACCTTAAATAGGCTGAAGATCAGATATTCAAATGGTTATAAGGAAAAGTTCTTATTTGCAAGCCTGTAAGGGTGATATGTAGTTTGTACAGTGGTTCAACCACTTTCCAAACGAGATAGTTGCATGTAAGTACACGTGCGTAGTTAGATAAGCATTGACACATATGCTATTGATATGAACATATGTAGGTACATAAAATTACGCCTAATTAAAAAGGATTTCATATTGTATAGGACAAACAGTTTTACGGATCTAAATTTACTTTTTTTTTTTACGTACCTAATCACAGCTCCTGAAATGCACTTTAAGAAAAATACCGGTGACATACGGACATGACGAAACTATAAGGGTTCCGTTTTAGCCATGTTGGCTATGCAACCCTATAAATAAAAAAATCCTTCAACGGAACATGGTTTTCGGACAAATGGCTCTACGGAGTTATGTAGTGTCGATGTATATGGCAATACAAAACTCTTTAGAATAGAAACGAATTTATTGCCAGCCAAAATAACACCACATCACAATTTCATTCTTAATTAGGAAACACAATATATAAAAAGAAACTTAATAAACTTTATTCTCTGCTAATATCGTCATCTTACAGAAAAGACTTTCAATAGTCTTTTCTGTAAGATGACGATATTAGCAGAGAGAAAAGTATAATGTTTGTACGGTTCTTTTAAAACCTAGGCCCCTTCCGAACCTCCGTTTCATATTCTTGCTAGTTATTCGTCTAAAAAATCCTTCAACGGAACATGGTTTTCGGACAAATGGCTCTAAAGTGGCCGTCAATAGAATTTGCTAACTATGTAAACAAACCGCCATTTTGAAATTGTCTTCCACTATGGCGGTTTGTTTACATAGTTAGCAAATTCCATTGACGGCGACTTTACGGAGTTATGTAGCGTCGATGTATATATGGCAATACAAAACTCTTTACTCTCTTCTAATATCGTCATCTTACAGAAAATACTTTCAATATCTCATAGACAATATGCATTATAGTTCATGCTCTATTGTAACATAGAGTCCTAATCCCGTCCGTTACTAAATCGTCTCTACGTCTGCAGAATATCGAGCGCGCCGCGTCTGTGTCCCGCGCAGTCAGCGGCGAATATATCTACACGGACGAGGGAAGCGAGAATATGTACACACGATTACAAAGAGCATTTACATATTTTTGCTACTTTGACGATTATTTACGATGATGACTCATTCTAAGCGTTCTAATCTAACCAGAATGAGACGGATCTCTAAGTATATCTCGCCGCGACACATCTCGCGGCCCGTCCAGTGATAGTCGTGCAGAATTGCAGATGAATATCTATGACTAGTGTCGCGATATGCCCATAAACTAGGTGGCCATAAAAGCTTGTCTCAAGTTTTAGGCAGAAACTTATTTATAACAATGACTCTCTCGTCTACAGGTTGACAAGCAGAGAAAGCTTTACGGCATTAAGTTCACATCTTGTATCCGTAAGACAAAGGGGATGGGGGTACGAGTCCCGCCAGTTCGATATTTTCATGTTTTTTAATACTCTGATTTAACCATAATTTCCGCCACACGGCTCGCATCGTATCGGATCGGAAAGGATCTGATCGGCTACGACGACAGGCGAACGGAGCCGATCGCGCGTCGCAGCATATTTTCGGCTGAGATCGCGTATCGCGCATAAGACGCCCGCGGTCAAGCTGCCCTGCGCGGCATGGTAATATAGACTTTAAATACTGTGTACCTACATGATTTAATATCGTTTAAAGATTGTATCCGTTCCGATCCAACCCCTTTTCACGCCGAGGTATGTATAGTGCTTTTCTCAAACATGCAATGAAATATTGACGTTGTGTTCTTCATAATGGGCTTCGAAGTGTCACGTTTCGGGCGCAGCGAGACGAGAGACCCGTCTTTTTTAATTTCCATTCCACAATTTGTGGCACAGGATCACGGCGTTCGGCCATGAAAATGAAACTTTGATTTCTTGGAGTTTTTTTTTAATTTATTTCATTGCATGTTTGAGAAAAGCACTATACATACCTCGGCGTGAAAAGAGGTTGCCACGCTCGGCCGTCTATATGTACTCGGCCGGCAGTAGTAATGTAATGTACTATTAATATCGTGATAGTAGAACATCAAGATTTTAGAAAACACCTTAAGGCGGGTTGCACCAACTCACGATTACAGACAGATCAACGTTAAATATGGCGCCGGCAGCTGTCATCCCAAAGAAACTTGTCAAACTCTCCATACATACAGATTTTAGAAAACACCTTAAGGCGGGTTGCACCAACTCACGATTACAGACAGATCAACGTTAAATATGGCGCCGGCAGCTGTCATCCCAAAGAAACTTGTCAAACTCTCCATACATACAGATTTTAGAAAACACCTTAAGGCGGGTTGCACCAACTCACGATTACAGACAGATCAACGTTAAATATGGCGCCGGCAGCTGTCATCCGAAAAAACTTGTCAAACTCTCCATACATACAGATTTTAACGAACACCGCTTACGATTACCGACGGTTATGATGCACCCATAATGTAACATGTAAACCAGTCACTTACTCGCAAAGGTATCCTGAACAAACATCCTAAGCCCGGAGCTAAGTCTAAAAACGTACGAAGCGGCCAAGTTCATAAAACATGCACGCCGAACTTGCATAGGCCCCAACTTGGCCGTTTAAAACTTTTCTCTGCCGCGCCTATTACCGCACGGGTATTGCTAACAGCGTAATCGCTATTGGGATAGAGATTCACCAGCGAGTGATGCTAGCAACTAGCAACATTTTCAAATTATTTATACGGCAAACATTGTATTAGCAACTGTAGCCCAGCGGTAAAGCACACGACTTTCAATGAATGGATAAGATTGATTTCGAAACAACAACAACAAAAACAGTTTACAGAATTCTTTTATCTAAAAGTATTGGTTGTCTCAAAAAAGGAGCCCACTCAGCATGAGTCGAGGCGGAGGGAGCCCCGACGCTGATTTTCAGTAGGTCCTGTAATAAGTACCTAACCTAAAACTAAAATTAAGGAATCGCGGATAATAAACAGGCTTCCATCTATATTTAATTGCTAAGATTGTACCTACAGCTCAGTTTATTTACCTTAGCGATATATACACGGTGGAATTTAATCGGTGATCAGGAATCCAAAAATCTTAATTATCAATCTACACAGAAACCAATACGTGAGATCTCGTGCAATATAGCTCACAATCTAATTAATCACACTTAATTAACATCAATAAAATGTACACTGACTGAATAAATGGACACCCTACTTTTATTGAAGGGAAGTTACTCGTAAGTGTACATACGTCAAGTGCTTGCTGGCTTTGGCGGGAAACTAGACAGATCAGACGATTTGAAGCAATTTGTTATGAATTTGACAATGACAAATTGACAGCTTATTGCTCATTTATGTTTTAAGTTTCTATGGCTGATAGTTTGAAAAGAGGTATTAAACTTTTCAGACTAAACCATTAGTAGGGTGACAATAAATTTTAATTAAAATTTAATTTCAACTTAAAAATTAGTTATGATAAAAAAGAACTTGGTTCCACTTAAGTACTACATAAACGTGACCGCCATCGATTACTGAATTAGAAAAATGGGTTCCTGTTCACCGATTAAATTCCACCGTGTATAACCAAACCAGAAATTGGATTGACATGACAGACAATGTTCGAAGTTGGAACCCCAACTCAACCACTTGGCTCGTATCATTTGATATTTAACTGAAGCTTTTCGGTGAAGGTCTAGTTTTCCCTCTGGGTTGGAAGGTCAGATCAGATGGCAGTCGCTTTCCTTGAACTAGTGCCTTCGCCTTAATTGGAATTAGGTGCCAAAGGTATGATTCTTTATATGGAAACCAAAAAGCGGTCAATTATAAGTACAGCCAGCAGCGGCAGCTCCTAGAGTTTTCGAATTCCCGGTATTATTATATGGGCCAGACTAGTCTTAAAATATAACAAAAAAATATGCTCATCACACAACTTGCCCTAGGACTGTTAGGTTCCAATCCCACCTAAGAGTTCTAAGACCGTCAGCTTCGTAGGTAGGTACGGCGAATTGGCTATGGTATGAGCATTATAGCACAGACCAAAAAGACCTGAAGGAACCTCGTGCCTTCGATTGGACAGAGACGGCATTGGGCAGGGAAACCTGGAGGTCTTGAATGTTGGAAGCCAAGATCCACTCCACAGTAGCGCCGCAGCAGAAAGTAAGCCAGTAAAGTCTTTTAACAATATGGCAAACGTAATAACTCTAAAACTTCCCGATTCTTTCAGCATCGATCCCCACTAAGTGTTCTACTTGGGGGTGAGTTTTTAACTTTTTTCGCCGTTTAAAGTCGCTTGTCGTCCGACTTTCGTTTCGGCTTGATATTTTATTAATTAGGTTTACAGACCTTGGATTGTTTTAAAGAAAACGGTGAAAAAGAAATTAAGTTTCATAAGTTTTTATAGGACTTAACGGAATATAATATACTAGACGTATCCTAGGCACGACTTAAGTATGACTCGTTAATCTCATGCAAACTTTCACCCGCTTAGGGGATGATTTGCTTGTGGTATAAAAAAATATCTAATGTCCTTCCCCGGGACTCTAACTATCCCTTTGCCGTTTGAACCCCCACATAAGTGAATTAATTTAAATTTGGAAGGGAAAAAAAGGACGAGGTATCTTGGCTCGAATTCGAATTCAAGAACAAAATGTGATCGATCACACATTGAAATGCCTTTACTGAGATACGAACCCTGGACCTCCAGTTTCGAAGGGACACTAGCACTAGGCTAAATAGTCATTTACATTTATCTATACATAAGTATTAATATTATCGTCTTTCGGCTGATATGATGATGATTTTTATGATAACGAGGAAGTGTGTGAGATTGGACCTTTGTAAGTTTCTATGTAACTAGTAATTCCGGAACTACCCCCCGGATTTAAAAAATCTTTCACCGGTAAATGTATAGAAAGGACGTTGGTTATATTTTGGCATTCTTGGTTCTCTTTAATACGCGGGCGTATACGCGCGAGCGTCTTCGCTCTATACTCTATGACTTCCTAGTTCCTATACACCGCACTCGTTTCCGGACTTGGCCGACAACTAAAGGGCATAGTACCTGAAGTCACTGATCGAACCTTCGGCATCCACGGCCCAAATAACGCGGTGCAATAATAATCAACCAGCTCAGGGCTGTCCCTATCATTTGCTAGAGCCAACGCTACATACATGAACATATGAGATAACGCCATAATACGGGTGGGTGGGGTATCTACCACAGCAATGCGAACTAGCAGAGCGGTGTGCGAGGATAAAATCCACCACTAGGAAAAGAGGCGTGAGCTAGCAATGCTAAAATCCTCTTTTGAAAAGCTTTAAGGCCCATGCAGATCTTAATATTGCTGACCTTTGCCAAATCTGAGGATATATCTGAGGGGGATTCTAAACTATTTATGTTACTTTGTGTTGTCCTGACTGATTTCGACTACAGCGACTGTGTGTCAACGATTATCGATATGACTGGGGTGTTGTTATTGGTGACAATTTTATTACCAAATTGATGAAACAGCGGACGAAGCAACCCTAGCTATTAGGCCGTTGCAAGGATATTAAAGAGTTCCACCGCGTAATTGTTTTATGAATCATTTAGTTCTGTTTGTGTTACCCGATCGATTTATTATTCGAAGATGGGTTTGATTTACACACATATACATACCTATAGTGTGTGTTTTAATCTACGCTCTTTCGAAAATGTATTCAAACCATTCCCCCGAAAAAGTCCAGTTAAATTCAGAATGACTTAGATTTTGTCTTAGTATGTACAACATTTTTTTGGGGCGTTGACGTCTTCCCTATACTGTCTGTAGACAGACACTTCTAGAGAATGATATTTCTATAGTCCCTCCTTTTTAAATTTTTTGCGATGCGAAATGCATTATTTGTAAGGGTAGTTTTTGTAAGAAAGGGAAACTACAAACGGGAAAAGTCACGCCAGGGAATATGTGCAAAAGGAAATCGGTAGATATTAAGAAGAATTTCGATGGTGGTGAAAAGTAGGAATTAATTTTATTTTTAAAGGGTCGGCAACGAGCAATGACACCTTTTGCAAGTATCCATTCTAGGCTACGGTACTGACCATCAGACACTTGTTTGCCACGGTATAAAAAAGCTTCCTAAAGAACGTAGACATGATAATGCCTTTCGTAAAACTAGTGCCTACGGTCAAATCTTGATGTAAAGTATCTATCTAGTAAAGTGGACCCCGAGCTCCTTTAGGGTAGAACCAGGAAGCAAGGGGGATGATGAAATAACTATTCTCAGGAGAAAGATTTCCAAAGACCGTCAGATTATACAGACATGGTAAGGCTGGTTGTAGATCGTCGAGCGTCGCGTGCGCAAGGCCACGCAATTACCGCGGGCCCTTTGTCTGGTCGCCGTTCGGGTTTCAAAACGCTCCCCCTTGCTCGAGGCAGAGATCCGCAGGAAAAGACCTGATACTACATATAGGTGCCACTGCAGCCGAGCGGTAAGGTACGCGTCTTTTTATCTAGAGTATTCTGGAGGCCTTGGGTTCGAATCTCAGCTCTACGCACGGGGTTTTTTTTTCAAAAAAATATGTATTAAATATCACTTGATATTTAACAGTTAGCTTTTCGGTGAAAGAAAACATCGAGAGGACACCGGTCTAATTCCATTAAGCTCTAGTTTTCCCTCTGGGTTGGAAGGCCAGGAGGCAGTCGTATAAGTTTCTACGACAAATCTTGGGATTATTAGGTCTCAAAGTGGACCCCGGGCTCCTTTAGCGTAGAGTGAGGAAGCTAGGTAGGAGGATGACGAAAAAGTGTTGTTCTCAGGAGAAAGCTTCCTACGTACTATCCATACTTATATTGTAAATGCGAAAGTATGTCTGTGTCTCTGACTGTCAATCTGTCTGTCTGTCTGTCAGTCTGTCTATCTATCTGTCGCTCTTTTACCTCTTCACGTTTAAACGGCAGAACCGATTGAGATGAAATTTGGTATAGAGATCATTTGAGACCCGGAAAAGGACATAGGATAGTTTCCATCCCGGAAACCATCCCCTAAGGGGGTGCAATGAGGGGTGCAAATTTGTATGGCGCTACGATATAAACGTGTTCCACGCGGACGGAGTAGCGTGCAGAAGCTAGTAAATTATATAGACATGGAAATGCCTGCGCCTTGTTGTCGATCGTCGAGCGTCGCGTGCGCAAGCCCGCGCAATTATCGCGGGCCCTTTGTCTGGTCGCCGTTCGGGTTTCAAAACGCTCCCCTTTGCTCGAGGCAGAGATCCGCAAGAAGTTTTGATCGCACAAGAACGCAAAGACATCTCATCACTGCCATCAGTTTATCTTAAATAAAATAAAATAAAAACCTCAGTATTTAAAGGATTACCTCCTTTTTTAATAATCCTATCCTACTAATATTATAAATGCGAAAGTTTGGATGTTTAGATGTTTGTTACTCAATCACAATCTTATAAAGCATTCTCTACCAGAAAACCTTAATTACCAACATGGTCAATCGATATGACAGCCAACGTATTGACAGGGTCATATCACTGTTAATAAACCAGACAAATTATCCCCGACCTAGGATACATTATAAATTGTGTAAGTAATAGAAGGAACCCTCTTATACTAAAGAAAGCCCACTTATCCGCCAAAAAGCGCGGTCATTCAACCTATCCGGAGGATCACTATAGTTTGCCCCTTCACTCCTTTCAGAAGATTAACACGGCATAATAACCCTTATGACTATAGCAATAAGCGCTTAGTTGTTTAATATGACGGGCCTTATAGTTAAAGGGTTTGGCATAATTAGGTATAATGTAAATTCAATGCTGGACTGGTTTGGTTTTTTGTGTGTCTGTCTTTCTTAGGATGCAGTTCACGTATGCCAACCAGCGGTACCGGGTTCTAGTCCTGGTGAAGCCAATACTATACTGCCCGCGACTCCGCGTGAAACTCGTTTATATCGTAGCTCCATACAAACTTAGTAACGGGGTGAAATGGGGGGTCATTTCATCCCCTTAGAGGATGATTATCGAGATACAAACTATCCTCTGACCTTCCCTAGTCTAGGTCTAGTTAAATTCGTTGAGCGGTTTCAGCGTGAAGCTCCTCCTTGCGCCGCCGGTGTCCTCTCCTCTCTCATTACTGAGGGTCGTGGTCATTTCTCTGGAACATTTTTTCTCGGGTGATGTGTCTCCATCTCTTCCTATCTGCAGCCGAGTGCGAGTGCGTCGTGACTCGTGAACCGTTGTATCAAGGGCTATGCGAATTTGGCATGTCCAGTGTATCGGTCTTCTGCCTTCGGTTCGCTGCCCTAGGTCGATTGCCTTCGGTTTTCCCATATAGTAGATACTCGTAGTAGCCCCAGTAAAGGTAAAATATCACCTCGTAAGGAAAACTGGGGGTGACACTTTGTATGGAAATTACGGAAGCGTGATTGAACCCTTCTTTTGGTAATGTATATTACAATATTTACAATATATCTTTTTTTTGCTCTAGAGGCCGCAAACGTGGTTTGAAGTGACGATTTATTTTAATTTGTCAAGAAAAGACTAAATTAATGAGCTCTACGAATCGTTACACAATACATAGGAAGGAAGACACTAATCCACAAATCGACGAAATATAATCATTATCACGTGGCATAAATAATGAACTAATAGCCGGTCAATAACTAGTCTTGGATATGCAAATATCTGCCAGGTGGCTTATGACTTTGGCCGACCCAGACGGGGCCAGATTAGGTGACTATTATAGTCGCTGTTGCGATGAGTTACTTCCTCTACTTTTTTTCCGAAGAGATTTTTTAAACATTTAAAGTTAATACATTCATAAGGCTCTTAGGCGTCATAAGGATCCCCACAAGGTCTAGATTTTCCACCGGGAAGGTCAGATGGCAGTAGCTGTCGTACTACTAGTAATAGTTCGCTATTCGTCACCTATGACTCCGTGGCGTCGATAGCCTAGAATTCTGTGATACAAGGGCGGAACTGCGCATGCAGCTAGAAGTAAAATATAGAAGTAAAGTCCTAGATTACAGCAGACCGAGAAAGGCGTCTTTATATTTCTGAAGGGCTCCACTAAAATTCTAGTTCATTTTTTGCCCGACTACGGCAGAGCCGATAGGAAGGGATATGATATTAGCAGGCCTTGTTAGTATTGACGTGTGGAACCAATATATTCGAAATTATGCTCCGGGTGACATTTAAACATTTTGTATGAAAAAGTCAAAACAGTTTAGATTTTTTTTACTTTTTATACTTGTTCTACCATTACCCAATATTTTCCGTACGCCCGCCAAATGTCATTCATCCGATTAAACACACATAAAGTCACAAAACTCAATAACCGAACTGGAACCAGCTACGTTTCAATAATTTATGCTATTCTCAGCTTAATTCGGTGATTCGTATGCCTGTCGCGGCGAAGTATCGTCTGACACTCGGACAGTATGAGAAAACGATCAATTAAATGTGAATAAAACTGGTGGTTGTTTATTTCCTTCATTCATTAGTTTTTGCACAATGCAAGCGAGATATTCATTCCTCCACGTCGTTAGAGAGGTCGGGCACAGCGGACGTAATCTCGCTCATATTTTTAGCAGCCCAACTGGGGAGGTACCTCAACGTTACAGAAGACCGCAGCCATACTAACACCTCTACTAGGTAGCTGTGTCGGTATGCGGTGTTTTGGGTAAGGTCGCTGGAGCTGGTTTACGTGTCAATGACTCGAGATTTCAGTTTCGAGGTGATATATTCTTCTCACAGGCAGCGAACGAAAAAACCATAGAAGTATAAGTAGCTCCACAGACTGGGTGCCCACTGCCCATTGCCATTATGCGGGGCTGGGCGCGGGGTGTCAACGATGCCAGGCTGGCGTTTAGTTCAAACCATAGAAGTATAAGTAGCTCCACAGACTGGGTGCCCACTGCCCATTGCCATTATGCGGGGCTGGGCGCGGGGTGTCAACGATGCCAGGCTGGCGTTTAGTTCAAACCATAGAAGTATAAGTAGCTCCACAGACTGGGTGTCAACGATGCCAGGCTGGCGTTTAGTTCAAACCATAGAAGTATAAGTAGCTCCACAGACTGGGTGCCCACTGCCCATTGCCATTATGCGGGGCTGGGCGCGGGGTGTCAACGATGCCAGGCTGGCGTTTAGTTCAAACCATAGAAGTATAAGTAGCTCCACAGACTGGGTGCCCACTGCCCATTGCCATTATGCGGGGCTGGGCGCGGGGTGTCAACGATGCCAGGCTGGCGTTTAGTTCAAACCATAGAAGTATAAGTAGCTCCACAGACTGGGTGTCAACGATGCCAGGCTGGCGTTTAGTTCAAACCATAGAAGTATAAGTAGCTCCACAGACTGGGTGCCCACTGCCCATTGCCATTATGCGGGGCTGGGCGCGGGGTGTCAACGATGCCAGGCTGGCGTTTAGTTCAAACCATAGAAGTATAAGTAGCTCCACAGACTGGGTGTCAACGATGCCAGGCTGGCGTTTAGTTCAAACCATAGAAGTATAAGTAGCTCCACAGACTGGGTGCCCACTGCCCATTGCCATTATGCGGGGCTGGGCGCGGGGTGTCAACGATGCCAGGCTGGCGTTTAGTTCAAACCATAGAAGTATAAGTAGCTCCACAGACTGGGTGCCCACTGCCCATTGCCATTATGCGGGGCTGGGCGCGGGGTGTCAACGATGCCAGGCTGGCGTTTAGTTCAAACCATAGAAGTATAAGTAGCTCCACAGACTGGGTGCCCACTGCCCATTGCCATTATGCGGGGCTGGGCGCGGGGTGTCAACGATGCCAGGCTGGCGTTTAGTTCAAACCATAGAAGTATAAGTAGCTCCACAGACTGGGTGTCAACGATGCCAGGCTGGCGTTTAGTTCAAACCATAGAAGTATAAGTAGCTCCACAGACTGGGTGCCCACTGCCCATTGCCATTATGCGGGGCTGGGCGCGGGGTGTCAACGATGCCAGGCTGGCGTTTAGTTCAAACCATAGAAGTATAAGTAGCTCCACAGACTGGGTGCCCACTGCCCATTGCCATTATGCGGGGCTGGGCGCGGGGTGTCAACGATGCCAGGCCGGCGTTTAGTTCAAACATGCGCATACCCGGGTTTTAGGGCACGTGTTTGGGTAGAAATTTGTAAGGAGCTCTCTATGGTTCGAATCCCGGCTCGTACCAATGAGTTTTTCGGAACTTATGTACGGAATATAATTTGATATTTACCGTTAGCTTTTCGGTGAAGGAAAAACATCGTGAGGAAACCTGCATACATCCACGAAGAAATTCAAAAGTGTATGTGAAGTCCCCAACCCGCACTGGGCCAGCGTGGGGACTACTGCTCAGCTATGTCAGCTTTTTCTACGTATGTATCAGAAATCATTTACGTTATTTTAAATTTACTTTACTCTCACGCCGCTGTTCTTATACCGTTTTTGTATTTCTTTCGAAGTGAGACGAGACGACTCACTTAGGGTTCTTTCTATTACTCACTCTCCTCTTTCTAAATGTCCACTGGGCTGTGCAAGTGAGATAGCCGTTGACTCGCGCGCGACGCGACATAACAAGTTATCCCCCCTGATTTAAGTAAACGGGGTAATCCAACATATCTCCACGTTATCGTTTGCACCTGCGCGGCACGCGTCGGACAGATGCGCGGCGTCGGCCGACTCCGGCGCAGCTCGGGGGGCTTCGGCTGCTCGAGATTTCATGTGAGGTTTTTGGACGATTGGATTTTGTTTTTGTAAGCTCGTGGTGAAGCGAGCATGGATTGAAAGAATGTAAACAAATGTATACGTTGATGCATAAGTATATTTTGTAAAAAAATTGGACCTTATTACAATGAGACGTAATTTTTTGCGGTGTGCAGCCGCTGTGTATTTTTTCTTTTTTCCGTATATTTCTCATAGCTTTGACTTCACGATTGCTAACCGTTTTATTAGCTTCAGACTAAAACTAGCTTCTAGTGTGGTGATAGCTTTGTAAGTTTCCTACATAGGTACGAGTCGGAACTACATATCAGATTTCAAAAAAATCGTTCAGCAGTATAAATAATGGAACTTCGGAATGAACACTAATAGTCTCCATAAGGCTATGTTTATGCTCGATGCTCCAGTCTATCAGCACCTTTAGGAACGGTGACTGTACTTATAGGTTTTGATCTTCGAAATGCCATAAAATAATCTGTGTAGCAATTTTGGGCGACTTTTTCGCATAAATAGAGCTAAATTTCGTGAAGAACGCGTGTTATGTATGGCCTTCAGAGCAGCAATATCTGTGGTTTGTCTGCATAGACAAGAGATTTGACGTAGCCCTACAAAAACAATCTCGCCACCAGGCGATATGACGAAGCCCTCGAACTTCTCATCCAATAAATTTAATGTGTCCGTGCAGTTAACTATATTTCTAGGCGTTGTTTAAGTATATAGCGTTAAATGATGAAATATCACAATTCATTATATATTCCCGCCCAATTTGACAGTTATTGCTTTTCCAAGATGGCCGCTATACGCGGGCAAAGTTCGAAGCGTGCCTATTGAAAAACCCTTTTAAAAAACCGATTTGAGAACCTCCTCCGTTTTTGAAGTCGGTTAATAAAGGAGTCACGGCGAGCAAAAGCTAGACAGATAAGTACGATTGCAAGGCCTCGTATTACGCTGTAGCATTAGAGGCCTGATGACAGGGCGAGCTGAACCACGCGCTGCACAGCTACTAATCAGCCTGAATATTAGACGCTCCTCGGACAACAAAATGGCGTGTCACGTTTGAAAGGAAATATAAAAGCAGTTTTTGGTGTACTTTGTGGCCGCTTTGACTTCCAGAAGGAAAAAGGAATGTTATATTATTGATAAAAGTTTATTGAGAATATCACATTTTCACCGTATTGCGAGAAGTGGTGGTGAAAGTTTTATTTAATGTGCTCTGATTACACCTTCTGGGTTCACAGGCGTGTTTGTATGCATAAAATGTTCAAAAAGCTGTATCCCGACTATGGAAAACTAACTGAAGACTGTTTTTAGGGTTCCGTTGCCAAATGGCAAAAAACGGAACCCTTATGGATTCGTCATGTCTGTCTGTCTGTCTGTCTGTCCGTCCGTATGTCACAGGCATTTTACTCCAAAACTATAAGGTGTACATGAATTACATTTTGAGGATAGGTCTATTTTGTTAGCCGCTACACAGTTTTGTAATTAAATTACTAAAAAAAAAATTTTTTTAAGGGTGCCTCTAGAGATGCGCCGAATATTCGGTAATTATTCGGTATTCGGCATATATCGGTATTCGGCCGAATATTTACCGAATAAACATATGATATTTATCTGATAATAAATAAATCATTCATACTACTCGTATTTGTAGCTCTTAAAAGTTAAGTTATATATTTATTGTTATTACTGTTATTAGGCATAATTATAATAAAACAAGAAAAATTGATTTTAGTAAGCTTTATTATTCAGTTTAATCACCATATCAACGTCTGTCACTAATTCACCATCAATAACAATTGCAAATGTTGACATTGACAATGCCAAGGTAGCATACACATATTATTTTACTAAAAAGTCAGGGGTCAAATTCGCGTTCAGCGAGCCGCGCGGACCTGCATAAACCTGTTTAGTTTTACCGAATAATTCGGCCGAATATTCGGTTCTGTAAGATCTGAACCGAATGTTCGGCCGAATATTCGTATTCGGCAAAGTCCGTATTCGGCCCATCTCTAGTGCACTCCATACATAAAACTGAAAGTCAAAAATTTTTTTTTCAGTGCAAGGCCACGTGTGACACGTGGCCTTGCACTGAAAAAAAAAGGTTTTTTTTTTTTTGAAAGGCCTATCGATTGATATGACATCAATCGATAGGCCTTTCAAAAAAAAAAAAAGGTTTCTCAGCATTTTTTTGATTAAGTGAATAGAGTCGGAGATAATCGCTCCGAAAGTCACTAATATTGTGTGCCCCTCTAATTTTTGAACCGTGTATTTTAAAAATATGAAAAAAATCAGGGAAATAGGGCTTATTAAATTCTTTCAGCGAAAATTGTTTTGAACAAGATCGGTTCAAAGGTTTTTGAGATATTTCTAAAAACCTGCCTTCCTAATAAAAGGACGTTAGTGCCATAAGATTTCAGTAACGATACGACCTTTTTAATAGGCACGGAACCCTTCGTGTGTATGGTCCGACGACTAGGCCGCTTTTTTTTTTCGTACGGCCGGTCGCCCAAGTCACCCGCAGCATCATTGATAGGTTCAGTATCTTCAAAGCTACGGTGGGACACACGTAAATACAAACAGGCTGCTAAAATCGGATCCCTTCCTTCATCTGCTGCCGCCATCATCATCCTCCTAGCGCTGTTACTGCTCTAAAGGAGCCCGGGGTCCACTTTGCCACCTAATCCCAAGATTTAGCATAGGTACTAAGTTATTCCGAAAGCGACTGCCGTCTGACCTTCCAACCCTGAGGGAAAACGACACCCTATTGGGATTAGACCGGTATCCTCACGTTGTTTTCCTTGACCGAAAAACTACCGGTATATAAATATTCCGTACATAAGTTCCGAAAAACTCATTGGTACGAGCCCGGGTTCGAACTCACGACCGCCGCTTGACAGCCGCGTGCCTGAACCACAAAATATTGAACGCTGAATCGTCGAGATTCTATAAAGAAATAAAAATTGTGCCCTTTTTAATAACTATTCTGATTCTAGGAGTATTTATTTCAGTCTTAGTAGGCGCGTGGCTAATATGACTATGAACTTCTGTAAGGAAAATTTCCTCCTTTAAAGCTCCAGCGGAAAAAAACGCTAGGAGGATGGTTTGCTATACGGCATTGACATTCCTAAAGGATATTTCTATAAACACCCGTACAAAAATACCCCTTAAACAGTTCTTCGACCTCTGAACATAGAATAATATTTAAGATAAGGTGCCTTCATTTTTTATATCAAGACACGTGCTAACTCGAATATTTGCCAACGATAGTGTATCTGTTGGACTTAGCTTCGGCTAGTTTGTGTGCTTAAAGGGTGGAGGATATTCAGAGTACAAGGAGACAATGTGGACATTGTTGTCGAGGGAAAGTCAGTAATATCGTTGCTGGTCAGGAAAATACGTAGGATTAAAATAATAACTGAAGATATTTTTTTCGTAAATTCATACAACAAATAACCTGAAACCATTTTATAGCTATATAGCTGCCCGCGCGGCTTTGCACGGGTATTGCAAAGCACGCAGGTAAACCCGCGGAATAAAATAGGCATTAATCATTCAGAAAGTCCATTCTACACGCAGGCAGAGTTTTACATATCGGACGAGTAGTTCCGGAGATTATCCAAAACATACAAACTTACAAACCTACAATCTCACAGACTTTTCCTCTTTATAATATTGATATAGGTCTTTATAGATACTACAGTGCCCCGTAACCTACCTATATGTAATTTTACAAAAAAAAGTTTTTAATTGCATTAAATGCAAGTACAAACAAACTCCTTTTATAGCACTTTCCAATACCATTATTAAGGTACAAAATACGGTAGTAGTGCCTCGACTTGACATTAGGTCGATATGGGAATATATACCTATAGCAATTTCTTATTGCATCCACCAAATGAAAGCAATTGAACTAATGGCTAACAGAACACCCAGGAACGGGAATCACCAACTCGAGTAAATCAAAAGCTACACCGAAGCGTGTCAGTTACATAACGAAATTAGCCTCATCGCCATTCCAAAATGTCCTTATTTTTGCAGCGGTGGTTGACCCGGCTATTTTAGCCGGGAATCGAACCGTTTACCGACGCAAGACACCGGCGGAGGCGGACGAAGCTTCCCGCGTTTTAAACGTACTGGAATAACTATTGCTAGTCGTGTGCAGAATTATGTATAGGTGCCTAATGTTATTTAATCAGACTTGATCCATTTTGTCAGTTAAAGTTACTGACAGTTTTGGTATTACATTCACAACACACACTCAAAAGTTAAATTAGACAGTTTTAATTAAACCGAATAGTCGGGCACTCAAAACAGCCGGCTATCATTTTAAGGACGGCATTTATTCTTGCCCCGCAGTCTGCTGCTGTTTTCAGTCGCAGGATCAGGGTGGCAATGAGTCGAGTCATTAAAATATCAAAGTACTAGACCATCGGAGCCAAATTAAAACGCCGAAGTATTTCGACATTTATACACACAGACTCGTGGTATACAATTATACCGGATAGCAATACTAATCTTCCTTCAAATGCCTGTATCTAGTTTGTCAGCACGGTGAGCAGAACACGACGCGAGCTGTCTCGTGGCGAGATAAGACTATCCGTCTCTTTCTAATTAGAACACTTAGAAACAACGTTACTCAGTAACGTGAATTGACGTTAGGTTTAGGACAATAAGCAAACTTATCCCTGTAAGCCTGAAGGGATCTCTTTCAACTATACTTACACAATGTAATGTAAGTTACATTTACTTACTTACCTGCGTCGCTAAAGCGTATCGCTTGCGGCGTATTACCCGTTCCGTGTACCGCTGTAACGACCAAATTGCCACTTACCTGGAATGAGAGACAAAAATCAGTGGGTCATCCAACTGCGCGCAACGGCACGCGCCGATAACGCGCATGTGCGTTCAAGGCATTATCTTTTTTTTTTTAAATACTACGACGGTGGCAAACAAGCGTACGGCCCGCCTGATGGTAAGCGGACATCGCAGCCTATAGACGCATGCAACTCCAAAGGAGGAACATGGGCGTTGCCGACCCATGATATGTTTGAGGATTCGTTGTGTTGAGAGC
This sequence comes from Epinotia ramella, assembly GCA_947578815.1. Classification (NCBI taxonomy): domain Eukaryota; kingdom Metazoa; phylum Arthropoda; class Insecta; order Lepidoptera; family Tortricidae; genus Epinotia; species Epinotia ramella. Next base: position 396,034 of record OX388226.1, on the reverse strand, counting down.
TGAAGGAACAAATTCCCTCGCTCTCAACACAACGCATCCTCGGGAGCTCTGGCGACCTTGCTCACCTCCAGGAACACAACACTACTACAGAGCAACTAGTAGTGTTATTATGGCTGTGGTCTTCTGCAAGGCGGAGGTACTTCCCCAGTTGGGCTGCTCCAAATTCGAGCGGGATGACATTTCGCTGTGCCCTACCTCACCAATTCCACCACTCATTTCACTGTTGCAGTGAGTATCCATCCGCCAGAGGTGGGCGAGGTTGCGAGGCGGTGAACGAGGACTGATGCATATAGGACGCGATGCGCGAGCGCACCCAGCAATGCAGCAGGTGGTTGTTTTCCTCGCTCACCGCAACGCTGGGACACTTCTGCTGGATGTTCACTCTTACGCCGCGCCGACATCGCAGGCGCATACGGCATGCCACGTTATATATTTGTGATCAGAGGGTTATTGCCATTTATTACGATCGCTTACCGGCCAATCTAAGGAATGAACCGTCTGACGAAACATTCCGGCACAAACTGAGAAATCTTTTGTTGGAAAACCCTCTGTACTCCGTTATCGAGTACATGGAAATTACTTTTTAATTGTGTATTTTGTTTTTGACATATTAATAGTTTAGAAAATATTATGTTATTGTGTGTAATGAATGACCATCCTTTTCGGGAGATAGAATAATACACTCGCGGTCAAAGAAACCGGGTCAGTGACGAAAACCTCAATATTTTGTAAATCGTTGGTCGTATCTGCATGAAACTAACTCTGTTTTATAGAGAATTTAATATCCTTCTAAATCCAACCTTCAATGACCTACGTAGTAACTGGAAAAAGGTTTAATTGAAAAAAAAGACCAATTAGGTACTTATTTGAAATTGCGTTCGTTTTACTTTTGCTTGTTTTTAAGCAATTGTTTTCAATCTGTCAAAGAACTATGATAAAAGGCTGTCATTGTTTTATTTTGTGGTCATTCTTGAATGTCTATCATGCCGCTAACACGAGATGAATGTACTCGTATCATCACTATGTTAGAAGAAGGAAGAAGTCAGAGGTATACAGCGAGAAGAACAGGTATGTCACTTTCTACAGTGCAGCGAGTCCTCCAACGTTACCTACAAACTGGGCAGAACCTTAGAAGACCAGGAACCGGCAAAACAAGATGTACTACAGCTAGAGAAGATCGATTTATTGTTACAACCATGCTCCGAAATCGGCACCTCACAGCAGTTGAAGTGAAAAATCAGCTTTTAGAGACCCGAAGGGACGGCATCAGCGAGCGGACTGTCAGGCGGCGGCTCAAAGAAGCAAATTTGACCCCACATAGGCCGGCCAATGGCCCAAAACTTGAAAGAATACATCGAACAGCAAGACGACTTTATGCCCGCGATCACAGATACTGGGGTGACGAAGATTGGGCAAGAATTTTGTTTGCCGATGAATCCAGATTTATGCTCTATGCAAATGACGGGCGGCAAAGAGTTTACAGACGGCCTGGTGAACGTTTTATTCCAGCATGTTTTGAGGAAAATGTGGCGTTCGGCGGTGGGTCAGTCATGGTTTGGGCTGGAATCTCTTCAGAGAGTCGCTCGGAGTTAGTTTTAATAGAAAATGGATCATTAACGAGTGCAAGATATGTAGAAGAGATTCTTAATGAGCATGTCGGCCCATACTTAATTAATATGGGTGGAAATTCTATGTTTATGCATGACAACGCCAGGCCACACACAGCTCAAATTGTCACAGATTATTTTTTGGAGGTTGGTATCAACTGTATGAACTGGCCCTCGAGGAGTCCGGACTTAAATCCGATTGAGCATGTATGGGACGAGCTTGGGAGGCGTGTAAGAGCTCGAAACCCCGCCCCAGCTACACTTAGAGACCTGAAACAGGCGTTAGTGGAAGAATGGGACAATATCCCGCAAGAACGCATAAAGAACTTAATCGAATCGTCTAGAAGCTGTAAGAAGAGCCCGAGGAGGCAATACGAAGTATTAATTTTTATTTTTTGTGTTGTATGTGAAGTACCTACTGCTTATTTTTGTACGTAAAATTGGTTGATTTTTTGTTTCCTATGTAATTTTATTAAACAAAAGAATTACGATTCCACCATTTGATGTTATTTAATTCAGTATAAAATTATCTACAATATGCAGTTTAATTCATGTCCCTAGCTTTATTATTTTAGGAGATATTACAGATTTTCGTACTGACCCGGTTTCTTTGACCGCGAGTGTATAATATATTTTGTATTTACTGTTGACTCATTAAGGTTTCATTATTACAATTGACGAACATGGTAGAAATTCTTGTAATCTTGACATTTATGAAAACTTATATTGTAATTTGTATCGTGTAATAAATAAACCTAATCTCATCTAACTTTTCGAACGAGCGTTAGAACAAATCAACTGTATTTTTTTCATAATAATGAATTTAGATCTACCTAGCGTACGGCCTACGAAACAATCTTTTTTATACAATATTCTACTACATACTCGTATTAGACACATGGCTGAAGTGTGGTTCATTATAATTAGAAATTTCATAATTTGGTACGGCGCTGCAACGAAAACGTCTCCCCTAAAACATTTATATCTATACAAAACCTGGATCAAATATATAACTAGAGTAATTAATACATATATATACGGCACTGCAAAGAGCACACGCTACGCTCTACCGACTCTATGTAAGATCTAAGGACTAGGCGGCACTATCGACGGCATCGAATGCGGTGCGCAAGCCTCTAGTCAGGGTCTCTATCTGGCTCAGATCAGATATTGTTGAGGTATTTGCTCTGTGACATGTAATTGCAGGTAATGTGAATTTCAAAATTGAGTAAGAGTAGTAGTAGTCATACATACAAAAATTTCGATTTTAATAGAACAATTTTAGGTGGGGTGCACCGAAGCGTCTGTAACTGTAAACGGTGTTCGTTAAAATCTGAATGTATGGAAAATTTAATTTATAATTCATTTAGTATTAAAAACGTATTGTACAGTATGATGTCTTAATACTAAAATATTATATTTAGGGATACATTATACGAGGGCCTGAACTAGGATACCCTGTGTTTCAGGCATTAGGAAAGATCAGTAAGTATAACTATTATAAACACACTTGCAAAACATAAAAAACTACGTTTAAATACAGTACAAAACTTAACAACTAAACAAAGTATTTATTTTATTTACATAAATCAAGATTCATTTTAGAACAATAAATAGGTTCTCTGTGTCTCGGAGAGTTTTCTTACATTTAGTATAGACGAGAGAGTATAGCTAACTTGGCATTTAACCTGTTGTAAAGGAACGGACCCAAGAAAACGTAAAATCTGGAGGAGAATACACATTTCCTATGTACATTTTGGAGGCAAACAATATATTTTCGTCTTTTTCTAACGTGTTAAGCGTTGTACAGGGTTGCGGAGTGCTGTTTTAATATTGTGCTCAAAATAAATAGTTGTCGAACAGCGAGCACTTCACATGACGCATAGAGAAGGTTAGTAGGGTAGAGGAAAGAGCGGAATGATAGATACTTTTAGGACAGCTCTTTGGGCTCTTTCTAGGTTAAGTAGCGTAGTTTTAGCTATACCACCCCATGAAGAAATGCAGCAGGTTAGTATCGTTTGACGAGTATCTATGGCTGCCGGCGCCATAATTAACGTTGATCGGACTGTAATCGGAAGTTGGTGCAACTCCCGTTAGAGCGAAACAACGCGAAACGAGCTACGATCTAAACGAGTTCCACGCGGACGGAGTCGCGGGCAATAGCAAGTTAAACTTAACTCTCAGAGCGGCACCGTTACAAAGTCAGAGAAATTGATACAAAGGAGCCAATCATAACCGCTCCCAAATATTCGCGTACCTGTATCTTACCATATGTCTTAAAAGCTCGCGTCCATTGTAAACCAGAAAAAAAACCTCCGAACATCTGGCGCATACACCCCCATATCTACACCCTCGCGCGAGATAGACTTATATGGAAGCAACAGGTTAGAAGGGGAGGGAACGAAACAAAGCGCCCTAGAGAGCAAAAAATGGTAAAATTGAACGCGCGCACGCATACACCGCTTTAAAACAAGATGGCGTAAGCGCAACGTTCTTCGTATGAATGTAAATCGTTTTGAAAAGAGCCATTTGGTTCCGTTTCCGAAATCGAATCTTGGGATTCGTTCTGATACGGTTTTTTTTGGTGTTTGAGTTAATAAGTTGGGGAGTTGTGGAGATCATGAGAATTGGAATTTTGTTGCACCCTTAGCCTCGCGCAAACTGTGGTCAAGCCTATAGGATTTATACTTATCTGACGTGACGTTATGCTCTCTGATGACGCCTGACACATGAGGAGCCGTCTCGCCAGAGCATAGAGATAAGTGTGAATCTAACCGTACCTACTAAATGTTTGAAACCGACCTCGGACAGACACGCCACGACACGCCGCTTCAGATAAATATGAATTCGGCTTATGTTCTTATTTTCTTCTTCATCTCTCAGCAGAGCGCAAGTCTCCTCTCGAGAAATAATCCTCATATTATGTGAAAGTTTGGATGTTTAATAATCAAGTGCGGAGTTTCAAAAAAATTGATGTTTAAAAAAAAAAGTGATGTTTAAGTCACGTCTAACCTGTCGGTTTGCTTACTATGTATGCGTTGACATGGACTGTCGGTTTTGTTACTGTAGGTAAACTATCCGCCGCCGGGACATACAAATTAATGAATATGAAATTATTATTATTGTTATATATACGTGATGAATTATTGTAGCTAGTTTGACTTCCTAAGGAATTTTTATCCCGAGATCACCCCCTAAGGTGCAATGCCAGTTGACGCGTAGTCTACGCGAAAAGTCTTGGATAAAAGCGGTAGCCGAAAACAACATGCGCGAAGCTAGTACCTACATTAACCGGAGCACAACACACAATCTCATCTGTTACCCAAATCGGGCAATAAAAGCTTGGGCCTCCATTTAATGTAATAAATAACTAATTTAACACAGATAGTTCGCGGATAGAATTTAAATTTGAATTTACATTCATAAGATGCTGTTACTCTATTTAGGAGAGAATGTAGTAAATGTAAAGAGACTACGAGTATAAACTTCAATGTATATGATTATATGTATATGAGTATTATGTAAAAAGATTTTGTGTGTTTTACGACATAAATATGTGTTACATTACAAATGGTGGACTCCATGCATTATTTGTCCTTCTATGATACCAGGCTCATTATGACAAGTAATTTTACAAGTGAATTAGATACTATCAAAAAAATAATTGTACATGCTTTTATTTTAGTACTTTTCTGTATACCGTCATCAACTACTCGTTGAGACGATTCTAACGATCCAAAACGCAACGGGGTTACGTATTTTAAGTCCTGAATTCCCATGGCCACCTGCTGTCTCCATCATCAGATCAGTTCGATGGTACCATAATATTGAATTGTCATCCAAACTATACTTAAATCCAAAATTTCAGCTCAACCCGTTTGAAGATATCTGCTTAAAAATTGAGTTGCAAGATTCCACCCGAACAAACAGAGTTAATACATACATTGCAAGTTAAATAAAAGCATAAGGGCAACATCGTTAAGTTGTAGTGTAGACAAAATCCATATAACTAGCAAACGCTCTACAAGTAATAAAATTCTCGAAATTATAAAAAATATATGTTTTGTAGGATAGGAACAAGAATCTTTGAATATTTATAGCCAGGCTTAAAATATAGTTTTTATCCGACTTCTCGCGGGCGCTAGCTAGTCTCTTATAGTTTCAGATGTTCCCTCACTTCCCCAATTGGATTATACACCCTTTATATTTAGTCCGAAGTATAATCACTCCGTGCGTAACCGCCAAAAGCATTCGCCATTTTGTATTTGACTGTACGACCCTTGAATGAATGACCTTCAACCGAAGCTGAATCAAAGCCTGAACCTGCACCCAATTGGCACCAGCTGCAGTGTCATCAAACCATAGACAATTCCCACGGCCGCCAGGAAGCGACCATAGACCCTAAGCCTCCAATTTAAAAAAAAACCTCACCCGCATACAACGCGCTCTGAACATCTGTCCCACCCGCACATACACAACTTGCGTCTCTTTCCAACCTGTTAGTTTTTATAAGTCTGTCTCCATCGTCAGGTACTTTGGACCTGTGTGCACCTAGTTTAAATTCGTTGTGGAATTATTTATATTTTTAACGGTGGGGTTATGACAGATAAGTGTACAAGTTTTTTAAATTTCTTGAATAGAATTATAGAAACAATACTCGATTTGGGCTGAAAAAGTTTGCAGTTCTGAGCGGTTATGTTATTTTATTACCCCATAATAATATGAAGATATGCTGGTATTTATTTAAGCATAAGGTAAGTACCTGCACTTGTTATAATGCGTTTAAAAAAAATACATATCGTAGGAGAGTAGTAGGCGTTATGCAAAATATTTGTTTTTTAAGGTCTATATAAAGGCTATTGAATGAGCCGCCAAAAAGTCGGAAAAACATATCTTATCCGACGATATTTTCTAATTAAACTGAACGTTTGAATTTTTAGAAGAACAGTTAATACCTACTATGTCTAAATAATTCTTGAAAAGAGACTTTTTTCCACTTAAAATGATGTTTCGCGAGAAACTTGAATTTGTCTGTAACTGTCAGCACAACGAATTCTCAAATTCATAGAGGGATAACGCGCATTATGTGATTAGTCTCGAGTCCCACGCGTCCATAGGCTAAACTGTCTGATTACCACCAAGCAAGCCTCACGATTGTTTTTTCCTTCGTAATATTAAAAAAAATCGCGGAAACGACCCCAAAACGGAATGGCATTGTCAAAATGCCTAATTACTTTACGATCGTTGTAAAGAGTTTATTTCACACCTTTAACTTGAAACCTGCTTGCTGTTCGGGGCCCGCGCGGTATTGTCTTGAATTATTAGTTTATTACAGTTTTAGAGACACCCGTTATATCTTGTACATCTCTATCAATAGTACGTCTATAAAGATCTTCTGAACAATCTCGCCAACAAACTGTTGTAGCAGTTTGGCGGGTAATTTCATATAATGTAAGTACCTACTACTTTTGGGTTTTTTTTTAATAACCCCCCGATGCCAGATTATTTGATACTGTTTGAGTTGGCCGAATCACAACAAAGTAGTCCATTGAATGTGTCCTCTGGCTAACCCCGTGACATTAAGCTGGGTGCAAGCCCTTTAGTGCAAATTACTTAAAATAATGTTCATACGAACTTCCACCCCCTTAGGGGATGATTTCCGCGATAAAAACTATCTCATGTCCCTCCACGTGACTCACAACTATCTCTACACCAACTTTCATCTAAATCGGTCCAGCGATTTAAGCGTGAAGAGGTAACAGACCGACAGACAGACACTCGCATTTATAATATTAGTATGGATAACCCCAAAGGTTTGTTCTATTTAGTGGAAAAATAATTTTTGAAATCGCATGATTAGTTTCAGAGATTAAGCTCCATACAAACTTATAAATCTACTAGCGACCCGCCCCGGCTTCGCACGGGTAGTATATTATACATATAAACCTTCCTCTTGAATCACTCTATCTATTAAAAACCACATCAAAATCCGTTGCGTATTTTAAAAATCTAAGCATACATAGGGACAGACAGCGGGAAGCGACTATGTTTTATACTATGATGATGTAGTGACAACGTACATTTCATAGACATGACTTGTTCATTATGTTCCGGTACGGCCTCGTTGAGTGGCGGTATTCAGCACCTTTCCCCGTAAAGAAAGTACCTTTCCCATGGGAACCGAGGGTAGAGCACCTTTCCTCTACCTGCTTGCTCACTTTATACAATAACTGTTCAATTCCGCCACCGAAAGTAGCGAATGTATTAACAAAATGGTTTTGAATATGAAGTGATTAAATTCATTGAATGGTTCCGAAATATAACTATTTAACTAAAATATACTGACAGCGGCTTAAACATCTGCTCACTGAAATTGGCAATAATATCTGAAACATGAATTGTCAGATAGAAAGGTCAGGTCAAGAGTCCCTTTTTGCGCCCTGCCCGTCGTACAAGGCGACTAAAGGGGTCCTCGGGGTGGTACACCGTTCAGCTGGGGGCTGCAATCGTCAAAAAAAAAAAGGTGGGGCCCACAGAGGCATGACGCTAGGGCGGCACTGGTGCGTTCCATAGGAGATCCCCAGAGCCGTCCGAAATGCGTCGAGGAGGACCATCGGGGGGTTTTTAGTCGGTGCGAGTCCGACATAACCTCCGCGCTATCCCCGTGGCGCGGAGGTATCCATAAAGGTGAAGAGTCCCTACCCTAAACCGACAAGCATGTATAATGAATGCCATGAAAGTGAATGAAGCAAGAAAGGTTTGTCAAGATCGTAGCAAGTGGAAATCCGTGATCTCTGCCTACCCCTCCGGGAAATAGGCGTAATTATATGTATGTTAGGTTTGTATGTAATTGTCAGATATTTTATCCCCTGTTAAAGCCGCGGTCGTTCGACTCAGCCAATTGTATGATCTTGCCGCAATGTCCCGTCGTCAATGGACGTCACAGTCACAGCTGTCAGATTAGGTGGCCATTTTTAAACACGGGATTTCATATAGACAACGTATCTATCTGCCTCTTTTTTATATTACATCATTGCCTTATACGATAAGTTCTTCTGTTGCACATTAAAAATTAACCTCCTCATTAATAAAACCTTTGTTTAGTACAATGTATTTTGCCCTTTCTCACAAACATAAAGATAAAGACAAATTTTGTTAAGGTGGTTCGACGACCATACAAAACGTATTTTGCGCAGGCTAACGGCGTGATATTTTAAGAAACTTATGTAAGAATCTTTCATAAATTGGCTTTCCATTTGCGCGAAATTCCCCATTGCCTAGAATAAACTTATATTTCCCAAAAAACTAGAATAATTTGAGACGTTTGGGTATCTGTATTCTGTATGGCCTCTTCTGTATTAAGTATATTCTCTAGCCAGCAGTAGTCATACTTCCTCATATTTTGGAGTCGGTTAAAAACGAATCCAAATAATGTAACTAAATACATGGACAGTTTTAATTCAATAAAATATTACAACTTGTCTCTTAACTTTCCATATTCACCTCGTACAAACTCACCCCTCGTATTTACACTATTAAACAAACGAATTCCAACCATATTCCTATTAGCTTACTGGCGAGATTCCCGTGAAGCTGTGAAAAAAGTAAACTACTATTCAAATTAAATTGACAACACGGTTGAATTCAACTGAATTATCATTATTATCAAGCTACATTTACTAGATGCAGTATTCCAATTTAATTTAAACCTTAATATTTCAAGCATACAGTCGAGTTTGAACTGATAAGTGTGACAGGTTGCCATTTTGCTGAATCATTGCAAGCTAAAGAGAATCTTATTCAGTTAATATAAGATTGGTTTCATACTGTGGCGTAATGATCTATATCGGAGGGGATCGCATGCGCACCCTACTTGTCGGCGCGGGGTTGCGTCGAGTTTTCAATATTGTTGGAATTTCGTAATTAAATCGGGGGTTGAAAGAGTTGAAGTAATACAATTGGTGGTAAAAAAATGCACATCAATGTATGAATACGAGCTTTGTATTATAATTGAAAGTGAATCGTCAATGGGTCAACACGAATCCGACTAAAGCTTTGTTACTTTATCGATTATTTCGGCTTATAACAAGTTGCAGTGAATTTACATTTAAAATAATGAAGCACGGGAGAGTCTAATTGATACCTTTAATCTGTGTTTGTTTAGGATCCTACTCACAGTTTTAGTCACCTTTTTGCATTTATTTAAGACATAATTTATTTTCTCTAATGCGGCGCGACCGAGGCTTGAACCCACTATTTTGTTAACCCATCACAGACGAAAGGTTAAAATAATGATTTGCACTGTACACACGTATATCTTTAACCAAAAGATGCGGACCGTGTTATTTCCATGAACGATTTCTCGAGATATTCTTATAGTAGCAACATAACATCCCAGTGGTCCCTTTATTATTAACAAGCACACAAGTCCACCAGCTCGATGGGTGGACGATATTAGGAAGATCGCGGATCACTTTTGGATAAGATTAGCTCAGGATAGACGGGGGGCGTACTCGAAGCAGTGGGCGATTACGGGCTGAAAATGATGATGATCAGAGTAGTCCTAAGTATAGCCCCTTCCCCGAACCTAGAAGTTGCATTCTACAAGTTTAGTCTAAACAAGCAACCAGTGGTCATCGTTCAAGTCAAGCGGGTCAGTGTGGCCAGGTTAGAATTGCAAAATTGTAGCTTGCAGGTTCGGCATGTAGGCCCCTGATCAAAGTGATCATCATAATTTTCAGCCGGAATCGCCCGCTGCTAAGCAAAGGCCTCCCTTCGAATACGGCACCTAGCTAGTATTGTAAATTTATTGTTGCTGCGGTTTCCTGTGACTGAACGAGCGAGCGAAGCGAACCAAATTCTCCGTTTGAGCTTGGGCAAAAATATTTCTCCAGCTCACACAGCCAACTAGTGTTATAAATGTATTATTGCTGCGGTTTTCTGTAATATAGTTACCTACTTTCCCTTCCGATCTCCAAACATGAGCGAGGTGTTCAACTGTGCCCAACCTCATAAAATCGCCTTCTTCAAGTTGCATGGGGGAAAAGTCGTCGTATAGAGGTTCTCGTGTGGGAATTATTATTATTATATGGCGTGCGCGGGAGTCGGCGGCACGCGATTGGCGCGCGGCGCCAGGTGCGCGCGCGCAAGCAGGGATGCGAACGAGGAATTAATATCGATATATATATAATAGCATCATCATCATCCTCCTAGCGTTATTCCCGGTTGTGCCCGTAAAGGAGCCAGGGGTCCGCTTTGACACCTAAATTGATATATACATATATATATATATATATAGCATGACCTGGAAAATAGAATAGAATATAATTAAGTTACTTATAAGACCATTTGTGTGTCCTAACAGGGTGTCATGGAAGCCTTTTTGAATAATTGTAATATCTGATGTACATGACTTTACAAATACTTAAACATCTTATATCTATATGGGTTTATCGTTTCACTTGATAGTTCTTAGTCGGTTCACTCTTGACTGCTTGGGTGTGCGTCGGCATTCTTCTCTGGCTGATGCCGCTCTAGTACAGTAAGCCAGTAAAGCGGTCTACCACTTTTCAACTCTATTATTTGTAAATAAAGTGTCAAAAGTGGAAGACCACTACTTGGCTGACTTTACAGGAACTTGCAGTTTTGATCTGGTCTGTCTGCTTTACTACATATAGCTTGAACACGCCAAAATGTGGGCACATAAATTAACAAATAAAAAAAAATATAGGCTTTTCATGAAGATTTTTATTGTGTTTGTCTACAATGTTAAAGTACATTTTAAAAACAGATACACAGGTTTAATTATAATTAGAATACGCCCCCATGCGTACTTTTCGTCGAATGCGGCTCATAAGGGTTTGCACAGCAGTATCGGGGTACTTTTTGCTAGCCCTAGTCCATATTTATTGCAACTCCGCAGCTGATTTAACATGTCCGCCTTTTTTTTGTTTTAATTCCTTTCATTATGGACCAATATTCTTCGATAGACCACAGAAACCGCATTCTGTTCAATACCATTCCGTCGTTGCTTTAGAATAGTGGCAGCTTGCAAGATCAGGCCAAAACAATGGTTGTCTTAAAAAGGGTAGAAAACGCATTTGCAAACATTATTTTTTCATATATTTCACCGTTTACTGTCCCTGTTGTGATGAACGAACGACTTCGTTTGCCACAACTACAAATGGCTTGCCATAACAAGAACTTTTTTGGAAACTTCGATCTCATTTTCTTTTTGCAATCTTCTGGAGCGTTTTTACTACTCGTAGAAGTGTAAAATTCTTGCCCAGGTATCTGTTTGAAGTCTGCTTTTATGTACGTTTCGTCATCTAGTACAATGCATTCAAATTTTGTTAAAAGTTCGTCATACATTTTTCGTGCCCTTCTTTTTGCGGATAAATTCTGCTTAGCATCGCGATTAGGTGCAGCTTGGGCCTTGTACGATCTTAATCCGGCCCTGGAATTAACTTTCTGTATGTAAGATTGCGACATTTGTACCTTTTTTGCGAACTTCGGATCCGCTCTAAAAAGCTGCAAGACCGGGGCTTCCTTTTTTTTGCCTTTTACTCCTTGCTTTCCTCCGCTTCCTGGCTTCCGTTCTAACGTTAAACGTTCCCGAAACTTTTTTAGGACGGAACATACGGTGGATTGTGGATATTTTAACAATTTCTGCGTATGTTTGAGCAAAATGTTTTCACGCTGCTGATATTCAGAGCTCGCCATCACGAAAACAAATGAACGAATGAGACTGTTATAATATTTTTTAATCATCGTACCATGGACATTTTAAAATAAGTACTAAATAGTTGGTATACTAAGGGCCTGCTTCATAATCGCCGATAAAGTTATCTGTCAGTTAAAATTATTGCTATCCTTTTCTCCCGTCATATAAAAGAAAAGTGACAGCCAACATTTATCTGACGGATATGTTTTAACTGGAGATTGTGAAACAGGCCCTAAGTCAATAAAAAAAAGACCGGTTTGCACTCCGGGAGTGCCGGCAGAAGTGAAAACTCAATAACATTGTGACAGTTTTTCGATAAGGTCACGTGACATCTTACGGTGTCACCCTAAAAATGAATTTGACGCAAATTTATAAACAATTATCAATTACTTAGGCGGACGGGCCCGTCGGCGCGCCGACGGGCGGCGGCCAACACGATACCAATTTGTTTTTGCTATTGCAATTTGCTATTGAGATTTACTCAGAGGGCCTATAACATCCTGCGTATTCAGTACAACAACATCCTTAGGATGTTTGCAGAGGCCCATGCGGACGACTTTTATGCCATTCGGCGAAAAAGAATAGCCTCACTGCTGAAGCGGATGCGAGGCAGCAGCAACAGTATGCTGAGGGTGTTGGCAGAGCGCCTTGATTGCCCGCTCACCAAGTATCGGGTTGAGGTGGTCATTGGTAGGGCCAAGTAGGGAGTTATGTATCGTTACTTGCTCCTGCCTTTTTACATAATAAATATTTAATTTAAATGAAAACTTAAAACTTAATGTAATGTAACGTGTAATTCTAACATAGTTTTGTAAGTCCCAATTGTTACTAACACTATTATGGATCTCGGTCTGAATTAAACAATTTTTATTTTTTTATTTTTATTACTGCCAAATATTTTTCTAACCTTTATCTCTTTAGGAATAACGCCTAAATTCGAACTATTCGAATTTTCTCAATAGCAAAACGGTGAAGGACGCGTTGGTATTATTACAAATTTATTTGCAGAATATGCTATTGCAAAAAGTGTTTAACGGCTTTAACTCTTACGAATAGCGTTCAGTTTTGAATGAAGTCGAATCGGCTAGCAGCAAAAAGTGACCTCCTTCACATCTGACGTCACAAAACTCTGTCGCGTATTTAACAATTTTTCCCCATCTCAAAAAGTGCTCCGCGCCGCTAAAGAAGTTTTCACTTCAAAAATATAAGCACTTATGTGTGCCCACGTTTTGGCGAGTTCAAGCTTTAACTGGGCCAATCAGCTTTGAGACAAACTGCCATATTTGTTAGAGAAACTGCAACCGGGTATTAAATTAAAACGATAATTGTACACCAGCAGCTCCCGGGTGCTATAGTTATAATTGTTTTGGTGGCCAGAACCACGGGCACCAAATACCTGATTCCCAGAGTTGTAAGTACTGGTGTAATAATCGTTTTACTTACGAGTTTGATCATCCATCGAATCGCCGAATTCCCGATCCCGATATCCGAGTACCAAAGACTTATGACATATCTGAATTTTTACCCCCGACGCCAACGAAGGATATAAGTTTAACATTTGTATCTGTCTGTAGAATCGTAGCTCCCAAACGATTGATTGCATTTATTTTAATCTTAAGTAGTCTGTCTAGAATAGTCTAGATAGTTCTTAGCTATGATTGTTGTGACGAGGGTTTTTAAGATATTTTTGATTAATTCTTATTGTCGATACTCGCAAACTGCCCTTATCGACACCGCCCCATCCCTAGCTCGTAGGGCAGGCACAAAAAACCGGGAGCGTGCCCGCGCACAGGCACAGGTATAAATGACATACATAGCGACAGGAAAAGGGATTCCTCGCAGAGTTCGCGAGACCAATAACTACACTTTAGTTTCTTTTTGTACAAGCTTTATATTAACTTACAAGAAAAAGTCCAAAAGACCCCCTATTTGGCAGCAGTCGAATAATCATCCTCATCATCCTTAACCATATTTACCGTTAGCTTTTCGGTGAAGGAAAACATCGTGAGGAAGCTGGTCTAATCCCAATAAGGTCTAGTTTTCCCTCTGGGTTGGAAGATCAGATGGCAGTCGCTTTCGTAAAAACTAGTGCCTATGCCAACTCTTGGCATTCGGTGTCAAAGCGGACCCCGCGCTCCTGTGGGGCACGAACGGGAATAACACTAGGAGGATGGAGGATGGATCCTCCTAGCTTAGTCCGGGGGTCCGCTTTGCCACCTAATACCTAAATTAGGAGTAGGCACTAGTTGTACGGCAGCAACTGCCATCTGACCTTCCAACCCAGCGTGAAAACTAGACCTTATTGGGATTAGACCGGTTTCCTAACGATGTTTTTCTTCACCGAAAAGCTACGTTAAATATCAAATGATATTTCGTACAATAAGTTTTTTTTGAAAAACCCAGTGGGAGCTGGGGTTCGAACCCACGACCCAGATTGAAATTTGCGTGCCTTAGAGCTCCGCTACAGTTTTATGTGAAACATTACGCACCCGTTTAGATGTTTGTTACTCATCATCCTCCTAGCGTTATTCCCGGTTGTGCCCTAAAAGAGTCCGGAGTCCGCTTTGACACCTAATCCCAAGATTTGGCATAGGTACGAAAGTTTTACGAAAGCGACTGCCATCTGACCTAGATGTTTGTTAGTCAATCACGCTAAAACGGCTCAACCGATTTTGATGAAGGGTATAGCCAGGATTAAAATATAGGATAGTTTTTAACCCGGGTCGAGACGATGAAGACTGTCCAGTGGTCATAGATTACTACCTAATTTCCCTACAATGACAACAGCTAATAGAAATAACTCGGGCTCTTATTTGGTAACAATGTGTACATACATATTTTTGAGCTGTTTACTCATACCTTGCTGACTGTCCTCTCAAACTGTATTCCCACGTGTTTACACGGGACTCGAACCCACGTACAGGAAACACTTCCTTTATCAAACTACCATGTTATTATGGACGGCTGTGGGTGTGGGCGTACCTTAACACGTTACCCTTGCAGCATATTCCATGCTAAGTTGTCATCTTATTTATTACGCACATACATGTAACTAGTGGCTCTGTGAGTTGAAAAACTCGCGAGCCTGACTTAAAAAAAAAAAATACCGGGTTGCACTCCGGGAGTGCCGGCAGAAGTGAAAACTCAATAACATTGTAACAGTTTGTCGATCAGGTCACGTGACATCTTACGGTGTCACCCTAAAAAATGAATTTGGGGCAAATTTATAAACAATATCAATTATTTAGGCGCACGGGCCGCGGGCGCGTTGGGTGCGATGGGCCGGCTCGCCTGCCGCCGGCGGCGAACAAAATACCAATTTGTTTTTGCCATTGCCAAATAGTTTTCAAAATTTCATCTCTTTAGGAATACCTAACGTCCAAATTCGAAATATTCGAATTTGCAAGAACAGCGGACGGCGGCGGTGAACAAAATATCAATTTATTTTTGCCGTTGGTAAATATTTTTCAAAGCTTTATCTCTTTAGGAATAACGTCCAAATTCGAACTATTCGAATTTGCTCTATAGCAAAACGGTGAAGGACGCGTGAACAAAATTACAAATTTATTTGCAGAATATGCTATTGCAAAAAGTGTTCAACGGCTTTATACTCTTACGAATAGCGTTCAGTTTGAATGAAGTCGAATCGGCTAGCAGCAAAATATAAAAGTTTCTGACCTCCTTCACATCTGACGTCACAAAAATCTGTCGCGTATTTAACAATTTTTCCCCATCCCAAAAAGTGCTCAGCGCCGCTAAAGAAGTTTTCACTTCAAAAAAAGTGATTCGGCAAAAATATCTTAACGAACCTGCTCACAAAATTTCACGAAAATTGGTAGAGAAATGCGACCCGTAGAGGAGAACAGCGGGACAGCGGGAGAGCGGGACAGACACCGGACACCGGACAAACGGTTTTCGGCTCAAGCTGAAGCATAGAACTTCGTTCGCTTCGCTGGCTCGTTCGATTATATTGTACAGTACAGACAGACAGGTACAATAACTAATAGTGTTGGGTTACTCACTCGTGGGGCACCTCATCCATACTATTATTAATATTATAAATGCGAAAGTGTGTCTGTCTGTCTGTTACCTCTTCACGTTTAAACCGCTGAACCGATTGCGATGAAATTTGGTATGGAGATAGTTTGAATCCCGGGGAAGGACATAGGATAGTTGTCATCCTGGAAATCACCCCCTAAGGGGATGAAATGGGGGGTTGAAGTTTGTATGGAGCTGCGATATAAACGATTTCCACGCGGACGGAGTCGCGGGCAGAAGCTAGTTTGTCATAAATACTAATTTCATTAAATTTTCGCATCACTTCACGCTTGAAAAATGTACTACTTCATTCCTCACAAGGCACCGCCTCGTACCTCACTCGCTCGGCCATCTCATCACCTCGCGCTTCATTTATCCCTCAAACCTCAAAGCCTCGCCTCTCGAGCTCCACCACTCGCGTCTAACTTTCCCCCATCTACAGTACAATATGTGGAGGAAGGTAAGTAACAATATTGAACATGAAAGTAATTGGTGGTGTATTGTACACTACACTTGAAAAAACCTTGTTTTTACTTCCGATAGATGTTAATGATTAGATGGTACCTCACCTCATTTGAAGTAGGACATTGTACCACCTCATTTTTGGAAATGAGGTGCTCATTCAAACTCATTTTAATTTCATGTCCTACCCAACACTAATAACTAACACATTCCTAGATTTTTTTTAAATACATATACTACGTTACGATGGTGGCAATCAAGCATAAGGCCTACCCGATGGAAGCAGTCACCGTAGCCTTTGCTTAGTAAAGGTAAAGTAAGACTAAATAAGACAGTTTGGCGGTAAATTATGTATATCTATTTTTCCTGTACTAGCTTGCGACTCCAGAAGAATTACAATCGCATTGATGACCCTTTGTTGATTTGAGGATTCCTTGTGTTGTCAGTTGCGTGATGTTGTCCTTGCCCGTGTCAAGAGACAACACCCTTAGGTGTAAGCGACTAGGTATTACGGACTTAAGGGATCTAATAATACATTACGTACCTAGGGCGGTGAATTCGTGAATGCCCCAGATCGCATAGGTATTGATAATTATGCGATCTGGGGCTTTACGAATTACCGCCCGTGGTGCGTACATAATTTTACGTCTTCTCCTGGGTGTGAAGGGAGATTTGCCGCTGCGCCCGTGGGCGGTAAATCTCACTTACCGCCCGGAGTGACGTAAAAATATTTTAGGCTATAGGGTGAAGCTGATGGATTAGCGTGGGCTTGACCCCGGTGATTAACATCACATATCTAACGATTGGGGTAAGGATTCAGTTACTTATGGGGAGCTTGAGCCCTTTAGCGTGGACAGGGCACTGTTACAGTGCCTAGGCTCCAGACAATCGGACGCCTGCCTAATATAAGTCCCATTTTTATTTTACCCTGACTCTATCATCTGTTAGCGGCATTTCCGAACGTGTTTAATTTATACGGGCGTGTTGGCAACACTGGCACCATCATGGCTGCGCGCGCGTCTACGACAATATCTAAAGGTCACTTGCATGTAACTTATTGTGAAGTTGAGTTTTTGTTAATTACGAAAGTGTTACCATTCACGAAATGCGGATACCACGAAACTACCTGTAACATGTCACGTGACGATAGCCCAGCGGAGATAGGCGGCGTCCGCGTTACACTTTTCACCGCGTGACCACCCGTCACGTGAAAGACACACGTGTTGATGTTGACACATTTCTTTTCAGGGTCATACAGAGGCAAAAACAAAAATTGTCTGTCAGTGTGACTTTGATTTTGACTTTCCTGTCAATAGTTAAGGGGATAGACATATACCTAGGCACATAATGGTAAAAATGTGTCCTCCGTGATATCGTCTAGATGACACCGAATTGGCAATTACGGTCTGTCATTAACATGTACCGAATCGGGTCCCTAACAAGACATACAAAAAAAACTATGTGCAACCTCCTTTTAGTTTACCCTAAAATTTAGGGTAACCCCATGTGGGTTAGGTAGGTACCGTAGCTATTTAAATAGCTAATAACGTGCCTAATTGTAGAATAAAGAATGACAATGCACATGATCACCAAACTTGAGCAGGAAATCCATTGTTATTGTTAATCAATATGAATGAATCAATCGTGCGCTCGCGCTGGTTTAGCCGCGGCGTATCGCCCGCGCCGAGGATAAGGCACGTCGCGACCTACAGACTTACATTACATACCATTCGTTGGAACCATCACGGAGTTATGTTTTATATTTATTTACTGCATTTTATTAATTGAATCTTTTGTCTAAAGCCCAGGGCAAGACTCCATTCCCCTGTCATAGTCTGTCTCCTGGCATATGATACACGGAAAAAGTATAAAATGTACAGTTGCTGAATGAATTGCATTAGGTATATCCAATGTGAAATTATACTAACGTTCATTCATCATCATATTTCGAGAGCTTGACTTTTGTCGGTGTAGCGTTTCATTACCTATTTTAATATATTTCCAATTAGATTAGATTTTATTAAGGAAAAACTCGATTTACGATTTAAACGTGATGGCTAACATTTACTGAATTAGAAAAATTGGTTTCTGATCACCTATTATTTATTACCTAAGTACACAAATCACACAATACACAATGTGTAGGTAGGTACTTACGTATGTAATGCTTATGGACTAATACTTTACTTACTTTTCGAACAAAACTCCGCTAAAAAAATAAAGCAACACTAAATATACAAAAGTGAAACAAAAATATAGTAAGCCACACACTACGACAACTATAAGTACAGTTAAAAAAAAACAAAGCTAGTATATTACGAGAACAATATTTCTTTGCTATTCCGCTAAAAAAACGTGCTGGTCTATCAGTGAAGATAAGATGCAACTATTTGCGTATAAACATGCAAAAAATTACAGCAAACCACCACCAATATTGACAAAAACCTCGACACGTGTTTCGCCTCTCTACGAGGCATCATCAGGAGATGCTGGCAGGAGATGTTGCTTGCGCCACGTCCACTGAGCAATTTGCTGATTTGCTAGTAGGATGAAGATAAGTCTGGTGGTGTGACAGGATAGATAGAATGAAGATAAGTCTGGTGGTGTGACAGGATAGATAGAATGAAGATAAGTCTGGTGGTGTGACAGGATAGATAGATTGAAGATAAGTCTGGTGGTGTGACAGGATAGATAGAATGATGATAAGTCTGGTGGTGTGACAGGATAGATAGAATGATGATAAGTCTGGTGGTGTGACAGGATAGATAGAATGAAGATAAGTCTGGTGGTGTGACAGGATAGATAGAATGAAGATAAGTCTGGTGGTGTGACAGGATAGATAGAATGAAGATAAGTCTGGTGGTGTGACAGGATAGATAGAATGAAGATAAGTCTGGTGGTGTGACAGGATAGATAGAATGAAGATAAGTCTGGTGGTGTGACAGGATAGATAGAATGAAGATAAGTCTGGTGGTGTGACAGGATAGATAGAATGAAGATAAGTCTGGTGGTGTGACAGGATAGATAGAATGAAGATAAGTCTGGTGGTGTGACAGGATAGATAGAATGATGATAAGTCTGGTGGTGTGACAGGATAGATAGAATGATGATAAGTCTGGTGGTGTGACAGGATAGATAGAATGAAGATAAGTCTGGTGGTGTGACAGGATAGATAGAATGAAGATAAGTCTGGTGGTGTGACAGGATAGATAGAATGAAGATAAGTCTGGTGGTGTGACAGGATAGATAGAATGAAGATAAGTCTGGTGGTGTGACAGGATAGATAGAATGAAGATAAGTCTGGTGGTGTGACAGGATAGATAGAATGAAGATAAGTCTGGTGGTGTGACAGGATAGATAGAATGATGATAAGTCTGGTGGTGTGACAGGATAGATAGAATGAAGATAAGTCTGGTGGTGTGACAGGATAGATAGAATGATGATAAGTCTGGTGGTGTGACAGGATAGATAGAATGAAGATAAGTCTGGTGGTGTGACAGGATAGATAGAATGATGATAAGTCTGGTGGTGTGACAGGATAGATAGAATGAAGATAAGTCTGGTGGTGTGACAGGATAGATAGAATGAAGATAAGTCTGGTGGTGTGACAGGATAGATAGAATGAAGATAAGTCTGGTGGTGTGACAGGATAGATAGAATGATGATAAGTCTGGTGGTGTGACAGGATAGATAGAATGAAGATAAGTCTGGTGGTGTGACAGGATAGATAGAATGATGATAAGTCTGGTGGTGTGACAGGATAGATAGAATGAAGATAAGTCTGGTGGTGTGACAGGATCGATAGAATGATGATAAGTCTGGTGGTGTGACAGGATAGATAGAATGAAGATAAGTCTGGTGGTGTGACAGGATAGATAGAAAGAAGATAAGTCTGGTGGTGTGACAGGATAGATAGAATGAAGATAAGTCTGGTGGTGTGACAGGATAGATAGAATGATGATAAGTCTGGTGGTGTGACAGGATAGATAGAATGAAGATAAGTCTGGTGGTGTGACAGGATAGATAGAATGATGATAAGTCTGGTGGTGTGACAGGATAGATAGAATGAAGATAAGTCTGGTGGTGTGACAGGATAGATAGAATGATGATAAGTCTGGTGGTGTGACAGGATAGATAGAATGAAGATAAGTCTGGTGGTGTGACAGGATAGATAGAATGATGATAAGTCTGGTGGTGTGACAGGATAGATAGAATGAAGATAAGTCTGGTGGTGTGACAGGATAGATAGAATGAAGATAAGTCTGGTGGTGTGACAGGATAGATAGAATGAAGATAAGTCTGGTGGTGTGACAGGATAGATAGAATGAAGATAAGTCTGGTGGTGTGACAGGATAGATAGAATGATGATAAGTCTGGTGGTGTGACAGGATAGATAGAATGAAGATAAGTCTGGTGGTGTGACAGGATAGATAGAATGAAGATAAGTCTGGTGGTGTGACAGGATAGATAGAATGATGATAAGTCTGGTGGTGTGACAGGATAGATAGAATGATGATAAGTCTGGTGGTGTGACAGGATAGATAGAATGAAGATAAGTCTGGTGGTGTGACAGGATAGATAGAATGAAGATAAGTCTGGTGGTGTGACAGGATAGATAGAATGAAGATAAGTCTGGTGGTGTGACAGGATAGATAGAATGAAGATAAGTCTGGTGGTGTGACAGGATAGATAGAATGAAGATAAGTCTGGTGGTGTGACAGGATAGATAGAATGAAGATAAGTCTGGTGGTGTGACAGGATAGATAGAATGAAGATAAGTCTGGTGGTGTGACAGGATAGATAGAATGATGATAAGTCTGGTGGTGTGACAGGATAGATAGAATGATGATAAGTCTGGTGGTGTGACAGGATAGATAGAATGAAGATAAGTCTGGTGGTGTGACAGGATAGATAGAATGAAGATAAGTCTGGTGGTGTGACAGGATAGATAGAATGAAGATAAGTCTGGTGGTGTGACAGGATAGATAGAATGAAGATAAGTCTGGTGGTGTGACAGGATAGATAGAATGAAGATAAGTCTGGTGGTGTGACAGGATAGATAGAATGAAGATAAGTCTGGTGGTGTGACAGGATAGATAGAATGATGATAAGTCTGGTGGTGTGACAGGATAGATAGAATGAAGATAAGTCTGGTGGTGTGACAGGATAGATAGAATGATGATAAGTCTGGTGGTGTGACAGGATAGATAGAATGAAGATAAGTCTGGTGGTGTGACAGGATAGATAGAATGAAGATAAGTCTGGTGGTGTGACAGGATAGATAGAATGAAGATAAGTCTGGTGGTGTGACAGGATAGATAGATTGAAGATAAGTCTGGTGGTGTGACAGGATAGATAGAATGATGATAAGTCTGGTGGTGTGACAGGATAGATAGAATGATGATAAGTCTGGTGGTGTGACAGGATAGATAGAATGAAGATAAGTCTGGTGGTGTGACAGGATAGATAGAATGAAGATAAGTCTGGTGGTGTGACAGGATAGATAGAATGAAGATAAGTCTGGTGGTGTGACAGGATAGATAGAATGATGATAATTCTGGTGGTGTGACAGGATAGATAGAATGAAGATAAGTCTGGTGGTGTGATAGGATTGATAGAATGAAAATAAGTCTGGTGGTGTGACAGGATAGATAGAATGAAGATAAGTCTGGTGGTGTGACAGGATAGATAGAATGAAGATAAGTCTGGTGGTGTGACAGGATAGATAGAATGAAGATAAGTCTGGTGGTGTGACAGGATAAATAGAATGAAGATAAGTCTGGTGGTGTGACAGGATAAATAGAATGAAGATAAGTCTGGTAGTGTGACAGGATAGATAGAATGAAGATAAGTCTGGTGGTGTGACAGGATAGATAGAATGAAGATAAGTCTGGTGGTGTGACAGGATAGATATAATGAAGATAAGTCTGGTGGTGTGACAGGATAGATATAATGAAGATAAGTCTGGTGGTGTGACAGGATAGATAGAATGAAGATAAGTCTGGTGGTGTGACAGGATAGATAGAATGAAGATAAGTCTGGTGGTGTGACAGGATAGATAGAATGAAGATAAGTCTGGTGGTGTGACAGGATAGATAGAATGAAGATAAGTCTGGTGGTGTGACAGGATAGATAGAATGAAGATAAGTCTGGTGGTGTGACAGGATAGATATAATGAAGATAAGTCTGGTGGTGTGACAGGATAGATATAATGAAGATAAGTCTGGTGGTGTGACAGGATAGATAGAATGAAGATAAGTCTGGTGGTGTGACAGGATAGATAGAATGAAGATAAGTCTGGTGGTGTGACAGGATAGATATAATGAAGATAAGTCTGGTGGTGTGACAGGATAGATATAATGAAGATAAGTCTGGTGGTGTGACAGGATAGATAGAATGAAGATAAGTCTGGTGGTGTGACAGGATAGATAGAATGAAGATAAATCTGGTGGTGTGACAGGATAGATAGAATGAAGATAAGTCTGGTGGTGTGACAGGATAGATAGAATGAAGATAAGTCTGGTGGTGTGATAGGATTGATAGAATGAAAATAAGTCTGGTGGTGTGACAGGATAGATAGAATGAAGATAAGTCTGGTGGTGTGACAGGATAGATAGAATGAAGATAAGTCTGGTGGTGTGACAGGATAGATAGAATGAAGATAAGTCTGGTGGTGTGACAGGATAAATAGAATGAAGATAAGTCTGGTGGTGTGACAGGATAAATAGAATGAAGATAAGTCTGGTAGTGTGACAGGATAGATAGAATGAAGATAAGTCTGGTGGTGTGACAGGATAGATAGAATGAAGATAAGTCTGGTGGTGTGACAGGATAGATATAATGAAGATAAGTCTGGTGGTGTGACAGGATAGATATAATGAAGATAAGTCTGGTGGTGTGACAGGATAGATAGAATGAAGATAAGTCTGGTGGTGTGACAGGATAGATAGAATGAAGATAAGTCTGGTGGTGTGACAGGATAGATAGAATGAAGATAAGTCTGGTGGTGTGACAGGATAGATAGAATGAAGATAAGTCTGGTGGTGTGACAGGATAGATAGAATGAAGATAAGTCTGGTGGTGTGACAGGATAGATAGAATGAAAGACGTTCGGGAAGGGGCAGTACAAAGAAGAAATGTAGGAATTTTTAGGAGAAAACTCGGTGACGGCGTCTTATGGTGCGAAGCCAAACCACACTGACAACTGGAGAATGGACCAGCATAATCAACGCCGATATGCATAAAGGCTGTAATGACCTAAGGGAGATACGGGACCGGGATCAAACTCATCCGATGCAACATTGACCAACTCTGCACCCATTGTTGGAGCACATTAGTGCAAAGAAGTGAAATTTCCCTTCCCAAAAGATTAGGGAGACAAGCGTTCCGAGTGAACGCTGCAACTATTATTCGACCTTGCTAGGGTTGGGAATGGGGTAGCTAAAGGATAATAATGACGAAGTCTTTGACAACTATAGGGGCATGTCAGGGCGCTGGCGGTGCAAATTACAAGGAGGAGGAGACGGATAGAATCAAGCGGATGGGACCACAAAATCTACGCCGTTTCGGGTTAACTCCAAACTAGTCCAAACACAACTAAAAGTAGCATGGTTACAAGGTACCATCGACCAACCCCTCACCCATTGTGGGAGCACGTCGGCGGTGAGGGTGATGCCGTCGATCTGGTGGTGACCATTGGACGCCTTCCCAAAGGAATAGGAAAAGAAGCGTTGAGTAAACGCTGTCGCTATTAGAGCCGATATTTACCAGTGCCGAGGATAGGAAACGGGTAATGAAGAATACCTATTGATGTTTTTTTCCTCGCGCAGTTCTGGCGGATACTCACCCTTTTTCGATCTCGAAAGGTAAGGGGGTGGGGTAGCAAAAGGACAATAATGACAAAGTGTTTGAACATTGTCGTGTCGGGGTGCTATGATGGTGTTACGACTTGCAAAAGGAGTAGAAAAAAAAATCAAGCGGAATGGGGCCAGCAATACGCCGTTTCGTGTAAATAGCTCAAAACACAACTAAGCTCTCAACTAGGCTCTATGGGTGCAAGGCAACATCGACCAACTCCTCACCCATTGTGGGGGCACGTCGGCGTGCTGATGGTGGGGGTGGTGGTGCCGCCGGTCCTGGTGGTGGCCGTTGGGCGCCGCGCACGTCGCCGCCACGCCGTACTACGTGCAAACGGTGGGTTAGTGTACATATAAAAGGTGGTTAGTGGTAACGAATACACAAAAGGAGACAATATTAGACTATCGACGACATTTGGACTTATGTAGACGGTAGTAAATTCTGATGTCTTTTGTTGTTTTATAAATAGCTCTCAATCTATATTTATATTATAACATGGAAGTCTGTGAAATTGAAGGTTGGTAAGTTTTTAATATCTTGCGCTGCACATGCGAACGCATAAATACTAATCCGAAAATTATTTCACACTTACTTAAAAATTAATAATATAAAAATCATTTATTTCGTACTCAAGAATCCATAGCTTCAATAATTTAAAAGTTAATAGGCAAAACCGTTTTTAATAATTGATATAATTGAATTAACTAATTGCCGATAGGCACTGTAACTTGCAGGGCAACATTCTAAATTATTATACACTCCCCTTCACAATGCCAACCCAGTGCTTTAACAAGGGGCAATCCCAACGTCCTTCCAACCTCCTAATAATGGACCTTCAAGGTGGACACAGGTTATATTTTGTCCAGCGGTCTGCCTAGGATCTAGATCTGATCTAGGAGTTACCTACTTGAATAATAAAACTGAATATGAATAGAGCATCCTCTAAAGGTTTTCAATTCCCGTCTAAGATCCAAAGATGAAACCTTGCACTATCCACATCCGCCAATAAGTAAAAGGGTCTTTAAAAATCGCCCTCCCTTATCACCAGTACCTTAAGGGTCATAAAAACGAGTCACAAAATGTCATAATATAACTGCACAGTAGGCTCGCTTCGATAAAGTGTAGAATTACTTTATATGAAAGCAAATAGTAAATAGATTCTATTGCCGACGGTACTTTTATAAGCAATAAAAGTTCGTACCAAAAACGAAATTGTTGACAGAAACACCCCGAAGTCCCTTTAACTTGAAATGTATCATCTCGTTAGTAGACGCTACAGTTTAACTTCCTGAATCTCAGGTTCCTATAGAAAAAACAAAATGGTTTAATGGAATGCAATTCAATTTTTTTATGGAAGTGAAAATTAAATTATTATAAAAGCCGTCTGTTTTTAACTCCATTGAATTCTTTTTTACGTCACACTTAACCATAAAGTGCTAATTACCACCCGCTACGCGTGTGGAAAACCCTACTTCCTCACCAGGCAGAGACATAAAATTATGTTCGCATCAGGGGGGCTAGCACAACTGACGCCGCGCCGCGACGCGAGTCGAGAAAGATCTACCCTCCTCTTTCTAATTTGCACGGTGCAAGTGAGACAGGAGGCGCTCAGTCGCGCGCGAAGCGACTTGTCAGCTAGTTGTGCTAGACGTACAGAGGCGGTAATAAATAATGCCTTTAGATCATATATTTATCGCACTAGTCTTCACGATCTAATACATTCTTTGGTTTACCGCCCCAGTTGAACCAATGTTACTACGAGTATTATAACCGGTTTCAAGGGGTTTAAAAATGTAATATGCCTACCTATAATCTGTACATTTGTCAGCCTTGCATGTTATAATATACGTTTCGGGCCTACCTACTGTAGGGTCTGAAGCGGTCTAACTAGATCACTTAAGCGAAGGCGGCAGTAAAAACGGTCGTCGACCTTTAGTTTTATGCTCGCAGTTTGGGTCGGGGGACATCCGGTGACTTCGCCTGTCAATTTAAGATGGACGTATACGAAATGTTCAGTAAGACGCTTCAATCTAGCGATAGGCAATTCGAGTTGTTCGAATCAGAGTCTAAACAAGTTGATTCGAATCCAGTGACTTCGCAACTCGAATCAACTCGCCGCCAACACTGCCGGTTTGACTCGCATGCCCAACTCTAGATTTGATACGGATCGGATAACGAATGCGAGTCAAGTTAACTCGAATCAAGAATACGAATACGCTGAACCCGTCTCGACACGCCAACTCGCAGATTCGGTTGCTGACGCGAAGCGGATCCCATCCGGTTGATGCGAGTCGAGTCAACCCGAGGTTGGATTCGAGTTAACGGCTGAATTAACTCGAGTTATCCTCCGGAAAAAGGAGAACTGCCGAACATACGAAAGATTTATTGCCCAAGCTGAAAAGCTACGCTCGCTCGTTCAAAAATACGACACATAAATTGCTTGAGATGTAGTCACAAAGCACTATGTAAATACATAATACATGTTACATATGTCAACCGCACATAGTAGCTAGTAGCCCAGTGAGCTAACATCTGCCGCATTGTGACGGACTGGTTTACTATATTAAGCCGAAAGACAGACTAGTCACACGGGTATCGTAATTAAGTGGTTAATATTGACTTTTGATCGGAAATTACTTTCGATTCGTTTTAAGGGTGTACATACAATAAAAGAACAAGTTCATAACTAGGTGAAAAACTTAAGTGGGAAGAATAGATTTGCAGCAGCTAGCAGCTCGCGACTGACAATAGGTACTTTTTTGATAAAATTTTTAGAAGTGGAAAAACATTTTCTCTTTTTGTATCGACATCCATACTTTCCATACTTCCATAATAATATTATAAATGCGAAAGTGTGTGTGTTTGTTTGTTTGTCCTTTCACGTCGCAACGGAGCGTCGTATGAATGTGTTTTTTTGTATGGAGATAGTTTAGAGGCAGCGCGAAAACATCTAATTCCCACGGGAAAATTCAATGTTACATTTTCCTATAACCACGCGGGCGAAGCCGCGGGCATCAGCTAGTAATATCATAAATGGGAAAGTGTATGGTATGTGTGTGTTTGTTCGTCCGTCTTTTCTCGGCGAAACGGAGCGCCGAATTGACGTGATTTTTTAAGTGGAGATAGTTGAAGTGATGGAGAGTGACATAGGCTACTTTTAGTCTCTTTCTAACCCCCCACTTCCCTAAAATGGGGGGTGAGTTTGTATGGAGCTACGATATAAACGAGTTCCACGCGGACGGAGTCGCGGGCAGAAGCTAGTTACACATAAAAGCTCACAAAATAAACAGTAGCGATTTAGGGAGCGGCTAGCGACCGTTCTAGCAAGCATTTTAGCGAAACTACAGTAAATTTGCTTTGAGCTATTTGCCGAGCCGAGCAATTTTATTGTTATTCCGCCCACAGATATAGATATACATAGATCACGCAAATGCATGTACTTCGCGTGTCAGAATTCGGACTCCGAGTTGGCACTCCGACTTACATTCCCGCGCGCGTCTGTTGTGGTAGCCGGTTGTCCGTGAATATTAAGAAAATACCTTATTGTAGAATCGATTTTCCGCGGACAACGGGGAATCCAGATCACTAATTCGCCCTTGTGATGTCAAAGTAAGTAGAAAAAAGTGACAGGGTCGGTTTTCATACAGATTGAGGTGTTTAAGTTATCTAGTGCATATCTATATCTGTGGTTCCGCCGCCCACAAGTCCCGCGCAGCATTTACTAGAGCGTTTGCTGGAATGATCCTGTAAATGTTCGTAGCGATGTTTGGTTCTATGCTTGGCTCCAAAGATGCCGCGGATGCGGATATTTGGGGGCCCACATCCGCGGATGCGGATATTTGGGGGCCCACATCCGCGGATGCGGATATTTGGGGGCACACATCCGCGGATGCGGATATTTGGGGGCCCACATCCGCGGATGCGGATTTTGTGGTCACACTCAAAAACGTAAATAAACAACGTCCATTTTATGATATCACGCAATCATCAAACACGTTGTTTCTAAATTACAATCGTTGCGAACAAATCAAAAACGTGGTCACAAAAACGATAAGAAGTTTTTTTTACTAATGGCGAAAATATCTAAAACTCGTGCAGTAAGCACCGGGCTTTTCTTGTCGTGAATTACACTACATACGGGTAATTGTCAGTCAGTAAAACAAAAGTCGTCTTTTCAGTGGGCAATAGTTAAGGGCTTATGTCTATATATAATATGTTTTTATCGCATAGAATTATAGAACAGGCGACGCCGTTTGTGCGGATTCAGAGTTCAACCAAAAATTAGGCTTTAAAGCCCTTAACTTTGGCAATGTCTACCGAAAAGACGCGAACCTAAATCTGACAATGACCCATCCGCATCCGCAAAAACTCCGCATCGCATGACAACACGATAAATGCATGGCAGCAGGTCGAGAAAGTCGTGCTGAGAAAGAAAAATCTTCTGAAGATTATCGCACCTAAAGTTGGCCGAAAGTTTGAAAATCCTTCATTTCCGGTCAAAATTTGTAACGGGAGGTATATTTACGTCACGTGACAACAGTACGAGACATGTGGCATCATTTAGCCCTTTAATCGTCTAGAGAGTAAACCTTAAGGTCTCTACCCATTACACCGTATCATACCATGACCGTACAGTCAGCATCATATAGTTAGTAGCAGCCAAATTAGCCAAATATATCGGAACACGTCTGTATTACTATAGGAATAAGGAAGTGTGACGATATATTTGGCAACTTTGGCTGCTACTAACTATGTGATGCTGACTGTACTATGAACGTGTCAGGCAAATAAATATTCTTCATATGAAAAAGTGCCGGTGCCAAAACGGTCTAGTGGGCGTCATCTCAAAATGCCTCATACAAAGAATATTTTCTTGCATGCGACGGTACGGTTACGGTCATGGTATGATACGGTCTAGTGGGCACAGACCTTAATCTGTCAGTCCTGAGATGGCCGGAAGGACCTTTGGCATTCAGGCATGGAATTCCGCTGTGCCATACCTGTATATTGACTCTACCTTGCCTGTATGTGTACGAAATATCACTGTATGTCAAATATAACATAGACCAATATACTAGATTTAAGAGCTTGCGGCATCAGGAGAAAATTAATTATAATGCTTCAAAAACAGCTTTTCTATCAAAAAGCATAATAGGTATGTCACCCCGAATATACAATAAACTGCCAGCAAATATTTTGAAATTAGAAAGCGATAAAGAATTTAAGACTGCGTTATATAACTTTTTAGCATCCAAAGCCTATTACTCCGTTCAAGAATACCTTAATGACCTAAATTCTTAGTATTAGCAACTTATGCATGCGATACACACGACATTCATATATATTTGCATGTCCTTGTGACCAAACATGTAGCTCTGTATATTATTGAACCACCTATTTGTACCATGTTTAAGCGAATAAATGACTGATTACTGATTACTGATTACTGTAGGGTGGGTTGCACCAAACCGTCTACTTATAATCATATTAAGGCGAAATTCGAAATTATCGCGTGCATTGAAACGCCGTTCTGACTAGATTAAGAAACGATAAGGTCTGATTTTCAGATATATGATTCTTGACTATATGATTGTTTATCTGATTTGATCGATACACGATTGCTTAAAATTTTCTCGATAGGAAAAAAAATCCAAAGTTGGGTCTGTATTTTCCTTTTTTTACTCAGCCTACTCAAACGATACATTATTTTACGACACAATCAAGTTAATACTATGGTATTTTATCTCATCTAAAATCTCACTTGATGAAATTTAAATAAAACTTCACTAAGTTAGGTATTTATCGATATTTGTCTTTTTCTCGAGCGCGGAAGGCATAAGCGTATCTCTGTCTAGGGGGCGTGTTCGACTCTAATCAAGGCATCCCCTTAAGCGGTGTTCGTTATAATCTGAATGCATGGAAAGTTTGACAAGTTTCTACTATGTAATGACAGGTGCCGGGCGCCATACTTAATGATGATCGGTCTCCAATCGTAAGTAGGTGCAACCCGCTCTAAGCCTCTCCATGTCATTTTAGCTCACACAAGCTATATACATGGTCTACACATGTAGGTACAGACACCGAGAGCGACATATACAGAGTACAGTCGCGCACATTATCCGGGCGGGTGCTCCGTCTTCAGTTTTATAGCCGCCAGAGTCTTTGTACAGTCACGGACAGATTTACGATCGTTACGAAATATACATATTTAATGGTGCTCTTAAAAAGTTGAGACTATTGGGCTTGGATGTGTGTTATCTTTCGGTATAAGTATTCAATTATAGTTTATTACATTTGTGAAGAAGCTTTCAAGAAATTCGTTTTTTTACTACTGCGACGGTTGTATCTTTCTAATTAGAACGCTTAGAAAGAGATGGATAGTCTATCTCGCCGCGGGCCTGTGATAGCAGTGCAGACTCATCCTCGGTAGCTTTGGCTAACATGAACAACACCATATGTATACATACAGAACAGGTGGTGTTATAATGACCGCGTTTTTTTCTGTTTCTGGTGCATTAACTTAGAAGCGGCCTAACATTTCAATAGAACTTGACTTTTCATACAAATTTAGGATCATTAATCATTATACATTCCAGTGTTGATTTAATATAACTTTATCTATGCGAGTCAGATACAACTAGATAATACTTAATACAAACGAGCTTCTCCGTCCGCGTGGAACTCGTTTATATCTTACTTTCACCCCCCATTTCACCTCCTTAGGGGATGATTTCCGGGATAAAAACTATCCTAAGTCCTTCCCCGGGATTCAAACTGTCTCCATACATAATTTCATTATCAATCGGTTCAGCGGTTTAAGCGTGAAGAGGTAACAGACAGACACACTTTAGCATTTACAATAAGTATGGATTATCATCAGGAGTCTACCCAGTGAGCTGTTTGACGATAGAAGTAGGTAGTAGTAGTGGTTAAAGGTTGTCTTGTCTACACCATAGTTTTTGTTTCATAAAATGTTCTTCCCCGTTTCCGTTCCCTTCCTTCCCGTGGGTGTCGTAGGAGTCGTACTAAGGGAACCGGGTTGAAGTGTGTTGTGGGCGATGGGCTAGCAACCTGTCACCGCGATATCACATTTTGTCTATCTTTTATACCCACTTTTATGCTAAAAGTGGCACTGGAACATAAGTTTATGTGCTCTGCCTACCCCTTTCGGGAATGAAGGCGTGAATGAATGTATGTAAATTATCTTTTGTGTATATTTTGGCAAATAAGCAATAAAGAATATTTGTAGTGTATTGTACTTCCATAAAATCAAAATATTTCGATAGACCGTAGGCCTTTTGTCCTCGCCGGTACACAAAGGGCCCCGAATTAAAAGCCACCCTCTGACGTCACACGCGTATTGTCTGCCAGATTACTGTACTTATTTCATTATTGCTTGACGCCCGTATTAATTAAGCTGTTATTCTTTTAAGTATATAAGTTAGCTCGCAAAAAATGCAATAGTACATTAGACACTTATAGTCACGTAAAATTCAGGTAGGAGGTATTTGACGCCCGAGCCGAAGTCAAGGGCGATAAATATGCGATCTGAGCCTGTATTTGTTACCGCCCTGGAGAATAAAAAAATCACGTCCCTCCTGGCCAGGAATTGGGGATATCTGCATCTGGTAGTAATACGAGTATAATAAAAAAAAGATTTTAGCTTTGTAAGTTTGTATCTAGGAGTAACCAGCAATGGGGACCGCTTTAGCCTGGTCTCAGCTAGTGACCCTGCCTACGAATCAAGGGTGCCTGCGTTCGAATCCCGGTAAGTTATTATACGATATATATACGAATATTTGTTCCCGAGTCATGGGTGTTTTCTATGTATTTAAGTACTGTAGAAAAATTGTGGTTACGTGTGATGGTAACGCACCCTTTTCTATAGAGCACAGACCAATTGGGTTGAGATTCCAATAGGTCGGCACTCTTGTAAGATGAAGGTGGATTCGGGCCTGGCTAACAGAACAACAAACAACGATTCCAGTAAGATTTATTTATTTGCACAAAGGTTCGTTCACTAATTAATGTTCACAATATTCAGTTAGTTATACGGAAGTTCGTTCACTTAACAATATGTTCACAAGGCTCACAATTACGTTTATACGATTACGGAATCTATTTGACGGGCTTCTGGACAAACGGGACGAGTTACGCTCCGCGCTAGGCTTCCACCGTACTTATTCCGGATTGCACCGCTTATGATCAGAATTGCTACCATAGAGGGTTTATGCAATGTGTGATCGGGACGGGGCTTGGTCCGTACTAAGTAAGGAGGCGGCTTACCCCCTTCACTATGTAAGACAGTTTGCGGTCGGAATCGCTACCATAGAGGGTTTATGCAATGCGTGACCAGGACTGCTTTGTATAGAGCAAGGTGTTAGCTTGGAGGCGACTGGGATGTCAATTGTCTTGACCCGTGACCCGTCTGGCCTTTTATACCCCTTGACGGCGTGGGTGCCTACGTGACATCGAGGCGACGCTATCCATAGCGTGGCGTCGCCTGGTTGTCAAGTGCTTTGTTTTGGCGCGCAGAACAATTGCGCGCGAAGTCCATTCATGTTGAAAAAACAGCGTCTGGCCGGGCCCCAGCGAGCGGCGGATGACGCTCGCTACCTGCTTTACGACTCTGCTGCCCTTTTTGCACGAACATTACATATTTGTGCTACAATCTCCCCCTCTGGCTCCGACGACGTCCCGGCGAGGAGACAGGATTAGGCAGCACATCCACTTTCTGCGGTGCCTGACTATTTGCTTGCCTTTTGAGCCGTCCTCTTTTCCTTACTGGTTGAAGCGGATCGGGTGGCGATATGCTATCGCCATAATGTGTTGTTAGGGCTGAGGTACGATAGACTCCCACCTTTTCTAAGGAATCGTTATTACGCTTCACCTCGTATGACGCTGGTCCGTGACGCTGTAGTATGAGGTAGGGACCATCTCGTCGTGGTGCCAACTTTGCACTTACGCCACGATTCCAACTGCTTTGAGTGTGGCTAGCGACCATTACAAGGTCACCAGGCTGAAAAATTGGACCTTTCTGACGTTTCTTATCTGCCGTTTCTTTTCTTCTTTCTTCGCGTTTTTCCCGAGCTTTTGAAAGTGAATCAGATATCGGCGTTAATTTCGGCACGGAGCTGAATCTCTTCATGACTGGAGATTGCAGGCATCTGCTTACATTTTCTGACTCCCCCTGGATGAGATTAGATTCCAGGACATCGTTCTTGCATGTAGTATTACTCTCTTCCTGAGCATAACTGATCTTTTCAACCTCCAGTGTTGCTAGCTCAATGTCTTCACACGTGTGCTGGTTTCCTGGCTGTGGATATTCCTTGCAGCAGTCTGGGCACTTGCTGCGGACGACGCCGGGTTTGCCACACCCATAGCAGGTGATTTCTGGTAACGGAGTCCTCGTGCTCACGTCTCCCCCTGCCGTTGAGCGTGGTAGCTGCCGGAGCTTCTTGAGGCGGCATTCTTCTTCGCCGTGTCCACTCTTCTTGCAGCATTCGCAGCGTAGTCTCTGGAATGTTTCTCTCAATCTCACCTTGGGTAATCGTTGAGAATTTTCTACCCAGCGAGGCTCCTCCTCCAAGAGGATTTCTTCAGCACTTCGTGTGAGTCTGAGTAAGTCGTCGAATGAGTTAATCGCGCTTCTCGGCACCCGCTCTCGTATCCGTAAATGCAGTTGGCCATACATCATGTGGATTTGCTGGCCTTCTGTCGGGGCTGGTGCCGGTAGCTGGGCTATCAGTGCCCTCTTCCTTGCGACGAACTTTTCGGTAGGGGTAGAGACATCCTGTTTTGTCCCAATTATCTCCTGGTATAGGATATACGCAGGTGTTTTTGGAGCGAACACGTGTCTGATCCGCTCCTGGAACTTAGTCCAAGTCTCTACCTCGGACTTTGCCCCTTCCCACCAGATTGCTGCGTCCCCTTTTAGCAGCAAGGTGAGGCCTTCTAGCGCGTTCTCGTCCTCGATGTCTTCCAGTTTCTTATACACATTCACCGCTGATATAAACGTTTCCACTGTTTCGCTGCCGCCGCTTCCGTCGTATGTCGCGTTGCACTGTGCGAATGATCCCTTCTTACTCGCCGGGGTTAAGGCTGCGATTATCCTCTGCAGCTGCTCCTCGGTCATGTTGATGGACATCTTCGTTACTTTGTGCTGCGCTCGTGTTCTAGGTTCGTTAGCCAGGGCCACTTAGTTGGGCGCCAGTTGTAGAAAAATTGTGGTTACGTGTGATGGTAACGCACCCTTTTCTATAGAGCACAGACCAATTGGGTTGAGATTCCAATAGGTCGGCACTCTTGTAAGATGAAGGTGGATTCGGGCCTGGCTAACAGAACAACAAACAACGATTCCAGTAAGATTTATTTATTTGCACAAAGGTTCGTTCACTAATTAATGTTCACAATATTCAGTTAGTTATACGGAAGTTCGTTCACTTAACAATATGTTCACAAGGCTCACAATTACGTTTATACGATTACGGAATCTATTTGACGGGCTTCTGGACAAACGGGACGAGTTACGCTCCGCGCTAGGCTTCCACCGTACTTATTCCGGATTGCACCGCTTATGATCAGAATTGCTACCATAGAGGGTTTATGCAATGTGTGATCGGGACGGGGCTTGGTCCGTACTAAGTAAGGAGGCGGCTTACCCCCTTCACTATGTAAGACAGTTTGCGGTCGGAATCGCTACCATAGAGGGTTTATGCAATGCGTGACCAGGACTGCTTTGTATAGAGCAAGGTGTTAGCTTGGAGGCGACTGGGATGTCAATTGTCTTGACCCGTGACCCGTCTGGCCTTTTATACCCCTTGACGGCGTGGGTGCCTACGTGACATCGAGGCGACGCTATCCATAGCGTGGCGTCGCCTGGTTGTCAAGTGCTTTGTTTTGGCGCGCAGAACAATTGCGCGCGAAGTCCATTCATGTTGAAAAAACAGCGTCTGGCCGGGCCCCAGCGAGCGGCGGATGACGCTCGCTACCTGCTTTACGACTCTGCTGCCCTTTTTGCACGAACATTACATATTTGTGCTACAGTACATATTTATTTCTTTATATAAGTACGCTTATCGTCGTCTAGTACCCATAGTACAAGCTTTGCTTAGTTTGGGACTAGGTCGGTTCGTGTAAAATTGTCTGCAAAAAAAAATCGAAGCTCATCCGATTAAACAATTATTTTAGCAGTAGGTATAAAGAATGTAATTTTGCGATATGGCATAGGCTATATTGCATGCCATGACCAGCTAGTTTCAAATATCCATAGTAATATTTTCTAGTTAAACTAGTGTTTCTAGTTAAGGCAATGTGGTCATTAAATTTGTAAACTGCAGTGATACGGAAAACTAACCCGGAAGAGAACCCTTACAAGGATAAGTTCGCCTTTTTACCAACTTAACCTATTTTGTCTGTATTTCTACCACTGTCTTGTGTACAATGAAGTATTTACATACATACATACTTACGTTAAAACATACCTTTACCGGAAATAGGTACTTATCGTTTAACTGGTGGCCGAAGAGCTGGCAGCTTTTTCGCGCAACGCATCAGCATTGCGATTCAGCGAGGAAATGCCGCCAGCATCCCCGGCACAATGCTTCGAGGGCCCGTTTTAGGGTTCCGTAGTCAACAAGGAACGCTTATAGTTTCGCCATGTCCGTCTGTCTCTTCGGCTTAACTCAGTAACCCTTACTACTAGAAAACTGTAATTCGGCATGGGTATATATAAATCAATCACGCCGACAAAACAGAAGAATAAAATCTTAAAAAATATATTTTTGGGGTACCTCCCCTACACCTAAAGTGGGGATGTAAGTAATTATTTTTTCACGTTAAACCCATAGTGTGGGGGGTATCGTTGGATAGATTGTTCAATGTTCTTTCAAATGAAGTGATTCGTTTGCGAGATATTGGGCTTCAAAGCCTAAATTTTTGTTCGAGTCATGTGTCCTTTGGTGTTATAATTTTTTCTTAACTTCTCTATAACACTATTAGTTCCAACTGATATATTTATAACTCACTTATAAAGCATTAAATGTTTTATTAAGCAGAAACGTCCGCTAACGAAATTTCAAACCACTCACCAGTCACTTATATAGGTTAAGGTTATAATAAAACCCTTAGCTAACACCAAAATGTTACTTGAGCAAAATGTGATATCGCAGTGATAGGTTGCTAGCCCATCGCCCACAACACACTTCAACCCTGCTCCCTTAGTTGACTTTTACGACACCCACGGGAAGAAAAGGGGTGGTGAAATTCTAACCCGTCAGCACACGGGGGCTTAATTTAATTTAGTTATCGTTTAGATTCGTTAGTTGTTAATGTTCTTATCCTAATTAACGTATGTTCTACTAAGACCGATATACATAGAAGATATTTATCTAGACAAGAAGCTATATAAGCCGATCTGCCGTGCCGCTGCCGGTTCGGGCGAAGATAAAAAGATAATTAGTTCAGTATCGTAGTGTGAAGTACATTGTCGTTCAAGTTCGCAGACCGGGTTATACAGGGTGTAAGCATAGACCTTTAGGACCACCACTGGAAAAGCACTGTCTAATGTAAAGTTCTTGGTTACTTATGCGCTAACATATTGATCATGCTTTGAGCGCTTGCTTTGGATGTCATGCTAGTCTGTAAAGTGTTCCTAATGAATAAATAAAGGCCTGAAAAGTGTGGTGGATGCAACTCTACCTTTATATCTGTGTTTTTTATTTTATTACTAGCTTCCGCCCGCAACTTCGTCTGCGCGGACCCTCGATAGAAACTACCCTATATTTTAATCTAGGCTATAAACTATCTTCGTGCAAAATGTCATCCAAATCGGTTGCGCTGTTTAAGCGTGAGTGAGTAACAAACACCCAAACTTTCGCATGTATTATTAGTAGGATTGGTTTGTTATACTTGTATGGTGTTTCTTCCAGAAATTGGTCGATTGTGGCGGCCCTTTATATTTCATTGATTATACCCGGTGCCTCTATAAATTCCCAGTGTTTAGGCCGCAATTAGTATTAGTACCTCCTCTAGTGTCATTAACTCATGATTTGCACCTACTTCTTTTGCGCATTAGTGGTCCACATCATATCAACCCCCCTCAAAAAGCGCCAAAATTACTGGTTCTAGCGATCCACAGAAGCAAAGAATGCCGCTGGGTATTTCTTCCGACTCCTGGCGGAACCTGAACGCTGCATTTTGTTTTATACCGATTTGTGTTTCTCTTGAATTGTGTTAGGTCTTTAGACAATATATGTAACAGGGATCAGTCGCCGTCCACCCTGTATGATTCAAAACGAGTACACCACAACACCTGTCCGCGCCCGACATTCAGCGGACACGCCGTAATTACGTTAAAATATAGCCCTCGGACAAAGC
This sequence comes from Epinotia ramella, assembly GCA_947578815.1. Taxonomy (NCBI): domain Eukaryota; kingdom Metazoa; phylum Arthropoda; class Insecta; order Lepidoptera; family Tortricidae; genus Epinotia; species Epinotia ramella. The sequence continues at coordinate 357,970 of OX388226.1, read as the reverse complement.
CATCTAGTGCCGCGGCAAAAACTAGCATAAGGGCGAGTATCCAGAGCTGTGGGAGGTAGCGGAGCGGTGTGCGAGGAGAAAATCCACTAATATCATTGCTGGCCTCGCTGTCGCAGCTTTTCCTGTGAATACCTACTGTCCCTAAATCTAGGCATTGCATTAGGCATCCACCTATTGAGCGCAGCGCCGCACGTTTATCTCGGTATGGGGATGGGGATATCTTTTCTGTGGTCAATAGTTGAAGTCTCCTATGTTTTTATCGTACAAGAATATATAATAGGAGACGCCGTTTATGCGGATTAAGAGTCCAACCGACAAATAAGCTCATAGCTTAACTTTGCAAATGTCCACAGGAATGCAATCCAAAACCTCTGGATGATCCATAAACTATACCTTGTTTTAAACACCAAAATGCATATACAATAACGTCCGGTCACTCAATATTCCCGAACGGCACGTTTCTACCGACCAGCGGTATATTTTGATTTATTCGCCGCAAGAAACTGCCGACACGGCGCCCTTTTTCTGTTTCCTTTTTATACCATTTCTTAGTCTCGAGGGCTATAGTTTTGTTCCTGGTTTCATATAGCAATCACATTTCAATAAGGGTCGCGTGCTCGCTTCCGAGCGCGCGCTCTATCTACTGACTGTCCGACAAGTATCGCGTATGACGGGTTCGCACAGGACCACACGCAAGCTGTCTCGCAGCGAAATAAGACTATTCGTCTCCTTCTAATTAGAACACCTTTTCACAAATCTTTGCGGGTAATGAGACCAAAAATATATAATGCAATCCCAGACGAGATAAAGGATGCGCCCATGCAGGGAGTCCAGAGACCTTCCGTTTTATACTGTGGACGAAGTGTTGACAAAAATTTCGAAACTGTGATGCACTATGTTTAATTAAGTAATAATTCGAAAAAAATATATAATGCACCAATATTGTTTTAAATTAATGATGAATGAATGATATAAATATAAATAAATTGTTGACGTGTAAATTATATTTACCAATAAATTACTGAACTGAACTGAACCTAGAATAAGTATCTGTCAAAATGACATTTTTAGTACAAGCTTTTATTGACAACTGTACTTGTGTATGTGTATACCGTCATAAACTGCTTGAGGCGATTCTAACGAGCCTAAACTCAACGGGGTCACATCGGTTCACTGAACTTCCATGGCCACCTTCTGTCTCCATCATCAGATCAGCTCAATGGTACTATAATATTGAATTGGCAACCAAACTATAAATATACTATACTTATACTTACTTAAAATTTGATCTCAATAGGTTGAGGTTAACTGGTTTAAAATTTTGTAAATAGATATTTTGTCCCGAAAATCATCCCCTACCTAAGGGAGAGAAATGGGGGGTGAAAGTATGAATGGAGCTACCATATAAACGGGTTTTTCGCGGAAGGAGTCGCGGGCCGAAGCTAGTATTAAATAAGCGGAATACCGAAACATAATACCGGTATTTTTGTAAGATAAGAATACCGGTTTACGGTTCCTGGTCAGAACAAGTACGCAAAACAGTTTGAAAAGTGAGTGATGTGTGAAAAAGGAACCAAATTGAGATCCTGGCCTCACGTTCAACGTGTAAATGTATAAGAAATACTAACCTTTACTTCCTTATCATTTGAGGTTTCCATAAAAGATACAAGTTGCTTTATAAGTCATTCTCGGCAAAGTATTGTAAATGTATCTGTCTATTGCTCTAGCTTTTTTTAATATCGGTAATGTTTTAATTAAAGGGATTTTTACAAAACCAAGTTAAGTTGTTGTAACATTGGTGTAAATTTTACAAGAAGCGAAAAAAACTTAATTTCTCCTAAAATATTATTTCTTTAAACTTAAACCTTTCATGTAGGAACCTTTCTTGTATGTGTGTGTCGATATTTTTTTGTCTAGTATCCGCACATTTCGTTTGATCAAGTATAAGCAATACACATTGTATAAGTTCCGTAGAGCTGAGTAATTCCATTTTATAGATATAGATAAAGCGGTAATTTTGGGCAAACAGGATCCTAATTAAACAATGTCTATTGCACAATTGTAGCGTCTTCACAGACGAATATCATACCAATAACTTGATTCGGTAAAATATGTTACTTATAATGTTTTGTAGACATCCCTTCAGTTGTACAACAAGTATGTGCCTAAACCATCGACCTAAAAGGCACTACGAGGGCTGCTCCGGCTCTACTCATGCGATTACAATATTATTTCGTAATTAAAAGCACCTAAAAAAAACAATTGTTTTTTAACAAATACTGTTTATAAAATGACAGCACATATGGAGTCTCAGGAATAGTTGATGTAAGACAAACTTTTTTTTTTTGCTTTTTCTTCCTTTTTTTTGATTTTTTTTTGTTATTTTTTTTTGTTATTTTTTTTTTTGGAAAATTAAAATTATTCAAGTTTTTACTTCTACTGCCTTTGTTATGGCATATACTAATGCTGGTGACTGTACCTATATATTTTTTATTCTAACTTTTATTCAAACATTGTTTTATTTTTGAGAAAAGCACTATACACGCTTCGACCATAAGTGCCATCCTGGCCTCGTATTATAGCCGGACCTCGCCTTCGGCTCGGCCGGCTAAATCATACTCGTCCAGGATGGCTTACTTACTGGTATCTGCAGTAATGTACTATTACACCACTTCAATAAGTACTGAAATGTCCCTCACAATGGTATAAATAATATTGTAATCACATGAGTAAAGCCGGAGCAGCTAACAACTTTCGGAACAGCCCTCGTACACGACTTAAACAGCAATTAACTTATTCATCCATACATCGTTAGAACGGATATAAAGTTGACACGTAATAATTCTATGTCAATTAGTATGCGCCATTTTTGCTGCCCCTAGCGTCTGATACTGACTCCTAATTTTGCCATTGTTGTGGTCTAATTGCAGTTCCATACAGGCTTTTCAACTCTAAAAACTGGTTCGAATGGCATCATGAAAAAAGCAAAGTACTTAGTCAATTGTTTTGTGATGACGGCTAAATGATCATGTCAAGTATCCAAGTAATAAGAAAAACATTTTACATATTTTAATCGTCGAGTAAGCGAGATGTTAACAATAAAATATGATTAATTCACTCGCGGACAAATACGGGTTGGTAAAATACCGTCATATTTCCTAAAAGAGTGCAAGGTTGCACAGTTTTTTAATCCTGTTATGATCTTCATCTAATTTTACATCTAAACTGCCAAAATAACACAAAAAACATATAATAATTATACGATAGCGCAGCGAGATCGCAAAAATCGTCAGTTTTGGATATTGATATTTTTATGATAGGATCCCGGAAATTGCTTACACCTACTGGTGGGTATTGACCTATATAGAATAGTATATTATGTAAATAAAAAGAGGGTTAAATATTTTTAAGAAAACCTATTGCAGTTATTTCATTTAGGGTGACCCCAAAACTTTGACCGCGAGTGTATTTGAATGGTCGAATAATTAAGATATTAGCAATAAAATATGATTAATAGTTAATTGAGGCAATAAATTATAAAATGCTTACCATTCCGTTGTCCATCCCTCCATATGGCGACTGGTATCCAGCTTTTTCTGTGACTGCGAAAACAAACATAAATTACCATCAAATTACAGTATTTAAAGAAGAATGTTACGGTTCCTCGATCAGAGGTGAAGTGTTTCGGACTTACCGTTTACGTGTTATGCCATTTATAGTTGTTATTGTAATTGAACCTACAAAATGTTTGCTCTCTCACGGAAAAATAATAGTACCTAGTATAGGATTTTTTTAATGCCCTAGCTCTTATTTTTGGCATTTCATTACATCCAATATTTGACATCATCCCGGTACAATTTAAGTCATCATATAATCATCATTGACGTTTAGTCAAACATCAATTGTTAAAAAAACCTAATTACCCGAAGCCGAAGGAGAGGAGGGTTATGTTTTTCGCCCTGCAGCCTAAACCGTTTGACGGATTTCGACATATGAGGTGTAGTTGGACTCCTCTTCACCGTGGGAGTGACGTAGGCTATAATATTTTCACGCCACTGCTCGGAAATGTGGCAAAAGATGGTTAGAATTCAGGCTTCAAAGCTGGGGTTAGTTAAACGTCGCACGAACAGGCCATCTATGAGTTCAAACTGTCCAACAATGTTTTTGTAGTCCAGTTTGAACAGCGATTCGAACAATCACAGCCCGTGACGTGGCGGGTGTTTCGTTTTGTGATCTTTAATTAGGTACTTCATTTTGACTTATAATTATTTGCAATTTCCTCGCAGTAGGCGTGAAAAGCACTATGTAATATCTCGGCCAAAAGTGCAATAGATGGACTGGTCTCCTTCGGACACACTCGTCCATCTATTGCCTACTTTCTAGCCTTTACAACAATGTACTATTGAAAAGAGCAGATGGGTTTTTCTGAAAAATCTTTTAATTTCACTTGTTGTAGTATGTATGTACACACCTCCCAATTTGTCACAACAACTTGCTATAATTGGGATGAGACAGAGACATACCTTTCAATCAAACTATAGCAAGTTGGTGTGACAAACTGCATCGTTTGTAGTAGTAGCTTTAAGTATTGGTTATTTGTCTTATAAATTTTAAATATATTCGAACAGGTGGCACATAGAAGTGGTTACTTCTTTATTTTATTTTCTTATACCGTTAATAATAATATCAAGCCCATTCTATACGCAAATATTTGTTCCATTGAACTCAATGGAACCATAATTATTATCCGATAAATAAATTGTCCGTAAAATCAGCAGATATGATAATCAGATCTAAATCCCACAACAATGTATACTTATCAGGGTACGCTTTGGAATTACTTACCATCGTTTTTTTTTAAATCAGGAATCAAAGGTCATAAGTCTTAATACACTCACGTTCTAGACTGAACTATACCCTGAACCCCAAATCGTATTAACTATAGGTAAACTGAGGGTCAGTCTTATATTGGTTTATCAGAGGAGAGTTGTACATAGAAAAATAAGTCTTATTACATTCGAATAGAGTCCATTTTTGTTGCTAACTGTAGAACGTCAAAAATATGCATACATTTTTGGTCTTAATAGAACGGAATACAGTGCAAATTTGATCAAATCTTTATCATCGTACAATCCCTTTTCCAATAAAAGAGTTACATAAACTGGTAAGCAAATTCGAATGAAATAATATTGAACTTATATTAATCCGTATGTCCATGGGGTACAGTCGTTTTTGCAACGACTTTTAACATGTCAAAGGTAACAATAAAACTAATCTAATAGGGAGATGAGATCATAAAAGAGTATATTTTTAGTACAACCCTAGCCACGCTTAGAGCGAGAAGGGATTAACCCTCACGATGTTATACTTGAAATAAATGGAGATGCATCTCAAATAGCAACCCTATAGTCTAAGCAAGACGGTTCAAATTGTAATTAGCACTTTTTTTTATATAATTTTAATTTCATGTTGCCACGTTTTGTGATTAGAGCATAAATAGATTGAGCTGTTTCAAGTTTGGTTGCATTTCAGATTAAATCTATCTTCTGTTGGTACATACAATTGCGAAAGTGATTGATTAAATGATTAAAAATACTAGCTTCTATGTTCCCACTAGCAGCTCCCCGTGTATTGCATAAGCAGGCAAATTCAGAGGTTATTTTCAGAGGAAAACTAAAAAAGATTTTATTGGACATGTCGTGTTACGCCATTGACGAATTAAAGCGTGTTATGTCGAAGTTATGCGTGGGTCAATAATGATAAGGTATTATTGACCCACGCATAACTTAGCCTTAATTAGACTGACATCTGCAATGTCAATTAATATTATTTTTTAGGAATATTGTATATCTATTTATAATTAAAACTACCTTGACATGTATAAAACGTATGTACCTACCTACTCAATTTGACATACGTAAAATAATGTATTTTATGAATAAAAATCTGAATCTGAATCTGAAAGGGATGTCCATTCTATACACAGGTGAAAGGATTTTTAAAATCAGATCAGTGCTTCCGAACACTACCCAATACATACAAACATACAATGTCACAGAGTTTTCTTCTTTATTACCGACTAGCTGCCCGCGCGGCTTCACTCGCACATAGCAAACAACGCAGGCAAAACCCGAGGGATAAAATATAGCCAGAAAATTCATCCTTACACGCAGGTGAAATAATTATTCAAATCGGATAAGCGGTTCCGGAGATTATCCCGGATTATTACAATATTATTATAGATAACGATAACTCTTAACCTCTGGGTTGGAAGGTCACACGGCGGCAGTCGATTTCGTAAAACTAGTGCCTAATTGCCTAATGCCTAATGCCAATCGGACCCCGGGCACCTTTAAAGCACAACTGGGAATATAGATAAGGGCTTGTATATTACGTCAATTCAAAATCAGGGGGGTCTGACCATTGGATGACACCAGCAGGGGGGGCGGGGGAGGTCATATGGAAAATGATATATCTCTCGTGTTTTCTAACAATTACTGTAATAAGAATCCCACTAAAAACATTACATGTAAAGTGATGCCAAGACTCCGTAGCTCATACAGCTTTCAGCGTGAAAAAGATATCAGATCGCGACTAACGCCAAGCTCACTACCAGCCACGCTCTACAAATTCTATATCTTGGCTAAAAAGTATAGACCCGTTACTTATTAATATCATCATAAACTCATTCGGCGCGAGAGTCTATGCGGCGACCGGGATGTGCCCAACAGAGCTATACTTTTTAGCCAAGATATAGAATTTGTAGAGCGTGGCTGGTAGTGAGCTTGGCGTTAGTCGCGATCTGATATCTTTTTCACGCTGAAAGCTGTATGAGCTACGGAGTCTTGGCATCACTTTACATGTAATGTTTTTAGTGGGATCTCATTCCTTTTTGTAAGGTAATTTCTAAAGGAGTGAATGGGAAAACCTATACATTCTACCATACCATCCCTTAATTTAAAGGGTATTTTATTATTTATAACAAGGAGTCCCTACATACATATATGTTCAGACCCCTAGCATCAAAATTTGCGGAAGTCTCATACAAACTTTCACCTCCTAGTTTAAGGGGTTGGGGAGGTAAAAGTTTCTAGTTTTAAGATTTTTTCGTTGTTTGTATACGATTACTAGCTTACATACCAAATTTTCAGCTTTCTAGGACTTCAGGAAGAACGTTAAGAATATTGATGATCATCAGTGAGTCAGTGACGAAATCGGGGTATTTTAGATATCAATAAAATCTAAAGTATAAGAGCTATGCAATTGAAACTTTATAGTTTTAATAAGTCAACCACTGACATCATATCCCGATAATTTTGTTTATCTGGTATAATCCGGACCCAAGTTAAGAAGGTTCAAAAATACGACGAAGCACTTCGAGAAAAGGTAGGTAGTGCCCTTGCGCTTCGCTTGGCTCGTCTTGGCGGGGGCACTCCCGTGCCCCCAGATTTAAGTCACCATATACCAGGGTTCGAAATTATCAAGATAATTACGCTTCTTGATATCTAACACTAATATAAGAACCAATGACACTCGAGTTCGCTCAATCTGCATAATCCTGAATTGAATTTTTCTTGTAAGGGGAATCCCCACGGCGCGGCACGTCACTTTGACACTTCGTGCGTTCGGATAGACGCAAGTGCGGAAATACACGTTCGAATACTTCGAATACAGTTCACTTTCACAAGCGATTTTTTTTGTTATTATCAATCGATAATTATCCATCTGTTATTATCACGATAATTATCCTTTCGAACCCTGTCTACCCACGGCGCGGCACGTCACGTTGACACTTTGTGCGTTCGGATAGACGCAAGTGCGGAAATACACGTTCGAATACTTCGAATACAGTTCACTTTCACGAGCGATTTTTTTTGTTATTATTAATCGATAATTATCCATCTGTTATTATCACGATAGTTATCCTTTCGAACCCTGTCTACCCACGGCGCGGCACGTCACGTTGACACTTTGTGCGTTCAGATAGACGCAAGTGCGGAAATACACGTTCGAATACTTCGAATACAGTTCACTTTCACAAGCGATTTTTTTTGTTATTATCAATCGATAATTATCCATCTGTTATTGTCACGATAATTATCAAGATAATTATCGTGATAATTATCATTCATAATTATCCTTTCGAACCCTGCCATATACGAGTATACTGTTGATTTGACAAATAAAAGAGTATAATAAACATAGATGGACGATGACGACAAGCCCTAAGTAAGTTATACAATACAATAGTATCGCCAAGCCTCTTTCCTAGGTGGCATGCCGCTATTTTCGGCGACATTGTCGCTGTTCGTCCGCTCCGCTGCATTAGGTTAGGGCTCCGCCTGTCAGTTGCAGGGTGAAACGATGATTTAGTCTAGCCGTAATGGGGCATTTACTCATTATAACTAAGGGTAGCAAATGCAAGTTGCGTAACATTCGTATACAGTAATACTAATAAAGAGTAAACTATAGGGTGGTCCTTAAAAACCGAAAGTTTGAAATTTCAATGAGGCACCCTCTTATATTGTTCTAATACGTGAAAAAATAACATATGTTTTTTATTTTTCTTTTTGGATAAGATTTAGGGGTCGCTACTGAATTTTTTAACTTTTTAAAGTTTGCATTTCTCCATACTAAGTTTATTTTTTATTTTTGACTTTTTGCTACTTTTTTGAGCTACTTGAATACATAAAAATTGTACTTGAATACATAAAAATAAATCACTAAACATTAATAAACTTTCAGTCATTACGACGACCTCTGTAGCCTACGAAGCCGGAGGTTCCGAGTTCAAATCCCGGTAAGGGCATTTATTTGTGTGATGAGCACAAATAAGTATTTGTTCCTGAGTCATGGATGCTTTCCTATGTTAAATACACAGTATTTATTTATCTATATAAGTATGTATATAATATGCCGAAACGGACTCTGGCGCTGATTTGGCGACTTTAAATTTGATTTAAAATAAGTATCGAACATTTAGTGAACGAATTTCGTATTTTCTGGATTGTTTATTCCTTGTTATCAAATGTAGCACAAAAAGTAGCAAAAAGGCAAAAACAAAAAAAACTTAGTATAAAGAAAGAAAGAAAAGAAAAAAAGAAGACAATTTATTCACTACATAAAAGACACAGAGACAAAGGGAGTACAAATACAATACAATTCACACATAATGTGTGTGTCTTCGCGGCAGTGAATCTGTCGCTATCTCAGCATTATGCCGAGGTGTCAGAACACCTACAGCGCTGATTTTCAGACAGCATTGAGCATCGTACGTGACCCACGGGCCAAGTATGGAGAAATGCAAACCTTAAAAAGTTAAAAAATTCAGTAGCGACCCCTAAATCTTATCCAAAAATAAAAAAACATGTTATTTTTTCACGTATTAGAACAATATACCGATTAATAACGATTACGTATAACGATTTATTAAGACCTACATCTGGAGCATAGCCCTGTACGGAAGCGAGACGTGGACTCTAACCCAGCGTGATAGAGAGAGACTGAACGCATTTGAAATGTGGGCATGGAGAAGGATGGAAGGTATTAGTTGGACAGAAAGAAGAACAAACGAAGAGGTTCTAAATTTGATAGGAGAAAGAAGATGTCTACTAAAAACGATTGAAAACAGAAGGGGAAATATGTTGGGGCACCTGATACGGCATGACAATTACATAAAAACTATAATTGAAGGAAAGATTGATGGAAGGAGAGGCAGGGGAAGACCAAGACGTGCGTTTATGGACCAAGCTAAAGAGAAAGTTAATGTAATGTCGTATCAGGAGCTCAAAACAGTGGCAGAGAGAAGAACAGAGTGGCGATTACTCCACCGACAAGAGCCCGGCTCTTAAGTTTATGATGATGATGAGAACAATATAAGAGCGTGCCTCATTGAAATTTCAAACTGTCGGTTTTTAAGGACCACCCTAGTAAACTACAATAACAATAACTTCGGAAATACTCATCCGGTTTCCAAAAATCTTCTCATAAACTGAACCTTCGGGATGAACACAGGCCATAGTAAATAAGTACCGAAACCTTAATCCGCTGACAAAAGAGGTAAATAGATTATAAGCGCTCCAAAAGTGGCACACTAAAACTGAGTCAATTCCACCAATTTGCCTTAGTTTCGCGTTGTCAATGGATACGTATAAACGTGTCTGAGCTGTCAGTTTGGTGGCCAGTTTTAAACACGGAATTTCGTATAGACAACGTATACTACCTCTTTTTAGGGTTCAGTACCCAAAGGGTAAAAACGGGATCCTATTACTAAGACTCCGCTGTCCGTCCGTCTGTCACCAGGCTGTATCTGATGAACCGTGATAGTTAGACAGTTGAAATTTTCACAGAGGATGTATTTCTGTTGCCGCTATAACAGCAAATACTAAAAATCGGCCAAGTGCATGTCGGGCCACGCGCAGTGTAGTGTTCCGTAGTAAAGTTGCTTGTCTTAGTTACATCGACGTGCGGCGCGGTTGCGTCGGCCGAATGTACAATTGGCCTTTCCAAGTACACATTAAGTTCGTCGACTATTACTCGGTAACTACTTATGCCTTCTTGTCCGTGATAGTTTTCCTTATACAGGGTGTGGCCTGTAATAGGAGCAAAAAATTAAACGGTGGCTTATTAAGTTAATCAGTAATTATTTCCAAGTGGTTAAATTGAAAAAAAAATAGAAAAAAAATAATAAGTAAAAGCGTACGTGTGTTCTTTTGCTTAACTGGAATGATATCTGTTTTCTCGCCAAGACTAGCCGGAGAGCCAGGGGCCCATCAGCTGACCCTCATACAAACAGTACTCCTGGCGAGAGCAACTTGGGCGCGATGCACGCCGCTAAAGTTTCATATACCCTACGTAACTTAAGGCTACCTACTCACCCCGTTCCTCAAGCTTCCAGAATTATCGCCAGCAAGGATGTGTTTGTGTGAATGAGTACGTGTGTGTTTGTGTACTTGCTGCGAGTCTTCGATGAGGCTGCCGCCTTGAGCTAGGGCGGCCGAACCCTCTCCGTTCACCAGGACCCGTCCAGTCAACTCCTTGCAGTCCACAGCTAATCCCAGACACCATGAACTAGGTAGGTATACCACTTAAGCACCAGAACTCGGCGCCGTCCCGTATGGGCGCTCCGTGCGAGTTAAACCAAAAATAATCGACAAGGTATTATACCGAACCTCCGTACAGCTCGGCGGCCATATCAACTCTGTCCACGCGGCCGCTCGCTCTCTCTCTCGCTCTGGCGGCGTAGGTCTGTCCCACTTACGCAATCCGAATGCGCCCGGGGAGTCACGACGGCCGCGCGTACGTCTGTTTCACCTTGCCGAATGCTTTCTCTTTCGCACGGCGATATAAATTAAAACCTAACTGTCTATTCTAAACAATCACCCGCCCCGGACCGACCCGTTGTCGGTCCGCTCAAACTCCCGGTAGTCGGGATAGTGACGAGACAGCGCGTCTAAGGATCGAGTCCCTCACCTGTACATCTGCGATCCGTGGAGACCCATCCGTACCCGTAATCAAGTTAACGATGCGCCCCCTTCGCCAACACAACGGTGATAGGTTAGCATCCTTAACCAGTACGAGGTCTCCAACGCAGGGTGGGGTCGTCCTGTCCGTCCACTTAACGCGTTGCTGAAGAATGTGCAAATACTCAAGCGACCATCGCTTCCAAAACCCTTGAGTCATTTGCTGCAACATTTGATACCGTGACAACCGGTACAACTTTACGTCCGTATAAGGATATTCCGGCAAGGCGTTAAGGGGTTGGCCAATCAGAAAATGGCCTGGCGTAAGGGCCTCAAGATCATTCGGGTCAGCGCTCAACGGGCAAAGAGGTCGGGAATTTAAAACCGCCTCAACCTTGCAAAACACCGTAGCAAGTTCCTCAAATGTGAGGATCGTTGAGCCGATGACCCTATACAAATGCGTTTTGGCCGACTTAACTACTGCCTCAAAAATGCCACCCCAGTGGGGGCATCCGGGGGGGCTGAAATACCATGAAATGCCCCGACTGGCGAGGCTCGTGCCAATCTCCCGCTCATTTTGGCCTAAAAACGATACAATTTCCCGTAAGGAGCGGTCCGCGCCCTTGAAGTTGGTACCACAGTCAGAACGAATCAGTGCAGGTAGTCCCCTTCGCGACACGAATCGATCCAATGCTGCCAAAAAGGCTTCCGTAGAGAGGTCGGCCACGAGCTCCAAATGAACGGCCTTGGTCGCTAGACACACGAAGACGCAAAGGTACGCCTTAACCGATTTCGCATTGCGAAGGCGTGAAGTCTTGACGATAAAGGGCCCCGCGAAATCTGTACCTACGCCCTTGAACGGCCGAGCTTCCGTAACTCGGTCGGGCGGAAGATCCCCCATCTGTGGTTGCGTTATGGTTGCCTTGAGTCGGTAACAAGGCAAGCACCGAAACACAACGCTCCGTATTAACCTCCGTGCCGACAGGATCCAGAATTCACGCTGCAAAATGGCCAGAAGGGCGTTGCAGCCCGCGTGTGAATTCCTGATGTGGCGGTCCCATACCAATAACTCCACCAAAGATCCCTTCTTGGGGAGCACCAAAGGATGTCGTGCCGAGTACGGCAGGTCAGCATTCCGTAATCGGCCTCCCACCCGGAGCAGTCCATGCTCATCTAAGAACGGGTTAAGGCGGACAATGCCTCCCTTCAACCTGCCAGAACCCGTCCGCAGAATCTTAATTTCATCCTCAAACTCAGCTGCCTGGACGACCTTCACCCAATGTAAGAGAGCCCGTTGCTGCTCTTCAGGTCCCAGAACGCGCGACATGTTTCGTTGCGCGGCAGACTTACGACAGTTGAAAATAAACCGCCATATCCAACCAGTCACCCTTAGTAGCTTCCCCAACGAGCTATACCGTTCTAAGAGAGACTGGTCCACCGTAGCCGCCTCCACCGTGGTTAAGTTGACTCGCAAACCTAGGTCTGGGGGTAATAAGTGCCGGCCGCACTCATTAAATGGCCACTCCGTATGTGGCAACTCCAACCAATGCGGACCCCACCAAAGAGAATGTTCAACCAAAGCAGGCGCCGGACAGCCGCGAGAGGCGCAGTCAGCCGGATTGAACTCGCCTGGAACATGTCTCCAGACCAGAGGAGTCTCCGAGGCGTTTATTTGTGACACCCGGTTGGCCACAAAAACCTCCAGCGTGTGGACCGAAGTCTGCAGCCAGCACAATACTATCATGCTGTCAGTCCATGCATAAACCGTGTCATTCAAGTCCACCGTACCACGCAAATTTTGCACCACATGGTTCAAGAGCCGCATCAGGAGCGCTGCACCCGCCAATTCCATCTTCGGTATAGTCCAACGGGTCCGTACAGGCGCAACCTTGCTCTTGGCCATGACCAAGCGTACGATGCCTGAACCAGCCGTCTCCCCTGTTCTCAGGTATACAGCGGCAGCGTACCCCTTCTCCGACGCGTCACAGAAGCCGTGCAGGGTTACCCTGGCTCCCGCCTGCGGGAGTAGTTTGCGCGGGATTTCAATCTCCGTAATATGTGGCAACGTGGTCGCAAATGAGGACCACTCCCGTAAAAGCTCCTCCGTGAGCTGATCATCCCAACCTAATTGGGCCAACCAGAGCTTCTGCATGAAGCATTTCGCCATGAACGTAACCGGCGCAATCCAACCGTTTGGATCGAACGTTCGCGCGATGGTCGAAAGGACCGAACGCTTGGTCCAGGTCTTCGACAACAATTCGGCTTCACAGCTGTAGGTGAAGGCGTCATGACCCGGTCGATACTGGACCCCCAAAATCGCCAGTGCATGAGGGTTATCCGGATCCTCAAAGCAGTGTGGGTCTTGCTGGTGCTCAGCTGGCAATCCTGTCAGGACCCCTGGGCAGTTCGACAGCCACTTCCTAAGCTCGTATCCACCGGAGGCCATAAGCGCCACCAATTCATCCCGTAAGACAAGCGCCTGCTCAACACTATCCGCGCCCGTGCAAATATCGTCTACATATACGTCCCTATCAATGACTGCAGCCGCGCGAGGAAAGCGCAGCCGTTCCTGGTCCGCCAGTTCTCGTAGCGTACGCATCGCTACATAAGGGCTGGGCTTTAATCCGTAGGTATTGGTGTTGAGCTCGTACGTGACCATCGGCTCTTCTGGGCTCTCTCGCCACAATATCAGCTGGAACCGACGGTCGTCCGGACGGATCTCTGTTTGGCGGAACATCATCTTCACGTCCGTAACGAAGACAACCTGGTGTCTCCTGAAGTCCGTTAAAATGTCTGCAATGTCCCTAGTCATCTTAGGGCCCGCGTGCAGGCATTGATTCAGAGACACCCCGATAGAGGTCGCCACTGAGCCGTCAAATACAATGCGTATTTTGGAGTCTGGTGTCTTCAGGACCGCGTGGTGAGCGAGATGGTAATGCTCCTCACGACGCCAGTCCACCGTGGACACCGACATGTGACCCAAAGCCAAATACTCACGCATGAACTCAACATACTTCCGACGGAAGTTGGAGTCCCGTTTCATGCGCCTCTCCATCGACACCATCCGTTTCTCCGCTGTACTACGAGAGCTCCCCAGTGGAGGTCGGTTCGATAGAAATGGCAACCGTGTCATAAATCTGCCCGACGGGAGGCGAACCGTGTTATATTGGTAGAAGGTCTCGCACTCCTCATCTAACAGGCTAATCCGAGGAGCTGTAGGTGGCTCTTCCGTCGCCCAGAACCTCTGCAGGACCTCCGACAGTACGCTACCGTAATATGCGAGACTATCATCCAGTGACTCCTGTGGTTCCCGTACTGGGCCCAATATTGCGTACCCTCCTGCGGTATGTACGGCCACCAATCCGTCCCGTTGCAGCTCCCGCTTGCCGCTCCGTAGCAGCTTCCCGAGGACGTCAGTCCCAAGCAAGACGTCCACCCGTCCAGGAATCTCAAAGTGGGGATCGGCCAACTGCAAACCGTTGGCTAACCCTCTTACCGCCGGCGGTAACCGTATCTGGGGGAGGACCCCTACCACTTCGTCTAAAACAATAGCCGTGGCATTCACTCGAGTGATCGACGTCGAGTCACCCATCTCGAACTGGAGAGTAGTCTGACCCCTGAGGTGAGGCACTCGGTTGCCACCTATGCCTACTGCGCCATCCCGTGATGGCTCTAATCTAAGATTTAGCCTGTCCACCAGTCGACTGGACACTATACAACCTTGTGCTCCAGAATCCAAAAGTGCCCTGACTTGCACTGAACGGCCATCCGTACCCCAGACAGTAACCGTAGTGATTCTGTCGGTAATAGTACCGTGGCTGACTGGGGGGCCGTTGTGGATGGACAGGCGACCGTATCCTAGCGGGGGCCACCACCCCCCCATCCTGCAGGGGGGTATGAGTGCCCCTGTCCCACATATGGGTACCAGCCAGGGTCATATTCCCCTCGACCCATCTGAGCTCTGCGCGCCGGCCGGAAGTACCCCACCGGCAACCGTCCTGCCGGAGGCGGAAGCGCTACCAGGCGTGGGCGCTCTGCGAGGGGAGGGGAGAAATGACTACTCGGGGGCAACAGCGAGTCCCCCATCCCGTGCGAGTAAGTCGCGTAACCGGCCCCCTCCCGACTTACCTCCGGGCTCCTACCCGCATCTCGGGCGTGGCCTCCACCCCTGGGTGCCTCCGGGACCTCCGGGCGCCCGTTCGTGCCATCCTGGAACCGGCCCCCCCCCCCCCGGGAGGGGGATGGCGACGTTCGGCGATGTCCCGTACCTTTGGGTGACCTCCCCCCCCCCCGAGGGGGGGGTGGTTGTCCACCCGATGCTGGCCCAGGAGGGAGAGAACGACCTCCTGACGAGGCCCCGTAGTACGCCTCCCCACTCTTGGCTAGGCAGAGGAGCACATGATGGGCCCCCCCGCAGGTCCGACAATTTGTGGTCTGGCCGCACTCACGCACCTGGTGTGCGCCTAAACAGCGGTAACACAAATTCCTTTGTTTGACCACCCCTCTACGCTTGTGCACCCGCTGTGCCTTAAATTCCGTACAGGTGGTAATGTCGTGGTCGCCCCCCCGACAAAGGGGGCACACCTCTGATTTAATCATATTAAATCTCCTGACTCGCCGGCGAGGCTCGACCAGTTTAGGCCCACTATCGCGGCGGGGGGTGAGGGGGGGGGCGCGACGTGGTTGCCCCCTGGCAATCCGCCCTCCTACACTCGCCCTCCAAGAACGCCCGTAAATCCTCATATGAGGGAAGGTGGTCCGCTGACCCACCGCCATGAGCCTGCTCAAACCGCGCGACTACGTCGCTCGGTAGTTTACGCAGTACCCTATTAACTACTATGTACTTATCTCCTAACGACAGCTTAAGGCGGTCCAATGTGTTGACCGCTACCATGACCGGATTTAGGATTTTCACTCGTATCTCCTGCACATTGGATACTTTCGGGATGTCAAATAATTTGTCGATGAGCCCATCAATAATTAACCGCCGATTGTCATATCGGTCAGTTAAGAGGCCCCATGCCGTATCGTAACTAGTATCCGTAATCTCTAAATGCGTTAAAATGTCATGGGGCTCTCCGTAAAGCCTTCCCATTAACTGCGTCATTTTGTACGCAGGTGAAAGATCCGTACGCGAATGCACTACGCTGTTAAAGAGATCACGAAACCTGGGCCAGTCCGCATACTCTCCGCAAAATTCTGGCACGGTCACGGGCGGCAGCGGTGCCAGAATCCCCGCGCCAGCCGACCTGCATGGTCCCCGAATCTCTCCCTTTCGTGCCCGTTCAATTTCTGATGCCGCCTGAATGATGCTCATAACCATCTCCCCACATTGGTCCACGCTGCGCTGCACAGCAATCTGAGGCCCACTTTCCCCCTCAGAGTCCTCGTCATCCACAAGGGCCAAATATTCTGCGTGCCATTTGAGCACCGCGTCATGTCTTTCGTCTACTTGTCGCGCGCGTGACAGTAATGCGTCTTCGCGATCCGTTCGACCAATCATCGTAATTACTAGCGAAAACCATCTTAACTCCGCTTCAATTTTCGCAGCGACCGTCTTAATTACTGAGGGTGCCATGGTACCAACTTCGGTTCACAAACTGGCAACCTTACCCTAAACTAACAGTATTCTAATACACAGCAGAAAACAACACTATAACTTAAATGAATATTTTTACAATCAGAAATCGCAACTTCAATGTTTTCCTAACAACAACCGAAGTCAAGTGTGAACCTTTTCCCGAGTTGGTTCCGTATTATAAAATATTGATTTAACACAATTAACTTAATTGCCACACTCAATGGACTAGGTATCAATATACCGATAACAAATAATAAGTGAACCAAACCGTCACGCGAAACTCCTACCGCGCGTTCCAAACTTATTAAATTGTTATTTCGCCAAATTACTTCCGAAAACAAGTAAAACCTCGTGATAACAGTGTATTTATCAATACACGCAAGTAAACAACAATAATAATGACACTGAATGTTATCCGAAACCAATGAATAATTTATTTAGAGTGAATAAATTTGCGACGGAACCCTAATTTACCAATATTACCGATATATTATTTCCGTAACTAAAACGCAACAATTAACTTTATTCACTCAACCAATTACTATTATCGTTTACGTATCCTTAATTACATAACATGGAATCGTAATATAATGCAATTTTAACTACAGAATAAGTAAGTACTTGTTACTCGTAACTTCAATAATTACGTCGCTAGCCCGCTTCTAAGGAATGCGGTTGAAGGAAAATCTACCCTACACTGTGGATGTGAACCACGCTCTGGTTACCAAAATTGTTTTCTCGCCAAGACTAGCCGGAGAGCCAGGGGCCCATCAGCTGACCCTCATACAAACAGTACTCCTGGCGAGAGCAACTTGGGCGCGATGCACGCCGCTAAAGTTTCATATACCCTACGTAACTTAAGGCTACCTACTCACCCCGTTCCTCAAGCTTCCAGAATTATCGCCAGCAAGGATGTGTTTGTGTGAATGAGTACGTGTGTGTTTGTGTACTTGCTGCGAGTCTTCGATGAGGCTGCCGCCTTGAGCTAGGGCGGCCGAACCCTCTCCGTTCACCAGGACCCGTCCAGTCAACTCCTTGCAGTCCACAGCTAATCCCAGACACCATGAACTAGGTAGGTATACCACTTAAGCACCAGAACTCGGCGCCGTCCCGTATGGGCGCTCCGTGCGAGTTAAACCAAAAATAATCGACAAGATATTATACCGAACCTCCGTACAGCTCGGCGGCCATATCAACTCTGTCCACGCGGCCGCTCGCTCTCTCTCTCGCTCTGGCGGCGTAGGTCTGTCCCACTTACGCAATCCGAATGCGCCCGGGGAGTCACGACGGCCGCGCGTACGTCTGTTTCACCTTGCCGAATGCTTTCTCTTTCACACGGCGATATAAATTAAAACCTAACCGTCTATTCTAAACAATATCCATTTTGTTTTACTTCAAAAACACCAAAAAATCTTGTAAAATTGAAAAAAAAAAACAAAAAGAATTAGAAAACCAAAGTTAGTATAATCGCAATTACGAAAGTGCCCAGTGTTCTACCAAGATAGTTAATGACTGGCATGCTACGATATCGAGATGTCGAGATCCATTACTTAGGTATCACAACTTCAGATAAGATTATTTCCGAATTCAAGAATCTTGAAACACTGGTACCTTTACAGAATCACTGCGGATAATACATAGAGTCAGCCCTTAAATTTATTGCTCCCATTACAGGCCACACCCCGTATATGTACTACTTACCACGATTTTTTTCAAATCCCCAGTAGTAGCCATTTAGCCGGTAGGGGGGGGACACATGAGTCGACCAAAAATTAGAGCTTTAAAGCCCAATATCTCGCAAACGAATCACTGATTTCAAAAATGGTTTTAGAAAACCCATAATAGTTTTGAACTACACTATGGGTTTAACGCGAAAAAAAAATTACATCCCCGCTTTAGGTGTAGGGGAGGTGACCCTAAAAAATTTTTTTTTTTTAAGATTTTATTGTACTGTTTTGTCGGCGTGATTGATTTATATACCCATGCCGAATTACAGTTATACTATAAAACTATAAGGGTTCCTTGTTGTCTACGGAACCCTAAAAACAGAATAAAATAAATATTTAATGGGAGGAGTGATTTTTTGCCTTTTTTGTAGATAATGGTACGGAACCCTTCGTGCGCGAGTCTGACTCGCACTTATATTACATCATTGCTTGATTAATACGTAAGCGAAGTGACGCGGGCAGGTAGCTAGGTACCAAGTTTCAAGCTGCCAATTCCAAGCAAACCTACAAATAATACAAGATGTAGGTACGTCAGTCAGTCTGGTTTTCAGTAACACCAACACAGCTCGGAAACCAAAATATGAAGCCAATCTCCAAATTAAGCAAGACTGAATTAGCGCAAGTTAGTCCATCAGCGTTGAAACGGCACGATTATGATAATATTCTTCATAATCCCCGCCACTTAATAGCCCATTGTCGGATCCCACCCTCCAATTTACAAAAACATTTCCAACTACCCACAATACAGTACTAATTCCAACCATATTCCAAAAGTCAAAGGTTCTATTTAGACTGTGGTACTGCCACGAGATGAGAGGTAGCGAAAGTGACAAGAATTGTAAACAAAAGACATTAGAGTAAGCAGTGTTTTTGTTATGGTAAAGAGTTATTAAGAAAGCTATCCATCCTCTTGATTATGATTAACACGGGCCATTTTGATATTTGCGTTTTAGTTCAATATAAGACGGACAGATGCGAGAAAGGAGGTATAAATAAAGTAATGTTTTATTGCACACAAGTATAAAAAATAACTAACTTTGTCCCGAGACCCCGACTACGGAAAACAAACCGTTTATTTTTGTTCATACAGTCAAGTGTATAAATATGTATACTGGTATACTGTACGTATCGATATACCTCAGCAGACTCGATAGTTTGTCAGATACAGGAGGCGGTATTCCTCGACAGTCCGGAGGTTACTCTGAGAGATTTTATAATGATTTTACGTGAGACCTGGTGATAAACATAAACGGGCAAATATCGCCAGGCATTGGAATACGTAACTTTGTGTACTCAGAACGGGAAACGTATCACATATTTATCGCCCTAGCCTTCGGCTCGGATTGTTTTTTTTTTCGTATGTAAACCCTCTAGAAAGTACCATAAAAGATCAAAATTAAAATACGACTTCCGACATTTACACTTCTGAACCTAACCTACAACGACATTAGTAGGGTTGGCACCCCGGTATTCGCCCCCACAGCGATTCAAATTATACACTTCGTCACTCAGCTTTGTTTGTCAAAAGGGTTGATTATTATTTTGTGAAATTCAGTTACACAAAGAAATTACCCAGATTAGGAAATAAACTAACAGCAATTATTTAAGTGTTTCTATAACGACATTTTATTTTTACGGTTTATTTATTAAGATAATTGATAAATGATCGACCGAGCGAAGCGAACGATGTCGCCGTTTCAGCTGTACCTAGAACTCACGAACCCAACTTTTTTTAATTTTGAAAAACTAAATCTACAAAAAAAAACTGATAATTATTGAACCTGCTCACAATATTTCACGAGAATAGTTTGCGAAATGGGACCTGTAGAGGAGAACAACCACAAACGAAAGATTTTTGGTCCAAACTGAAACGGAGAATTTCGTTCTCTTCGCTCGCTCGTCCAAAAACTAGATCGTTTTTATCTAGTCGTTAAACCAAAGTAGGTGTTATTTAATAAAAAGCGTACGAAGCGAATGAGACCAACGTAACTCGAAAACGGCAAACCAACTGAACTACAAAAGCCAGTCGAGACTTGAGTCCCACTTCTGACGTCCAAAAGGCATCCGACAGTTGACGGCAAAGCCCCTGCGAATTACACGGAGGGCCGACATTGATTACAGTTCATATATTTGACGTGTAGGGCGACATTTAATCATCCTCCTTTATTCCCGGTAGTGCCTTAATTGAGCGGGATTTAATGACTTTAATGAATAGTTTTTTTTTTCATTTATACTTAAACTCATCCTTTTCCTAGCGTTTTCCCCGGCTGTTTCCCAAAAGATCCAGGGGTCCGCTTTTGCACCTGATCCCAAGTTTTGGCGTAGGAACTTGTTTTAGCGACTGTCATCAAACCTTACAAGCCAGAGGGAAAACTAAGCCTTGTTAGGATTACACCTGGCTCCTTCACGATGCACATTTATTCTAAGACCAGTGTGATAATAGTACATTACTACAGAGGCCGGGAAGTAAAGGGGATGTCGGATAGTTATGAGGCTGGCAACCCCTTTTCACGCCGAGGTATGTATAGTGCTTTTCTCAAACATACAATGAAATAAATAAAAAAAACTCCAAGAAATCAAACTTTAATTTTCATGGCTGAACGCCGTGATACTTTGCCACAAACTGTAGAATGGAAATTAAAAAAGACAATCTTGCAGGCCTCCAATTTTGAATGAAATGCCATTCACGGGTCTCCCGTCTTGCTGCGCCTGAAACGTGACACTTCAAAGTCCATTATGAAGAACACAACGTCAATATTTCATTGCATGTTTGACAAAAAGTATTTTTATTTCCTTCTTCCTAGCTGTCAACACAACAAATCCTCAAGTCAATAAAGGGTCGGCAACGCGATTGTATGCTTCTGCGGTGTCTCCTTACCACCGGCCAGGTCGTATGCTAGTTTGCCCTTGTAATAGAATAAAAAACTTGCCCTTAATAACAAAACTAAGTTTTACTAAGAATTACGAAATTAACTCACAATGTCAATCTTAAACCGAATTGTAAACTTCTCATAAAAACTTTAAAATTGTAGTAAATAAACGAAGTGTTTTACTAATAGCGTGTTACTTGGAAACTTAGTAAAGTAAGAAATTAAATAGAGAAAACTTATCAAATACTTAGGTAGCTTATTTATTTACTAATATTGTGAATAGATTGTTGTTAAAATTTTATTCTGTTTGTGGACCCACTCATTCAGTTTTATTATATACTAGCTTCCGCCCGCGACTTCGTCTGCGTGGATCCGGGATAAAAACTATCCTATATTTTAATCCAGGCTATAAACTATGTTCGTGCGAAATTTCATCTAAATCCATTGAGCTGTTTAGGCGTGAACAAACATCCAAAGATCGAAGCTTTCGCATTCATAGGTTAGTAGGATAATCACGGATTCATAAATAAAGTCTGCCTATATATTTCCAAAAGGGGTAGGCAATTAGGCATGGCTCATGAAATTTAATCATTAAAGGCGATGAAAACAAAGGGGAAGAATGGTACATTTTTATACTATTTTGAGGCGAGATCTCGAATTAGCAATCTCGGCTATGCTCGAGATTGCATTCCCTAACCAGAGAAAGGAAGCTCACGAACCAAGTTTCCGCAAAAACCAATCATTTGAAGACAACGCTGAGCTAACCAGTGAATTGAATCGAATTAAAGGTTGAATTACAGCTCAGCTCAGGCGGCCACCAACTGGAATTACAGATTGTCATTTACATAAAAGACAATTGGATGGTTAAGTGATGTCCTGCGGTGGCTTAGGATATGGGCGAGGAGCGGGAGCTTAATGCGACTGTAATACCTCAGCCACACTATGCTCCTTGCGCTGCCGCGATCTTGCCCTCTTTGGCTCTACTCGCACAATTAATCGCGACGCTCCGCACTAGGTCACTTGCCTTTACTGCCGCTCCATTGACTAGCGCCATGCAAAAAACCGACAAAACAGGGAGCGGTCGCTAAAACACGAAAGTCACTGGGAAGATATGTACAACACTCTCCCAACTGAAATAGTTAATTCGGCAAGCGATGCAATATTTATTGATAGGATAAAAACTTTATTACTTGACCAACCATGCATAGATGAATTTATTTTAAGGAATAAATATGTATTAGTATATTAGAATGTATGTAACCACACACCACATAAGTGGTCTATGCATGTAACGTAACCTACTAACCAGAAATGTAACAAATTGACTTGTAAAATATTATTCTTTTACCAATAAAAAATATGAATATGGCGGGCATGACGAGCAAGATAAGCGGCATGACGAATAACGTTGCCACACTATTGTCTTTGCCTACTTTTCTGGGTATTTCCCACGTCACTCGACGAGTCTGTGTGTGTGGCACGGGTATAAGGGTGAGTATATCCACCAGACTTGTGCGAGGTAGCGGAGCGGCGAGCGAGGAAGAACTGGGCTCGTGAGGACCCTTTTTCCATATCTTTCTCTATGCTGAGACCTCGACGCTAAGAGAAACCGGAGAGCAGAAAGTGAATACACTCGAGATGTAGTGTTGGAGTCCTTCATTTCCACATCGGAGGGCGGGTTGCCCAGGTTAGTAAAGGTTCAAACTGGCGGCGGGTACATAGAGCAAGTAGACACCAGCACTTTCCTGGAATTCGTGATCGACAGAAAACTGACTTGGTAAAACCACTCTGTAAAGACTATACCTACTGGCCAACAAGAAGAAGTTGTATCTTGCTTTGCTTAGCGGCGGCTACGAACATTTCCCCGTCGGCCGGCCCTAGCAGAGAACAAACCCACGCGTCATAGGCCCCACGTTTTATAAATATGTCTTCCTGCCGAAATACGAAATGATCTACAGGCTGTATCAAAAATGGGGTGTGAACCGACCAAGGGCATATTCGGTAGCGCATTGCGATTCCAAATATGCGTTTGTTTATTATTTTTGGTTACATTGATATTTTTTGTTGTGTAAGCAATGTCACCAAAAAAAAAGACTGTAATGTAAACAAAAACAAACATTTGAATGTAAACATAACAAATCAAAATTAAAAAAAATAAACAAATGCATTTTTGGAATCGCAATGCGACGAACATGCTCTTGATCGGTTCACACCCCATTTTTGATACACCATGTATGTGACCAAACATACAAACGCCGATTGAGAAACTTTTTGTTGAATAAGTCATAGTACAGTCAGCGTCATATAGTTAGTAGCAGCCAGGGTAGCCAAATATTTCGGTACACGTCTTTATTACTGTAAGAATATATCGAATATATGTACCACAAACCCAAAATTTAGTAATTAATACTTTGTGACAATAGGGAATATGCATGTGATTTAGAAATGGACAAAAAAAATCACGTGTAATCTATATTGCTTAATAAATATACACACATGATTATTTTTTCAAATTATCATGTTTCTATTGATAAAATAAATTGTTTAAAAGTACTATTTTTCAAATTCCCTCGCAAATTTCCAAAACGCAACGCTATTGGCGGGGCGAAACGTGACGTCACCGTGCAGGTCGTTAGTATGATTATTGAAAGTTATTCGCATTGTTTGGCCGCTGTTTATGATAAATAATCAGTGTTTTTTGGTAATTATTAAGTGAAAAAAGACTCGCCACAATGACTGAAGGCGGTTTTGTCAAGGCACAGTCGGATAATCTGCCTAAAATTGATGTGTTCATGATGACTAAATTTAATACATACTTCGCAAATATTTGTGACTTTACGTCCGCTGAACTAAGAGGAGTAAAAGCTGCAAGGTAAATAAGTTACAGATATTCAATAAATTTTCATATTCCTTGTTTTTATACTCGTGAGATTGGTCAATTAATTAATTATAACCTATTTTGGCGATTCAAATAGCTAGACTTTTAAACTACTTCAAATAGGTGTCTTTGTTAAATAAGTGGAATAAAAAACTAGTAGATATTTATCCATACTATATACTATTTTACTATACTATAACTTTATATATTATATATACTAACTTCTGCCCGCGACTCCGTCCGCGTGGAACTCATTTATATCGTAGCTCCATACAAACTTTCACCCCCACTTCATCCCTTTGGGGGATATGGGGGGAGCTACGATATAAACGAGTTCCACGCGGATGGAGTCGCGGGCAGAAGCTAGTTATATTATATATTTTATATATACTTACTTAATAATAAATTATAAATGCGAAAGTGTGTCTGTCTGTCTGTTTGTTACCTCTTCACGCTTAAACTGCTGAACCGATTTGGATGAAATTTGGTATAGAGATAGTATAAACGAGTTCCACGCGGACGGAGTCGCGGGCAGAAGCTAGTATTATATAATCAAAGATATGTAGGTACCTATTAGGAATGTTAAATGTTGAGAACATCTTTATGAACTTTAACAAACTAGGTTGTTTTCGTCAAGGCTTATAAATAAAACAAATTTGTGTAGGTCACTCAGTAAAAAGGATTAAATTCTTTTAACTTTCTTCGATCAACAGTGCAAACAAAGAAACTTAGCTAAAAGGTTTCTTGATCAAAATCAACACTCGTAGTCAGCTGTTGATCAACAAAAATCATAATATTTGTAACATTAATAACTAAAAAAATTGGGAATCAGAATAGTTTTATGAATAAGTATATAATACAATTTTGAGGTTAGGTTATTGTTTACCTATATTGTTCGCGAGTCGTAATAAAAAAGATTTTAGGTACATACATATTTAATACTCACGTCGAAATGATCTTTACAACAATATAAACTACTCAAGCACGATACATTATCTCTCCTCATCGCCTTACACCACTTTATCCTTATATTTGCACCTTTGGGCATATGAAAATATTTGCAGTTTTAATGTGATTTTCACACATAGGGACAATACAATATTTATAATAAGCTTTTGTGTGCTCTTCCATTACAATAAGTTGATCTTATAAGCTTTAATCACTCACATTTATTAAAAGTGTGAATCAAACACTTTGTTGTTAATTTGTTTAAGAACCGCCGTGCACTAAGCTGCACGGTGACGTCACAAATGAGCGCGCCAAAATCGTGGCGTTTTGATCGTCCGAAAATGATAGTAATTTTATTTTTTTAGCTTATTTAATAATATTGTGAGTGTTATATTTTTTTCCGGTTATATAATTACTTATAGAATAGATAAAAAAAATAAAAAAATGTCATGAATATTCCCTATTAGCATTTGACGATCCACGCCGGAGATAATACTTATGACAGGATTATATTGCTCTTAAATTTCAAATGTACACCTGTAATTGCTTATTCACAAAAAAATATTAACTAACATATATCTATTTAGTTTTTGAAGATCATAATAATTAACTTTTAATTTTCAATGCAATCTTATTATGCATGTGGCGGATTATTTGCTTGTTTGGGTTTTTTGACGAAGTGTGTGTTGCGGATGCTTAGGTAGGTACTTTGTTTTAGACGCAACCTGCATCGTATCGTATTATGAAATAAATGAAACTGAACCTGTCGTTTCATTAAATGATACTTGCTGATGAAGTCGATGAGTTGCGCCGACAGTTATAATCGATACTGAATAAGCTCATGAACGACATCGATGACGAAGTACGACTAATTGGACCAAGGCCCAGCTAATAAGCGTTCCATACTTTATTAATAACATGCTCGTTAATTGCTTACCGGTATTTAATTCAATACACCATTAATTTTTTGTTAAATTTGTACTTACTTCGTACATTAACTAGTATTTTGTTAAAATATTAACCTTTAATATAACTTTTTGGTAACGCTACTTTACTCTACTCATGTAATCTATGTGTTGATTCGGGAACTGAGAGTGTGCGAAAAATAATTGGAAACAAGTGAAGGTAACAGTATATTGTGGACTTAGTCTGATGTTTCATATCAAAATTGATTGGACTAATGTAGGCTTGTAATGAGTTTATGTCAAAAAATATTTTTGGTACAAGCTTTTATTGTCGACTATACTTTTCTGTATACCATCATCAACTACGTACCTACTCATTGAGACGATTCTAACGAGCTCAAACTCAACGGGGTTACCTACGTGGGTTAAGTACTGAATTCCCATTGGACACCTTCTGTCTCCATCATCAGATAAGCTCGATGTTACCATAATATTACGCTTTACGACGACCACTTGGTAGTGACCACAGAACAGAAAAAACTAGTTTTTTATATTCCGTGGTAGTGACCCTGCCTACGAAGCAAGATGTCCTGGGTTCGAATCCCGGTAAGGGCATTTACTTGTGTGACGAGCACCAATATTTATTCCTGAGTCATGGATATTTTCTATGTATTTAAGTATTTATTTATCTATTTAAGCATGTTTATCGTCGTCTAGTACCCATAGTAATGAAGCCTTACTTAGTTTGGGACTGGGTCGATTTGTGTAAGATTGTCCCCTAATATTTTAATATTTATTTATAACCTTTTCCCAAAATTTCAGCTCAATCGGATAACGGCACATATGGATTGCAAATTTTGACAGACAACTTATGTACATACACACATACTTACATGCGAACAGTGCAAGTTAAATAAAAGCTTGTAAAAATATGTAAAGAGCGGCGTGTATTAAATTTTTGCCGTAAAATAACAGCTTTCTAAGGGTGAAGTAGGAAACCGCGTATCTGACTGCGCCAGACAGTCCGCCAACAGGGAAAGATGGCGAGACATCGTGCGGAGAGCTGTGCCCGCCTCTACCACCGACGGACATGGCTGCCTCGACGTGACCACGGTCGCTCTGCCAAGAGCGAAACGACAGAAAGGAAGAAGGGTGAATGTCCACAAGGGATGTAGCTGTGTCTGCATATATTTGACACCTAACTCGAGTTTGCGAACATGATAACATACACACAGCCTCGCAGATATCTGGTGTATATAATAACACCTATTTCCCGGAGGGGTAGGCAGAGATCACGGATTCCCACTAGCTACGATCTTGATAAACCTATCTTGCTTCATTCACTTTCATGACATTATGTATATTGTACATGTACATGTTCATCTGTTTAGGGTGCTCTTGACCTGACCTATATTAGGATTTCTCCGATTTGGTCGTACCGTCGTACCATCAGTTACCAATGTTACCATCCATTCTCCGGTGTTTATTCTTCCTGAATGTGTGATTTATTATGTCACACGAAAAAGAGTTACAAAAAACATTTGTATTGCATTTGGTTAGCGTCTGATATATTCATTAGACACATAAACGAACATCAAAGATTAGATCTAAACCAGCTAAGTAAACGTAATGCGCTCGCAGTGCCGCCCAACATGTATAAAAAAAACTAGATTGACAGATAAAAAAGTTCTAAAACGACAAATATCCCAATTAATTCAATAACAACAATTAAGTCTTATCTATAATCTATGGGCCCCTCCAAAAAGCCCTCCCCTAGCTGAGTACCATCAAAAGGATACCAAATAAATCAGTCCACGGTGAATTACCAAAAAGAAAACCATACGAACATAGCTGACTTACTAAATTAAAAACGACACAAATACCCAGTCAAACTGCCTGCCTTTATACTTTTTTTATTGGCCGCCATGACCGAGTGTTTCGGTTTAAAAAGAAAACAAATTTGGCGCGAAAGCACGTGTCGGCCGCGCGCCATTTTGACATTTCACAATATGGCGGGGTTGCCAGCGTAGGGGTCATACGGTAATTATTGTGATAATAAATGTTGTCATTGATGACGATTGGCGGTAATTTATTTCGTAATATTAATCCCCAAGTATTATAAAGGCTAGAAGGTAAGGTTTTAGGAACGCAAATGGAAGTGCCGTACCATTTTACGGAGAAAAATTTAGTAGTGTACCTACAGGTAATAAAGCATCGCCCGCCAACGCC
Source organism: Epinotia ramella (assembly GCA_947578815.1). NCBI lineage: Eukaryota > Metazoa > Arthropoda > Insecta > Lepidoptera > Tortricidae > Epinotia > Epinotia ramella. The sequence continues at coordinate 329,370 of OX388226.1, read as the reverse complement.
AACCAGTCAGCAGCAGAATAGTTGAAAAGATACAGTCATGTTTTAGAGAGTACTTATTTTTAAATACGTGTTTGAACATACATACTTATACATACATATAATATAATACAATAAAGTCAGCAATATGAAGATTTAAACTATGTTGTTTATGCCTCTCACAGACTGGCGGGAGCGGGGCCTGGCCGCTAATATGCTAAACTTATAATTTGACATAGAGCTTTCTTTGACTATTCTAGCCACTAACTACCCTAAATTGTCAAACCACTAGCAACATATCGCCCCAGTTTCCACTCAACTACCTAATCGTATCAACTACATGCTGTCAATAAAAACATCCCCGCTCAGGCACGTTCAGGTCCTTGACAATATGGTTCCCGTTCCCACAGGCACAAACGAAACGGCGCTGGTGCTCAACGACACGTGCCCTGTGTACACAGCGTTAAATAAGTGTCAGAATATATCCACTTTTGTTTTTCATGAAGCCTAGGATTATATATTACACGTACCTACCGACCTAGGTTACCGGCCGAAATCTTTCGCTTTTTTCTTTGGCGAAAAAGTAGACATCGTTTTTCGGAAACAAGAACAAAATCTTTAGTTTTTTACTTCCTACCTAGGTTAGGTATTTTTTCTACGCTATCCAAAAGTCTGGAAGAGGTAAATCTTTAGCGATAAGATCGCCTTTACAGCCTCTACCTACATGTTTGTTTTGTTTCTCTATGTATCAGCAACGTTTGTGTGAGGTGTACGAGGATAGTGTGTGTAGGATACTATGAGTATTTGTATTGTACTGGACAAACTCAAACTCAAAATGATCTTTATTCAAGTAGGCCTAGTAACAAGCACTTTCAAATCGTCAGTTATTTTTTTAAAGTATTTTATGAAACATTAAAAATAAAAATTTATTTTATATAAAGTGAAAATTGTATAGAAAATACTAGTGAATGTTTTTAGAAAAACAATCTAATGTCAAAAAACAAAATATAACGAGAATACATAATTAATGTATTGATTAAAAATTCAGTCACAATTAGTTCCATGGAGTTTTATCATTCATTTAGTCTTGTGTGCTATAATAAGCTTTCGAAATAAGTTTACGCTTCACATAGTTCTTAAATTTATTAATAGATAACTCAGTTACGTTTCCTGGAAGTTTGTTATAAAACCTTACACAATTACCCATGAATGTTTTTTTTATTTTTTGGAGCCGAGTGGTGGGCACCGCGAGCTTATGCTTATTTCTAGTATTAATATTATGTATGTCACAGTTTTTCCTAAAATTGACTATGTTTTTATGTACATACACTATATTTTCATAGATATACTGAGAATGTAATGTCAGTATATTAATATTTATAAACTTATCTCTTAGTGAGTCTCTATGTTTCAATCTACACGGTGGAATTTAATCGGTGAACAGGAAACCATTTTTCTAATTCAGTAATCGATGGCGGTCACGTTTATGTAGTACTTAAGTGGAACCAAGTTTTTTTTTTATCATAACTAATTTTTAAGTTGAAATTAAATTTTAATTAAAATTTATTGTCACCCTACTAATGGTTTAGTCTGAAAAGTTTAATACCTCTTTTCAAACTATCAGCCATAGAAACTTAAAACATAAATGAGCAATAAGCTGTCAATTTGTCATTGTCAAATTCATAACAAATTGCTTAAAATCGTCTGATCTGTCTAGTTTCCCGCCAAAGCCAGCAAGCACTTGACGTGTGTACACTAACGAGTAACTTCCCTTCAGTAAAAGTAGGGTGTCCATTTATTCAGTCAGTGTACATTTTACCGATGTTAATTAAGTGTGATTAATTAGATTGTGAGCTATATTGCACGAGATCTCACGTATTGGTTTCTGTGTAGATTGATAATTAAGATTTTTGGATTCCTGATCACCGATTAAATTCCACCGTGTATATATCGCCCGAGTAGCCCGTTTCTGCAAAACAAAAATCGAATGAATGTCCGAGGCACTGCCCCACAATAAAATGCCATATGACATAATGCTATGGAAGTAGCTAAAATATACTAATCGAGCTGTTTTCACGTCTGTTAATTGACGGATCTTGCTCACTGCAAATGCTGCAGAACTCAGTCTATTCGAGAGATTAGCAATATGGGGACCCCATTGCAGCTTAGAATCTAACGTTAAACTAAGAAAAACTGTACTATCAACTAGTTCCAATTCCTCATCTTTTACAAAAACACTCCCTTGCTCGTGCGTAACGTGATTCGTGACAAATTTAATACATTTAGTCTTTTTCTCATTTAACAATAAATTATTAACATTAAACCAATTTACTACTTTAGAAATAGCATTGTTTACATCATTGCAAGCTTGTTGCTGTCTTATGAGTTTGAAAATAAGTGAGGTGTCATCTGCAAACAATACTATATCATGGTGGGTCTTTACTAGGTATGGCAAGTTATTTATGTAGATAAGGAACAGGAAAGGCATAAACAATATGGCTCCCGTTCCCACAGCCACCACACACGGCACAAACGGCACTAGTGGTAATGAGATGAATGCGGACACGCGCCCATGTTTACACAGCGCTTGCGCATGATTCTGCGGTAAATGTGCGATGCCAAAAATATGGCCATTTATGACAGATTTTTTGGAAGTCGAAGTATGAAAAAAAATGCTTTACAATTTTAATATTGTCCAGAATAAGCTATGGACAAAATGTCGGGTCATCTTTCAGGTTGTCAAGGGAAAGACTCAGAGCTATTTGTACATGGAGTTTGCTCGCAAGTCCACCGACAAGAGGTCTGTAAATTTTCTTCTCCTTTATTTACTCTTTACCTTTAGTGTGTCTCATTCTCTCATTGAAAGAGAAAGAAAGAAAGAAGACATTTATTCACTACGCAAAAGGCACACAGAGACAAAGAGAGTACAAATACAATACAATTTACACATAATGTGTGCGTCTTCGCGGCAGTGAATCGGTCGCTGTCTCAGCATTATGCCGAGGTGTCAGACAGACACCTACAGCGCTGATTTTCAGACAGCACCGTACGTGACCCACGGAACGCAACACAACATACTGCCGATACAAACGTATACACATAATAAATAAATAATTAATATACTAAATTTGTCTAGTGTCTAAATGATTCTTGGTTATGTGATATGATAGACTTATGTAGTTATGACTTACGGCTGATAGGATGATTGGCATACAACATAATTATTTTACACTATATTACGATGTACACCGTAATTTTATATTTAGGTGACTAACAAACATCGAATATAATCGCATGCTAAACTCCAACAGATGCAATAAATAAAAATCAAATCGTAGCGGTAATTTTTCGCGTCGCCAGTTCCGGCTCTCGTTTTCCCACTAGGGAGACTAGCTGGGGGTGAAAGGGACGCATAGTGTGTGGGAGACTTGAGTATTTGTCATTACACGTTAGTGATATTCTACCGTGAAGTGATTATGGGGTGCAGTAGTGAGGGGAGAATTGAATAATAAGTCTTTCTGCATGAAGTCGGGGTGAAAATTGATGTTCATATTATGTACACGGGGTGGAGGGAAATCTTATTAGATTAGACAATACGATATTTGATTGATACTCAAATCAGCTACTTTTGATGAAGCGTCGAAAACGCTCTGTTAGTATGAAATAAAGAAAAGATGACGTCACAATTTCTTTTTGACAAACTGGCTATTAAAAAGTTGCAGTTTGATTTTTTTTTTGGTACAAACGCCAACACAGTTAACTGACCATCCTGTATTTATATTAAACCTTATTACAATCTATAGATAGAGTGTACGGATGGTCAGTTAACTGTGTTGGCGATGGTACAAACATTTAATCGTATTGTTTATTGGTAATGTGAAAATAACCTTTTTCATACTTGTACTTCATACAGTTTGTATGATAGCAAGCATTATTGATTCCAAATATATATCGTTCACCGTAAACTTCTAACTTTTTTTGTAAATACTTATGTCCTAAATATTATGTACATACATACATGATAACATTTTTTATACAACGACGGTGGCAAACAAGCGTTTTAAGCCTGATGGTAAGCGGACACCGCAGCCTATAGACGCATGCAACTCCTCAACTCTTATTTGAAATGTACGAAGGTTGTTTTTGAGATATACTTTTATAGCAGATCACGAGAAAGTCAATAGTTTGTGATGAGGTGTTTGAATACAAGTAAAACACGAAATATATTAGGGTCGATTGAATATTTTAGTAATATAGCCTCCTAGCCTTAAAATATTCTTAATAATAACAATGATAACTAGGTTTTGCTGACGCTTCGTCGTTTTAAGTCTTAATCGCAGTTCCATGCAAACAAACATTAACCCACGTTATATACCTTAACCTGTAGGTCCCCACCGCCACGAATACCCGTCCAAAATGGCGCCAATTTACGGTCCCAAAAAAAATGCACAGATGTCTCCGTCGGTTCCCGCGGACGCGAATTCGTGGCAAAAATATTTGCACCTGTCGGTTCCCGCTGCCACGAATACCCGTCTTGGTTCCCACAGTTGAGAAAAGACTTTATTGTAAAGAACATACAGTTCCTATTCTATTGGGCGTTTTCTAATTTAAACGCAATGAAATTAGCAACAGATTGGTACCAACCGAAGCTAGAAACTTCATACTAACGTCAACTTATGTTGAGTTGAAAAACCGTTTTTGACCGTGGTGCACGAGTACAATACATAGTGTAAACATTTATAGTAAAAGTGAATAAAAAGTGGTTTTTTGAAAGAAAAGGGTAAATAATTAAGGTTTTATATATACTTCATACTACACAGATGCCAAATATACAAACTTTGAACACTTTTTTCATATGATTCGTTTATAAAATTGCGAATACAAAAGTAGCACTCAAATTTGCCTGTCCGTTACAAAGTTTTTATCGAGTGTTAAAAATATAGTTTTTACAATCAATATGCAATTTTGCGGTTTGATTCCTATTTGTCATTAGTTTTTACGCATTAGAAATAAAAAACAAACCATATATATCTTATAATGAGTTCACAACAAGAACTTGAAAGTGCGGTCCTTAAACTCTGTAATTCACGGTTTTCTAATACGAATAAAACGATATTTTTACGGGGATTTCTTCAAGTATTTGCCAATTATTGATAGCATGCATCTTTAAGACCCAGAATAAATAAAAAATGTTATAGTTATAATAGAAAGTTATTTTCGGTATAAAAAGTCTACAGACACTTTTCACCAAGTCGAGCGCGAAGCAAACACTGCCGTACCATCCTTTACTGGAACCATTTCGAAGCATTTTTAGGCCCCTATTTGAGAACCTCTGGATAAGACCAGAACGCAGAAATTTTCGTCATCCAGCAAGCTATAACCACATACTTAAAATCCAAAACTTTAAAGCTGTAGGTCATTTAGTTACGAAGTTAAGCGAAAGCAAAGTTTGGCATTTATGACACTCACTCACGATCATCAAAATAGAACTAGTACTTCCCATAAACTCAGAGAGCTGAAATTTGGTACAGAGTTAGGGTTTAATGGCCACATAAAGGGAAAACTATAAAAACTAGGATAATCGAAGATACTATAAATGATATGTCTTTATTTACAACTATTAGTAAATAAAGACATATCATTTATATTAGAACTATTATTTTAACTATTATTGCCAGTAGGCAACCCTTAACAAAAGGGAAACATGTTACAATACTTGAGTTAAAAGTTTCAGTTAAAATAGGAAACCACCTAAGTTGCGAGCATAATGTCACTTTTGGTGTCCCCCAAGGGAGCGTACTTGGCCCTACGCTCTTTTTAATTTACATCAATAACCTTATCAGTCTCCCTTCTCATGATGGTTGTGTGTTTTCGTACGCCGACGACACCGCGGTGGTCTTCGGAAACTATTCCTGGGAAGAAGTGTATCTAAAGGCCGAAATAGGCTTAAATATAATCTGCTCTTGGCTAAGCCATAACCTTACGCTTAATGCCGACAAGACCAAATATATGTGCTTCTCGAAGTATGGAAACACACAGCCACCTCAGAACCTGGAATTAAAACTACACAGATGTAACCCAAATGACATAAATTGCAATTGTACCAAAATTAGTAAAGTCTCTTCTATAAAATACCTTGGCATTGTACTTGACTATAGGTTATCGTGGTATGAACATATTGAGCATTTGAATGGGCGAATCAGAAAGTTAATGTGGATATTTAAAATCTTAAAACATATTGCATCTAACATCCTTCTCAAACAATTATATATTGCTCTTGCGCAATCAATAATGTCTTACTGCATTCCTGTATGGGGAGGAGCAAGTAAAACAAAATTCCTCGAAATAGAGAGGGCGCAAAGAAGTCTACTCAAAGTTACCTTTAGCAAACCATTTAGATACCCCACAACAGAGCTTTACAGGGAATGTGAACTCCTATCTATGCGTAAGTTATATATTGTACTCACTGTGACTAAATTACATAAAACTCTAAGTTATGTACCACAAACTGCAACACGCAGAAGAAAGGCCAAAGCGGCCCCCATCCCGGTCTGTAATTCTAGTTTCGCCTGGAAACAATTTGCTGCACAAGCTGCCTACTTATATAATAGTATTGACGCCCATCTTAACGTTTATCCAATGCAGCTTCGTAACTGTAAGAAAGTAGTTATTGCGTGGATTCAGAATTTAAACTATGAAGAAACAGAAGCACTTTTGAGACATGTATCGTAAATATAATATAGTACGTATAACATATGGGATACCGAATATTTGTTGTTTGTTTTCAAATTGTGTATAATATAATGGATTTTTTGTTAATACGAGTATAGTAAATTTATAGATATAAAGCACTTACACATACACTACACACATATATGCACATGCTTATTTAGTTGTAACAATAGTAATACTTAGCACTTAAGAAATTAGATATTTATTTGGTTTTTTGTATTACATCTCTGAGTGATGGAAGAGCGGGTCGTTCCGCTCCAAGCATACTATGCTTAATGGAATGTCCCAACCTTTTATGTTGTTATAACGTGTATAAAAACCCAATAAACATTTCTGATTTTTTTGAATTTTTGAATTTTGAATTGAGTATATAGTACTTTATAAAGTTCACATAAGCACAGAATCAGTAATAGTACTACTACTAGGTACGCCAAATGTGTCTAAATGCGGCCATGTCTTTCTATCGCATGCAATGCAACCCGCTCTTTCGGAGGCGGGGCCTTAGAGCTAGGGTTGCCATTATTAAATTTTACTTTAACTTATTCTCTACTTGTACCTATGCAATTTTTAGTAATTATGGCTCTTCATTCATTGACAATTTTTAAATTGAGCGTGAACAATGTGTTATGTTACTTATGTTTTAATTCAAACTAAATTGATAGGTACCTATGCAAAAATAGACTTCAATGTTCGTCTGAAGTCTTTACCTCTTAGTCTTTGTTTGTTTCGCGATTAATTTGATAGGTTACGTAAATGAGTACCTTCATGAAATAATAATAAATTGTAATACCGAGCTGTTAAAATCTTTATAATTATGTTAAGAATATAGGAACGTTCCGCCCTTTTTTTTTAAAGTAGGTAGTAATTTACCTAGCTACCTTGGGTATATAAGATATATAGGTATCGAGTAATTTCGGGGAGCAAGAAAACCAATGTTCCGATTTTTTGTCTTTATTCTTACAACCCGCTGCGACTCAGTACGCTTTAGCATTTTTTGGTTTAGGCATAATATATTTAAGAGGCGAATAACGATGCAAAGCGGGAACGCGTGCGTCCCGTAGCGGCGCGCGGCAACCACTAATAGACAGTCTAAAGAAGACGGCCGGCCGGCATGTACTTGTAGCGGCGCGACGACATCACAGAGTGAACCGCCCCTGACATAAGGCCTGAATCACACAGACGCGGCCTGCGGTGGCGGTCAATAGTAAGTTTGGCAGCTAATGATAACTTTACTATTGACCGCCGCGGTCAGGCCGCCCCAGGATGTGAGAGCCCCAAGGGCGTAATAAAAGTTTGAATGTAAGTAAACCTTTAAGCACCTCTATCCAGCCCACCTAAACCCTTATTGGCTAAGATTGACATAACATAAGCAACCATTCACATTTTCCCAATTTTGCACCCGGCCACCCTGACCTAAACCACAGATAACACACGTTAGCCCCGTCACTGGTGCCGTATAATCGGTCCCCCAGGGGCGTATCGGCTCTATGATTAATGCAGCGATTTCACGCCGGCCCCGCTCACTTGTACGAGACAGTTATGTTGGTACTATAATATAACCTAACTTACACAGTATCTCCTATGACTTATGCCCTTTCCGCACTGTGACGATAACTGTGTAATTTACGGAATGCCGTATGTAAGTATGTTTTAAGTGGACTTATGACGTTTTGTAAGAAAGAAGATGATAACTGTGTAATTTACGGAATGGCGCATGTAAGGATCCTTTAAAGTAAAGTTATGACGTTTCGTATGAAATGCTTATGGGAGCGGGACCGCGGCTTGTGTAATGTGTGTAAAACTTTTATTACACGTGACGACGATAAACATTGACTTATAGTTTGAATTTGCTGTTCATTTCATGCGCAACATTATATATTAGTCTTAGGATATCGATACGAATAAAAAGTTTGTAAGTGAGCCGTTTTATGTGATGGCGAATCACTACTCTTCATCTCACAAGGCTCATAATGGGTGTAGTATAGAGTGAAGTGTGACAGCTGAAATAGGATCATGCAAACGTGCAAACTAGAGGTATCTACAGAACCTTCGGTGCGGTCATGCGTTTCTCACTTAGCTGGCGGTATATTTCCACAGATTGACGATCATTGCGGTAGTCAGCATCATCTAGTTAGTAGCAGCCAAAGTAGCCAAATATATCGTAACACGTTTTTATTAGTTTTATTACTGTAAAAGTAAAGATGTGGTATTACGATATTGCTGACTGTACAATCTAAACGAATATTTTAAAGGGGTACTATTTGTTAAGGGAGTAGGGATTTGCGAGTTTGTAGCTCTGCAAGTTTTTTTATGTAGAGGGGTTATCTCTGGAACTACTCATCAAGTCATCAGATTTCAAAAACTCTATCAGGTTGGACCATCGGGATGCACATAGGCTATATTTTACTGTTGTTGCGTTATCCTACTTATATGTATTATAAATGCGAAAGTTTGGATGTTTAGATGTTTGTTACTCAATGACGCTTAACGGATCAACCGATTTGGATGAAATTTTGAACGTAGATAGTTTATAGCCTGGATTAAAATATAGGATAGTTTTTATCCCTTGTCCACGCAGACAGTCGCGGGCGGAAGGAGATTGCGCTCAATCTGCAGACTATTAAAATAAGCATTTCCCACCGTCAGACATTTAAAAAATCCTCCAATCCCGTTTTACTCCCAATCAGGCTTACGTTGTCTCTAAAACCGGCAATATTTGCCCTGGTCACCCCGAGTGTGTGCGCGCCTAAACAAACAGAGGGCGCTAATGTACACACCGTACTTCGATTAAGCTATAAAAACGCGAAGCCAAATCACTGCCGTAAGTCAACGGAGCCAGGCGCAGGACACTCCGCGATTTACGTTCATCGCTGCAAGTACATGCCGGAACCCCAATATTGGGGTCTATTCAGTGGCTGCCACGCTGTGCATCAGACCGCACGCGCATGCTGCTTCGCGCGCACACGCTTACGTAAATATATCGCAAGTGAACGGTGCCACATTCGTCTGTTTGGGTGTTGCATTGATGCTATTGAAATGAATAAAAAGACAGCGAGAAGATATTGTATCGCAGCGGGTTGCAGAAATACGAATCACGCGTTTTTCTATTCGTTGCGTTGCATGGTAACGTAACGCATTCGTTGCATTGTTTTTTTAAACATATTTATTTTTTCAATAAAGCAACAAGATTCTGCATTACTGTGGGTTGCAGCAAAGCCAATAAAATGTGGCCTGGCGGTCTTGGTGTACTCAATTCTTCCAAATAGTGAGATTCATTATGTTAATAAATAATGAAATAATGTATATAATGTATGTAGAATAGTAGATTACTGCAGAGGCCGTGAAGTAAGGGATTGCTGGACGAGATTGGGGTAGACGGCCGAGTCGTAGACGAGGCCGAATACAACGAGTCCAGCAATCCCTGTTCCGGCCGAGGATTGTATAGTACTTTTCTCAAACGATGTGAGGAAATATTAAAATTAAAACAAATACTAGGTAATCAATTAAATAATAGGTAATTTGCGCCTTTTTTATTTTTTAAACATGCCATTTGAACAAGCCGTTCGAGCACCATGTTTAACCGCACATAAAGTATAGTACCATAGATTATTTTTATTTTTTTTATGAAGCAAGTATGCTTACAGTGTCTAGTGCTGGTTGGCAGTATGTAAATTTTCCTTTGTCAGTTTAATATTAGTAAGCAAATTTAAAAAGTTAGAGTAGCGGACAATAATGGTTTTACTTAGGGTTTTCATTCATTACTTCTTGGCGTAAGGCCAAGAAGTAATGTAGGGAGCCATAAACAAGAAACTTCACGTCTTCATTTCGTGATATTAACGCGTACATTTCCGAGCATGTTTGAGAAATATACATTTATTGCTACCTATATTGAATGCAACCAATAAATGGGCAATACATTATTATATATTTTTAGTCGTTGTCAGCCCTCACTATCGGCGACGCGGCGAGTGAGCCAATTCATTTTCACCGTTCGTACACAGCCTTAACGTTCCGTTTGGCTTGCGCTGGAGTCGACGACGCCATAAATCATAATGTTTTGGCTGAGAAAAAAGCGGCTTTTGTAAAGATCAAGGGGGTGTCCCTTCTGTACTTGTACTATTATCTATTCTGTGACGGAGCTTAAAGGACTCGTATCCAGGCCGTAATTGTTAAAAAAAGATCTTATAGGAAGAATTACATATAGAGGCTGTATGCGCGCGCTTTAAGGGACGGAAAGGCTATAATTTTTTTAAAGAAGGAGAAAGTAATATCAAATAGATTTTGTTATACAAAAACAGGTGAAACTATGACGAAGATAACTAACGTTATCTCTTTCTATCACACTTATTTCGTACGACCATTTTGCTCAGTATTGGGTTATTAGTTTATTACTATTTGCGTGCCTAGTCAGCCTGAGTTAAGGGTTTTTTTAGAATGCATTATGATGTCACCAGCTGGCAGCACTAACGAGAGATCTAGGCTAGATGACAATAACAATGTGATACCAATCAAGTTGATGATCATTAATTGCTTGGTGGATTTTGACAGCTACTGTCAAAACTCCAGTGTTGGCAACTAGTTTGGCGACATGATGCATTCTGAGAGACCCTAATTGGCATCTTTATAGTATGTTAATGAATAATGCTCCATAATTCAACTTATTGCATTGTACATTAATATTTCTGCAATGTACCTATTGTACATACAAAAAGTAAGTTTATTATCGAAACAAGAACCCGATCGAGCCCCAGTATCAATTACTAAACGACATTATAGTAAAAACCGAGCCAATTAAAATAGCAGTCTACGTACAATGTTATTCTCACTTCGGAATAAGGTAAACTATGTGATGCGCTGGAGTTTTTGCGGCGGCCAATTAGATTTGTTTAAGGGAAATACTGAGGTAATGGTTATTGGCTTGGATTATGGAAAAAAACTTTAAATGGAGGTGCATACGCAGAAGAAGTAAACGACTGTACTGAAAATGCGAGAGCTATTTGCAAACCGAATGGGAAGAACTCAAGGTGCCAAGTCTTCTTTTCATCAACATCATCATCATCATATCAGCCGAAAGACGTCCACTGCTGGACATAGTAGGCCTCCCCCAAAGAGTGCCAAAGCGACCGGTCCTGCGCCACCCGCATCCAGCGGACACCCGCAACCTTTACCAGGTCATCAGTCCACCTTGTCGGGGGTCTACCCACGCCGCGCCTTCCGGTACGTTGTCGCCACTTGAGAACCTTTCCGCCCCAACGGCCATCGGTTCTACCTCCTCCCTCGGTCGGGCCTCTAGTCTTCTTTTATTGATTTAAAATCAAACTGGCTATTTGCCGCGACGGCTCCCATTACCCATACTAAATTCCACCCCCAAATTCGTATTTCAATATCATCATCATATCAGCCGAAAGCTGTCCACCGCCGGACATAGGCCTCCCCCAAAATTTCGTATTTGGCTATGATTGATTTTGGTGGATAAAAAAACCCTGTTTTATCCAGTGATCCCAGTGACGAAGCAAAAAGCCAGTCATCATTGCCCAAACACCTCAGTGTTACCAGTTTAACCTTGGAGCTAAGAATATTCTTAGAATCTACAGAATTTTCTACAGCATCTTCTGGTACAAACTTACCCTAGTAATATTATAAATGCGAAAACTTGAATGTTTAATACATGTTTGTTACTCAATCCCACTAAAGCGGCTCAACCGATTTGCATGAAATCTTGCGCGAAGATAGTTTACAGCCTGGATAAAATATACTCTCCAGAAATAGTTCATAATACAAAAACAGAGGTAAATTAAACATAAAAACATTAAAATAATAAATATATGACAGTTTTTATCCCAGGTCCACGCAGACGAAGTCGCGGGCGGAAGCTAGTTAGTCTACTATGCTATGCTAATCTATTACTTTTATTTCCAATTAAATTGTCACAAATATATGTCTGTTATATACCTTACAATTTGTTAAATTCACGTATTTAAAATAAAAAAAATATTTTAAAAATTATTTATTTCGTAAAATACAGCACGTGTTTATAGTCTAGGGGATGGTGCCGCCCGGTAAGCAAAATATTGCCTGTGTTGGGAGACACCGCTCTTCCTTAGGTTATCAGGATGTTACATGAAAAATGAAAAATTATACTAGGTACTACTTGAGCAACTAGAAAAGTAAGTAAACAAACTAATAAAAGTAAGTAAAATAACCACATCTCCCGTCTTCAATGGTCCATGGCATCAAAAAAAGTTTCAATTTATTTACATTTTATTCCGTCCATCGTAAAATAGCTGAAAGTAGTTAAAATTCCTCTTTAATTGTATCGAGCAATAAAATAAACCTAATATGGGCGTGTCTATGTTAATTTAAAATCTATAGCAGCGGGGTACGGTACAATGCCATAGGTACCAGGTACTAGACGCCCTTCGTTCTGAGACAAAAAAATACATTCATATTCAATTTAAAATGATAAAGTGCAGTGCTCTGAGCATACTAATTCATATTCAATTTAAAATGATAAAGTGCAGTGCTCTGAGCATACTAATTCATATTCAATTTAAAATGATAAAGTGCAGTGCTCTGAGCATACTAATTCATATTCAATTTAAAATGATAAAGTGCAGTGCTCTGAGCATACTAATTCATATTCAATTTGATTTTTGCGGTACAGGAATAGAGCCCCAAGGGCCCTCGCGATGTATTTATCCATACTTTAATATTATAAAAGCGAAAGTGTGTCTGTCTGTTACCTCTTCACACATAAACCGCTGAACCAATTTAGATGAAATTTAGTATAGAGATAATTATGAGTCCCGGGGAAGGGCATAGGATAGTTTTTATTCCGGAAATCATCCCCTAAGGGAGTGAAATGGTGGGTGAGTTTATATGGAGCTACGATATAAACGAGTTCCACGCGGACGGAGTCGCGGGCAGAAGCTAGTACATTATAAGTAACATCATCTACGCTTCGGACTTGTGTGGATAAAAAAGATGCTCAATTATCCGCGATTTAGTACCTCTCATAACACCTGTGTCTAAAAAAGCCACTTGTGTTTAATTATAGAGGTTTAAGGTGGTTCGCGTTCCATACAATAGTAGTTTATGCAACTGATACATAATCAGAGGCCTTAAAATACGAGTGTTTTAAGGCCAAATTATGTACTGTTTCATACACAACTTTATCTACACACATATCATAAGTACTCTAAGATGAGTTCAGAAGCCGTAGGAAAATGACATTGCTACTATAGTGGTAGTACCTGTAAAATATCTTTGTTGCAATCGTGGCTGCATTTACGATATCCGGCGGAGTGCATATCGTTCTCGGAGTCACTACTACTCATATTTTCAACTAAAATGTGAGTTACAAACAACTTTTCACAATTCTACTTTCGTAACAACAAAGAAATGACAACAGTAATGGCGGCGATTCGATCCTACGTCAAGACGATTTTTTTTTAAATTATAGACAAACGAATGAAGTCCCTATTCTCATGTCACTCGAGATCAAATATCGTGCGGTTCATATAAAAAAAACATACTGAATTGACGTTTTGCATCGATAATAGTTTTAAACTTTTAATATCTATGAATACTACAATAGAGACCCATATGAGTTTTGACAGCTGTTCCAAATTTAAACTCATAACCTTACAAAAATCTGTACTGTAATAACATTACAGTACAGATTTTACCTACTACCACAGACAAGAAAGTTCTCATAGTAAAATTGGTTGTAATAATGCTGGTCATTTCCTACGGTTTCTGAACGCATTTTAGAGCACTAATGATATGTGCGTAGATAAAACGTCTTTTGACATTCACAGGCTAACGGCGTGATATTTTAAGAAACGTATTTATACAACTGTCATAGAATATAGGATAATTTGAGATATTACATAGTTTGGGACATGATACTTTGTGAAAACGATATTTCTCCAATTATTCTAGTTTATAGGCTGGTGTTTTGTTTATGTGACGCTGACGCTCGAACCCACAGACCACTTTGGTCTGTGCTCGAACCATAGTGTCACTTGCTCGTGTTAGCAGCGTTCGGGTGAATCTGCACCTCGGAGATCGCGAGTCAGATAGCCGTTGAAAAGCGGCCTGGTTAGAATACAGCTCTGTTAATTATAGGTACTTACATTTTAATAGTGATTCTGATTTAGTGCTTTGGCCAATGCGACTGTAGTGTTCACAGCTGAGCACACAGTTGACGTTTAAATATGTGACGGTGTAAAAGGGTTATAATTCTTTAGCCATTTACTTTCATGGACATGATTGATATCTTTTTTATTTATTTCAAAACAAGGCCATCATTGATATTATTAATCGATTATTAATATTATTATCATCGATATTGGTATTTACTCGGCGTCGTGAGTGTCGGTGGAATGAGACCTGACTAGATGGCTTTTTCGGCCACGTAATAGTAGTTTATGCAACTGATACATAATCAGAGGCCTTAAAATACGAGTGTGGTTTTATTTATTTATTTATTTATTTATTTATTTGGAGAACCAACAGCTACAGAAACATATTGACTATATAGATAAAATACAAAAAGCCAATTACAGGTTCCCACCGATAGCATCGCAGTAAACATTTGTGAGATCACTATTTTTACACTGAATTTGTGAGATTTCCTAACTAGGGGTTACAAAATGTGGAAACTTATGTATTCATTTAACTTAACTAAACAACAACATCATACGGATAGGAACACATTATGATTAACTAAAATTTTGAAGCTACGCTCATTCAAAGTAACTTCTCGTCAATTTACGCCTCACAGCAGGAATATTACTGTTGAATATATCAATATCAAGGTCTTTTGTCAGCTTATTAATTTTTTTACAGCCACGAATTAGAAAAGTGTTCTGCCTATACTTACACGGGGCAAAGGGAATAGAGAGAGGGGGATAGTGTCTTTTGGTTCTAGACGGAATATTGAACGAAAGTTTAGCTAATAAATCAGAGCAGTCAACATTTCCATTTATAATGCTTAAAATATAAGTAATATCCGCTAAGTCCCGACGCGTGGAAAGCGGAAGAAGGTGATGCTTTTTACAGATATGGCTGTATTCAGATGATTTGTAAGGAGTTTTCAGTTTAAAGCAAAGATATTTAACAAACTTTTTTTGGACACGCTCAATTCTGTCAATATATGTCTGATACTGCGGGCTTTTATGAAACGAGCGTCAGCGAGTTTCATAATAGGATCACACGAGTGTTTTAAGGCTAAATTATGTACAGTTGCATACACTACTTTATCTACACACATATCATAAGTACTATAAGATCGGTTCAGAAGCCGTAGGAAAATGACCTGCATTGCTACTATAGTGCTACCTGTAAAATATCTTGTTGCAATCGTGGCTGCATTTACGATATCCGGCGGAGTGTGCATATCGTTCTCGGAGTCACTACTACTCATATTTTCAACTAAAATGTGAATTACAAACAACTTTTCACAATTCTACTTTCGTAACAGCAAAAACCAACAAAGAAATGACAAAAGTAATGGCGGCAATTTGATCCTACGTCAAGACGAATGTTTTTTTAAATCATAGACAAACGAATGATGTCCCTATTCTCATGTCACTCTTGATCAAATGTCGTGCGGTTTATATTTAAAAACATACTGAATTGACGTTTCGCATCGATAACTGTTTTAATATCTATGGATACTAGAATAGAGACCCACTTGAGTTTTGACAGCTGTTCCAAATTTAAACTCATAACCTTACAAAAATCTGTACTGTAATAACATTACAGTACAGATTTTACCTACTACCACAGACAAGAAAGTTCTCATAGTAAAATTGGTTGTAATAATGCTGGTCATTTCCTACGGTTTCTGAACGCATTTCAGAGCACTAATGATATGTGCGTAGATAAAACCCATTGTAGATCTCATCAAAATTGTTACATATATTGGCCTCCTTCTTTCTAATTTGAACAAAGTGAGTGAGACAGGAGCGGCTGAGTCGCGCGCGACGCGATTTAGCAGCGAATAGTGATTTAGATACGCCACGCGAGCGCCCGGCGGCAGAGCTGGCGGGAAAAGCGAATTTAAAAGTTTGCCTTTCGGGCTTTCGGGCGGGGTAGCGCTAGCGGGTAGATGGGACTCCCCCCTTCTACAGAGATGGACTAAGCTCCATACCTGAATTGTGTATTTAATTGTACCTACTCTTTAATTTTTAAGTAACAAATAACACTAGAATATAAGGCTGTAACTAACACCAATGGATTCCGTCCGAAATAAAAAGTGTTATTATTATTATTATTAAAACTTCTTACATCGAAAATGATTATATATAATAAACTTCAAAAACAAAGTTTTAACAGACTTCAATTCAAAACTTGGCCACGTGAAGAGTTCCTCCGGACCTGATGACCAGGGAACCACCTGGGAAGGATACCCATTCATTAATAGTTTTAAGGAAAAATTATAGCAATTTTTGTTAAGAGGGTGCTTTTATAGTGTTGACGAAATATTTGATACAGAGTATGCTGTCTGATATAATGTGCTATTTACGAAGAGTAGATAACATGATTTACGCGTGTATTATTTAGAATTTAGTACATGTAAATGATAACGTGAGCTTATTAGTTACGCATTAAATAATATTCTTGGAGTCAGGCAGTCTCCGGCCTTATCTTTGGCAACATGGCAACTAGGGATATGACCACGTTCTGCTTGTATTCTTGTGATGATACGTAGCGCACACACTTGCGTGTTTCCGCACGCGTGTATCCGCAACAAGAGCAATGAAATTGCATACCAACATATCTTACGTGTATTCCATCTCCCTTCAAAAGTATGCAGAAGCGCCTTCAGACCTTCGGATATCCGAATTTCCGATCGGAAATAAAAACGCCTCCATGTCCGACGTGTATTGTGTGTTCATGGAAAGTCTGATCAGACTATGAGACATGTATTCCTGCTGTAACTAGTGCCGACTTTTCAAAATGGGGACACCGAGATGATTCCAAAAACGCACTTTTGCCTTTGGGACGTTACAATAAAAATGATGGAGCAATTATACTTGAAACCATAATTAGAGTACAGAAACCCCACCCTCTGCGCTGCCATTAAAATGAAAAAAAAAAAAACCCGACAGCGGCAAACTTATTTTTATGATGGACGTAGCTAGTTTTTAGCTACGTCCATCATCTAGAAAAATGTAAATCCACCAGTGCCAATCTTTTTCATTTTAATGGCAACACAAAGGGTAGCCTTTCTGGACACTAATTATGGTCAAGTCTATTTTGCTTACCTAAAGAGATAAAGTTTGTCAGTATCTTTGTGAGGTTGTAGCTTTGTCAGTAGGAGGTAATCTTCGGAACTACAATCATCTAACCAGCATTCAGATGCCGCCTCTTTTCTTTGTTATAAGCGAATAAACAAGAAAGAAACATTGAAATCTTTACCCCTAGTAGCCGTGAAACGTAATTGTGCGATACAATAAAGCATGTAAACGCTTGTGGGTGATAACCCGGGGTTACTACGCTGCCGGGTCAGATGTCGCTCGCTATCGGCTGTATGGTAATTAATTTTAGAGTTATAGGTTCTTTGTCTTTGGTGTGTCACTCAGTTGCAATCAAACGCAATCTATGCAGACAGATATATGTTTTGTAGGTATGTATATTTTTATTAACATTTTATATGATAATTGTGACTGGATGGCGAAAACGGGAGAGCGGGTCTTGTGGTGTAACTTGGGGGAGGCCTACGTCCAGCAGTGGACTGCAATAGGCTGATGTGTGTATGTAAGATTATTGTAAAACCTAACTTTAGAAGGCAATTGAATAGGAGTGTACAAATATTATGAATTATGCGACAATCTTACATCGTTCAACGATGCTTTTCCATATTTTGTCGGAAAATTTCGTATTTATCTTTATTTGTATTATGCTATTCAAATATTCGCCGTATTTTTAATTATTTTTGCAGTTTAATTAGAAAATGATTTAACTATCATGTCGAAAACTTGAAAAACAGGAAAATGCTTATATCATCCAGACAATAATAGTATATTTACCATATATCTATCACCCACGAGAGGAGGTTGGCACCCAGTAGTGGGGCGTCTACATAGACTGATGATGACATATCTATCGTCAAGTGTTCATAGGCTACGGCGACCGCTTACCCTCAGACGGTAAGCGTGTTTGCCGTCATCGTAGTATTAAAATATCTACTTGTTTTAATAACAATGTATAAATAGGTATCTTATACATTACAAACTGGTGTTAAAAAAGTCAAAAGTCAAATGTAAACACGATACGCGGGTCGAGGCCCTATAATCATTCAATTACACGCTAATTGACTATTAAAATTAATGCCAAGAGCACGATAAAAAATGTTATTGTTATGTACCAATTGCTTTATGTACATAAATATCACTTTTGGACAATCTTTTTGGCGTGAAAAATTGTAACAAACAGAACATAAAACGTTTAACAAACTGTATTCCGACTACGGAAAACGAACTGGGAAATTCATCAAAATCGGTTCAGCATCTTAAACGCCATCGTGGAACACTCGTAAATACCAATTTCTTCTTCTGCTTATTTAAGAGCTAAGCTCTTGTCGGTGTAGCTCAAGTCCTCCATCTACTCCGACCCCAGGCAACCTCTTTGACCTAACATCTACTGTTATGTAGTTTATTCTAGGTTCCTCTTCCTCGCTTCCCCTCTCTTTCCTTCAATTAGATTATGAACTTGTCATGTCGTATGAGGTGCCCTATTATCTTGTCTCTTCTATTTT
The DNA here is from genome assembly GCA_947578815.1 of Epinotia ramella. Lineage (NCBI taxonomy): Eukaryota > Metazoa > Arthropoda > Insecta > Lepidoptera > Tortricidae > Epinotia > Epinotia ramella. The sequence continues at coordinate 309,893 of OX388226.1, read as the reverse complement.
CTAAGTTTCTCATTAAGGCGCCGTAGGTTCAGCGAAGTTAAGCGAACAGAGTTTTTGAAACAATATAATGCGTCTGTTTATAATAATATGGTTTAAAAAAAATACGAATAGTAATCTTGAGGCTTTTTTGCAGCGAGATCAGTGATTCGAAACATGATTAAGCAAATTTCGCTCAATGGAAAAAAATCGCGAACCTAGGTCTAAAACACACAAAAATGCACTGAAAATATTCGTAACAAATTATGCACAAAAGCTATAAATATTAAAATTGCTTCTTAAAATCGGCAATATCATGTTCGAGGGAAATCAGTGATTACATTTATATTTATTTAAACGGCCAAAAAATTAAAATTAAAAAACAATATATCCGCGCTTCCGAGCACGCACTTCCATCTCGCTCACGCTTATGCTCAGTGAGAGGGAGAGAAGACCATGGACCTACGGCGCCTTAACTTAGAAACTTAAATACCAACATACTGCTAAAACCATATCCCTGCCTTTCGGCCCTGGTTAAATTAAAACATGTATCTTCCGTAGTCGGACATAACGTAGCGAGAAGTTTCTGACGGAAGTTATATTTGTAGAAGATTTCAACTTGATGAAAAGTAACACAGGCAAAAAATTAAACGTGTTTATAATCCGAATATCAGACCTTAATTCAACAACATAACATGCTGGACATAATGTTACTCCATCTTTTAGGGTTTTACGCGTAGCATGGTTGCTATTTTATTACCCGTCACGTTCTGACAAGTATGCGAGTGCGACGGTGACGGGTCTTATCCACAACGATAAGTGACAAAATGACAACCATGCTGCACCTGCTGATACATTTGGACTTTTGGATCTATGTATACTCGCTAAAGTCTCTATTCTTGTCGAATGAAGGATTTTAAAAAACACTTCGGTATCGAGAGCAATCTGTCTAATGGATATATGTTTATTATTTTATAATAAGAACCGCAAGGGCATAATAAGAGCCTTAGGCCTTAGTGTGAACAGCGATAAATGATAAAAACCCAGATTAATCAATACATCAGCTTAGCTAAACGCAATAAATTTGTCAATCATAAGTGTAAATTGGCACCGGAGTCATATAAATAACTATGACTTATGAATTATATGTTATTGATATAACGCTTAAGCCTGCTACAATTTTATAATGTAGGTTAGGCAATATGTCATTGCAACAAGTATTCTAGCTTTTTATTTTTTTGTAGGTGTCTGACACCTCAGCATAATGCTGAGCCAGTGTCCGGTTCACTGCCGCAGAGACACAATTGTTTCTTGTTTAATGTGTGTCCCTCCTGAGTGTTTGTGAATAAATGTATCTCTCTTCGTTTCTTTCTTTATATATATTAATACTAGCTTCTGCCCGCGACTCCGTCCGCGTGGAACTCGTTTATATCGCAGCTCCATACAAACTTTTACCCCCCCCATTTCACCCCCTTAGGGGATGATTAAGGGGATAAAAACTATCCTCTGTTCCTCTGTTATTCTATCTCCACTTAAAAAATCACGTCAATTCGTCGCTCCGTTTTGCCGTGAAAGACGGACAAACATACAAACACATACACTTTCGCATTTATAATATTAGTTAGTTTTAATATTATAAAGAGGTAATTTGTTAGATGTAAACTAACATGTATTGGGTAATTTTTGAAATCGGATTTTTTGTTCCGAAGATTACCCCCATAACGGAATTCCGCTGCAGGATTACGTCATTTACGACCGCAACTACTTTATACAAAATATAGTTATGTATGTATTACTTTACTGTATGTGCAAAATTAAATCAGAAAAACAAAAAAAGAAGTAGGTATAACGGAAAGCTTAACCCTTATATATGCAATATATGGCCCTATCTCAAACATGTTCTTTTTCCTTTGCAGATAAATTCGTAACGGAATTCCGCCTGCATATTCCCGGTCTTATATTTTTTTGCTATATCGCGGAACTGAGTTCCGTCAAACAAAAAACTAAGCTCAAATCTCCATTATCTGGTATAAACTAAGCTTTAATAGAGTTTCCGAACGTACAATGTCCATTCTAAAGCCCATTACTGCAACCTAATTAAATAACAGGCAATAAAACGAACACTACTTCGAAAAGCTCGTATGTCAGTATCAAAAGTACGGCGGTTACGACCTTCTTGAAGTAATAGCGCACGCAGGCTGTGGCGACCTCGTTCGAGATAGGCTAGCTTTTAGCTGATCAATCTCGAGGACATACCTAGGACTATACTGTGATCATTAACCCTTTGCAAGCTAATGTCTGCTCGGTGCAGCACTAAATACCTATTAACACGGTTCGTTTGACTAAAGGCTTACCCCCTTATCTATAAAACTTAACAAACCTCTGTTACTTGACAAAGTAAGTTTGTATATAAGGTGCGTAATATCCGAAACCACTTACCCGAATAGAACAATATTTCACCTGTGTATAGAATGGATTTTCTGGATGGAAATCATCATGATCAGATCAGTTGAGAACGACAAAAATAATGAAATGAAAACATTTATTTCACAACAAGTTCCATATCGGTTAGTAACATTTTAACTTAACCTACTTATTGTTAAAATACAATACAATACTTTTTTTTTTTAGCACAATGATATGATGACATGACATGACATCATGACATATGATGATAATGATGATGACAGATAATGGCATATGCTGAGTTTAAATAAGTAGGATGGCATTAGGCGTCGACTACATAACCGTATAGGCAGGGCAAGAATAGGTCTTCCACTCTCCGTAAAAGGGGGGCATCGGGGTCAGGAGTGTTCCTTGTGGCGATGAAGGTTGTTTCGCCCTAGGACGAGCGAGACGTAGTAAGGCACGGGGGGGGTTCCAGTGCGTTCAGTATGAGATCCTGGACTCAAAGGAAAACCCAACAAGATAAGAATAACAAGACCTAGCCTACGACTAAGTACGATCTGGAAATAGGCATTTAAAGACCTACTTTTATCTCACTCCGACACTGCACATACACGCGACACATAGTTGCGTAAGCATCTCTTATTAACCATTAAACATTGATGATCCTCATGATATCTTTGTTCGGGTACATATAATTGTATGTATTTATGTAACTATAAGTAAGTTTATATTGTATGCATTATATATGTACGTATATTAATGAAATTAATTGATTTGTGTTTCCATTCGAGTCTCTGTACTTAGGATCCTGCACCACTAAAGTTTCTGTTTAGCCCAATGGTTGACTGGTAGAGAATGCTTTAAGGCATTAAGTCCGCCAATTGTACTTTTATTTTTATATTTGTGCAGTAAAGTTTAAATCAATATTAAATAACTGCGTTACCAATACTTAATAATAAGCACTTTGCGCATGAGCATTGAGCAAAGCTTCAAATGCCTGCGCAATCAAGCGCTATAAGGATCGTGACAGACGTCTATGATGAATGCCCGTCCCGTAACACTTTCCACGCCGTGCGATGCCTTTTACGGGGCATACAGGGTAGTGCGTAGTACAGGCTGATGCCAATGATAGATTAGAAAAACATTTACTAAACACAAAACGAGAAACACAAAACAAAAATGTCACGAATAGTCCCAACTCGGCATGTAGGCGATGACCAGCGCTGGTCTTCCCTTAGAATCATCAGTGAAACCTCAGCGCTGGCCTCAGCACACATGATAAAATTGAGACGTTAACTTTAGCTTTCGACGATTTTACGAAGAAAACCGCAGGAAAACCTGGAAGTTTGCTGCAGCAGTAATCCCCCGTGTGATATATACAAATGAACCACCCTTTCCGGGTGTGGGTGTCGTAAGAATCGACTATGGGAATAGGGATTAAGTGTGCTGTGGGTGATTGGACCGACAGGCTAGCCACCAACCACATCAAAGTGTAGGTATTAATTAGCTTCTCAGTACTTTAACCGACTTGAAGCTATTATTAAAAGATACCTAACTGATTTTAAGTTAAGATATCCGTATACATACATAATATACAATGTGCCTATGCCAGTAATAAAGATATTTATAAATGTTAAACCGCCTGTAGATGTCTAAGTAATGCTGTAAATAAATTAATATTTACAGGTACGAAATATGTCAAAGGATGGTAAAACTTGTTAGAAGTCGACAAGTTATAGACGGTAGCGAGAAATACATAAAACAGAATTCTGAATTTTTCTGTGACTTTGCTAATAAATACAAAACAAAAGTCAAACACATCCAAAACACAGGAACTAATACTCGTGCTCATAAGTCAAGTATTTGTAGTCCAGGCAATGAACTGACAACTTGTATGGGAAAAATGACAATTTTGGAAATAATTTATAATAGCTTATTTTTTAAGTATAACGGATATATTATCAATTAAATAGTTACCCAGCGACAAAATCCGACAAAATTTCAGACATCGAAAAAATGACAAGTTAACTGGCTTCTAAAAAGTCAGTAAAAATATTAATAAATGTTTTTGTCTTTATTTTGGTTCATTTACATTTGCTCTATAATATTCAAGATAAATCGTACAAAAAAAGATAATGCATGCTTCATTTAAATCTACATAATTACTTCCGGGTGGAAAGTTTGTCGGATTCTTGACTAAATCATCTTAGAATAACATTTTCAAATGAAATCAACAAAAAAAAACGCTATTATAAATTAATGTTTTTCAAAACCGTATTTTGCCTGGAGTATTGTCAATATTAAGAGCACCGAGTTTTGAATTCAAAACCGCTAGCTTCGTAAATGGAACAAGAGCAATTGAATGATAATGTACAATCTACGGACAAAAACTGGACTAGATTTTTCTTATAGGTACTATGACGATGACGGCAGCCAACCAGCAGACGGCCCGCCTAAAGGTACACGTTAGAACCCGACCGCAGAGAGCAGTCGCAGCCGCAGCAGACGACGTGCCGCTAGCTACGAAAGGTATTTCATAGAAATGGGTAGAATAGAAACCAGTCGTGTCGCCGCGACACGGTGTCTGCTGCTGCTGTATGCGCTCGGGTTCCAACTTGTACCTTAATGGTAAGCAGATACGCCGTAGCTTGCGAGTCCAAAGCAAGAATTGGTATTGTTATTTATTTACACTTAAGGAGTACCAACAGCTGCAAAAACATGATATAAGTCGTACATAGTAATACAAAGCCAATTAAAGGAACTCACATTTTATGGCTGAATAGGCATGGTGCCTCATGTTCAAATTGATAATGTAGTGATGCTAAATGGATAGTAAACCATCAAGTTATCGTAATAAAGTATAATTTATAAAATATAATTAAAATCATAAAAAGATATGAACCTTGAAAGTTTAGAAAAAATATGATTTTTTTATTGTCCAAGAGTAAATTTAAAGCTACCAATAGAATCCTTACGCTTTTATAAAAACAAAGTTGTATGATAACTATGTACTTAAACGCAGTATTTCGCGATCGATACAACAATTTACCTGATTTTCCATACGTTAGTACAAATGTGACGTCATACTTGTGTGTCTATCAGTATGAAGCGTTTTGCGCTGCCGCCAGTGAGGTCAATCTTTGTCTCAATTTTTTGGGTATTTATGTTCTTTAATTGTAGTTGCTCCCATACAAACATTTGTTCCTCTCCAAAAACTGGTTCGAAGGACATCATAAAAAAATCTTATTCATCATCCCTATTATGTAAGCTCCCCAAGCGGTTCCCCAGTTGGGCTGTTCCAAATATGAAGTGAATTAGAGAAAGTGAGAATTTTTAAAGTGAACTATGGATTCAAACGCTATCTCTTATGCCGCGCGCCGCGCCCCGTAACGGGCACGCACTCAAAAGGCAAGATGCTCAATGGCAATGATTCTGACACGCTGCTTAGCTTTAGGCCACGTTTCTGGACAGGCGACGCGGAGCTCCTTAGACGTTGAGCTCCTAGGAGCCGCTGCACATTGAGCCCCTAGTGGCCACAAGTTCTTTCATACATTTTGTACAGCATCGGCGCACACCGAGCGTTTAGTGGCCACGTCCGAGCCACAAGCTGCGGGAGTGACTCGCGCTCGCTACTAGTGGGTAAGTTTTAGTGCTGTTGTCCACGTTAATCCCCTAGCCTGATCCCCCAGGGGAAAAAAACGGTTAGGTTGTTAGTTGAACTGCGACCCTACAGCGCGCGAGCCGAGCGAGCGAAGCCAGCGTGACGCGGTAGCGTCCGGCGAAGCGCCATAACCGAACATTATCATTTTTTCCTAGTTGAATATAAAATAATTGCCGCTAATTCCCCTGGGGGATCAGGCTAGGGGATTAACGTGGATAACGTGGTTTTAGTGGCGTTATATGTTACATCGGACGTGGGCCCGCTTATTGCCCCGCTTGTCCGTAACCACGCCCTTAGAGTACCAAAGGTTCCCATAGTAGCACAATAATTCTGAGATTCATTAGAAGACGACACGGAAAGGTAAGGCACTCAGTTTGACCGTTTCTAGGGTTCCGTAGTCAACAAGGAACCCTTATAGTTTCGCCATGTCCGTCTGTCCGTCCGTCCGTCTTCGGCTTAGCTCAGTAACTATTACTACTAGAAAACTGTGATTTGGCATGGGTATATAAATCAATTACGCCGACAAACAGTACAATAAATCCTTAAAAAATGTTTTTTTAGGGTACCTCTCCCCTACACCTAAATCAGGGATGAATTTTTTTTTCTCGTTAAACCCATGGTGTGGGGTATCGTTGGATAGCTCGTCAAAAAATATTATGAGTTTCCTAAGACCATTTTTCAAATCAGTGATTAGTTTACAAGATATTAGGCTTTAAAGCCCTAAGTTTCGTTCGAGTTCGAGTCATGTGTCCCCTTCGCTGCCGGCTAAATGGCTACTACTCCATGTGAAAATATTGGTGGTAGTAGTACATATAATCAATTTAAAAGGAAAACTATCACGGACAAGTAGGCATAAGTAGTTACCGAGGAATAGTCGACCAACTTAATGTATACTTGGAAAGGCCAATTTTCGTACAAATTCGGCCGACGCAACCGCACCGCACGTCGATGTAACTGAGACACACAGGCTACTACGGAACCCTACACTGCGCGTGGCCCGACACGCACTTGGCCGGTTTTTTTTATGTTGTGACCTCAGAACCTTGTTTGTGGACCGAAAGCTTCTGGATGGTGCCTTTCTTGTCCAAACAGATCTGATTATGGGGCCAACGGGAAATCAAAGAAGCACGCTTATAATTACGTTATCTATCTCACATTATAAATAGGTAATGTCTTTGACGCCGTAATAAATTTGTTTGTAGGGGGTAAACCCCGGAATTACTTATCCGATTTCAAGATGTATGATAAAATGGAGTTCAGAATAGACAGTCTTATTTTCTCCCGTGATTCCGCCTAAGGTCTGTGTTATACGCGGGTGGAACCGCGCGAACAGCTATTGATTGATTCAATAAACAGGTCAATCAACTTATTGTAGTTATTCAGTCCCGGTAAGCACGACCGTAGTAACAGAGTTTGTTAAAAAAGACCGGGTTGCACTCCGGGAGTGCCGGCAGAAGTGAAAACTCAATAACATTGTAACAGTTTTTCGATCAGGTCACGTGACATCTTACGGTGTCACCCTAAAAATGAATTTGACGCAAATTTATAAACAATTATCAATTACTTAGGCGGACGGGCCCGTCGGCGCGCCGACGGGCGGCGGCAAACACAACACCAATTTGTTTTTGCCATTGCCAAATATTTTTCAAAGCTTTATCTCTTTAGGAATAACGTCTAAATTCGAACTATTCGAATTTGCAAGAACAGCACAACAGCAGACGGCGCCGGTGGCGACCAAGATATCAATTTGTTTTTGCCGTTGGTAAATATTTTCCTAGCTTTATCACTTTAGGAATAACGCCCAAATTCGAACTATTCGAATTTGCAAGAACAGCACAACAGCAGACGGCGGTGGCCAAGATATCAATTTGTTTTTGCCGTTGGTAAATATTTTTCTAAGCTTTATCTCTTTAGGAATAACGCCCAAATTCGAACTATTCGAATTTTCTCAATAGAAAAACGGTGAAGGATGCGTTGGTATTATTACAAATTTATTTGCAGAATATGCTATAGCAAAAAGTGTTTAACGGCTTTATACTCTTACGAATAGCGTTCAGTTTTGAATGAAGTCGAATCGGCTAGCAGCAAAAAGTGACCTCCTTCACATCTGACGTCACAAAACTCTGTCGCGTATTTAACAATTTTTCCCCATCCCAAAAAGTGCTCAGCGCCGCTAAAGAAGTTTTCACTTCAAAAATACAATATGGACTCCTTAAGATACTTATGATATGTCCCACCGGGTTTACCATTGACACAAAAACATAAGTTCAGTTGAAAGAGACACTATAAAATCACAGTTTTAAAGAGGTATCCAAGACACTTTGGACGCTCAAAGACCTTATACATCTCTTGGATACTAAATTAATATCATAAACTTCTTGTTAATCTGAGACAGACCTTATATCGAAGGTAATGAATAATATTTTGTAATTATGATGTGTTTTCATTTAGTTTGGTAACCATTTGTGGGTCGTTAATCTGCAAATTTATAATGATTATTGTGTAAAAAGTGTTTGAAATGTAAAAGTGCCCTTGTAGGCATTTTATTTTTGACTTAACCACGGCACCCACCGACAAAAATGGTTGATTGGCCCAGATAAATTCGGAAATGTGCTCAATATTTTATATGTTATGTTGCAACCAGAGCCTTCCAGAGCAGGGCGTGACCAAATCGTGTGGATTTTGGTTGGAACTAATTACCAGCACACTTGTGCAAACATACAGTAAATATGTAAACACGCTTGTTCGTTTAAACGTGGAATAATTGTTTCTTCTTGTAGTTAAAAGAACTCTAGGCCGTTTCGCCCAGTTGACAATTGTCACCCGACAATCACGACGACGATAATTCGACGCACATTGCTGGCTTCATAAGTATCAAAGACTATCAAGACTATAGTTACTCTCGATACCCAGTTGGGAAGGATCATTACGTACCGGCCCCGAAATGTACGGCGAATAGTGGCCAGCCAACTTCACAATTGTCGGGTGACTATGACAATTTACCGTACATTACTGAATTAAAGCATACGATAAATAATAGTACGTACGTAACCACATAACCCATTCAGCACTTTTTAAAAACATCCCACCGTGTCGCGTCTTTTACTTTGTGTTTTTTCAGGGTGTGTAATGATTGGTATAACAACTTTTGATATATTTTCACTGGACTCAAGGCACATAAAAAACTTTCGGTATAACAACAATCAGTATAATTTCATGGCGTATAATGTTCAAATAGTATAATACATTTTTGATATAACGTTTAATGGATATAACGTATATTGGATATAAGTATTAGTGGTATAATGTTTTGTAAGATATACTTTTTTTTTCCACACATACGTTATTTAGTTTAACCTAACCTAAACCTAACCCAACCGCCAGCGTGTCGACGTCACCCCGCTTTGCGGGGTGCCTATTTCCGCTCTAAGGGACACAAGCTAACCCTAACCTAACCTACAAATAATACCATTGTTACAATTATTTGTCGTTTTTTTTACTGCGGTGGGATTATGCCAATAGTACATTATACCAACTGAGTTTTATATCGAACAAAGTTATATCTCATGTATGTTATACGTTATGACCATACATCGGGGTTTTCGGAGCGGGAACGTTTGACATTAGCCAAAGAGTAGGTATTTACTTAAAAACAGATCGTACCCTAGTAGGTTTCTACCGAATGAATAATTGATTGAAAAATAAATAAAGATTAATCATACATATAGGTACATATTTTATATTGGTCATTCATTATCAACCTCTTCAGTTAAGTCTATTCATTTATAAGAAAATGCTTCATAGATATCGAGCGTCAAGATTGACATTGTATTAGACACCTATTGTCAACCGTTACCCTTGCTTGTCTAGTAGATAAACTTATATGCAATTGTATTTTAAAAAACTGTAAATAATCAGTCAACACAAATATGCCTCCGAGAAAAAAAACTCGTTACGAGTTTATGCGTTCGTGGATAGAAAATAATCCAGAGATAGAGGTTCGAGATTCTTTATTATTTTGCACCAAGTGCAATGTGAGCTTCGCTCAAACGAAATCTAGTGTAACGCGACATGTCGCATCTAATAAACATACAGGTATGAAATATGATTTCAATAGTGAGCTCTTGAAATTTGTTGTGGGCTGTAATATACCATGGACGCAGGTAAACAATCCGATATTTAAAGATTTTATCGAAAATTGTGTTACCGGTAAATTTGGAAAAACTGCAAAAGTTCCTTCGGAATGTCAACTGCGACGAGAATATTTAAATAAAGCTTACGATGAAAAAATGAATAAAATACGGAGCGAGCTAAAAAATGAATATATATATGTGAGTGTTGACGAAACCACGGATGATTATGGTCGTCAAATAGCTAACGTAATAGTGGGAGCATTACGTGATGATCACATTGGCACTCAACACTTGATATCCAGTAAACGGTTAGACAGCACGAACAATGTATCAATATCCAATACGGTCACAAGTGCTCTTGATGAATTATGGGGTGCTAACCATAATAATCACAATAAAGTACTTTTACTTTTAACTGACGGTGTGGGCTACATGCTAAAGGCTGGAAGAAATTTAAAATGTAATTTTCCCAATCTTTTGCACGTCACATGTTTGGCTCATGGTTTAAATAGAGTGGCTGAACTAGTAAGAAAACTTTATCCAGATGTGAATGATTTAATCGCAAATGTTAAGAAGACATTTTTGAAATCTCCTAAAAGAATACAAAAGTTTAAAGAAATGCTCCCCGGAGTGCCTTTACCACCTCGACCAACAATTATTCGGTGGGGAACCTGGATAGAAGCTGCAACGTATTACAGCAAACATTACGATGAAGTGAAACGTGTTCTAAATACATTCAGTCCCACCGAAGCCCAGAGTATTAGAAAGGAAAAAAGAGCGTTTGGAAATGCAAATATAAAAAGCGACTTAAATTTCATAGCAAATCATTTGATGACTATCCCAAATGCTATTAAAAAACTACAGGATGCGAAGCTGTCCATCAGCGATAGTTTAAAAATAGTTCATGAAACCTATAGAGATGTTTCCAAATTAAACATGAGCGTAAAAGGAAAACAGATTTATGATAAACTGAAGTTGGTGTTAAAGAAGAATTCTGGCTATAGCACACTAAAAATTATAAATGAGTTGGTACAAGGCAAAGAAATAGAACTTCAATCTCAAACTTCTCGTGCATCAATTGATTCCTACAAAAAATTTAAATATGCACCTATTACAACTGTCGACGTGGAAAGATCATTTAGCTCCTTGAAATGGATATTTACAGCAAGACGCCGTAGATTAACTGTCCCAAATATAGAAAAAATATTAATAGTTTATTCTGAAAATCGTGTCAACTATTCAATTTACAGCAGGTAATTAATTAAAGTTATTTTAATTGTTACCTTATAAGTTATAAGACTTTTACGGAAATTAAAATAAAACTTTGTCACAGATTGTATACAACTCACAGAGAGGTAGTTATTCATTAGGCATAATAAGATATTTTCTTAGACAAACATATCTGTTTATCTCTACTCTTTCTCAAATCATTCCCGCTCCGAAAACCCCGATGTATGGTTATGACTGTTAGATTAATAGTTGTTATATTACAAGTTCATTATATCTGTTGATAATTATATTACATGAGAATATATCAAATGTTGTTATATCAAAAGTGCATTATATCCTTTAACCGTTATATCCAGTGAAAATATATCAAAAGTTCTTATATCGATCGTTACGCACCCGTTTTTTCATCCCATTGTGCTAATGTCACATATTTAACAAAATTATATTCATGATTTATTTATTATGTGTATACGTTTGTATCTGTAGTAGGGATGTTACGGAGCTTCGCCTCCGCATCCGTTAAGGCGGAACTTCCGTTCGGTTTTACACCTTCGGATTCGCCTCCGCTTTCGCTATTTTTTTATTTTACACCTCCGCCTCCGCCTCCGCCTCCGTTAATTTTTTACCGAAGTTATACCGGAGCTGAAGGTATTGCATTTGTCGCGGTAGCGCGGCGCACGCCTACGAGTTTTGACTTGTCCGGGAATTACTTACCTATCACTCACGATCGTCCGCTTTTTGTCTTAACTTCTTAAGCCGGCTGTACACATTGGGCCAACGTTGGCGCGTGAGCAGGATGCAGCTATGCAAACTAATGAGAACGAAATAAAGCCCTCTTCCTTTAACGCATAGCTGCATTCTGCTCACGCGTAAACGTTGGCCCAATGTGTACAGCCGGCTTTAGTTTGCATAGCTGCATCCTGCTCACGCGCCAACGTTGGCCTAATGTGTACAGCGGCCATTTCATATAAAATATAAATCAGTTAGTTCCGTGTTGGTATTGCGTTGCGTCATATTAGTTTAAAAAAATACGTTTAAAACTAGTGCCCTATGGAATTACTTTGTTAATATAAGTACAAATCGGCAAAGTGTGAATTATGTGAGAAAGTGTAATTATTCTAGGAAAGGACGAATAAGGGCCACCTAAAATCGTTGCACCATAAAGAGTATGAATATGAAGACTGCCAAAGCAGACTCAGAAAAAAAGGTAGCTCCGTGTCCTCAGGTTCGAATTCTATGCATATTCAAGAGGTAAAAAAACAAATTAGGCGGGGTTGTACCAAATCGTCTGTAATCGTAAACGCTGTTCGTTAAAATCTGAATGTATGGAAAGTTTGACAAGTTTCTATGGGGTGTCAGCTGCCGGCGCCATATTTAACGTTGATCGGTCTGTAACCGTAAGTCGGTGCTACTCGCCCTTAGAATACAAGATGTGTTGACGAAAAATCAAACATCTCACACCTCCGGCTCCGCCTCCGATAAACCTCCGGATCCGGCTCCGGATCCGGCTTCGGTAACGGCTCCAACTTCGCCTCCGGATCCGGATCCGACTCCGTTAAATAAAAAAAATAAACTCCGGATCCGGCTCCGGCTCCGGTAAAGCCGCCTCCGTAACATCCCTAATCTGTAGTACGTTGTGTAGCGTTCCGTGGGTCACGTGACACCTCGGAATAATGCTGAGACAGCGACCGATTCACTGCCGCGAAGACACACACGATATGTGTCAATTGTATTGTATGTTTACTCCCTTTGTCTCTGTGCGTCTTTTGTGTAGTGAATAAATGTCTTCTTTCTTACGTACGGAATGTCCTCCGTCTAGCAAAACCAATATTTTATAAGTAGTAAATTCAAATGACTTGACTTCAATTAAAATGCGCGATCACAAGACGGCGCGCGAGCTATCTCGTTTTTTTTCGTACTATCCGTCTCTCTCTTATTAGAAAGGTGTGCGCGAGTCAAGTTTAGCCGATGCGGGAAGAGAAAAGGCCCTAGTTTGAGTAAGGAGCAGAAGATGGATAAGCATAAAGAAATGCGTTAACATAAGTAATCTCAAAATTGTAACGTAAATCCAAGGATGGAGAAGACATCATACATAACACAAACCAATATACATCGATAATGTCATCACGTGTAAAACTTGCGTGGCGTGAACCTCGTATTTTTTTAAAATGTGGTACTGGCTGAGGTGACTGGCGGCGAATGGGTTAATTCGATACATATTTTTGCACTTGACTGTACGGATCTAATCAGATGACCGTCTGGCCCACATGCGTTGGCCTTCGACAGTCCATAGGATCTATTAACCGTGATTCATTAGGAACGCAATTAAACGCTTTCCCACGGCGCCTGCGACTAGAACTGCGAGGCTGCCCGGTGGCGTTAGCGAATATCGAAACGAATGGCCACGGCGAAACTATGGGGCTAGCGCGCGTTGGCGAATATCGATAGCGATTTTTCTTAAGGCTTTTTAAAATTATGAAGCCAAATCGACTGTTTGTCGATTGACTATAGAGCTCCGTATGCTAATGAACCAGGGTAACTATGCCTAGCGCTCTTTTCAATATCAAAAGCCGCTTAACCGATTTAGATGATATGATATCCTGGAAATCATCCTTCAAAGCTATGAAATGGGAGGTAAAAGTCAGAGATATGGCAGAGCGATTATCAGGACTACGCCCGCAATTTTTTTATAACAACCATCCTCTAACTCTAATGTCAAGGACTGTCTAGATGATTTTGAGCGTGTTATTGCAAAATACCCACTTCTGTTCTGTCGCTGACTGTACATACGTACAGAAGGTTCTCTGTGTGATAAAACCGACTATGGCAGCCTGTTCTAACGCATAGCGCGTGCTCTATCGTCTAGTTACGGTCGTTTGTGTTTCATCGTCGAAAACGAGATACAACGCTGCGGTGTACCGAGTACTTATCGTAATAAGAGATAGTCTCACTGACGATCAATTGAATTGCGTACGGGTGAATTGCACCTCGGAGACTAGTTAGTTAGTTCTCTCTGGGTTGGAAGGTCAGACGGCAGTCGCTTTCGTAAAACTAGTGGCCTGGTCAAAATCTTGGGATTAGGTGTCAAAGCGGATCCCGGACACTTTTAGGGTCAACCGAGAAAACGCTAGGTTAAAGCGTAAAACACACAGAGGACGGGCGCGGGCGGGTGCGTGCGTCCGCGGGCCCGTCGCGCGTTGTGTTAGCCAGTTTAAAATGTATATCCACCCACACACAGAGCGCGGGCGCGGGCGGGTGCGTGTATCAGCCACACGCGCCCGCGCCACAGGCAGAGCGCGGGTGACGCGGGTAGCGGGCGGTCGCTTTTTTTCGTAATTGCGTATCAGCTCACACACATCGGGCGTGCGCGGGTCGGGCGGGCGCGTGCCTTTCACGGCGTTTGTATTTATTGTTTGCGTTTGTATCTTTTGCGAACTTTATCCCTCAATACAAGCAGAAACAATAATTCCTCGTCTGTGTCTGTATCTTCTGACATCTTGATGCAGACTGCCGACGATCAATGGCGGCGAGGACCAGCGGCGGGCCCGACGCGGGTCCTCGAAGCGCGCGCCCGCGCTCTGTGTGAAGGGTTTGAAAAACGCGCCCGCCCGCTAGGTCCCGCGCCCGTCCTCTGTGTGTTTTACGCTTAATGAGGCGCGCGAGAGCCGAGTTAAGCCGGAGCGGGAGGGACAGGCCTGGCGGAAGCTAGTTCGAAAACGATATCGCCCCAATCCCCGCTAGCCCCATGCACCGCATCGCAAGCACCCATTATAGTTTTTAACAACCGCGATAATTCACGGTGCGCGTAAAAACAGATTTACGACGCCCACGGAACCGCGGAGGATGAAGTCTAGTCGATGAGACCGAAGATGTAGCACGACAATGAGTAAGTGCATGATGGTAAGCAGAGAAGACACCGTCGGCTGTGGACGCTTGCGATTTCACAAGCGCGCTGCATTGAGGATTCGTTGTGTTCACAGCAAGAAACAAATGCCGGTCCTTCACTCTCAACAGCGTCCCCGGGAGCGCTGGCGAGCTTACTCAGTTCCTCTTTCTAAGTGTTCTAATTAGAAAGAGACGGATAGTCATCTCGCGTGCGGACTTGTATACCCGCGTAGCACGAGCACTAGTAGGTCTCATTGACACGCGTAGCACCGCGAGGGATGGTCCGGCAATGTACGAGAACATACTACTGATATAGTTCAACTAATGTACGATTCACTATAAGTACTATAAGTTTCAATTTTAAAAGTACAAACAGTTATCACTGGTCAAATTTCTATTTCCCGTTTTTATTGGGAAAGCCGTCGAGCGCTGCCAATTAAATACTTGTAAAATTGTAACCTGTAGCTTCGTGAATCGGGCAATTGTTACAAGCGCACCTATACATACTGCCGCGCGTAAATATCTGTATCTTCTCGAAATTGAAATACCTTGATGCACTTTAACTTAGACCAGGTTACCCATAACCGCGACTATACCGGACGCATGCTCGCGCGAGGACGACTCGTCGCATTTTAGCGTGTCCGAGGCAAACACGCCGCGGCCGCGGCTCCTTTGATCTTGGCCAAGAAGCGCTCGCTCGGGCGAGGCGTGCAGCCGAGAATACGGACCGTTCGCCGTTCTGTTTGCCGAACGGCGTTGTTAGCCGAGGCACGTCTACACTGAGCTGAGCGCACACGCTCGGGCGAGGCGTGCTCGGCCGAGCATGCGAACAGTTCGCCGTTCTGTTTGCCGAACGGCGTTGTTAGCCGAGGCACGTCTACACTGAGCTGAGCGCACACGCTCGGGCGAGGTGTGCTCGGCCGAGCATGCAAACCGTTCGCCGTTCTGTTTGCCGAACGGCGTTGTTAGCCGAGGCACGTCTACACTGAGCCGAGCGCACACGCTCGGGCGATGCGTGCTCGGCCGAGCATGCGGACCGTTCGCCGTTCTGTTTGCCGAACGGCGTTGTTAGCCGAGGCACGTCTACACTGAGCTGAGCGCACACGCTCGGGCGAGGCGTGCTCGGCCGAGCATGCGAACCGTTCGCCGTTCTGTTTGCCGAACGGCGTTGTTAGCCGAGGCACGTCTACACTGAGCCGAGCGCACACGCTCGGTCGAGGCGTGCTCGGCCGAGCATGCGGACCGTTCGCCGTTCTGTTTGCCGAACGGCGTTGTTAGCCGAGGCACGTCTACACTGAGCTGAGCGCACACGCTCGGGCGAGGCGTGCTCGGCCGAGCATACGGACCGTTCGCCGTTCTGTTTGCCGAACGACGTTGTTAGCCCGAGGCACGTCTACACTGAGCTGAGCGCACACGCTCGGGCGAGGCGTGCTCGGCCGAGCATGCGGACCGTTCGCCGTTCTGTTTGCCGAACGGCGTTGTTAGCCGAGGCACGTCTACACTGAGCTGAGCGCACACGCTCGGGCGAGGCGTGCTCGGCCGAGCATGCGGATCGTTCGCCGTTCTGTTTGCCGAACGACGTTGTTAGCCGAGGCACGTCTACACTGAGCTGCAAGCGCACACGCTCGGGCGAGGCGTGCTCGGCCGAGCATGCGGATCGTTCGCCGTTCTGTTTGCCGAACGGCGTTGTTAGCCGAGGCACGTCTACACTGAGCTGGGCGCACACGCTCGGGCGAGGCGTGCTCGGCCGAGCATGCGGATCGTTCGCCGTTCTGTTTGCCGAACGGCGTTGTTAGCCGAGGCACGTCTACACTGAGCTGCAAGCCCACACGCTCGGGCGAGGCGTGCTCGGCCGAGCATGCGGATCGTTCGCCGTTCTGTTTGCCGAACGGCGTTGTTAGCCGAGGCACGTCTACACTGAGCTGGGCGCACACGCTCGGGCGAGGCGTGCTCGGCCGAGCATGCGGATCGTTCGCCGTTCTGTTTGCCGAACGGCGTTGTTAGCCGAGGCACGTCTACACTGAGCTGAGCGCACACGCTCGGGCGAGATAGGTTGCCATAGAAAAGTGTATTTTGGCGCCAAATTTTGAGTGGGAATAGGCCTCATAAATTCATATTTGACATTGGACCGTAACCCGAAGCAATAAGAGCTAATTCAGGTCATCAGCACATGATCTAATTGTCGCTACGACTAAGCTATTGAAATCAATATGTGCTGACAATCAGTTGTCCTTGCTCTCATTTTTATTGGAATTGCAACTTTTTAAGCTTTGATATACCAGTATTGAATCACTAATACAAATACCGAAGAATATATCAAACTCTGGGACAGAAGACATAAAAGTGTAGTGACGAAACAGTTAAGCTACAGCCTAGACATAAAACATCCGTCCCTCTCGCATTTAACTTGCTAGTAAGCGAAAAATGATATATGTCCGACACAGACGTGGTCATGTCATGATAGACTAGCTATCTATTAGGTACTACTAGAAAGAAAGGGGCGAGAGCGTGCTGTCTCACTCTTACATGGAGGGCACGGTACTCTTGCTCTCGTACACTAGAAATCAACTGCAGGTAACATAAACAAACCCAATAGGACATTATTTGAGAATAATTAGAAAACACCATTTAAATATCGACCTTATAACTCATAACACAAGGTTAAAATAGTAATTAGTCTTTACAACTTTAATTGAAAACGAATGGTGCCAGTTCACATCAAACTATGTATTGCATATTTAATTCTCTTGAATGATGGAACTGTATGTTCATGAAAGAACACTAGGGATGTGCCAGAGAAGGTGTAAGTTATCCTGGCCATCACTAGGTTTATTAGTGTACGACTCTCCATATATAAGTTAGAGTGGGACAGGTTTTGATCATCAGTATCAATATTACCTCAATTTAGGTGGAAATATAGTAATAAAAAAAAAAGAAATGAAGTAAAATCTAATCTAAATGCAAAACATATGGGTTCTACCCTTTTCTGTTATTCTTTCTCATACATTCAAAGATACTTGTGCTAGCTGTAATATGTACAGCTCATATGAAAATGAATTAATAATAACTAAATAAATTCCTACTTTCTAAGTGTTTCAAATTTACTCTTAAAAAGAAAAAAGATTTTATAAGTTACTCCAGAGAGGTTTTGAAGGTAACAAGCTACATGAAAAAGTTGATGGCCTCTACACATCAGGCCTTTAAGAATATAAATAATAGGAATCCACACCATAAAACACAAAGGTGTTTTTATAAAATAGTATAATATGTCTATGAAAAGTTTATAGCATCATCCAACTTGGAGAGGCACAGGTTGTGAAACCATACAGCTTATTTAAAAATAATGTGCCATTTATGTTTACCAAATCGTTGCTTTTTTTTCAACCAGGAACAATAAATCAAACAAGTAGATAAGTATGCATAAATAAAGTTTCGATATTTTCGTTCAGCAATAGAATAATGAAACCGTTTGTATATTTTTTTAAAACTTTGTTTACGACTCCCATGGTCTCAGTACGTAACTAAGTATATGTATACTATAGCGTCTAGCATTCGCGTCTCTAGTTCGAGCGTACGATGAGTAAATAAACAAATTCATACTGTAAACATGGGCATAAAGAGAACATAAAAACGGCAATTCGCCATCTATGTATCACTACACCAAAGAAACGATTCAGTCTCAAGCCAAAATGCATCCTAAGAATACATTATTTGATCGTAAGATTTCGGCGTTTTTAACAATGCTGCGGTCAATAAAGCCTAGTTTACCTCCTTGGAGCGTCAGAGTGTACGTCAAAGTAAATAAAACTCGCGAAACAATTCAGCATTGCTCTGAAAACCAACTGAGACACAATGGGAAGGCACATTTTGACAATACACTCTGCGATCAAAACATAGCCTTTTCAGGCTTACAAACCCGTGTAGAGACCTTTTGAGGCATCATACCACCTTCCTTGACTATCATTTGTACTGAATATATTTGTCGCAAACACGTGAGATTGAGCTTTTGGGCGTATTTTGAAAAAATGCTGTTGCGTTCCAACACTGAAAATGGCATAACACGCAAACACTTTGGTCCAATTTCACAATGAAACACTTCACTTGACCGCGATAGTTTAATTGAGGAACGCGAGACGGGCCACGGTATGCAGTTTTTCACTCACCTTGTTGTTTATTCGCTATTTTATTGAAACAGTTTTGAAAAACTTCATATAAATGCATAGGCTCGTCATCGCTCGTCGCCATTTTGGATTTTACTGCCAAATATATCACAGACAATGTAGAGGGTAATTACCCATTCATAAAAAAAGATTTTACACATGAGTCTATGCGTTTACAAAATTAAAGTAAAATATATGTAGAGTAAAATATATTTAGAAATTTCACATATTTTAAAACTAATACAATACTTTAACCCTCAATACACACATTCCATTTCTACCTACCTGTAAAAGCGGGTTTTATATTTTGTTTCTGTCTTTTTCTCTTTGCAAAAGTCATCATTACCTTTAAGTTAAGTCATGTAATTGATATAAAACGTCTTTCGTAGTCGTTCAAATTATTAATCATTACCTAAATTATTTATTATTTTTGTTAATTTTTTTTAGAATATTGAGCTTGTGGCAGCATATTCTTATCAAAGTCTGACCCATAGAGGTCATAGAAGAAATGTAATGTCTGTTCGCCATATTTTGCTACGAAAATTAAGTTTGACGTAAGAGCCTACAAAATTTTCGAGTGCACTCCCAATACATAAATCCAGCTACATGTAACATGTTCTCATTGAATTCCATCAACACCCAAAATCAGGTAAAATGTCAATGACATGACATAGTAAACTGAGTACAATCTGGATTTTGTTTGTCATTAACATAACCTTTGCATCTTTGCAGATTTTAGTTAGTTTTAGCCAACTATCGTCGCGTTACTCTAGTGTTTTCAGGCACAGAAAGCACAGTTATGGTAAAAATAAAGACGTCAAACAGAAAGAGAGCGCAGCGTTGACATATGATGCAACTATCTGCAAGGAAAGTTTTCAAGAGGCACTCAGAAATTTGGACAAAGATGTTATAGTGGAAATGAAAAGGGTGGACATCCGTTCCTTGGCGTCGTCCCCTCGTATATCACGGGCCCCGGACCGGTGTCTATCCCCGAGAAAGATCTCTTATGTGTCAGCAGATTCCTTTGAGAAAAACAAAAATGGCTGGTCGGCCCGACCTGCAAGAAGTGGCTTCATCAGCTTCACAGATCAGTTTGTGGGTCTCTTATCGAGCAGTATGCAGCAGAGGGGCCTGGACATACAAGTGCGAGGCTTTAAGACGGAGCGAGGGATCCATGCGGACTTAAAACGGAACCCAAACCTGATAAATAGACTGCGTAAGTTCTTCGGTCAGTATAAAAAAGATGAATTCGTAGGAATGTTGACTAGAGACAAGAGTGTGCTAAACTAATGTGAGTAAATAGATTTTAGTACTAGTTGTAATAATAACTATATTAGTTTTGATATGAGGATGCATTTTAGATGCAGAAATTAGGAAATTTGTTCTGTAACTGACATAGGCTCATAAATCAAACTCATCATCCTCCTAGCTTTTCACCTGGTCACTTTCGATAGTATATGATTTTTTATTTATTTATTTATTTATTTATTATTAACAATATATTTACACGGCATTACAGACAAGCCAATACACCGAGAAATACAAAAACATATTCATTACAGACAACATCTAGGTGATATTAAATACAAGTACTGGACAGCCTATCATCCATCGACTCACAAAACCTTAGACATTCACGGCACACAGTCGCCCATCTCCACGCAAACAAATCACATTCAGGTGCCGATGTCAAGAGCGCATTGAGCAGAGTGAGCGCGCGAGGGAGCGGCGAATGTCTATGCGATACCGTGCGCGCCGCCGGCACTGCCAGCAGTGGGCGCGCTCGCGGTCTCAAACTGACTCTGGGCACATCCGGAACATACAGCCGCAAGACTCGAGCCACAAGCTGCGGGCAGTCGGACTCGCCACGCAGTATGCGACAAGCGGTGGTCAGCAATTTTTTGTTGCGCCTTACCTCTAGAGAATTGTATCCGAGGCATCCGAGTAAATATTTCGTTGGATAGAGAAATGGATAATATCCAAATCTTTTTTTAAAGATGAATCTCAAGAATGCCTTTTGGATCTTCTCTAGAAGTAAGGCGTAGGTGGACTCGTAGGGGTGCCAGATGATTGACGAGGCCTCAAGCTTACTTCTGACCAAAGCGCTGTAAACCATCCTTATGGCTCCAATATCCCAAAAGTCCTTGACACTGCGGATCACAAAGCCTAGTCTCCTAAAAGAACTATCGGCAAGTGTACGCATGTGCTCGTGGAAGGTGAGGCGCTCGTCAAAGACCACACCGAGATCTTTTACAGAAAAGACCCTGGCAATAACCTCAGTGCCGAGGGTGTACTGCTCAAGTCGAGGGGCAGCGGAACGACTAAACGTGAACACAGAACACTTCGATTTATTAAAAAGCAGCTTATTGGCTATGCTCCAGTTATTTACTGCGTTAATATCCTCTTGAAGAGAAACGCAATCTGCTCTACTCTTTACTCCATAGACAAGCTTCAAATCGTCAGCGTACAACAAACATTGTGCATTCTTAACCACAGGTTCCAGGTCATTGATCATAAGCCCAAATAAGAGCGGGCCAAGTATCGAACCCTGACTGACCCCAGATCTGGTATGATACGGAGCCGACACGAAACACCCATGTCGAACGTACTGCTGACGATCGCGCAAATAACTAGCAAAGAAAGCAAGCAACCCCAGTGAAAAGCCTAGGTCATTTAACTTTCTCATAAGTACGTCGTTATCCACGCGATCGAAAGCTTTTTTGAAATCGAAGTACAGAACATCGACCTGGGTGCCTCTATCAAGATGCTCAGAGATAGTGGCCGTCAGGGTTAACAGGTTGGAGTCGACGGAGCGATTCGCTCTAAAGCCATGCTGAGAGTCGCACAAATACGGTTTCAATTGTGTGGCTAATATTGTATGCACCATCGACTCGAATAATTTTGCCAATGTAGGAAGTACAGCTATAGGTCTATAGTTTTCAACATTGGCGGTGTCACTGGTCTTAGGAATAGGCCTCACTCTTGTTATCTTCCACAGCCTCGGATAAGTACCAGTTGAGATTGCTAGGTTGAATAAGAAGTGAATGGGGACTGACAACTGCTCTATACAACCTTTGACAATGTATGCTGGAAAATTGTCAGGTCCAATAGAACTCACAGCCTTCAACCGCTTTACGGCAGCAACCACTTCTTGTACCGACATATTATTAATATCAATACACCGGGAATGACCCTTGCCGCAGTTCTGAAGCAGGTCAATATCCAGTTTTGGAACCTCCGGTAGAAAGACGCCAGAAAAAAACCTTGAGAAAGCTACCGCTGCCTCCGCTCCCGCAAATCGCTTTCCCTCGAACATGACTTCACCAGCAAAGCCACCCTTCGACTTCAGGCTATCAATATGCTGCCAGAACGAGCGAGGATCCCTTTTCACATTACTTTGGATCTGATCAACGTAGCTGTCATACGCCAAAGCAATTCGTTGTTTAATATCCCTTCTAAGCTGGGCAAACTCATTATATGCTTCGATGTTGTTGGTAGCCTTCCAAGTCCGGTGGATACTAGCTTTACGTGCTATGTCAGCAATGAGGTCAGCTGTGAACCATACCGGGTAGCGTCTACTAACCTCCTTCGAGCGACGCTTTCTTGGTATACAGTTGTCAAAAAAGCCATACATTTTATTATAGAACAAGTCTACTGCAGTGTCAACCTCTTTAGCCTGGAGTACGTCTTGCCAGTTAGCTGCAGAGACTAGTTCATACAATAGTTCGTAGTTACCCTTACAGAAATCCCAATCTTGCCGTGTATCTAAATTACTAGCATCTATGCGCTCAGAAGAAGGTCGCAACACTTCTGCAATAGGTATTGATATTTCCAATGGTGGATGGTACAAATCCCGTTTAGGAACCAATCCTCCACCTTCTACTTCCATGACACGAACACCGCGAATACGCTCCGACACCAGCACGACGTCTAATTTTCCACCATACGCATTTGTCACTTCATTCATCTCATTCAGACCACAAATTGTTAAGAAATAAGAATAATAACATTGAATACTTTGAGACATATACATTGGGTTCAAATTTAGATCTCCAAACACGAGCACTACTCCTTTCAATTTTTCCATATTTTGTTCTACGCTTTGGAACCAGCACATGTATACATCATCTGAAGCACCAGGAGGAATATATACAACACAAAGGTAAAACACAACACTTTTAAAGGTGACCGAAATCCAAAGGTCCTCTCCATTCAGCGTTTCGAGTTCGTGAACCCGCCGTATTTCGAGTCCTGGGCGGGCAGCGAACATCACGCCGCCTCCGCGGGAACCGGTAGCACGATCCCGACGAATCACACTCCAACCGCTGCAGGAAAGTTCGGCGTCGTTGACAGCTTCGGTCAGAAATGACTCCGTTACTGCTACGACATCACAATCTAAAGAGAGCATGTTAAGCCTGAAGTAATTGAGCTTTGTTTTTAGGCCCCTTACGTTCTGATAAGTGATATTCATAATTGGTTTGTTCTTCGACTTATTATCACACTTAGGAGCGCGTTCCCGAGTTCTGCGCAATTTTAGGTCTCCGAAATAACCACGCCTTAACTCGAGCGTTATCAGGCCAGACTTCTGCAGACAGACACTTAGTGTACATGGCAGGTGGAACGCCAATTTTGTACGACTTGTATTGGCCCTTGGATTTGAGCTCTTCCACTGTAAATGTGCTCTCAAGGCTCAGGCTTTGCAGATAAGCTCGTACATCATCAGCACCAGAAATCATGTTCCACAGGTGAATATATTTCCTGTACTCCACAGCCTTCAGCGATGTTACATTCGGCCCCGCAGTACAGCGAAGGGAACCGTTACGTCTTTTCCCATATCGGACCTCTTTGAGTTCCCCAGCAGCAGGACTGCAGTCCTCATCAGTGGCGTTTGCGTCACTTCGTAACATATCATCACCAGACAGCACCACTGGCGGCGATTGAGGCACTGTGTCAGCCTGAGTCACCTCATTCTGCGCGACTACGATTCCGCTCACCTTAGGCTCCGCTGCACTTCCTGACGTCTGCTCCTTACTGCGGGTCTTGCGTTTTCGCCTGAGCTTCACCTTAGTGGCACCCGATTCCTCTAGGTTGTTCAAACTCGATGACAGCAGTCCAGCTTCACAACACTTACAGGGCCGTGCGGATGCTGCTTCCAGTCGCAGGAGTCGTTCATTAACGGCCTCGATTTTTTCTGTGCTTACCGCGAGCGAGGCCTGGTACTGAGCGATAGAAGCAACCGCCTCATTCAGCTGACGAGACAGTGCGATCATTTGATCCAGAACATCTGCAATTTCTTGCGTCTTAGGTATCGAACCGGTCGCAGGTGGCAGTGTCGAGTGGGTGCTTTGGCACTTGGTCCTACATACGATATTCTTAATAGTCAGCGGAGTCCCAACTGGAGTTTCACAGTTGCGTCCACTTTTTTTAAGTGTGTTTACACACTCAGGGCACACCCACGTGTCTTTTTCTTCCGCTGTAAGCGTTCTGTTGTTGCACGAGTGATGGTATAGCTTACCGCACGTAGGCACCATACATTGCAGGTATTCTTCGCCCACGGCAAGCTCCTCGTGGCACCCATTGCAGATCATCTCGTGACTATCACCACGATGCATTGTTTACAATAACGATGCTCCACTAACAAGAGTTGCTATGAACCACGTTATACCCGTCGTAGTTAGTACTCGTAGATCGTAGAGGCACAGCAGATGAGCGTAGCAGATGACGAGTACGGATGACGTCACACACACTAACGGCTGCATAGACTGATGTACCAGGAGCGCAGAAGAACAACGGAGCTCGCTTGGCCGATATTCATAGCCGGGGTGTAGCACATAGGTGACTTACGTCGTGACGATGATGACGCAACACTCCACCCGAAAGCCACGCAGTAGTACTAGGATCACAGAGGCACAGAGCAGGTCGCAGCACTCGGCGGCGCACAGCGCAGCGTAGCGAAAGGAGCACGGATGGAGCCACACTTATAGCTGTGCGGTACTAGGACCACAGAGGCGCCGAGCTGGTCGTAGCACTCGGAGGCGCGCGGCGTAGGAGGTGGGGCGCAATGACGTCACGGCAGCGTATCACTCACCCGGTCCGCAGCTTAGACAAGATGTACCAGGGTAGTAGGAGCGCGGGAAGTGAAGAATACTCGCGCTCCGCGACTCTCCGCTGTACTTATGCGCTCCTATTTTCTCTTGCGAATTAAATTAAGTTAAATATTGATTTAATAAATTAAAAATAGTAGCGCGGGGATCTATGGCACGTCTACACCTTACGGGGGTCCGGGGAAAAGGATGATGGATGCAAATAAAATTTAGATTATATACGAATATGTTTTTTCAGTAAGCGACTTGCCATATGATAAAATAATAGACCTGGTCATTCCCTAAAGAAAACAAAAGGGACATAAAACGTGGATTGACCCATGTCCATAGAAACAAAGACTTGCTTGCTACCAATGATATTGTTTTTACCACATTGGTGGCAACCAAGCGCAGGACCAGCCGATAGTAAGTGGTCACCAACGCCTACAAGTCATTGCACTCTCTGTCATCTCTATCGCCCTTACCATATTTGAGCGGCAGAGATGGAGGTGTACTAAAATTGATATTCAATCTTTGTCTAGTTAGATACGGGTGAGGACCAAATTTTTGGCCAGTAGTTAGCCTGGTTAATTAGTAGTAGATCGGTAGTAGTTAAAAAGTACCGTTGTGACACCAAAATTAACCATACAATTTTTGTGTCACAATGGAACTTTTTAACTACTACCGATTAACCAGGCTAACTACTGGCCAAGGATTTGGTCCTCACCCATACGCATTGCCAACCCTAAAATGTTATGTTATTGATGCCTTCCAGGGTTCGCAGCGGAGCCCCCCTCCAGCAAGGATAAGCAGGCCTTGGGCCCCGACGTGGCCCCGCGGCTAGAGAAACTGCTCGGGGATGACTCGCCGCTGACCAGCCAGCAAAAGGACAAAATCAAGATCGCCTTTGCTGAGGGTTACCTCGCTGGTCAGTGTTTCCATGCTTGTATTTAGTTTTACCAGTTCCAGTATCTGATTGATTGAGCGAGTGAAGCTCTCCGAGTTTACTGGAACAATCCGGCGTTCTACGGTAGCCTAGTGGTTCAGGACGGCTATCAAGCGGCGGTCGTGGGTTCGAATCCCGGCTCGTACCAATGAGTTTTTCGGAACCTATTTACGGAATATTTACCGTTGGCTTTTCGGTGAAGGAAAACATCGCGTGGAAACCGGTCTAATCCCAATAAGATCTAGTTTTCCCTCTGGGTTAGATGGCAGGCGCTTTCGTAAAACGAGTGCCCATGCCAAATCTTGGAATTAGGTGTCAAAGCAGACCCCGGGCTCCTTTATGGCACCGGGAATAACGCTAGGACGATGATGATGTATAAATGTTTGTTAGACAATAACTATAGTATCGGTGATTGGAAAATATTTTTAAGTTTGTACAATGAGTGAAATCAAGGGTTGCCGAGATATAGGAGCTTTCACTAAACACTGATAGGGGCTGGTTCTGGATCTATGGGTACATCGCGAGTGCACGGTTCCTAGCTTTCTGGAAGTTTGCCATTCGATTTCCGTGTGCATGTGGATATATCGTATGCCCTTGTATCTTGCCCAGCAGTGGGAAAGTACATTATGGGATATATTAAAAAAAAAAAATTTTAGGTTCCCACCCCGACAACGCGCGCGGCACCAAGGCGTCCAAGTACCTGAAGGTGGTCCAGCAGCTGCTGACCATCGTGCTGTTCCTGGCCATCTTCGTGAGCCTCATGGCCTCCGTCAGCGGCACCGTGTTCCGGTAACTATCCCCCAGCCGACCATTATTCCTCAAAGGAAGGGGTTAAGTTCGCCTTTGTACCGATTAAACTTTTTTTTTTGTCTGTATTTTTACCTGTGCTTGTTTACAATAAAGTATTTACATACATACATACATTATTCCAGCAGCAGGCAGCACCAGTAGACCACTCATGGACATAGACCTGGAATTCACAAAGAGTGCCACAATTACCGGATCCGCGCCACCAGCGAATTCCCGCTCCTTTTTGAATACTATGACGGTTGCAAACAAGCATACGGTCTGCCTGATGATAAGCAGACTCCGTGGCCTATGGCCTCTTGCGATTGCAGAAGAATTACAAGCGCGTAGCCGATCCTTTATTGGTTTGAGGATTCGTCGTGTTGATAGAGACAAACAGGGGTTCCTCATTCACAAATTCTTTTACAAATTCTAGCTTTATAATCTTGCAGTGAAAAACATACTTACATAACTTACTATTCACTACATTATAGTTTCTAGACTTGAATCTCCTTGAAGTTTGAATAATCAGTCTACCATCCCTTCCGAGCAGGATCCAGCTGGGCAACCAGGTAGAGGTGGACCCCGAGGACATCAACGTGACCTTCGACGATGTCAAGGGCGCTGATGAAGCCAAGCAGGAGCTCATGGATGTGGTGAGTGCCTCTTGTTTATGTGCTCCTGATATTTAGCACAGGAACTTGACTACTAAAGTATCGCGAAAGTATTAATCAAGAAGATCTCTTAGGAAGTAATTTAGTTTTGTTTGCCCATCCCTTAAGAGCAAAATCTAGTGGGGTAACCAGGTAGACTAATCTGCATACCCAAATTAATATTTGTATTAGAGTGTCAGTATTCTGAATGTCTAACGGACGGACCGCATTAGAAACTCCATCTAGTCCTCACAACTAAAGTACCCAACATAGCCCGGACAGCTGCTAAGGTTAAGTGGGATTATGCCTGTATGCCAAACGATTTGTGGGCCAAGGATACTACCAACTAGATCCCACCAAACAGAGTTTGGTATGGGGGCAGACTCAGACGGAAATGGCCGGATGATCTCGACGCTTTTCGGGAGTCACAGTCGATAGAGACACGTGGGGAATAGAGAGGGTCGTCTTTGACTGGGACAATGATTGACAGAGAATGGATTAGAGTCTTATCCGTAAGAAATTCAAGCCCAAATTAGAACAACATTCTTAACAACTTACAATTCTTCACAGGTGGAATTCCTAAAATCTCCTGAGAAGTTCTCCTCTCTCGGCGGCAAGCTGCCCAAGGGGGTGCTCCTGGTGGGTCCCCCGGGGACCGGCAAGACGTTGCTGGCGCGAGCCGTGGCCGGCGAGGCGCGCGTGCCCTTCTTCCACGCGGCCGGGCCCGAGTTCGACGAGATCCTCGTCGGCCAGGGCGCCAGGAGAGTCAGGGATCTCTTTAGTGAGTATGCTGCCCTGGTACTTTTTTACTCTATATCGCGCAGACACGTTAGTGGCCACGTTCTTGCGGGGAAGAAGCGAGATCCTCAATAAGTTTGGTTCCCTGGTACTTTTTACGCTATATCACACAGACATAGGTTTGAGGAGTCATAGTCACGTCCTTGCTGGGAAGAAGCGAGTCTTCAGGTAAGTATGGTGCCCTGGTACTTTTTTACTCTATATCGCGCAGACACGTTAGTGGCCACGTTCTTGCGGGGAAATCAAATCAAATCAAATCAATTATTTATTCTGCAAATAGGCCACAAGGGCACTTTTACATGTCAAACGGTAATTTACAATAAAATAGCAATCTTACACAATAATAATTTAAAATTATATATAAAAGGTTTACAAACTAAATGTCACTAAGTTAATGTAAACAAAACAAAATTGCAAAATATGACCATTACATTTGATATAAGATCTGTATCAGCATTAACAGAAGTTAATGATATTATTCAGTATTCCAGAGATGTATAAGGTCTCTGAGCGTCCAAATACAATTAATAATTATTCTAAGAGATGTATACGGTCTCTAAGCGTCAAAACAAAAAAGGAACATTAATGTTATATGTTTATGTCGTATTGTGTTTATGTTATATTGTCAGAGATGTACAGGGTCAATAACAATAAAACGTGTCAAGATCAGAATGATGTCTCTCGTCAATACGATAATAATAATAATAACACTAGTATTTAAGTAGTTAATTAGGTACTATGCCCTTGCAAGCATGAACAGTCCGGACTCCACAAACAGCACCCGATCACGAGTATGACGCATATCTCAGCCATCGCCTCCCTCAACCATATGTTAGGGAAGGTGGCGACCCGATCAACGACGCCACCGTAAGCAAAGCCCTTTAAGCGAGCATGACATATTCAAGCCACCGGACATTGATAATAGCAAAGATTAAGCGACTTGTTCGGCGAGAAACAGCATTACGTGCTCTCTTCTTACATAAAACGGTACAGTTATATCAGGTAGGTACTTATAATGATTACATGTATTTAGGTATATTCCTAATAGAATCAGACTACTACTGGCTTAAAGGCATTTTTGTCGTTTAAGAAATCGTTGACAGTATAATACGCCTTGCTTAGCAAATTACTCTTAACATGAGACTTAAATCTACTGTACGGTAAATTAACAATTTCAGTGGGTATTTTATTGTAAAAACGTATGCAGTTCCCCACGAACGACGTGCTAACCTTGCGGAGACGACTGGCCTTCACTGCGATCTTGTTTTTACTTCTGGTGTTGAAGTCGTGGATATCACTGTTGAGAAGCGAGATCCTCAATAAGTTTGGTTCCCTGGTACTTTTTACGCTATATCACACAGACATAGGTTTGAGGAGGCATAGTCACGTCCTTGCTGGGAAGAAGCGAGGTCTTCAGGTAAGTATGGTGCCCTGGTACTGTTCACATGTAGAAAAATGTCCGACCGCTCATGTTCTTAGGTTCTTACGGGGAAGAAGACGACAGACATCTTCAGTGCCTTGCCTATGGTGCCCTGGTACTCTCCCCTAAAGTACCCCAGCTCCCGTCGCTCAATGGCAAGCTGTCGCAAATTTTCGATGTTCAACCCGGAACAAAAAAGTTATGAAACAGTTTAGAGCATATAACTTAACTTTAGAATAAAGAAACGATATTTTTTCAGAAGCGGCAAAGGAGCGGGCACCATGCGTGATCTTCATTGACGAAATTGACTCGGTCGGAGCGAAGAGGACCAACAGCGTTCTACATCCTTACGCCAACCAGGTACGCCTCCTGTGTAAATCAACTAGAGGGGTTAAATAAAGCCAACAAAAGAAGAAATGAAGGTTCTTAGAATCCTCATAAAATCGCCATAAGGCGCACCGGATCTTAGACCATAAGAGTTCTTAGATCGATAAAATTGATTTCGCGCTGCACTGGTCGTTGGATCAATTAGATTTAGATTTAAAGGCTCTGATGGAATATCAGCGCTGTGGACTCCGCAGCAGTCACGCTGCGTCAGCGCCTATTCTACACCACAACAGACAACCCTCAACTAAGTTTTGTTATAAAATTGTTGATATATATTTGTACCACTATACTTGTTTGTTGTGGCTTGATCTATATGTCCGTTTCTCGTCAGACCATAAACCAACTGCTGTCAGAGATGGACGGGTTCCACCAGAACGAGGGAGTGATCGTGTTGGGAGCCACCAACCGGCGCGACGACCTGGACCAGGCTCTGCTCAGACCGGGCCGGTTTGATGTTGAGGTAACTAGTTCAGGCCCCGTATCATGGTCGGCCTTATCACGCGATAAGTGACGAGATAAGAGCTTCGTCTCGTTCTATCGAACGGTGTCAGCCAGTGACGGACGCTCTATCTTGTCACTTATCGTGTGATAAGGCCAACCATGATACAGGGTCTGATGTATTATCCCGTCGTAAGGTAAATTGCTTATTACTGGCCATCCCCAATAACCGCTTCGCAAAATATGTAGAAAGTACCGAACTGTCATCTTGTCAAAGTATTCCTATAAGAATCAGAGCATCAGTAAAATGCTGTTGGTTTGTTAAGATCGTAGCAAGTGGAAATGATATCTGCCTACACTACCCCTCCGGGAACTAGGCGTGATTATATGTATGTATGTAACTGAATGATACTTCCTGAAGTGGTGAGTTATTGACGATGTACCCATTAGTGTTTGGGGCTATATGTTCGTGCTCGAAATTTGTATAGCTCATGTAATACAAACTTAAAACCTAGCCCCTATTTCGTATATTCGTTGTGTTGAAAGCTGTGCAATGCAGGTCTCTCTCTATACACAGCGCATCGTGGAGAGTTCGGGCGAGCTCACTAAGCATAAATATAAAGTATATTCATGCTTTTGTTTAAAGGTGAACGTGCCAACACCTGATTACGGTGGTCGCCGCGAAATCCTAGAACTGTACCTCGGCCGGGTGACCGCCAACTCCGACGTGAACAGCGACCTGTTGGCGCGCGGGACCACCGGCTTCACCGGCGCGGATCTTGAGAGCATGGTCAACCAAGCAGCCCTCAAGTAAGTTGAGTAGACCTTCTAGGGTGTCATGATTCCCTGGTATATGCATAGCCGAAACATGAGACAAAACTGCGCTATAACATGGTCAACCAGGCCGCGCTCAAGTAAGTCGAGTCTGCTAGGATTTCATGATTCCCTGGTACCTGCGTTGCCGAAACATCAGACACAACTTCTCTATAGTAATGAGGCATTGGTGAAGACAGGATCAAATCTGAAAGACAGCCTTCTAGAGAGTTATGTTTTTATGTTTTTTCGTGGATAAAACCTCCGATGATGACCTCCAGATGCCTAGTCTTCGAGAGACTGGGTTACGTGGTATTTCTATCCACTAAAAACTCCTCGGCGACCGCCATCTGCGCTGTTATGCAGGATCTTATACAGAACGCAAATCACACACCCAACACACAACCCTCCGCCCTAATGACCCCCTTTAGTCGCCTTTTACTAGAGACGGTCCTCCCCCTCCTAGATCGTAGACCTAGTCTTGTCCAAGACTACACTTAGTCTAGACCTTGTAGGAAGTTATGACGCCCTAGTACCTACATATCCAAAACGTTAGTCAAAACCGCGCCAGTCATGAAACTCATCAGGCAGTGAAGACAGATAATATGCAGATGTAAAACTTTTGTTGTAATTTCAGTCATTACACAAAGAGTACGTCTGAATGACTGTCAATCTATTAACTAGATCCAAACCTAACCCATGTTTTAATTTCAGGGCAGCGATAGACGGCGCGAAGACGGTCACAATGAGATATCTAGAAGAAGCGCGCGACAAGGTCCTCATGGGCCCCGAGCGGCGCTCCCGCCTGCCTGACGAGGAGGCCAACACCATCACCGCGTACCACGAGGGAGGACACGCTCTGGTTGCGCACTACACCAAGGTATCTTCCTGCTTCCCACACATGTATGCGCGCCTAGTACCAAGGGTTGGGGTATAGCAAAGGGCGCGCGGGACTTAAAACATTTTTGGTGGGGTGGTGTCATTATCATTATGACACCTATTTTTTATGATGCTATCGTATAGAGGACGCTAAAATAAGTTAAATAAGCATGTTTTGTATGGACAACTTTTTTCTAAACTTGATAATTACCGAGATATTGGCTCCTAAATGGACACAATTTTTTGGACTTACAAAAATAACGATGGGGGTGGTTAAGGTAGAAAAAAGTAAAAAAAAAATTAGAAAAAAGTAGAATAAAATAGAAAAAAGTAGAATAACGTAGAAAAAAGTAGAAATATATTGATTTAAACTTGCACGATTCTCACACATTATTTATACTAAACGGGACTTAATCGCGTATAACTAACTTATTACCTCACTGAGGTCTCCCGACGTTTCGGATGTGTTGCAACATCCATGGTCACGGGACAACTGGCTTGAGCGGTTATCAACATCTTGCTGCGCGGGTTTTCCGAACTACCCGCATTTGGTCTTTATTAACCACTTGTACACTAAGGTTGTCACCCGGCCGACACACAACACTAATAATATCCGGTGACTTCCAAGTATTACTTTTATACTTATAGTGTATAATAACTTTTATCCATAAGGAATTCTCTTAATTTAATTTTATGAATGTGGTGTTTTTCTCGGTTTTTATAGTATCGGGCAATTTATTATATACTTTCACAGACATGGTGTAGGTTGCATCAGAATACATTTTTAGGTTTGATGAGGGCAACATGAGTTTTTCTCTATATCGGAGATTATGAGTTGTGGGTACGTCTTCGCGTTTCTTATAGTATTGGAGATAGTTTCGAACGAACTTACAAACTTCTAGAATATATAAACTAGTTAGAGTGAGTATTTTGTGTTTCTTAAAATGGGGTTTGCAACTGTCTCTGTTATCAATATTTGCTAATATGCGAATAAGTTTTTTCTGTAAAGTTAATAAGGATGATACGTCTGTGCTATTGCCCCAAAGTATTATACCGTAGCTGAACCATGCGTTTGCATAAGCATAATAGGTAACAAGTGCAGTCAGTACATTGTTTTATTTCGCTGAGTGCATATACAAAAGAAGATATTTTTGCTTTTATCGTTTTCATGTGTGATTTCCAGTTCACATGTGTGTCTATAATCAAACCGAGTAGTGAAAATTCGTTGACTACCTCTAATTTTTTATCTCTATAGCAAAAGTCTATTTTCAAAGATGTTTTTTGGTATGTTGTGTAAAATTTCTTTCTAGGTTCTGATTGCTAAGCCAGTTGTTTGTTTTATTGAGTATTGATTCTAGTCTGCTATTTAAGTTTATATTATTTTAACAAGTTGTGAGTATGGAGATATCGTCCGCGAACAGGACGCATGGTAGGTACATCCATGGTTTTCCAATCACACTCCGCTGTGGGATTCATTTATCGTATGGCAATTTAGTGTATTTAGAACCGTGAGATCTTCGAAAAGACAGTACGGTTGCCAGGTTGTTGCACTTTTAGCACCACCCAGGGGTCACGTGTAGGGTAGGGGTGGGTAATTCCTACGGACGTGGTGCAACTTCGACCCGCTGTGGGATGAAAGCATCAGTTGTCCTGCTCTCTGAACGGATTTTTATAATTTTCCCAGTAATATGGTCAGTGTTCCATTTCTATGTGGCAACTATTTTATTTCATCATTATGGCACCTATTTTTTATGATGCTATCGTATAAAAGACGCTAAAATAAGCATGTTTTGTAGAAAAAGCTTTTCTCTGAAATTAAAAATGGCCAAGATATTCGACCTCTAAGGCAGGTCGGTGTAGGTTGACGACGACGAGCGAAGCGACGAGGAGTGTTAGGTGTACCGCGACCCTAAGCGCGCGAGCCGAACGAGCGAAGCGAGCGTGCTGCAGCAGCGGCCGGCGAAGCGCCAGAACCAATAATGACGCATCCATTGACTTTGAGGTCAAATATTTTGGCGATTTTTTATTTCAGAAAAAGTTTTTCATACATAACATGCTTATTTTAGCGTATCAATTATGATTTTTTTTTATTCCCCCTCTAAATACTTACCCTATGATTGCACCTCCTTTGCTATTCGGAGCTACGCGAAGTCGCATCATTCATCGAAAATTTTACAAGTCCCAGCTACCTTAAAAACATCAATAAAGAAAAAAAAATTTTAGCCTAGCAAAATTGTATGCTACCTTTATGGATGCCTAGTATTTGAAGTCCGTGATACCTTTTGGGGCCAGAGGGGCTGGGCTACCGTTCATGTATCTCCCTCTCTAGTCGCTTGAACCAGCAAGTGCGACAGAGACGAAGATACACAAACGAAGTTCGTTTTCGTTTCGCGGTAGGCCCTCTGAACGTCGCGTCGCTTCCGTCTCGCCTGACGAGGAGGCTGTATACCAACACCGCGTACCATGACCAACATGTCTCATGAAAGTTTAAATTCGAAGGTAACTTTTTACTTCCTAAGTGCCTACACATTTATGCGTGCTTCTTTCCTGTGCCTTACATGTGTAATGTACGAGGGGCGGCTGAAAGTAATCTACCTAACAATGAAACAAAAGTAACGTAAGTAGTAGTAACAGTTTTTCGATCAGGTCACGTGACATCTTACGGTGTCACCCTATAAATGAATTTTGAATGAATGTTCGGCGCCAAGAACAGCGGACGGCGGCGGCGAACAAAATACCAATTTGTTTTTGCTGTTGCCAAATATTTTCCAAAACTTTATCTTTAGGAATAACGTCCAAATTCGAACTATTCGAATTTGCAAGAACAGCGGACGGCGGCGGCGAACAAAATGCCAATTTGTTTTTGCCGTTGCCAAATATTTTTCAAAGCTTTATCTCTTTAGGAATAACGTCCAAATTCGAACTATCGAATTTGCTCAATAGCAAAACGGTGAAAGACGCGTGGACAAAATTACAAATTCATTTGCAGAATATGCTATTGCAAAAAGTGTTTAACGGCTTTATACTCTTACGAATAGCGTTCAGTTTTGAATGAAGTCGAATCGGCTAGCAGCAAAAAGTGACCTCCTTCACATCTGACGTCACAAAACTCTGTCGCGTATTTAGCAATTTTTCTCCATCCCAAAAAGTGCTCAGCGCCGCTAAAGAAGTTTTCACTTAAGAAAAACTCTTTCGGTTTGTCGTCAAAAAAGTCAGTAACCGCAGCCTTCATTTCGTCATCGGTCATAAACCTTCGTCCCCTGCGGTCTTTCTTGAGAAGTCTATCCAGAAAATAGTCACAGGGGGCTAGATCTGGACTACAAGGGGGGTGGTCAATGGTTTCGAAGCCATTGTCTTTAATTGCTAGCTTCGTTGTGCGGGCGGTATGCACTGGTGCGTTATCGTGCAAAATCAGAATTCCTTTGCTTAGTTTATCTCGCCGTTTTTCTTTTATTGTGTCTCTATATAGTAAGTAAGAGTAATAATCATCATTCATTGTAGTTTTCTTCGGTAAATAATCTATGAGCATAATCCCTTCTGTGTCCCAAAAGATTGTAGCCATAAGTTTACCTGCCGATGGACAGACCTTGAATTTCCGAGGCGGCTTCTCATCCTTAAATTTCCAATTTTCCACTGTAACGACTCTTGCTTACTTTCCGGGTCCCATTGTCGAATCCATGTCATATTCATATTCATATTCATTTTATTGATAATATAAATTACAAGTCAGGTTTACTTAAATTTATTTATTTATTTATTTATTTATTTGGAGAACCAACAGCTACAGAAACATATTGACTATATAGATAAAATACAAAAAGCCAATTACAGGTTCCCACCGATAGCATCGCAGTAAACATTTGTGAGATCACTATTTTTACACTGAATTTGTGAGATTTCCTAACTAGGGGTTACAAAATGTGGAAACTTATGTATTCATTTAACTTAACTAAACAACAACATCATACGGATAGGAACACATTATGATTAACTAAAATTTTGAAGCTACGCTCATTCAAAGTAACTTCTCGTCAATTTACGCCTCACAGCAGGAATATTACTGTTGAATATATCAATATCAAGGTCTTTTGTCAGCTTATTAATTTTTTACAGCCACGAATTAGAAAAGTGTTCTGCCTATACTTACACGGGGCAAAGGGAATAGAGAGAGGGGGATAGTGTCTTTTGGTTCTAGACGGAATATTGAACGAAAGTTTAGCTAATAAATCAGAGCAGTCTACATTTCCATTTATAATGTTTAAAATATAAGTAATATCCGCTAAGTCCCGACGCGTGGATAGCGGAAGAAGGTGATGCTTTTTACAGATATGATAATTAATTCACATTATCGGGATAGTTCTAAACAGCATGTCAACCGGTATGTTTTACAATAGTAACGTACTTATATGTAATTAATTAAATATTGAGTAAGTATGTCTAATTGTCTATTAATAATTCAGATTACATGTCAATGGTTATATCTTGTTATATTATACATCTCTAGACATTTCTAACTCAAAGAACTCCCTGTGGCTAGGCAAAGCGTTAGAAGGCCTGCTTGACTAACCAACTTTTTAGTCTTTTTTTAAATGAGTTATTTTGGGCTGCAACTATTGCACTCGGGAGATGGTTGTACACTTTTGGACCCATGAAGTGTAAGTGCTTGCTTGACTTTGTCAGCTTGTGAGGCACGGTCGGAAGCCTGTTACAAGCACGGGTCGACCGCATCGCGTACCGGCGGGGAGCCGGGTCGAGAGGTTTGTTTTCTGCCTGCTCCTGCGCGTATACTGCTGCTTGAAGAATCAGCAGTGATGGTAGGGTTAATATGCCCAGAGCTCTGAAATGCGGTCTCGCTGACTCAGTCTTTGTGATGCAGACAATAGAACGCACGGCGCGTTTTTGGAGTCTGAAAACTCGCTCCCATTCCGCGGCTCCGGCCCAAAGTTCTGTTCCGTACTGTATGTGAGCATGCACCGACGCAAAATAGCACGTTCTCAACATTTCGCGGGGTAGGATTCGAGATATTCGTTTTAGTGCAAAGCAGGCTGCCGAGAGCTTGTTGCACACGTGGTGAATATGTATCGCCCAGGTCAGCCATCTGTCTATCTCGAATCCCAGGAAGGTTGAACTTGTGACCTGTTCAATGTCCAGTCCATTTGTGCACACTTACAGGGATTTCATTTGCCTTCCCGAGAGGTCGAAGTGTACAAAATGTGTTTTTTTGATGTTCAGGATAAGGCCATTCTTATTGAACCAGTCGGATAAGAGTGCTGCAGTGACATTTAACTGATGATTAAGTGCATCACAAGTAGGAGCGGAAACAACCACCGCCACATCGTCCGCATACATAAATGTTTCACCACTGTGAATGGCCTCCGGTAGATCGTGCAGCAGGAGCGAGGACAATAAGTTGGACACGGAAGACCCCTGCGCTACTCCTATATGAGCTCGTACGGCATCCGAGCGCACGCGTCCTCCATCTGCCACGATCACCTGAGACCTGTCACGCAACATGTCGATCATTAGTTTTAGAGCTCGATTCTCAAAGCCGTAGTGGCGCAGCTCGTCTTCTAAGACACCATGATCCGCTACGTCAAAGGCTTTGGCCAGGTCACAGCACAACACTGCGACCTGCTTTTAGACTCTCGAGCCTCTAATATTCGGCGTATGACCTCCCGTGTCAGTGCTGTCGTCGACCGCCCTTTGCGATATGCATATTGTCGATCAGAGAGTGCATCGGTCGATTCTAGGAAGTCCGTTATTCTCGCGCTGAGTCCATATTCAAAGGTTTTTGCAAGAACAGGGATAATGGCTACTGTCTCATCACATGTGACAATTCTAGAAATTACTTCTTCCTCTTTCCCTCGACTCATGTCCAAAAACTCTTTGCAACATTTGACACGCCTCTCCATGTTAAATGCAGTCAACATTCTGGGGACCCAACGTGCACTAACCTTGGACAGGATCAAATGCTCATGAGTTATTTCATTGACTCGCTCTTTACTGACGCCCACATCTCTAGCTAGCTACTGCTTCACTCGTCGGTCACTCTTTAATATATTTTTTTTCACCCTGGCTACACTTTCATCGGTGACGACCGAAACTGGTCTTCCGCTACGAGGATCATCATCCAGGCTCTCACGACCTAATTTAAACTGCCTTGACCAAAACTTTATAACAAATTCGGAAGAACACGAACTGCCAAACACACGTAACATACGCTGTCTGATCTCCGAAGGTGTATTCCCATCTTTAGTCAGAAACTTAATCACCGCACGCTGCTCGATTTTATCCATTTTCACTTTTTCTGCCGACATGTTCGAAACAATTGTAGGAGACTAATAAACGTGATGCAATAAACAAATAAATGTAATACATTTTGAAAATAGAATAACAAACGAATATAAATCCATACCAGCCAGCATTATTTTTGTAAATATTTCTGACCAAGGAGGTTACTTTTCAGCCGCCCCGCCCCTCGTATGCGTGCCTGGTACACCGTACAAGTCCCTCATGATACCAACACGGCCGGTTTGTGTGCAGCACAGGGTGGAGTTAGTCGGTAAAGATGAGTACGTTGACGTATTGTTCCAGGACGCGCACCCGCTGCACAAGGTGACGATCATCCCCCGCGGGCCGTCGCTCGGCCACACGGCCTACATCCCCGCCAAGGAGCGCTACCACGTCACCAAGCAGCAGCTGCTGGCCATGATGGACACCATGATGGGCGGCCGAGCCGCCGAGGAACTCGTCTTCGGCCCGGACAAGATCACCTCCGGTAACTTGTGCATGTCATACATCATACTAGCGAGAACGTCCCTAAAGGACCACCATATCCCAATATTTGACGTAGACGCTAGTTTTACTGGCAGCAAATCACAATTTTACAAAGGAAGCAGCCAGCCATAATGGCGAGCGAAGACGCGTTGCAGCCAGGTAAGGTCGTATAGTAGTCACTTTTATACATATAGATACCTGTTACTAGTATGTTTCATGGGAGCCTAGTTAGCCTAGGACAAACGCCAACAATTCCCGCCATTTCCGAATCCCATAACTTCGACCATTCCTGGGTCAGGTTGAAATTATTGTCGAGCAAGTTTCTGGCGATTCTACACGAAGCGTTCCTGGACTTTAGGCGGTGGCAATAATAGTGTTCGTTTGTA
Source organism: Epinotia ramella (assembly GCA_947578815.1). NCBI lineage: Eukaryota > Metazoa > Arthropoda > Insecta > Lepidoptera > Tortricidae > Epinotia > Epinotia ramella. The sequence continues at coordinate 270,073 of OX388226.1, read as the reverse complement.
TAAATCTAGTGTATTGTTCGCAGGGGCATCATCGGACCTGAAGCAGGCCACGTCCATCGCGCAGCACATGGTGCGCGAGTGGGGCATGAGCGAGCGCGTCGGGCTCCGCAGCATGGAGTCCTCGCGCGGGCAGCCCTCGCAGCCCGCACTCGGCCCTCAGACCAACGAGCTGGTGAGACAACTCTCTCCTGAAGCAGGCCACGTACGCACTAAGCGGCTAGCCGCGTGCGGTTGCGGCCAACCGCTTGGTGCGTAGAGGTTTTGCGTTTCATTGCCTCCTCAGGTCTCCCAATGCGAGGCAATGGCCTTCCTTCTTTCCTCTATTCGTTCCTACTGCTTGCGTGCTCCCCAACCCAAGAAATTGACACGGAACTTCCACGGTGCGGATGCGAATGTCTGCAACATCGCTGCTAATAACGCAGGACTATCTAACCATAAATCGTATCCTATAATTCCGCTAGGTACTGAACATGATGAGGTACTGAATTGAAATGTACTGTTCGTCTGCAGGTGGACACGGAGATAAAGAAGTTGTTGACGGAGAGCTACGAGCGCGCGAAGACCATCCTTCGGACACACGCGAAGGAGCACAAGGCGCTCGCTGAGGCGCTGCTCAAGTGAGTAATAAAATAAGACCCCGAATTGGGTCCACATAAATAAATAGACAGAAATAAAGTAATTTTGCTTCTAGACCAACCAAAAACTGGGTTAGCTTTAGCAATGTCTGCGGACCTAAATCTGTGTATAACACTAATACATTCTGTTCGGGACCGGTCTTTTACCGCGGGTATCACTCGGTTGACAATCAGGGAAGAAAAAGACACGTCACTTTTTGACGTTTGACGTCTGCCATTTTTAGTTAGTATAACCTAGAATTTGACCGTGTTGGTTTGAGCAACCCATGCTTTGATTTGTATTTGATTTTTGAGAAAGAATTTGGGACATTGCTTTATGTTAATTGGAATCAGTTCATAATTGAGGCCAGGCGCTCATATCGAGGAGTTTTGTGTTTGCCTGCCCGTGTTTGGAGCCTGAAGTGATAAATTAGTGACGGTGGTTTGGTGCGCCTACGCGGTGGGCCGTCATCCAGGAGCCGGGAAGTGTTCGCCGGGACACGCGACGGCCTCGACACACACACTCATACTCATACATTCAGATACACATATCGAAGCCGCCCTGTACAACGGCGGATGAAGCTTCCATCAAGGTAGCACGTTTTGTTTTGTACCGGACCGATACCTGGCGCATCTTCGGTATGCCACGCTTCTTGGAAGCTATAGCTTAGCGGGGTTATACCGGTCGTTCTAGTCCAGGCCTCTATTCGGGTCAGGAACTCGTCGGGCCCAGCCCTGGCATCAACCGAGTAGAGTCTTGCAAGCCCGGGCTAGTAGCGAACATTTTTTGTAGCAAGGGCGTGGTTCTTTGAAACGCCTCTGGCTGTGTCAATAGGTATCTTTGACTGGTTCACAGTATTATTTTGATATTTGTGGAAAAAATGTTTTTGAGGTTAACCGTTGATGGAACATAGTTGTATTTAAAATAGCAAAATATTACTGAATTGGTTTGTAGTGATATAATAGCACATTGCTAATTGTTTTGATAGTTGATTTGATATTATTTGGTGAATTTCTTGGTCACTGAACATTTTAACTTGGCATTTTTATAAGTTAACATTCCCTTGTTGAAACTAGATAGCAATCTCAAATTCAATTCTTAGGTATATACTAAACACATAGGAAATTGATATTGCTTGTTTAGATAATAATTTGAACTATATTTCAGGATTGCTCGGTGTGAATATATGGGTATTGATTTGAGACCCATTTGATATATATCAATATTGGTTGGGATTATAATTATTTGAAGTTTGCCCCTGGTTGTTTGACAGTGTTTGTTTGGCTTAGTTTAGCAGTTATAAATTAGAGTTCACTCAGAGAATAAGTAATATTCTGAGGGGTTCCTTGGCAAGCCATATAAATTGGTAATTAAAAATAATTTGCATTGACTAAAATTATTTGGATTAATTGTTTGGTGCGTTGGGAACATACAGGTTTGGAATATTTTGGGGTTCCCTGAGAAGTGAATATTGTTCAGAAGGGTTCTGTATTGATCAATGTGTTGCGATTTGAAAATAAATTATACTTGTTAAAATAAATTAATTCTCATTATAAATATTACTTGATTTAGGGTTCAACAAGTAACATTTTGCAGGGTTCCTTGTGTCAAATAATTTTAGTTTATATTGTTTTTGTTTTGCATTGTTGAACATTTTAATTAGAAGTCGATTGGACTTGCGTTTGTTTGTGAGTGTTTGTTGTTGCTGGCTACAGCCATGGCAAAGTGGACAGCCAAGATTAGGGCGGAGCTGAGATGGCTGTCCTCTGCGGTGCATTTGATAAGTAGACCCGACCGGACCGACGCTTTGCTGAAGCGATCGGCTGAGCTACCGGACCGAAGTGCGGCAGTTCAGAGTGCTTATGCAGCGCTTTTGGCGTTGGACGAAAAGATTGATGATTCGGTGGAGGCAGACATCACACAATTTTATGACTTGCATGATGAGCTGGTTCAGGCTGCGCACAAGGTGCAGCGGGGTCCTTTGACGGCGGAGACGCGATCACCGCCACCCCTGGCTCTCCTAGGACGTTTGCCAACCCTGGATTTGCCCCATTTTGACGGGGACTTAAAATGTTGGACCGCCTACCACGACTTGTTTTCAAGTCTGGTGGACGCCAGGACGGACTTGGCACCGAGCCAAAAGTTGGCATATCTTTTCTCCACCTTGAATGGAGAGGCACTGGAGTTAGTCTCACATCTTGCGGTCACCGACCAAATTTACACCACAGCCCAGGAGCTTTTGGAGAAACGATATGCCAACATTAGGCGTTTGGCAGACACCCATGTGGCACAAATTTTGGCGCTTCCTCACATTTATGGGGTTGCCACGTTGCGGAGGAATTTGGTGAATCCCGTGATGGTGGCCTTGAATGCTTTACGACGGCTTGGCCTGCCGGTGGATGAATGGTCGTTCATGCTCTTGCATATAGTTTTGTCACGGTTGCCCACGGACTTGAAGCTCCGTTTTGAGTACAAGCACGGTGGGGGCAGTGCCACACACTTGCCACGTTTTGCGGACCTTGTCTCCTTTCTGGAGGAGGAGTGTCGGTTGGTGGACAACGCCGGGATTGAAGGCCCCTCGGGACCCTCGGCGGGACCTCCACGGGAACAGCGGCGTGTGGCTGCTCGCCCCCCTAAGCCAGGGGTGGTAGAGCCACGCCACCCGCCCCTCCGATACGCGACGGCCCACGCGCCCCCAAGGTGCGTGTATTGCACGGATGATGGCCATTTGGTTGCAGCATGCCCCAGGTTCCTGCACAAGAGGGTGAAGGATCGGCGCGGTATCGCGAATGATCGCCGGTGGTGCTACTCCTGTTTGGGGCAGCATTTGCAGCGGGATTGCCCACGGCCTGAACCGTGCCCGCAGTGCCAGGGGAAACACCACCTGGTGTTGTGCGCCAACCAAAATGGTGGTAATCGGTTGGATGGTGCGGGACGTTCCCCCACGGGTGGGGGCCCGCTTCCCCATTACCCCCAAAGGGAGTCTCGTCGGGGCTCGCCGTCCACGGGCGGGGGTACCCCTCCCCCATCTCCTCGTCCACAGGCCAGGTTCGCTGCTGCTCAGCGCAGCTTCCCGCCTCGGAGCTTCTCACCACCGTTGTGCGAACGACCGCGGTTGGAACGCCGCCCGCCCCAAGTTGGACGCCGCTCCGAGTACTACGCGTCGACCTGGGCGCGCCCGGGTCGCTGCCCTGAGGTTCCGGCGGACAGTACCTGGTGCGGTCCAATTGGGCGGTGCCAGCCCAACAGGACGGCGCCTATGAGGGTTGTTGGCGGCCCGATGAGGGTCGCCCCCAATAGGTAGCTGCCGCCCGCTCCTCCACCACAGCCGCCCACCCTGAAACAGTACTCTTGCCAACTGTTTGTGTCAGGGTCTGGGGCCCGACGGGGAAGTCCTTGTTAGTTCGTGCCCTTTTGGATTCGGGTGCCCAGGGCTGTCTTGCGTCGTCTTATTTGGTGGAGAGATTGGGCCTCCCATGTAGACCCCGCCCCTCCGTCATCCACGGAATAGGTGGCCTTCAGGTGCAGGGTTCCATGGGGGAAATTAATGTTTGTTTTTCAACTGTCAATTGTGGGCCAGCCATTGTGGCCAAAGCGGTTGTGTTGAACGATATTTTGGGCAGCAACCCGCAGGTGGTTATCTCCCCTACCGCGGTGAAATTGACGTCAGAGTTGACCCCCGCTGACCCCCAATGGTTTGTTCCAGGACCTATAGACCTGCTCTTGGGTGTTGATGTTTTAGGTTTGATCTTGTCCGGGGACAAGCGGGTTTTACAACCCTGCGGTTTGATGGCTTTGCAAACCATTTTTGGTTACACCTTTTTTGGACCCGTGTTGAGGGGCTTGGTCCCACGGGTTGAAAATGAAATTGTTACCGTAGGGCTCTCGCTCTCGGACGCCGTCCAGCGTTTCTGGGAGGTCGAGGAGCCCCCCAAGGCTCCCAGAGTCGATCCAGCGGAACAAGAATGCGAATTGTCGTATCAGAATAATACGGGTCGCCTCGCTGATGGTCGCTTTGTTACTCGGTTGCCTTTTAGGGCTGCACGCCCCCCTCTCGGTCAGTCTCATGCCCTAGCGGAAAAAAGGTTGTTGTCCATGGAGCGCCGAATGAAGAGGGATTCAGATCTCCGTGCTAAGTACATTGAGTTTATGCGCGAGTATGAGGCTTTGGGACATGTCACGCTCGACTATTGATTGGCGTTCGCTCGAGCACTATTTTTTGCCCCACCATGTGGTTTTGAAGACGCCTGGGGGCAAAATTCGGGTGGTTTTTGACGGTTCGGCCCCTACGTCACCATTGAACCAGTGTTTGCACTCCGGTCCCAAACTGCACCGGGACATTTCGGATATCCTCACCAACTTCCGCCGTCATCAAATTGTTTTTGTGGCTGACATCCGAATGATGTTCCGCCAATCGGTTGTTCACCGAGATGACCGGCGTTATCAGATGATTTTGTGGCGTGAGCGACCTTGTGATCCTATGCGAGTGTACGAGTTGAACACTACCACGTACGGTCTTACCTCCAGTCCGTATATTGCCATCCGGACTTTGTTGGAGTTGGCTCATCGGGAGCGATTGAACTACCCCCGTGCAGCGGCCATCTTGGAAGATTCAGTATATGTTGATGATGTTTGCACTGGGGCTTCCACTGCTACGGAGGCTTTGATTTTACGGGATGAGTTGATTGCGATCCTGAAGTCAGGTGGGTACGAACTGCGTAAGTGGTTGTCAAATTGCCCTGATTTGTTGCGAGATCTTCCGGTGGAACATCAGCAGGATCCTCTCTTGTTCGAAGATGCGGACAACCCTAACTTGATTGCGGTCCTTGGCATACAGTACCAGCCCGTCCAGGATGTCTTCACTTATCGGGTTAAATTGGACCCCCCTAAGACCTGGACGAAGCGTTCGGTCTTGTCGACTGTTGCTCGGACCTTCGATCCTAATGGATGGATCACACCTGTCATTTTTCTGGCTAAGTGTTTTTTGCAGAAGCTGTGGATTGCGGAAGTTACGTGGGACGAACCTCTTCAGGGAGACTTGCTAACCGAATGGTGTTCGATTGTTTACTCACTTCCGGACGTGAACCGGATTTCCTTGCCCAGACTCTTTCTGCCATCCGGCAAGTGTAAAGTTAGCCTCCACGGGTTTTGTGACGCGTCTGAACGAGGGTACGCGGCCGTGGTATTCTTGCGGACTATTAGCCTATCCGGTCATGTGGGACTACATTTGATAATGGCCAAGAGTAAGGTGGCTCCTATCAGGACTAGGTTAACTATTCCTAAGTTGGAATTGTCGGGAGCAGCCCTCCTTACGAGGCTCCTCAATCATGTTTGTGATACTTTGGGTCGTACCGTGGAGATTTCAGATGTTTTTGCGTGGACTGATAGTGAGATCGTTCTTTGTTGGCTTCGCACCTCCGTGCATAATTTAGAGGTTTTTGTTGCGAATCGGATTTCACAGATCCAGAGTTCAGCGACCCCGCTGATTTGGCGACATGTTCCAGGGGAACTGAACCCCGCTGACTGCGCTTCGCGAGGCTGCGAGGCTCCGGTACTTGTAAACCATTCCCTGTGGTGGGGACCAGATTGGTTGTCGCATCCTGCGGCATCTTGGCCCCAGAATCGGTTCTCTTCTCCAGAGGCGTTGCCAGGTTTACGTGTGGGCGTTATGGAAACGCAACCTGTCTACGACTTGAATCCTCTGTTGGCGGGGTACAGCTCTCTGTCGAAATTGATTGGGGTTACCGCGCGGATCCGACGTTTCTTGCTCCACGCACGGAACCCAGCTCAGAGGGCATTGACCACGGAATTGGCCTTGTCGCCCTTGGAACGCCAAGAGGCCCTGCTATTTTGGGTTCGTGTGGTGCAAGTGGAGCACTTCGAACCGATTATTGACGCGCTTAAAGGAGGATCGAGAATTAAGGGTTCGATCGCTCGTCTGAATCCATTTCTAGACGCATCGGGTTTGCTTCGAGTCGGCGGACGACTTCGAAACTCGAACTTGCCCTATGGAGCTCGCCATCCTTTGTTGCTCCCCAAAGGGGGGACTTTGGTCAGTTTGTTGGTGTCTGATCGACACGTTGCTAACGCTCACGCAGGCTGCAATACCCTTGTAGCCATTTTGCAGCGTGAATTTTGGATTTTGTCTGCCAGACGCACTATTCGCGGCATTATCTTCAGATGTATGCCGTGCTATCGTTTGACGGCCACCCCCACGCAGCCCATGATGGGGGATCTGCCCTCCGACAGAGTCTCGGAGAGTCGACCATTTGCTTGTGTGGGCACGGACTTTGCCGGCCCCTTTTTGGTAAATACCTCGCAGCTTCGCAACGCTCGATCTGTCAAAGCGTACTTGTGTGTGTTTGTCTGTCTGGCCTCCAAGGCAGTTCACTTGGAACTGGTAAGTGCCCTCAGCACGGAAGCGTTTCTTGCGACGCTAGGTAGATTTGTATCCCGCCGGGGACTGCCATCTCTGATCCGCTCTGATAACGGCACCAATTATAAAGGCACTGACCGTTACTTGAATGAAATTTGTAATTATTTGAATAGTGATAAGGATAATTTAAGATTTGCAATGTCTCGAATGGGCATTAAGTGGCAATTTGATCCCCCTGTTTGCCCACATTGGGGTGGTATTTTTGAGGCTGTTGTAAAAGTTACAAAAACGCATCTCCGCCGAGTTATTGGTGAAACGATTTTAACGTTCGAGGAACTCGCTACGGTATTTTGTAAAATTGAGGCTGTCCTCAACTCGCGCCCTCTCTGCCCTGTCTCGTCGGACCCAAATGACCTGGAAGCATTGACTCCTGGTCATTTTTTGATTGGCCAGCCCCTTACCGCGCTGCCGGAGTACCCCTTCAGGGAGGTAAAATCATCACGCTTAAGTCGGTTTGAGTTGCTACAGCAGATGACCCAAAGCTTCTGGCATCGTTGGTCGCTAGAATATTTGCACATCTTGCAGCAGCGCGTTAAGTGGACTGACAAAACTGATCCTCCTCACGTTGGAGATCTTGTACTAGTTAAGGAATCTAATTTATTACCTTTGTATTGGCGTCGTGGACGCATTGTAAATTTGTTGTATGGGTCTGACGGGGTCCCCAGGGTTGCGGAGGTTATGGTCGGAGATTCGGTTTTGAAGCGAGCTGTAGCGAGCTTAGCCCGCCTGCCCATTTATTAGCAGACAGAGCTCCTCTGCCTGGAGCGGGGGATTGTTCGGGACCGGTCTTTTACCGCGGGTATCACTCGGTTGACAATCAGGGAAGAAAAAGACACGTCACTTTTTGACGTTTGACGTCTGCCATTTTTTAGTTAGTATAACCTAGAATTTGACCGTGTTGGTTTGAGCAACCCATGCTTTGATTTGTATTTGATTTTTGAGAAAGAATTTGGGACATTGCTTTATGTTAATTGGAATCAGTTCATAATTGAGGCCAGGCGCTCATATCGAGGAGTTTTGTGTTTGCCTGCCCGTGTTTGGAGCCTGAAGTGATAAATTAGTGACGGTGGTTTGGTGCGCCTACGCGGTGGGCCGTCATCCAGGAGCCGGGAAGTGTTCGCCGGGACACGCGACGGCCTCGACACACACACTCATACTCATACATTCAGATACACATATCGAAGCCGCCCTGTACAACGGCGGATGAAGCTTCCATCAAGGTAAAAGCACGTTTTGTTTTGTACCGGACCGATACCTGGCGCATCTTCGGTATGCCACGCTTCTTGGAAGCTATAGCTTAGCGGGGTTATACCGGTCGTTCTAGTCCAGGCCTCTATTCGGGTCAGGAACTCGTCGGGCCCAGCCCTGGCATCAACCGAGTAGAGTCTTGCAAGCCCGGGCTAGTAGCGAACACATTCGATATACTTGCAAAAAATCCCGATAGTTTTGGCCAAAGATATGAACGCCTATTGGAGGTCTTTGTTGCCTATCCATAGTATTAAGAGCAAACACTTAGATCGAGTTAATTGAGAAATAGCTATTTGTAAAATGTATTGCTGTCGCGCCAACCTCAAGCCTCTCCCCGCTGAGCACGATGGAGACAACTGCAGCTTGGACCGAAAATACCTATTAAAAGTACATAAAATCAACGTTTCGTAGTACCCTGATTTCTTCTCCAAAACTTGACCTATTTAACTAATTGTTTTATTAAAAGTCAAATAAAGACTTTGGCCACGTTCCTGTTTTCCTTTTTTTGAATAATCTAGTCAAAATTGTTTTTTGGATGTTTGAACACAGCTGAAAATCTATCATTTTTTTTAGGTTCTTGAAGGTTAATATCTCTTAACCCGTCAAGTGACCCAGTAATGTGACGTTGCTGAAGGATTTCAAACTTTGAGCTTATGTCATTAGAGTCATCTTTTTATTTTTTTCTGCGCACACATGGTGTGCGCAGGACACTCGACGGGTTAAGAATAAATTTATGAAAAAAAGGAAAACATAGGAACATGTGAATACCTAGTAGCCAAAGAATTATGGAAAAAAAATATTGCTCTACTGCCATTATCCAGGGAGAAAACAGGGGACTACGTTTCTATGGAAAAACGGCCCTTGTGTTTCCTCTTAAGACCTAGACCTGGCGTGCTGCGCTCGGGATTGAGGCACCAGATAACAAGCAAGCCCTCTGTTCTCTAGTGGGGTATTTTTTGTAAAGGTCGTCGCGCCTACAAAGATGTCAAATGTTTTGACATTTTTGTGTCATTAAAAATTGCTGATCAATTGTCAGACAGGCTGCAGCAGTGGTGAACAGCCCAGTGCAAAAAAGTATTGATTTAATTCTCTCATTAAGTCCGCCTTTTGTACGATAAGTTTTCTTTTGTGCAATAAAGTTTAAATAAATAAATGAATTAATTAATATGTAATAACTAATAATACTTATCTCAATTCGGTCATAAGAGTGATGGGGCATATTTAGGAGTAAAGTTTATGCATATTGATTGAAGCAGGATTTTGGGTGTTGAATTATGGAACGTATTATCAAGCTTCATGCTGAGCTGTGGCCCTTTTGTGGCAAACAGTGTTGGTTATTTTTTTTATTTACTATTTATTTCTATCTGTGTTTGTCATAAATAAATGCTTTTCTTTCTTTCTTTCTTATTAGACGCGCTCTTATAATGGGGCGTCCTCGACGCCCATACCTTATAGTTCGGAACCGGTATAATTTGGCTGAATAGTTCGTGATATCAGCGGGCACGGTTTCAGATACGAGACCCTGGACGCGGAGGACATCAAGGCCATCATGAACGGCGACAAGCCCGTGCACGACAAGTCTCGCTCGTCGCGCGACCCCGCGCCCGCCTCCGCGCCCGCCTCCGCGCCCGCCACCGCCTCCGCCACCGCCACGCTGCTGCCGCCGCAGCCGCAGCCGCAGCCGCAGCCCGCCTAGCCACAGCCACAGGTACTACACTCATGGGGGCATGCTCACATCACGGTCGAGTAATGGGACCCTAGTACATGTTCAAGAACATACATGAACAACAGAGTGACACATGATAGCGGAGTGTAGCAACATTACTAGTAAGATATGGGAGCCTAGTGCCTCCTTCAAAAATTTCCATATCGGCCGTTCATGTATTAACTGCATCCATAGCTGACTAACGAATACTCGTAGGTTATGGTAGCCTGGTACCTGGTTGGAGATCTACTGACCCAAAGCTTTAGGTTGAATATTGACCAGGAATATAAAGCTTTGTTTTCACCTTTGACACAGATGATCTCCATTGCCGTAATCTCTATTAAAACATCTCGCCAAATTTCCGAAATTCAGTGATACAAACATCAATATCGCTACTCGTTGCATCTCGAACGCTGGGAGTGGACAGTGGATATTTCGAACGTAAGATTAGGACGGAAATTGGTTTTCGGTTGACACCCGCCACTTTTTTTCGAGATATCTCTATTAAACCTCTCTAAAAACTCTCTCCCTCTTGATATAAGACAAGCTAAATCTATCGGTAACTTCAAATCTCTTCTTAAAGAACATTATTTGTCTCTCCCCTAACCCCGATTGTCTTACTATTATCATTATTGGCTGACTGTTTATGTATTATTTTTATATATTTTTATTTGTGTTATTTGTATATATGTATGATTGTGTATGTATGTTTATATATAGAGTTATTTATGTACGTGTATTGATATAATTATTTTGATTTTTGGCTTATTATAATCTCTGCACCACCTACTACATAATCTAGTTTTATCTCTTTCTCCGATACCCAAAGGTTGTCTGGAAGAGATCGCTCTTCAGCGATAAGACCGCCTGTTGTCTACCTCTACCTACATGTTATTGTATTGTTTCTCTTTTTAACTGCTTTGTTTGTGTGAGGTGTGCAATAAAGAGTATTTGTATTGTATTGTATTGTAAACCCGCCAAAACCACATCACCGTCCACATCATTTCGTACGGCCCGGGAATTGGCCTCAACGTCTTTTACAACGCCATGACTGACAACTGACTAGTCTTCTATCGTTGACATGAAATATTGTTTCAGAGAGGACACGCAAAGCTGGAGACGCAATTGAAGTGCTTTGAAAATTTTGCAGGCCAACAGTAGAAAGCTTCCGAAATCAATAAAAATAAGCAAAAGTAACAAAACGACACCTTTCCTTGCAGGTTGTTGTACAAATAGACGATGTAACCAAATTATTGATAAGGACTGATATTACATGTTCATATTATTATTTTATACTTTTGTTTTCTTGTTTTCAAACATGGACGAATTTTAAATAAGAGGACTGTCAAAGCTTCTACTCTGTAGACTGAACAGTTCTATGATCAATGATTGTGCAGCATATCAAAATTGGACAGTCCATCTCTAAATGTTTGACGTCGTTCTCGATAGAGAATCCAGTCTCTAGTTGGACTTAGAAGAAGAGATTAGGAAGCCTTGGATGGTACGATTACGGATACGATTTATGGTCCAATGCCACATCATCGAGCAACTGTTGAATCTAAATTTAACTTATAAAATGACTAGCTCCGCCCGCATATTGCAAAGAAAGCAGGCAAACCCGCGTATGTGTTGTCCAAAAACTCAATTTTATACACAGATGAAAGAAACTTGCAAACTTACGGTCGTATTCATAAACGTACTACAAGCCTGTTTTAACTAAAATGGTGTTAAAATTCGTTTGTCCTTATCTGTCACTTTGACATTTGTGTTCGTAAGAAAGGGACAAAGTACATTTTATTTAGCAGAGGCATTTTAAGTTTTATGAATGAGGGGTTAAAGACTTTCCGTTTTATAATAGATTCAAATTTCAGATTAATTTATATACAATACAAGATTTCATTACAAATTACATTATTATATTTAGAGTGCTCTGCCTACCCCTTTTAGGGATAAAGGCGTGAATGTATGTGTGTATGTATATTTAGATTAAATAGTAATAGTAGGGCAGTTTCAGGTGATAATGTGGACCTAATTTTTTTCAGGTACTTGTTAGGTCTATAGCTTTAAGTTTTTGATAGGAACCAACTCCTCCGTCGGCCATCTTTAATTTTATGGCGGCCATTTTGAATTATACGTATATCATTAATATATCGAGTTCTAAATAACGTAGAATCACAAACTTAGTGTCTAATATACATATTTGGGGTCAAGTGGTTCAAAATGGCCGCCATAAAATTAAATATGGCCGACGGAGGAGTTGGTTCATATCAAAATTTTTATTACAGTACATATGGTGCTACTTTCCCGCACTAGTGCGGAAAAGAGCACTTTCCGTGCATATGTCGAAAATTTTAAAGAGCCATATGTACAGTAAAACGTACGATACACGTGCGAATAGGTAATTCGCAACTCGTGTCGATTTAAAACACTCCCTTCGGTCGTGTTTTAATTTATCACCTCTCGTTGCGAATTTCCTATTTTCGCCACTTGTATCGTAAATAACTAAACCATAACAAGTGCCTGAAAAATATTGGTGCTTTTGTCCAGCGTGTCCACATTTACGACCATTTGTTCGAGCACTCTGCGCCACTATAAATGCTACTCCTATACAACTATTCCAGGAATAAACAAACCCTTTGAGCACGCATTCAACAAAAGTTGAGCGATATAATAAAGGCAAAGCGATGCAATAGGTAGCACAATCAATATAAGTTCACATGCACGTTTGCACGGATAATTCACGGGTCCAACGCGATATTTATTTACCTTTATTTCTGACGTTTCGACACGGGCCGCACCGGTCGCGGTCGCAGATGACTGTCGTCCCAGGTAGTTGGCGACGGAGATATCGGTGCATAATATTTCACTACCCTCTAAAAGTCGATAAAAATATGGAGGGTGTACCCGAAAAAAGTCCACTACGAAATATGAACTACGAAATATGTATGCAAACCGTGAGAGTTTAAGAGGCTGACAAGACCTAATTTGGTGAAATTGATGTTATTTAAGCAGTTTTTTAAGAAAAACTATTTGCACATCTAATAAAATATATGTTAATATTATACCATATTTCAAAGACCGTGGACGGGCTCGATACATAATTGGACGAAATCGCCTCGATAGAAAATAATTGCAAAGATTGGTGTTAAAATCACATTAAACGGTTCTATGTCTTTATTTTTTTGACGTATGGGTCTGCAATTAAAAACATGAAGTCAACATCAACCGCTAACGATTTATGTAATATTATCTTCAAAAACCGGGCCGCCCAATAACACTCGCTCTCGTTTACTCCGATACAAATAGACAGTGTGCGCGCTATCCAAAATCCTCACGGACATTTTGGTGTTGACAGCGTCTTAAAGAGATGGTTTGGCCACTCGCTTCGCTGTATCTGTCTCGCTCTTACATTAGGTAATATAATCGGTATAAGGTCGTTGGGGCATGGATCTCTCGCTCTCGCAATAATCTCGTGCAGATACCTGGTAGGTGACGCCTTTAGGCGAAAGATAAGTTAAGTAATTTTTTAACCCCCGACGCATAGAGGTGTTATAAGTTTAACGTGTCTGTGTATCTGTCTGTGGTATCGTAACTCCCAAAACGGATGGACCGATTTGAATGCGGTTTTTTTCGTGTCATAGATAATTTTATCCCGAGTGTTCTTAGCCATGTTTCATGAAAATCTGTTTAGCCGTTTTTGAGATATTGGACTTTGAAATGAAAATGTCGGGGGTCTTTCAAGATGTAGTTAGTTGTTGTTTTTCGATAATACATAATATACGGGATAAAATCCGTTTAAATTAAATCATTTATCACTTTTCAGAGCAATTGCGCGTACTAGTTGCAGTGCTCCCGAAGTGTTGTGGGACCGCCCTGTGCAACCCGAACTGACCCAACTTCGACTGAAAATACGCGTCATTGCTTTAACTATAAACCTTCAATTTGTTTTTCACATTTTTTTCATGTATTTTCCTAAATAGGATCATACGAGTATTTTATTTAGAAATTGTAAACTATACTTTCATAGTTTCATCAAATTTCTATGAATTATCATTTCATGTAATATTATTTTATCTGTGTAATATGATTATGTAATATCAGCCTATTGACATTATTAACAAATATTTCTGTGAGTTACACCTTACAATATTGGATTGTTGAAATATCAGTCTTAATGTGCTTTTCCACCGGCAAAACGAGGCCAGAACAGGAGTGAAATGAAACACAAATGAAAATTCCTCGTCTAGTCTCGCCTCGCCGGTGGAAAAGAAGCGTTATACTGACATTGGACTTGTTATCCTCGAGAGTTCATTGATGGACCTACAAGTTAAAATTGTAAAAGTGTAAACTAGCAACACTGAGGCTCTTGTCCAATAACGGCGGGCCATCACCTGTGTTGTTTACACTTACAAAATAACTTGTAGCTTTGTGAAAAGGGCCGTTGAATCGCTAAAAGCCACCAGGGCCGCAGGACAGGACACAGTTATGCGGTAGAATAAGATGAAAGTAGCTCTTTCTCTCTTTAACGCATAGCGTCCTGTATGATGTGCCGTTTCATCCTGTAGAACAACCTTAACGGCTCGACAGCGATGCACCATACGTGGGAGCGAGAGGCCGCGCTCGGATCTCTCGCTCACACACATAGGGCGCCGTTTCCGCTGCCGCTACCGCCAAGAAGTATTGGCCGAACTCTTGCTCGAAGGAGTTGCTAGCTTTCATAATGAATTTAGTCTTAGTACACTGCCAGTTAAGTCACTTGAAACTAAACAAAATCGGTTGAAAACGGTCTGACGGTAGGTCTATTATGAAGACTAAAGACCAAGAGGAAGCCTGTGCCCATAAGTGGGACATTATTATTCTGAAGATAATAGATTTATACAGACTAACGAAAAACTATTTTTAAACAATGTTTTCCGTAAAATGGAAGATTTCGTTTGTAATATTTTAAGTTCAGGTTTGCATGACTGAACATGAGTTTTCTTTTATATTTGTGTCCCAAAACAAACAACGATTTTCATAAACAATTATGCAATTACAATTTGAGGTAGACTATAAACCCTTCTAGCATGGACAATAGAATTGGTATTTGAACAGATTATGTTAGATAGAGGCCAATTCAAATTATACTTAACTTTTCTTTACATTAGACTGACTCTTTACGTGAGAAAATCCTTTTTTTGTATTTTCGCATTATATGTAATTGTTTTGTTACGTATATCAATTGTTGTTTCATTTTCAGTTCTTTTTAACAAAATAAAACACGTTTAAAAGCAATGTTTCCATAGACGATGTTTGAAAAATCCCAAAAAAAACCTTTCATCACTTAGGATGCGCTGTCTCTTCCAAGTTATATCTTCTTAGAATGTATATAATATATTACTTTAATAAGGTTATAGGATGCAATATTATGTGGCGAAATATTATTTACAACGATTTAAATAAAACTATCGCATTTTCATTTGATCCAATTGCTGGAAGTGTGCACTGGTTTCATCCTATCAAATAGCTGCATCCTGTGCGTATTGAATACATCCGGGTTTTAACGCAGCTATTACCGCCCGCTATGCTGGCAGAAAACCTGGCTGTCCTTCTTTCCAGAACGTTACTTTAAATGCCGATTTTAATTCCGACTAATTGGAATAGTCACTGGATAGTATCATAGCATTAGTTTATATTCGGAGTAAATAATATTTCGCTAGACTTGACTGGTGAACAAATGAAATGTTCAAATCGTCGTTCCTACAGTCTCGGCAGTATTCACTGGTCGATGTAGGCAAATAAACCGTTGACAGTAATGCCTGTTTTATTTCCGATACCTGTCCCCTATTTAAGAGCCACTCAGCGGTAAGGCATTTGGCTTCTCGGAGGTCGTGGGTTCGAGCCCCTGCTCGTGCCACTGGAGGACACGTGCATACATGAACTCTACTGTACATCATAGAGCTACTTTTTTGCAGCCCTAAGTCATACAGGTCATCTATGGCTAGTGAACCCTTGGGTTCGGTGCAAAATTTGCCGTATGTAAAGGTACAAGTTGGAACCCGGTTCTGGTGCTTCGCCGGCCGCTGCCGCGGCACGCTCGGCTCGCGCGCTGTAGGATCGCAGCTCGTCCTAAAACTCCTCGCTTCGCTCGTCGCCGTCGTCGTAAGTACTTACACAAACCTGCCTTACAGAAGAATAGGACCGACGGCGACGAGAATATGAATAAACAATCACCCACATCCAGGATTTAAACACACGTCCAAATCCGTTTGCATGTCAAAATATTAAAACTATGCTACCATATACTATACATTACAATCGCCTTATTTGGCAGAATATTTAAACGCCTGTTTCTAACTATTTAGGTAAAATCATACAGATCATATGATAGGAAACTAATTAAGTACGTAGTTTAGAATTTAGTTGACAGAGGTCGTTATAATTAACCTGCCTTGTGTTAAAATAATTATTTTTTTCAATGTACTAAAACACACGAAAGTAAGTTGTTGCTGTTTGATTGTCTCCAACCTGGCCACAACACCTCGGGCCGTTCGAAGTTCTTCAGTAATTTGTGATATCACTTTTGAAAGGTATGGTATGGTAAATTATTTTTCATCACACTTGCTCGAAAAGGGCTTCATAATGCGCAGCGATACAGAGCTGTAATAGCCTGTGTTACGCCCACGGGCGTAATGTTTTTTTCTTAAATTGCATCTGTCACTCATGCGGCAGTTACAAAGTAAAGAGGTTGTATATCAAATACGATGTCTGAAAACGAACTTATAAATAAATTTAAACTTTAAAAACTACTTAAACATGTTTAACTGAATTATTTACAGATTTAATATGTAGTTATTTAGTGTCTATGTAAAATGTTTTTAAGTGTTTTCAAATCGTGGCTGTATACCGAAGGGTCTTTGCCATACGCGCTTCACGTCAAATTCAACAAAATGGACGACTGACATGTTGCAGTTCTTATTACGATTTGTATTCATTTCATCTAAAATGTATTTGTTTCCTCGCAAATGTGATGAAAAACATTGTGTATACCACGGGCTTAAGAATATTGCAAACTCGAGTCATCTAAAGCCCTCCGCATTCGGCGTCGGGCTTCTGATAGACTCTTGTTCGCAATATTCCACTTACGCCCCTCGTTAAACAATGTACTATTACGTCACACCTGGCCATAATGCGAGTTATACCGCACGCTGCGCGTACGGTAAAACTCGCATTGTGGCCAGGTGAAGGCGTAAAATTGTGTACTCACCACGGGCGGTAATTCGTAAAGCCCCAGATCGCATATTTATGGCCATTCACGAATTCACCGCCCTAGGTACGTAATGTACTAATTGTCGCATTCAAATATATAAGAGGAGAGTAGACGCCGTTCATGCGGGATAAGAGCGGGTTGCACCAAACCGGCGTAATCGTAAGCGGTGCTCAGTCCGAATCTGAATGTATGGAAAGTTTGACAAGTTTGTATGGAATGATTATCGGCCAGTAATAGTAAGTTGGTGCAACCCGCCCTAAGAGTCCAACCGAAAATAACGCTTTTTAGCCCTTAACTTTGACAATGTCCAGTATATGATGCTGCATATAGTTATTAGCAGCCAAATATTTCGGTACACGTCTTTATTACTGTAAGAGTAAGGTTGTGTTACGATGTATTTGGGTATGTTGGCTGCTACTAACTATACGATGCTGACTGTCCACAGCACTTTAACCTCAATCTGAGTATATGACCCGGACCCGCTCATAGGGATTCGAAAGGTGTAGAATAAATAAAAGTGTGTATAGATAGTATTGTTTATATTTTGTGGTCGGGCGTGGAGCGGCGCGCGCCGCAATGGCGGGCGGTCAGCGCGGACAGCCGGGACTCCGCGGCGCCGCGGAGGACGCAGCGCGGGGGGACAGCCGTGTCCGGGGACCAGCTGGGGACAACATACTACATTATTGCCCACCCACGACAAGGGATCTGACGAGACCAGATAGATAGTCTCGCGTCATTTACGAGACCTCTCGACACTGGGCGTACTTCACTGAAATGGATTTTTTTAGTTTTACGAATATGGATTCCGTTCACCACATCTACATCAAGAGACTTCGCGGCCCATAAGTTGTAAACAACGGCTCTAAGGTTTAGACCGGGTTCACACAGCTTGAATTCAATATCTGCACCATTCAAGAGCAAATAAAAAAGCGGCCAAGTACGTGTCGGACCACGCACAACGAGGGTTCCGTGCCTATTAAAAAGGTCGTATCGTTACTGAAATCTTATGGCACTTACGTCCTTTTCTTTAACGAAGGCAGTTTTTTAGAAATATTTCAAAAACCTTTGAACCGATCTTGTTCAAAACAATTTTCGCTGAGACAATTTAATAAGCCCTATGAGCATGATTTTTTTCATATTTTTAAAATACACGGTTCAAAAGTTAGAGGGGGGGATACACAATTTTTTTGATTAAGTGAATAAAGTCGGAGATAATCTCCTCGAAAGTCACTAAAATTGTGTATCCCCCACACAATTTTAGTGACTTTCGAGGAGATTATCTCCGACTCTATTCACTTAATCAAAAAAATTGTTGAAACCTTATATTTATTTTGAAAGGCCTATCGATTGATGTACCACACGTGGGCTTGCAATGAAAAAAAAAATTTTGACTTTCAGTTTTATGTATGGAGTGCACCCCTAAAAAAATTTTTTTTTAGTATATTAGTTACAAAACTATGTAGCGGTTAACAAAATACACCTAACCTGAAAATTTTATTCAAATACACCTTATAGTTTTCGAGTAAAATGCCTGTGACATACGGACGGACAGACAGACGAATCTATAAGGGTTCCGTTTTTTGCCATTTGGCTACGGAACCCTAAAAATGGTACACCTTTAGTAGAAATTGCGCACAACACCATTTTATAAGGTCTTGAGTGAATCGGATTCAGTGACTGAAATTCAGTCATTGAATTCCATTTCAAGTGAGGCCTTGGTATTACCGGACGAGGGAGCGAAGCGAACGATGCTCTATGCTTCAGCTTAGCCCGAAAATCGTTTGTCTGTGTAGTGTCTGTCCCACTGTTCTCCTGTACCAGTCGCGTCTCTCAACCGATTCGCGTGAAATTATGAGAGCACCTTAATTATATAAAATTTTATTGTCACTTTTTCAAAATGTTTTTTTTTTTTTTAAACACACACACCCAGTCCAGACGGCGGGCGCGCCGTCCTGCGCGTCGGCCTCCAGCAACATGGCGGCGTGCGCGTTCCGCACCAACTCTTCCGCGAAACTGCGCATCGCTGATAATAACACCGCGTGCACCGCACTAAAACAAACAATTGTTATGGTTTTTAGAGAATGCCTGTCCTTCGATTGTGTAACATTTCGTAAACATGTCATTTTTTATGTGAAAATGATAGTTGAGTTGTTCTAAAGCTCGTTCAAAAAGTTACACAATCAAGTTCTGGAATGCGAAGCTGTAGCGACATAACAGCCTCAAATCCTCAACGCACCGAGCTCGCTCTGTGAAGCCTATTTCGGCGCTTTTGGTCAGAACTATATCCTATTTCATTGGCATTTACGTCACACACAATGGTCTAAATAGAATGGTCCCAAGATGCGCTGTTTTGAAAGTGAGGCATTCCCTACCTATCAACACATTGAATCCTCAAATCAATGAAGGCGCCTGTCCCCAGGAGCACTGCTACCTAGCTGCACCGTGGGGGACTTACAATTATACCTAAAGTCACCGTCAATGGAATTTGCTAACTATGTAAACAAACCGCCATAGTGAAAGACAATTTCAGTATGGCGGTTTGTTTACATAGTTAGCAAATTCTATTGACGGGCACTTTACACTGTGCGCGCCGCTAGCGGAGATTCAGCCAGTCGGTTGGCACACGCGCTCACGGCTGACGCTGCTTACGCGCACAGTAATAGCTGTGATTCAAAAAATTACTTCGTCGTGACTTCTTTCCGTTCGAATGCTTACCTACTGAAATTATTCATCAGATTCAGAATTTTAACCAATCTTAAATTAAGTAACCGAACATTTAAAGAAGGAAAAAAAACATTCAACACTACAGGTAAAGCAATTGTAGACGCATCATAAATATCATAATAAAAATGATTTAAGTATTAAGATTATTTCTAAAAATAAACCATTTTTTATTTCACTCAACTATTAATTATAAAATCATTTCTAAGCGGTGTCAACCCTAGCGTCGGCGTCGATTGGCCGGCACGAGCGGGCAACGACCCGGGCATTCAAGGTCGCTCCATTGTAAAATTTTGTATGCATTTAAAACGGTTAAGTATTTCCTTTTTAGGGTTCCGTAATCAACAACGTCCGTCCGTCTTCGGCTTAGCTCAGTAACCATTACTACTAGAAAACTGTAATTCAGCATAGGTATACTAAAACTATTGGTAGTACTTAAAAATATTGTTGTATTCTGTATTTTTGCGAAATAAACTTATTTTCTTTCTTTCTTTCTTATATAAATCAATCACGCCGACAAAACAACCAACAAAATCTTGTAAAAAAATTTTTTGGGGTACCTCCCCTACACCTAAAGTGGGGATGTAATTTCTTTCTCGTCAAACTCATAGTGTGGGGTATCGTTGGATAGCTTGTTCTTAATATTAAGAAGTTCTTAAAACGATTTTTCAAATTAGTGATTCGTTTTCGAGATAAGATGTTTGGGCTTCAAAGCCCAAATTTTTGTTCGAGTCATGTGTCCCCTCCCTGCCGGCTAAATGGCTGTTACTGGGAAAGTGAAAAAAATCGTGGCAGCAGTACATAATATAATGAATTTAAAAGGAAAACTATCACGACTAAGTAGGCAAAAGTAGTTACCGAGTAATAGTCGATCAACTTCAAATGTACTTAGAAAGGCCAACTTTCCTACAAACTCGGCTGATGCTACTGCACCATTTAGTTAGAGCGCGCGTGTCGATGTAACTAAGACAGACAGGCAACTACGGAACCCTACACTGCGCGTGGCCCGATTCGCACTTGGCCGATCTTTTATTCAGGCTTGAGTACCTGTTCGTAGAATTTATTATATAATCTGTGCCAGGAGTCACAAGCGCCCCACAGCCATGGTCAGCGCCGGCCCGGCCGTATGCTTGTTTGCCACCTAAACAAAAATATTGTAGGACTCACCTGTAAGAGTACCCGCTCCCCACATCCTCGTTCTTCAGCTCGACGCCTATCTCCGCGCTCGCTTGCTCCACGAACATGAACCGTCTGTCCTGCTCGCTCTCCACGGGCATCGCGACCAGCCCCGTCGGCTCTTCACGCTTCACCTCTACGGGCGCTGGTATGTCGCCGACCACCTGATAACAACATAGTTATAATAAGTTGTGTCTCGAGCTACTGAAGACAAGTGGTAAGGTCGTAGGTTCGAACCCCAGCTCATGCCATTGGGTATAAAACCAAACTTATGTAAACGAAATATCAATCGATATGTAACAGTAGCTTTTGAGTGAAGGAAACTGGTCTAATCTCAACAATTCGGGTTCGGAAGGTTCGAAAGCAGTCGCTTCCGTACAACTAAGCACCAATTTTGTATTTTCAAGTAATTTAGTAACTGAGATATCGGTAACAAACAGTTACATTTTGACACATTTTCTACGGGTAATCTGTCAAAATGTAACTGCCGGTAATGAAAACTATCGGTGGATTGATTATTGGAACCGGCCATTAGACACTAAGTTTGTGATTCTACGTTATTTAGAACTCGAGTTTTTTTTTTTTTTTGTAAGCCTTCGTTGTGTCCCACTGCTGGGCAAAGCCCCCCCCCCCCCCCCCCTAGACTTCCAACTATCCCGACTCATTACCAATTCTGGCCAGTCACTTTGAAAGATGTCCAGTTCATCCCGCCATCTCCTCTTCGGCCGAGCACGGCGCCGTTGCCCATCGTGTGGCACTCACTCTGTAGCTATTTTAGCCCACTTCTGTGGGTGCATACGGCAAACGTGACCAGCCCAGTCCCATTTGAGTCTAGCAGTCTTAACTCCAACGTCGACAATGACCGTTTTCGAGCGCAGAGTACTGTTTCGGATCCGATCTATCCTTTTCACTCCAAGTATGCTGCGCTCCATGGCCCTCTGGCAAACCTTCAGTTTGGTCTTTTGTAACTCTGTCAGCGACCAGGTTTGGGCACCGTAAGTTACGATAGGCAGTATACACATGTCAACGAGCCTCCGTTTGAGGGCCAATGGGAGATCACCCTTCATTAGCCCCTTCATGGACCAATAGCTCTTCCAAGCGTTTTGGATCCGCCTTTCGACTTCTATATCCAGTCTATGGTTGAAAGAGACTAATTGGGTTAGATACGGATACTCGTTAACATAGTGTCGTGTGTAGTGTGTGTAGTGTGTATAGTCTGCCCATCTACCTCGACCCTACGTTCCGTGCTGTTGGTCATTAACAGAGTTTTGGACCGGTTCATTTTGAGTCCAACCTGAAGACTTGAAGAGAACTCGAGACATAATTCAAAATGGCCGCCATAAATTAAAGATGGCCGACGGTGGAGTTGGGCCCTATCAAAAACTTAAAGCGATAGACCTAATAAGTAGCTGAAAAAAATATTGTACTTTTGTCCAGCGTGTCCACATTATCACCTGAAACTGCCCTACTACTTCTAGCCCTGTCGGTATTTGGTTCTGTGTGCTTGATGGTGAGTATAAGGTAGCCAGAGTTCCCGTGTTGAGAGTGAGGGATCGGCATTTGTCTCTAATCAGCATACACTTACTTTGAGTAAGTTTCGGAATGTGTACCACATTTATGTGGCATATCCATGGCTGAATATTTTGTCAGCCAGTCCGTCAGACCCCAAGACTATAACGGCCGTGTCTGTTCTACTTGTCGGCGCGGTGTAGGAAAATGAAGTCAAAATGCTTACCTCGACCTCCTCATCATCAGACACGTGTATAGTGTCATTGAGACTGGTGTCGAACTCCTCGGGCCTGAACTCGCTCCGGGTGCTCCGGTCGGGTCGCGGCGCGGGCTCCCAGCCCTCCCCCCGGCTGCCCCCGCCCCAGCCCCCCCCGCGGACCGGCTGGAACCCGTGCAGCCGCGAGAACACAAGGATCTGCTTGGTGCGCCATATCGGCAGGGGTTTCAGGTGCTCGGTGAGGATGGTGTTGATCAGTTTCGCTCGGGACCACTGGAAATAGATGAACATTTGGGAACAATTCACGGTAGAGCCCGGTTCACAAAGCTATAAGTTACCATTTTACAAGACTAGCAACACTGCTCGTGAATGAGCAATAACGGCTGTGCTTTTGTGGGCCAGTGTCGCCAGTTTAGACCGGTAAAAGTGTCACCGTGTTTTTGATCCATTTCGCAAAACTATTCTTTGGATTCCGAGGAGTCTGTCTGGAGCCTAATCTGTAGCACTATGACTTTTACCAAGGCGGCAATATCCTTTCATTACATTACATTACAAGCAACAGTTCGATTTAACAAGATAGGAGTTTATGGGAGCAATATACGGTCTAGGTAGTTTTAATATAGCATTTTCAGTTTCATCTTCTACCGAATGAACCGTGTAAAAACTTAGTAGTTTCACTACTTAAGTGACAAGATAGGAAAGTCGTCTCGTTCTATCGAATGGTGTCAGCCAATG
This sequence comes from Epinotia ramella, assembly GCA_947578815.1. Taxonomy (NCBI): domain Eukaryota; kingdom Metazoa; phylum Arthropoda; class Insecta; order Lepidoptera; family Tortricidae; genus Epinotia; species Epinotia ramella. Next base: position 246,462 of record OX388226.1, on the reverse strand, counting down.
ACGGACGCTCTATCCTGTCACTTATCGTGTGATAAGGCCGACCATGATACGCGGTCAGAACTAGTAAATGATTATGTGGTGGCTGCTACATAAAGCTCGCTCGATAGAAAATAGAAGCAAAAAAAACAGAAATCAACCTGGTCTTCGCCTCAAGTCACCTCTTTATTTCTCCGCTTAGCGAAATCCATCTTCCAGAACCTCTCGTCGCTGTCCACGGCGAAGGGGAAGCAGGTCCTGTGGTCAGGGTCGCGCGCCAGCTCCGTGACTATGGGCACGTTCTTCAGCAGGTAGCTCACGGCCACGCGCACGCACGAGAAGCCACTCACTGCCGCGCACAAACACTCATACAAATTCTTCTCTTTTTTCACCACAACTTCTTTCTCCGGAGCGGAAAAACTTATGTTCTTCACCCAACTCATACCTAAGTAGCAGTGATCGTTCTGTATGTGACAGTAATTCTTTTTCTGCTTTTCTTTATTGCTTAGCAAGTTTTTGACTTCGGGTTTTAACAGTGACACACCTTTTTTTACCTTTCTTACGCCGTTTTGTTTGACTGGACTGAGTTTCGCCGTTTTCATGTTTCCTTTTGAATTTATGACTATTTCTTGGACTTTGCTTAAGTCTAGGTTCCTGTCCATTTCTAGGTAGTAGATTTTTCCTGTTTTGGGGTCTAGGTATTTCATGATTCTCTTCTTGGGCGAGGCGGGTTGGCTGAGTATCTCGTTGGGTATTGTTTCCGAAGGGTTTTCTATGCTTTTGTCAAGCATGGTCCAGGCAACGTTATCCGCTTCCATTTTGATGGTCTTTTCCAGTTCGAGGATATCCGGTTTGACGTCCACGGGCTCGTCTATGTGGTCTATGTTGTTCTCTATGTCCATGTGGGTTTCTGGAATCACCATTTTATAACATAAGGGTACTATATAACTCAAACTAGACTTCACAGACAACAAAACTATGGTAACCTACCTAATAAGACCTTAATACCTATGTTTGACAAATAAATAGTTTGAGTTAGACTTAAACCAGCGGTCTCACAGTAGTCAGGAGACTATTGTATACTATTTCATCTTAATATTGATTAGTTATATTTTTTTGACAATCGATTTTATATGTACGTTCCCAACAACAACGTTTTCGAACTAGACTATATGTAACTTAATACTCTAGTAGCCTCAAACCACAACAATGCAACCTCTGCTATTGGAAAACTGGGTAATAGTACATTACGTACCTAGGGCGGTGAATTCGTGAATGGCCCAGATCGCAGGTGTTTGTGACCCGAACCGAAGGTGAGGGCCATAAATATGCGATCTGGGGCTTTACGAATTACCGCCCGTGGTGATTACACAATTTTAGGTCTTCACCTGGCCACAATGCGAGTTTTACTGTACGCGCAGCGTGCAGTAAAACTCGCATTATGGTCAGGTGTGACGTAAAGGTATATTACATTTTTCTAATTTCGTAAGAGACGCAGCATTTTAATGGGAACTGGAGAGTTTATCATATCTAAAATGTCCACCAAATCACCTTCCTAATTTAGAGACTGACGAAAGAGAGGACGCAATACATAAGAGCGAGATACCTGTAGTGTAGTCACCTAGATGGAGGTCCGGTTTCTTCTCCTTGATGATCATGTCGTCCACGTCCAGCTTAGTTGTGTCGGTGAAGAAGTCGAGCCAGCTGTCGGGCGCGGGCAGCGCGGGCTCGGGCTCGGGCTCCGCCGCCGGCTCGGGCTCCGCGTACTCGCACTCCAGCATGTCCGGGGTGCTGTACAGCCAGACGTCTACTAACGTTTCTGCGCCTGCAAAGAAAAGTGAACAGAATATTGATTACTTCTCCGATAAAATGCATCTAAATTTTATTTAATCAATTGACCAAGGTTGAAGAGAGGTAAGGTAGACACAATGGAATGTCATCTTGCTCATAGTTAGTCAGCAACTGACCAGTTACTTGGAGACCAACAAGATCCTGTCAAACCATCAATTCGGCTTTCGTAGAGGCAGATCGACAGAGGACGCAGTGACCATATTGACGAACATTGTTTCGGGTCATCTGGATGAAGGTCAAAAAAGCATTGGGCTTTTCCTTGATTTGGCCCAGGCGTTTGACACAGTTACAGTACCGATCCTTCTGTCAAAACTCGAATCAGCTGGCATCCGAGGCCTTGGTCTTGAATGGTTTCGAAGCTACTTGACAAATAGGAAGCAATTTGTCAAGTTAGGTACAGAAATAAGTGACGCTGCAGGTATATCATTCGGGGTGCCACAGGGCAGTATTTTAGGTCCGACTTTATTTTTACTTTACTTAAATGATTTATCAACCCTTCAGATAGGAAATGCTGATACGATAAATTACGCAGATGATGCTGTGATCATCTTCCGTGGTTCTAATACGCACGCACGCACGCACGCACGCACGCACGCACACACAGACACACACACACACACACACACACACACACACAGACACAGACACACACAGAGACACAGACACACACAGAGACGATAGATAGAGTTTTAAATAGTGACTTATTAATAACTTTAGTCCTACTTCCGCATATTGTCATAAATTATATATATATTCAAATCAAATCAAATCAAATCAATTATTTATTCTGCAAATAGGCCACAAGGGCACTTTTACATGTCAAACGGTAATTTACAATAAAATAGTAATCTTACACAATAATAATTTAAAATGATATATAAAAGGTTAACAAACTAAATGTCACTAAGTTAATGTAAACAAAACAAAATTGCAAAATATGACCATTACATTCGATATAAGATCTGTATCCAGCATTAACAGAAGTTAATGATATTATTCAGTATTCCAGAGATGTATAAGGTCTCTGAGCGTCCAAATACAATTAATAATTATTCTAATATTCTAAGAGATGTATACGGTCTCTAAGCGTCAAAACAAAAAAGGAACATTAATGTTATATTGTCAGAGATGTACAGGGTCAATAACAATAAAACGTGTCAAGATCAGAATGATGTCTCTCGTCAATACGATAATAATAATAATAACACTATTATTTAAGTAGTTAATTAGGTACTATGCCCTTGCAAGCATGAACAGTCCGGACTCCACAAACAGCACCCGATCACGAGTATGACGCATATCTCAGCCATCGCCTCCCTCAACCATATGTTAGGGAAGGTGGCGACCCGATCAACGACGCCACCGTAAGCAAAGCCTTTTAAGCGAGCATGACATATTCAAGCCACCGGACATTGATAATAGCAAAGATTAAGCGACTTGTTCGGCGAGAAACAGCATTACGTGCTCTCTTCTTACATAAAACGGTACAGTTGTTTCAGGTAGGTACTTATAATGATTACATGTATTTAGGTATATTCCTAATAGAATCAGACTACTACTGGCTTAAAGGCATTTTTGTCGTTTAAGAAATCGTTGACAGTATAATACGCCTTGCTTAGCAAATTACTCTTAACATGAGACTTAAATTTACTGTACGGTAAATTAACAATTTCAGTAGGTATTTTATTGTAAAAACGTATGCAGTTCCCCACGAACGACGTGCTAACCTTGCGGAGACGACTGGCCTTCACTGCGATCTTGTTTTTGAGTTTGAACTCATGAAGGTTTTTCCGCACATACATGATATTCTCAAGAATGTATTGGCATGCTACAGTAAGAATGTTTGCCTCCTTAAATTTGTCCCTGAGAGAATCTCGAGCTTTTAGTTCGTATATGGAGCGTACAGCTCGTTTCTGTAGCACGAATATAATCTGGATATCAGCCGCCTTCCCCCACAACAGGATTCCGTAGGACATAACACTGTGGAAGTAACTGTAGTACACCAGCCTAGCCGTCTCAACGTTTGTTAACTGCCTTATGCGTCTTACTGCATAGGCTGCCGAACTAAGTTTTCCGGCTAGGGCGGCGATATTTAATATTATTGTCAACTGCACTCACGGACTCCAAGATACTAGGCTTGTGTAGTACATGTACTAAGATCTCAAATGTACTAGATCCCGTCTGTACTGTATTAGAACGAACTGCTCCGTAACGGTTCTGCTCTTAGTTAATTTAGTTAGTACACTACGCGCTCACTCGATCGCGGATCAAGAGCGCAAGCACGAAAAGATACGATATACGATGATCCGTCCGACCCACCGACCGAAACCGAACGTCTCCGAGCTCCGAGTGACCGAGTGGCTCGAGTGAGTAGTACAGTACGAGAGGGAATGGAACGGAACCGCTCATGTCCGTGTCCGAACTACGGCGCGGCGCGGCGGCGGGAGAAGAACCGAGACGACTATTTTGACCTGCCGTCAGTTGAGATATTCACTGTACTAAGTGTACTAGTGAACTAAAAGTCCGAACTAGTACCTTTGTACGATTGTACTAGTTCGGAGCGATCCGTTTAGTGAACGAGCACGCACAAGCCTACAAGATACAGGCTGAGCCTAGTTTGGAGCCCACTAGATATGTTTATAATGTTAAGTTGAACTTTTTGGCCAATAAACAATTATTTCTTTTTCTTTTCTTTCATATTTGGGACGCCCCGCTGGGGATAGAAGTTCCTCCACCTCACAGAAGACTGCAGCCATAATAACGCCACTATGTTCTGTGTACGAGGTGTGCCTGGCAGGGTCGCCATGTAGTACGGGTAGCCTCGGAATGCGATGGAGTTCTTTAAGAACATACTCGGCAGAGCTCGAACATAGTTTGTGTTCACAACTCTTTCGACTCTTCCTTACAATCCGTTACTCTATTATATTACTAATCTACGTGCTCTCAGAGGAAATTCCTTATCCGGTAGACAGGCACGTATCTCTTTTAGTATTCTAATCGGTTGATCTACACATACTTGGTGAGTCACGTCTCGAGGATGTGTTCAGTTAGGGACATGCGTCTGTATCTGGCTCTCATCTCAGCACAACAAATGGCAAATCAAGGGTCGGCGTTTGGGACTGTTCTGGAGTCGCAAGAGTACCACTCATACTCATATTCATTTATTTATAATGCACCAATACATTAAACTTCAAAAAGCAATAGGCTACAGTACCTGCTTTCGCTGCAAATCGTATGGTTGGTTACACCATATAAGCAGTTACTGACAAATTGTAACGGACGGGCAGAGTCGCACCATAAGGGTGTTTTTACCTTTTCGTTCCCCTGCATGCGTAGATGTCCTCATTGCTGTGGCTCGTGACCCCTTGTCATGATGTTTCATCCTCTCTGTAATGATGTTTCGCCAACTATGTATGTTTTCGGCGGTGCAGAACACTAAAAAGGTGTACCTAGCGTCTGCAGGCCGGTGTAGAGCCGGTCCAGCTTGATGGTGTGTTCGACGGAGGCCGGCCGATTCCGGTCCGGCAGCCGGAAGTGCAGCTCCACGCGCGCCGGGAACTCGCCCCAGCCGCGCCGCGATATGTGGTACGGGGGCTTACTGGACAAAACGTATTCACCATTTAGAATGCAACGTGAACAAATAACGAACCTAAAGTAACCAGTACCATAACATAAAACACATATTCTATTTAAACAACACAATTTTGTGAGGATCTGTTTGCTGTTTAATTCGGAAAAAAAGTATACGATCTTAATTGGCTTAAATTCCGAACGTGATTTGTCATCAAGTATTTCAAAGATTTTCAATTATCCACGCGCTTATTTTTTTGTGGTGGCAGTCCCTTTTGTTTACGATTTTGATCCCAAATGCCATGTCAATAAGCTTACACATAGTGTAATCCATACATAATTTACCGGTCAGACTGTGGTTGTGTCATAGATATTGCACCAAGCACCGGCTCAGAGGAATATGATCGAATTCGTCACAGAATATCATTTTGTTATTCAACAGTAGCTTTTCTGTGAAGGAAAACAGCGCGAGGGAACCGGTTTAATCCCACCGAGATCTAGTTTTCCCTTAGGGTCGGTAGCCCAGATGGCAATCAAGCACAATCTACGCCTAATCTTGAGATTAAGTGCTTGAACCTGGGCTCCTTTATGCCCCTCTTTCATTAAAAAGGGGTAATGAGCGGAAACGGAGGTAGCGATCTGAGTGGACTGGAGTATAATAGTTGTGCATTTCCACTAAGAAAGAGTTTCAGTATTTTGCCTTCCACTGCCAGCGGACTTTGAGAAGCGAGCGAGGTGGGAAATGAGATGGGTCAGATGAGAAAGTCCGTTCAACACTAGCGTGTAGCATGACACAGCGGACCCATTTTAACTCGTTTAATCCGCTCCGCTTACTCGCTCGCGGCGGAAGTATCGTATGGAAATCAATATTGCGAGTCGGGAGGAGTCCGTACGGAATCCGCTTGACTCTGCGAACACTTTTGTAACTCGTTTAGTTTGCTCCGCTCACTCCTATTCAGTGAAACACTTCTATGCAGTTCGCCATTGCGTGTTCATCGGTCCCGCTCCGCTCGCAGTGGAAGGCGGGCTTCAACCAGGAAAACTCCAGGAGGTGGATGATGATGAGGCACCCTTACTCACTCTATATGGACGATGTGGTGCGGCGCGTAGGAGTGGTGCAGGGTGACCACGACGGCGCGCAGCAGCCGGGACGCGTCGAGCCCCGCCGGGCCGCGGACATACAGGAGCCACTTGTGGGTGGAGCGGTCCATGGTGAGGAAGATGATGAGGCACCCTTACTCACTCTATATGGACGATGTGGTGCGGCGCGTAGGAGTGGTGCAGGGTGACCACGACGGCGCGCAGCAGCCGGGACGCGTCGAGCCCCGCCGGGCCGCGGACATACAGGAGCCACTTGTGGGTGGAGCGGTCCATGGTGAGGAAGATGATGAGGCACCCTTACTCACTCTATATGGACGATGTGGTGCGGCGCGTAGGAGTGGTGCAGAGTGACCACGACGGCACGCAGCAGCCGGGACGCGTCGAGCCCCGCCGGGCCGCGGACATACAGGAGCCACTTGTGGGTGGAGCGGTCCATGGTGAGGAAGATGATGAGGCACCCTTACTCACTCTATATGGACGATGTGGTGCGGCGCGTAGGAGTGGTGCAGGGTGACCACGACGGCGCGCAGCAGCCGGGACGCGTCGAGCCCCGCCGGGCCGCGGACATACAGGAGCCACTTGTGGGTGGAGCGGTCCATGGTGAGGAAGATGATGAGGCACCCTTACTCACTCTATATGGACGATGTGGTGCGGCGCGTAGGAGTGGTGCAGGGTGACCACGACGGCGCGCAGCAGCCGGGACGCGTCGAGCCCCGCCGGGCCGCGGACATACAGGAGCCACTTGTGGGTGGAGCGGTCCATGGTGGAGGCTGCGGGTGCGTATTTTGAGGTGTTGCCTGGAAATGAGGGATTTTGAGTATGTTTAGTCAATAGGATTATAAGGTCACTTCGTTGTCTGTCTGTCAAAAACCTTTTTCTTTTTTTTAAAAAGGTAAGTACCCTTAACTCTTGACTACTTGTCTACAGTAATGATCCATACTGAAAAAGGACCAATAAAATATGTAGAAAATAATCCACAGTAATGAATCTAACATTAATTTCATACATCCCGGGTGTAACAAAAATGGTGAAGACCCATATAACTGGTAATGCCTTAAACAGATTGCTGCAATTTTTTGTAACACTGTATACTAATGTCTTCCTAGTTCCTGACTAGTTATTGTTTTTATATACAAAACGATCCTGCATATGTAGTCACCACTAGTAAAGAAAAACAGCTCACCAATGATGATCCTATACCGATGCTTCATCTTGTTCCTTGTGACCTCGTCCAACGTCAGCACGTTCTCTGGCTTCGGTTCGATGTGTCGCGGGGTCTTGGTGGGCCGGGCCGCCTCGGGCTCCGGCTCCGGCTCCGGCTCCTCGGGCCGCAGCGAGCGCGACCCGTCTGCGGCGATCGTGTAGTTGCGGGTCTGCACCATCGCCTGGGAATTATTTTTGCTAGAAGTCAACTCATCAAGCACTGTCATTTATTATTCAGAGCAATGACGGCCACATTTAATAATGTCGATTCTTGTTTAAAAATTCGTTGTTTTTTGTTGTGACTAGGTTTCCCAAAGTATTATACCATTTTGGAATCTTGGTTAGTTGCGTCAACTTTTGAAAATAATTGCCATAATGGTGTCGATACTATTTTTTTACACCATGATGATTGAAAGTGGACTGTAAGAAAAAATCTTTCAAAATTGTAGGGACAAAATGAATTTTAATTATTTTTTGTGTAAAAACTACATGTATTTTGGTATTTTTAAGAACTGTGTTAGATAGCAGGGCTACTTAAGTTTCCAAAAACAAAAAAAAAACAGTAATATTTGAATATTTGTAGACATGGTCGTTAAAAATACCATTAGGGATGTCGATTTTCAATGAATTTCATTTTTTTTCTGTAATTTCTAAAATAATTGAGATATATTTTATATTTTTTCTCGACTAATCATAAGCAGCTCCATCCTCTGGTGCCGGCTTATCGTTGAGTTTTGGGACACGTTGTATAAACAGCGTACAGTCGCCATCAGATATATCGGACCGGCCAGGGTGCTCACAAACATCTGAGCAGGCCTGTATTGTCATGGCGTTAGAGTGCATGTTGTTCACGTGTAGTGAACAGGACTTCAAATCAGCATTACAAAATTAGGACATTAAAATGCAGATTCGCATACGCCAGTCATGTGATGCTGAATATGTAAACGCACACTACGAAGACCTCAGATATTTTTGAGCACCGTGGCCGCTCCGATATATCTGATGGCGACTGTACATAGTTTCAAGCAACCACTGTTTCAATCGGCTGCCTCGCGACATTTTTTTTTTATCCCGACCCCCTATTTGACGAGCACGGTTAGCACAAGACGGCGCTCGAGGTCTCTCGAGCTCTCACGCCAGAGCCTGATTAAGAGTTCTGACCGCCCTAAGCTAACTAATTAAGTCTCAGCTAAGTGCCGCGCCCCCCGCCGCCCCCTTGCTGGGTCCTTGCGCCCTAGGCTCTAGCCTTATTAGCCTGTGGGTAAATCAGGCCTTGGCTCACGCACTGTCCGTCTCATTGTTTAAGAACCTTTACCGCTTTAAGAACACAGTAGACGAGTAGTCTATCTCGGGCAGAGACAGATCGCGCGCGGTCTCGCGCTAGACGTGTTTATGAACGTAGGTAGCTTACAGAATAGTCTATCCGCTTGTTCCTGGTAGCTAGCGGGCGGAAGATCTCCTCCATGTCGGCCGTGGTCCGGCCGAGCAGCTTGCGCACGGACGGGTGCAGCCGGCGCTGCCCGCTCCGCAGGAGCGAGGACGACTGCGGAATACGAGTCGACTTTATTATCCTGATACAATAACCATGATACTATGCCATAAGTGTAAATAAAGGAATCGTTTGCTTTTGAGAACCTCACACAATCTCAATTTTTAAGATTATTTGGGCACCTACTAGGGCGGTAAAACAAAGTATCAGAACACGTGTATGACTACACACATATATAAATATGAGATCTAAGGCTTTCATTACTACCGCCCGTGGCAATCTGGTCGTGGTCTCTCCTAGCCAGGAAGTGGGATTTTCCAACGCGTAGTGCACGGAAATTGCCAAATTATGATCAGATGTGATGTAAAAGAATAAAGATTTTGAAACATCATCAATTGGATAGTGATTTGATTACATATAACAGCTTACTGCATTATCTTCGAAAAAACAGTAATGTTGAGGTGCGTATGAATTTGAGCAGCCTCGGGTCGAGGCACGAACACCTAGCGGACTTCTTTTTGGTAATAATTTAGTGAATGCGGCTGTCATCGTGTCCGACGCCATTATGAACGGTCGACGCACAAAGTCGGCTCGCCGCGAGCACGCTGCCTCACCCGCGCATGTTTATGTGCACCAAATTGCCGCGGCGAGCATGCATCAGGCTGGGCCGCTCAAATTCATACGCAGCTTTGTACATTGCATTGATATTCCGCTACAAACTGACCTCGGTCTGTTCTGGTTGTTGTAGCCGTTTGTCGCGGTAGTAGCGCGACACCAGCGTGCAGCGCAGCCGCTGCAGCATCCGCCGCGCCGCTGTCATCCTACCAACAGGCAAGTAAACGTAAGTATATTAGTAAAAAAAAAATAAAAAAAAAGGATGGGTAGCTCCAGAGATACCCCGTAGATACGTACATACTAAAACATCACATAAACAAACTTTACCTATATAATATCTGTATATTAGCCTATCCCACAATTTTACCGTCTGGTTGAATACCAAATAGTGGCAGAGTATTCAAATACAGCGGAATAGTATATTTTGACGGTAAAAAGTTTTATTCAAAGGCAAGGCTTTATTTAATTATTAGCTTCCGCCCACGACTCCATCCACATGGATTTATATACTCCCCCCGGCCCCTTCATTTTGGGATAAAAACACTATACTATGTCCTTCCCCGGAATTCAAACTTTGGATACCAATTTTCATCTCAATTGGTTGAGTGTTTTAAGCGTGAAGAGGTAACAGACAGACAGACACTTTCGTATTTTATAATATTAGTATGGATAAGTCTACAGACTACAGCAATCATTCTGATAATGTTATTACATTTGTAGAATCTTGATTTCAGTCATTTGGCCACAAAGTTACTAAAAAAAAAAGAGTACAATAACCGCCAATAATACTTCCACCAAATATATTCAAACGTAAATGCAACTACACCGAATCCGAAATTATTATAAACAAATTACTTTTTCCACAGTAACTACAAAATCCATTTTAAAACTTTATATCAAGTTTACCGTCAAAACAAGAATAGAAACACGCGTCACAGTCACAACAAACATAAAAGTACATCGAGTGCATGTCAAAAGTTATCAATATAAACAACGAACGACTTACCGCTGGTCCGCCAACATGACTTCATTTTCACGCACATCGATTTCGTTTTTAAACTCTTGTTGGATAATACTCCGTATCCGCTCCTCCCGCTCCTCCTCAGTCAAGCTCGGGGGCTCCTCTTTCACCCGTACCAAGCTCTCCGGGTAGTCCGGGTCGTGGTATTCGTTATTCTTATCCATTTTTAACTCGTAGAAAAATAAAACGCCCTAACGGCGTCCGCTATATCCTTATTTAATAACTAATTTACTTAACACCACTTGATTTGTATTATTTATATCACAGTTGTTCACAGCTTAGTGAGTCACTTATTAAATTAATCTTAATATAAGGCATATCTGTAGAAAAATGTATTTGCTGTGGAATTTACCAATTTCCGCGTTTGACAGTTACGAAAGGTCAGCAGCCGATTCATTCAATCGTTTTTTTTTTTCACACACATAAACAGCCAACTGTCTACACGCTCCACGGCACGTGTTTTTAAAATGGTACTAGGACGTAAGTTGGCGCTAGTGTGGTGCGCAGCACAACGAGAGTGACAGAGAAAATAGAAAGCTTCCAAATAAATCTGCCATGTTTTTGTATAAATAGCACGTGCATATACCGTGAACTTGCGTTCCTTTATTGATTTTGATGATTCATTCATAACTGTTACTTTCCTTCTTTTTAATAAAAGTAACTGTATTATTTCTTTCGTTTTCAATTTATTTTCTTTTAATAATCTCAATCTTAAAATTAATGCTTACTTATGTACATGGTAACCCGTAGGATTTTTTACTTTAGCAACATTTTGACTTCGTGTCAAAGAGCTGTAGCGGGAATTTTGTACACCGTTTGTACTCAATCATTGGAGGTGATTGTCGCCATCTTGGCGAGAGTCACGTCTGTTTGATTTTATAATGGTTTAATTCGTTATTCGTAGTTAATTTATACACTTACTGACTCTGGCAAAGGCCCTCGAGGCTGCCATTTCTCTTTTATAATAATACTCAATCATTTATTTATTACTAGCGACCCGCCCGGCTTCGCACGGGTACCTACTATATTATACATATCAACCTTCCTCTTGAATCACTCAATCTATTAAAAAAAACCGCATCAAAATCCGTTGGGTAGTTTTAAAGATCTAAAGGTCGATTTAGACGAAGACTATTTACAGCCGCCTAAAAATAGCACCGTCACATCTTCAGACCGTTTAGACAATGACTATTTTCAGCCGCCTAAATCTCGCCGCCAGTTGACCAGCAAACCGTTTACACGGTGCTTTTTCAGTACCAGTCATTAGCTCGCCGCCACAACCGACGGTGCTAGTTTTTGCGCCAGTCTTTCTACGCTAAGATCACCATCATTTAAAAAGAATTCAGGACACATTATTGATAAATGCATCTAATTCTTCAAACCTTTTTTGATGAGGTAGGGCACAGCGAAATGTCATCCCGCTCGAATGTGGAGCAGCCCAACTGGGGAAGTACCTCCGCCTTGCAGAAGACCACAGCCATAATAACACTACTACTACTTGCTCTGTAGTAGTCTGTGTTCCTGGAGGTGAGCAAGGTCACCAGAGCTCCCGAGGATGCGTTGTGTTGAGAGCGAGGGAATTTGTTCCTTCAGCTGTCAACACGGCGAATCCTCAAACATATCAAGGGTCGGCAACGCCCATGTTACTCCTTTGGAGTTGCATGCGTCTATAGGCTGCGTGGTCCGCTTACCATCAGGCGGGCCGTACGCTTGTTTGCCACCGTCGTTGTATTTAAAAAAAAAAAATCTTGCCCTCGGCTTATAAACATTTCCTCCAGCACCCGATCTTGTCGATTTCTCAATTTTATTCATTTCTAAATAGTACGTACTCCTGAGTTTTAATTTTCGCCTTTATTTCATTGATGTCCAATCCTTCTATAGACATTCCTAACCTAATTATTTGGAACGCTGTTAGGCGCTTTTCCTTGTTTCGATAGTCGACGCATCTATTGTCCCAAAGACATTCTTCTTCTCTATATAATTGAACTTCGTTTTCACTGAGTTTCGGCACCATTTTACCCGAAGAATGTACACCCTATTTACTTTACGGCATGGAGGCGTGCCAGCGACTGGCAGCGACGTGTTAACCTTAATGGTCGATTTAGACGAAGATTTACAGCCGCCTAAATTACGGCGCCTAAAAAAGGCTCCGTATAAACACTTTCGGCGCCATTTTTTCGCGGCATGCCAGCGCTGGCACGGAATAGAACACGAGTCTATTTTTCGGCGCCAGTGACCTCCGCCCGCGTCTCTCGCTGACCCCGCGCCTATTTTTCGGACTCATGTAAACACGTCGCTGCCAGTCACCTCCGTGCCGTAAAGTAAATAGGGTGTACATTCTTCGGGTAAAATGGCGCCGAGACTCAGTGTAAACGAAGTATTAAAGCTTGTTCAATAGGCATGATGACAGTAATTGAAAATCACTAAAATATGGTATTTTCTTAGTGAAATTTTAATCATAGAATTCGAAAAATGCTTATATTTTTTTATTAAGTAAGAGATTATTATTTATTTTGATAAAATTAAACTGAAAAATACGGACGGCCGCCATGATATGTTAAACACCAATCAGAGCGCATGACGTCACACTCGTATAAACAAATACCCACGAACTTATATAAGTACATACTGGACTTTGCCATTCAGACAATGTTTTGAAACATGAAAAAAAGCGGCCAAGTGCGTGTCGGATCACGCACAACGAAGGTTCCGTGCCTATTAAAAAGGTCGTATCGTTACTGAAATCTTACGGCACTTATGTCCTTTCCTTTAAGGAAGGCAGTTTTTTAGAAATATCTCAAAAACCTTTGAACCGATCTTGTACAAAACAATTTTCGCTGAGAGAATTTAATAGCATGATATTTTCATATTTTTTAAAAACACAGTTCAAAAATGCATAGAATCTAACAAGTTTCACTCAGATTTTAGATCCAAATTGATTGCTAGTAGAACCGCCGATATTTTCGTGAAATGGCAACTTACCTGTAAAATTTAATAGCTGAATTCGGTCTCTAAGTACTTCACCAGAGCGTCATTATACAAGACAATAACCATTTTGCAATTAAATTGTAGCAAAGGGTTTATTTCACGAAATAAACTTTCGATATGGTAAAATCTGTTTTGACATAACAGCCATATTTTTTAATTAGTATTGCCATAACAAGCAGTACAAGCATACCGTCAAAGTTAGGATTTTGACTGCGTTGGTATTTTTGGAGTGATATTTAGAAAAGTCAATACATTTTAATTTCAGTAAATTAATTTTCATTTGCATTTAATTTAGTGAAATTATAACAAAATGAATGATAACCGTATAGCGTAGAGTACACAGACCACTTAACCTACCTTAGACTCCACTTCATAAAACTTTGTCTAGTATCTCATTATGCCAAATTGGCGGGGCGCGGGGGGCGACAAGTGAACTGTGATTGGCTAGCTCAAGGTCAACGAGCAATCACACGATTGACACGTGACGCGCACCATTTTGGTTAGTGATGGGACACACTCGAAAATAATACTACAGAATATAAATGTAAATATTTTTAATTATTTAACATTAAAGAGAATATCATATTTTATTGGTTTCGAATTTGAACAACAAGCGTCTGTTGTTATTCGTGTATTTGAAACACTGGTTTGAAGTGCCGCGAACAAATTACGCTGCTTGTAGCAGGAATCCATTTTTGTGACTGTTTTGTGGCGTCTATCCAAATTTGGTTTTGTGTAGAACATTTTGGAAATCTGAAAAACGTTAAAAATATCATCGCATCATCTGTTGCACCTTTATTACTAGAAAAAAACAACTATTATTAATTATTATTCAAAATTGGTTTTTGAATCCGCGACTTTTCCATTTTAAAATAATAAATAAATATTAAGGGACAATCTTACACAACTTGACCTAGTCCCAAACTAAGCAAAGCTTGTAGGTACTATGGGTACTAGACGACGACAAATATACTTACGAGTATATAGATGAATATATACTTAAATACATAGAAAACATCCATGACTCAGGAACAAATATTCGTGCTCATCACACAAATAAATGCCCTTGCCGGGATTCGAACCCAGGACCTCTTGCTTCGTAGGCAGGGTCACTACCAACTAGGCTAAAGCGGTCGATTTTCTTTTAAACATCTTCAATGCATGTATAGAAATAAATATCACTATTAGAGTTTTGTAAAACAATATACTAAAAAACAAAACAAACGATTATTTACAAATACAATAAACCTCTCATAAATATATACAGTATTAGTAGTATTTATTTCAATAATACAAGTTCGTTCTGTACGCTAGGTATTAACACTTCAATATTGTTTTACGGATATCGGTGACGTAAGTAATCGATCAGTCACATCACTAATTAAGACACTGCAATGGTGCGACAAAGACGGAATTACACAAAATTGTAAGCGAAAGAAAAAGACAGCCGTTGAAAGACATCAACGCGTCGCCACGTTGAGAAACTTTTACTTTATAAATTGAAATTTTAAAATATTATTGTTTTTTCGTTGTAAAAAGAAAAAACCTGCTTACCTGTGAAATGAAATCTCATCCTTTTGACGACTAGATGTCATGCTACACTTTCCACACAGTTTCACCATATAATAAGGCATATTTTGTATACTTTATAGCCAAGAAAGCAGTTGAATATTGCATGTTACTTCGTGAACGGTCGACCGCGTACTAAAAGAATGTTTGGGGGCGTGGTAGCTGCTTGGTGCTTTTTATGCTTAAGCTTGGCTCACGCGGGCGCCTTAGTAAGCGGGGTCTATAGGTTAAGTGGTCTGTGGTAGAGTACGTCTTTATAAAAATGTCGCACTGTTTGTGTTTCAAGTTATAGCAACACATCACAAAACTAGAAAGAGATGACGGAAAGACGTGACGTCATTCAAGGTAGGTCATTTTTTTCTGGTTTCAAAACATTTTTGAATGGCAAAGTCCAGTATGTCTATAAGTTCGTGGTTTATACAAATGTGACGTCACTCGGGACGCCATGCCACTGACAAGCGTTTTAGCGCCAATTTTAATTTTAAAAACTAAAATGCATTTTTTTCCTACTTAACTGTTATTTTCTCTAGAAAAATCTTATTCGTTGTACATAATAAATGTTTCTAAACATATTAGAACAGTTTTTCAAAATGGTTCATCATGCCTAGGCATGATGACAGTAATTGAAAATCACTAAAATATGGTATTTTCTTAGTGAAATTTTAATCATAGAATTCGAAAAATGCTTATATTTTTTTATTAAGTAAGAGATTATTATTTATTTTGATAAAATTAAACTGAAAAATACGGACGGCCGCCATGATATGTTAAACACCAATCAGAGCGCATGAATTCACACTCGTATAAACAAATACCCACGAACTTATATAAGTACATACTGGACTTTGCCATTCAGACAATGTTTTGAAACATGAAAAAAAGCGGCCAAGTGCGTGTCGGATCACGCACAACGAAGGTTCCGTGCCTATTAAAAAGGTCGTATCGTTACTGAAATCTTACGGCACTTATGTCCTTTCCTTTAAGGAAGGCAGTTTTTTAGAAATATCTCAAAAACCTTTGAACCGATCTTGTACAAAACAATTTTCGCTGAGAGAATTTAATAGCATGATATTTTCATATTTTTTAAAAACACAGTTCAAAAATGCATAGAATCTAACAAGTTTCACTCAGATTTTAGATCCAAATTGATTGCTAGTAGAACCGCCGATATTTTCGTGAAATGGCAACTTACCTGTAAAATTTAATAGCTGAATTCGGTCTCTAAGTACTTCACCAGAGCGTCATTATACAAGACAATAACCATTTTGCAATTAAATTGTAGCAAAGGGTTTATTTCACGAAATAAACTTTCGATATGGTAAAATCTGTTTTGACATAACAGCCATATTTTTTAATTAGTATTGCCATAACAAGCAGTACAAGCATACCGTCAAAGTTAGGATTTTGACTGCGTTGGTATTTTTGGAGTGATATTTAGAAAAGTCAATACATTTTAATTTCAGTAAATTAATTTTCATTTGCATTTAATTTAGTGAAATTATAACAAAATGAATGATAACCGTATAGCGTAGAGTACACAGACCACTTAACCTACCTTACCCTACCTTAACCTACCTTAGACTCCACTTCATAAAACTTTGTCTAGTATCTCATTATGCCAAATTGGCGGGGCGCGGGGGGCGACAAGTGAACTGTGATTGGCTAGCTCAAGGTCAACGAGCAATCACACGATTGACACGTGACGCGCACCATTTTGGTTAGTGATGGGACACACTCGAAAATAATACTACAGAATATAAATGTAAATATTTTTAATTATTTAACATTAAAGAGAATATCATATTTTATTGGTTTCGAATTTGAACAACAAGCGTCTGTTGTTATTCGTGTATTTGAAACACTGGTTTGAAGTGCCGCGAACAAATTACGCTGCTTGTAGCAGGAATCCATTTTTGTGACTGTTTTGTGGCGTCTATCCAAATTTGGTTTTGTGTAGAACATTTTGGAAATCTGAAAAACGTTAAAAATATCATCGCATCATCTGTTGCACCTTTATTACTAGAAAAAAACAACTTATTATTAATTATTATTCAAAACTGGTTTTTGAATCCGCGACTTTTCCATTTTAAAATAATAAATAAATATTAAGGGACAATCTTACACAACTTGACCTAGTCCCAAACTAAGCAAAGCTTGTAGGTACTATGGGTACTAGACGACGACAAATATACTTACGAGTATATAGATGAATATATACTTAAATACATAGAAAACATCCATGACTCAGGAACAAATATTCGTGCTCATCACACAAATAAATGCCCTTGCCGGGATTCGAACCCAGGACCTCTTGCTTCGTAGGCAGGGTCACTACCAACTAGGCTAAAGCGGTCGATTTTCTTTTAAACATCTTCAATGCATGTATAGAAATAAATATCACTATTAGAGTTTTGTAAAACAATATACTAAAAAACAAAACAAACGATTATTTACAAATACAATAAACCTCTCATAAATATATACAGTATTAGTAGTATTTATTTCAATAATACAAGTTCGTTCTGTACGCTAGGTATTAACACTTCAATATTGTTTTACGGATATCGGTGACGTAAGTAATCGATCAGTCACATCACTAATTAAGACCGCCTGTTGCTACCTGTTATACTTGCTTACATTTAATATTGTTCTACGTTTGTTGGTTTTGGTGCAATAATAGTACATTACTACAGAGGCCGGGAAGTAAGACATATAGACGACCGAGCGTAGCGAGGTCGGATAGTTATGAGGCTGGCAACCCCTTTTTCACGCCGAGGTATGTATAGTGCTATTCTCATACATGCAATGAAATAAATTAATAAAACTCCAAGAAATCAAACTTTAATTTTCATGGCTGAACGCCGTGATCCTGTGCCACAAATTGTGGAATGGAAATTAAAAAAGACCATCTTGCAGGCCTAGGCCTCCATGTATGAAATGCCATTACGGATCTCTCGTCTCGCTGCGCCCGAAACGTGACACTTCGAAGAACATAACGTCAATATTTCATTGCATGTTTGAGAAAAGAATATTGTTATTATTACATTACTTTTCAAACTAAACCTATCTGTAAACAAGTGTAATTGGTGTAAACTATTCTTGTTTTCATAATAAACAAATACCTCCCTACTCATAGAAGACCGGGACTCGCAGCTATAGCAGTAACTAGACGACTACCACCTTTATTCCCTGGTTAAAAAGGTACAACAGGGCATAGTTCAGAAAGAAAAAAATATATATTGGATAGCCATTTATTTTTATCCATTTCGAATATAAATCAACATCGTGAAACGAAAATATAACTTCTCTAACACTTTCTGTTCTATACAACTAGGAGGCGTCCTATACCGGTACTCGCAACACAATTAAGTTCAATACCGGGATTCCGGTATTCGTCACTATAAATACCGGTATTGCATACCCTATTAAAACTATTGACAACATCTAAGATCTGTTTGTTAAAGTTAACGAATACAAAAATACGACAAAGGTTCTTACTTTTAAAATGCGATATCGTTTTTGCAGTAAAGCTATTTTAAAATAAGTAGCGAATATAGTTACCGGTTAACTGGTATTTTTACAGGTTTATTAAAAACAGGTGCAAGTACGATACGCATCAAAAATGCAAATAAAAGGAAGATATGTTTTCCGCTATTGACATTGAAATAAGGGTCCAAAGAGTAGAACCTGATTTACAAAACTACTTTGTCCACAAATACCCGATTTTCTATTAACATCGGAATCAGTTTCTAAAAACTAGTAATCACATGGATTAGAATATGCTTAACATTTAATCACATATCAAATAAAAACTAGTAATCGGGCGTTTTCGCTCAAATGTGCGACTTACCTACTTATACATTTTTGGTTTTTCCTGTTCAGAATCATGACTCTTGATCCCGATAAAGAAAAAATAAGGTTTGGTAGTTTCACTTTAAATAAAATGACAATATTATCATTTATTTCTTATTTTCTTAAATTAAAACATTATCATTTACTTGAAAAGATTATCATTTTCTTTTAAATTAAGCATACATACCAAAATTAGGTATGCATTGCAAAAAGTAAAATATTTAATTTTCGTGCGCGGTAATTAAATAATGTACCTAATCAATTAGGTATTTTAGTAGATATATGAGTTTGGATTGTGAACCAAAAATTATCTCAGAGAGAATCAGGGACCTAGTACCAGCATTCGATTCATACCGGTATCGGTACCGGTGGTTATTGCTAATCATTTAATCTAATATTTCAGCATCATTTTCTAATAAATGCTAATAATTACTAAAAAGATCTTCGTAACTGGAATACGATTTTGGGAACAGTTCTTGAGCATAACTCGGTGGGTAAGTGACGTGTATTGTACCACATATAGAGCATTATGCAATAGGACAATTATTTACTGTAATCTAGGCTTAAATAATATGTCAACAAATAACATAAACAATCAACAGTCTATTCGGGCCACTTGCCTAAAATAAAACTAAAATCACAATGTACGCATAGGCACTGTACTGCACGGTTAGCAAGCAATCTTGCGCTTGTTTTCTCGCGCCGAGATAGACTATCCGTATCTTTTTCATTAGAGCACGTAAAAAGAGACAGATAGTCTATCTCGCCGCGTCACATCTCGCGCGCCATCTCATGCTAACCATGCTGTCTTTTTTTTTATATCACAATGGTGGCGAACAAGCTTACGACCCGCCTGATGGAGAGTGGACACTGCAGCCTATAAATGCCTGCAACTAAGACAATTTTAACATAGGCTTGATCAATTTTATGAATAATGGGGTTAACCTTTCATCTGTGTCTGTTTAGGATCCTACGCACATTTTTAGTCACCTTTTTAGGGTTCCGTAGTCAACAAGGAACCCTTATAGATTCGCCATGTCCGTCTGGCCGTCCGACTGTCCGTCCGTTTTCGGCTTAGCTCAGTAACCATTACTACTAGAAAACTGTGATTCGGCAGTGATTTGTTTGCGAGATATTGGGCTTTAAAGCCCTAATTTTTGTTCGAGTAATGTGTGGAAAAATGGGATGTGAAAAAAGTCGTGGTAGTAGTTCATATAATGAATTTAAAAGGAAAACCATCACGGACAAGTAGGCATAAGTAGTTACCGAGTAATAGTCGACCAACTTAATGTGTACTTGGAAAGGCCAATTTTCGTACACATTCGGCCGACGCAACCGCACCGCACGTCGATGTAACTAAGACAGACAGGCAACTACGGACCCCTACAATGCGCGTGGCCCGACACGCACTTGGCCGGGTTTTTAATGTATTTATTTAAGACATCATTTATTTTCTCTAATGCGGCGCGACCGAAGCTTGAACCCACTATTTTGTTAACCCTTCACAGACGAAAGGTTAAACTAATATTGATGACTTTAATTTAAATGGGAATACCGGTATTTTAAAAATACAGGAAGTAGTTTTAAAAATATGAGTAAACGAATAGTGTTTTTGATGTACAGTTTAACGAAAGTTTAAAACTTACACGAATCAAGTACTCGGGTTTAATCAATAATGCTAAATTGAGCTTTGTCTATGCCACAATACATTGAAAACTTCTCATCACAAATATATTTAAAAGACTTCTCATCGACTGCTACTATGTACATGATGAATGTACTGCCTGTGTGTTTGTGCAAGACCTTCCAATATATGGTGTCTAGGCCAACATTGTAAATTTCAAATTTACGGAATATTTTCTTTGCATCCAACGGTATAGAACTATTAATTCTGATTAACAACTCACGACTCTTCTTGGCCAAACATACATCGTGAAGGACTGGTTCCAAGTCTAAGTTGGCATCACTGGCGACCTTTTTTAACCAGGCAACATCGTCTTCGTCATGGCAACTGTATACTAAACCGCCATTTTGAACGCCGTGACATTTCAGAAGTGGTAAAAAGCCGCCAGCTTTATCTAGTTTGTTGGCCATTAAAGTTTGAACTTGTTTTACTAAATCTTGTGTAATTTTCTCGTTTTGAATTTTAGGCCTTATAATTACTACATGTTCATCAGTTTCATCACAAATTTTAACTTTCTTAGGGTCTAGTTCTTGCGAAGAGACCGAGCGACTGTGAGGTCTCTTAGTATTTAGATAGTCGATATCTTTTTCTTTCTTTAAATTCATGTTTAGATCAGTCTCTGAAATTGCCATTTCTAAATCACAGTCAGTATCATTCTCTTCCTTCAGAACACAGTTTAGATCATCCTTTAAAATGGACATCTCTAAATCCTGCATATCACTATCCCAATCGGATAGTTCAGATATATCACGCACTTTAATTTTAGCTTCCATCATATTCTTTACTTCACCTCCACTCTCAACGTCAGGTTCTGATATATCACATTCAGTTTCAACATTCACCGCTACTCTTTCTGTATTCTCGATTTCGGTCGGAATATGACTGTCAACTTCTATTTTAATCAGATTTACATCTTTAACATTAACTTTGTACGTTATATGTTGAATATTATCAACAATAGCTCCCGCGTTATTACTTTCTTGGATTGATGTACCTTTGAGGCCATTATCATTAGAGTTACGAGTAAAGTGGTCATCTTTATTGCTTGAGTCAATATTTGAGATCGCGTCTTTAAGATTGCTTGTAGTTTTCACAATCGCTTCAACCAATCTCTGGCTAACGTTACTTTCAACAACATTGTTTTCTTTATTAGAGTTATCTGTGTCAACATGCATTTGTTTAGTATAGTCATTTATATTTGTAATTTGATTGCGATTGTCTGTCCTGTCGTCATTGTTGTTGTCACGCGGGTTTGGTCCGGCATTGGGAAGGCTGTCTTTGGTAATTATGGGTGTCCTTGTAAGTAGGAATTTCCTGTAAAAAAGGAATTATGTATTAAAACACCCCGACACAGCAAACATAAGTACCACATAACCATCTCGACAGACATGACTTTCGATTTAAAAAACAGCACGCTTTGATTATTTAACCGTTTGGGAGCTACGACGCCACAGACAGACGCACAAATAGAGAGATACATATGTTAAACGACCCCGTTTGTTTGAGATTAAAAAAGCCAGGTACTTACCTAGATGTTTTAACTTCAAATGAATCTCTAGATATACTCACGAGCCAGACAACGATTCTAAAGCCAGCTGCGAGTCCCACGCTAGTGCCCGCAGATCCTCGTACACCGCCGTCTCCCAGCCGAGCAGGTTGCCGTGCCAGCCGCCTCGGTTCAGGCTGTCTACGATGCTGTGCATGAACATCTTTAGCTTCTTTGGCAGGAGGAAATCGAACCTGAGACCAATTAATGAACATTTAATGAACACTACACACGCAACTGTACTGAATGGCTAAAGGTTTGGCGTTCACGTGTTACAAAACATCGAGCATTTGCCGTTTTTAAATTAGTCGAATCGAACTGCACAACGAACAAAGTGCAAAAATATGTATCGATTTAATCCTTTCTTATACAGAGTGTTTTTTTTAAATGGGACAGTATGGGGAAATCCGAATCTAAAGGAGATAGAGGAAAAGTGTCCAAGGAGACATTAGGTGTTTTTTTATGTAAACAAATTTGGCTCGTTAAAATTTTTGGTCAAGCGTGAGTTGTTCTTAAAAAATTATAAAGTTGGTCAATTTTTTTTTTTGACGCGGGTCGGCTCTGTTTCGTGTAAGGATTATTTCATTGTATCGAAAGAAAAAAATCTGAACAGCAGAAGTTGGTCAAATTTAATGAAAACTAATCTTCATACAATTGCAGTATTCGCCTTTTAATATTGTTACAAGTGCCTAGGCGTGTAAAAAAATATTTAAAATTATTCAATTTTTAAATTTCGATAATCGATAAGAGCTCCAGATGATTCAAGAGAAGAACATTTTTTTTAATCTTCGTAAACATCATGGCACGCGATAGTCTTGAAATTATAAAAAAAAGAATTCAAATTTGGAACGTAAGTTATTTCTGCAGCTGTGATTTTGTTTCCAATCAGTTCATGCTTGTAATTTTATTCATCATGGCGTTAACTAATTCACATAAAGTTGATTTGATTGAGGCGTATTTTCTTAATTATCGCAGTAGAGATAATGCACTTAAGAAGATCCTGGACCCCTTCTTGGACTCCGTACAAGAATTAAAAGATGCTGTTTACAACACTTTAAACACAATTCACCATAAGTCTCTGTTAAATGCAACTAGAAGTGTCTTGAAGCGTGCTCGTACCTGCATAAGACAAGACGGCGGCCACATCGAACATTTACTCAAGTAATAAACCAACTGTATGAAGATTAGTTTTCATTAAATTTGACCAACTTCTGCTGTTCAGATTTGTTTCTTTCCATACAATGAAATAATCCTTACATGAAACAGAGCCGACCCGCATCAAAAAAAAAATTGACCAACTTTATAATTTTTTAAGAACAACTCACGCTTGACCAAAAATTTTAACGAGCCAAATTTGTTTACATAAAAAAACACCTAATGTCTCCTTGGACACTTTTCCTCTATCTCCTTTAGATTCGGATTTCCCCATACTGTCCCATTTAAAAAAAAACACTGTATATCGATGGTAAAAAGCGAGAACGTAGTAACCGCCAAAATGCAAACTTTACACCAGAGCCAAAAAACTTTTCGATTTCGAGAAAAAAAATCATAACTCTTTCATTTATGAACGAAAATGCTTGATATTTGGATCTAATTCATAACTTATGATTTTCTTTCAAGTGGCATATTTAATATTTAACAAAAAAGACTGGTTTACGACTTAGTGGCGGTTACGACAATTGAACTCTTTTTTTCGTTACGCGAAAACGCTGTTAACGCCAGAAGTAAATGTACTAAAATGGTGAAACGAGTATTATTTCCATAAAGCATAAATGCTGTAACCAGATGCATATTTATTTTAAGATTCAATAATTTTGACGTAAATGTCATTACGTTCTTTATAGGACTAACTGAAATGTGGTAAGTGTCCACCGGCAAAAAGAAACTGTGAAAATAAAACAACTTAAGTATCAATCAACTTTTATCAACATACTTTTTTAAAATGTTTCCAAATTTTAAATGCAGGTTTCTTACAAATTAAAAGCTCAGAAGCAACAATTACCGTCTTAACATATCAAATACTATCTAGTCTCAATTTCTCTGTATAAAAACATTACGAAAGTTACTTAAAACCTCCGTTGCTTATAACATTTCAAAAGGCTAATAAAATCTCTCATATTATAAAATCACAACCTTGTACTTATCGTGCTAAAAACAAACATAAATATTCTTAGGGTTAATCAGACTAATATTGTTATCCGCTAAAACTAAATATAATAATGAGGTTTAATATTCCCGTGAAAACTCTAAAACTCTCTACATTTTATCTTCAGTTTTGGCATTAAATTGTCTTTTAAGTAACTTTTATCGATATAAAACTCACTACCTATTAAACCCACTAACTATAAAAGATGTTTTGAATGTAAGTATTACTTATTATATAAGTTTTCAACATAATTCTTAAACAATTGTTTGAACACAACTATCACCTCAATTATAAAAATATTTCTTTGAACTAATCTCACTGAACCATTAATATTTAACTTAAATAACTAGACGTTATATTACTATGGTACCGTACAAATTAAAATTGTTATTTCACGGACACACAGAGTACACAGACTACGCACACCGACTCGCTCCGGCGATCGCCGATAGACTAAATCACAGGTCGTATTCACGAGCCACATCGCCGCGAGCGCACATTTTTATTGCTGTATCTTCAAGCACTACCCACTTCACGTTGTGTTTCAAATGTCGTTACTGTAGCTTGCTGATAATTCATTTTCGAATGAAATGTAGTAAGCGTCAATCATAGATAATTTATTTTAGGATAATTGCAGTAAGCTTAGTTCGTAATTTTTTCACTACATGTATAAATGCTGTAACCGCCACGGAACAAAATTTCGGCAACGCTGTAACCGGCACACCCTTTGATTTATGAAAAAACAAAATTAGCGTAAATGTACTCGTTTAGAAAATTGCTACTATTTGGGTGTTTACAGCAATTAGATGTGGGCATCGTCAAAAAAATACATTCGTTTTGCAACGTAGTCCAGTTTTTTCTAAGCGTCGTAGAGCCATGGGACCCAGACCAGTCGACGCAGAAAAATTCGCTGATTCCGAATATGCAAAAAAAATTTTTTTGACCAAGTGGCGGTTACTACGTTCTCGCTTTTTGCCATCGATATAGTCCGAAACCTTAAACCGCTGTCATAAGAGCGATGGGACATATTTATGAGCAAGTTATATACACCCATATTTTTACACTTGGCTGAACAGAGCCAAGCATAGCGTCAAACATCGCTACGAACAGAGTGAACGCTCGTCAAAAAATGTATTCTTCACGAAGGTGTCAGGATGGTCAAGTAACAAAATAGCTCGGCTCGACAAAAATGTATTCTTCACGAAGGTGTCAGACTTGTCAAGTAACAACATCGCTCGGCTCGGCAAAAATGTATTCTTCACGAAGGTGTCAGACTTGTCAAGTAACAACATCGCTTGGCTCGGCAAAAATGTATTCTTCACGAAGGTGTCAGACTTGTTAAGTAACAACATCGCTCGGCTCGGCAAAAATGTATTCTTATTCTTGTATTATTTAATTTCTGAGCTTTTACCTGTAAAGTAACTTTCGCTAGAATGCATTACAAGTGAATGCTCAAATCTATATCAGGGGCCCGTTTCACGAAGCTACAAGTTACAAATTGCAAGCGGAAGTCTCTTTCTATCAAAAGGTATTGAAGAGACTTCTGCTTGTGATTTGTAGCTTAGCGAAACGGGCACCTTAAGGGAAACGTTGAATTATTATATTAATAGTTAGTGACAATGTAGTGTCATATCATGACGCTTTTGTTGTCAATTGAGTTTTTGTTGCAACACAACGTTGGCAAAGAATCATACGGTCTGTGAACGTTGAAGACAAGGGCGTTTTAGAAAAAAAGGTAGCATTTCGAACTATTACACTAATATAGTAATAATGATAATATATATTATTCATTGCGCCACAACATAAGAAAAACATCTGCAGCAATAAATTGTAAACGAAACTAGCTGCCCGCGCGGCTTAGCCCGCGTATTGCTAAAAGGCAGGCCAACCCGCGGGATATAATATAGCCTCCAAAAACTCCATTTTACACGCAAGTAAAAGAATTGTTGAAATAGGATAAGCGGTTCCGGGGATTACCCAAAACATATAAAGCAGCGAACGAGAAAACCATACAAGTCTAAGTAGGGCCGCAAAATGGCCCCACAGAATGGGTGCCATTGCCATTATGCGGGCGGTTGCAAAACGATGCCAGGCAGCCTTTTAGTTCGAACATGGGTACATGGGTAGGAATTTGTAAGGAGCTCGTATTCTATGGTTTTTTCGTTCGCTGGCTGATATAAACTTACAAAGTTACAATCTCACAGACTTTTCATCTTTCTAATATTAGTGATGAAAACTACCGGTATTTTAAGAACCGCTTAGCAAGGAAGACACCGGAATCGTTTTAACGATACCGGTAAACCGAATTTAAACTTTCGTGAGACATGTTGAAATAATACTAACAATTACACGGTTCAACTCACGTATTCTATGTCACTACGGGCGACATGTTTCGAACTGAACTGATACAAGCGCCACCGCCGCGAAAACACTCATCCTGAAGAAGAACTCCCGAAGAGTTCGAAACATGTCGCCCGTAGTGACATAGAATACGTGAGTAGAACCGTGTAATTGTTAGTATTGATACCGGTAAAGATAGCGTATTTGGCCAAACGCTTACTTGAATACAATCCTCGACTGGAAGTCCCACTGCAGAGCTTCAGCTAGTTTCACCAGGAACACCAACCGTAGTGCTCTCTTCCGGACAGCCTGTAATAGGTGCGGTAAAAGAAAAAAACTAACAAAGGGCCGACTATGGATTTTGCCGACTACCGGACTAATCGGTGCTGAGGCCGCCGACTATGAAAGTGGCCAGATAGTCGGCTTTCCCGAAAAAACACACAGTGCATAAAGCAGTTGAAATAAAAAAAAACATCGCAATTTCAACCGGGATAACTCGTAACCCATTCATTGCCCTTGCTCCAAACTACTTATTAGTTTCAACACAGTGCCGGCGCCTTGCAAGCGATGACGCGAATTCGCGTCCGCTGCATACAAGTAACAATTCTTAACGACGCCATTTCGCGTCCGCAGCACTAGGATTGACAAACCGCGTGCCATAACGCGATTTTGCCTCCGCGGCATTACGATCCACACGCCTCGTGACGCGATTTCGCGTCCACGGCATTACGATTGACAAGCTTCGTGACGCAAATTCACGTCTTCGACAATGAATAGGTTAAGATTACATGTTCGTGGAATCCAGTCATTAGTAAATGCAAGCGTCAGATAACATCGTTCATTATACCCCGGACATTGTTATAATTGTGAGTCAAGCGAGTGTCAACCAAAGAGCGATCGGTGCACACAGCGACATTTTGCAATGATGGGCATTTTCGTGTACCCAATGAGCTAGAGATAAACTAAAATTAACTCAGTGTCATTTTTGTGACGACAATTAAGTATTCAGTATGTATAAACGTAAACATTTTCTTGATATGCCTTTACTTACGTTATTTAAATGTGAAAATAGTTCATTTTCACATAATTTGTGTGCTTGATTTTCGTTACAAGACTGACACTGAGTTAATTTTTGTTTAACAACTCACGCTAGAAATGCCGTGATACAGATAATATCAGTCACGCATTTGTATCGCTGCAAAACGTATATTTTATATGATGTGAAGTTTTAAAGCTTTGAGTATAGATTTCTACAGTGCGGTACAGGAGCCATGGCAATAGTAGTACAAACGCCAACACAGTTAACTGGCCATCCCATATTTATAGAGAACCTTATTACAATGCACATAAAGTGCACAGATGGTCAGTTAGCTGTGTTGTCAATAGTACCACGACCGAGCGAGATGGTAGGATACAAATCGCAATAAGTGTGTCAGAAAGGGACATATCATTCGTGGTTCTTTTCATAATTCCACTTTCATGGGTTCCGTACCAAAAAGGGAAAAAGGAACCCTTATGGTGCGATGTTTATTTACCGCAACTGAGTTTGTGGCAAATAAACGATTACCCACCCCATTAACAAGGTTGTTTATGGTCAGCTGTTAGCCATTTTAAGTTCGTAATTCAGCTGCATAATAGCATTTCCATCCCTTATGGTGGCAACCTCTTTAGATATCTACTCTAAGTTTTAAAGTATCCGATAGGCGGCACCAAAGTAGAAATAAGATGGCGACATTAGCGCCGGTTCACTAAGCGGCGGCACAAAAGAAAATCGAAATACGAAGGTCTCATAGGTGGATGTCACACTGCGCCGCTTCTGCGGAGTCCGGGCAGAGGTGCGTTTCTCGTTGTATGCAAGTACCTCAGTTAGTATATAAATTCCGTATGGCACCTCCGTCCGGCGAAATTTGTATGCAGCTCCGGATCTCCCTCCGGAGATGCGGAGCAGTGTGACGACCGCCATATCTCCATTGGTGGACTGATGACCTGGTAAAAGTCGCGGGAGTCCGCTGAGTCGGTCATTGTGCCACTTTTTGAGGGAGGCCTATGTCCAACAGTGGACGTTTTTCGGCTCTGATGATACGCATGATATCTCCTTTTTTTTCGCTCAAATGTGTAAGCTATAGAGAGATACACGAACGAAAAAAATTGGCGTTTTGTAGTCGCCTTTCAGTGGCCACTATCACGAAGCTACATGTTACAATTTTACAAATCTAAATGAACTGATGCTTAGACTTGTAAAATTTTAACTAGGGAACGCAATCTTGCGAGATTTTCGAGATCTCACGGGAAGGGCGTTTTTTTTCATTAAAAGCAAAAAATGCAAATAACACATTTAATAGTTAAAATAAATAAAAATAAAATAAAAATAAAACCTGCGCGTAGTGGCACCAAACAAATAATATACTACGTACCTAAGGTGCATTGTTAACAAATCCCCTGGTAAAAGTTGCATTAACAAGCGAATTGTTAAGCGAATAACGCAAAGCGCGAACGCGTGCATTCCGTAGCAGCGCGTGGAGTCCATTAAGGTACATACCACCTAAGTTGGTGGCCGGCATGTACTTGTAGCGGCGCGACGAAACCACGCAGTGAGCCGCCCCTGGTAGTGGTTTATAATATCAATTTTAATTATAAATACATGCCAAAAACTATTTTAAATAATCATTATTTATATAACCATCAGGTTTTAGTATAATTAAAAGTAATATTTTTATTATGAAATAATAGTCGGTTTAATTTGTCAGTCAGATGAAACTTTAGTCTTGCTGTTGCGTTGTTTTATTGGAAAGTTCAATCTCGCCAGATCTCGTACGAAAATTATACGAGACTGCAGCTCGTGAAATACGGACGAGATCCGATTGCATTCCCTAATCGTAATGTGTAGCCTCGTGGAACGGGGCAATGCTTGGCCCCCGGGCCAGTTATTTCTTGAGATTATTTGAGTTGGCCGATTTGCATCAAAGTCCATTAAAAAGTAGCTCTTTCGTCCAAGGACAAGATTCCAATCCCTATGCCAGATTTATACAAAGGCTACGGTCACCACCTACCATCAGGTGGGCCGTAAGATTGTTTGCCACACCCATGGAAAAACAAAAAAAAATCGGCCACAATAAATAATTTCAACCATACTTTGATGCCGCACCTATGCTATGTTTACAGATATTTATGAAATAGCTATAAATGTTATAATATTACCGTCAGTTCGCTTTGCAAGTCCAACTGTCCATGGCAGTAAGCGATGCATAACAGACAAACTGGATAGCAAACATTTTGTGGCAATACATGTATGTACAAACACATTCATGTCAATATAATATTCTACTTCATCTTGGGCAGCCGACTGTGTTTCATACTAACCGATACCGGTATTGATCATATGTATATTCATACCGGAATTGTATAACGCTATTTGTAGAGCCATTATAGGTAGACCGCTTAACTCAGTCCTCAGGGGTAGGACGATAACGGGGCGCGACCGACAGGAGGCGAGACTGAGTTTAGCGGTCTACCTATAGAAGCAGGCAGATTCTACCTTTGTTAGGTCTAAGGCAGAGCCCGTAATTTTCATGCCGATGACATCAATTTGACGTCACACTGCATATAGGTGATCCCAAATAGTTTTATTGTAAATATTAATCATTAGTCGTCAATCATTTTAATCATGTAAAAATTACTTCAAAAGTAATCTATTCACACGTGGACCAATTAATAGGTAACTCCTTAGGATTCGGCGGCGTCCTTTGTCCTGTCTGCTCTATACTATACAAACTCAATGACATGCAAACACATACCTTCTTATCGGCTGGCACCTTCATCCCGCTCGTATCAACATGAGGCAGGGTGGTCATCACCTCGTAGCCCGTGACGAGCACGTCCGCGTCATCCTCGGTTATCGTGATGACGTCAGAGCTCGTCACAGGTCGCGGTCTCGGCGCGGACAGTGATGGCGTTATATCTGGCTGGTTTGTTAATTTGAGCAGTGTTATGGTTCTGCAAAAAAAATATTTACACAGAAAATTCAGATATTTATTCTAAAAGTGCGCTTTGAAGTGTGGTCCGCCTCAGAAGGGGCTGGACACGTTTGTAGGTAGATAGATAAATCATTTTTCACGCCACTGCTCGGAAATGTGGCAAAAGATGCTCAGTAAACAGGCTTAAAAGCTGGGGTAGTAGTAAATGGACATCGCACGAACAGGCCAACTATGAGTTCAAACTGTCCAACAATGTTATATTGTTATAGCTCCCCCGCCCCTACAAGATTTATACCTCGAAATTAGTGCTCTACCGGAGGAAACAGGCCTGATCACGATATTTACCTGAGGTCTCGAGAGTACTCGGTCCTGACTTCCAGCCCCGGTCGGCCAGCCAGCTCGCCAGCCACGAGCGCGATCAGCTCGCACTCCTCCTCCGACAGCACCAGGGTTTGCCGGCTGTTGAGGCAGCCGAGTGCGGATTGGATGAAGTTCCTTTCCTTTTTTGTTAATGGCTCCTGGGAAATACAAATTCAGATAAAACGAAACAGTTATGTGGGTTCCTTGATCTTCTTATATTGGGAACTGAACTCCGTCAAATGTCATGGTATGCAAGCTTCGTTGTGACATCCATTAGAACATAAATAGTTAAACTGTTGAGGCTGCCCCGCTTCTGTAGCGCATCACTTTTGTTTGCCGAAGCTCACACGGATGGGTTTGACGCCATTGTACGGAAGAGGGTCGCATCTGTGGTGCGTAGGATGCGGAGCAGCTCCAATAGAATTTTTGAAATGTTTGCGGCGAAACCTGATTCCCCCATATACCTTCATGTCAACAAGTTGATGATTGCCAATCGAAAACTGATTGGTAATCATTAACTTGTTGACAGGGAGTGAGTATTTTAATTATTTATAAGTTCTAGTGTAGGTATACCTTAACAATAGTTTTGTCAAAAAAGTCAAAAAAGTCAAAATTATTTATTTGCAGAATTATGGTACATTACATTGATGGATTTAGAAATAATATGTTCAGCATAATTCACCATTTTAGTGGCATGCAAATTACAAATTATAATCAAAAATAAAAAATATCAAAAATTCTACGTTCTAAAATGCATAAACTCATTCATATTATAAAAACAATTGTCATGGAGCCAACGCCGAAGTTTTGACAAGAACAATGTATATGGCAGATTTCTTAAGTCTATGGGAATATTGTTGTAAACTCTCACAGACATCATGTAACAGTTTTTGTTGTACAAGGCTGTCTTAAAAACGGGTTGTTTAAACCTGGACAAATCCCTGTTGCGTAAACGTGGATGTTGGGTTGTTTTTTCAAATAGCTCAGGGTTGTTTCTTACAAACTTTGCATGCTCATAGATATAAATTCCAGTCAATGTAAGGACGTTAAGCTTTTTAAAAAGCGGTCTACAAGATATTTGAGATCCAACTCCACAGATAGCACGAATACAGCGCTTTTGTGTCACAAACACTTGGTTAACATTTGTCGAGTTCCCCCAAATGATAACTCCGTAGCGGAGAACAGATGCAACGTAGCCATGATACGCCGTAAGAGCGGTTGACTCATCTGTTACACTCCTCAGTCTTTTTAAGGCAAAAACAAATTTGTTTAACTTGTTAGAGGTGTTAGTAAATTGTTGCTTCCAGTTAAGACACCTGTCAAGTGTGAGACCCAAGAAACATACGTCATCACAACTATGGGTTTTCCTTTACAATTCACAGCTAGAGATGCTGGCTTAGTCCTATAATTAGAAAATTGAACCCAATGTGTTTTATCTATATTCAATACTAATTTATTATTATTTAACCATTTTTCGATGTCATTAACTGCATTATTTACTCTATTTTCAAATGTCAAAATGTCCCTATTATCTGTTACAATAATTGATAAGTCATCAGCATACATAATAATTTGATTCGATGTCACTTGAGGAATGTCATTTACATAGAGTACAAAAAGTAACGGTCCCAGAACGCTACCCTGGGGCACGCCGCTTTGTGTATTTTGAAACGTCGATCTATATTGTGTCAATTCATTTTTATTGTTAAGTTTACTAACTTGTACACATTGGCTTCTATTTGATAAGTATGTCTGTATCCAGTTATAAGCACCGCCGCGGATACCATAATTATAACATTTTTCCAGTAATATCGTATGATCAACGAGGTCGAATGCTTTCGACATATCAAAGAATACAGCTACTACAGAATTATACTTATCAATATTTTCAGTGAC
The DNA here is from genome assembly GCA_947578815.1 of Epinotia ramella. Taxonomy (NCBI): domain Eukaryota; kingdom Metazoa; phylum Arthropoda; class Insecta; order Lepidoptera; family Tortricidae; genus Epinotia; species Epinotia ramella. The sequence goes on along the minus strand of OX388226.1, from coordinate 213,281 downwards.
GCTCTGCAGTAATGAATATGCAGCATGTGTTGTCGATCTGCCCTTCACGAATCCGTACTGTTCCTTCACCAATATGTTATTTTTGTCTATAAAATTGACGATCCTATCTCTCATAATCTTCTCAAATATTTTAGAGAGAATTGGAATTAATGTAATGGGACGATAATTATTCAGGATTCTTTTGTCGTCTTTTTTAAATAACGGCTTTACAATGGATCGTTTTAATCTTTCAGGGAATAAACCTTGCTCAAGAGATTGGTTAATCAAATGACTCAGTATTGATTTTATCTCCTTTGCAATCGATTTTAATATGCGAGTAGATATTCCATCGATGCCTATTGCATTCGTATCACGCAAAGATTTGATTACTTTCTCAATTTCATCCTCTGTGCAGGGTGACAGAAATAAACTATTGCTGACACTATCAATACTAACAATGAGATTTGTAAGATTTTGTAATTACTAACCAGTGGATCTAAGTTATCTGAATAAATGAAATAAATTATTATTATTAAAACAATGACGCCTCTTGGACACTGAAACTACTGTGTCCAAGAGGCAACCGGATAGATTTAATTAGCATTGGCAGCTTTGTTACCGATACATTGCGTGCCGAATTAATTTGTATGAAAACAGGAAACTGTTTTTTTAAACTAGAGATACCAATTTACGTTTCTTAGGGCCTATACTTTCAGCTCTTAAAATATTATGTTCTTATGGAAGTCACATACTGTATATAACCTTGAATGAGGAGACCGATATTGATAGAATATTAGGTATTTATTCGTGACAATAACGATTGCGACGATTTTAATACTACTAATACCCATAATATTAATGCCGATTTCTATAACACCAATACCAGCAGTAACCATTCGATGAATTTCTAAAACACCGGTATTGCGTTTTACTATACTACAAGTCCACAAGAATCGGCCTTATTGTTAATGATTATAATTGGTTATAACACAATATGATTTTAATTGGTTATAACACTCACCTGTTATTTTTACCAAACGCCAGACATTGCTTGCGAGTAAGCAAAACTGTGCTAGTACTTTTTTGCCATTATTGCAACGCACAGTATGTCTTTAATTTAATTTAAAACAATTGATTTACTTGTTTTTTTATCGTTGTTCTCTCCGTTTCTTTTTTGTGTATTTTTTATTTACTTTGTTGCAAAATGCCAAATAAATAATTTATCTAACTATCTATCTAAGTATATAGTAACACATCTCAAAGTCTTTGAGTAACCCCAAAGAAAAACCCGTTTAGTAAAGTAGTTGTAGTTTAAATCAATAAAGCATTATCGGTATTCAATCGACGAATTCCAAGCATACCGGTATTGCGTTTCACTGTAAAATAATTCTATAAATATCGGTAAAGATGATCTTGTTAGGTTACACGCACATTGAGCTGTATTTCCTTATGACTCTCTCCGTGCAGCAGTAGATCGTACATGCTGTGCAGGAACGTGAATCTGAAGTCTAGCGGCCGCCGCGGAGTCACCTTCGGGGGCCTCGGGGGAGGCACGTGGCCCAGACCGGCTTTCTTTGGCTGAAAACGACCACAACGTCTAATACTTGTTTATTTATTGAACGAGCAAGCGCAGCGAATAAGTTCTATGCTTCAGCTTGGGCCGAAATTCGTTCTATGTCCGGATGTCGCGCTGTTCAGCTGTTCTCCTTTATAGGTCGCATTTTTCAACCGATTCTCATGACTTTTGTGAGCAGGTTTTTCATTTTATAGAATCTATCTGAATCAGTTTTTGAAAAAAAAAACGAATAAAGACACTTGCGAGCTACTAGTTTAGTCCTTATTGCAGAAAGAAGAACCTCTCGTACAAAAGTAGTAAGCATTCTCGACCAGTCAAATTTTGGGCAGAGCAGATAAATTGAGGGCGATTTATGACGCTGTAAGTGTATGATCTAATTAAATTTGCGCCAATCTCAATCTAATAAGACACTTTTGGAACAACAAAATAACCATCGGTTTTCCCCTTAGAAGCTGCTACGACACAGATAGGTACACGTACCTAAGACGGTTGGGTCAGAGTTTAAAATAAAATTACCATTTAAAGCCGTATAAAATAATACATTTTATCAACAGAACTTTTGGGTTGCATCCGTATGGTAATAGAATTATGCAGACATACCAGGTCGAGGACGGGCATGACGGGCTCCATGATGCCATCCCCGCGCACGCCCAGCGCGCCGCCGTTCCAACCCATCAGCAGCATCATCCTGCGTAAACACAATACTACCGTATCATATCGGTATTACACGCATCGGATACCGACAATTCCAGTACCGATTCCATGCTACCTATACTGGTAATATTGCTAGTAAGAGCTCCGCCGAGCCTTGAAGACTCGAGCCGTCAAAGCTGACGCGAGTCTTTTTGAGTCCTGCATAACGCTGGTATTAGCTTCAATGGCTCGACCAAGCGCTGAATCACAACAGTAAATGGAATGATATATAAAGCAAGCGAGAGTAGCAGACGTGTCGTAAAATATATTTATTAAATTGTATTTATAGGGTGCAATTATAATTGAACTGTATACCTAGCTAAGTGAGTCGAATTTCAAAAGTGATTAGTGCTGTGACTTGTGACATTTAACGACTGTACAAGTCAAAGACCGATGCGGTAACCGCCCTTCACCCCCTGGGGTAAAAGAAACAACTGCATTTTTCAACTCGCTCGCGCGCCGCTGTCCGGCGTTTCCATCGTTATCTTTCGGAAACATTCGCCGTATCATGAACCTAATGCGCTCTCCGACTGGAAGTGACTTGGCGGCCGGGCGTAGCGGCTCAAACCCAGAACTCAGCAGCAAAAGTTTATACAAAGACCGTCCTGACGCCAAATCGCAGATTACGACCCGACAAAAACGAAAATTAATCGATGAAAATGATCAGATTCCGAGATGCGCAAACAAATGTCAGAAATTATGTCTTATCTGAAAATCTTTTGCAGCACTCAAACTGTAAACTTTGAGAAACTCTCGCAGGACGTTGCCACCATCAAAGAACAGTCAAATAACATATTAGCTATTACGGACACCTTAACAACCGAACAAACTAAAATAAAAAAACAATTAGAACAGTTTGCCGACTTCAACATAAAAATAGAAAATCAGTTTCTGGCACTACAAACAGAAGTACAAGATTTGAGAACTACCACCGATCATATTAAAACTATAAATAAACCGAGCACAAACATTGAAGACGTAATGAGTGAAGTACAAGAACGCAGTATGAGAAGTAAGAACGTGATTATAACTGGTATACCTGAGGCAACTCATCCGGATGACAGAGAGAGGCACGATGAGGCAGAAGTCAACGGAATATTAATGAGGTTATTGATAGCTGCCCTGAACCAGAAAAAGCTTTCCGTATTGGCAAATATACACATAATAAAGACCGTCCAATAAAAGCCTGTTTTAAGACACAGATCATAGCGGAGTCTATACTACGCAGCAAAGAGAAAGTGGCAAACACAAGAATAAAAATGTTCTCTGACAAGACCCCGAACCAACAAAACTACTTTAAAATATAAAAAAAAGGAGCTAGAAAGTCGTGTTGCAAAAGGTGAATTGGACATCAAAATAAAATATGTAAAAGGAGTCCCAACTATTGTAAAAGAACATCCACAAAACTACAATCTGATGCAGCCATGAATCTAGGACTCAAAATCGGTAACACAACTTTTGACAACCTGACTAATAGTGAATAATTGAAATGTCTCTACGCGAATATGAGAAATACGGCGGCGTCCTGTATGATTACAATGCATTATATTGCATTGTAATCATCAGCATGCTAATTGTATAAAATAAGTTATCTTATAATTATTTTATGTCAATATAAAATAGTCGTGTTTAGATATAAAGATAAATAATATACATAATTTTTGCCATTATAAAACCACCTCCTAGATATAAATGTATCAATAAGTAGTTAATTTACGCTTCAACGGCAAGTAATGAATTAATATGTATTTATTTCATTTATGAAAAATAAATAACTAAAACATGTGCCTATAATAATAATGGGTTGCAATGTAAAATTAACATAAAATATAAAGTAAACTAAACAAAAATGTTAATATAAATCGATAAATATATACCTAAGTATGCGAATGAATATGCATGTATAATACTCAGAATGTTTCTGAAATATGAATATATTGTTATAAGTGATTATGTAAGACCGGCCTCAGTATGAGCGTACTCATTGTACGACATCACAACACACGCTATATCTGTGTTATTACCAAGTGCGCTCACGCAGTCACAAGCCACGTAAATCTACCCACTTTGTTTCGGGTTTCACCTATATTAATTTACTCAAAAATGTTATCACTAGTTTGTATGTTTTTCATTTCAGTGAAATTAAAATTTTAGCGTAACTTTATATGTTCTCATGTAAGTGAATTTGTAATTCTTATGAGAATAAAGTTTCTTTAACCACAAATACCGTTGCAGGGTTAGGGCGAGTATTCACCAGCGCTGGGCGAGTTAGCCGATCACACACAAACATGATAGCACAAACCGTTTCAAGGTGGATAAACATCATCAAGTCACTTTGCCGCCACCTACTAATGCCATCTTTGCTCCTGCCACTCCCTTGGGTTCATCAGTTTGCCTCACCTGATCCCTCTATCGCTTTCAAGCGGCGTGGACAGATCCTCGAGCAACTTTGCCTTCCGGTTGTTCATGCCATCCCTGCTCGTCCCGCGCTCCTGTTGGTTCGCTTTGGTCGCAACGTCCGTGGTTGAATCCTCGTTGCCCGTGGCAGGGAGCTTACCTCCCTTTTGAAACTGTATCCTGAGAAATTGTGATAAAAATACGAAATATCAGAGACTAAGAGATATCGAGGGAATCTTGGAAGAAATTCAATAGAGTCCCCAATCCGCACAATTGTATCTCGTCCACGATAGGCTGGTGATGATGCAAAGAAGTCGTTATTATCTATACTAATATTATAAAAAGGAAAAGTCTGTGAGATTGTAGTTAAGTAAGTTTGTACGTAATGATAATGAGTAATATCCGGAACTGTTTATCCTATTTCAATAATTATTTCACCTGCTCGTGGAGTGGACTATCTGGATGGTTAGCGGTTATATTTTGTCCCGTAGGTTTGCCTGCGTTTAATACAATACGCAGGGGAAGCCCAAAGAATTAATTATGAAAAGTAATAAAATCCATACTAATACTATAAATACGAAAGAAGAAAGAAAGAAGCAAGAAAGAAAAAAAAAACAGATAGTATGTCACCTCTTCACGCTTAAGCCGATTCAGATGAAATTTGATATGGAGATAAATTTAATCCCGGGGAAGGACATAGGATAGTATTCATCTCGGAAGTCATTCCCTAAGGGAGTGAAAGTTCGAAGAAGCTAGTTGGTTATAACTACGACAAAGTGATATTAAGATTATTCACTTACAGTCTGTTTTTGCTTATAGACCGGTCTCGTGTTTTCACCGAAGCCAGGGACTTGCTCCTGGCTCCCCTAGTAGTGATAGTGACGCTAAAAATTACAAATATATATAAAACATTTATGAAGTTTCTTTGGTTAGGGCCAACCATAGAAATATCTAAATTGTAGGTATATCATAGACAATAAACAGTTCATGAAATCCAAAAAATTGGTTTGAAGTTCCTTTACGTGCTTTATATTTATTTTATTTATTAAAAAGAAGGAATAAACTAGCTAAAACAATGAATTGTACTTTGCTAGACAAATGACGATAGGTACAGATTTTTATACCGGTAATATCGGAATTATTCGCAATCCAACCAGATACACGTACCGTACCGCTAAACACGTTGGTTGCCGTTGACGTGATATATACAGGGTGATTCAGGAGACGTGAGCAGGATCAACCCTACACATACAGTTAATGTTAATGGATCTTTTACCATCGTAATTAAATTAAACGCCCACAGTTTTTTTTTACATTTTGTGTAAAAGTTTCATTCACAATAAATCATGGTCACCCTACACAACTAAAAAAAAATTCACGTTAATCTTACCAATGCTGGTACGCCTGAGTAGCTTATAAACTATTGAATCCGTAGGGTGGATCCTGCTCATGTCTCCTGAATCACCCTGTATATTTATTTAAACTTTATTGCACAAAAGAAAAACTTATCGTACAAAAGGCGGACTTAATGCCATATATCGTCCTAACTAAATTGAATATTTGCACCTCGGCAACGAATGGTTTAATTATAAATTAACATGGTTTTAAAACGACCGTACAACACTTACCTTTGCTCGATTGCAGCTGATACTGGTAGGGGAGTAGCGAATCTTGGCGTTTTCTTTAATGTTATACTTCTGAAATTTTACCGTATTAATTACAATACGCGTTACATAAGGCTCTGTCTCTGAAGTTACCCTCAAGTCGCCTCCCGCACACTCGTCGAACTCAGGGACCGGAACCGGTTTACCTAATCAGAGTTTTCCATAGGCTTATACTAGAAGTTGCTTTAAAACCCTATCCATAAAGGGAACCTTATGATAAGGCAGCCTTATTGACAGGGTAACTCTATTATCAAGTTAACTTGGCTTGCTACTAACCAATTTGAAAACACCTATCAATATTGTTTCCCTATCTTTGAACCAGTTCAAACGGATATTATTTTTACAAATATTTAGCTTCTACCAAAAATGAAATTGTTCACAAAAAGTTTCAGTTGACTAGTTGACCACCCACAATCAAAAAAGGTCTATTCGCGATGAGGGATAGCAAATATGATATAGTATGTCGTTCCCACTTGTTTTATTGTCTACGCTTATATCTTTGTTATTGCCTATGCTGACGACCGGTTAGTGAACTAGTGACGCTGCCTACGAAGCTGAAGGTCCTGGGTTCGAATCCCGGTAAGGGCAAATATTCGTGTGATGAGCATGAATATTTGTTTCCTAGTTTTGGATGTTTTCTAAGTATTTATCTATTAAATATATTGTCGTCGAGTACCCATAACACAACACTTATTGAGCTTATCATGGAGCTAGTTCGATTTTTGTAAGATTGTCCCCTAATATTTATCTTCGTTGCTCGTGTGTGAGACACTCTACTATACTTATCCCTTTCTGTATAAAAAAGGATATATAGTTATATAAACTCTTGGATCCACCGCGGCGCTGTCGGCGCGGGGTGTGAGTCGCGGACCGCGCGGTGGTCGGAGCGGGCGCGGGCAGTGATTCAAGCGACACCGCCGCGAAAACACGACTCCTGAAGAAGAACTCCCGAAGAGTTCGAAACATGTCGCCCGTAGTGACATTTAATACATGAGTTGAACCATGTAATTATTACCATTAACTCTTGGATTATCAGAAGTGACGCCTCATTCCATTAATTACCTGTCTTTCTCATTGACCGTGGTGGTCATCTTGCAGGTGTTCAGAACCTTCTTGACGCTGCGGTCGAGCCGCCACAGCAACACCCGGTGTCGCGGTGAGAACATCTCGCGCACCTTTGAGGATTCTGTCAAAACGAGAAACACGCATTTAGGCAGTGAGCTCTTGGAAAAGTCTAACCCCCTTCATAAAACTTAACATGCCTCCGATAGCTAAAATGTTTTCCCTCTTTCTTAACACAAATGTTTATGTGACATATATAGGCAAAATATTGTTAACGGCATTTTAGTTACAATAAGTTTGATAGACATAATAGAAATAGATAAAACCATTAGGATTCGGGTAATTTTAGCATAAGAACGCATAGGCCCGAAGTAGCCCGAAGATTGTGTGAAGTGCTCACGGACTGTACAAAGCGTTGTGGCTACATCCCACGAATTTTGCACACTGGCTTTTTCCGGTATTTATCATTGATTCCGGATGTGTTTGGAGAATACCGGGATTTCACGGAGTTATTTGTAAAAATACCAGGATTCCCGCGCTTTTCTCCAAGCTCCCGGGATTCCTTCTAAAATCACAGATGGTGTTCTAAGATGACCCTTAAAATCCCGGGACTCGTTCTTAAAATCCCGGGACTCTTTCTAAAATCCCGGGATTTGTTTCAAACTGCTGTATAGTAATTTTACAGACCTGCCAAAGTCTTGACCTTCTTAACAAACGCGATCTCCTCGTCAGCGAGCTGGTGGAGCGCGACGCTGGCGCAAGCATCATCGTTCGCGAACTCTGTGAGCGCAACCACCGCCAGCTTGAAGAACCGCTCGCTGATGTCCGAGCCTTTTTAGCCCTAGCATCCACGGTTTTTATCATTAATTCCCACGGATTCACGGGATTTTCTCCAAACTCCCCGAATTGCAGCGAATACCTTGTAAAAAAAACACTGGTCTTGCTCTAGGATGATCCGGGATTCATTCATAAAATCCCGGGATTATAAATTCCAATGACCTGCCAAAGTCTTGACCCTTTTAACGAACGCGATCTCCTCGTCAGTGAGCTGGTGGAGCGCGACGCTGGCGCGCGCCTCGTCGTCCGCGAAGTCTGTGAGCGCACCCACCGCCTCCTCGAAGAACCGCTCGCTGATGTTGGACAGCAGCTCGAGTGGAGGAAAGGCTGGGGACATGTTTCTGGAAGAGATTACATTCTGTTACCTATTTGACTTGTGATTTTTATTGCCGACTGTACTCTTTTCGTAGTCATTCGTAGTTATTAAGCCTCAATATTCCCTTTGTTTATGTTTAATGATTGTTTTTGTTAATTTTAATGTTATCATTTGGTGGGAAATAGTATAATATTGTGTTTCAATGGAGCAAAATGATATATTTAGAAAGAAAGAAAGGAACATTTATTCAAGACAAAAACATCAAATTAAACAGGAAAGAGTGTCGGGCAGTGTCTCGTCACGAAACGGTGATATCTCAGCATAATGCTGGCATTACTGCCAGCGCTTATTATTTACGGCGATGGCGTTATATTGAGCAATAAAAAGTAGAATCTTGAGCGTAACGAGGGATCCAAGTGTTCATGACGGAGATAATTTTGCTATGATGACTTTTATGACGAAAATTAAGTTAAACGGAATATTTTCATTTTGACATTTAAAATTATATAATTTATTAATAAATGAGTATGAGTATGAATATCGGGGAACAAAAATACAATTTTGATCCCTCATTTGAGGGCAACAACTCTTTTATATGTGTGAAAAGGAAAAGAATAAAAGTGTTTTGTATACTTACAAAGACTGTGCATGTGCCAGGTTACTTGAATCTTTGTTCAGTTTCGTGGGAGTGGTTTCCGCCACGTCTTCCTTCTGGGTTAGCCCATTACTTTTGTATGTGGATTCAGGTTTGTCTTCCTTCTTTGCAGCTTTGGTCTTTTTTGATTTATTATTAGGTACTTTTTCCAGGATTAGCACCCTATAATTTTAAATGTCGTTTTAGGGCATTTCTATTTAAATTTGTTTTATTTCTACTCAAGACTCTCGAGCTCTTTCGATGATGAAAGGAAACTGTCCTCAATTTTAATCTAAAGTTAATATCTGTACAGAATTCTATTGTCAATTTTATAAAGACGTGAACAGATATTTATGTCCTTATTTCTGTACGTATATTATTACTCCTGAGTGTACGACATGCATCCCATTATGCAAAAGGCGTGTGCTGTGAGATATCGTGTTGACAGACAAGGGATGCATTAGGCGGCGCGGCGCAGTTGTGTACTTGGCAACACTGCACAAACAACGGAAATAATATAGGGGAATTCCCACCAAGCTTCGAAGAGAAGTCGATACTTGTTGGGAATTCCCCTGCATTCTTCCCAGCATTTTCATACTCGCTTGAGAGCCCGCCGATGCTAACCAATACCAGAGAGATCTTCCGGGCCCGCGAGGCTTGCAGGGCACTACGGTACACCATGCACGGCGCCATAAAAATAAAAGGGCACCTAATGTATGACTCCAAAAGATCCCACTGGGCTGAAGTGTATGCGAAAGGGCCTTCACCTAGATAAGATAATGCATGACTCGCCTGAGGCGTCTAGATGGTTAAAGCCTAATCGAAAGAAATATGCCACTCACTTAGTACCACTGCTACCAGCCTCCGTAAGCGTCACCTCCATTTCATAATCCACACTATTTTCTTCCATCGCCTCCCAAAGCGGCGCATACAGCGACTTATACCCGAAACCAACATCTTTAGCCCGATTCTTGATGAGAGAGCAGACATATTCTGCTTGGCCCAATGGCATTTCATTGAGCAGAGTCAATTCTGTCTTATTGTTGATGAAGGCAAGCGTTTTGTAAAGGAATTGAAGCTTGAAGCCGGTGGATTCGACGGGGAGGTCTGGTTGGTTAGTGGACTCAGGAGCATGGTGGCATATGTTAGCTTGATCCGGGGAAGCATGGTGGATGTTGGGTGAGCTTTGGGTTTGTGCTTGGAGCAAGCGCTTAATGTTTACAGGCTATGATGCCCCATTGAGCATTAGTGTTGATTGTTGAATGAATTTTGTTTATGGAAAACTAGCTGATGGCAGAAACTCCGTCCGCGTGGAACTTGTTTATATTGTATCTCCTTAGGAGATGATTACTGGGATAAAAACTATCCTGTGTCCTTCCCCGGGACTCAAACTATCCCTATATCTAATTTCATTCAAATATTCAAGCAGTTTAAGCATGAAGAGATACAGGAGGACAGATAGACGGACACACTTTCGCATTTATAATATTAGTATGGATGGAAGTTTTCCACCAGCAGGGAGAGACCTTCCACCCCTACTTACAAAGCAGCTGGCTAGTCTCCAAAATGACTCATACGAATTCAAAACTTCTTTCACCTGATTGTAAAAGCAGCACAAGAGAGACGTCTGTCTGTGTCTCATTGTGGCCTTCAAACCTTTGGAGGCTGAACTTGATCCTACTAAAATTCAATTTAAGAAGAATGTAAAATTTGTCTTGGCAGGACTCAGATGGTTTTGGGGGTGCTTGAGACCCCTAGCCCCTGCTGGATCCGCACTGAACACTCAAACTTGCAAGTAATCAATCAGTGATGTGATCATCTGATAGGACTCACCTGGTTTTAGCTGGTTTTTTCATGATCTTATTGGAAAATATTTTCTTGTACACTAACAGGCTGCAATAAATAAATATGTCAGGTGAATGGAATATAATGAACACATTTTGCTATATCAATGATAAAATAAAAGTATAAAAATAATAATCCACCCATATCTCATTAGCATCACCATAGACCCAGTTCTATATACATTTCACACACAATAGCCCCAACAGTTGTTGGAACCGGTTCACAGGTATCTACCAATACATCACTAAACTTTACCTCCAGAGGGCCTCTACATGTTGGATCTATATCCCCCCCCCCCCCCCCCCCCCCCCTCCCCCCCGTGCACACCTTCCAAATGACTGGGCTTTGACCCATGCATTTAAACAGGAGATACGTAATAATAAAAAAAAGACCGGGTTGCACTCCGGGAGTGCCGGCAGAAGTGAAAACTCAATAACATTGTAACAGTTTTTCGATCAGGTCACGTGACATCTTACGGTGTCACCCTAAAAATGAATTGTCGGCGCCGACGGGCAATACAATACCAATTTGTTTTTGCCATTGCCAAATATTTTTCAAAGCTTTATCTCTTTAGGAATAACTTCTAAATTCGAACTATTTGAATTTGCAAGAACAGCACAACAGCAGACGGCGGTGGCGACCAAAATATCAATTTGTTTTTGCCGTTGATAAATATTTTTCTAAGCTTTATCTCTTTAGGAATAACGCCCAAATTCGAACTATTCGAATTTTCTCAATAGCAAAACGGTGAAGGACGCGTTGGTATTATTACAAATTTATTTGCAGAATATGCTATTGCAAAAAGTGTTTAACGCCTTTGTACTCTTACGAATAGCGTTCAGTTTTGAATGAAGTCGAACCGGCTAGCAGCAAAAAGTGACCTCCTTCACATCTGACGTCACAAAACTGTTGCGTATTTAACAATTTTTCCCCATCCCAAAAAGTGCTCAGCGCCGCTAAAGAAGTTATCATTTCAATAACATAATTTATATAATTATTGTAAAAACCTAGCCTAAGAAGAAATATGAATAAAGAGAATAATAATATTAAAGCCTTTATTGCTCCACTGCTGCTGTACTGCCTGGTAAATATTTGGTATAGTAAATAGTATATATATCTTACAGGTTGACTGCTAACTCAGTCCTCACCTGCGGCGCTGTGCGGGGGGCGAAGCCCGGCGCCCGCACACCGCGTGCGTCCCGTTATCGTAATACCCCTGCACCCGCGCGCTGCGTAGATGAGGACTGAGTAGAACAGTCTACCTATAGTATGTAGGGACCCTATTGGATGCACTCCTGGATATGATATTTTACATAAATAGTGAGCTTTTATTATTGTAAAAAGATTAATAACTTACTTCCCGTTTTCATATGAGTGTGTCCATCTAAACATATCCCTGGATATGTCAAGAATTTCGATTATCTCCGAAGCCAAGTTTTTATTTTCATATTTAAACGAATTGCTCCTCAAATTCCTGGTATCACTAACCAAGTTGACCAAAAACGCCTCTACATACGGAGATATTGACGGAAAATACAGTTCATTGTTGTTTCTTTTCAGGAAATCCAATGTTTTATGGAGACAGTCGGTCACTTGCATGGGATCCATGTATTCTATCGCTTTTTCGAAACTTAAAGTTTTTGCCGAGGCCATGTTGAGTTGATATTTTGGCACCTACACCTGTTGCACTATAATGCTGCTCATCACTAAATTACCGCTCGCTTATGTGCATCGTACATGCTTACGGACAACAATACTATCCATAGCATGAAAAGAATTATAATAAACCCCATAAGCATTTCAAAATTACGAATTCTCGCATGTGGGTATCTGAACTATCTGATTTTCTCATAAACATCACAGTTTTTTCACAATGCTAAGATGATCATGAAATAGAAACAATTTAATCACTTTACAGGTGATATCGTAGTCGAAGTCGTGACTGTTGAAACTAAAATGGTTAACCGGCGATTTGAGTATTTATATTACAGCTTTTTTATCATTTACGCGCAAAAACGGCCGACGAAAACAAGGAAAGCTAACTGAAAGTGAAAAGTGTCAGTCAAGTCAAGAGTCAAGAAGAAAATTTCAAAATCTCGCAACGTTATGTTTTGCGTTTTTATGTATGTTTTTAGAAAAGGTATCAAATTCATTGAATTGGACTAGTATTCACACAAAAAATATTTAGTATTGTAAATATAATGTGATTCTAAATTTAAATTTAATATACCTACATATATGAAAAAGTGCAAGACTCAAATTCAACAATGGAGTAACGAAACGTAATGAATCGCTGTTTGAGACAAACTTTGAACTGCCTCTATTCATGATGCTTGCTTGATTTTATTTCATGGTAACATTCTATGTCCAATGTCAATATATTTTGTGGATTTCTGGATTTGTGTTGTGTACACAACTTTTATCCCAAATTACTGTTTAATTGTAACATAAACTAGTAAAATTAGGTAATCAAATCATCAACAATGTCTTTCGACGTCAATTGGGACGTCGAAAGTCAAAGAGAAGACCACGAGTGCGAAGAACATTGGCAGTTAAGGAAAGCGTTCATAGAGCGATGGAAACATGAATATCCTAAAGACAGGCTGGTTTGCCTGGCTAGGGTGTTCTCCAATATCGAGTTCATGGGCTGCCGGTACCCCACAGAGGTCATGCACGAGGTCGCGAGGCTGTCGCAGGAGGTGACACTTGGATGTTATTGACTTGTCTGTCCAATAACATGCCTTTTTATTAAATGCATGCATTTCGTTCTCACATATATTGTGGATTATTATTGTATGTGTCACAACACTGATGTCACTCAAAATAACTGCTGTTGCTGTGCAATGTAATAAATTGAGTCAAATCTGTTTAAAGCATCAGAATTTATCAAATGTTTGAATCCCTGTAATGGCCTTTTGTTCCAGTTGGTTTTAATGGATTTATTTATATGTGTAAGACTACATATATGCCCATTAATATGTGGCCCCATCCACTATATCTCATCTGGGTGGTGCCCCCAGATTGTCAAGTCGAGCAGAATAATGGTATGGCCATACTATCCTGACACGAAGCAGTTCAGGCCATTTTCGACCCCCCTATAACTTTGTTGTGGATAAAACTAGAAGCATGAATTTTCAGTAACCAACCAGGCATTGTATAAACACAGTATATTTTAAATTTCTGTTCAATTACTTCCGCACATTTATAACACATTTGCTAAACATATTGACCTAAGAAGAAACAGTGTCCCAGAGGCAAAAAAGAAAATCCAAACTACTATTATCTTGGAACTACGAGCAATCGGAAACAATCATTACTGTAATATCATAACATACACTCACATACATTACATACATACACTATACTCACTCACACATACACATACACCACCGACATTCTTTCATACACATATACTCGCTCTCCTACTTGCAAGCACCCTAGAATAATTAATTAATTGTAAGTTTTTCATTCAATTTTTTTTTTCTCTTTGCTTTGTCTTGTTTTCCTAGGCCGCATGGTCTGTTAATCTGTATTTGTCTTGGTTTCCACGGGACAGGCTTAGCCTAGTGTGGGACCATAGATATGCTTCTGAGTGTCTGTATATGTTAATAAATAAATATTTCAATTGTGAGGCTTGGCTCTGCTAAATATCTCACCGCTTTTTACGGTGGAAGAGTTTCAAGACTTGGCCTATTTTTTACATGGAATCTTTTACCCAAGTAATCAAGTAAATTTCATTTCATTTCATTTATTCATTGCTTTTGTGTGTACAATTTAAGGTCTTAAAAAATAGCAGCAAGTTCTAACACAACCCTGTGAGGGCATTGCAATATCATAACATTCATAACATAACCTACTTACACTACTACTAGGACTAGTATAAGTATCGTAATTCAGACAAACAATAAATAATAAATTATGATAAAATTTGATTTGACAGGAAAAAATAAAATTCAAAATAATTCTAACAATAACAAAACATAAAGTAAATTAAATTAAAAAAAATGATCATAATGTGTATAATAATAATAACAATAATTAATAATAACAATTCATTTTTAGCAATTATTTGGTACTGTAATATCATTGTATAATAATAATAATTTATTTGAATTATCATTTCTTAATAGCCATTATTTTTTCGATCTAAATAGTCATTTATTGTGTAAAAAGCATTTGCAACTAGCAATTGTTTTAGTGTATTGATACATTTATTGTTGTTAGGCTCATTCTTTATATGATCAGGTAACTTATTATAGATCTTTACTGTCATGGAATAAGGTCCATGTTTGTGTAACGCTAGATTTGATGTTGTTTGTAATTAGTTAATTACTAATTAGTTATTTTTTGAGCGAGATTCATAACGACGGGGTACATCGCCAATTTTAGAATAGAAGTCTGGGTGAGCTTTAACAAACTTACACAATTCTAATATATATATGCCAGGTAAGGTTAATATTTTAAGGTCTCTAAAGTAATTCTTGCAGCTCTCAGTCTGTTTTATGTTTGTTATTATGCGGATACATTTTTTCTGTAATATGAATAGGTCTTGCGCCGAAGTACTGTTCCCCCATAGTATTACGCCATAACTAAGCCACGCGTGTGCAAAGGCATAATACGCCGTTAAAGCGGTTTGTAGATTGGTGGTCTTTTTCAGCTGCCTTAAGGCATACACAAACTGGCTAAGTTTAGTTTTTATTTTTTCGATGTGTTGTTTCCAATTTAAATGGGAGTCGATTGTGATACCAAGAAGCGAAAACGAGGGCACACATTCTAATTTATTTCTGTCAAATGAAAAGTTTATTGCATTCATGTGGTTACATAGGTGGTAAATGTTACATTAGGTATTATATATAGAAGTATTAAACATGAGCCCTGCAACAAACAGCAAATTTAGTTAAGCTAATAAAAAAAAAACTTAAAAACTAACCCATGCATAATAAGAGAGATAAAGATATGTATTATTATTATTATTTAATAATTTATTCGTATAAACAATTACAAAACACAGTACAATAAATGCGCCAAACTGGAGTGACCAGTATGTGGATGCAGATATTTATTTATTTAAAGGTTCACCGACAGTTATTACATTGATACTTACAGAGTTTATAGTTAAGTGTCTTATGCTTAATGTATAACTACTTACAGGTAAACATAGCATGCCAGTATAAACAAGGACTTAATAAAAAAAAATAAGAAAGCATATACACGGTGGAATTTAATCGGTGATCAGGAATCCAAAAATCTTAATTATCAATCTACACCGAAACCAATACGTGAGATCTCGTGCAATATAGCTCACAATCTAACTAATCACACTTAATTAACATCGGTAAAATGTACACTGACTGAATAAATGGACACCCTACTTTTATTGAAGGGAAATTACTCGTAAGTGTACATACGTCAAGTGCTTGCTGGCTTTGGCGGGAAACTAGACAGATCAGACGTCAATAAATGATTGCCGCCATTTGTTATGAATGTGACAATGACAAATTGACAGCTTATTGCTCATTTATGTTTTAAGTTTCTATGGCTGATAGTTTGAAAAGAGGTATTAAACTTTTCAGACTAAACCATTAGTCGGGTGACAATAAATTTTAATTAAAATTTAATTTCAACTTAAAAATTAGTTATTATAAAAAAAAACTTGGTTCCACTTAAGTACTACATAAACGTGACCACCATCGATTACTGAATTAGAAAAATGGGTTCCTGTTCACCGATTAAATTCCACCGTGTATAAGTAATAAAGATGTGTACCGAAATATTTGGTTACTTTGACTGCAGCTAACTATATGATGCTGACTACATTATTTTCACTCATTCATTCATTATACAGACCCTCTGCTACAAGCCTTGCTTTGTTTAGGGTTGGGTCTAATTGTCCTTAACCCATTCACCGCCACGGAAAAAAATGTGAGGAGGCACCACCCTGCCACGCAATTCTTGACTCTATTGTGTTTGGACTTCGTATGATGTTGGTGGGGGGCGGGTGACAATGGTGACAAACTTGAATTCGTATTTTTTTCTTTGTCCATGTTATAGGTAGCCACAGACTACAGAAAAGCAAAGAGAGGCAAACTCCAACGGACATTTGTGTCAGCCTCCGATGCTGCGGAGGACAGAGCGAGAGGAGTGAAACGGGAAGGTGGTGTTGTGAAAGAGGGATCGGCACCAAAGTCCTCTAAAATACAGTTTGTGAGGCAAGGACAGGCCACCGAACAAGAGGGAGAACAGGAGAATAATGAAGCAGAGAGTAGAATTAGAGATATTAGTATGAAGTATGTCGTTGTTTAATAAAATAAAAAAAAATAAAAAATCAGTACGCTACATGCACTAGATATATTTTTGCCTATGTGTCAGTTTGTGTTCTAAATAAAATAATACTATTAATTAAATACCATTGTAGCACTCCATCCGAGGATTCCCGCAAACCGCTCGGCGACCTGAATGAGTACCTGAAAGACCTGAGCAGTGTCCGCTGCCTGGAGCCCCGCGCGTTCGATGAGAGCATGTTCTTCAGCAGCTTCGGGCAGATGGTGCTGCTGGTGCGGCCCTGGGCCGGCAAGTGGTGGAACATACAGAGTAAGTATAGTAGTAAGTGTAGTTTATGGTGAGGTAGGGCACAGCGAAATGTCATCCCGCTCGAATGTGGAACAGCCCAAATGGGGAAGTACCTCCGCCATGCAGAAGACCACAGCCATAATAACACTACCACCTTGAAATTGTGGGTACGTACAGCGTGGGTAGGTCCCCCGCAAGGTGGACTGATGGCCTGGTAAAGATCACGGAGTCCGCTGGATGCGGGTGGCGCAGGATCAGTCATTGTGGCACTCTTTAGGGGACGCCTATGTCCAGCAGTGAACGTCTTTCGGGTGATATGATGATGATGATGATAATAACTTATTGTTTATATTCCAGCGAGCTGCCAAGTGTGCAACATCCCGTTCACGTCCACATTCGAGGACGGAGCGATGTGCATGACGATCAACGGGCTGCCGGTGGCGCGCGCCGCCGGGCTGTCCAAGGCTGAAGCCAAGAGCAACGCCGAGGCGGTGGCATGGAACGTGAGTAGTTTGACGGAATAAATAATAGCACTTACATGCTGAAGGTCTCCTGTTAACAAAACCTATATTTGACTATAAAACTCATAATTTGGCATTCCGTTTTACTGCATAGCGCATGCTTTTATGCCTAGTTCGGGTCGTCACGGCGTGGGTCTTGGGTGGCGAGATGTTAAGCTTGCACAGATGATCACGTCAAAAAAGTCATCATAGTAGTATCACTTATAGTATTTCAGATTCCGAGAAGGCAACCATCTGCTTTTCGTCAAGGGAGTCGTTTTCGGGGTTTTGGGGGCATTGTTGACGCAGGTTCAGTAAATGATGTAGGCGACACAAAATTAACGATTGCCAACAGTTTAATAACTGAGCGATTAAATTACAAGATTAATGTATCTAAACTTGAAATTAAAATGAATGGTCGCGCGCGCACCGGCCTCGCTCGCTGTAGGAATGAATCGTGGCTTCGTGGCCCTTGACCGGGCGGCCGCGGGTGCTGGTGGCGGGGATGCCGGCGGAGCGCGTTCATGGAGCGCGCTAACAGGCATATGAGTACATTATTTTATTTACGTTTCTTTCTATTGCAGAGGCTACGCGAGGAAGTTATAACAGTGGTGGTGAAGGAGCAGTTCAGAGCGGACGGGGGCTCCATCTCCGTGAGCGAGGTGACGGGCCGGCGCGACGACGAGTTCGGGGCCCCGGTCGAGAACAGCGTCGCCACCAAGTGAGTACACAGTCATCTGCAGGCTCCGCTAGACAGTTATAACAGTGGTGGTGAAGGAGCAGTTCAGAGCGGACGGGGGCTCCATCTCCGTGAGCGAGGTGACGGGCCGGCGCGACGACGAGTTCGGGGCCCCGGTCGAGAACAGCGTCGCCACCAAGTGAGTACACAGTCATCTGCAGGCTCCGCTAGACAGTTATAACAGTGGTGGTGAAGGAGCAGTTCAGAGCGGACGGGGGCTCCATCTCCGTGAGCGAGGTGACGGGCCGGCGCGACGACGAGTTCGGGGCCCCGGTCGAGAACAGCGTCGCCACCAAGTGAGTACACAGTCATCTGCAGGCTCCGCTAGACAGTTATAACAGTGGTGGTGAAGGAGCAGTTCAGAGCGGACGGGGGCTCCATCTCCGTGAGCGAGGTGACGGGCCGGCGCGACGACGAGTTCGGGGCCCCGGTCGAGAACAGCGTCGCCACCAAGTGAGTACACAGTCATCTACAGGCTCCGCTAGACAGTTATAACAGTGGTGGTGAAGGAGCAGTTCAGAGCGGACGGGGGCTCCATCTCCGTGAGCGAGGTGACGGGCCGGACGGTCAAAGTTAGACTACAAACACATTATTATTAAAGAGCATACAACACATTAAGATTGATAAATAATTAAAGATATTCATGTAAATTTTTTATCATTTAAGAATTCGTGAACGGTATAATACGCTTTTCCTATAAAAGACGCTACTTAGACTCAGACATGGAAAATAAACATTTTTATCTTAAAACTACCGCAAGTGTTAATCTAACAAAAGCGTCAAAGATAACCACAACTTAGATAAGTTGAAAACCCCCGACACAAAACAAAAACATTTCAAAGTCCAATATCTCAAAAACGGCTTAACAGATTTTCATGAAACATGGTGTATTGGAGTGATGTTGGAGTTAAATAATAAACGAACGTCGGGAATAGAATGAACGCTTTATTAGGGAATACATGGGTTTATATAGGCATACTCTAACAATGATGATTTACTGTTAATTGGATTTAGTAATGTGAGACATAATATCAGGTTCCGAGGTCCTATGAAATAGGATCGAACAATAGGATAGTGCACGTGCATGAAACACCTGCATTACTCAAGGTTATTATTACAATGTTCCGCCGTACACCTCAATGGCTAAGAATACTCGGGATAAAATTATCTATGACACAAAAAAAACCGCATTCAAATCGGTCCATCTGCTTAGGACCTATGATACTCGTACCACAGACAGACACACAGACACGTTAAACTTATAACACCCCTCTCTGCGTCGGGGGTTAAAAAGGTCTCTCTCAGCTTAACAACAGGGTACCATGTGATGTTGACGCTGATCTTCCGTGGGTACCCTTGCCCCATCAATGTAGTGAAACTTGCGTACAGTCAGCGTCATATAGTTAGCAGCAGCCAAGGTAGCCAAATATTTCGATACACGTCTTTATTACTGTAAGAATAAGGGTGTGTTAGGAAATATTAGGCTACTCTGGCTGCTACTAAGTATATGGCGCTGACTGTACCTGTTGTCGTGCAGGATGATGAAGCTGATGGGCTGGAAGGGCGGCGGGCTGGGCGCGGGGGCGCAGGGCATCGAGGAACCCATCAAGCCACATCTGCAGATGGTGAGTTGTCCAATCTTTAGAACATCGTCCTCCTAGCCTTATCCCGGTTGCACCCTAAAGAAATGAGGTCCGCTTTGGCACCTTATTCCAAGAATTGCCATTGCAGTTTTACTAAAGCGACTGCCACATGTTCTTCCAACGCAGAGGGCAAACTAAACTTTGTTACAATAGGGATGATGGCTAAGATTTTTTTATGATGTCATTTGAACCAGTTTTTAGAGAGGAACAAATGTTTCTATGGGAGCTACAATTAAAGATACCCAAAAATTTGAGACAAAGATTGATGTCGCTGGCGGCAGCGCAAAACGCTTCATACTGATAGACACAAGTATGAAGTCACAATTGTATAAAGCAGTTATAGGAAAATCCGGTAAATTGTTGTTTCGGTCGCGAAATACTGCGTTTAAGTACATAGTTGTCGTACAATTTTGTTTCTATAAAACCGTCAGGATTGTATTGGTAACTTTAAATTTACTCTTGGACAATAAAAAAAATGCATATTTTTTCTAAACTTTCAAGGTTCATATGTTTTTATAATCTTAATTATATTTTATAATTCATATTTTATTACGATAATTTGATGGTTTACTATCCATTTAGCATAACTATGTTATCAATTTAAACATGAGGCATCAAGCCTATTAGAGCGGTTTCTCGCGCTAAATCTGCCTCGAAACCCCAGAAAGTGATGGCAAGCATGTCCCTCCCACCCCGCAGGTGAACCGCCAGGGTCTCGGCAGCACGTGCTCGGACGCGCAGAGCTTGCGCCGCGCCGCGTTCACGTTGATGCGGCGCTTCCTCGCCTCCGACTGCCTCGACGTCGACCTCATCTTCAGCCGGGACTTCTCCAAGGAAGAACGCGCGTCCTTACACCAGGTAACAACTTAAAAAAACTCTAATTACCTTATGCAAATTGACCATAGTTTTCCTGAATTTAATCAAACGACAAAATCATATACTGTTGATTATTACACCCAAAGCTGTTCATCCCAGAAACTATTCATAAATGACTTAGCGAGTATTTTAGTTTCTGGGATGAACAGCCTTGGGTGTAATACATAATTCCCAATGTGAACTATTAAGGTACGCTACCTCAGAGGCAATGAAAACGGGTCACTTTGTAAAGTAATCCATGGGAAGTGACCCGTTTTCATTTCCTCTGAGTGTATAATAATCAATAGTTTGGTATATGTTTGTATTCAAATATTACATATCATCCATCATTCTTTGAATTCTTTCTGTATGTATATGAATATTCATTATTATTGTGGTAACTCGTAAAAATCTTGAATGTCATAAAAAGAGTGGGTGTGAAAGTTAAAATAGTTGATATACAACTCGCACATTTTATATTCACGGGTAGCATGTTAAATAATTTTGGCCCCACTTGAGGGATGATTTTAGTTGCCTTGGTCAGTCGAGTGGTTTGTGTGAGGAGCTGGTTGATGGACCCCTGCCTTGTGCGAGTATTCTTGTGGGGAAAAGTGTCGATGTTGTCTATGACGAATTTAGCAAGCAATTTTGGGTGCCAAATAGAGGGTAGATGATAGGGCACCTCATGTTCATACTCAATTTAATTGAAGGAAAGAGAGAGGGGAAGCGAGGAAGAGGGAGACCTAGAATAAACTACATAACAGTAGAGCAGCTCAACAAACAAGTTGATGTTAGGTCGTATCCACATGTCAAAGAGATTGCCTGGGGTCGGAGTAAATCGAGGGCCTACTTTGAGCTACGCCGACAAGAGCTTAGCTCTTAAATAAGCAGTAGTAGATGTAGTTGACGTTGCTAGTATATGCTGGTATCATTAGACTAGTAAAACGATCTACATATAAAACCCTTAGAGTATATATATCTACAGAGCTGCTATGCAGCTAAATTAAGAGCTGATGGCTTACCATAAACAACCTACTTAATTTAAGCGGGTAATGGTTTATTTGCCGCAACCTCATACTAAATCAGTTGCGGCATATAAGAGAAAGTGGAACTATGACAAGGACAACGAATGATATCCCTTTCTGTCAGACTTATTGAGATTTGTATACTGCCATCTCGCTTAGTCGTGGTATTATTATTCATATAACCAGTATTTCAGTTTCAGGGATGAGCCGTCTAGGTATATTAATCTATGACTGCCTAATATCCTGAGAGATGTATACAGTCTGAACTATTCACTGATGCTTGTGTATTTTCCAGGTGGCGCAGAAGGTCGGCCTGGCGAGCAGGAGCTACGGAGCTGGCGACGAGAGGTAACTAACAAACGATCTTCATCAGTTAAATTCTACCTGTTGCTCTTTGGGGGGTGTCCAGCAAGACGTATCTCGGCTGATATGATGATGATGGTGACGTGGCTATGTTGCCCCGTTCAGCGATTTAAAGGACCATGGGCAGCGTTGTATGGAAAGTGGACCAAAAACCAACAGAGCTGAAAGTTGTGTCATTAAATAGGTATTTATATTTATTTCATTTCATTCTATGGGCACTATGTTTAATTCCATTGCAAAACTGAGATATTCATAGTTTAGTCAGAGTAAATGCGATCTAAGAGAAACTGTGATTTACTTAGAGAGTACCCGCAGAACGCCTTACTTAGAGCACGAGACACGTTAGAGCACGTCAATACTACGTCTATATTCTATTTGATAGAAACCAAGAAGGCACGGAGGCTATTCCACACTATTATTGTTCCTGTTTAACTGGCAGACGTACAATTGGATCTTGTGCACATACAATTGCCATTATATGGTATTTAGGGTTAGGCAGGCATATGCCCTTCAATCATCCCGCTGGTCATCTAAACGACTTAATTGTTGGCGTAATGAACGTTAGATAACTTGATGTATATATAACATTGTAAAATAAAGGATTTGATTACCTACAAAGATACTTTATTTTACACGCCTTAGTATCTGAGTAAATCTGTCTTAACTACCCTCCAGAATTATTTAAAAAATTATAAGACGTATAGTTCATGTAAAACACAATTTCTCGGAGATTTTACTTAGACTGACTCAATTGTGTATATCTCGGTTATGCAATGGAATTCAACTTTGCACCCATAGAATGAAATAAAGTACGTAAGCAGACCTTTTTAATGACATTACTCCCAGCTCTGTTGGTTTTTGGTCCATTTTGACGCATAGTCCTTTAGCCTAAGCTCACTAATACTACTGTCTTCCTTAAGTTTATGGTAAAAATGAACAGTTTAACACGTTCGCAACCAAGAACCCGCCTAGCGGGCACTCGTAATGTTTGCTCAGGTGCCGGCTGAGCCCGCTAGGCGGGCAGTAGTATGAAGTAGTATGAACTTACACGCCTAGCGAGATCTATCTGTCGGTTTCTGGTGAATTGTTCCATTTTTAGTCGGGTTGCGAAAGTGTTAAGACACTGACGCTATCGCGAAACGAAAGCGGAGTCCGTTCCTGCACCTTCCTCTCTAACGCACTTGCTTATGCGCGCATCTGAGACGGAGATACACAAACGAACTTCGTTTCCGTTTCGTGGTAGCCGCTCAGTTTTTATTTCGTAAAAATTTTGTTATTATACCGAAGCAGTAATTTTTCGAAATCCTTTCAGCAATTTCTATTGTGCCCAAGTTTATAACTATATTTTTTTTAAGATTAGAATTATCTGTCAAACGGGTAAACAAAGAAGCAGTGGTCGTAAACCTTCCTTCTTCGATTTCGACCGATACCACTGAATTTCTCGGAACTTATGTACATACATATATATCATTTGATATTTACCGATAGCTGAATGCATAGTTTCCACATTTATTACTAATTTGTTGGCAAAACTGTAAGTTATAAGTGTTTATAAGCAAGATGGCGGCAATAGAAATAAAATAAATAAAAATCACAACCGACTCAACCGACAACAATATGAACTCGAATGAAAAACCCACATGAGTGATAGTTGACAGATAGTGACAGTGACGTTTAAAAATAGACCATTGTGTGAGAACTCTGCCTCTTTAGGTTTTTTAATGTACAACCTTTCCATGAAAAATTGCAGACGCAATTTATTAAAATTCTTATCTTTTCATCTTAGAATATAAATTAACTAATATTATGTTTCTTATCTGTTCACAACACTGAGTAATGTCTGTATTAATAAAACATGATAATAATTACGTGATATTTATTAACTCGTATCCACTGTTCGATCCGCAGAATGTGCCCGATAAAAAACCTTATATCTCGTTCTGCAAAGGTCTCTCTAATGCTAAAAAAAACAGAGTATAAATAAATACGAAGTACTAGTTATAACCTTCCCCTTACATTATTTAAAAAAAAAACCTAGTTTAATCATTCCGGGCAAAGTTGCCAGAACCATTCTAACTTGACATTTGTTCCAGATTCCTGGTAGTAAAGAAGAAACTGGACCCCTTCTCGCTCGCACGCGCCGTGTTAGAGAAGGGCGGCAACACTCCCAAGTACCAGGTGTTCATTCCGTGCGGAGTCAGCAGGAGGAACGGGAGAGGAAGACGTTGATTTTGACACATGTCATATCACAATGGAAATCTACACATTCATGGGAAAACCCCAAAATTTTCATAATTATGTTCATGGAACAGCAAAGGATTTTATTTTCACTTTTATAAAACTCCAATAGAGTAAAAATAGAATATAATGAAATGAAAGTTTATTCACGAGAACACATGGTACAGTAGATGTTATAAGTGTAGTTACATTATTGACCCTTAACACATTCTGCCTTAAGGCATGTGAAAATAGTTATTATGACATGACCATGTCATTCATGTCAAAATTGAAATTAATTTTAAATGCGTGCGAATATTCTTAGTGATACATGTCAAGTTTCTAAAGCTAAAATATAAATTGCTTACTGTCAATTGCCTAAGCCGCACATGTCGCCATTTTGGAATCTATTCTTTATTAGCGCGGCTCCTCATCATCAACATCATATCAGCCGAACGATGTCCACTGCTAGACACCCCTCCTAACCTAACTAACTAAGCTAACCTCCCCCAAAGAGTGCCACAAAGACCGTCCCTACGCCATCCGCATGCACCGGACTCCCGCGACCTTTCCCAGGTCGTCTGGCCACCTTGTGGGAGCCCGACTTTTACCATAAGGTATTAAAACGTCAATAAAACGAATTTATAATATTCATGAATCATAATAATGCCTCGTGTTGCAAACGTCTACCCTAGTAAGTGGCATCTTCCTCATTGGAATATATGCCTTTCTAATTTAGAACAGAGGTGCATTTGCTTTGTTTCGTGCGGTTTTAAAACAATACACACTACTGTATTTCCTAGTTCATTGCCATTTTTTTTGTATGGTGTATACTGTGTAGGATTTAATTTCACCTGGCCTGGGGAAAAGGTTTTTTCACTTTAACAGTGTTTTGTAGCTACAGTACAGAGAGCAGCGAACAAAAAACCATAGAGTGCGAGCTCCTTACAAACTATTTCGCGACAGAGCATCAAAACATTTTGCAACATTTTATTAACCCTTTTCTTGGCAAAAAAAAAAAAAATGTGAGTTCGAGCCTCGTTTGCGCCTTGTAGAGCCAAAAAAATTGTCTGTTACAAAAATAATAACAAAAATTGTGCATCATATATGATACAATGTCAAGAAAAGGGTTAAGCAAGATTTAAACAATTAGATAAGTGTTAAGTGACTAAGAATATAGATTTAATAAAGAAATATTTTCACGCATTTCGGTGTTTAATTTATCTTTGCCCTAGCTGCTGGTTTCGCCCGACATGTACAGTTAGTAGCAGCCAAAGTAGCCAAATATATCGGAACACGTCTTTATTACGATAGGAGTAAGGAAGTGTTACGATATTTTTGGCTACTTTGGCTGCTACTAACTATGTGATGCTGACTGTACTCTTCGTAATGATGATTTTGTTTTCAAAAAAGGTTCAAAACAAATTCATCCACTGTCATAAATGTACAGTTTATCCACTTTTCTCGTTTTATAATAAACTGAGAGAACTTTTTAACCGACTTCTATAAAGGAGGTTGTGACGTTCACAATCACGCCACAACGGCCGCGACAGAGCGGCGCCGACGCGGGGGACAGACGAGCGGGGAAGAGCGGCAACCGACACAACGCGCCCCACCACAGCGCAGCCCGGCCGCCTGCATATAAGCGCTGCGCGACCGTCAGAACGCCAGAGTTTAGCTAGCGGCTCGCCGTGCGCTCAACTCTCTCCCCTCGCCCTCCTCCCCTCTCCGCCACTGGCCGCTTGGAGACCCCGAGTGCACTGCCGTGGTATCCCGACTTTCCGGCCGCTTGGAGACCCCGAGTGCACTGCCGAAGTCTTCCGCTCCCCTCACCCCTTCCAGGCCACTTGGTCTCCGAGTGCTCTGCCTGAGGAGTGAGTCGATAGGACATCCGCGTTATTCCCGGCCGCTTGGATTCCGAGTGCCCTGCCGGATTAACGAACCCGTTCCCGTGATACTACCTGGCCGCTTGGAGATCCCGAGTGCACTGCCGGAGTACCACGATCCCGCCGTTCCCGCCTCTTACCGACCCGAAGCGTATCAGTTCGGCAACCGTGCCCCGTACCGAGAGTAATAGAGACCGTGTAGGATATAAGTGCTAGTATTTAAATAAAAGGGCGACAAGACCCAGTTTAGAACATTAACCGACCGCTGTTATCATTTGTCCCTGTTTCCGTTAGGCTCCTTCCCGTCTGAGTTGACTAGGAAACCCTCGATAGCCCTTCAGGCTGAGGGATATGTGTGTGTGGCTAAACCCGCACATCACATTTGGCGCCCAACGTAATAACTCATACAGGAGTCTCGTAGTTCTTTAGGAGCCGGAAAGCAGGGAAAGTTTAACTTATTTCTTTGCCAAACAAAGTGTTACAATTTAAAATCCGAAGTACCGTTACCGACGTGTAGTTTACGAAGCAAGACACGACGCTTCCCGCCCGCCCGATAAACAACCCCGCGTCGCTCCGGAAACCGGTAGGTCCCTACCGACAGATGCAGACGGCTTGGATATACCAGCTGCACAAGCCAGAGCTCACGAAAGCAGCAGAAGCAAGAGGCATAAATACAGAGGGCCTAACGGTGGACCAGATCCGTAAACTACTCGTAGAATCCGTCAAAGCCACCGAAGAAATCAAGACACCGGAAAAACCCACATCCAGAGCCATGCAAGACGACCAGGATAGAAGCAAGGCTGACAGGCTCAATAAGGAAATCAGGGAGTGGAATCTATCCTACAAGACGACGGATAACCCGGTAGAGTTCGTCGAAAGGCTGGAAGAGCTGATCGCAGCCAGCGGCGTAGACGAAGAAGACGTCCTGCCCGCACTGCCCCGTATCCTGCAAGGAAAAGCTTTATTGTGGTACAGGAACAACGCCGAGTCCTGGAAGTCGTGGGATGAGTTTCTGCAGCTTTTCAAACTATATTATTTCCCGAACAACTATGAGGAGGATCTCATAGTTAAAATAGTGGCTAGGAAACAAGAGTTTCGAGAGAGCTTCACAGACTATGTGACGGATTTACAAACACTCATGAGGAGGTATGGAAACCTCAGCGACAAAGAAAAGCTACACCGAATCCACGAAAACATGCAAAAAGAGTACAAGCTGTACATAAAGAAGCATGACTATAACGACTTAAACGGGTTGTTGAAGTTAGCAGCCGAATACGAAAGCATTACCGCCCCGACGGAGAATAAGGTAATGGCAGACCGAGCGTACATCCCACAGACAGCAGGTAGATACACAACTCAGCAGCAGAGGAGTCCGCCGGGATATTGGGGACAACCGCAGTCAGACTCAAGGCACACAGCCACAGAAAGGAATAGCTTTCAGCCCCGAGAAAACGACACACAAAGACCTAAAGCCGAAAACGGGATGCCAAGGAAGATACACCCAAGATACGACAAAGAAACCTGTTGTTGGTCGTGCGGCAAACCCGGACATAACGCAAGGGAGTGCAGGTCTCAACGACAGATTTTTTGCAGCGGGTGCGGGAAGATAGGAGTACTAAGTAGGAACTGTTGCATGAACAGGGGAAAGAGAGAATCGCTAGGAGCAGCCGAAGATCAAGATAGGGAGGACAACCGGCCGTACATAAACGCCACGATAGCAGGAAAAGAATGGGTCTGCTTGATAGACACAGGATCAACGAACACATATATAAACGAGGAAGTATATGAAATATGCAAGGCCCAGGGGGCATTAGAGAAGCGAATCGAAAGGGGCGTCGTATTAGCCGACGGCACCCGAACAACCGTATTAGACACAACCGTATTAGTCAACATATATATCAAAGGCGCCACGCTGAAGCACTGGGTGAGGGTTCTCCCAGCCGCCGCGGGAACAATAATCGGCATGGACGTGCTAAGAAGGGCCGGAATGGCCATAACATGGGCGGGAGATACCGCAACACTAATAACCAGCGCAAACGTCCAAGTAAAGAGTGAGATAACGATACCCGAGGAGATAAGGGACGACAAAGCAAGCGAAGGGACTCCAGACAATCCGAAGGACGTCAACGACGAGCAACCAACGTCCACAATACCGTTATCCCACGAGCAGGAAGAGACAGTTCGAACCATGTTCAAACAAAAATTTCAACTGTGCGAGCAAAGCCCAAAAGGGAACACGTGGGTCGAACACAAAATTAAATTAAAACATAGTGAACCAATAAAACAGAAATATTATCCGCGCAATCCGAAGCAGCAAGAAATAATCGACACCCATGTGAAAGAGATGCTGGAACAGGGGGTGATCGAAAGATCGAATAGCCCATACAGCTCACCGGTAGTGCTCGTCAAGAAGGAAAACAGCCAGCACAGATTTTGCTTTGATTTCAGAAAGGTAAACGAGGCATCACAGAAAGATGCATATGTCCTCCCGCAAATAGACAATACATCTCTACAAGAGTCCAAGAAATACACACCAGCATTCCTACTATACGGGAAGGAACTACGAAACCCGAACGACCGGAACTCATTTCCACCCCCCAAAGTCAAGGAAAAAGGGATGTTACAAGAGGTATATAACACCGTGAAGGAAAATCAAGGCAGAGCGTCCGCCGCACAAAAATTGTACTACGACAAAAATAGGAGATATTGGGAGCCTGCCATAGGAGATTTATTCTTGAAAAGAAATTATATACTATCAAACGCGGAGAAAAGCATATGCGCAAAATTGGCACCGAAATTTATAGGGCCATTTAGAATTCAAGGGAAAATATCACCGGCCATATACACATTAAAATACCTTAACGGTTACAATAAAATGATAACCGCGCACGTCAAGGACTTAAAAGTATATAAAAATTAAAATATCAATCAAACCGGCAACTTATAAGTTTAATATAAATGCAATCATATCACAACAAACCGCATGGTAACATAACAGCGACCGAAGAACTATACCGACCGCATTCAAGGTGAGCGAACGACGCAACGAACAGAAATGCACCGTGCGGCCACACAGATAAGGCGCACATTAGAGCTACAGAGGAAGCTAACGCGAACGTAAACAAACAGGGCACAGCGCGGCCGACTCACAGGTGATAACGAGCTAACGGAACTAGTCCGTAGCGACGCAGCAATAAGGCCGAAAATACATTTTGTATATATGTATTTGTTTTCTTTACTTTGTTTTTTTTTAGTTGTTTTTTGTTTTTCTTGTTTCTTTTTATAACACGGTTTTCTATTGTTTTTTTTTATTAATCTACAACATGGGGGGTCCGAAATAACCGAAAGTTTAATTACACCCGTACCCCGAGCACTAACAATAAGTAGATAGGAAGAAGAGAATAGAAAAGGGGCAACACATTAATAGAAGGGCAAGATTAAAAGCCTAACCTATCAATAATAACATTACCACAAGACTAAAGGTGATTTTTCGCAGGTAAAAATCTCCAAAACGGGGAAGGAAGTGTGACGTTCACAATCACGCCACAACGGCCGCGATAGAGCGGCGCCGACGCGGGGGACAGACGAGCGGGGAAGAGCGGCAACCGACACAACGCGCCCCACCACAGCGCAGCCCGGCCGCCTGCATATAAGCGCTGCGCGACCGTCAGAACGCCAGAGTTTAGCTAGCGGCTCGCCGTGCGCTCAACTCTCTCCCCTCGCCCTCCTCCCCTCTCCGCCACTGGCCGCTTGGAGACCCCGAGTGCACTGCCGTGGTATCCCGACTTTCCGGCCGCTTGGAGACCCCGAGTGCACTGCCGAAGTCTTCCGCTCCCCTCACCCCTTCCAGGCCACTTGGTCTCCGAGTGCTCTGCCTGAGGAGTGAGTCGATAGGACATCCGCGTTATTCCCGGCCGCTTGGATTCCGAGTGCCCTGCCGGATTAACGAACCCGTTCCCGTGATACTACCTGGCCGCTTGGAGATCCCGAGTGCACTGCCGGAGTACCACGATCCCGCCGTTCCCGCCTCTTACCGACCCGAAGCGTATCAGTTCGGCAACCGTGCCCCGTACCGAGAGTAATAGAGACCGTGTAGGATATAAGTGCTAGTATTTAAATAAAAGGGCGACAAGACCCAGTTTAGAACATTAACCGACCGCTGTTATCATTTGTCCCTGTTTCCGTTAGGCTCCTTCCCGTCTGAGTTGACTAGGAAACCCTCGATAGCCCTTCAGGCTGAGGGATATGTGTGTGTGGCTAAACCCGCACATCACAAGGTTCTCAATTCGTCGGAATATTTTTTTTTTTTTTCCCGATTACTCGAAGACGCCTGGACAGATTTGGAAAATTTATTATTTGAATAATTACTACCTATGTAAAAGTTTGTATTCAACTTAAAACTTCATAATCGTATAAATGGTTAGACTGATATTGTATAGTATACCTACCTCGATGTACAGTCAGGGAAATGTATTCACGTACCTTTTTATGCCTTATTGTCATAGTAACAAGAGCTAAAAAGGTACGTGAATACATTTCCCTGACTGTACTTATCCGTAACGTAACGCATATATGCGTCGTTATTCTTAGGGTAACTAAATAATAGACAGGTTAAACACATATTCTTTTATTAAAACGTTAACAGATACATACTCTTAGATTCATAATTTCTAATAAGTATACAGTTATAACAAAAAAAGTACGACTGCTTTTTGCGCAACTTTGCCCAGAACAAGAATGAAATAAAGGCGCAGCCAGACTGTCCTGCGTGGCAGTCTGCGGATAGAAGCTAGGGAAAATCGAGATAGGGAAATGAATGATCTTGGACTCTGTTTTGCTATCTTATCTTATCGCTTGCACACGCAACACCACGCCTGCCATGCAAGACGGACGGATGCACCTGTAGAATAATGTACGTAAAGGCTTCTCTACACAATCGGCCATCATGACCCATCATACAGAACGTAACTATGCATAAAAGGGAGAAAGAAATACTTCCAACGCATTACAGCGTCCCTGTCCTGCGCCATGATGGCCCATTGTGTAGAAAAGTGTGTACTGCCGTTTGGACAAAATATTTTTCGCCAAATTTTACTTCCGAAAAAACTTATTGCACTAGTTTCATTTCCCAAGCGAATCTTTAGCTCATTTACATATCGCATGTCATTCATTTGGTAAAATTATCAATTGGCATCATCTTACTTTGTCAAGTTTTATTAAGATGATCGTTCATTAAGCAAACGTTTTCCTTTGGCTAAGATTATATTGTCAAAAAATGTTAATTCAAATGGTCACTTCGCACTTTCAATATATAGCATAATCTACCTTAACCCATTCAGCGCGACGCCCAAACTCACGTACGGAAGGCCTCAGTTAGGTACGACGACGAGCGAAGCGAGAAGTGTTAGTCAGAACTGCGACCACACAGCGCGCGAGAAGAGCGAACGAAGCGCGCGTGCCGCGGCAACGGCCGGCAAAGCGCCAGAACCGATATTTTTTTTGTAATACATATAATACATATTATTGAAGTACCTACAAAAAGTCTAGAGGATTTTTTGAAACTTATACGTAAGTCAGACTCAATGTCACTTATAGGTATTGATTGTTATATACATTTGACAAAATTATATATTGCAATCATGACCAGTTGTTTAACAATAATTTGCCAATTAAAAATTTGGCAGTGGTGAAATTGCGATAAGTTGATTTGACTAATGATTCATTGCCCAATGATAATTTGAATAAAACAGTTAGGGGTGTGATACTTTGGGAAAAGTTTTTTGCCCATACATTACTAATCCGTAGAAGAGCCTTATAATAAAAATAAGTAAGTGTAATCACTGAAAAGTTTTGTGGTGTCTACGCAAAGTTGTAACATGTTGTGTATTTTTTCGCATATGTAAACGTTAGTCATGGGTTACATTACTTGCATTTACTTTTATATTAGCGATCTCAATGCTTAGGTATGATTTTAGGGGATCACATTAAACTGAAGCGGACATAAATCGTCCAATCGCACAATTTAGATTTTATTAGAGATGCACTGTGATTAGTCGATTCTTATCCCTTTCGGCTTTCGCTTCTCCCCGCCTACCGATGTAGCAATGTATCGCTATAATTACAAGATACCGCTATAGTTAGAATGAGAGAGCAAATACATAAGTCGAAAGTAGGTAGGTGCGGTCTACATCAAATGTATGTTTACACTTTTGTATATCATTCCATTTTAATACAGCGAAAAATGTATACATATGTTTGACTTCGACCGTCCCACTCATTCTGACCATAGTCACGGCTAGCAGAACGGTCGCGATCTAGACTATCCGTCTCTTTTTAATCACAACACTTAGAAAGGCACGGATAGCATAAAGCTCTAACGTTTTCAGTGCCAGGGACTAGCCTGGTGGACGCTTTGCTCGCAAGCGCTTTCCTCTACATAGCGGAGAAACCACAGCTACGAGCGTCGCACAACGAAATCGTTGCCAGTGAATATGCGAGAAAAAGTTGGCCTTGAGTAGGTATATAGAAGTATACACTTGTGTCACTGCATAAATACTAGAAATTACTGTCTATTCAGCGTCAGATGTACTAGGGCGTCTTGTTAGATCGTGGATATACATTTACACAACTACAGTATTTCTGTCTTGCTCCAGCAAAGAGGGTTCCCAGAATGCATCATGTCACCACCTGGCAGCACGGGCGATGCCTAGGTGTCAAATTCCACCAATCATGTTTAATCATCATCAATTTATTGGTGGATTTTAAAAACACCTCTCGCCACAAGCGGCCCTTTGATATTGCACTTCATTGTGCTCTCCTTGGGGAACGGGAGGTAAACCATCTCGCTCTAATCAGTGAGTGTGAGTGCAGTTAGTGGACTGCAATTAGCAAGGTCTAGGGGCGCACAGTGCTTCAAGCAAGTGACAATACCTTCTGAGTTTTAAACTTTTATGGGGTATACAGCGTATGTGATTTTACCACAATTTGTCAGTACAACATGTCGAAGTCATAATTGGGTGTAGCGTACAGATGTAACAATCCGACCACATGTGCATTCAATTTCTGAGTACAACTCGTTTGACGGTTGATCAGAATTGCAACATGCCTCCAGACGATAGCAATTACCCAGCTTCTGATAAATTGGGGCTGACAAATCATGACATGTATATATCCCATTAGCGAACTTATTACAGCAGTTTCCCAAGGCGACTTTTGCAACGATACAAGCGTTTCACGAGCGCGCAACTGTACAGTCAAGTGTAAAAATATGGGTGCATACAACTTACTCATAAATATGTCCCATAGCTCTTATCTCAGCGGATTAAGGTTTCGGTAATTATTTATGAGAGGATTAAATCAATACATATTTTTCCACTTGACTGTACAGTCGACAACACAGCTAAGTGACCATCGGAAATCTAATCTGATCTTAAGTGCATTGTAATAAGGTTCTAGGTTTTCACGGTATGGTCAGTTAGCTGTGTTGTCGACTGTACCACGTTCACGACACTAGCTAGTCGCCCCCATCGATACTCTATCACTGCAAAGTCGTCGTGTGTAACCGCTTTTAAGTCCATCACACACCTACCAATTTGTATCAACTTGCTATACTTATAATTTATAGAATGAAAGGTATGTTTCGCTATCTCATTCCAACTATAGCAAGTTGGTGCAACAAATCGCTAGGTGTGTACAGGCGATTCGTGTTGGCCCATAGTTCAGCTAGCAACAGATATATCGGCTCGAACAGTGCTCACAAATATCTGAACACGACTTTTGTCAAGGCGTTAGGTCCATGTTCAGATGTTAATGAGTACCCTGAAGAGTACGGATAGATTAGATGGCGCCTGTACAGTCGACGTCAAAGATGATACATTTGTGCGCCTTTTTCGTTTTTAATTAGGCGAAAAAATTATAAGAAACAAATTTCTTATAATTTTTCCGCCTAATTAAAAACGACGTCGACAAAACGTCCTCGGTACATTCGATTGATAATAACAACCTTTATGATCAAAATGGAAGCAAGGCAGAAAACGTAATTATAGACAAACAAATTTGAATCCACTAGATTCAAAACGTGGGAACGCTAAAGGTCATACGCATACATTTTGACCACCAGTGTTGCCGCATGATTGGATCTAGCTGAGGCCCGTTCTAGCTACAATTATGCATATCTAAACATGCAACACTGAGGCATGCGACCAATAGGAGACGCTACACCTACGAAATTGGCGGACGGCCGGCAAGATCACAAAAAATCTAGTAAGGAGTGACCTTGATTTGGCAGGCCGCCGCGCTTCCGGCACGTGTCCACACGGGCCGGAATCACGCGGCGGCCTACACTAATAACGACTGCTGGTCACTTACCGGGGATTCATAAAACTTAAAATGCCTCTGCTAAATAAAATGTGCTTTGTCCCTTTCTTACAAACACAAATGTCAAAGTGACAGATAAGGACAAACGAATTTTAACGCCATTTTAGTTAAAACAGGCTTGTAGTACGTTTATGAATACGGCCGTTTATGTTTACTAAGCAGAAACGTCCGCTAACGAAATTCCAAATTTCGATCAAAGCGGCGAATAATTTTTCCACTTTGATCGAAAAACGACTGGTCATATGACCGGTGTTGCCAGTATAGACATGCAAAATTCTAACTGGAAACTAGGCACTGTTTCAACATTCACTAGCCCGAAGACCACATCCCACCCATAAATATGTAGGTACACAATCCACACATAATTAAACTAACGCTTGCCCATACAAGTGACGCGGTACATGGTTACATAATAATAAATACATGAATTTATACATTCTTACAACTATGTTACCGTTACTTACACTAGGGTTCGTAAACCGGACATTATAAAAGGTAAATACATTAGGAAGTTATAACTGTAGCATACATTAGTGAAAACACATAAAGCATACAGACGATGCAATTTGTCACACCGACTTGCTATAGTTAGAATGAGAGGTATGTATTGCTGTCTATACCCGCAACTATAGCAAGTCGTTTCGATAATTTGCCATGTGTGTAATGGCGTTTATGATTGGTCAATCACAATTAGGGTTTTTCAGAATGATCACCAGTCGGCAGCACAGTCGGTAAAGACCTAAGACTAACTCGTCGCGGTAATAATAATGCCACTACAACGCGAGATGGTCGTATAGTACTCAATAAGTGTGTATACCAGCATCTCCTTCGGTAGTGGTATATTATTATTTGATGCCAAGTCTGGTTAGGGACCGTACACACACTAGGTCACGCAAAATTCCGACTTTTTGGACCCGCCCCTCCTCCCATGTCACGCTTTTTCAAATCTCCTCGATATGTACTGTCAAATTAGACGTGACCCCCTACATTCTGTCGCTGTGACGTAATCTGTGGACGGTCCCTTATTTAGAGGTCGAGAATCCACTAATCATGTTCGATCATAATTACATTGAATGGGACCAACTGGTGGTATAACGCAATTTAAAAACCCCCATAATAATGATTACCACATTCAGCGGCAAGCTCTCAGATCCCTGCATTAGAACTCCCATGTTCTCTAGGAGTGTTCTATTGGGACAACATTTTTAGCAATTAGATAACCATGGACCCCTTTTACTACTCTTGACGAAGACTAGAATAGAAACACAACACGCAAAATACTAACTAGGTACAGTCGACTACAAAGAGATCGAAACGGCCTAGGTTACAAACATGTATACACGACCTTATCTTAACGAACGCAAAATAACACGCTCAGAATGATCTAGACAGTCCCTATACTCTTGACATTAGTCGTGTGTAGGTCATTTTGAGCACTTGACCCGCTTCGCTACTTTTGCTGCTGACTGTACTTGAAAAACTAACAACACGCCGAATGCACATTGAACATGATGTACATTCCAACAGTGTGCGCATTTTGCGTGTCGTTAAGTGTTGCCAGGACGCTTGAATCCCCAATAAAAAAGGATTTTAATTCTCATTTTAAAACGACACGCGATAACATTAAGCTTTGTATACACAGTGGGGTCAGCCATATCTAGCTCGAAGACTAGTTTCAAGACGAGAGTGAATAGGCACTATGTAGGGTGTGCATGTAACACCCTCCACCTCGTCATCACTTATTACCATCACTACCATCAGGTATGTGGTGATCGTGGTCAAGTGCGTACCTACACACCTATACGTAATACGCTAGCAACAATGCTGAGTTGCGGCCATTTCGTGACACCACTAGGACTGTATGTTTTACTTTGTTATTGTATTTTGGTGTTACGAATAAATTATTTCTTTCTTTCTTTAATAAATATAAAAAAATACAAGAAATAGAGAGAGTAGAACGTTTTTCATACAAAGACTCCAATCGGTTTTCCTATTAATTATAATTTATAAGGTAAACGTCCGAGTGCTCGACGCTGTACTACATAGTATATGGCATGGGCATGTCAAAGTGACTTGGCTTAAACTCGAATGAAGAAAAATCCTCTTAGTTTGAATTTAACCCATATTGCTTTGACATAGTGCCCATGCCATATACTAGTACACTCTCGGACGTTTACCTTACCAACAGAATCTAGTTTCCGAACTAGATATGGCAGATCCTTTTGTGTATCAAACGTGTCATGTTATACCAGTATGCCGTTTTAAAATTAGAACCAAACTACGTTTGTATGGAGAGTTCGATTTGAGTCGAGCGTGCGGGGGACTCTTAAACATTTGCGTTGTACATTATTAGCCGAAAGCATTATAAAGACTGAAGATAAGATAGATGGCATTGTATAAAGGAAGTCAGTTCCATAGGTATATATTTTCTCTTATACGATGCTAGTTATAATGAAATGTTAACATAAGCAGCCTTTATAATTCCTTAAATCCTCGATGGTCGGATTTTCCCGCCACGAAAATGCATTAACATATTACTATTGGCAGTGAAACGGTTGGAATATAAAAATAGAATGTATTATTGGTTAGCGCAAAGTTTAGTCGTAGTAGGTGTAGAATTTATTGATGTGTTGGTTTTATAATGTCCTATTTAGAGAATGTAGCTCATATTTCTTCCTATATTTAGTACAAACGTGATTCAATCAATACTATAGTAAGTTCAGTAAGAAAAAATCATACCAATAATGAAATCATTAATTTCAATATGATGGCTCCTGTACAGTTTGTCCCACGGCAATATTACTTTTCGTATATTTAGCCGTGGGCCACCCCGTATATACATTTGCCGCTTTCCGATCAAATGAGGATACTAAGTTGTTTTCGAAAAACCTTTTCAAATAGCATTTTATGTCCGTCTTCACCCGTTTTTTATATTAGTCCAGTCAATGAACTGACAACTCGTATGGAAAAAAGTCTAATTTGGAAATAATTGTGTAACGGATATATTATCAATTAAATATTTACCCAGCGACAAAATCCGACAAAATTTCAAACATCAAAAAAATTATAAATTAACTAACTTGTAAAAAGTCAGCAAAAATATTAATAAATATGTTTGTCCTTACTTTGGTTCATTTACATTTGCTTTATATTATTCAAGATAAATCGTACAAAAAAAGGCAATGCATGCTTCATTTAAATCTACATAATTACTTCCGGGTGGAAAGTTTGTCGGATTCTTGAATTAATCATCTTGGAATAACATTTTAAAATGAAATCAACAATAAAAACGCTATTATAAATTAATGTTTTTCAAAACCGTATTTTGCCTGGAGTATATGTATTTATTTGCAGACATGGACTGCAAGCAAAGTTAAGACAATGTTGGACTTTTTACGGTATACGGGTTACTAATTAAATCCATCATTGTATGTGCCATAAATGTAACGTTTGCCATAATCTTCTTTTTCTCTAATAGGTAGTGCTAGTGCTTCTCAGAAACAAAACATTCCAGGATTGTTATATTTACTTAAATCAAAAAATACCGTTTCAAACAAAATTACTTTTATGCAAGTGACGATTATGGCAAATCAAATTTTGCATATCGAAGGCCTGTTATACCGACTGCAAAGCAGTCGAAAACGTACTTCTACAAAGTAATTCAAATTGTTTGTTTGAATCACGTTTATGCGAGAATTCGAGCTGAGACACTTAGAAAATATCATAAATATAGCTATCTGTATGTACAGTTGCCAGAGAGTAGACTTAGAATTGAATACTAAAGTCTATTAAACAAATCGCAATGACATAAATCATCACGCGCTGTGAGAAAGCCTAGCTTAGCTAACATGATTGCGTTTACGTTCTACATAAAGCATTCGTCCCTCTCGCACTTACATACTTGCTACTCTTGCTAGTGAAGGAAGATTACTTTACGTTCGACTTCTGCACGCTTGCTATAAGTCGGCTCATACAAAGTTAGTTCAGCTCTCATTTTAAAACGGCGTGCTGGAATAACATGAAACTTTGTATACACAATCGCCCCTATGTCTAGGTCGGAAACTAGTTTCATCTCATTGTGTATACAAAGTTTCATTTTATTCGCCGATTTCAAATGTGAGCCAAACTACGTTTGTATGAAGAGTCGAGCGTCCTAGGGACACTTAATCATGCTATCTAAGCCGTTGAGATTGCTTTTTCAACAGCACGATTTTGTTTAACATCAGCACAGTATAATATCATACATTCATAACTCTACTCTCCCCATTTACCTAACATTGCCTACACATAAGTTAGTAAAAAAGTGTCATTTTCATTCGGCTCTGAAGCAACGGTTCATATACTCCATTCATTCGACCGTAGCGAACACGGCTATCAAAATATTATTTTCTCTAACATGCAATGAAATATTGACGTTGTGTTCTTCATAATGGGCTTCGAAGTGTCACGTTGCGGGCGCAGCGAGACGAGAGACCCGTAATGGCATTTCATACAAAATTGGAGGCCTAGGCCTGCAAGATGGTCTTTTTTTAATTTCCATTCCACAATTTGTGGCACAGGATCACGGCGTTCAGCCATGAAAATTAAAGTTTGTGATCTTGAAGTTTTTTTTTAATTTATTTCATTGCATGTTTGAGAAAAGCACTATACATGCCTCGGCGTGAAAAGGGGTTGCCAGCCTCATAACTATCCGACTTCGCTACGCTCGGCCGTCTATATGTACTCGGCCGGCAACCCCTTACTTCCTGGCCTCTGTAGTAATGTACTATTATTTCTCAAACTACACGTTTTTTTTTTTCGATTTGTTCGTTTTTTTACCGAAATCATTTTTTATTCGTTTTTTTTTCGATATTTTCTTTCCAGTAATATTTTTGACTATCAGTATCGAAAATACTAAAGAAAATGCGATAA
This sequence comes from Epinotia ramella, assembly GCA_947578815.1. Taxonomy (NCBI): domain Eukaryota; kingdom Metazoa; phylum Arthropoda; class Insecta; order Lepidoptera; family Tortricidae; genus Epinotia; species Epinotia ramella. The sequence continues at coordinate 173,193 of OX388226.1, read as the reverse complement.
AAATAAATATGAAAAAACAAAGTTCGGTACAAACGAAAACTGTTCCGGGAAATTGTGTAACAAGTCGTCTTCCGGGAGAAATAATTTTAATACAAACATTATTATAGAAGGAATGAAGTATAAAAACGGCCGACAATAACATTCCTTACTAGAACAGGGGCCATATCCAAGATGTCTTAATGACAGGCGACATTAAGGCTATATGCCCATTTTGTGACAAATCAATGATATCATGTTTACTACTCTCCACTTCTGCTGAGACTTAATGCATTGCGAACGATAAATAACGTGAAACCACCGGTATTTCACAAAATCGAGGAGGTAATAGTTTGTCATAATTTCACTTGCTATAATTGTTGCGTTTGTTATGACTTTAAATGGTGAATATTTGCCCTAAGGCTGGGCTGCACCGCCTGAAGTCAATATCTGGACCAGTCAAGAGCACAAAAAGGCACACCTCTGGTAGCAATTCTGCACAAAGTGTACGATTTATTTGCTCGTGAGTGATTCAGTATGCTTCAGTGAGTGAGTTCCGTTCTGTGTGAGGCGAGCCCAAGCCTGATATTTTGCATAACTGAAAAATACTGAATTTTATAGCAGTTTTATAAAAAATTGGTAATCTTTCAGATACAATAGCTTTAAGGAGAAGTAACTATTGTGGTTGACATACTTTAAAAATGATGACCAATTAAAATATAGAAAACATTGGTAGCCCATATAGACCGCCATGCCATGAAATGTCACAAAAATTAAAACTTCATGAATATAGCTCCAGAACTCAAAACACGAAGGGTTTCAAACAAAGGGTGTTTTGAAATCCTACTCTGAGGGTCACATAGTATATATGCAAGAACCCTGCTTTACGTAATAAAATAATTTGAATTACTACTAAATGACCTGACGCGTCCATGTCCCACAATCCATGTCTACGAGAGCATTACGTTCGTCATAATTTTACTTGCTATAAATGCATTTTTCTAAAACTCTGTAGTGCTAAATATTTTAGATAAGATCATTATATTGTATATAAGTCCATGACTTAGAAAAATAAGTGTAAAAAGAGAATTTATTACAAATGAAATTATGTCATACAATAATTAGATTCCCGTCCGAAATGATAACGTTGAAGAGGCGGTTTCATTCTGCAGCAAATATATGTACACGAGAGCGCATTCAAAAAGATCTACACAACACTTTATTCTCAAGAGATTGTGTACATATTTTTAGGTTTGTCATCCTAACTGCACAAATATAGGCAACAGATTTTGAAAATAATATTTGGGTAACATTATTCTATACCGCATAAAATGAACAGTAAAGTGTAAAAATATGGCACAACATCTCAAAAATAGGTCGTTTATATTACAGAAGCAGAAGCTACATGCTCAGAACGACTGATCTATGGTCCCTAGGGTCGTCATTTGAGCCTGTCCCATTGTATAGCTAATATTGGTGCCGGCCGACTCATCATCTTCCTAGCGTTATTCCCGGGTGTGCCCTAAAGAATTTGGCACCAATTCCAAGATTTGGCATAGGCACTATTTTACAAAAGCGTCTGCCGGTCAGGTGACACTCGCTTTTGTTTCAACCTAGAGAGAAAACTAGACCTTGCCGGCAGACTGTACCTTTATATAATTAACTTCAAGAGTAGGCAATTAATGTGACTAAGAAGTAAAAAGATATATTCATCTCTTTACATATGTGGTCATTCATGTTGATTTTTACCTACTTTCGAGAAGATGTAATGTGTCCATATTTTAAAACCTAACTGTATATATTACATACATACATACATACTTACATACATACTTACATTCAAACAAAATGTAAGACAATTTTGATCTATTATTTACAGTTCGATCGTGGGTAGGACAGATCAAGTCACTTTCCATTTAATATCTAATTAATTTAATTACCCCTTTAAATTACACATTACGCAATTACTCCTCAGCAAGAAGTAATTATAAAATGTTCTTTCGTCCCTTCTTTACACATAGCAAAGGAGAAGGAGAGAGCTAATCTTGAGTGATAGGTACTGTTTTTGTCAGTTCAATTTATTTTAGTTTGGCGTGGTGGTAGTATTTGTACTCGCAGACAATTTCAATAATATCAACACTATTAACTCTTATTAGTATTCCATTGGGTAAGTCTACGCCAATTTCGTTAAAGAAAGACATATAATCATTTTATTTATGTACATTCTTGCCGAGGGCGGTGCGTTTTCATAAGTATATTTACAAGATAAAAGACACGTATTTCTACAAACAGATGCAGAAAATAATAAAAAGACATCGTAATTTACTATACTTGGGTCAGCACGACAATTGAGTGATCGAGGCGGTCACATCACAACACAGTTTTTCAAGGCGTTAAAACGTGATCAGGAGTTTTTTTCGCGCCTATCATGTGTTTTTATTGTGATACTTATATTTTTCATGATATATTTTTATGACTAACCCTTAGTTTGACAAAAAAATGCGAAAGTCCATAGTTCAAGCCTCGCTGACGCAGGGCAGCCCCAACGATTTTAAAAAGGCGAAAAATACAAAAAGACGGCCATATACTATAGCCGGATGAACACTGCCAAATTAAGGGTTAAGAGTAGTACTGAATAGTAGTAGTCACGGCGCCCACACATTCCTATAGCAGGTAATGAACGTTGGCTGGGGCTGGTCCCCGCATTAATGTTTAGTTTAGGAGGTACTATAGGATTGATACTTATCTGTGCGTCAAGTGACGTGACAGAGCAATATCGGTTTCATACATCAAGTACGGTTAGATTTACACTCATCTGGTGCGCTCTGACATGACGTTTCCTGTTGTGTCAGGCGTCAGAGCGCATCAGAGAGAATTACGGCAGACAAGTATAAATGCGGCTTAACTGAGCGCAATAGCTAGCACCCTATTAGGATGCAATCGAGATAGAGTAGAGGTGAAAAGGAAGAATATATTACCGAATAAATGCAAATGTCTCTATTATAATAATAATTATTATGTACTGCATCTGTAAAAGTAAGAACTAGAATGAACACTGGCAGCGGCTTGTTTTGTACGAAGTACACCGATGCAGAATCTCATAATTATACGAAGTACACCGATGCAGAATCTCATAATTATACGAAGTACACCGATGCAGAATCTCATAATTATACGAAGTACACCGATGCAGAATCTCATAATTATACGAAGTACACCGATGCAGAATCTCATAATTATACGAAGTACACCGATGCAGAATCTCATAATTATACGAAGTACACCGATGCAGAATCTCATAATTATACGAAGTACACCGATGCAGAATCTCATAATTATACGAAGTACACCGATGCAGAATCTCATAATTATACGAAGTACACCGATGCAGAATCTCATAATTATACGAAGTACACCGATGCAGAATCTCATAATTATACGAAGTACACCGATGCAGAATCTCATAATTATACGAAGTACACCGATGCAGAATCTCATAATTATACGAAGTACACCGATGCAGAATCTCATAATTATACGAAGTACACCGATGCAGAATCTCATAATTATACGAAGTACACCGATGCAGAATCTCATAATTATACGAAGTACACCGATGCAGAATCTCATAATTATACGAAGTACACCGATGCAGAATCTCATAATTATACGAAGTACACCGATGCAGAATCTCATAATTATACGAAGTACACCGATGCAGAATCTCATAATTATACGAAGTACACCGATGCAGAATCTCATAATTATACGAAGTACACCGATGCAGAATCTCATAATTATACGAAGTACACCGATGCAGAATCTCATAATTATACGAAGTACACCGATGCAGAATCTCATAATTATACGAAGTACACCGATGCAGAATCTCATAATTATACGAAGTACACCGATGCAGAATCTCATAATTATACGAAGTACACCGATGCAGAATCTCATAATTATACGAAGTACACCGATGCAGAATCTCATAATTATACGAAGTACACCGATGCAGAATCTCATAATTATACGAAGTACACCGATGCAGAATCTCATAATTATACGAAGTACACCGATGCAGAATCTCATAATTATACGAAGTACACCGATGCAGAATCTCATAATTATACGAAGTACACCGATGCAGAATCTCATAATTATACGAAGTACACCGATGCAGAATCTCATAATTATACGAAGTACACCGATGCAGAATCTCATAATTATACGAAGTACACCGATGCAGAATCTCATAATTATACGAAGTACACCGATGCAGAATCTCATAATTATACGAAGTACACCGATGCAGAATCTCATAATTATACGAAGTACACCGATGCAGAATCTCATAATTATACGAAGTACACCGATGCAGAATCTCATAATTATACGAAGTACACCGATGCAGAATCTCATAATTATACGAAGTACACCGATGCAGAATCTCATAATTATACGAAGTACACCGATGCAGAATCTCATAATTATACGAAGTACACCGATGCAGAATCTCATAATTATACGAAGTACACCGATGCAGAATCTCATAATTATACGAAGTACACCGATGCAGAATCTCATAATTATACGAAGTACACCGATGCAGAATCTCATAATTATACGAAGTACACCGATGCAGAATCTCATAATTATACAAAGTACACCGATGCAGAATCTCATAATTATACGAAGTACACCGATGCAGAATCTCATAATTATACGAAGTACACCGATGCAGAATCTCATAATTATACGAAGTACACCGATGCAGAATCTCATAATTATGAATTACTAATACTTTCCATAATTTCATTTGTCATAATTGTAACGATCGTTAAAACCATAATTTTCCCCAAAATATTTTTTCTCGAAAACTAAACATTTTAAAAATGTAATAATCCAGATATTTTTTATGTATTCTACAAACAAGTTTTAGTAAAAAAATCGAAATGTGGTGCGTTTGAAGCAAACGACAATTACGGCAAATATTACAGTTTTGGTAAATAAAATTATGACAGTCAAAATCACTATTGTTTTGTTGTTTGTGTCAGCAATGTCAGCATCCTTTAAAATGTACACCATAGAGTAAGCCATACGAAAATGAATTTTGATCTTTAAACATTGTTGCCTACTAAAACAATTGTTAAAGCATACTTGTAGAATTTTTGAGTTTCGTCAATAATCAACCAGGCGTTATGCGAAATTAAACATTAGGTCAAAAGCCTATTATATCAATCGTAATGTGAAGTAAAGTACGGTTTAAAACAGTGCACAATTTGTGATAAGTTGTGGGTCTGGGATACTTTGAGATATTTAACAGTCATATAACCCTGTCATGACTTGAATGTTATATCGATTGGACTCATTAAATTGTTAATTAACCAGTTGCTGAGAGAGTGAAGTTATGACACGGTTATATCACTGGTAAATCTTCCGAAGTGTTCCAAACACACCCATAAATTCTGGAAGTTATAGGCATTCATAAGTTATGGAGGATAAAATTAAATTTTGTGTAGGATATGATGTCACCATTCTACATATCAATACATTTGCAATTATCGGTGGTACAAACATGCCAACGTTTATCTGCCTAATTTCCTAAACAAGGGGTCTGTCTCTTTCTAAACTAAAAGAGCGATTATCATGGAAAGTAGGCATCAAATACATCTGTATCGTAACGACTCTACTGGTTTTGTCAAGGCGTCAGTTTGTTCAGATATATGTGAGCATTCTTATTACGGTGTATTTGTACTACTTGCTTTGAAGTCACACCGATAGTGTGAAAACGCTGAGTATCGTATTTCTACTAAATTATAGAAAGTAAAATGATTTCGAACTTTAATAATTATAAGTATCGCGTATTTGTTTGTTAGATATGTAATTAGTAATCAATCACGCACATTTTATAGGAATGACATAACCTAAGTCACTCCTCTCTTGTCACTTCGAAATTTGTTTCTGAAAAATTATCATTTATTTCTAATCAAAGATAATTTTTCTAAAAGCTGCCAATAGGCTAGTTCCTATATTTTCCACGGTGTCATTTTTACCAGTATTGTTCACAAAAACAATGAAATACGCGATATCTAAAAAGAATATATCTAATTACCTCGTATACGTGGGCACAGTAAATTACTATTTATGAATTAAAGCTATGAAGACCCACAAAATGATTCAACTAAGTTCGAGAGCGTTTGTTACGTTTGTAATGTAAAACATAACACATGTTTCACCTAATGTTACGTTTCATATAAATCATTTTCGCTTTTGACTTTTTTAGTTGTCATAAAATAAGTTCATGCCGCTGATATACACAGAGTTTATGAAATAAATTTATCAAATGTGTACGTAAAATTAGGCCAAATAATATCATGTCAAATGTTGGCACTACAAACGCAATCACGAATCGCAATAAAATATAATAAAATATTGCAAAAAACATCCCAACATATTGTCTATAATCGGGATTACAGCACCTGTATCTAAGTTAATCGTCATATCTAGATAGAAAGCATGCCTTCCTCTCAACTAAAGGCCGTGACAGACGGGCTGCATTTCTGCGTCGGAATTGCAACCCCTCTGCGCGGTCGGCGCGCAGTTCTGATGACTGTACACTGACTTTTATTGCAGTTTTAATGGTGGCTTATTGCAGTTGTCCCAACTGCACTACAACCGTGCAGTTTCAACGCAGTTATGTCAACTGCAATCAAACCGCACTGCAGCCAGAAAGCAGCTGAAATACAGCCCGTTTGTAAGAGCCCTAAGTGTGAGAGGGACGGATGCTTTATCCGAGACAAAAGCTAGAAACATACAAATTAAATGGGTTACGGGTACAAAACGGCCAGTTACATGATTTATGGAAAAATATTTTGTAGGTAGACTTCTCGTCTACACACCGTTCATGCTACTGATCGATCTATATGAATACTATGTTATATATTTCAATTGTATTCATAAAATACTAAAGTTATTATTTTGTTAGTACATAACATAAGTATTTAAAATTTGTAAAAGCCTTAAATATATGTAAGAACCATCCCGAATAAACCAAATATTATAATAAACATTGAAAAAACTGGCAACACTCGTCTAAATTCTCACAAAAACAAATAGCTTAGCCAGAGATACCTTGCTTCGCACAAATTACAGTTTTTTTTTAGTTGCTCATTATATTATTATGGTATAAAAAGTGCATGGTATAGTAGGTGATCATACTAATAATATTACCGGTCGATCCATCGCTCTTATATCAGCTGATTAAGGTTTCGATACAAATTGATGAGAGGATTAAATCGACACATATTTTTGCAGTTGACTGGATTTTATCGCTGTCAACCTCCCAAGTGTTACAACTCGAGCCAACATAAAACGTACACGTGCTAGTAGCGTAGGGCTATTGGCAGCTCTCTACGCGGAGGCCATCGGTGCGGAGTTGCCAGTTTTTAGTTAGTTACTTTATAAAGCTGTATATTCAGGCCAAGCGGGCCGACGATGAAAAAGATATTATTTAATGTAAAAACTATGTTATAATAAACATTTACCTAGAAGAGCTGCCTTATAAAGTATATACATTAAAACTATCAATCAGAACTCCAACTTACATTAGGAAGCTGTTCAAATTAAATAAGTATATTACATTTAGTACACTTAATTTACTAAAACTTTCTCATTTTTACACCTAAGACTTTCCTTTTTGAACGATTTTTTTAAATTATATTATAGAACTTTTTCACAGTAACGTAATTTTTAAGGCGGTGGTTTGGACATGCCGATAGCTCGACACAACACTGTGACAAAGTACTATAATGTGTCTTAGCATACATTAAGGTTTTTCAACTTACTGTGGAAACACTAAGTAAACATTGATGTGTACGGTAAAGGATACTGAAACACGTACCTTTTTATGCCTTATTGTCATAGAGACAAGAGCGAAAAAGGTACGTATTTCAATTTCCTTGACTGTACATTACACACTAACAAAAATGTATTTATTTACATTACAGACCGGGAGTCGAACCTTGTACAAACATAGAGAGTACTGATTTCCCATCGGGCACACTCGGAACTATCGCAATATCACCGAATTTTTTATGTACCCGGCATACCAGTCTAGTTAAATGAAAAAAAATAAAATGAAGAAGAATGGAAAAGGTTACCGTGAACCTCACCCATGTAAGGCCATCAAAATTAAGGTTTTTTTTAGAGCGATATCTGCATGTGTGTTTCATTTTGTATGGCGTGTAACACAAATTTTGTGTTATGTATCACAAAACAGACTTTGTTTTTTTTTTAGATTGACGGCCTTACCCTAATATCATTCGTCAATGTCAAAATACTAATAGTTTTCATTCTGACATTTGACATATTAACTTTCATATAAATGGCTACAAATTTGTCAATCATCAATATGGTAAATGATTGACACTTCGGGTCTAGTCGCATTTTCCAGAGTCCAATGGAAAATCATTATTCTCTACATCTGTACCCACAATACTTTCATAGATACACTATCTTACAATTCATACTTATTACTTCACAGATACAGGGTGAAGTCCCTCAACTCACTAGCTCCACTCGAATGTCGACTCACTCTTGGAGCGACTCAGTGGAGCCTATAACTTGCATAAATTAGGGCGGACGCCGACGAACGCGTCGAAACGCGTGTAAATCGATACATACGCGTCGAAACGCGTGTATATCGATACATACGCGTCGAAACGCGTGTATATCGATACATACGCGTCGAAACGCGTGTATATCGATACATACGCGTCGACGGCGCGTTTAAAATACGCGGTGTGCGTAGGGCCCTTATGGGTCGTGGGTCTAGAATACTTAGCGAGGTTTAAATGATACATAACCCTATCATAATTTGGCTGTCACACATAAACATGTTTTTGACAGAGGTGATCGACAGGATACCATCGATACACATAATTTAATTTGCCATAACGCTACTGTTTGCCATAAAGCCATAAACATCAATTTAAATAAAATTGCTTTTCTCTGAAAACATAACATTTTGAAAATGTTATGTTTTCAGAGAAAAGCAATTTTAATTTACTTAGGTTAGGTTTGTTTGATAAGACCCTGAAAAGTCGTCAGTTTCTGAGAAAAACTAATAATGGCAAATGAAAATATGACCCGATGACCCGTGACAGACACGTTATGATTTGTTATCCATCACTGTTAAATCTCCCAAACTGTTCCAACCCCAAAAAGGCCTGTGGGGCCAACAGATCCAAGCCCTTTTCTCTAAAAAGCTACCTCAAAGGTAAAGTAAGATATAAGAAAAATGTTGGGATCGAAAAGAATTGTCAATTCTATTTATTGGAGTGTTCAGTCTGAACTGTATAATCACTTCTCTGCTATAATACAGTGTGTACCAGGACAAAAGACAAGTATTCTAACCCATTAAAGTATGTGGTAAAAACAGTTATGTCACCCATCTCGTTTCTCATCATCCTTCCAGCGTTATTCCCGGTTGTGCCATAAAGGAGCCCGGGGCCCACTTTGACACCTAATCCCAATATTTGGCATAGGCACTAGTTTTACGAAAGCGACTGCCATCTGACCTTCCAACAAAGAGGGAAAACCAGACCTTATTGTGATTCGACCGGTTTCCTCGCGATGTTTTCCTTCACCTAAAAGCTAACTGTAAATATTCCGTACATACCGAAAAACTCATTGGTACGAGGACGGGATTCGAACCCACGACCGCCGCTTGACAGCCGCATGCCTGAACCACTAGGCTACCGTAGCTTCGTAGCCCACCCGTCCCGTTTCTATCATAAAAGTATTATCTGTTCCACATCACTAATAAAGTCCGGTTCAAAGGACCAATATATACAAACACCCACACAGTTAACTGACCATCCTGAATTTATATAGAACCTTATTACAATGCACATAAAGTGCATGAATGGTCAGTTAGCAGTGTTGTCGATAGTACAGCTAGAAACTGGTGTTAGTGCCCGTACATCACTTTAACTGCAAAAATAACTGTGTACCCACCGCTTGAAAAATACTGCATTAGTGGGTTAAAATATTTGACTTTCATTGTTTCAGTCAAGTGTATTAGGTTTCGGTACATACTTATGAGAGGATTAAATCGATACATATTTTTGCACTTGACTGTACTTACCGTACATGAAAAGATAATTACTCAATAATATCTGACACAACCCTATTTGTAGAGACGTTGATCTTGTCAGATATTTTAGAGCGTTTTACAGTGTCAGTTATTCAGATTCGAACATTTGTTTTTTTTAGCTTTGTATCTAGCTAGCCTAGTTCTTTTCATCAGCAAGATATAACATTGAACAGTCAAATTGATGGAGTTATGTGAAGTTTCGATTTGTTTGCCTTACTTATCCTCTAGCTGCCCGAGGCAAATGGAATTTATACCATTATAAAGCCTCCCATAGACTGGTGCGGTCAATAGTGAAGTTGACAGTAACTGTCAAGCTTACTACTGACCGCCACCGCCACCGCAGGCCGCGCCAGTGTTATTCAGGCCTAAACTGGAACAGAGCTGCATTTTTTCGATACATTCATTTTGAAAACAAAACAAACTCAACCCTGTTTCCTTTATCAGTTAATTCAAATTCCATTGGCAATTTCCTGTATGGTGGGTGGCTAGAGGGTTCCATTTGAATGCTTCTAAACAAAACCATAGTATAGTGGGGGGTCAATAGAAATAGTCGAAATTGTAACTAAACCACACCATTGCTCTATAATCATATTTTGTAATAAAATCACCTTCAAAACGTTGACGTTGTCCGTCAAGTATTTGTTAACATTTTCGTCCTTTTCCATTGGTCTTTTTGAGGGATATTTCCTGCGTATTTTGTGTTTGAGTTGGCCCACCTTACTTTAGTAACAGTTCAGTATTTACTACACCTTGGTGCTGCCGGGCACCTTGTGGATCCTGTGGGAAAAAAAGCGTAGGTTTATATACGTCCCGTAGACATAAGGCAAATCTCAAAAGTCATACCAATGTTGTTCCTAATTTGCAATGCTATCACAAATTATTAACGTTTTTTATTTGTTTTGTAACATGAAACGATGTTAAAAAAGCGTAACAATGTTAAGGCAGTGTCATGCTATTGATTCTTCATTACGTCACGATACCATGACGCTTCACGAATATATGTCATATCGCTATTATGTTGTATGTTATGATGTTGTACTTGTTATCGCTTATGTTTTATGTTACCTTGTCGCTGTCGCTAATTTGACGATGCCACTTATAATTGTCATTAAAACAATGCAAGAAGTAACATATAAAACATAACAATAATACCTGTATTAAATAAAATAGAACTAAAAATCAAAATTCCCGTTAAATGTTGCATTTAAATTTGTTTTCATAATCCACAGGTTAACAAACACCAGTCATGACAAATATATGACAATTGTCACGAGTACTTGACACTGTGTTGACGACCTGGTTACGTGACTAGGTAGTGACTCTGCCCACGAAGCTAACGGTCCTGGGTTCGAGGTTTGGGGCAAGCCTGTGTCCAGCGGCGGAGAGAGTACTCACTCGGGGGTGCCGTTAGTGCCGTCCCTGATCCTGTAGCTGCCGGCTCGCAGCGCGCGAGCCACCAGCTCGTCTCCGGCGAAGCTGCCCGCGGCGACGGTGAGGGTCCACAGGGACACGTCGTTCAGAAGCGCGTTGATCGCGGACGATTGGCAGTCCGTGAACGTGCCGAGGAATCTGGGAACGATTAAATCAGGTTTAAGAATACGCCCACAATCCGTCTGCTGTGCCCCAAGGTTGACTGGCAGAGAATGTCCGCCGCATGTGCAATAAAGATAAAAAAAAAAATAACTAGCGGCTGATCAAACGGCGGGCGTGGGTTCGAATCCCGGCTCGTACCAACAAGTTTTTCGGAACTTATGTACGGAATGTCATTTGATATTTACCATTAGCTTTTCAGTGAAGGAAAAACATCGTGAGGAAACCTGCATATATCTAGGAAGAAATTCAAAGGTGTATGTGAAGTCCCCAACTCGCACTGGGCCGGCGTGGAGACTACTGCCCGTTCCTTCTCGCCCATGAGAGGAGGCCTGTGCCCAGCAGTGGGACGTATATAGGCTGATTTATTATTATTATTACATACATACATATAATCACGCCTCTTTCCCAGAGGGGTAGGCAGAGATCACGGATCTCTATTTGCTACGATCCTGACAAACCACTTTCGCTTCACTCACTTTCATAACATTTCTCATACATGCTCGTCGGTTTAGGGTACTTTTGACCTGGCCTTTTAGGCAATTTGATCGGAGAAAGTTCGCCCAGGTCTTCCCCTTCCAACTTGCCCTCCCACTCTCTTTATATACACTCTCTTCGTTAGTCTTCTTTCCTCCATGCTCTCTACATGCCCAAACCACCTTAACATACCCTTCTCAATTGTCATGACTATATCTCCATCCATCCAAACTTCCTGCCTCGCACAGCTAAACTGTGGAATGGATTGTCGCCTGCGGTATTTCCGGACCGATACGACCTTCAAACCTTCAAGAAAAGAGCGTACTCCCATCTTAAAGGCCGGCAACGCACTCACAACACCTCTGGTGTTGCAAGTGTCCATGGGCGGCGGTAATCGCTTACCATCAGGTGATCCGTCTGCTCGTTTGCCTCCTATATCATAAAAAAAAAAAAAAAAAAAAAAAAAATCCATTCCGCACGTATCTCTTATAACACTGTTTCTGACTCTATCACTCAATTTCACTCCACACATACTTCTCAACACTCTCATTTTAGATTTAGATTTATTTATTTCATAATACAACATTACCAGAGCCCGGAATTTTCACGGCAAAACAAAAGACTGTCGCAATCTTACTAGTGTTAGAAACAATTTTTTATAGAAATCGAGTAATTCGCGACGGTTAGTTTAAAATATAATATACGAGAAATATCTGAAAAACTTACTCAACCTGAACAACATACCGATTACAATGAATTTTATAAATTTGCCCCCTTGACGTCGAGTGAAGTCGATCGATCATTTAGTATACAGAAATGGCTTTGTAACGAAACGGTCTACTCCCAGAGAATGGCGAGAAATTAATGATTATCTACTCATAAAACTAGACTCAGAAACCAAATAAAATGTCATGTGCTGCTGTGTGTACTGAAGTCGATTTCTAAGAAGAAATTGTATCTGTTTCGATGTATTTTTATACAAACATGACGTATTTTTTTCTATTTATTTAGTGGACCGTTTTGTTTTCTTCTATTCCACAATTATCGATATCGATAAATACGTTAGAAACTACACTAGTAAGATTGCGACAGTCTTCAATAACAATTTAATACAATTCAAAGTCCGCAAATAAATATAGCTAAATACAATGAATTAAGTACTGTATTGTCCCCATTAATGGATCGTCAGTCTAGATTACAATTTAAGTACAATACAAAGTCAACAAATAATTAAACAAAATTACAAATAAATTACTAGATTGTCCCCGATAATGGATCGTCAGTCATTTCTACTGCATTCACTCGATTTTGATGTCTTTTCTGCCACACCCAACTTTCACTACCATACTTAAGTGTGGATACCAACACTCCTCTAAATTATTATTATTTTAGTATAAATATAAATAAACTATCGAGCTTGGTTCACATTTTTAAAAGGTTACTTGTCACGGGTCTAACGCAGTTTGGACCGGCCGTGATCTGAGATACATCAGGTGGATCAGATCAGAAACTGAAATCACGGGCTACCTTCGGATCTGTGCGGGAATGCGGGGTGTAGACTCAAAATTTATTATTCATAATCATTATCATCATATCAGCCGAAACACGTCCACTGCTGGACATAGGCCTCCCCGAAAGAGTGCCAAAGTGACCGGTCCTGCGCCACCCGCATCCAGCGGACTCCCGCAACCTTTACCAGGTCATCAGTCCACCTTGCGGGGGGCCTACCCACGACGCTTACGGTACGTGGTCGCCACCCGAGAACCTTTCCGCCCCAGCGGCCATCGGTTCCGCGTGCGGTAAAATCTATTATTACTCCAAAAGAAAGGAGACAAAAAGAAATGCCTACTGACGAAAATCCCATTCGGATATCTCAAAGAATTACGAAGCTACAAACGTTTTAATATTGCTTGTTAGAGAAAGAAAACGCTCGCAGATCGTGACGTCACGATCTGCGAGCGTCATAGTAATTGTCAATCACTTCACATGAAGGTGCGTATTGCGGAAAATAGGCAGAACATACGCCCTCTTAAAACTTTGGACACTTTTAACTTTGCGATTATTTAATCCCCTGATTTACTTTTTTCTCCATTTGACAATATGCTTAATAATTCTAAGTTAAGTGTCGACATCCCTATTGTGTGAGTGTTTTGAGTGCACCTGACAATTAATATAACAAGGGACTCTTTTCGCGACTACCTTGCATAAGTTTATAGACTTAGTGTTTTTAAATATTACCCATTACTCCAGGCAAAATACGGTTTTGAAAAACATTAATTTATAATAGAGTTTTTTTTGTTAATTTCATTTTAAAATGTTATTCTAAGATGATTTATTTAAGAATCCGACAAAATTTTCACGCGGAAGTCATTATGTAGATTTAAATGAAGCATGCATTGTCTTTTTTTGTACGATTTATCATAAATATTATAGAGCAAATGTAAATGAACCAAAAAAAAGACAAAAATATATTTTATAAATTTTTATTTAAGATTAAGCCTGATCGCTAGAAATGTAACATTGTTTTTCTAAAGAAATAAACAGTTCAAATTTAATTTTTTGAAGTGAAAACTTCTTTAGCGGCGCTGAGCACTTTTTGGGATGGGGAAAAATTGTTAAATACGCGAAAGTGAAGGAGGTCACAAACTTTTATATTTTGCTGCTAGCCGATTCGATTTCATTCAAAACTGAACGCTATTCGTAAGAGTATAAAGCCGTTAAACTTTTTGCATATTCTGCAAATAAATTTGTAATTTTGTCCAAGCGTCCTTCACCGTTTTGCTATTGAGCAAATTCGAATAGTTCGAATTTGGACGTTATTCCTAAAGAGATAAAGCTTTGATAAATATTTGGCAATGGCAAAAACAAATTGGTATTTTGTTTGCCGCCGCCGACGGGCGAGCGGCCCGTCGCACCCAACGCGCCCGCTGCCCGTCCGCCTAAATAATTGATAATTAATTTTGTATTAAGCAGTTACGCTGCTAACGAAATTATACATTTTTAAATAAAGGAAAAATTGAATGCTCCGAGCCGGATTCGAACCGGCGACCGCATTCATGGCCCGTCGCTACTAAGGCGTTGTAGGAAGGAACTGATTGAAAGATTTGGTGGCCGAACCGGATTGTTCCGATAGCTCAGTTTTCCTTTATTTAAAAATGTATAATTGATAATTGTTTATAAATTTGCGTCAAATTCATTTTTAGGGTGACACCGTAAGATGTCACGTGACCTGATCGAAAAACTGTTACAATGTTATTAAGTTTTCACTTCTGCCGGCACTCCTGGAGTGCAACCCAGTCTTTTTTTTTTTTTTTTCTGACTTTTCAGAAGCTAGTTAATTTATCATTTCCTTCATGTCTGAAATTTTGTCGGATTTTGTCGCTGGGTAACTATTTAATCGACGAAGTGAAGAGACGTATGGCGATAGCTAGATCAGCGATGGATAGGTTAAAGAAAATTTGGAAGAACCGCAACATTTATAAAGCAACGAAAATCCGGCTTGTTCGAGCGCTTGTGTTCCCTATTTTTCTCTACGCTGCAGAGACGTGGACGCTACGTGAAGTAGAGCGAAGGAAGATAGACGCTCTAGAAATGTGGTGCTGGAGGAAAATGCTTGGGGTATCTTGGACTGAATTTCGTACAGTCGACAACACAGCTAAGTGACCATCGGAAATCTAATCTGACCTTAAGTGCATTGTAATAAGGTTCTAGGTTTTCACGGTATGGTTAGTTAGGTGTGTTGCTGTGTGTACCAATGAGTCCATACTGAAGGAACATGGCATCAAACAGCGTCTATCATCCGTAGTGCAGTCTCGCATCCTAACGTTTTTCGGGCACGTATGTCGTCGAGGAGACGTAGCTATCGAGCGACTAGTGATCCAGGGAAAGGTCGAGGGCACCAGACCACGGGCAGGTCACCAATGAGATGGACAGACCAGATAAAAGCTGCTGTAGATGCATCACTACACGCAAGCATAAGGAAGGCGACTGTCTGAGAGGAATGCCGGCGTGTTGTGAAGCTTGCTGCCAACACCTGAAATGATGACCACGACCACTCTGTCAAGAGTGAAACGACGAAGAAGAGAACTATTTAATTGATAATATATCCGTAACACATAAAAAATAAGCTATTATAAATGATTCCCAAAATTGTCATTTTTTCCACACAAGTTGTCAGTTCATTGACTGGACTACATGTCTCCGTTAACAACTTGCTCAGACGTCAGTCATTTGATGCCAACACCGGTGAAGCCCGCGTCGAAAAGACAAAAAAAAGCCAAGTAAATATCGCGTTAGACCATTGCACAGTAATCAGGTTTAAGAATTACTAGTAATTAATTGAAGTATTTATTTTTATTAATGACTAAAAACGAGCCGAAGATCTTAGAAAAATAACAAAATGGGAAGATGTAGAGAAAAAATCAAATACTGCAAAATGGAGCTGGACAGGCCATATGATGCTAAGTAAGGAGAAATGGACAAACCGAATGACAGAATGGATACCGCGGCACAATGCAAAAAGAAAAAGAGTGAGACCGCGAATGAGATGGTCAGATGACCTCAAAGCGGTCGCTGGCCCACTGTGGGTCAGGCTAGCATGCGACAGGCTCAGATGGAAGGAAACAGAGGAGGCCTTTGTGTCAAAAGGACACGCTGATCAAATATAAATAAGTAATATAATAAAGTGTGTAACATGACATAATTGTATTGTATCAGCAAATGAAGGCTTTGAAATTGAAATGGAAATTGAATCATACGTTACTTTGCGGAAAGATGAGGTTTTGTTCATGATTGTTGTATTTACTTGCATGTATGCACCTGCGGAGGGTGTACATATACGCAACTTCGTCTCATCATCGCTAATAGACTTACACGATCTTTACCAGATTGGATCAAGAATATTGTTTTTAAACTCAAGAGTGTCTTCTTCCTAAAAAATAATTTGGGGATAACTATACTAACCTCATCTCTTTATAAACCTCCGTCTCAGCGAACTCCAGGAAGAACTCAAAGATCCTATCAGCAGGCGGCACCGGAGTCTCGGCCTTATGTTCAACGTCTTTAACCACACTTTCCTTCGCTATCACACAGTCCGTCTCAAACTTGTTAGTTATACTTTTCGGTTCTTCATCCTTCTTGATACTTTTCTTTATACTCTTGAGGAACGGGTTTTCGTCGTCGTCGAGTTCGCCGTTGGTCGTGTCGTCGTCGACGCCGTTGACGTCGTTGACGTCTTCGTCGCTGTTGACGACTTGGTCGCTGTCGTCGGTGTCGTCTTTGGCGAGGAAGTCCTCGGGCGTGACGAGGTACACGTCTTCGGGGGCCTCTTTGAAGATGCCGAGTTGGCTGGAAGAAGAATTGAGGGTCAGAATACAGAATAAGTACTTAATAGGTAGTATTTTAGTACAGAATTTCCACTCTATTATTGTTGAAGTTTAGTTGTTTTATTTACAACATAAAAATCACGAACGACGTAAGAGTTGATGACTGAACGATATTAAGTTCTGCTGCGTAGTCACACTCATCATTTATATTACAAAAAAAAGAAAGACCGGGTTGCACTCCGGGAGTGCCGGCAGAAGTGAAAACTTGAATATTTTTGTCATTTTTCGAATCGACGAATACCGTAGCAACAGAAATAAACTATTTCACTTGCAAATTAGCGCGTGAGAACTTATTGTGTGAAACAATTTTTCCGCATCCCAAAAAGTGCACAGCGCCGCTAAAGAAGTTTTCACTTCAAAAATGTTAATATAAAAATGATGGACTTGTCATTGCTGTGTGTGGTTTGATCTGGTAGTGGGACGCGTCGCAGCTCGCCGGGCCGGGCGGGCCGGCGCCGATGCCCCGCCGCTCGCCCCTCGCCGTTCCCCAACCGAGCCGCCGCCAACCAATTTGTTTTTGCCATTGGCAAATATTTTTCAAATAATGTAATGTAGGTATGTGAGTCAAACCGGCAAGTGGAGTCGGCGAATTGACTCGGAACCGACAATTGAACTCGCCAAACGTTCCAGCAACGGGACGGGGCTTACCGGTGGTCAGGTCGGGGCGACAGAGAGAGGAACCCAGCCATCTAGAGAGTCTCTTGGGATGTTGGTCGATAGTGTCGACACTCTTATTATTAGTACTCACTGGTGCTCGCCCTGGGCACACGTCAGCACGTATCTGTTCCGCGCGTGTATGTCGCGCGCGAGGTCGTACTGCGCGGCGGAGCCGAGCGAGTGCATCGCCTCGTCGTTCACCACCGTGTTGACTATGTTGGTCACGTGGCGCCGCTCGTACTGCCGGAGAGACACGTCGAACAGGAGCTCCGTCTGGTAATAGTAATATATGACAAACTTATAATAGTTTATGTAATTAATGTAGTTTTGAGTCACAAGAATACGGTCTTGTGTGACTGCAAGCTATGAAATAAAACGAGATATATCGCTTTTGAAAAATTGTTTCGTAATATTTATTTATAATTTTATATTATGTTTTGCACCGATATAGCCCTCCGGATCGCTAAACTTAAGTGGCAGTGGGCGGGGCACATAGCACGTAGAACCGATGGCCGTTGGGGCGGAAAGGTTCTCGAGTGGCGACCACGTACCGGAAGGCGCGGCGTGGGTAGGCCCCCGACAAGGTGGACTGATGACCTGGTAAAGGTTGCGGGAGTCCGCTGGATGCGGGTGGCGCAGGACCGGTCACTTTGGCACTCTTTGGGGGAGGCCTATGTCCAGCAGTGGACGTCTTTCGGCTGATATGATGATGATGATGATGATGATTATGTTTTGCAGCTGCCAAGCAGGAACGTCGCGCCTTGTTCGAAGATGTGGAGGTGGATGTGGATCTTTTCATTGTATTCACATAAACCTAAGAAAGGCTTTTCAGCGTCACTGCCGGCGCATTCGTCGTCTTCTCTCCCGGCTTGGTGCACCAAGTGGGGCCCAAGAAATGGAAATACCTTATGGAAACCGTGATGGTAAAGGCAAACGTTCGAAAGTGAGAGAGGAAAGTCATATATAGGTTATAATTCCAGACGAAGGACGACAATTTCAGTAGAACAGTCACATCAGATAGTGATTGATTGAATTAGGCGTTACTTTGCGGAAGTCCAGGATAGGAAAAACACAGTGGACGTGGCGCAAGCAACATCTCCTGATGATGCCTCGGAGAGAGGCGAAACACGTGTCAAGGTTTTGTCATTATTAGTTGGTAAATTTATTACAGCAAACCTAATTTGCATGTGTGCACGTGCGGGGGGAGGGTGGGCGCATTAACCGCATGTGTGCACGTGCGGGGGGAGGGTGGGCGCATTAACCGCATGTGTGCACGTGCGGGGGGAGGGTGGGCGCATTAACCGCATGTGTGCACGTGCGGGGGGAGGGTGGGCGCATTAACCGCATGTGTGCACGTGCGGGGGGAGGGTGGGCGCATTAACCGCATGTGTGCACGTGCGGGGGGAGGGTGGGCGCATTAACCGCATGTGTGCACGTGCGGGGGGAGGGTGGGCGCATTAACCGCATGTGTGCACGTGCGGGGGGGTGGTGGGCTCATTAACCGCATGTGTGCACGTGCGGGGGGAGGGTGGGCGCATTAACCGCATGTGTGCACGTGCGGGGGGAGGGTGGGCGCATTAACCGCATGTGCGCACGTGCGGGGGGGTGGTGGGCGCATTAACCGCATGTGTGCACGTGCGGGGGGAGGGTGGGCGCATTAACCGCATGCAAGAAAACGAAAATAGGTGCATCTCATCCTCGCTAATAGACCAGCACGTTTTCCATCGGCATGGCGAAGTAATGTTGTTCTCGCAACATCAGATAGGCTCAATGCTCTATTAGTGAAGGTCGTAGAGCCAAATAGAATGCCGAAACATCCAATGGAAGCCAAAGAGTGTACCATATCATAATTTTTTGAATCGATTTTTATGTTTCGGCAGCATAAACTGTAAATCCGCCTCACCTCAGTATCATCCTGCACAAACTCCAAGATGTGAAGCAGCACGTTGGTGCGGAACACATCGCGCTTCGCCGTCGACTTGCGGGCCCCGTGGGTCGCGGCCCCCGTGACCCCACCGACCCTGGTGACCCCCGCGCCGGGTGCGCCCGGCGCGGCACGGAAAGCCTGTTTCATGAGGTTTTATTACAAACTAGTCAAAGCGCTCGCTAAAGTCAAGTGGAG
Organism: Epinotia ramella; assembly: GCA_947578815.1. Lineage (NCBI taxonomy): Eukaryota > Metazoa > Arthropoda > Insecta > Lepidoptera > Tortricidae > Epinotia > Epinotia ramella. The sequence goes on along the minus strand of OX388226.1, from coordinate 152,828 downwards.
GCGGACGGGCAGTAGATGGACCAACACGTTAACAGATTAGTGGTCACTTACTAGCGAACCAGCTCGATGGGTCGACGACATCAATAAGATCGCAGGCCCCTCCTAGATAATGACCTAGCACATGACCGGGATAAGTGGCGTACTCAAAGAGGATATATAATTTGTTTCTTCTTAACAGTGGTCTTCTTTTTCAGAAATGCTGGTAGAATTTTAACTTGTAAACGTGCCATTGCGGCCTACTTGCAGAATAAAATTCATTTAATTATTTCATTTAGGATAAGTGGCCTATGCTCAGCCGTGGGCTATTCATCATTAGCATATATCTATGTCTGCGTCCCACTGTTGGCACAAGTGTCCACTCCTGAATGAAAGGGGACGGCTAGGTCGGCTAGTAGTCAGTCCCCATGCAGGCCCAGCTCGGGTTGGTTACTACACATACTTAACTTTGAATTTCTACTCTAGCTGATGCAGTTTTATCGTTAGTAATCACATTTTCCTTCACCGAAGAGGTAACTATAAATATCAAATATATTCCGTACAAAATAAAGCTTCTAGACATTGTCAATTTTGTACGGGTTGTGCTTTAGTTTATAATCTAAATAAATATAAGGATAGATTGTGAAGGTATATAACAATCTTTAGAACCTACTGCCTTTTATAAACTTAAAACTTCATGTAACATGCTCGGGTGGAATCTAAATAGAGTTACCCGCGTATGCATGAGGTCTAGGGAATGCAAATCGGTTATAACCGAAACCGAAATATTCGGTTATAACCGATTATTCTGGCCAAATCGCATAACCGATTATTGGAATTTTTTAATAACCGATTTCGGTTATATTCGTTTATTTTTTGTATACATTATATGATTTTTTGCCAATAACTTATAATAGTAATAATGTCGATATCGATTCAATATTATTAAGTTTCTGGGTGCCGATTATAACCATTGCATTATTTGCATTAATTTAAAGAAAAATGGCGTATTAATTAGTTTCAGTACAAGACTGGGGCCACTTTTCACAAATATTCTAGTTAATAAAAGTATTAAAAGTGCAAACTTTGTGTATTTACAAGATAACTGATTTAACTGAATACCACAAGTTTGCTACATAAGTTGGCAGTTGATTCCGCAGCATCTGCTGCAACAAGTGCTCGATCTGTATACCAGACAGACTCGGACTGTATACCACAAATGATTTTATTTGAAATGGCTTTATATGAAAATGGTCAATGGTACAAATATTTGTCCATAGCTTACCAGCAGTTATCAGCACTAGCGTGGAGGCTAACCAAGCATTTTCAACTGCGGGATATTTCTGCAGCAAATTAAGATCAAGACTCAGTGACGCCACATTAGATGCTCTCGTGTTTTTGAGGGCTTTCATACTTTCACAAATTGGCTGAATTATTGGTACCTATATAATAATTAGTGATTTTCTTTATTAATTATAGTCAGTTTTTAAAAATATTTTATTTTTATTTCAAAAAACTGATTATAATTAATAAAGAAAATCAAAGCAAGGTTTATGTTTCATGAATACTGCTTATTTTATGATTTTACGTCACGTAGAACTAGATTTATACGTAATTTTTAAAAAACATTGAATAACCGATAATAACCGATTATCGGTTATTTTTCGGCCATAACCGTGACCGAAACCGGTCATGAAGTTAGGCCGGTTATTGCATTCCCTAATGAGGTCACAAGGAGTAAAATATGAACCTAATACATATATCAACCAATAGCATTGCTAGTCCTCTTATTATTATGATGCTAGTAGTGACTTCCGGGCTGTGAGAACCCTTGTATCACTGCGACCATCGCTGATCTATTGTGATCGCCACTTACTACAATTCTTGGTCAAGTTATGCAAACTCGAAGAATTGCAGGATTCTGTTGAACTGAAGTAATTTGATCCCGGGCACATAATGAGTTTGCCCAGAATGGAGTTACGGCTGCGCATAAGGCAGGGGCAGTCGGTTAGGATGTGTGTAGTCTCCTCCGCTTCAAGGCAGAGCCTGCACTGCCTTGTGTCACACAGTCCTAGCGCTTGCATGTGCTTAGAAACAATGCCCCGTAAGCACACTTAACAGTATTGCTAGTCTTTATCAGGCATCTCTTCCTACTGGTGGATTGTTTACTCGCACACCGCTACGCTCACAAAGCTCTGGTGATGTTCACCCTAATGCTTATGAATCTCTTTTTGTGTGAGCCGATGGAAAAGCTCAGTAATGTAAAGGGTACTCACGTAGATATGCTCGGCCGCGAGGGGCTCCACGATGCCGTCGCCAGCCTTGCCGAGCGCCCCGCCCTGCCACCCCATCTTGTGCATCATGCTGCAACAACAACAAAATTAAAAAGTTTCTGACAAAAAAAATATTGCCTTCTGTATTTTTCTGTAGGTATACCGTCATGAACCACTCATTGAGACGATTCTAATCCTAATATACTAATAGTTAAGAACACTGACCTCTCCGCCTTACTGTTGTTGACCCGGGGGCCTATCGGCTGGCACACCCTCGTGTCCGGAGTCTGCGGGATGACCACCACCGGAGCCCCCTCCTTCACCCAGCTCTGCTTCGTCCAGTCGTAGCCCCACGGCTGCGGCAGAGGCAGGGTCGGCGGCTCTATGGGACCGTTGGCGTTGCATTGTCTGGAAGGATACTGGTTCTTTAATCTATGCTCGCAGTGGGAGTGGGAATCTGCATTTATTCCTTGCTGTCAAGACAGAGTCCACAAATCAATAGTACATTTTGAGACCAGCTGATATTGCCACTGTACCTTTTCGTAATAATAAAGTACAGTCAGCTGCCGACAAATGTGACCCCTGCATACAAAATTCATTGGGGGGGTCATTTCTCTCATTGAAATAATTAGTGTAATATTCTGTTTTGTGTAATGTATAATTTAACACGAACTATTATTAACCCTTTATTTGATTATGTATATCCCAATATCTTCTTTATGCTCTTTTAAATTTTTTATCGCAGACTATTTTTTTTGCTCTCCAAGCCGCAAACGAGGCTTGAACTCACGATTTTTTTTTTGCTTGCCAAATAAAGGTTGTACCAATCCTACTAATAATACAAATGCGAAAGTTTGGATGTTTGTATGTTTAGATGTTTGTTACTCAATCACGCTTAAGCTGCGTACGAATTTGAGCGGGTCAGTCTGAGGTATGCCCCGCACGGCGAGCTGCTCGCGAGCCAATTTGGTGCACATAAACATGCGCGGGCGAGGCAGCGCGCTCGCGGCGAGCCAACTTTGTGCGTCGTTCAAAATGACGTCGGACACGACTGCGTTTATCGTAATTCACCGAATTATTACCAAAAAGAAGCCTTGGTGGTGGATGAAACAGTTGTACAAAAATCGTAATTCATTTAGAAAGAAAGAAAGAAAGAAAGATACATTTATTCGTGACAAACACAAGGCAATTTACATACATTAACATACAGTTGCGTAATTTGCCACGAAATGGTCGCAACTCAGCTTAATGCTGGCGGAGCCAGTGCTGGTCTTCCGTTGCGACCATTTGGTGATGCCACGGCACAGTGACGAAACGTACACATACATAATATAAAATCACTAGAAATACAGAGGATAAAAAGATAAAAGGAACCAAATTTAAACTAAAAAAATACACAAGCAAAAAACAAAGCATACCTAAATAACATACAACCAAGAAAAACGCCTCATGGCTTAAAAACGCGAATCAGGGTCGCTCGACTATAAAAAATAAAATAAAAAATTAAACTACACATGACATAATATATATGAATTTACACGAAAAGCGAAATTAGGTCACGGCCAAAAGAAAAAAAAACTGAAAAGAAACTGCACATTTAACACAACTACCTTATTGCAAAGTGCGAATTGCGAAGTGTGTGTTATACCAATATATGGAAAGATATAATAGTTATAAGGAGTCACAAATATGGTGTACATGCGTTAAAAAAGAAAGAAGAAAGAGGAACTACTACTACTATAGAGGAACAAATGAAGCTACCCAGACCAACGCGCAGCAGGATGCCTCAGGAACATAAACAGCAGGTACATATGCATACTTAGCTAGAAACAGCTGGTGTCATGTTTCTAATTTCCTTGGCTATTTTGATGTTCAAACAAATGTTTCTTAACATTAATCTTAAAACGATGTCTACTTTTAAAGTCCCTGATCGGCGGAGGCAGATTATTCCAACACTTGGTTGCGGCATATCTAAAACTTCCACGAAAAGCAGCTGAAGCATGTCGATGTGTTAGCAGTTGCAACCCACACTGTCATGCTCCATGTGCTGTCATGCGAAATAACAATTTCTCAAAGAGATATTTTGGGGCCTGGTAGTTTACTACACCGAAAAGAAGACATGCCGTGGAGGTGAAGCTTGCGCCTATGTAGTATCTTCAACATGTTGCTTTTATTCTTAAACGTGATGCAGATATGAAGCCTTGTTTAGGTATAACCCACAGTCATAACTATATGTTTGTATTTTGCATTCCTTCTAATAACCCGCTGTTAATAAATAAACACACCTAAAACACGTAAAAACATGTTCCTGCAACAGTTTATGAGTAATTTTCGTGTAACAACTGCATCATACTCACTCCTAAACCAAGATTCATGCAAAGCGTTCCATGACATCTAAACATACTAACCCATCGTCGTTTCTGTACCGGTCGGGGTCTCTATACAACTCCTGCTTGCTGATCACGCGTTTGGCCTTCGGCGGGACCTCCGGCGGTTTGTCCGGGGGCTCTGCGCTGCGTTCCTCGTTCTCCGAGCTCTCCGAAGGTATACAATCGTCATGAAGATACGACACTCGAAAGTTGTCAGTGTCGTAAAAAATGGAACTCTGGAATAGATTGTAGTGCGGATAACAGTCCTGGGAACTGTGGGGCGCCTCTTCCCAACAATTTTCCATCACTGTTTACATAAGAAAATGGTAATTTGAACACAAAAATAACTCGAGGGTGTTTCAGTTTTGAGCACTCAGCGCGGAAATGCGGCGGAGATTTAAAGTGAAACTGAGATATAGTGGTTTATAATGATTTAGCATCTCTGTCACAATAGGTTTTAAGGTGTTTAAGTATATTATTTTGGATAAAATTATTTATTTTTGCTGCGACGACAACAATCGCAGAAAAATGTAAATGTCAGAGTGACGGTTATTACTGTCCTTGCCAGGGTGAAAAAACAGTAATTTGACAGATGAAGCGTCGTTTTTTTATGTGTATGAAACACGACGATCTTTTTTTTTAGCAGGGATTTAAGTTTAAAATTATATAGATTTATTTTTCTATTCTATTTGTTTTAGAGTATTAAATAGGAGACGCGTTCAGCGCCACTTTCCGAACAAAATCATCATTTATCGAATACAATTCTATCAACATTATTTTTTGTATTGTATGAATTCATATACCAGTTTTGATGGTACGTCCGATATTGTTTTAATGGGGTGTATACATGTCTTGTCATAATTTGTCAGCCCCAATTTATAAGAAACTGACTAATTGCTATTACCTGCTTCCACTGCCCTGCTTGCTGCCGTAAATATTTCTGTGGCAGCGTCTGAGGGCAGTGAGCGTTTACATTGCCACTGTGTTTCATCAATAGTCCATTGAAACGGCATGATCACATTTAATTAAATATTTTTGTTTCGTGTTATTTTTAACGAGGAAGTTACCCCGATCATTTTATAAACGATATGATACAGAGACAGAATATAATGGAAAAACAAACCATCTTCGTCTGTAGCCCCCGACAGGATTCGAACCTGCGACCTTTCTATTAACGCTAGACTGCTCTACCAACTGAGCTACGAGGACAGTGACGCAAGTTGTATATTTTTCCACTATATTCCAGCTAAGACGCTAGTCTTAGCGGGAATATAGTGCCGTCTGCTGTTCTTGCAAATTCGAATAGTTCGAATTTAGACGTTATTCCTGAAGAGATAAAGCTTTGAAAAATATTTGGCAATGGCAAAAACAAATTGGTATTGTGTTTGCCGCCGCCCGGGGCCGGCGGCCCGTCAGATTCATTTTTAGGGTGACACCGTAAGATGTCACGTGACCTGATCGAAAAACTGTTACAATGTTATTGAGTTTGCACTTCTGCCGGCACTCCCGGAGTGCAACCCGGTCTTTTTGTTTTTTTATCATGGGATAATTGTAGGGACCAAAAAAGTGGGATGAGGGACAAATACAACTTCATAATTTGAACATATTTTATTAATCTACATGATTTGTTTACCTAACTTAATGCATAAAGTAATACATTAGAAAAATTACGCTTACATATTTATGACTGATTGTGATAGAACAGTCTTAAAAACAAATAAAAAGATCACAAATAAATATTTTAAAAAGTCTAACGTCTTACTTTATACAACAATATTACTCATTGTCTATGACTTGTAAAAATCAAAAGCATCTAATGTCAATAAAACAATGCTTTTGATTTTTCACAAGAAAACGACGAGTTTTTGCGATGACGTTATGGGAATCGGGTTCCAAGTGTTGCCATGTCGCCAACTGGAAAAAAGAAAAAACAACAATATGAGAACATACGTTTTCTTTAACACTTTCACTTCCAAAGACCCGCCTAGTGGGCGCCTACGCCGTAGTCGCTTTCCGCTACTTGCGGGAAAACCACGGGATCAGCTACGTGCATAGCGCGTACCGATTCTTGGCAGTAAATGTGTAAATGCCAGGTTTGCAAGACTACTGTCATAGACGCTTGGGGCTTAAAAAATTGCCACCTCAGTTGTTCAGTACAAATTGGAATACTGAGCTGTCAACTGCACCAATTTTCGGATAAAACAGTTCCTCCTAGCGTTATTCCCGGTTGTGCCCTAAAGGAGCGCGGGGTCCGCTTTGACACCTAATCCCAAGATTTGGCATAGGCACTAATTTTACGAAAGCGACTGCCATCTGACCTTCCAACCCAAAGGGAAAACTAAACCTTATTTGGATTAGACCGGTTTCCTCACGATGTTTTCCTTCACCGAAAAGCTACCGGTAAATATTCCGTACATAAGTTCCGAAAAACTCATTAGTATGAACTGGGATTCGAACCCACGACCGCTGCTTGACAGCAGCATGCCTATCTCACTAGGCTATCGTAACTTTTTTTTCGGATGAAACAGTGTAGGGAAAAAAGATATACGACAGGTAGAGTGCAATTCATACTAATACTGTAAATGCGAAAGTATGTCTGTCTGTCTGTCTGTCTGTTACTTCTTCACGCTTCACTAAGGTCGAGATAATTGAGAAATAGGTATTTGTAAAATGTATTGCTGTCGCGCCAACCTCAAGCCTCCCCCCGCGGAGCGCGATAGAGACAACTGCAGCTTGGACCGAAAATACCTATTAAAAGTACATAAAATCAACGTTTCGTAGTCCCCTGATTTCTTCTCCAAAACTTGACCTATTTAACTTTTTTTTTAATTAAAAATCAAAGAAAGCCTTTCTTCCAGCCAGCCTGGCCGTGTTTCTAAATTTTTCCTTTTTTTAAATAATCTAGTCAAAATTGCTTTCGGATGTTTGAACACAGCGGAAAATCTGGCATTTTCTTAGGTTTTTAAGATTAATATCTCTTTTAAGAATAAATTTATGAAAAAAAGGAAAACATCATGTCAATAGTAGCCATAGATTTATGGGGATTTTTTTATTGCTCTACTGCCATTATCCAGGTAGAAAACAGGGGACTACGTTTGTATGGAAAAACGGCCCTTGTGTTTCCTCTTAAACCGCTGAACCGATTTAGGTGAAATTTGGTATAAAGAAAGAAGGTATAAAAAAGGAAATACAGATGAAGGGAGCGAATTGCATGCATTAGCAGTTCGCATTAAGAAACACTAGGCAAATCGCTTCGTGCGAATAAATGGTAAGTTAACAACATAAAGATGCATTCTCTCCCCACGCCTGGTCGTTCGGTAACACGGGAGGCCTACAGTGCACGTACCACTACTCGGTCATCCAGTAGAACCTTGAGCCCATGCGCGCCGGCTTGCGCTCCGCCGCGTCCGGCAGCGCGGGCGTCGCGTCCTCGAACACCGCGCGGGGCTCCTCCACGGTAACACGGGAGGGAGGCCTACAGTGCACGTACCACTACTCGGTCATCCAGTAGAACCTTGAGCCCATGCGCGCCGGCTTGCGCTCCGCCACGTCCGGCAGCGCGGGCGTCGCGTCCTCGAACACCGCGCGGGGCTCCTCCACGGTAACACGGGAGGGAGGCCTACAGTGCACGTACCACTACTCGGTCATCCAGTAGAACCTTGAGCCCACGCGCCGGCTTGCGCTCCGCCGCGTCCGGCAGCGCGGGCGTCGCGTCCTCGAACACCGCGCGGGGCTCCTCCACGGTAACACGGGAGGGAGGCCTACAGTGCACGTACCACTACTCGGTCATCCAGTAGAACCTTGAGCCCATGCGCGCCGGCTTGCGCTCCGCCGCGTCCGGCAGCGCGGGCGTCGCATCCTCGAACACCGCGCGGGGCTCCTCCACGGTAACACGGGAGGGAGGCCTACAGTGCACGTACCACTACTCGGTCATCCAGTAGAACCTTGAGCCCATGCGCGCCGGCTTGCGCTCCGCCGCGTCCGGCAGCGCGGGCGTCGCGTCCTCGAAGACCGCGCGGGGCTCCTCCACGGTAACACGGGAGGGAGGCCTACAGTGCACGTACCACTACTCGGTCATCCAGTAGAACCTTGAGCCCATGCGCACCGGCTTGCGCTCCGCCGCGTCCGGCAGCGCGGGCGTCGCGTCCTCGAACACCGCGCGGGGCTCCTCCACGGTAACACGGGAGGGAGGCCTACAGTGCACGTACCACTACTCGGTCATCCAGTAGAACCTTGAGCCCATGCGCGCCGGCTTGCGCTCCGCCGCGTCCGGCAGCGCGGGCGTCGCGTCCTCGAACACCGCGCGGGGCTCCTCCACGGTAACACGGGAGGGAGGCCTACAGTGCACGTACCACTACTCGGTCATCCAGTAGAACCTTGAGCCCATGCGCGCCGGCTTGCGCTCCGCCGCGTCCGGCAGCGCGGGCGTCGCGTCCTCGAAGACCGCGCGGGGCTCCTCCACGGTAACACGGGAGGGAGGCCTACAGTGCACGTACCACTACTCGGTCATCCAGTAGAACCTTGAGCCCATGCGCGCCGGCTTGCGCTCCGCCGCGTCCGGCAGCGCGGGCGTCGCGTCCTCGAACACCGCGCGGGGCTCCTCCACGGGCTTAGGCCTGCGGAGGAGCACACTCAATCAAATTCCACTAAAAGGGTCTGTCTGTACACGATCGCTCATGCTGATGCTTTTCACATGCAGAGGTTTGGTACGATGACACTTGTCATTTAGCAGCTGTCCCAAAACGATTTATAACCTTGAATCGTAAAAGAGGTTATACAATGTACTGGGGTGACGTATGTCACCGTACCAAAGCAATTTACAACGCACTATAGCATCAAAATCAGTATTGTTTTCTTTACATATCCCATAAAAAACATTCCATGTAAAAAAGAGGCCAAGTCTCGTGTATTTATGGATTTTTGCATACTTACCTAAAATTATGTAGTATTGTGTGATTGCCAAGTCACAAAATTTTATTTAGCAAGTAAATAAAGATTAATAAGAATGCCTGAGACTTGGTTCTACGAAATATCTCACAACTTTTTACGGTGGAAGAGTTTCGAGACTTGGCCTCTTTTTTACATGGAATGTTTTTTATGGGATCTCACTTCTTTTTGTAGGTTAATGTGTTATCCATACATACAAACTATGAATGCAGGCCCATTCTTGCCTTTGAATTTTCCCATTCACTGCAAATGTAACTTTGTAATCCTATATATTTGTATAGGATTACAAAGTAATGTATACAGTTGGTATATCTAGAAAACTGGGTTGAAATTGTTTTTTTTTATAGTTTTCCCTTTATGTGGCCATTAAACCCTAACTCTGTACCAAATTTCAGCTCTCTGAGTTTATGGGAAGTATTAGTTCTATTTTGATGATCATGAGTGAGTGAGTGAGTGTCATAAATGCGAAACTTTGCTTACGCTTAACTTCGAAACTAAATGACCTACAGACTTGAAATTTTGGATTTTAAGTCTGTGATTATAGCTTACTGGATGACGAAAATTTCTGCGTTCTGGTCTTATCCAGAGGTTCTCAAATAGTTCTTAACTAGAACACTTAGTAGGTGTCAGGTAATCTATCTCGCGCGCCTTTTACTAGGCCATTTAGACGTAGAACGTGGGTAGAAGGTGAGTACATACGTTAACCGTATGAACAGTAGACTGACCTCTTGGTGTTGTGCACCCGGGCCTCGGTGAAGTACCCGAAGGCCGGCCGCTGCAGGCTCAGCTTGTCGAGCATGCACTTGTCCAACACTCCCTGCGTTGTGCGGCATCTGCGAATAAGAACAGCTATCATAACCATCATATCAGCCGAAAGACGTCCACTCCCGGACATAAGCTATCCTCAAAGAGTGCTACAATAACCGGGCCTGCGCCACCGGCATCCAGCGCTCCTACAAACAACACTACACTTACGTGCAGCAGTTACAGCGGGCTAGTAAGTACCCGGCTTTAGGAAGGCGGGGAACAGCGGGTTTTCATCGTTCATATTAAGAAGAACCCAAATGGGAAAGTCTACACCTTACCAAAGACCGCAGTCATAGTTAGTTAGTAGGGATGTTACGGAGGTTCGGCTTCGGCTCCGATATACCGAAACTTTCGGCTGAATTCACACCTCCGGCTCCGGCTTCGGTTTCGTCTAATTTGAAGCGAACACCTCCGGCTCCGGCTTCGGTTTCGTCTAATTTTAAGCGGAGGTTTTAACGGAGCCGAAAGTCAGCGGCCGCGGCACGCGGCGTGTGCCTAGGAGTACAAACAGGTTTTGACTTGTCTCTCCGGGAATCACCCCACCTGTTTTATAGTACGATTGTTTACTCATTCGTTTATTGTTTTGGTTCACGTCACGGCCTGCAGTGTGTTTTTTCAAAGTGTTAGTGTTAATGTGACAGTGACAAAAACATTTGACGATGAAGCGGATGAAGGCTAAAGTAAGTCCCATATGGAACTACTTTATTGAAGTAGACGCAAACACTGCAAAGTGTAAAATATGTGAGAAAACATACTCAAGAAAGGGCGGAACTGCCTGAGTCCGCCTTAACATAAAATATACAAATAGATTAGGTTCACATTAGTTTCCCTCTGCCTCCTACTACTACCTTCACCTCCGCCTCCGGTTTCGGATTCGGTTTCGCTTTCGGTTTCGCTTTTGGGTTCGCTTTCGGTTTCGGATTCGCTTTCGGTTCCGTTAAAACAAATTTAAAAACTCCGGTTTCGGCTTCGGTTCCGATAAAACCACCTCCGTAACATCCCTATTAGTTAGTATTAGTTTTTTTTTTGCAAGTCGACATTCAACAATTTCAACATGCCTTTTGCGCAACAAAGGGGGGAGCGCACAGAACAAGTAAATACTATAGAAATGGTAGTGGGCGGGGTACGCGTAGCCGGGTTTATGATTAGACAATCATATAACTGTCAAACGAAGTTGAAAGGCAGATCAGTTGGCATTTGAATGTCGGTGACGATTTTTGCCGAATTAAAAATAAAAACATGCAGTGTTGTGCAATTTTGTCGTGCCGACAGGCAAGCAATGACAAATAAGTTCCCCTGGGAGCAATTTCCTATCACCGATAAGTACTGGAATAACTGTTTTTTTTGAGTAAATACACAATCGATTATGACATTCGCCATTACTCCGTTAATAAGATAGAAACGACATGCATATACAGATCTTATATCGAATGTAATGGTCATATTTTGCAATTTTGTTTTGTTACATTAACTTAGTGACATTTAGTTTGTTAACCTTTTATATATCATTTTAAATGATTATTGTGTAAGATTACTATTTTATTGTAAATTACCGTTTGACATGTAAAAGTGCCCTTGTTGCCTATTTGCAGAATAAATAATTGATTGATTGATTGATTGATTCATGCTTGACATTGGTTGCTAGCCAAAGCCGCAGATTAAGGAACTACCGTAATGTCACAGCAATGTATCGCGTAATTCGCGTTTGTCATTTTAACGGGGCGATTGCCAGTATGACTAGAGTGGTACCATGCCTAGTGTATGTACTTACCGATAAATTATATTACTTTATTTGTATCCCGGATGGCGTTCGATCTCAATAAAATGATTTTCTCATACCTATTTGAATATGACAGAGCTGATTGTAGTCCATTCGTTATTTGTCACACAGTAAACATATTTGTTATTAGAAATACTTAGGGCCTGCTTCACAATCTCCAGTTAAAACATATCCTTCAGATAAATGTTGGCTGTCACTTTTCTTTTATATGACGGGAGAAAAGGATAGAAATAATTTTAACTGGCAGATAATCTTATCCGGCGATTGCGATCGGCGGCGATCTTGTTAAGCGTCGTGAAATTGCTGATGTCTTATACTTGCTAAATATAATAAGAAGCAATGTTGACTGTCCTAATTTACTTCCCGATCTCTGGAAAACAGGCCGACTCATCGTCCTGCCAAAGGGCAACGGTAAGCCGCTTAGCGACCCGAAGGCCTACAGGCCGATCACACTGCTTCCCATCTTAGGTAAACTGTTGGAACCCGTAATAGTCTCCTGTGCTCCCTGTCTGTACCGCAACATATCCGATGCCCAATATGGGTTCACTCGGGGTCGTTCGACAGTGTCGGCGCTGTGCCGAATCAACGACGTTACGGATACCAGTCTGGCTCCGTACGTACAGCTGATTTTTCTGGACATCTCTGGTGCATTCGACAACGCATGGTGGCCAATGATCCTCCTCAAGGTAAAGCAAGGTGGAGCCCCGCCGAACCTTTACCATATCTTGGCCAGCTACTTTTGTAATCGTAGAGTCAGTTTCTTCGTGGGCAGTCAGACCTGCTCCAAGGAAAGCACCATGGGATGTCCACAAGGGTCAGTGTTGGGCCCGACGCTATGGAACGTCCTCCTCAACGATCTCCTGCTGCTGCCGCGACCCGGGGGAGTGCATTTGATTGCGTATGCCGACGACGTGACGGTGGTGATCGAGGCGTCTTCGCGCGCGGACATCGAACGTAAAGCCAACGTCATGCTCAAGGAAATATCCGGTTGGGGATCCCGCAACCGTCTCGGATTCTCTTCCGCGAAGTCCTTGACCATGACGTACAAGGGTAGGTTCAAGCGAGCGCCCACGATCAGATACGAAGGCGCGCCGATCAGGAGTGTGTCGCAGGCTGCGTCTCTCGGTGTCACTCTGGACGAGGCTAGGTCCTACTTGCCGCATGCAAATTTTATTGGGGAAAAGGCCTCCGCTTGCTTCGGCAAGATGTCGCGGGTTTCCGCGACCAGATGGGGTGTCAAGTTCCGGGCTCTCCGAGTTCTGTACTCGGGGACATACGTGGCCACGATCACGTACGCTGCCGCGGTATGGTGCCGATGCTCGTCTAACTTCGTGGTCAGAAGGGCGTTGATACGAACGCAGAGACCGGCGCTAATTTTATTAACGAAGGCCTACAGATCGTGCAGCTCCGCAGCGTTACCTGTGCTTGCGGGCGTTTTACCTGCCGATCTGGAGGTCTGTCGTGCAGGACGGGTCGCTCAGGAGCGACACCAACTGGCCCCCAGGGAGCACCGGAGACTCAAAACGATGGTTAGGGCAGACGTCGTTGCTCAGTGGCAGGAACGGTGGCAGGGCAGTACGGATGGTCGCGAGCTGTACGGATTCTTTCCAGACGTAAGCGTGAGGCTAAGTTCGGAATGGGTAGAACCGGACTTCGTGGTCTCCCAATTACTCACCGGGCACGGATGTTTCAGGCAGCGCCTACACAGGCTAGCGCTGTGCGAGTCTGCAGAGTGCCCATGTGGTGAGGACAGCGAGAGCCGGGATCACGCTCTTTGGGAGTGCAGGCTGTACGCGGACGAGCGGTCGGAGATGCTGGATGGTTTGGAGAGGACTACGGTTGGCCCAGTGTTCCACGAGGAGCTTGTCTCATGCAAGCAGAACTTCCAGGCGCTGCGCAAGTTTGCGCACTCATGGCACACCAAGCGCAGAAACTTCGAGGAGTGAGGACAGCAGTCTGTGGTACCGTCGACGCCGAGTGACGTGTCGTGTTGTCGAGCCCCATTTGGGGGAGAACGCAGCAAAGTAGGTATGGCCTGCCCAGAAAGGGAGAAAGGCCGGGACGTATTCGTGAATTTGTAGGGCATCAAAAAACTGCATGCGTGAAAGAGCCGAAGGCAAGTAGCGCATGCAGTGCCCATGATTCGGTCTGTAAGCCGAAAGGCAGGAAAGACCATGAGGAGGTGGAGGGAAATGTCCTAATTTACTTGGTAAAATTCATTTTAATACTCCCATAAGAAGTTTCCGCCATTTTCGTCCTATTAGCATGTTCCATGTTTCCACTAAATATAGAAAGAATAGTTTTTTGTGCAGAGCAGGCAGGAGTTTAAACGAAGTTGTAGTTAAATTAGATACAGACATATTTTGTGATTCTTCATGTGTGATACTTCAGGTGTAGGCTCGGGTTACTAGAGTTTATATATATTCTATTTTATTAACTACCTTGTACTTGTATATTCCCATTGCCATGCTTGCTATTGGTGCGCGATTGGTTACTGTGCGTAATGTACGCTAAGTTTAAATTTGGCTATAGATTTATTTGTGTTAGTTTATTTCTATAAGTGAGAACCTGTAATTGGCTATATAATTATTTTGTCTATAAATATGTTGCGCTGTTGGTTTTCCATGTATCAATAAATAAATAAATAGATTGTGAAACAGGCCCTTAACATAATTATACTAATATATAAATGCTATCAATAACATGTTTCAATAACAAATGGCATGGTATATAGAGGACTTTAAATGTGCAATTTTAGTATCCTTGTAAACATTGTTTTTTTTTTAAACTTGTACGATAATTTTGTTTTGATAAAACATTGTGAGGATGTTTTTGTGAGCTACACGATTTCTCTGACAGTTGAGTTGGTTTCAGCACCATCTCCATTTAGATCGCACTAGATCAAGATTTCGTTACCCGATTTCTTCGGGTGAAATTTCTCACAGAAATAGCACTACAGCTACTTCGGTCGGAGTGATATTTATTAGGTTCGGATCGGCCGCAGTACGCAAACGCTCTTACTTCTAAGAAATAAGGACCTTTTAAATGTAATTAAATATAAACATACGTAATTTACCATATAATATATAAACTATAATAATGCAAAATTATGACGCACGTGGAGTAGCCACATACCTATTTGAAATTATACTGTTTGTGAGACGAAACTTACCCATGTTTAGGGTTGTCGAGGTATCAGGTAAGACTATTCGTTCCACAGGCCAACTAAGAACAGTACCACGTCGCATGGCACTTGTAGGGAAAAACCCGCGCATCATAGGTCCCACTTACTATGAACGTGTACCCGCCGAAATACGAATAGAAACATCAGAAACCATATTCAAGCGTCGATTAAGAAACTTTCTATTGGAAAATCTACTGTATTCTATAAGTGATTTTTTTGACATAACCGCCTAATTTTGATTTATTGTTTTCTGATATAATTCAATTATTGTGATATTATGTACTGACGATCCTTTTAGGTGAACTTTGATAACTATGACATAAATTAAAATTAAGTGGACATAGTTATATTTCAATTGTTAGTTATTAATTATTATTCTTCCAATTACTTTTATTGAATGTTATCGTATGTTGTTGACGATCACAATAGGGATTCTTTTAAATTGACATGGAATGTAATTTATAATGTAATCTTATATTGTGAGTAAATGAATCTGAATCTATATGCCGAGAATATAAAATATCGATAGTGATGATTTTAGCCTCGCCTGTATTTCGTGTTCTAAATTTCCAAATAGGTGTATCTCCATCATAGTGTCATAGTAACATAAGACCTTTGGTTTCGAACGTAATCAAACGTCAAGTTCAAATCAACAGGGCCCTTCATTTTGCAATCAAAAATTAATGTCAATTTCTGTTCGGGCCGACCGTCTGCCCGCCCCTTAAACTCCTCACGTGTGTACGCCTCTTGAGTCTGTGGTTTTGACAGTGACACTTCTTGTCAAGGCGGACGAAAAAAGTTAACCTCGTTTTGCAGACCCGAGAGGTCCGAGTGTTTTTTGGGTAATTTTGGAAACGCATTTTCCTTGTTTGGTGTAATATCGCTCGCTTTGAAGACACACGCGTGTCCGAGTGTTTTGTGTGGATATTTCGGTGACATCGGAAGAGTTGGTGATTTGACGCCGCGGATTGTTGGCGAGACGGCCCCGTACACCACGGCGGCTTCTTCAGCCCCGGAGACCCTCTTGATTGAACTTGACTTGACCTGACAGTTGACTGAACCTTGACAGATACTAACCGGAGTTGAAGCGAACATCGCGCCTCCCGGAATCAGGTGAGTTGAGCACGTTTTGTAGCCAATCCAATGGCTTATATGACCCGCGAAACGCGTGGCAGTTCACTCCACTCGCACTAGGCGAGGAGTTGAACAATTTTTGGTAGCAAGAGCGTGGTTACCCACAAAGAAAAAACGCGAATTTTGATAGTTTTTTCCTTTTGGGTAAAAAAGGGCATTTTGAGGTTATTTGTTGAAATCAAATTTAGCTACAAGTATTTAAAACTTCTATTTTGTGGCACTGCAAGTGTTTTGTACTGTAGATTGCACGAAATTATTGTACTTGCAGTGCAAATTAGTGAGATTACAACCTCCGGAAGGTGATTGAGTGTTGGGTACAATTTAATTTGGAAAATAGTTGAAGGCAAATTTAAGCCACATATTTGATTGATTGTAATTTGGGAAGCCTTTCATAGCTTGTTGTTTGGTAATAAGGCATTTGTTTTATTCCGTTTGCTATAAGCGGCCAAGGTTGCTAAGAATATAAGCTAAAATATAAGGTTACCATAAATATTAGTTGTAAGCTAGATTATTGTACAAGTGATGTAACTAGCCAATTATAGATTATAATTTGAGCTTCCACTGCGTTTTGAGAATCTATATTGGTTGTTATTGTAAGGCATTTCTGTAATTGAGTTGATATTTGGTTTTGATTCACTAGGGTGACCAAGAGATTGGAATTTCCACATTAATTAAATTAATTTTAATTTTCTCTGGTATTGTTGGAAATTAATTTAAAATGGGATCTACACCTAAGGCTAAGATCCAGTCTGCACTGCGTTGGTTTTCATCTGCAGCAGCTTTGGTTGACAGAAATGACCGGGAGGAGGCTTTGTTGACCCGGTACGAGGAGGTGTCAGACCGTCTTAAGGCTGTGGAGTTCCAGGTTGAACTCTACCTAGCGGAGCCCGGCCGGACGACCCCGGAGACCGAGCAGGTGGAGCGGGACTTTGAGCAATGTATGGATTTTGGGGACAGGATTGTCGAGAGGGCTTCTAAGATACTGCGGGTTCGGAATGGTGCGGCCCGGGACGTTCCGAAACACGCAGTTATCTATAACCCAGGGTTGGCAGCGCGCTTGCCAGCCATACAGATGCCGGTCTTCCGAGGAGACCTGGACGAGTGGACCAGCTTCATCGACCTCTTTGATAGCTTGGTGCATGCCCGGACGGACCTGCCAGCGGCGTTGAAGTTGGCGCAGCTGATGTCTGCTCTCGTCGGGGAGCCGCGCGACTTGATCGCGCATTTGTCGGTCACCGACGACAATTATGAAATCGCGCGCACGTTGCTGAGGGACCGATACCAGAACGTGCGGCGACTTGCGGATACTCTTATGACTAAGATCTGGAATATCCCTCGGATCGCTCAGGCTTCAGACATCCGGCTGAAAATGCTGAATTCTGTTTTGACAGCGACCAAAGGGTTAGAGAACCTTGGTTTGCCGGTGGACCAGTGGTCCTACATACTGTTGAATTTTTTGTTGAACCGGCTGCCGGCTGATGTACGGGCCAGGTTTGAGCACCGGTATGGTGGTGAAAGTGCTCAGCATCTGCCGACCTTCACCTACTTATCGACCAATTGGAACTTGAGTGTCGACGGGCCGACACCTCGGATCTACCTCCACCCCCGAGGCCTCCTGGGGCCCAGCGGGCCCAGGGGAGAGTTGCACCTCAAAGGGGAGGGTGGGGCAAATCGGCCCCACAACCAGCGGGTCCTCACCAATATAATACCAGTGCATTGGACCCTGAAGTCTGCCTATGCTGCAAGAACCCTGGCCATCGGGTGCCAGCGTGTCCGAAGTTTCTTGCGCAGCGGGTTGTGGGACGCCGCAACATTGCTAAGCAGCGGCAATGGTGCTTTGTTTGCTTGGGCCCACATTTTGTGCGAGATTGTGCCCACCCGCAGGCGTGTAAGTCCTGTGGTGGGAAGCACCACCCCATTTTATGCATGAACCGCAGTGGGGATACACCTCCCCCCCCCCCTGCGCAGGGGTCATGCTCCCCTGTTCGGAGTCAGCAGCGGGCTGACCAGGGGCCCATGGCCTACCAGTGGGGACGTTGGGTAACACCCCCCTCCCCCCCCCCTCCAAAACTACGCGACTACTTCGCACGCACCCGTGCCCCAACGGGGGGTCCTTACGGGCGGGTGCCCGCAAACGCCTCCACCCCGGCAGGCGCCACGGATGTCGCCGCCGCTTGTGGAGCGACCCCGCTTGGCGTCGGGACCTCCGGCGTACGGCCGGAGTAGGACATACCAGGGGGCGCAGGCGGAACGCATGGCGCGACGGCAGTACCAGCCGGAGTGGGACCCGCTCGAGCGGTACGAGCGGCCCGCCCATGCGGAACAGGATGCAACGCGTTATCCCTGCTAGGGATACGCCGCCCACGCACCAGCAACCGCCACGCCCTTGGAGACCGTGTTATTGCCCACGGCTTCGGTTTGTGTTTGGGGCCCTGGCGGAGGATCAGCCTGCGTGCGCTCTCTCCTTGACACGGGAGCGCAAGGCTGCATGGTATCCAGTAGGTTGGTGCGACAGTTGGGCTTGGTTGTGAAACCCCACCCGGAAAGTATACGTGGGGTAGGCAATGTGACAGTGTCAAACCTGGTAGGGCAGACCTTACTCACCTTTGGACCGGGTCCCACTTCACGCGCGAGGATCAATGCTCCCGCGTTAGTATTGGATGAAGTGGTGGGGAGACTCCCCCAGGTGAAGCTGCCTCCAGAGGTTCGGAGTTTGACAGCTGGATTAGTTCTGGCGGATGCTGGATTTGACAGACCTAGTCCGATTGACGTGTTGCTGGGTGCAGACGTTCTTGGGCGGGTGCTGTTGAGCGGCAACCGTACCTTACAGCCTGGCGGACTGGTTACACTGGAAACGGTGTTTGGCTATGCTGTAATGGGTTTGGTGTTAGCGGCTCCACCGCCTCCTACTGAGGAGGGCTGTCTGGTTGGAACTGCTCTTTCAGAAGCCGTGCAACGGTTCTGGGAGATTGAGGAACCACCTACCGCGTCGCGTATGAGCCCCGAGCAGGAAGAGTGCGAACGGTTTTACCAAAATAATACTGGGCGCCTCTGCTCTGGTCGGTTCATAACACGACTTCCTCTGCTCATCCACCGACCTCCTCTTGGAGCGTCACGTGAGATGGCTGAGAAGCGGCTGGTTTCGATGGAACGCCGAATGAGAAGAGATGCGCTCTTCCGGCAGAAGTATGTGGACTTCATGAGGGAGTACGAGGGTTTGGGACACATGTCGGTGGCTCGGACGGACTGGAGTACAGTGGAGCACTGCTTCCTGCCGCACCACGCGGTCCTAAAATCCCCGGAGTCCAAGATTCGCGTGGTCTTTGATGGGTCCGCGTCCACCTCGACTGGGGTGTCATTGAACCAGTGTTTGCATGCAGGTCCTAAGCTGCACAAGGATATCACGGATATCCTCACAAATTTTAGGAAACATCAGGTGGAGTTCGTCGCCGACATCCGGATGATGTTTCGGCAGACAGTGATCCATCCTGATGATCGTCGGTATCAGCTGATCTTGTGGCGTGAGAGCCCTGATGAACCGATGTTGGTGTACGAGCTGAATACGAATACATACGGCTTGAAGAGCAGTCCGTACATTTCAATTCGAACTTTGTTAGAATTGGCGTCTCGAGAGAGACTGAGGTTCCCTCGAGCGTCCGCCATTTTGGAACGGGACTTATTTGTCGATGACGTGTGCACCGGGGCAAACAGTGTCGAAGAGGCTTTGGTTTTGCGGGATGAGCTGGTGGAACTCTTGCGGACGGGTGGATATGAATTGCGCAAATGGATGTCCAACTCACCGGCCGTGGTGGCCGGCCTCCCCAAGGATCACCAGCAGGATCCGCACCTGTTCGAAAATGTTGAGAGCCCGCACATGTTATCAGTCCTAGGCGTGCAATATCGACCAGTCCAAGATGTGTTCACCTATCGGGTGGAACTGGATTCCCCGAGGGTCTGGACGAAGCGGCTTGTGCTGTCCACGGTGGCCAGGACGTACGATCCGAATGGATGGATCGCGCCGGTCATCTTCACGGCGAAGGCATTTATGCAGCGCCTGTGGATGGTCCAACTGGGTTGGGATGATCCACTATCCGGAAATTTGTTGAGCGATTGGGAGGTTTTCTTCTCCACGCTCCCGGAGATAAATCAGGTCGAACTGCCGCGTAAGCTGTTGCCGGCAGGGAAATGCCGAGTAACCCTACACGGGTTTTGCGACGCCTCCGAGCGAGGGTATGCAGCTGCCGTTTACTTGCGGACGGTCAGCTCCGCCGGATCGGTCGATTTGCACTTGGTAATGGCGAAGAGCAAGGTGGCTCCCCTTCGCACGCGTTTGACAATCCCAAAAATGGAATTATCTGGAGCGGCTCTTCTTGTACGCCTACTGAACCACGTGGCCTCTACCTTGAAGGACACCGTGAACCTTGAGGAGAGTGTCTACGCATGGACTGATAGCCAAATTGTATTGTGTTGGCTGCAGTCGTCATTCCATACTTTGGAGGTCTTTGTGGCCAACCGGGTCTCGCAAATCCAGAATTCGGAGACTGCCTTGGTTTGGAGACACGTGCCAGGTGAACTGAACCCAGCGGACGTGGCGTCCAGGGGTTGCACGGCACCTGAGCTTGTTGCCCACTCACTGTGGTGGAGACCAGATTGGTTGTTGGAACCGGAGACACTCTGGCCTGCCAGTTGTGTGATTGGGACCCCATCCTCTGGCTTGGGTGTCCACCTTGTCGAGACCGCTCCAGTGTCAGACACTGCTTGGTTGCTAGAACGGTATAGCTCTCTCGACAAGCTTGTTGGAGTGACCGCCTGGGTCAAGCGATTTATACACAATTGTCGCCACCCTGACAACCGGTCACGCGTTAGAGTTCTCGCCACAGAAGAGCGGAATGCCGCCCTACATCATTGGATTAGGGTTGTGCAGGAAGAACACTTTGGGGACGTATTGAAGCCCCTGCGGCAGGGACGTCCTAAGCTACCGAAGGCGATAGCACGCCTCAACCCGTTCATTGACGAGTCGGGTACACTCCGGGTTGGAGGACGGCTCCGCAACGCTAGCTTGCCGTACTCGGTGCGCCACCCCATTTTGCTGCCTAAGAAGGGGCATCTGGTGGAATTGTTGGTGATTGACCGCCACATAAAGAACTCGCATGCCAGCTGCAATGCACTCTTGGGCATTTTGCAGCGAGACTTTTGGATATTGAACAGCCGACGGGTTATTCGGAGCATCGTGTTTCGGTGCTTGCCTTGCTTTCGGCTCAAGGCAGCCACGATGCAGCCCCAGATGGGGGACCTTCCTCCTGATCGGGTCAACGAGGCTAGGACCTTCTCTAGGGTGGGGACCGATTTTGCGGGACCTTTTTTAGTGAAAACGTCGCGACTTCGAAATGCGAAGGTTGTAAAAGCGTATTTGTGCGTTTTCGTATGCCTGTCGACCAAGGCTGCTCATCTTGAACTTGTTGGTGATCTTACGACGGAGGCTTTTATTGCGGCATTGGATAGATTTGTATCCCGTAGGGGACTCCCATCTCTGATCCGGTCAGATTGTGGAACCAATTACAAGGGTGCCGACCGTTATTTACAAGATGTTGTAAAATTTTTATTTGAAAATAAGATTGATATTGGAACAGACCTCTCCCGTCGGGGTATCACCTGGACGTTCGATCCGCCAGGCTGCCCCCACTGGGGTGGAATCTGGGAGGCTTGCGTGAAGCAAGCAAAAGCCCATATGTATCGGGTAGTCGGTCAAACTGTATTGACTTTTGAGGAACTCGCGACGTTGTTTTGTAGAATTGAGGCCGTCCTCAATTCCCGTCCGTTGTGTCCGCTCAGCTCCGACCCAAATGACCTGGAAGCGCTCTCTCCAGGCCATTTCTTGATTGGTCAGCCACTTGCAGCGTTGCCGGAGCACCCCCTCCGGGACGTACCCTCCGGTCGTTTGTCGCGCTACCAGATGCTGCAACAAATGGCTCAGAACTTTTGGACCAGATGGTCATTAGAGTATTTGCATGTTTTGCAGCAGCGCCTCAAGTGGACTGACAAAACCAGTCCCCCCAGAGTTGGAGACCTTGTGCTAGTTAAGGATGCTAACCTTCCGCCACTGCGATGGCGCCGGGGGCGCATCGTTAATTTGTTTCCCGGTAAAGACGGGACCCTTCGGTTTGCCGAGGTCATGGTTGGGGACTCGGTTCTGAAGCGAGCGGTAGCAACCCTATCGCGACTTCCCCTAGTATAGCGGACCGGCTTAGAGGCCGTTCCGAGGCGGGTGATTGTTCGGGCCGACCGTCTGCCCGCCCCTTAAACTCCTCACGTGTGTACGCCTCTTGAGTCTGTGGTTTTGACAGTGACACTTCTTGTCAAGGCGGACGAAAAAAGTTAACCTCGTTTTGCAGACCCGAGAGGTCCGAGTGTTTTTTGGGTAATTTTGGAAACGCATTTTCCTTGTTTGGTGTAATATCGCTCGCTTTGAAGACACACGGGTGTCCGAGTGTTTTGTGTGGATATTTCGGTGACATCGGAAGAGTTGGTGATTTGACGCCGCGGATTGTTGGCGAGACGGCCCCGTACACCACGGCGGCTTCTTCAGCCCCGGAGACCTTCTTGATTGAACTTGACTTGACCTGACAGTTGACTGAACCTTGACAGATACTAACCGGAGTTGAAGCGAACATCGCGCCTCCCGGAATCAGGTGAGTTGAGCACGTTTTGTAGCCAATCCACTGGCTTATATGACCCGCGAAACGCGTGGCAGTTCACTCCACTCGCACTAGGCGAGGAGTTGAACAATTTCCGTCATAAGTGCGTCACGCTCACACACGTTCAGTTATGCTTTAGCGCAAGAAGGAGAGCATGTATCGAGACTATTCACATATCGTGTTTCGACGGTTCCGGGGCAATCTGCCGAATCCTACACCGGAGATGACGATGCAACGGGGCCAAGCCGTTTCGTCGCCTAAATAGTGTTGTTTGTTGTTTTTAGTTTCGTGACGGATTGGTTTTTACTGTAATGTCACGTAAATGTTTTTGTCAATAAATAAATAAATAAATTATTTCCATACTTGAAAACCCCTTTCGAAATTGGCTCTTATATTGATATAGAATAGGCGGCCATTTGTAATTTTTTTGCCATTGGAAATTAGACCGCAAGTAATGCAGTTTTGAGTTACTTTTCGTTCTAAAAATTACAATTGTTGAAACCATAATGGAATTAAAAGCCAATTAGAAGCGTTTTGCAGTAGTGTGGACATGTATACATTCAGTTATGATTGTGTTGGGTTGGCTACGCAGGATCCCGAAGTAACTAGCTAACACGCCGCTTCCATCTTATTTAAGTATTCCGTGGGGTAGCGCTACTCTAGCCATCCCAGCTCCTCCACCAAGTTTGCCAATGCCTTGACATTGGTTACAGCTTCGTGAAGGGTGTTCGAAGGCCCTCTAAGGCGCTCGCGCCCGGTGTCAACCCCTAAGCTTAATAGATTTCCTCTTTATATTTTACCAACTAGCGAAATCGACCAAGCATAATGAACATCCCTAGCTTAACTTGAGTTTGGTATTGGAAAACCTTATTAAACAATAGCAGCTTTATTTAAATATATTACCATTTACACAGTTGACAGTAAGCCAGGTTTAGACAAAGCCAGTGCTGGCTTGTTATTGTATGTAAAGCACTGGCTGCCAGCACTAGGGCATGCATACCGCTTAGCAGGTTAACCGGTAAATTAGCCGAATATAGGGGCGGTAAATTACCGGTAAATTAGAATTAATTACCGGTAATTTACCGAAACACGAATTATTGATAAATTAATACTTTTTAACGATTATTAATACTTTATCGTTATGATTATACCTCAATAACTGTGTATAATGAAATTGAATAAACTTGTTAGCGTTATTATACCTTATGTGCATATAGGACCTGAATAATACAATCGTTTGTAGAAACACGTTTCCGGTTCCGTTCTATGAAATATGAATAATGATCTGTTTAAATAAGTACCATAGAGACGCCTTATTTAACAAACTGTAGAGGTATACTCATCATTACAATCCAAAAAAATACCTCTATTCGTCTCACTGGGAGGGAGAACGGCAAAGGCAAGGAACAGATGTAAGGTGGTTATTTTCTTCAAAAAGTGCTACAACGAAAACACCCTGCTGAAGAACCACCGACGCATGTCACTTCTGAGCCATAGACGTATGTTTTCGAGAGTCAGTACACCTATCTACGAACATCAGCTTGATCTTGTTTCTGTTGATCCTCAGGCCGTATTCCAAGCTGCTTGTCTCAAAGGTTCTCAACATTTCAGTATTCAGTTTGTGTTGTGTTGTATTATTTTGATTATGTTCTTTTATTCAGTTTTTTTTTTAAATTAGAATAGGAAAGTAGGATTACATATCTGTAGATTTGGGATTCAAGGCACTGTGTGAACCGAACCACCAACGCCAATGATTGCCATTCCAATCTCTCAATCCACCCGGACGGGAAATGGCAATGCACCATAATACTAATATTTACGTTAACCGCCGTGACTCCATTATCACTACTGGTACTGTTTTGTATTGTACTGATATTCTAATGGAAATCTGTAGAATTAAGAACAATTCTTACCTTCCTGCTCATTCCCAAGGAACGTTTTCAGTTAGTTTTTGGCCTTCCTACCTCGAGCAAGTTTAAAATATTAAAGAAGCTGATTATTACGGCATTTAGGGCACATATACGATAAATAATCGTCAAATAACAATATTTATTCACCAAATTTAAATAACCGGTAATTTACCGGTTAACCGGTTTTGCCTCACTCAAGTCGGTAATTTACCAGTAATAAAATTTGCCCGGTAATTGCACACCCTAGCCAGCACTAGCGGGAATAGAGCGCCGGCCTATTTTTCAAGCCAGTGAGTCAGCAGCGGCTTCGTCTAAACCTGTCTTTAGTTTATTTTCCACCAAACAATGAACCTTATACCCTTGGTGCGCGAGTCCGACTCGCACTCGGCCGGTTTTGTTATGAACATCGGTACTCACTGCTCGAGGCTGAAGTCTCCGGAGCTCTTGTCGATGCAGTTGGCGTACTGGTTGAACTCGCTCATGCACGCGCTCTTCACCTGCAAACAAACAATACATAATAATGGTAAGGAAAATAAAATTATCCATTTATTTAATTTCACACAATAAACCAAAATGAGAAAATGAGAAAATCCCCACACACAGCATGAACGTATTTCTAATGAGTCAACTCAAAATGTTCTTCAAAATATGACGAAACATTCTGTAACAATCTACTTTGAATAAAAATATTTTGACTTTTTGTGACTTGAGTTGACCTTATCTTTAGACCATTAAAATTTTCCTGTGTTTATTTGCAGATATAATATTTGAGTACGAGTTCATATTCATCAAACTGACCGGGGGCTATCACAAAGAACTGACGCCGCGACGCGCCGAGAAAACAATTTCGTCTCTTTCTAATTTGCAGTCAGGGTGAGAAGGGAGTCGATGACTCGCGCGCGGTGTGTAAGACGTGCTGCTGACTTCTCACCTTGCGGAACAAGTCCACGGCGCAGGTATTTCAGCGTCCTTGCTGGACTAGCCAATAGGTTTTCCAAGTGAATTTATTTATGAAATATCACTTGATATTGAACAGTAGTTAGGACTTTTAGAACTTTTCAGTGAAGGATAACATTGTGTGGAAACCGGTCTAATCCCAGTAAGGTCTATAGTTTTCCCTCTGGGTTGGAAGATCAGATGGCAGTCGCTTTCGTAGAACTAGTGCCTATGCCGAATCTTGGGATTAGGTGTCAAAGCGGACCCCGGGCTCCTTTAGGGCACAGCCGGTAATACAACTAGGATGATGATGAGTAAGAATGACTGACGGAGCCGCTGTCGCGTCGCCGGACAGCGAGTAGGACTACATACGAAGCGGTCAACATCTCACACTTGCGGGGGTCCTTCTCCTCGATGCGGCACAACATGAACTCCTGACACGAGCTGACCGCGGCTGACGGCTCACCTTGCGGAAGAACTCCATGGTGCAGGCGGTGACGGCCTTGCCCTCGTTGATGCACTTGCGGGGGTCCTTCTCCTCCATGCGGCACAGCATGAACTCCTGAAACACAGATATTGTCATCATCATCATCATATCAGCCGAAAGACGACCACTGCAGGACCTAGTGCTCCCCCAAAGAGCGCCACAGTGACCGGATCTGCGCCCGCATCCAGTAGACGACTCCCGCGACCTTTACCAGTTTAGTGTACCTTGTGAGGACTACCCACGCTGCGCCGTCCGGTTCGTGTTATACAAAGTGGGCGACTATGACATATACAACTTTAAATTAATATAATTAGCAAAATAAGTCATAAAAACCGGCCAAGTGCGAGTCGGACTCGCGCACCGAGGGTTCCGTACAAACCTATAACAAGCAAAAGTTGTAGTATGTTTATTATTAAATGAAATTGGAATCCGTAACATTACAATGTGGAAAGCTGGAGGAGCATATATTTAAACAGGGTCACTTTATCAATTTAGTAATCCTAAAAAAAAAAATATTACCACATCATTTATTTTATAATATAACTGAAATACCTACAATAGATTTGGAGCAGCCTGGCAAAACTTATTTTATCAAAGTTGTTTATTTACAAAGTTTTTAGTCACTATCTTTTTATAAATCCGGTTCAAAAGTACTACTTAACTGTTAAATTTGAAAAAAATTAACCAGATCTAAATGAACCAGATTGTAAATGGTGACTGAAAAAGGTATAAATAGTACCACAATGAACATTGAAGTTCGAAAAAACGTTATCTATAGTTGTACTACTTCGTGTAGTGCTAGTGCTTATTAACGGAAACATGTTTATGGATGAAAAATATGTGGAAATTCCATTTTGGGGATTCATTCTAAAATCGATATTGAAGTCTCCCACAACAATCAAACGGGAACACGGGGTATATACCCATTGGGGTTGCTGCCGTATATTGTTGTATTTATGCATTCAATTGCAACATTAATTTGACATTGTGGTGACCTATTTACAGTTATCACTCTGACATCAAACATTTCAAAATGCAAGCATTCACAATGGCCGTTTGCAGTACCTGATTTATTTAAAAAAGAAGGTTGTTTACTAATATAGGAGCGGCGCGCCGTTCGCGGTTTTCTTTCGAAGATATGTAGCGATGTGTCCACCTATTTGGGTCATCTGTTGTTTCTTTAATAAAGTAAAGAAATAATCTGGCCGCATAGCCCTTCTATAATGCCGGCTTATTTCGGATTTCATTATCTCAGAAAAACTTAGTTTTATTTTAAACTGCCTTTTAATTCCACCATGAACTTTAATAAAAGCTAATTCTTCAAGAAAATCGTCATACAGTAGTGATAGCGGATACTTATCCAGTTTCTGTGTGAAGGGGCGTCAAAAATCAACGAAATTTAGTAGTTTTCATTTCGACACTCGTCCTCGGTTTATTGAAGCTAGCTTTCCAGGTGCAGATATAGGAAAGTTTGATTCCTGTTTAAATTTTTGATATTGAATAACTTAAAAAAAAAATATACAGAATTAATTATCCATTTTTAAAGAAAGGTCTGTAAAAATACAAAACCCGACACTTCGTCCTCATTAAAACTTTTATACACCCGAAACTCATACCTACTAGGGATTGCAATCCGGTCCGGCCGGACCGGAATTCCGGCCGGATCCGGCGCTTTTTTGTGGCTACCGGATCCGGTAAAATTCACCGGATCCGGAACCGGATCCGGTAAAGTCAATCACCCAGCTAAAACACAAAATATTAGCGTAAAGCACTGCTAAGATTGAATGTTTCCGTCGATATTCAAACGTCGCTTGGCTTGACGCGCGCGATGCGAGATTTGCTGATAAAATTGTTGATTCAGGCAGTAACAAATAATTGAAAATTATATTACTGTACTTATATAAACCAAAGCTAAAAGGTAGATTAATGAGGAGACTGATTATGTGGTTTGAGAAAGGTTTATTATCATTTGACAATTTTGAAATACGTGTTATTTGATTGCAATATTATTGTTATATGTGATTATTATGTTACATTTAGTAGGCTACGATAGAAGTCAATTAATATTTTGTTCATTCTTACAAAAACAACAAAGCTGATTGGATTATAATTTATTAGAATTATATTTTTGTTTGTGAGTGAGACTGACTATACTCTATATGACTCAACTATAATAAATAGTTTAAAATTATATTACTACAGATAACTAAAAAAAGACTGGTTATATGGTTTACAGTTTAAAGAAAAGTTTATAGTTTGGAAATTTTTGAAATACTATTTGATTGTGATATTGGGATATGTGATTACTTAAAAATGTTAATTTTATGTTAAGTTGGTAAAGATAACGTTAGATTTATTTTTTGTTACTCCTTCAGTAGATATTTAAGAAAAGATCTCAATTGATGACTGATTATAAATAACATAATATTTCCTAGGCTTACTCAGATTGTGATTATTAAAAATAATTGAAACTTAAAACTGCAGTTTTAATAATCCATTAGGATAAAATATCCGTCGTTTCTCAAATTATGATAAAAAAATAAATAAAACACGTGACATTTAATTATTTAAAACCAGCCAGTGTAATCCGGCCGGATCCGGCCGGATCCGCCGGATTACGGCCAAAATCCGGCCGGATCCGGCCGGATTCAAAATCAGTCCGGTTTGCAATCCCTAATACCTACTCATACATACTGAACTTACCTATAATTTTGATATGCGTTTTTATAATCTTACTAATTAACACAAAAGTTATGGCCAGAAAACTAGTTTTTTGGCCTAAAATTGTTCAACTTTGATGCCAAATATCTCGAAAACAATAAACTTTGAAGTAAATATGGGATACTATATTGCTTAAATCCGTTGTTGTTAATATAATAAGCTGCAAAAAACATTAGAAAACTAAGGGATTCAGATCCAAGGTCATTGGCGTATGGGAGCCCCTTAACGGGAAGTACCCTTTAGGTTTTGAGTTTCTTGCGAGTACTCAGTTTCAAAGTATGCGACTTAAATTGCTATTTCTTTTGATTGCGTTGACATAAAAGTTTGGTTTTGCTACATCTGAAAGGTCCTATAGCCCTGAGTATTTGACATGAATTTCAATTTAATACCTCCACACGTTTACGAGGAAAAAGGTATTAAGTTTAAAAGTTTAAAAATATTTTTTGTATGATTTTACTAAAAATGTCTACTTTTCGTAATTGTTCCTTTGTCTGTGCTATATGACGTTGATTCGTGCCAAATTTCAAGTATCTGAGTTCACAGGAAGTACCCCGTAGGTTTTGCGAGTGTCGAAAAATTTGCAGCATAAACGACTGTATCTTTTGATTGCGTCGGCTTTTAAGTTTGATTTTTTTCACAGCTCCAAGGGACAATAGACTTGAGTATTTGATATAAATTTCAGCTTGATACCTCGACGCGTTCCTGAGAAAAATGGTCTTGACAGACAGACAGACGGACAACAAAGTGAACCTATAAGTGTTCCGTTTTTTCCTTTTGAGGTATGGAACCCTAAAAACCAAATATATTCTTATGAATGTGTCCTATGAATGGGTGAAGACTCGAAAATTAGTATTACTCCAAAATAAAGAAGGGGAAAAAATATGCCTAGTGACGAAAATCCCATTCGGATATCTCAAAGAATTACGAAGCTACAACCGTTTTAATATTGCTTGTTAGAGAGAGAAAACGCAAACGGTGTGTGACGTCACATTATAGGATGTTGCCGGGGGGCCGCGACGACGGCGGCGCCGACCACGATGCGGCACGTTGCCGTCTTCTGTGACGTCACATTCTTCCAGCGTCATCGTTTCATATGAAGTTGCGTTTTGCGAAAAAGGGACAGAACATACCCCTTCTTAATACTTTGGACACTTATAACTTCGTGAATATTTAACCTTTTCGGTTGATTTTCTCTCCATTTGACTACATTTTATATCCTTTTTCGAGAAAATATGACAATTATTTTATTTAGTGTCTACGCCCCTATTTGGCAATATTTATGGTAATATAAATAGTCGGTAAATATCCTCCCTGCCATTTGGTACCATGCAAGGCGTTTTCACTGAGTTTTTCACGAATTCTGGCATTTCTGAAGGTGTATTTTTTACAACTACTCAAATTTCGCGCGTTTACACTGTCAGGTTTATTAGTATGTCACCATACACACTTTGTAGTCGGCTTCGATGGTTACTGATTCGCCGGCGCAGGGACGTGCATACCCTGTCATTACTTTTCAACACACTGTTCAGCCCTACTTCCCCTCCTTATCTTTCTGAGCGGTTTAATTAAATGGCAGACGGCAGTGGCCACCGCTTGCGGTCGAGTGCTAACCGTACTCTTGCTGTACCGTCTAAAAAGATGCGAACATACTCCTGATCGTTTAACGCGCGCGCTGTTAAGTTATGGAATGAGTTGACTTTGTTGCTGAGACAGTCGCGGTCTGTTGCATGTCTGTGCTATGGGACTTGGTTGATTTGTGTAAGATTGTCCCCTAATATTTATTAATATATATTTATTTATCACTACATAGCATAAAACAAAGTTGCTTCCCGTTGTCTGTCCCTATGTATGCTTAGATCTTTAAAACTACGCAACAGATTTTAATGCGGCTTGAAATGATTAGAGGAAGGTTTATATGTATAATATAGTACCCGTGCGAAGCCGGGGCGGGTCGCTAGTTATATTTTATATTGTATGTTTATACTATGTATTGGCATGTTTTTTTTTCTAGAATGAATACTATTAGGTCTTGTTTTTATTTTCTGTGTGTTTTTGTACATGGTATAAGTTTGCCTGTCTTGTTCTACCTACCTTCCTCTCAATTGCTCAAAGGTTAGCTGGAAGAGATCCCTCATAGGGATAAGTTGGTCTTTGCGCTGATCTATTTTGTGACATGTATATTCTTTAACCTGTTATTGTGTACAATACTTCACTTCACTCTATTGTTAATGGCTACCGTGCAACTTAAGCACAATTCTGCCAACATCAAGTATCCAGCTTTGCACGGTACAAATGAAAGAGGGTAGACATTAACAGGCTACTAACAATGCAAAGACAAACACACACAAATAACATTAACCATAACCAGATTAGAACAGGTAAGATTTAAAGCACAGGGATATATATTAGGTTGAGTAATCGGTACCAGCTACAATTTTATGTTATTTTTTGCTATGAACTTGCCCAACGCACTAATATTTTTTTTGTTGTTTTCAATAAGACATAAAAGGGAAGCCATAAGTGCTTACATACAAACTACTTGCCTGTGTTCTAGTTGATTGGCCCAGAAGCATAGAATTATACTTGTGTTATTTTAAGCAAGGCAAATTGAGATTTGTTTACTTCTATACTAAACTGTAAACTACAGTTCAATGTTTTATAAACTTAGTATGATTGTCAGTTACATCACAACTATGTAACATCCGACAAAAAGTAAAAAAAAGTACGAATTTGATCAAAAATACGATGTTAAAAATACGTAGTCAAAACATAACCTCTTTTTATGATTATGCAATCATAAAACCAATATTAACAATAACAAGAACTCGAATGCTAACTGCAGAAAATAGCTCATAGAATTCTCACTTTAAATTTATATTATTTAAGTATTATACGTACATTATTAGCTTCTTCACAATATTTTCCGAGATGAAAGGAACCTGCCCTCAAGCTTGCCCCGGACAAGTTGACCTCAGGCACGGTCAATTCGGACTCTTCGGGCAAACGGACGTCCGCAGTCAGCACCATGTTAGTTTAGTCAAGTCTCACTGGCTACTTGGATGTTAAAATCTTAAGGAATTGGTAAATTTCTTCCACTATTACCGTGGAAGAAATCTGGAGATGATTATAGGACAAAATTTAGTTGACGTTCCAGAAGTGTGCGAGTGAGATAGATAACCTACGTTATCACGTGTTTGAAAGAGCAAGAGCTAAGTTAAAGGTATGAAAATTTACTTTTTAATTTCATGGCATTACTTTTTGACACTTACTGCACTTGCAAACGCACGTTCCATTTTACGCAGTAAGTTTATTTACAGGGATTGGGACAAGTGCTTATGGTCGCAACTCGCACTACACTTGGGAATGCGTGTTCGCGTTGCGTCGTTGCCTCTTTCATTTGCCGTAGGAAGAAAAAAGATGCAGCACGAATATTTGGGCAAATACCGCCAAGTGTAGTGCCACTATTAAGATCTGATAACGATATAATTATATAGACAGGCTCCGATATTGACTCGGGCAATGAATGTGATCAGTGAACATGTTGTTTTTCCATGCCTACATTTAGTTGCCTCCGGTATCGTTATATCTGATCCTACACCTACAAATGTGAACACTCTCTCGCTCAAACCCTTTGTCTACACGATAGCATGATAGAGTATAGCAATCACTGGAACCAGGTCCATGCCATGACTGGAACTGACCAAGGCTCGTTTACCTGTGACCGTGATTTATTTTTAATTTGCCTAGTTTAGGGCATTTACTACGCTACATCTTAGCTACGGCACATCTTTTCGTCCAATATTCCGCAGTGTCTCAAGACAAGAGCCTTTGACCAGTGTGTGTTGCCAGTGATGACATATGGCACTGAAACATAGTGGTCGCTTACTAAAGGCCTCATAAGAAGGCTCAAAGTCACCCAAAGAGTAATGGAGAGGGCCATGTTGGGAGTTTCTCTGCGTGATCGCATCAGAAACGAGGCTATCCGCAGTAGAACCAAGGTAACCGATATAGCCCTCCGAATCGCTAAACTTAAGTGGCAGTGGGCAGGGCACATAGCACGTAGAACCGATGGCCGTTGGGGCGGAAAGGTTCTCGAGTGGCGACCAAGTACCGGAAGGCGCGGCGTGGGTAGACCCCCCCACAAGGTGGACTGATGACCTGGTAAAGGTTGCGGGAGTCCCCTGGATGTAGGTGGCTCTTGTGGACGTCTTTCGGCTGATATGATGAGGATTTTTTTTTTATGGTATAGGAGGCAAACGAGCAGATGGATCACCTGATGGTAAGCGATTACCGCCGCCCATGGACACTTGCAACACCCAGGGGTGTTGTGAGTGCGTTGCCGGCCTTTAAGATGGGAGTACGCTCTTTTCTTGAAGGTTTGAAGGTCGTATCGGTCCGGAAATACCGCAGGCGACAATCCATTCCACAGTTTAGCTGTGCGAGGCAGGAAGTTTCTGGAGAAGCGCACAGTTGAGGACTGCCAACCATCTAAGTGGTGAGGATGGTAATGTTGTCGCGTTGGACGATGGCGAAAAGAAGCGGCAGGGATTAATCCGAACAATTCCTCGGAGCACTCCCCGTTATACATGCGATAGAAAATGCAGAGCGAGGCCACATCTCTACGCAGCGCCAAGGGGTCAAGCCGATCCGAAATATGCTGGCAGTCGACAATTCGAGTTGCTCGTCGTTGGATGCGATCCAGAGGGAGAAGCTGGTATTGGGGTGCCCCTGCCCATAGATGAGAACAGTATTCCATGTGTGGGCGGACCTGCGTCTTATAAAGCTGCAGGCGGTGGGCCGGTGTGAAATACTGTCTCGATCTAATGGATGATGATGATGATGAGGGCACTTAGGGATAAAATAAGAACTGTACACAATTATACATTCAGTTTCAGTTATTTTTAATATAATTAATTAAATAGCGAACAAATAAAAAGTATCATCTTACATTACACAATGACTAGACAATAACAATGTTAGTAAAAAAGCAACAAAACATTTGGATATGATTTAAACTGGTCCATTGGTTTATCAAATAATATTATCTTCCGCTTATTTCTTCATATTTTCCAGTTGGTTACTGTAATAAGCCTCTATCTGTTCCTCACCGACTCCTGATTGACTGTCATCTGAAAAAAAAAACAATATTATTTTACGATAAAGGCCTAAAAAGAAGAAATAACTGCTGAGTTAGAACTCAGAAAACGATGAACGAACGATGTTTAGAAACGATGCTCAAAAACAAGGAGAAATTTAATTTAAACTAAACGTGCGGTAGAGAGCGCATGAAGTAGCACTATAGTAGCAGATACAAATGAAAGTACTGCAACACACTGTCGGCTTAGGACACCAATGTTGTATAAAAATATAAATAATATATGCACGATGCTTCGCGGGATAATTCAACATTTCCAACCAATAATTATGGTTTAATATTTCGTGGTTCGGTAAACTAGAACAAATGATAAAATGTTAATAGGGGTATTGGGTATAGTATGTTACTAATATAACAGTGGAGTAATATTCCGAAATAAATATTTTTTTATGATTATTATATAGGTGAAATTAGTATCATGATGCTCCCCGAAGGAATATTCCATTAAAATGTGACTAACCTCCAAAAAACTCCATGTTTTCTCCAGGCGCTTGATAAAACTTCGGGATATCATAGCGATTTTGCTGTAAAATAAACATTATTAAAACGATATTTTGTGACAACGACGAAAAAATCAAGACAATCATATCGCTAAAGAGCTTCCAGACTACCTTTGGGGGAATGTTAATCAATAGGTTATGGGCCCAGTACGTTTCCTCTGCCACTCGTATTAATCTACATCTAAGTACAATAGGTTTGTAAATCCGTCAATATATCCTAAGCTATAGTCAAAAGAGACTAATTTGGCAACTACAGTATCTAACACAACGAAATGCGAATATTTATATCCCTTCTTTCCTATTTGCCTCTAGTACTAGTAAATCTATTCAAGCTGCAATTTTCGTCATTATAGCTGTTGGTACACCTTAAATAAATGAATAAGGTAGGAATCGCGCGCTGTCAGGCGACTGGCGTTTCCCGCCTCCGCTGCCGCCGGCGTATTTTGATAGAAGTGTATTGTTTTTGGCTTGAAATCTAAAATGATGATGAAAACTTGCTTTTGTGAAATAATTAACATTATATGAAGATAATATTTAGTGACCAATATGGACTTGGTTCTGAAATAAATAAACGTCATTCATCACATCAACGACGGGCAGCCACAAGTAGGTGGCAAAAGAACACGTTATATGTATGTGATAAGAGGTATCCGACCTTTGAACAGGAGATCGTGGGTTTGAATCCTGGCTCTTGAGTTTGATTTATGTACGGAATACATTTAGATTGGATCAAGGAAAGAAAACATATATCACATAAACATTATATCTGAAATCCCTAAACCGCAGTGGGTTTGCTTGGGGACTATACGGCCCATTCCCTTGTATTTATGATAAGAGGCTTGTGCCATGGAACACATATAGAGACATGATGGTGACGATGAGATTGATATGGATTGAATATATTGTGGGCACTCACCGAATCGTAGTTCCTCCTCCCCATGCGCGGTATCTGCTTAGCCGGAATCGTCTTAATAACGTAGCCCATCGCGCCCTGATCAAAAGGCCCATCGGCCTCGTTGCTCCTTCCAACCCGTGGAATATTCTTCCCCTTAATAAATGACCCTTGCGTTTCTAAAAAACAAAACAGGCAAAATACCGCGATTCCGAGGCCTAATTTAAAACCCATTGTAAAAAAAGTTAACCGTAAGATTTTGGCAGGTATGCTCCTAATATGGCGGAGAATTACTGATGATGTGTTGGAGTATTCAGCTGGTTTTATACAGAGTAGTTTCGATTTAAGTATCCCGCATGCTTACAGATGATATCTTGCTTGGTAGTTTGATCGGAATGCAAAGTAGTATTATCGTTCAATCTATGAGGGTTTGGTGATCTGTATCATTTCGCGATTTGAATTCGGAAGGTATTAATGTCATTGCGCTGGTTACGTGGCTAGTTTCACCTGAAGGATAATGTTTTTTCAATTATAAAACTTCTCTTCTTTTAATTTTAATGTATCTTAATTTAATTGTAATGTATATGTATAAGTGATAGATTTCGATATATTTATTTCGAGATGAAAATTACTATGTAGATTCGCATACAATGTAAAAGTTATAAGAATCCTTATCACGATTGTCAATAATAAAAATAAAAATAAAATAAGTACTTAATATTCAAAATGTCAATACAAAAAGTGTAAATAGTATCTCCGATTACGGATTGTCATTTAACTACTAATTGACAATTACTATTAAACTAAAATAAACAATGACAATTTTTCATAATTTTATATTCCAGAACGTTTCATTTTCCATAATATTCATTTGACATATTCTTTGAAGTGAAAACTTCTTTAGCGGCGCTGAGCACTTCTTGGGATGGGGAAAAATTGTTAAACTCACGTCAGATTTTTGTGACGTCACATGCGTAGGAGGTCACGTGACCGTAGGATGGAGAGTCTCTCTCAGAGAGATTCGGGACGATGCTTGGGGGCGGGGGGGAAAATTCTTTGATGTAATACGTACGGGGCTTGTGGGCGGGGGCAGGCCGGGGGAGGGGGCGGGGGAGCTGTGTAGCGCGGCCCGGCGCGGTACCCTCCGTCAGTTTTAACTTCTACCGGCACTCCCGTAGTGCAACCCGGTCTTTTTTTTTAATGTTGTATTGTATTGTATTATATATTTTCATGTACAAGTCATTAACAGTCAAAAGAGTTTTACATTACATGTCAATTTCATATCATATGCCATATCGTATGCCAGAATCATTCATATGCCATAAACTTTACTTGCCATAATTTTAAATGCAATAATTTTATTTGACAGAATATTCGTTTGCCATAAAAAAACTACATTTCTGCGAGTTGTTCGAATATTGTGAATGGTTGGTTCTGGCGCGTTAGCCGAGCGAGCGAAGCGAGCGTGCCACGGCAGCGGCCGGCGTAGGGTCACAGTTCTAACTAACACTCCTCCTCGCTTCGCTCGTCGTCGTACCTACACCGACCTGCCTTAGAGTAGAAAAGGACCGACTTCGGCGAGAATATGAATAATACATCAAATTATAATCACTCGCGTCCAAATCCGTTTGCAAGTCAAAAGATTGAAACACTGCTAATATACAGAATGTTCATAAGTAATTGTTTTATATTCAGACTAGCATCGGCATTTATAATCCTATCCTTACCAATGTGGGTGACTAGCCTAACGAGTTCAGTAAAACAAGCTAGTTCCACATTAATTATTATATTAAAGTCAAACGGCACAATAGAGAAACACGTATCACTCAAGAGTCACAAGCACAAAGAGAAGAAATGACAGTTTAAAGCAAGCACTTAGATAGTTCGGAAGAAAGTCACAGAGCATAGAAAAAGCACATACAAAAGCGAACATAAAGCATAAGCTTAAACATAAAGCGGTGCGCGGCGCAAACCGAATAATAGTTCAAAGCAACGTCGGCGCGTAAGCATTAACCGTTAGCTGAGAGCGGCGCAAGCGTAGCGTCCAGCCTCGAGAATGGTGAATACGCTGTTCGTAAGAGTATAAAGCCGTTAAACACTTTTTGCAATAGCATATTCTGCAAATAAATTTGTAATAATACCAACGCGTCCTTCACCGTTTTGCTATTGAGAAAATTCGAATAGTTTGAATTTGGGCGTTATTCCTAAAGAGATAAAGCTTAGAAAAATATTTACCAACGGCAAAAACAAAGTGATAATTTGGTCGCCACCGCCGTCTGCTGTGCAAATTCGAATAGTTCGAATTAAGACGTTATTCCTAAAGAGATAATGCTTTGAAAAATATTTGGCAATGGCAAAAACCAATTGGTATTGTGTTTGCCGCCGCCCGTTGGCGGCGAGCCGGTGGCCCGTCACACCCAACGCGCCCGCGGGCCGTCCGCCTAAATAATTGATAATTGTTTATACATTTGCGTCAAATTCATTTTTAGGGTGACACCGTAAGATGTCACGTGACCTGATTGAAAAACTGTTACAATGTTATTGAGTTTTCACTTCTGCCGGCACTCCCGGAGTGCAACCCGGTCTTTTTTTTAGAATGATTGATGAACTGACAACTTTGATGTTACTAATATTTAATGTTTTGTGTATTTGTGCAAACATTTTGTTACGCATATATATATATATGCGTAACAAAAATACAGACACAATACAGATTTGGACAATAAATATTTATGACAATCGATATCGATTGTCATAAATATTTATTGTCCAAATCTAAATGCAGGTTGGATCTGTTCAGAATTGCCTATTACTTAAATTACTTATGACCCGCCCTCATTTCGACGAAACCCGGGGCCCCTATTTCTGCTCTGAGGGACACAAGTGAACCCTAACCTAACTGACCTAAAACAGAGTTCGCTTGTGTGTGATATTTGACAGCCGTGCGGCGAGTCGACGCCACCCCGCTGCGCGGGGTGTCTATTTCTACTCGGAGGGACAAAAGGCAACTAACGAACCTATCTAATTGATGTAAATGAAGGTTGTCTCTGCTGAGAATTGCCTAATACTTGAATAGCCTATGACCCACCCTCATGTCGACGGAGCTCCGCTTCGCGGGGCCCCTATTTCTGCTCTGAGGGACAAAAGGCAACTAACGAACCTATCTTTTTTATCTAGGTGTAGGTCGGGTCTGCTCAGAGTTTAAAAATAGCATAAAATTTAGGAAAAAAATACTATAGGTGGTGTAATTTTAGCTAATTTAATAATAGGCAAAATAAATAGGCTAAATAAGTAGTATGCCACTCAACATTATGCAAACATTCTCGGCCAATATTTTTTAGGACGATCAACATAATGCGATACGACAGGCACCCGTGCCGTTCAGTGGCCATAAAAACAAAATGCATAATTTCAACTATCATAGG
This sequence comes from Epinotia ramella, assembly GCA_947578815.1. Taxonomy (NCBI): domain Eukaryota; kingdom Metazoa; phylum Arthropoda; class Insecta; order Lepidoptera; family Tortricidae; genus Epinotia; species Epinotia ramella. The sequence goes on along the minus strand of OX388226.1, from coordinate 113,637 downwards.
TACGGAAATCGTAACAAACTGGTGGTCCTATTTCTTTCGAAGACAGAAATTTCATAGAACTTTGTTTCGCAGAAAATGTTTCATAGTGGTCCTTATTGTATTCTTATTTCGAATATTATTGTTTCAATTACTATTTACTTGAATGAAACATATTTCACAGAAGCACAATTCAATAAATTTTATATATCATTTTTTTTTATTAACAAACTCTGCAAACAGTAGAATTACGTTTCGTGTCTCCTAGTTTCGTAGACAGAACTTAAGTACATAGAACTTTCGTGTTACAGGAACTGTTTCATATAACATTCGGTCCATGTACTTCTATTTCGAATATTATTGTATGTTGATACGATAGTTTAATGTTTAATGAAACTCAAACTCTAACTCAAAATGATCTTTATTCAAGTAGGCCTAGTAACAAGCACTTTCAAATCGTCAGTTATTTTTTTAAAGTAAGTAATTTATTAAAAATAAAAATGATATGTAGTAAAAATTGTAAGTATAGAAAATACTAGAAAATGTTTCTAGAAAAATGACAAAAAACAAAATATAACGAGAATTAATCTATTGATTAAAAATTCAGTCACAATTAGTTCCATGGATTTTTATCATTCATGTAGTCTTGTGTAAAAATAAGCTTTCGAAATAAGTTTACGCTTCACATAGTTCTTGAATTTATTTATAGATAACTCAGTTACGTTTCCTGGAAGTTAGTTATGAAACCTTACACAATTACCCATGAATGATTTTTTTGAAGTGAAAACTTCTTTAGCGGCGCTTAGCACTTTTTGGGATAGGGAATTTTTTTTAAATACGCGACAGAGTTTTGTGACGTCAGATGTGAAGGAGGTCACTTTTTGCTGCTAGCCGATTCGACTTAATTCAAAACTGAACGCTATTCGTAAGAGTATAAAGCCGTTAAACACTTTTTGCAATAGCATATTCTGCAAATAAATTTGTAATTTTAACTAACGCGTCCTTCACCGTTTTACTACTGAGAAAATTCGAATAGTTCGAATTTGGGCGTTATTCCTAAAGAGATAAAGCTTGGAAAAATATTTACCAACGGCAAAAACAAATTGATATTTTGGTCGCCAAAGCCATCTGCTGTTCTTGCAAATTCGAATAGTTTGAATTTAGACGTAAATTATATTATGGCATATGATATTATGTAAAATAACAATTCTGACTTATGAATATTATGATAAATAACAGTTATGACATGAAATTCTGGTAAACAAAATGGCATATGTTTAACGGACCACCAGATATAGTAAAATATAACGCCAAAAAAATACTTTTTACTGCCAAAAATAGTAAATGATCACCAACATTTTATCTGCATTTTAATGTGAAATAGTAACCCAAATTATAACATCTTACTATCCTATTAAAGAAAATGCTATCCTAATAAATCATTGCTAATCCAAAAATAGTTAAATTAACACCAAAATTTTATCTCCTATTAATGTGAAATAATAACCCAAATTATAACATCTTACTATCCTATTAAAGAAAATGCTTTCGTTTCTGGGACTCAGTCTCCCGCCCTCCGCCCGGACTCCCGCCAGAAACTCGCTTCGTCGGCCCTTCGTTTCACGTGCGCACTCGACCCGTTCCCGTTCCCGTTCAACTCAGGACCTCCTTCGCGAGCTTCTGTCTCCGCGGGCTTTTATATACATTCTAGGGGTAGAACAGACGAGGTTGTCTATTGCTTGCCCGACATTCATATACTATAATAATCATTTGCCCGAACTTCGCCTGCCCGAATTTCATTTGCCCGAACGTTTCGTTTTCCATAATATTCATTTGACACATTGTTATTTTCCATAATGTTGTATGCCAGAATCATTCATATGCCAGAAACTTTACTTGCCATAATCTTAAATGCAATAATTTTACTAGACAGAATATTCGTGTGCCATAATAAAAACTAAATTTCTGCGAGCCGTTAAAATGTTGTGAATGTTCGGTTCTGGCGCTTCGCCGGCCGCTGCCGCGGTACGCTCGCTTCGCTCGCTCGGCTAGCGCACTGTATGGTCGCAGCGCAGTTCTATCTAATACTCCTCCTCGCTTCGCTCGTCGTCGTACCTGCCTTAGCCCGACATTGCTGCATTGGACCGACGGCGGCATGAATAATAAATCAATTTATAATCATCCATTAACATGCAAATGATTACAAGGATTATTATTTAAATTTAAGATAGTCGGCATACACAGTTATCTGTAACCTAACCTAAACCTAACCGCCAGCGTGTCGACGTCACCCCGCTTCGCGGGGTGCCTATTTCCGCTCTGAGGGACACAAGGGAACCCGAACCTAACCTATTTATAATACAATTGTTACGGTTGTTTGTTGTTTTTAGAGAGACCCCGAGCCCCCCTTGTGGCGAGCTCCCCCCCCCCTCCCCCCCGTCGCCTCTTTTTCTGGCTGCCCTAATTTAGTTAAACCCCTGTAATTAAATTTTGATTTTACATGTAATATGGCTTTTGAAAGGTATGGCAAATGAGTTTATTGCATATGACCATTATGGATTATAAAGTTTATGGTAAATGAAATTATGGCATATGATATTATGGAAAATAAACATCCTGTCTAATGAGTAGGTATTATGGTAAATAACCGTTATGACACATGAAATTCTGGTAAACAAAATTATGGCCTTTGACTAGTATGGCACATAAAATTCGGGCAAATTAAATTCTGGCAAGTAAGAGTATACCGATTTTCTTACAAATAAGAGAAGGTCGAACAAATGTAATTCTGAGCAGTGCAACATTATGCGTTGCGTTGAGAGGTGCCGATGCTTTACTTTTCCAAGTACCCGTGGATTTACTTCATAATTCGATTATTGATTTTTATCTGAAATTAATGATTATTATTATTAAATTTATTGCACAATAACAACTTAATAAGGCATTCTTAGGGACCAAAAGTAAACTTAACTTGAATACTTGGTGGGTGATATTAAAACAATACAAATAAGAAAATGGACTTTAGGCAATTACCCAGGGTGAGCCATTTAGGCCGGTCAGTAGGGGCAAGTCTAAAATTATACGACACACAAATTCTTTATTTTAAATGTATTATTAATTATTGTACGTCCAAAATGGGCAGACTTATTATTCTATGACATGTTATGTACTCAGTTTTGACAGTAAATTATATCTTGTCTTATCTTGAAGATCTGTTTGGGACAATGTCATCGATTTTAGTGCTGTTGTCCACGTTAATCCCCTAGCCTGATCCCCCAGGGGAAAAAACGGTTAGGTTATTAGGTGAACTGCGACCCTACAGCGCGCGAGCCGAGCGAGCGAAGCGAGCGTGACGCGGTAGCGTCCGGCGAAGCGCCATAACCGAACATTATAATTTTTTCCTAGTTGAATATAAAATAATTGCCGCTAATTCCCCTGGGTGATCGGGGTCAGGTGATTAACGTGGATAACGTGATTTTAGTGACCGGAAAAACTACATTCATAGATTAAAAAAACCTTGTTCTCAGTTCGGGAGTCGAACCCGGTCGTACAGAAGAAAAAATCTTACATTATTTTCTAGGTATTACGATATCTGATTAGGTAAGTACGTCACACAGAAATGGTCATAATATCATTCGTTGTCCTTGTCATAATTCCACTTTTTTTTATCTGCCGCAACTGAGTTAGTATACATCAGCAAATAAACTAGTAGGTTGTTTATAGCAAGTGCAAGTGGCGATTGTTCATGCATGGCAAGCTGGCAGCCATTTTAAGACCATTTTTAAAATTTTGCTGCATAGGATCCTTTCCGTCCCGTATTGTGGCAACGCGTATAGATCCTCTGTAGAAATCTATAATCTGCAGGCCATTATACATCTAGCAATGAGGAGAGACTACGCGTACAAAATCGGCGGGATGCAGGCCGCCGCATGATTTCGGCTCGTGTGAATATGTGTCGGAACCACGCCGACCGGCCTATGCAAGGTAATTCCGTACTAGATTTTCTGTGACCTTGCTTGGCCGTCCGCCAATTTCGGAGGTGTAGGGTCTCCTATTGGAAACGCCAACTTTCTGAGACGCAACTATAATTAGAATGCGACGGCAATCATTCAATTATTCACTCCCAACTGCACTGATTTATTGTCATATGATGTCAATTGTCAATAAATTTCAAATAAGATAATTATAATTTTATAATTACTCTTTTTGTAATCAATTTCTCACAACGACAAATTGTATGTGTATAATGCCCTTGACATATTGGGATTGCCAGATAAAGTATACGCTTAATTTTTTTACAAATGAATTTGTTACGACGAATTATTGCTTTAAAGCCGCATTTACATTTGGTTAACGAACGCCAACTATTAGGGACACATGCCACTGACCGAATGAGATAACAAAGTTCTTACTCAAAACCAATACGAAGCATTTCGACGCCGCCTTAAATACCTTTTGTTGGAAAATCCATTATACTCAGTTAAAGAGTATATGAGTCTGGACTTGACATGTTAAATTATTATTATGACCTATTTAAATTTGTATGATTATGATTTGACTTTAAATGTATTGTGTCACGTATTTAAATATTGTAAAAAATTACGATACCTAGAGGTTGATATATTTGTGTTCTTTGCTTTTGGTTTGTTTCTTCTATTTCCTTGTTATTGTGTTCTTACATTTGTTGCGTTGTGTTGATCGCGACAGGGCGTTTAGAATTCAAAAACGGGCCGTTAGACTGATAGCAAAAAAGCCTCATGATCATCCTGCGCAGATGTTATTTAGACAACTGAATATACTTACATTACCTAGCGTATTTATCCTTGAGGCTTGTATGTTCGTGAGACTGCGGCTTGAGTCATGCACGACCCGCGCGCAGCAGCACGGGCCCGCGCGCACCACGCGCGCCCAGCACTTGCTGGTCGTGCCGGTGCGGAGGCTAGCAAAGGCTCGAAAATCACTTGATGTAATAGGAATTAAACTTTATAACTATCTTCCGACTGAATTGAAAAACTCATCGACTGACGCCATTTTCAGAGGCAAACTAAAAAAGATCTTACTGGACATGTCGTGTTACGCCATTGACGAATTTAATGATAAGGTATTATTGACCCACGCATAACTTAGTTAATAACCCTTAATTAGACTGACATCTACAATGTCAATGAATATTTTTTTTTAGGAATATTGTATATCTATTTATAATTAAAACTACCTTGACATGTATAAAACGTATGTACCTACCTACTCTATTTGACATATAAAATAATGTATTTTATGAATAAAAAATCTGAATCTGAATCTGTTGACATTCAATTAATATTTCTCTGTTTTTGACGATCATGATAATAATTCTTATTTTTTTGACATGTATGCAAATCTGTAATGTAATTTTTTATCATGAAATAAATAATCTAATCTAATAGATTTTTGCATTAATATTGTTAATTTTATTCATGTTACATTTTGTGTATATTATGGGGCATATACGTTACATGATTAGTCAGCGCCAATTCATCAGAATCTGATTAATTGCTATCGTGCGGATGCATGTTGCGCTGCAATCCAACCAACAAACGAGTTTTCCTGATGGGGCATATACATTACATGATTAGTCAGCCCCAATTCATCAGAATCTGACTAATTGCTATCGTGTGGATGCATGTTGCGCTGCAATCCAACCGTCAAACGAGTTGTCCGGACTAATTGCATGAAAATCACAATTTGGACCATGGAATTGGCATGATCTGTCAAGTGTTTTTTTTCTCACAATATTCATTCAAATAAAATAAAACGAAAATTAAAAAATATATACTAAAGAATATTGTTTTAATATTTTACACGGTAATTTTGTCAATTTTTTTAATCCGGTGTTTTGTTACTACAATTTCATTCAGTGTGGCCAGTTAATAGTAAGAAAGTGAAAATTGCCGCATTCAAACGGCCCTGCGAAGCGGACTGCAAGATTGTTACTAACCGATGAGATAGGGCGAGACAGCACGTCTATCATGAGTTCATGAGACGGCCGTTACATACTCTCGATTTTTGTGTGCTGCACGGCTAGCACGCGACGGCGCGCGAGCTCTCTCGATTTTTCTCGCACCATCCGTCTCTCTCTTATTAGAACACTTAGAACAAGAGGTATAGTGCGAGAAAAATCGAGAGTATGTCGCGGCCGTCCCATGTTAGACGTGCTGTCTTGCCCTATCTCATCGGTTAGTAACAATCTTGCAGCCCGCTTCGCAGGACCGTTTGAATGCGGCCATTTTCGCTTTCTTACTATTAACTGGCCACACCGAATGAAATTGTAGTTGCAGTTGTTACGTCTGTACGCTACGTCCAATTATGACTTCGACATGTTGGGCTGACAAATTGGGGTAAAAATCACATAATGTGGATGCCCCTTAACGCAGCTTACTTGATATTGTAAAAAAACTTAAGCTTATATTTTATCTGTGGCAATCCTCCCAATCTGTCGCCTGTCAAGTCATAATGGTCTATTTATTTATCTTTTTTGTCAAGTACCGACTAAGTAGATATCTGTGATGCTGAACAATAGAACTGTGGAACAATAGAACAATAGCGTCGGGTAAGAAAGATAGTAACGCTTCGGGTTAGGCGTGGCTGTTTTCTTTAGTCGATAATCGTCAGCAGAAGGTTATATCACTTATATTACCACCACTATAAGGAACACTTATTTCGTTGATGTATTTCGTTTATTGTAAGATGTTCATTAGAACTTAATGGTAAACTTATCAATATAGGTCGGCTTGTGCGGTTGTGTGCCGTGCTGAGGTTCCCGTTGGTACTGAGGCATGGAGGGCGCCGAGGGCGGCCGCGGCATCGCGGCGCTTGAGACGCAGGAGCCCGAGTGTGCTACGTTTACCTTCCACAGTGAGTTATTGATAAGTCCTAGACCAGGATGCATTCGGAGTGGAAAAACGCATGTCTACTCAGGTTATTGAGGGATAGGATAGGTAACAATTGTTTTGTTTGTCGAGAATTTGTATGTAATATTTTTTATTATTCCTGGGTTTTAGTTAAGCTGTACTTTGTATCAGCGCCCTGCGGCGCTTACCTATAATATGTAATTAAGCTAAGTTCTCTAAAGTGAAATGTAAAATTTCTTTGAGAAAATAAAGTTCTTTAAACCGACAACTGTTGACCAGAGGGTGCACTGATAGGTTTGATACTAGAGCACCGAGAAGGTTGACATGTATCAGTTTTAATTTAGGTAGTTCTTTAAAATCTAATATGTAGCTTGATGTGAATAAATAACTTTTATTTCCACAAATGAAATATGTTTTTATATCAAGAAACAGTAACTCCAACTTTTCTTTAGAGTAATTTGTTTACATTTTTTATAAATAGTGTATACAATACAAATATTCTTTTCTCAAATATGCAATGAAATATTGACGTTGTGTTCTTCATAATGGGCTTCGAAGTGCCACATTTCGGGTGCAGTGAGTCGAGAGATCGGTAATGGCATTTCATACCAAATTGCAAGATAGTCTTTTTTATTTCCATTCCACAATTTATGGCACAGCATCACAGCGTTCAGCCATGAAAAGAAAAAGAAAATGTTTATTTATTTCATTGCATGTTTGACAAAAGCACTATACATACCTCGGCGTGAAAAGGGGTTGCCAGACTCATAACTATCCTATATGTACTCGGCCGGCAACCCCTTACTTCCAGGCCTCTGTAGTAATGTACTATTAATGTTCACCAAAAAAAGGACACTATGAGAAAAACAATACTTAAATTAAACATAAACATGGCATCATAAAATTCCTGTGGTATTTAATACATACTCCACTTGGTGTCCTGGTGACCGCCCAGTTTACAAAAATGCAGTTGGTGCCGCCTATGTCCATCCCACAGATCCATTCTATATAGGTATGGTGCAATTTTTTTTTATTAGGAATTTACTGCTCTATGTGCCTAGTACAAAGAAAAGACAGTGCCAATTGTATTTAGGCGGATCCACACCGGACGAGCGGCTCGCCCGAGCCAGTTCAAATCGGCTCGGGCGAGCCGTCCTAATGCACGGCCGCACGCGCTCGGTCGAATTGGACACGCCTCGGGCAAAGACGCGCGGCAAGTACGAGCCAAATTCTTTCGGCATCACTCAACAAAATTTTGTGAGCGAGATCGATATTTATAGGGCAAAAATGCTTTCGTATATCCGGCTGTCCAGCTGTCCCCTCTATAGGTCGCATCTCTTTCTTTTTTCGTATGTCGTACGGCAACGCTGGGTGAGGCGTGCGGCCGAACAAAACAACCGTCCCCATAGGCTGCGGCCTGCACTGAGCGCGCACGTGAGGGCGAGCCGTGTTGGGCCGAGCCGCTCTTCCGGGATCCGCCTTTTCATTGTTAAGTGTAATTCCGCTAATTGTTTACGTTGTACTATTTTTTTATTATAGCCTTTGTTTATGACAATCATATGTATTTCTTCTTTGTTTATTTTGTTTTCTTTATTTATTTTGGGTGTCCGCTTGCCAGTCGGCAAAGGCCTCCTCCACCCTTCTCCACTCATGCCTGTCTCTGGCAACCCTGCTCCAGGTGACACCAGCAACAGGCCTGATGTCGTCGTCCCATCTTTTGGTCTGCCTGCCTCTCTTTCTTTTGCAGCCTCTTGGGTACCACTGGGTTACCTTTTTGCTCCACTTGTCTATGCCTCTAATAGTGTGGCCTGACCACTTCCTCCTAATTGTTGTGACAATGTCCTGCACCTTGGTTTTGCTTCTTATGACTTGGTTCCTTATCCGATCAGCTTTTCTTACTCCTAGCATACTTCGTTCCGTGGAAACTTGGTAGATGCGTAGTTTATTTAGATGATTTTTTGTTGGTGCCCAAGTTTGGCTTCCATACATAAGTATGGGAAGGATGCAGGTGTTGAATATCTTACTCTTAGTGCCAATGTGGAGGTTTTGGTCCTTCATTACTTTTGGCCCAATATCTCTTCCATCCACTACCGACCTACCGACCGGTCTTTATTTGAGATTATTTGTCCTAGATATGTATATTCGTTCACATACTCGATTTCATTTTGTTCTAGGCAAATTCTTTCCTCTACGCCGTTTATGAGAGCTTTTGTTTTGTCCCGGTTCATCCTGAGACCCATTTTCTCGCTTTCTTTTGCTAGTTCGTTTATCATGTTGCTCAGGTCTTGTCTTGGTGGTTTTTGGCAAAAAGCACAATGTCGTCTGCAAATCTTAGGTTTGTCAGAGAGCACCCGTCAATGTTGATATGTTTATATCAACATTACAAAAAAAAAACATTGTAAGTCCACGTGTCATCAATCAATAGACTTCAAAATAACTATAAGGTTTCTTAGCAATTTTAATAAAGTCGGACATAATCGCCCCCGGTTTTGGAGATTACCCTACATAGGGGTACTAACATATAAAGTCACAAACTCACAATGTAAATCTCTTTATTATATAATATAAATTAAAAATATTCATGTTCGCGCTACCGGGAAACGAAAACGAAATTCGTTCGTGTATTCATTTAAATCTTTGTCTGATATTTGACGTAAGTAACTGTATCTTTCGCGACAGTGACTAGCAAGGAGGAAGTAGAGCCGAACGAGGAGCCCGAGTGTGCGAGTAGTGCAGGCTGCGCGAGCGAGACGGGCGCGCGCCTGTGCGCCGGCGCTGCGCACGTGGTGAAGGACAAGCTCGAGCGTGCGAGTAGTGCAGGCTGTGCGAGCGAGACGGGCGCGCGCCTGTGCGCTGGCGCCGCGCACGTGGTGAAGGACGAGCTCGAGTGTGCGAGTAGTGCAGGCTGTGCGAGCGAGACGGGCGCGCGCCTGTGCGCTGGCGCCGCGCACGTGGTGAAGGACGAGCTCGAGCTGGGGCCGGTGCGCGTTCAGCACAAACCCAACATCCGCGGTGAGTTGCTTCATACTCCGACTCATTATCATACATTTGAGAGTATTTGTCTCTGTATTTCCTGATAACTACGATTTAGGTGCCTTCAAAACAATAGTGAATAGGTTATTACTAAACCAGTGACCTTCATCTTCAGCTTTGTCGTCGCTTACAACCGGGTGAGACTAGGATCAACCTGACCTCACTTTTATTAAAAAAAACTGTCAACACAGCGAATAAATAAAGGGCGCTGGTGATACTTCTGGAGTCGCAAAAGCGTCCACAGGCGACGGTGTCCACTTATCATCGGGCATGCTGTAAGCTTGTCTGCCATCGTCATAAATATAAAAAAACATGACAAGTTCAAAAAACTTTAACCCGAGACACAACACAGTTTTGATCGACACATCGTTCATCAAAATGGGTTCAGTACGGATTCTGTTGAGGCGGCACCAGTATTTCCTCTTAAGCGAGAAGCCCTTCGGCTTCTGAGTAGGGTTTCCAGTACGTAGGCAACACTGATCGCCAGTCGATTCCACCCACTCTTTCTTCCACGCAATCCGCTACGCGTTCGCTTTTTTCAATCCGTACGGGTCACGGCAGGTGCAATTACATGTTGCACAAATGGGGATGGAGCAAAAGTCCGATGTGTGACTGTGGCCTTGAAGACCAAACCACTCAACACATTGTGGAGCGCTGCCCTAAGCGACGCTATAAAGGCGACCCGGAGGACCTCTACACTAACTTAACATCTGACGCGATCGACTGGCTGTGCGACCTGGATGTCGATTTATAATAGTATATAAGCCTACAGCGTATACGCCATACGATTAAATAATAATGGGTTCAGTATCTTAAACACTACGTTAACGGAAATTGAATATTGTCGGTGTAACTCTCCTGTTAGCTTCAAGATTGGGAGGGTTGTGCAGTAGGTCCCCATTACTTACTGCTCCTTAGTGTCTAGTCAAAAGCGCTACCAAATTTCATCTCAATCGGTTTTATTTATTTTCATTATTTGCTCCAATCTTTTAAAAACTGCATTAAAATATCATTCAACAAACACAATACAACATCGTGAGGAAACCGGTCTAATCCCAGTAAGGTCTAGTTTTCCCTCTGGGTTGGAAGGTCAGATGGCAGTCGCTTTCGTAAAACTAGTACCTATGCCAAATCTTGGGATTAGGTGTCAAAGCGCACCCCGGGCTCCTTTAGGGGCATTACCGGGAATAACGCTAGGAGGATGATGATTAAAATATAATTCCCATACTCATCCATAGTGGGCACCAAAATACGGCATTTTCCTGTGAACAATTCTTCCTTACATTCAGCACTACTACTTACTATTTACTTTACTTAAAAAAACGCAGTCATTCTCTCTGTATCATATCGTTTAAAATATGATCGGTAACTTCCTCGTTAAAAATAACGCGAAACAAAAATTATTTGATAGATTTGACCGGGTCCGATTCCCACAGCCGGAAATATATAAGAATATAATAGGTCTCCGTTCGTTGTAGCAGGCCTGCTCGATCTACAAACGTCAGTTTGGTTTCGGCGGTTGATTTGAAGGCTGTATTCCTCACTCACCATTTGAACTCTTTGCAGAAGGATGGCTAGTTCTGATACGTTAGCGGCTATAATGGTGGTATCATCTGCAAAGCGTAGATTATTGATGAGGTCTTCCTATTCGTATGCGTCCACTCCAACCTTCCAAGACTCTTCGCATAATATGTTACTACGAGATTGAACAGTAGCGGCGAGAGGATATATCCTTGTCTGACTCCACGGCTAGACCGAAAATGGCCCGACCCGGAATCCTCAATTTTAACCAGAGATGTGCCGTCCATGTGGGACGTTATGGATATGGTATGGTAATTCTCTTTACTTTTTAGTAGACCCTTTGTTATGCAGTGAGATTACATTATTATAAAATATATTGATTCGATGCTTAGTGATTGGCTGGTGTACGATTATATTTAATGTCTTGCCTAATTTTATGGTTGAAACCATTTTGAAAACAAAGATCGTTAGTCTATTGGTGGGAAAATAAACGTTTCGTTCACTATGAAGCACTAGCTACTTATTTTTGTTTTTTTTTCTGTTATGAAACGCATAATATATTTAAAAATAATAAATGTACTATAATAAATACACAACTTCCAATAAAGTACTATTCTCTATATTAGGTATGTTGAAAATTCAAATATGAAAAACCGGTAATTATCTACAACCTGGCAACCATGCTGTCTTTACCAAGATCTCCGGTTCTAAATACTGATTTGCCATACGATAAATAAATAAATCTACTTGCATACAACGAAACGCAAAAGTATCGATAGCCAATCACTAGCTTTCGAGTGATGATTTCAAAAATAGCTATTATTATATTCTACCGCTCGCTTTTGATTTCGAGCGCTCGAAAGTCAAAAATCGGTTCCCTGTTCGAGCGATGGCAAATAAGGCGTCGGATGCGCCAGCACGTGACTTGTTCCGCTACCAAGGTTGCCCTTGCTTTGTCTATTTATACAACAAGTGGCAGTGTTTACATGGGAAAACATAGGTATAATATTCAAGTTTACCTTTGGCACTAACACTATACCACTTCCGCAGTAACAAACACCAGAACAGGAGACCGTTTCCCGGGCCGTTCGAGATGATGTCTAAATTTGATGATCACTATTGACATCATGACTTTTGAAAAAAATCACCAAAATGTCGAAGACAGCAAAATGTCTTATTCTGGGGCATCATACAGATCATGTTGAACGACGATCTCAATGTCTATAACCACATGCGTTTCATTTTACAAGCTTTTATTTAGTTTCACCTGTCCCGTTGTCTGTCTGTCTGTCTGTAATCAAATCTTGCAAGTTAAATTTGACCCACTTCCCGGTTCTTCTTCTCGATTGAGCTGACATTTTGGGTGTAAGTATAGTTTGGATGACAATTCAATATTATGGTACCATCGAGCTGATCTGAAGATAGGAACTCCGTAATAAAACCACATAACCCCATCGAGCTCGTCCCTCGATAGAATCGTCTCAATGAGTAGTTGATGACGGTATACAGAAAAGTACAGTCGGCAATAAAAGCTTGTACCAAAAATGAAGTTTTTGGCAGAAAGTTATTATTCATTGCGTTTGTTTATCATAAAATAATGAAGTATTTCTTCAATATCAACAACAAGTGTTATTCTTTTACAATTGTGTGATCCATAATGTAGGTGCCCGCTTTATGTTTGTACTGTAGATACCTGTGTGTGTGTTAGCATAGGAGGGGTTGCAGCGCGCAGTATTTAGTCTGAAATATGGATCGTTTCGAGCAACACGATTTTAATTAATATTTTTCAGTAGAGCAACCTTCTCTAAGGAGTGAGTACGGCTTATAAAAAAGCGGCCAAGTGCGTGTCGGACCACAACGAGGGTTCCGTGCCTATTAAAAAGGTCGTATCGTTACTGAAATCTTACGGCACTTACGTCCTTTTCTTTAAGGAAGGCAGTTTTTTAGAAATATCTCAAAAACCTTTGAACCGATCTTGTTCAAACAATTTTCGCTGAGAGAATTTAATAAGCCCTATGAGCATGGTTATTTTTCATATTTTTAAAATACACTGTTCAAAAATTAGAGGGGGGGGGACACAATTTTAGTGACTTTCGAGGAGATTATCTCCGACTCTATTCACTTAATCAAAAAAATTGCTGAGAAACTTTATATTTATTTTGAAAGGCCTATCGATTGATGTGCCACACGTGGGCTTGCAATGAAAAAAAAAATGTTGACTTTCAGTTTTATGTATGGAGTGCGCCCCTAAAAAAATTTTTTTTTTGTAATTTAGTTACAAAACTATGTAGCGGTTAATAAAATACACCTATCCTGAAAATTTTATTCAAATACACCTTATTGTTTTCGAGTAAAATGCCTGTGACATACGGACGGACAGACAGACAGACAGACAGACATGACGAATCTATAAGGGTTCCGTTTTTTGCCATTTGGCTACGGACCCCTAAAAACACAATAGCATTTTTTTCGAGATATTTCTATTAGACATCATCACGAACGGCCCGGGAATTAGCTTCCAGGTTGGTCGCCGAAAAATACTCGTAAAATCAGAACGATCCGTGTATACTCAACCACAAGCCGGGCCCTGTCAGTATTGAAAATCACATAAAAATTGCAAACTTTTTCGCGAAAATTGCGGTTTAGTCGCCTCTTGATACTGTCCCAGTGCCGGGGACGTGAGGTCATCCCGGATCGAGTGTATTACTAAAACTACAGCAAAACATGTAACGAAGGCACTTCAACCCAAACAAGAGGAGAGGCAAAGTGCCCTCGTCATGACGGGCTTAGCATTGAACATCTGCAGCACGCTGGGCCCCATCTGCCCAGGGTTCTTGCCACGTTTTTCTCATTTTGTGACATAACTAAATTAGCCAATTATAGGCCAATATCGTTATCAACGGTTGTAGCTAACGCTTTCGACGCGGTGCTCGACGCTCAGCTAGATAGATATATCTCAATTAGTTTTGCGGAGTTTGGGTTTATATACTGAGAGAGAGAAACATGTATTCATCATCATCATTATCATCATCATATCAGCCGAAAGACGTCCACTGCTGGACATAGGCCTCCCCCAAAGAGTGCCAAAGTGACCGGTCCTGCGCCACCCGCATCCAGCGGACTCCAGCAACCTTTACCAGGTCATCAGTCCACCTGGGGGGGGGGGGGGGGGGGCTACTCACGCCGCGCCTTCCGGTACGTGGTCGCCACTCGAGAACCTTTCCGCCCCAACGGCCATCGGTTCTACGTGCTATGTGCCACGCCCACTGTCACTTAAGGTTAGCGATTCGGAAGGCTATATCGGTTACCTTGGTTCTGATGCAGATAGCCTCATTTCTGATGCGATCACGCAGAGAAACTCCCAACATAGCCCTCTCTATAGCCCTTTGGGTGACTTTGAGCCTTCTTATGTGGCTAAGCGACCACGTTTCAGTGCCATATTTATTTATTTGTAATCACTGGCAACACACACTGGTCAAAGACTCTCGTCTTGAGACACTGCGGAATATTGGACGAAAAGATGTGCCGTAGCTTCCCGAACGCTGCCCAGCCGAGTCGGATTCGACGATTAACCTCTTTCTCGAAGTTGGACCTACCTAACTGGATAGTCTGTCCTAGGTATACATAATCGTCTACAACTTCGAGCGTAAAGTGTCCGATTGTAATGGGAGTTTGTACTACATGGGCATTTGACATGATCTTCGTCTTATCCATGTTCATTCTTAGACCAACTCGCTCGGAAGCTTTACTGAGGTCATCGAGCATCGTACTTAAGTCCTCCATGGTCTCAGCCAAGACTACTCTATCGTCAGCAAACCGAAGGTGAGTGATATACTCGCCGTTAATGTTGATGCCTGGCCTTCTCCAGTCCAGCGTTTTGAAAACGTCCTCCAGTGCAGCGGTGAACAGTTTTGGAGAAATAACATCTCCTCGCCTGACTCCCCGCTGCAGCGGAATAGGTTTCTAGTTCTGGTTACTGGAGCTCTTTCGAACTGACATAGTGGCGTTCTCGTACAAACACTTCAGCACTTCGATATAGCGATAGTCAACTTGGCACCGCTGGAGAGACTGTAGTACGGCCCAGGTTTCAATCGAATCGAAGGCTTTCTCGTAGTCCACGAACGCTAGGGGCAGGTTATACTCCTCGGTCTTCTGTGACGGAAACATGTATTAACTTTAATTTAAAAAAATGTATTAACTTTGGTACGTAGGTATTACATTAATTCATTAGGAGGTGCCACACTTCGGTCAGTTTTATGACGTCTCTTTATTATCTCTTCCTTTCATATTTAGTAACAAAGGAAAATTCTAAAATCCCACGTGAAGTGCATTTTCGTAATTTTAAGTGGAACAGACTAGCAACTCGTGTGTCAGAGTGGGCACAAAGATCAAAAGAGCGAGATCTATCTCCGCCGCCCGAGAGAGGCCGGTCGCTCTAGGAATTGAATAAAAGTAAATATTATTTCGATGTTATGGATGATTCCCCCAATTTAAAATAAAAGTTTAATTTACGTTAACCAAGATGAATAAGTAAAGGTATAAAGTCTTGACTCTCAATTTTATTGACCTCCTAGTTATATTATAAAAGCGAAAGTTGGGATGTTTGGATGTGTAAATGTTTGTCACTCAATCACGCTTAAATGACTCCACCGATTTTGATGAAATTTTGCACGAAGATTTCAGCCTGGATTAAATATATGGCGCGGGCGGAAGCTAGTTCATCATAATTGAGACATTAACTGTTACGCACAAAACACACGAATGTATTTTTTTTTCAGGAGTATCGCGCCTCTTGGTAAGCGACGGCGAAGCTTGGCTCAAGCGCGGCGGTGTCACCCACCGCCAGCCCGCCGGGGCCGCGGGCGCTGAACACGAAACCGTGCCACATAATGCAATCACCGACACTCTGCAACTCACGGCGGAGGCGAATACTTACAGTTGCGACACCCGCGGCCAAATATTTCTACAAAAACAATGTCTACTCGACCATGTTGAAGTACACCTTCGGCAAGGATCATACGTCTTACCAAACGAGTCTTTGTTTATCTTCGAACCCCATTTAAAGAAATATTCCTGTAAAATATGTAAAAAAACGTTCCGACAGGATTACTTAAAGGTTCATGCGCGGTTTCACACAGAGGAGAAACCTTTCGCCTGCGAAGTATGTAAGAAGCAGTTTGCTGTTTTGGACAGTTTGAGAGTTCATAAACGAATCCACACTGAAGAAAGACCTTACTCTTGTAATATATGTGCAAAGAGCTTCGCTAGACGGGGCGGTTTAAAGACGCACAAACTAACCCACACGGGAGATAAGCCATTCTTGTGCGAAATATGTAAAAGAGGGTTCGCGCTTGCGGGGACCTTGAAGACACATATGCGAACTCATACCGGAGAAAAACCTTATTGTTGCACAATATGTAGCAAGCGGTTTACTCAATGGCGTGGTCTGGAGTCACATAAACGAACGCACGCAGGTGCAAACCTACATTCGCGGCCTTTGTTTCTTAACGACAGGCCTGCGCTCGACCGCTGCGCCGTCTCAACCCACCGCGAGCCCACCGAGACCACGGTCGCTGAACACGAAACCTCAAAACAAAATACAATCACCGAGACCTTGCATCATACAATGGAGACACTTACTTACAAGTGCGACACTTGCGGGCAAATATTTCTACAAAAACAATGTCTTATCGACCATGTAAAAGTACATCTTCGGGATAAATTAGGAACATTGCCAATTGAGTCTATATTTACCCTTGAACCCAATGACACAACCACGAGTGTAAAGAAATATTCCTGCAAAATATGTAATAAAAAGTTCCGAAGGGATTACTTAAAGATTCATGCGCGGTATCACACAGGGGAGAAACCTTACACCTGTGAAGTGTGTAATAAGCAGTTTGCTGTTTTGGGCAATTTGAGAAAACATAAACGAATCCACACTGAAGAAAGGCCTTCATGTAATCTTTGTGCAAAGACTTTCGCTAGATCGAGCTATTTAAAAATACACGAACGAATTCACACTGGAGAAAAACCATTCAAATGTGAAACATGTAATAAGAGATTCTCTCAATTACCTAATTTACAATCACATATACGAACACACACGGGAGAAACTCCTTTTTCTTGCACGATGTGTGACAAGCAGTTTGGGCAATGGAGCAATCTCAATAGACATAAAAGGTCACACACAGTTAAAAACCCACGCTCGTGCGAAATAACTATAAAGAAGTTTCAACAACCGGGTGCTTTAAATGTTCATACAATTATCCACACAAATGAAAAGCCATTCTCGTGCGTACATAAACACGAGGCAGTCAGCGTGAAGGAGAAGTCCGAGTGTGAGAGTAGTACAGATCTGGGTAGAGTGAGCGAGGCGCATAAGGAGACTCGCGTGAAGGAAGAACCTAAGCATGAGAGCAGTGCAGACTCATGTGGAGTGAGCGAGACGGGTGTAAGCATCGACCACGTGATTAAGGACGAGCTGGAGCTGGGACCGGAGGGCGTACAGTGGCGCGACATGCCCATCGCGCCTCGCTGTAAGTTGCTTTAAATACACTGCAAATAATACAATTGTTTTATCAAAATAACTAAAAACATCAATATCTCCTTAGTGAATTACTAAAGGAAAGGCATTATGCGCCTGTTCAATCAATATATACAAAACTTTAATAATTAATTCAGTTTTTCAATAATCTTTTATTTTATGAAGTTATGAGTAAAATTTGTTATTTTTTTGCAAGCTTTTAATGAACTTGCAATGTATGTCATCATCATGATGATGATGGTGTATGTATGTCTGTCCGGGTGGAATCTTGCAACTGAATTTTGAAGAAGATATACAGGGCGGAAAGTCACATTTGACCGGTTCGAGTCCCGACTGAGGCAAGCGATTTTTCATAAATCCATAAATGCAGAATTTATTGTTTTTAAAAACAAAGGAGTCTCCTTTACACAGAATGTGCTAAATACAATATTTAATGTAGTTGCCATCCATGTGGCATTCGATCTTTCCGCCCTGTATAGTTTGGATGACAATATTGTACCATCGAGCTGATCTGATGATGGAGACAGAAGGTGGCCAGGGGAATTCAGTACTTAACCGACGTAACCCCGTTGAGTTTGGGCTCGTTTCAGAATGGTATCAATGAGTAGTTGGAAGTTACAGAAAAGTACAGTCGGCAATAAAAGCTTGTATCAAAAAAATTACAGTCTTTTATAAAAAAAAACTACAAGCTGAATTGACGTCGGAGTTTTATTTTGTTGTTTATATTCATTCGAACTAAATATTTTTCAAAATAAACTAAGTGAGACACAATAGGGGGTTTTAACACACTGTGCATTGGTGTAAATGCTGGCAATGCAAGGCTTTAATTGCCTTTTAATGACTTCAGACTTGTTTGTTGTCTCTAAATTAGAAATGCCGATTCCAAAATGGTGTAATGTGGTTTTAAGTATGCGGTATTTTTTAACTGTTCCACTTGTGTTTGAAACGAATCAGAAAACATACTATCTAGAAGGATATTAAGAATGAGTATAATTATAACGAAACAAGCAGTTTCAATACAATTGTGGTTTCAGCTGCATCGCCGCGCTGCGAGCTCTTCGCGACCCTGAGCGGAGCATCCGGCGCCCAACAACCATCACCACCGCGGGGAATAAACACGACACACGATAATCTTCAAGTGAAAATCGCAGGCACACATGTCATGAAACAAAACCATTTGACCACCAACGAACGGAACACGAGCAAAAGGCCATACACCTGCGACACATGTAAAAAAACATTTACGCAATCCGGCAGCCTGAACACTCACAAACGAATACACACGGGGGAGAAACCATACTCTTGTGAAGTATGTAACAAACAATTTACTGCTCTCGCGACCTTCAATAATCATAAGATACAAGTGCATACACAAGTGAAGCCTTACGCCTGCGAGATCTGTAATAAAGGCTTCAAGCTATTACCGAGCTTGAAATCTCATGAACGAATACACACGCGAGGCAAACCATTCCCCTGTGATATATGTAAAAAACAGTTCCGTCACGAGAGTGCTCTGAGGGTTCACAACCGAATACACACGGGAGTAAAGCCGTATTCCTGTCCAATATGTAAACAACAGTTCAGGCAAAATGGCAGTATGAAGTCGCATATAGTTCACATGCATACTGGAGAAAAGCCGTTTACCTGCGAAATATGTAAAAAAGAGTACGCCTCTAAGGGAAACTTAAAGTACCATATAGGAACCCACGCAAAAAAATAATATTAGATATTACTACGATTAAGTGGTTTCGCAATATGCTATGTCTTAAAAAAACCAACGAACTCCCATGTTAGATCTCGTAAGCGTCCAATAAAGAATGTATTTAAGTTCAATCAAAAATATTTTAATAGGACATAACGCGGAATGAAAAAATTACTGAACATAAATTTGACAAGATCAGACCTATTAACTCTAGTGTTACATGTTCTAATTTCTCATTACAGACATGTCACTGTCTTTGACCTTTCTTATGAAACTAGTTTCGATTGCAATCATTGAAAATAATAATAATATGAACATATAAAATGAAACGAACCAATATGTATGTCACAACAAAAGAGCATTACTAATATTACTATAGCTTACTTGTATACAAACGGTGTGCACCTTGTGTGTCCACCGTGTCTCTTCCGCGTCGTCTAACACGGACCGCGCCACGCTGCAGGTCGCCAACCCGCTAAAAGAAACGTCGATCAAATAAAGTGAATTCCTTATTATAAATATTAGACGAAGTTTGTTGCGGATACTCACCCTGTGGTGTGCTCATTTGTGACGAAACCTGTGCTGTGGATTTTACTTTTTTTGGACGGTTTTGCTTTGAATAAATAATTTAGGGGAGTTGAATTAATATAAGTGTACATTTGTGACTCATTTTGAAGATATTAGTTTTACTTATTGAAAAATAAACGTTATCAAAATTATGTATATCAACGTTTTTTAAAAATTCCCTATACTTATTAGTACGCACACCTACATGCGGCGGCGGCATCATCGACAATCTCGTTCGGTTTAGGTTTGGTTTAGGTAAAAGCGATTCGGTGGCTATAAGCACTTCGTAATACAAGTTGTCAATGTTTACATTTACATTATCGTCAGGATTTAATTTCAATGTCAATTCTTTGATTGATTGCGTGATTACCAAGTATTCGTTACGTGTATAGATTCAATGCGTGAAATTCTCACTTTAAATGCGGTTATCTTGGACATATGCTTTTGTATTTCACGGGAAAGATCGTACAGTATTTGGATATCACGAAACACATATTCACGTCGGTTAGTAAGCACTATTAGAATCACCCATTTTGACTTGATCTGCCTATCCGAGCACAGTATTCAGGTTTGGTAGGTGTGTGACAATAGGGACGTGTTTAATTGATTATAATGAAATGAACAGTTCCTGGAGTTTTACTTTGAAATTGAACCCAGTTCCACAGGGGAGGGCCAAATATGTTACAACCTGGACTGTAGGGAATAATAAAAAAAAAAAAAAAATCTTTTATTTCATGTAACCATAG
Source organism: Epinotia ramella (assembly GCA_947578815.1). Classification (NCBI taxonomy): domain Eukaryota; kingdom Metazoa; phylum Arthropoda; class Insecta; order Lepidoptera; family Tortricidae; genus Epinotia; species Epinotia ramella. The sequence goes on along the minus strand of OX388226.1, from coordinate 92,655 downwards.
ACACATATTTTGTTAGTATTATGAATAACTTAAAAACTAAATGTTAATGCACCTCGCCAGCCGTTTTAATAAATCTTGCAATTGCGAAGTCTCGGCAGTCAAATAATAAATCAGAAGGATAAGTGATAGACCAGGCACTCACCAGACGGTTAGTCTCACTGATTTCAGCACTGTTCAGACTGTACTCAGAGATCTCTGTTCTTTTTCATGAGCAGAGTTCAAGACGCTGGCGCCAGATATCAAGTTCGGATGAAGTCTGTCTGTCCTCTCGAGTCCCGGCGCGGTGCGCATGCGCGGCTATTAGGTAAACCTCTATCGTTACAGTAATTGGCTTGGGTTGCGGTGTGTGAGATGGCGCTAGTAACAACCATGGTGAATGGAAATTTGGAGTTGGACCAATGGATAGGAAATATAAGGATGCATTTTAAAGCCGTAACATTATTTGAGATATATTAATTGCGATCCATAAATAAAGTTATCGGCTCAAGAGTATATTCACTATATTATTTTTTTTACAAAATTGTAGCTATTATGAAAACGGCGCAGTGAAGTTAAATTTGAAACTACAAGAAATAAGGAAATTTAATTTTAGGAGACACGAGACCGATTGTCTAAATAAACTGCCTTTAAGGCAGGGACCGGAACCGGTTTCCCTGATTAGGGTTTTCCATAAGGTTATTTTAGAAGTTGTTTTTAAAACCTTATCCATATTGGTAACCTTATGATAAGGTAACCTTACTGATAGGGTAACGTTATTGATCGAGTTAACTTGGTTTACTACTAACCAATTTGAAAACCCTATTTCAATAGGGTTAACTTATGGTTACCACATCATATATGCTTATCATAACAATAGGGTAACCCTATCATAAGGTAACCAAATTAATAGGTGTTAGCGCGCTCCATGAACGCGCTCTGACCAGCATCCCCGCCTCCAGTATACAAAGTAAAAAAAATACACTGCCAGGAATCGAACTCGGTCAAATCTCGGCATGCCTTCATGAACAGAACGAGCTATAGGGATTGCTTAAAAAACGTTGATATACTTTGATAACGTTTATTTCATAAAGAGTAAAACTAATATCGTCAAAATGGGTCACAAATGTACAACTATATAGTTGAAAATCGATTGATTATTATGTTCATCATTGGACCCGATTCTACAGTGGCCTCTAAACTTCCTAATTTTATTTAGGTGTCGCTAAAACACTTTGCTATTCTATGAGCAGCTGTCATAATCAAATGACAGCGCTAATTTGAATCTGATGTTTCTTATTTTAGGCGGTCTATACAACTTACTTAGCTGCCTAAATGCTATTCTAAATATGTCGTTTTTAATCTGCCGCCTAAATTGTCTAAAAATTAGACAATTTAGTTTTAGACTAGTTAAGCCATTTGTACGTAGAATCGGGTTCATTACCTACGGGGCCGCCATGTTCATAAAATGTTTGAAAAACGTGGGTAGATGTAACAAAGAAACGCGATATAGATATTCCTCGAAGACAAACGCAAGGTGATTCTATATTTTCATTCCACTATTTGAAAAGGCCTACGAAGTTCACTACATTGTTTCAATCAATCAATCAAGCGTTTATTGCACCATGGTAAACAAATACAGTTCTTACATGTATAAAACACAAAACTATCTCATGGACCCTGGTTTTTCTTATTACAATAGTGTTCACTTATACATCGAGCAAGACCACGCATAAGAGATAACGCAAGCTCTGAGCCTAATGGTTCTATTGACTCCGTCGTCACTTCGGTAGAGGTAGGAACAGCTACAGAAATGCAAAAATACCAATATACCTATTTATAATTAACTGAGCGTGACCAGTGACACACTTAATTCAAGACCAAAAAGAACTACCATAGATCTATTGCTATCAATACATTATGTCAACATTGGCGACATTTTATTAATTTTACTATTATTACACTTAATTCAAAGCAAGCACTTAATTCAAATTGTTTAATTTAATCCACTAGTATGTGAACATATTTTCCGCAAAATGTGAAATGTCTGGAATGAGAAATGAGAACATGTAACAGTAGAGTGAACAAGCGACTAAATATTTTTGTTGGAACTTAAATACATTTTATATTGGCCGAGTACGAGATCTATCATGTGAGTTTGTCTTTAAGATTAAGACATAGACACGGCAATTTACGAAACCACTTATTCGAAAAAATATCTAAGATTTATGTTTTGCGTGGGTTCCTATATGGTACTTTAAGTTCCACTTTGTCGCGAACTGTCTTTTACATATTTCGCAGGAGAATGGTTTTTCTCCTGCGTGCATGTGGATTATATGTGTATTCACGCTGCTCTTTTTACTGAACTGTTGTTTACATATTTCACAGCCATACGGCTTCACCCCCGTGTGTATTCGGTTGTGTACCCGCAAAGCACTCATGTAACGGAACTGTCTTTTACATATATCACAGGAGTATCGTTTGCTTTCCGAGTGTATTCGTCCATGAGTTTTCAAGCTCGCTAATAGCTTGAAGCTTTTGTTACATATCTCGCAAGCGTAAGGCCTGACTTGTGTATGCGCTGTTATCTTATGATTATTGAAGGTCGCGAGTGCAGTAAATTGTTTGTTACATACTTCACACGAGTATGGTTTCTCCCCCGTGTGTATTCGTTTGTGAGTGTTCAGGCTACCCGATTGCGTGAATGTTTTATTACATATGTCGCAGGTGTATGGCCTTTTGATCTTAGTCTGTTTGTCGATGGTCACGTGGTTTAGTTGTATGACATGCGTCCCCGCGGTCGTCGCTTGAAGAGTGTCGTGTGTCGTGTTGGTTTCCCGCGGGGGTGAAGGTTGTTGGGCGCCGGATGCCCCGCTTGTGGTCGCTAGGAGCGACGCGGCTGAAAACACAATTGTATTGAAACACCGTATTTCGTATTGATTATACTCGCAGGTAAACGTATTATCAAGAAGGTCATTAGTCAGTAGTAAATACGCTGCAATTGCAGTTCTTCCGAAAACCTGATTGATTCAAGTTGCATACACACTACCCTCTCAAGTATCCTTGACGTTTGAATCTTTAGAGTTTGTTGGTGAGGTTACTTAAGGGATTGGTCTCACCGTGGGTCTTTTCCAGGGTTCGGGGAAGATGCCCGTTTTGATGGACTGGTTAACAATTACATAGTTGTAAAAGTTGGTAAAAGACATCTGTTAGCGACGTGCTCGTATTTTACCAAAATTATATTATATTTAAGCATGCTTTTTATTAAAGAAGGTAGACGTATGTTTATCTATAAATAAGGGTAGATTTAACTGTGGCCGAGCGCCTATTCGTGTTTGTATGTGTGCGGCGTCCTCAAGCCAGTCGGTCCATACTATCCGCGCGAGACGCCCGCACACCCCTATTGTTTTTTAGTTGCTTTAATGTACTATTTCGTGTGTGCGATTGCCGAAATATAAACAGTTAAACGTTCTTAAGTGTTCACCATTTCACCCCGCGACACCTGATCCCTAACAAAGTGGTCTTCGAGCCAGATCAACGTATGTACTGCACGCCGCCGCGAACCGTCATGGTGAAAACACGTGGTACAGTGCGTAAAGAACGTGAGCAGTTACGAACAGAGGATAGCACATCCAAGTTTCAAGAGCCAGGACCCAGCCAGCAGTACCAGACCCCTAAGATGAGCAGCGTGAAGTCGGAACCGAAGTTATTTGCCGCGCCAACCTGCGCGCCATTGCCCGGTGCGATAAAACCGTTATCCGAGCCGCCGCCATTACGCGCTGCTACTAAATCGAAATCCAAACGGTCTACGACGTCATCTGTATTGGCACAAAGGAAAAGATTAGAGCTGGAAGCAGAAAAAAAGAAGGCTGAAATAAGGATGCAGTTGATAGATAAGGAGCTAGAGGCTGACCTAGCCAATTTAGAAGAGGAGGATAAATACAGTTCACAAGCTAGTGAGGACTGTACACGTCGTGATGTTGAAAAGTGGATAGAACACAGCGCACAGGAGTTGGAGAGACCGCAGGCCGCCCCCGAGAATGGCATAGACACGGGCGATCTGCGTGAGCCGGAAGCACCCGCCCCTGGCTCCTCCGATGGGACTGTCCAGCTGCTTGCTGCTGCAGTGAAGAACCTAACGGTCGCATCTGTCCACAATAAATCAAACGCCAACCTTTTAAGCCGTGTTTGTACGCCACGGGATTTACCAGAATATTCTGGGGACCCGCTTGAATGGCTGCATTTTAAGCAGGCGTACCAAGAGTCAACCGATGTGTGCAACTTCAGCCCGAAGGAAAATCTCTGGAGACTGCGAAAGTGTCTGCGCGGAGCTGCAAAGGAAACAGTCTCAGCTTTGCTTATGAGTGCTGCATCACCTGAGCGCATAATGGCTACTCTAGAGCTTCGTCAAGGTGATCCAGAATGCATAATAAATAGGCTACTGCAGGATATAAGAAAACTGCAGCCTTTGTCTTCGGAGTACCAAAAGGACATTGTTAACTTTTCTATAAAAGTACAAAACTTCGTCGAGTCAGTGAAAGTAGTGGGACGCGAAGAATATATTCAAGGTCTCAGTATCGTTCCATTACTTATATCGAAACTCCCTACAGTGCTCGTGTCTAAGTGGTCGGACTATAGCTACCCCTTGATCCAAGCCGCCACAAGGTCACGCTTGAGCATTATGTCAGAATTTCTAAACATGGAAGCTGTTAAAATTGCCACTACTGCAAATGTTTATTTACAAAATTACCGTTCAGATCAACAGAGGTATAAACAACAAGATAATTACGTTCGGCCGCAACCTGTACTATTGCAAACGGAACGACAAAACAGCTGGAAAAGTGATAAGTGCCATTTTTGCCGAGCGCAGCAAGGTCACAAACTGCCGGAATGTAAGCAGTTCAAGCGAGCATTACGTAAGGTGCGGTGGCAATATGTTAAACGTAACGGTATATGCTTTAAATGTTTAGAATCACGTCACGAGAGAGAAATATGCCCTGCGCCGGTGTGCGATAAGGATGACTGCGGCGGGGCGCATCACAGATTGCTGCACTTCAATAATAACAACGGGCAACAGGTGAGCGCTAACGAGCCAGGCGAGCGCGCCGCGCGATCAGCTGATGTACCTCCCCCGGAGGTAGTGAGCTACGTCGGCACGGGCAGCAACAGAGTGCTGCTAAAAGTCGTGCCCATACGCATCCGCGCGACCAACGGCAGTGTAATCGAAAGTAGTGCTATTCTTGATGACGGTTCCTCAGTGACAGTTATAAGTGCGGAATTGGCAGCGCGCGCTGGCCTGAGCGGACGTCGAGAGTCCATGCATGTGTGCGGTCCGTGGAATAAAAGTGACATAGTGTGCGATACCATGGTAGTGAATATAGAACTTTGCGATAAAGACAATAAGGTTCATTCTATCAAAGCACGTAGCGTTAATGAGTTATGTTTACCTTATCAAAACTTATCAGCAATTGATTGTAGTAAATATCCTTATTTGAATAGAATACAAAGCGAACTTAGTAATGTTGTTTCCAAGCCAGAAATGTTAATAGGTCAGGATAACTATAATTTAATGGTACCTTTGGAAATTATATTAGGTAAACCAAACGAGCCGGTCGCATCATTTTCTCCCTTAGGTTGGTGTATACATGGTGTAGTGCGCGTGTCGGGAGCGACGCGTGGAGCGAGCAAGGGTGGGGCGCACGCCGCGCTGCCGGTGGGCGCGGCGCCGGCGCCGGCGCGTGGCGCGAGCGAGCAGCGCGCGCTGCGGGACCTGCACGATGAGGTACGCCGCGCGTTCGAGCTGGACTCCATGGGAGTGTCAGGTAAGCCTCGCCAAAATAGGGACGACGTTCAGGCCGTGGAGCATCTTGAGCGTACCGCTCATCTCGTCGAGGGACGATGGCGCGTCGGCTTGCCATGGAGGAATCCTGACTGCTTGATGCCTGACACTCTCCCGAGTGCCCTGAAACGGTTAAAAGGAATCGAGCGGAAAATGGCCAAGGACTCGGCATATGCAGAAAGGTACGCAGAACGTGTAAAACATTTATTTACTAATAACTTTGCCAGGGAGTTGGAGGATACTCGGCGCACGCCAAGGACATGGTACTTAAGTCACTTCGGAGTTGACAACCTGAACAAGAAGAAATTAAGATTGGTTTATGATGCAGCAGATCAAGTGGAGGGTGTATGCCTGAATGACCATCTTCTCAAAGGGCCTGACCTTCTGACGTCACTATGGGGAATCATGCTGCGCTTCAGGGAAAACCGTATAGGAGTGTCCGGGGACATAAAAGATATGTTTCTGCGTATTCAGATCCAACCGCAAGACCAGGACGCGCTGAGATTTCTATGGCGGGACGACCCGACAGAACCCGTCAAAACGTACGTAATGATATCCCTAATTTTCGGTGCAAAATGCTCACCTTTCGTCGCGCAATTTATTAAGAATAAGAATGCGCAGCGCTACGAGCACACCGAGCCGGCCGCAGTCGACGCCATCTGCAACTCTCACTACGCAGATGACTACATCCAGAGTCTGCCAGATGAATCGACTGCAATTAAAATGGTAAAAACTATAGCTAAAATACACGCGGAAGGTGGTTTTGAGATTCGCAATTGGACCAGCAATAGTACTTCGGTTTTAGACAGCGTTCCAAATGAAACCCTCGGGACCGCTGCAGTAAGGTTTAAAATTGATCAGCAGTTCGAGGGCGAGCGCACACTTGGGCTCATCTGGTACCCGGCTACGGACGAGTTGGGATTCGATCTATCTCTGAAGCGCATTCCTGAGCAGATTGTTTTAGGCCATCAAAAGCCTACTAAAAGAATAATGTTAAAAGTAGTTATGTCTATTTTTGATGTGTTTGGATTTTTAGCGCCATTTACCATACAAGGAAGAATCATGCTTCGCGACACTTGGAAATCATCTATAAATTGGGATGAGGCTATTCCGGATGATATATTTATGAAATGGAAAAAATGGCTAGATTTATTACAATTAATAAGTCTCATACGCATACCGAGATGGTACTATAAGGCGTCCATAGGTGCGAGCAGGACGGAGCGAGAACCGGCCGCTGAGGCCTACACGTGTTCTACGACCGCTACGCCCACTGCTACGCCATGCTACGAGCCGGTATCGGCTACGAACGTGGACGCTGCAAATGTGAGTGATATTTATTGTAATACTTATAATAACTTGCAATTGCATTTATTTTGTGACTCCTCAACCAAAGCTATGTGTGCTGTAGCATATTGGCGATGGGAGAACAATGGCCAGATTTACGTAGCTTTCGTTGCTAGTAAATGCAAAGTCGCACCTGTTAAGACCATCACTGTAAATAAATTGGAACTTCAGGCTGCATTATTAGCTGCGAGACTCGCGGACAGCGTGCAGCGCGAACATAAAATTACTACGGGGCAGCGGTACTATTGGTGCGACTCGACGACTGTATTGCACTGGATCAGGAACGATGCGCGCAACTATAATATATTCATTGCAAACCGGCTGGGAGAAATAGATGAGTTGTCGCGCGCTAATGAATGGCGTTATATACCTACCAAGTTAAACGTAGCGGATGTAGGTACGCGAGAGGTTTATGATGAAACCATATTCAAGGGTGAGTGGATAAATGGTCCAGCGTTCCTTCACGGTGATGAGTCGCAATGGCCTAGTGATATTGTAAATCCTGAAATAAATGAAATTGCATTAGAGTGTATACATTTAGTTCAAAATGAAAAATGTGACTTACCTGTTCCTGACGTCACGCGATTTTCTTCGTGGTTGCGTTTGCTGAGGTCAACGGCAGCAGTATTAAAATTTGTTGATAAATGTAGACGTCGCTCCGCAGATATAGATTGTACGATGATGGAGCGAGCTGAGCGACTGCTGATAAAACAAGCGCAACAAGAATTGTTTGGTGACGACATAGCTGATATGAGGAAGGGTAACGTTTTGAGCCGCAGCAGTAAACTCTCGAAACTATCGCCGTATTTAGACGAGAACGGACTTCTTCGATGCAGCGGCCGTATAGATGCCGCATTAAACGTCGCACCTGAAACAAAGAGGCCCATCATACTGGATGGAAAGCACGCCGTGGCCAGGTTGCTGGTCAGGAGCTACCACGAGAAAGCCGCGCATGGAAACCACGAAGGAGTTGTGAATGACCTGAAACAAAAATATTGGTTATTCAAGCTAAGACCAACAGTGAAGGCTGTCGTAGCTCGTTGTATGTACTGCAGGATCAGGAAAGCGAAGCCGGAGGTACCTAGAATGGGTAACTTACCGGAGGCACGCCTTGCACATCACCAGAGACCCTTTACGCACTGTGGGCTAGATCTGTTTGGGCCAATGGAGGTGATAGTAGGTAGACGGCACGAGCACAGATATGGCGTACTGTTCACTTGTCTCACGCTGAGGGCAATACACCTGGAACTTGTACATTCACTTACCTCGGACTCGTTGATAATGGCTCTTCGACGTATGGCAGCCAGGCGAGGCTGGCCCAAGTACCTGTATTCGGACAACGGGACCAATCTACGCGGAGCTAACACGGAGTTAAAAAGGTGTTTGCAGGAGCTGGATGAAGAGGACCTGAAAAATAAAGGTGTTAATTTCGGAGTGCAGTGGACATTTATTCCACCCGCTAGCCCACACTGGGGTGGGGCGTGGGAGCGCCTTATAAGGAGTGTAAAAACGTCTTTAAAGGTGATTCTGAAGGAGCGTGCCCCGAAGGATGAGGTACTTAGTACCCTAATGACAGAGGTCGAGAACATGGTGAACGGACGACCGTTGACACATGTGTCCGTCGAGCCTGGCAGTGAGGAAACACTTACCCCAAACCACTTCCTCATTATGGGAGCAGCTTCACACTTACCTGCAGCGGGTGCTTTTGATGACTCCGATCTCTACTCCCGGAAGCAATGGCGCAAATCTCAAAGGTTAGCCGACATGTACTGGACAAGGTGGGTCAAGGAGATTCTGCCAGACCTTATACCAAGGACGAAATGGACTCAGGAACAGAACCCGCTTCAGGTAGGTGATTTTGTTCTCATTGTAGATCCGGCTGCGCAGAGAAACGTGTGGCTGAAAGGAGTAATTCAACGCGTTTTCCCTGGTCGAGACGGTCTCGTCAGAGTGGTGGAGGTGAAAACCAAAACTGGTACGTTAAGACGTTCCGCTTCGCGCGTCGATCGAATACCGATGAATGTCGAGTGCTGAGACAGCACTCGGGGTGGGGAAATGTTAGCGACGTGCTCGTATTTTACCAAAATTATATTATATTTAAGCATGCTTTTTATTAAAGAAGGTAGACGTATGTTTATCTATAAATAAGGGTAGATTTAACTGTGGCCGAGCGCCTATTCGTGTTTGTATGTGTGCGGCGTCCTCAAGCCAGTCGGTCCATACTATCCGCGCGAGACGCCCGCACACCCCTATTGTTTTTTAGTTGCTTTAATGTACTATTTCGTGTGTGCGATTGCCGAAATATAAACAGTTAAACGTTCTTAAGTGTTCACCATTTCACCCCGCGACACCCGATCCCTAACAAAGTGGTCCTTCGAACCGGATACATAGGTTTTGAGCGAAAGCTGCGTCTGTCAGTTGTTATGAGAAATTATACTTTAAAGTGTGTTTAAAGCAACTTACCGCGAGGCGCGATGGGTGTGTCGCGCCGCGGGATGCCCTCCGGTCCCAGCTCCAGGTCGACCTTAATCACGTGGTCGACGCTTGCACCCGGCTCGCTCACTTTGCAATAGTCTGCACTGCTCATACATTTAGGCTCTTCCATCACGCGAGTCTCCTTATGCCTCTCGCTCGCTCCGCAAGGGTCTGTACTGCTCTCACGCTCGGACTTCTCCTTCACGCTGACTGCCTCATGTTTATGTAAGCACGAGAATTTATTTTTATTCGTGTGGATAATCTTATGAACATTTAAAGTACCCGGTTGTTGAAAACACTTTTTACTTATTTCGCACGAGAATAGGTTTTCAACTGTGTGTGATCTTTTATGTTTATTGAGAGAGCTCCATTGCCTAAACTGCTTGTCACACATCGTACAGGCATAGGGGTTTTCCCCAGTATGTGTTCGTATATGTGACTGTAAATTAGTTAATTGCGAGAATCCCTTATTACATATTTCACATTTGTATGGTTTTTGTCCTGTATGAATGCGTTCGTGTATTTTTAAATGGTCCAATCTCGCGAAACTCTTTCCACATACATCACACGAGTAAGGCCTTTCCCCAATGTGCACTCGTTTATGATCTCTTAAATTTCCCGGAGCAGCAAACTGCTTTTTACATACTTCGCACGCATAAGGTTTCTGACCTGTGTGTAAACGCGCGTGAATCTTTAAGTAATCCTTTCGGAACTTTTTTTTACATATTTTGCAGGGATATTTCTTTACACTCGTGTCTGTGTCACTAGGTTCGAGGGTAAATAAAGCCTCGTTTAGAAAGGTTTCCGGTTCTTCCCGAAGGTGTACATGGTCTGTTAGACATTGTTTTTGGAGAAATATTTGGCCGCAGGTGTCGCACTTGTAAGTATTGGTTCCCGCCGTGTGTTGCATAGTGTCGGTGATTGTAATATGTTGTACGGTTTCGTGATCAGCGCCCGCGGCCCCGGCGGGCTCGTCGTGGGCTGTGACGGCACAGCGGTCGAACGCAGGCCTGTAGTTAGGAACCACAAGCCGCGATTTTTCTACAAACACAGACGGAAAAATATATTTTTTTTGGTGATTCGGCCTACAATTTAAGAAATCACGATAAAGTAACACTGGTTAGTTACCTCAAATTTTACACATTTTAATAATAGTCTAGGCAATAATGCAATAAGAGTACAAAAAGATTTAAGGAATTGTGACGATATGAAAGTATTATTAAAATAAATTCATTCTCATTAAGAGAATGAATTTATTTTAATAATATGGTCATTTAAATTTCATTTGCAAGCATTTGAATGCGCTTAAAGCAAATAAAGATTTTGGTTTTGACTTGCAATTTGTCGCGAAAACCAACAGTGACGCAGCTATATTTGGTAAAAGGCAGAAATATATACGTTTGCTTCTAACTATAGCTGCGTCTGTCAGTTCTTATAGCACATTCAAATGATACCTTACAGTGTGTTCATAGCAACTTACCGCGAGGTGCGATGGGTGTGTCGCGCCGCTGTACGCCTTCCGGTCCCAGCTCCAGCTCGACCTTAATCACGTGGTCGACGCTTGCACCCGTCTCGCTCACTCTGCATGGGTCTACACTGCTCCCATACTTAGGTTCTTCCTTCACGCTAGTCTCTTTATGCGTCTCGCTTGCACCGCATGGGTCTGTACTGCTCTCACACTCGGGCTTCTCCTTCACGCTGACTGTCTTATGTTTATGTTTTTCGAAACTGCTCTTTTTTCTGAAAGTCTTCTTACACGTTTCGCACGAGAGTGGCTTTTTATTCGTGTGTGACCTTTTATGTTTATTGAGAGAGCTCCATTGCGTAAACTGCTTGTCACACATCGTGCAGGAAAAAGGTCTTTCTTTAGTGTGTGTTCTTATATGTGATTGTAAAGTAGCTAATTGCGAGAATCCCTTTTTACATGTTTCACATTTGTATGGTTTTTCTCCAGTGTGACTGCGTTCGTGTATTTTTAAATGGTCCACTCTCGCGAAACTCTTTGCACATACATCACATGAGTAAGGTCTTCCTTCAGTGTGGATTCGTTTATGTTCCCTCAAACTGCCCGAAGTAGCAAACTGCTTCTTACATACTTCGCACGCATGAGGTTTCTCCCCGGTGTGATACGACTCGTGAATCTTTAAATAGTTCTTTCGGAACTTTTTTTTACATATTTTGCAGGAATATTTTTTTACACTCGTGTCTGGGTCAATGGATTCGAGGATTGAAGACTCGTTGGGTATTGTGCCTGATCCTTCCCGAAGGTGTACTTTAAAATGGTCGATCAGACATTGTTTTTGTAAGAATATTTCCCCGCAAGTGCCGCACATGTAAGTTTGTTTCTTCGCCGTATCTTGCAGAGTTTCGGTGATCCTATTATGTTGTACGGCATCGTGTTCAGCGGCCGTGGTCCTGGCCAGCTCGCGGTGAGATGTATCGGCGCAGTGGTCGAGCGCAGGCCTGTAGTTATGAACCAAGAACCGCGATTTTTCTAGAAAAAAACATTTTTAAAGAATAAAGTAGCGATTAGTATAATTATTCTGTAATTCGTTTCTAAACGTTATATCCGTTTCCCAAAAGATACGTTACAAAATTAACGTTTCCTAGTTAATGTACCCGATTTTCGTAATATTTGGATGCCAATTAACTTGTCAATCACTATGTCCGTTTCCTAAAACCACACCCAAAACATTCGTGCGCAATCAAATGTACTGTAATCAGAGTACAAAGTCACTTACCACCAAGGGCATTGAATGTGTTGGGCCGCTGCGTATGACCCTGCCCCAGCTCCACCCCAATCACGTGGTCGACGTTTGCACCCATCTCGCTCACTCCACATGAGTCTGCACTGCTCTCACACGTAGACTCTTCCTTAACACGAGTCTCCTTATGCGTCGCGCTCGCTTCGCGGGGGTCTGTACTGCTCTCACTCTCGGACTTCTCTTTCACGCTGACTGCCTCATGTTTATGTTTATGATTTTCAAAACTGCTCTTTTTTCTGAACGTCTTATTACACGTTTCGCACGAGAAGAGCTCGCAGCGCGGCGACGCGGCTGAAACCACAATTGTATTGAAACAGCTTATTTAGTACTAATAATTATAATAGTACCTAATATTCATCTAGATACTACGAATATTATAAATGGGAATGTTTGGATGGTCAGATGTTTATTTATTTATTATTTATTGCACAAAAGAATATCTTATGGCTTAAGCAGATAAAATGTGGGTGCTACTTAATTTAAACAAAAAATCTTTAACAGGTCCAAAGATGGGATGGATAATATAGTTAAATACGATACATTATAATATAATATAACAATACATATTAATGCATATGCATATATATGTTTGCTACTCAACCACGCTTAAACAGCTTCGCTTAAATAGCTATAGCCTGGATTAAAATATAGAATAGTATTTATCCCGGGTCCACACAGACGAAGTCAGGGGCGGAAGCTAGTAATAAAAATATTTTCTGATTCCTTTCAAACAGATGACACAAGTGGAACACTTTAAAAAAACCTGAATACTTAATGGCTACAGTCGGCCCATGAAAATGATGAGCACTTTAGGACTTTGTCAAATTAAATCACGATAAGGGAGAGTGACGCGCGTGATGGTTAGATGTCAACCATTTAAATTTAGAACCCATTGTTATAACATTCATGCCAAAGAGTGTAGACTTGTCATTGCATATCTCGGTCTCTGTTCGACGATGTTGACAGACTGCAGTTAACTAAAATACAATAACAATAGATGTTTCACGAAACAATGTCAAACCTGGAAGCCACAATTAAGAATATTAATTTCGACCAATAAAGTGTGACTCCTCGTGGCGTTGTCAGTAATCGCTTGCTTTCTAATATTGAGGTCTCGGGTTCTTATCCCATACAACGGATGTTTTTTGTGTATTTTTATTTTAAGTTTAGTAATTGGTATGTTTTGTATTAGAAAAAGATGCAACACATATTTAGGCAATTCTAAATGTTGGTGAATTGTTTTATGAAATCGGATTAGTAGTTTCGGAAATATATTTAGAAGAAAATAACACAAACTTACAAACTTTACTGCTTTATTAGTGAATATCCACGAAGGTCCAATTTTACGACCGTAGAATAAGACCTTACTGTGAGCTCGATAATTGATTAAAAATCTAACGACTATTATCTTCGACTAAACTAGTTTACTTGCGTGGTTGCCATCGTGACATCAAAATCATCTTTATTAGTGATCTGATGAATTAAAAGAAGAGATTTACGAATTTTCTTTATTACAAAGGAAAATATAAAAAATTGCGTCAAAGATGAATCAGTAGTGCAAACCAGCTAGCAAATCATTTCTTATCACTCGGTGACGAGTTAGACTTGACCGCCGACGATTATTTGATTATTACGGTTGCCACGAGTCGTTCCTTCGACTGCATATCTCCTTACACATACGTCCACAGTATTACGCTGGAAACAAAGAATCGTCAGTATACTGTTCCAATACACTAACATGGATAGCCGAATTTAAACTTTCGTGAGACATGTTGAAATAATACGAACAAATACACGGTTCAACTCACGTATTCAATGTCACTGCGGGCGACATGTTTCGAACTCTTCGGGAGGTCTTCTTCAGGATGAGTGTTTTCGCGGCGGTGTCGCTTGTATCACTGCCCGCGCCCGTTCCGAACGCCGAGCGGCGCGTGAATACGTGAGTTGAACCGTGTATTTGTTAGTATTCTTTCAACATGGATAGCGTTGAAAACAAAGACAACATGCAGGAACAATGCAGGAAACAACCGGGAAGACTCAGAATAATGTCATTAAGTTTGGAAATAAATACTTACAGTTGGCCCTCTTGATACTGAGTCTCAATTTCAACATTACTTTTCAGAAACTATCGCAGGCATCTTAATTTATTTTAAATATTAACATTTCTTTGATACTTTTAGCTCTTGACAGACGCATCATTTTGGTATTTTAATGTCACCGATGACATTTATCATTGGCATTTGTTGAAGTTTTCATACCTAAACGGAGGAGGTTTCAAGTGTATGAATGACATTTCAGTGTCAACGAAGTTGCTAGGAATTGGATGCGACAAGGTTCTAAGTATGCTCAATATTTTCATAGGCCGACTGTACCACGTTACTCCATTTTCATATGGGCATTTGTAATTTCGAGACAACAAACAAGGACTGTAATTAAAAACTTGCATTGCCAGTATTTATACCAATGGAATTTACATGCTATACATTAAAAGTCGTTAAATACAACGTCAGCTGAAAAATGCCACCAATAACCCGATTTTTCGTAATGTATGTATTCTGGTACTTTATTGAACATTAAACATGACAAAATTAAAACAACCTTAAAAACAATTACAAAGGCGAGCTTATCCCTTGAATGGATTTTTCCGGCTAACCTAATATTATAACTATCGATTTGTAGTTATTAACCTTATCCCTAAATACGTCATTTTGGAACAGTCTCAAGAGATTTCGGCAGGAATAATCGGAGTATCAAGGCCATTCTTTGTCTGTCTTCAGAATTTGTCACAACAACTGACAGAGACGCAGCTATAGGTAGTTGGTTAAAGGCAGCAATACATACATTTGCTTCTAACTATAGCTGCGTCTGTCAGTTATTATGAGAAATTACAGTTTACAGTGTGTTTAAAGCAACTTACCGCAATGCGCGATGGGTATATCGCGTCGCTGTACGCCCTCGGGTCCCAGCTCCAGCTTGACCTTAATCACGAGGTCGCTAGAACTCGTCTTGCTCACTCTGCAAGAGTCTGCCCTGCTCCCACACTTAGTTTCTTCCCTCACGCGACTCCTCTCCTTATACTTCTCGCTCGCTGCGCACGGGTCTGTTGTTATTTCACACGAGTGTGGGCTTTCAACCGAGTGTGTCTTTTTATGGTTATGGAGAGCGCTCCATTGCGTAAACTGCTTGTCACATGTCGTGCAGACATAGGGTTTTTCTCCAGTGTGTGTTCGTATATGTGATTGTAAATTAGGTAATTGCGAGAATCCCTTTTCACACGTTTCACATTTGTATGGTTTTTCTCCAGTGTGACTGCGTTCGTGTATTTTTAAATGGTCAAATCTCACGAATTTCTTTGCACATACGTCACACGAGTAAGGCCTAATTTCAGTGTGGATACGTTTATGTTCCCTCAAACTGCCCAAAGTAGCAAACTGCTTCTTACATACATCGCACGCATGAGCTTTCTGACCTGTGTGCAACCGCTCGTGGATCTTTAAGTAATCCTTTCGAAACCTTTTTTTACATATTTTGCAGGAATATTTCGTTACACTCATGTCTGTGTCACTGGGTTCGAGGATGGAAGACTTGTTTGGTAATATGTCTGATCTTTCCCGAAGATGTACTTTAACATGGTCGATTAGGTATTGTTTTTGTAGGAATATTTCCCCGCAAGTACCGCACATGTAGGTATGTGTCTCCGCCATGTGTTGCAGGGTGTCGGAAATTGTATTATTTTGTGCGGCTTCGTGTTCAGCGCTCGTGGTCGCGGCGGGCTCATGGTAGGTTGTGAGCGCAGGCTCGTAGTCACGAATAAACGACTCATGTTTTTCTAGAACAAGTTTTTTTTTTAAGAATATAGAATAATATTTGTATGCTTGTCACTTACTGTGTCCGTTTCTTAAAACTAGCATTACCAAAACTTTCGTGTGCAAAAAATGAACAATAATCAGAGTACTAAGTCACTTACCACCAAGGGCCTTGACTGTGTTGAGACGCTGCTTATGTCCCAGCCCAAGCATGAGCTCATCCTTAGTCCCCTGGGCGTACAACTCGCCCCACGTGCCCTTTTCTTCCGTGTGAATGAGTTTATGAGCCTTTAAAGCACCCAATTGCATAAACGTCATTTTACATGTTTCGCACGAGTATTGGGTGGCACCTGCGTGCGTTCTTTTATGCGTATCGAGATCAATCCATTGCCTAAATAGTTTTTTACATATTGTGCAACCATAAGGTTTTTCTCCCGAATGTATTCGTAAATGTTTCTTTAAGTTACTCGTTTGCGTGAACCGTTTTTTACATATTTTGCACGAGTATGGTTTTTCTCCAGTGTGACTTAGTTTGTGTGTTTTTAAATTGCTCGCTCTAGCGAAGCTCTTTGCACATATATCGCAGGCGTACGGTTTCTCCCCAGTGTGATACCGCTCGTGAATCTTTAAGTAATCCTTTCGGAACTTTTTTTTACATATTTTGCAGGAATATTTTTTTACACTCGTGTCTGTGTCACTGGGTTCGAGGATAAATAAAGACTCATCTGGCAATGTTTCTGATCCTTCCCGAAGGTGTACTATAACATGGTCTATAAGACATTGTTTTTGTAGAAATATTTCACCGCTAGTGTTGCACTTATAAGTATTCGTCTCCGCCGTGTGTTGCAGAGTGTCGCTGATTGTATTATGAGGCACGGAGTCGTGTTCAACGCCCGCGGCCCCGGCGGGCTGGCGGTGGCTGACACCGCCGCGCTTGAGCCAAGCTTCACCTTGGCTCACCAAGGGGCGCGATACTCCTGGAAAAAAAACATGCGTTCGTTTTGTGCGTAACAATTAAGTGATGTCTCAATTATTATTAATGACAATGACATTGAGAGCCTTTAGACCCTTGCTTATCTATATTAGATAACGTACATTCAATTAATTTTAATTTAGAGAAATCATCATCCATAACATCGATATTAAACTTTTATTAAAATCAGAGATCATTGCAGAGAGCCGTGAATTGCGTAACTTTTTAATTTCTAAAGTTATTATTATATTAGGGACCATGCCAGCGATTTTAGTAACAAGAAAAACTGCATTCATAGATTTAAAAATAACTTGCTGTCAGTTCGGAAATCGAACCCGATCGTATTGATGATGGCCTAGGGCATAAGCAGTAATTGATACTGTGAAACATGATATCTAAAATTAATAAAATGCAGGTTGTTTTGTGCCGACAAGGCGCATACGATTAATTAGTCGATAAGATATTATAAATACTAAGTTTGGATGTCGGTTACTCAATAGCCGTGTCCACACCGGACGCATGGCTCGGCCGAGCACGCCTTGTCCTATCGTGCGCGCTCAGTGTAGACGTGGCTCAGAGAGCGCCCTTTTCATCGGCCTCACGCCTCGCCCAGCGTTCTCGGCTTTTTGACCGAGATCAAAGTGAAAAAAAATACGAAAGCATTTATCCCCAATAAATATCGAACTCGCACACAAAATTTCACGAGAATAGGTTGAGAGATGCTACCTATAAAGGGGACAGCCAGACATACGAAATATTTTTTGCCCTATAAATACCAAAGTCGCTCCCAAAATTTCACCAGAATCTGTTGAGAGATGCGATCCATAGATGGAACAGCCGGACAAGCCGGACATGCGAACGCATTTTTCATGGCGGTCGCTAGCTCAACTAAATTGCCTTTAGGTAAATAAATAACGTGTAATTTGGCTCAGACTTGCCGCGCGCGTGTGCCTCAGACGACGCCGGCCGCATTATCATGTTCTTAGACTGTGTTGTATATTAATGGCATATGTTTAACGGACCACCAGATATAGTAAAATATGAACACAAAAAAAATACTTTTGACGACCAAAAATAGTAACTGAGCACCTAATTTTTTTCACCATTTTAATGTGAAATGATAACCTAAATAATAACATTTTACTATCCTATTTAAAGAAAATGTCTCCTAATTAATCATTGCTAACACATAAATAGTAAATCATCACCAAAATGTTACCACCATTTTAATGTGAAATAATTACCCAAATTATAACATCTTACCATCCTATTAAAGAAACTGTCTCCAAACTAATCATTGTTAACCCAAAAATAGTTAATGAGAGCCAAAATTTAACCACCATTTTTATGTTAAATGAAAACCAAATTATAACATCTTACTATCCTATTAAAGAAAATGTGTCCCAACTAATCATTGCTAACCCAAAAATAGTTAATGAGGGCCAAGGTTTAATCACCATTTTTATGTTAATTGATAACCAAATTATAACATCTTACTATCCTATTAAAGAAAATGTCTCCCAACTAATCATTGCTAACCCAAAACTAACTCAGTCTCCCGCCCTCCGCCCGGGCTCCCGCCAGAAACTTGCTTCGTCGGACCTCCTTCGCAAGCTTCTGTCTCCGCGGGCTTTTATATACACTCTAGGGGTAAGACAGACAAGACCACGTGGAAGTGGGGTACGCTGATTCGGGTTTTGGTAGCTATTTTTACCTTTCGATCGCTATAAACAAGGAATCATTTAAGTTACTAGAAAATGTTTACTAACCTGATACCAGAGTTGGGCACTCAAGAATAAAATCATTATTTGAATAAGAATACGCATGAATAAAATCATGTTGATTTTATTCCCGTCAAAGTTATTCAAATAATTTCGCCGTGAATAATTCTTATGTTAGAAAATTGAATAAAGTTAACTTATTCTTATTCAAATAAATCTATTCATGATTTTTTATTTTAACTAATATACCATGAATAATATATGAATGTAGTTCGGACGGATACTCGGGGATAAACACGACGCATTTGGTAATTTTGGTATCGGTATAGAGGCACTAGTACGTATAGAATCTTGAATGTAGTGTAATTTATACCTATTGTCTGTGGATCGTGGAACTCCTGAATGGCTACTTGTATAGCCCTCGAGATTGGGCTCATTAGGTTTTTTTTGACGAGTTCTATGCATTATACTTGGTGATGATGGTCTGATGATAGAGTGAGGAGGTGGATAGTGGAACTCCTCAATGGCTAATTGTATAGCCCTCGAGTTTGGGCTCATTTGGTTTGTTTTGACGAGTTCTATGGATCATACTTGGTGATGATGGTCTGATGATGGAGTGAGGAGGTGGATAGTGGAACTCCTCAATGGCTACTTGTATACCCCTCGAGTTTGGGCTCATTTGGTTTGTTTTGACGAGTTCTATGCATTATACTTGGTGATGATGGTCTGATGATGGAGTGAGGAGGTGGATAGTGGAACTCCTCAATGGCTACTTGTATAGCCCTCGAGTTTGGGCTCATTTGGTTTGTCTTGACAAGTTCTATGCATTATACTTGGTGATGATGGTCTGATGATGGAGTGAGGAGGTGGTTAGTAGAACTCCTCAATGGCTACTTGTATAACCCTCGAGTTTGGGCTCATTTGGTTTGTTTTGACGTGTTCTATGCATTATACTTGGTGATGATGGTCTGATGATGGAGTGAGGAGGTGGTTAATGGAACTCCTTGATGGCTACTTGTATAGCCCTCGAGATTGGGCTCATTTGGTTTGTTTTGATGAGTTCTTTGCATTATACTTGGTGAGGAATGAGGATTGGTCTGTTGGTCTTGACAGAGTCAGAAGGTGGATAGTGGAACTCCTCAATAGCTCTTGTATAGCCCTTGAGTTTAGGTTTATATGTTTTTTTTTACGAGTTCTATACAAGTACACTCGGTGACGATGACCGGATCCGCGTGTACTTAAGGTACGTGAACCCGTGACATGGATCTACACGGGTACACGTGACTTAATTACACGTAGCCGAATTTCACGTGCCGAACGGGCCATAAAACCGTTGCTGTGTAACACAAAAACGGGCGCACGGCTACTTGTACACGAAACACGGACACGACCGCGAGCCCTAAGTATAAATACGGATGAACCCAAACTCAAGGGGTATACACGAAGCCATTGAGGAGTTCCTCTATCCACCTCCTGACTCCATCATCAGACCATCGTCACCAAGTGTAATGTATAGAATTCGTCAAAACAAACCAAATGAGCCCTAACTCGTGGGGTATACAAGTAGCCATTGAGGAGTTCCTCTAAACACCTCCTCACTCCATCATCAGACCATCATCACCAAGTATAATGTATAGAACTCGCCAAAACAAACCAAATGAGCCCAAACTCGAAGGATATACAAGTAGCCATTGAGGAGTTCCATTATCCACCTTCTGACTCCATCATCAGACCATCGTCACCAAATATAATGTATAGAACTCGACAAAACAAACTGAATGAGCCCAAACTCGAGGGGTATACAAGTAGCCATTGAGGAGTTCCTCTATCCACCTCCTCACTCCATCATCAGACCATCATCACCTAGTATAATGTATAGAACTCGCCAAAACAAACCAAATGAGCCCAAACTCGAAGGATATACAAGTAGCCATTGAGGAGTTCCTCTATCCTTCTCCTCACTCCATAATCAGACCATCATCACCAAGTATAATGTATAGAACTCGCCAAAACAAACCAAATGAGCCCAAACTCGAAGGATATACAAGTAGCCATTGAGGAGTTCCACTATCCACCTCCTGACTCCATTCTCAGACCATCGTCACCAAGTATAATGTATAGAACTCGACAAAACAAACCGAATAAGCCCAAACTCGAGGGGTATACAAGTAGCCATTGAGGAGTTCCTCTATCCACCTCCTCACTCCATCATCAGACAATCATCACCAAGTATAATGCATAGAACTTGACAAAACAAACCAAATGAGTCCAAACTCGAAGGATATTCAAGTAGCCATTGAGGAGTTCCACTATCCACCTCCTGACTCCATCATCAGACCATCGTCACCAAGTATAATGTATAGAACTCGACAAAACAAAGCGAATGAGCCCAAACTCGAGGGGTATACAAGTAGCCATTGAGGAGTTCCTCTATCCACCTCCTCACTCCATCATCAGACCATCATCACCACGTATAATGTATAGAACTCGCCAAAACAAACCAAATGAGCCCAAACTCGAAGGATATACAAGTAGCTATCGAGGAGTTCCACTATCCACCTCCTGACTCCATCATCAGACCATCGTCACCAAGTATAATGTATTGTAGGTATATAACTCGTCAAAACAAACCAAGTAAACCCAAACTTATCATAAAATCCATTGTCTGTAAATCAACTCACAAAATTTTACCGACGATACCAACAAATTAACTTTATTTGAATAACGTTTTATTTAAATAAAATGTTAGTTAGAATAACCCCATTTGTGGAATAATTAGTCCGTATTTTATTCTTATTTAAAATAAAAGTAGCATGATTTATTCACCTTCATGTTATTCTAAATAACGGGCGCAAGAATTATTCTTATTCAAATCAATTTGAATAAGAATAAAAATTCTGTTCTTATTCTTATTCAAATAAAAATTTGCCCAACTCTGCCTGATACCTCTTCATATTCCCTAAATTCGCGGCGCGGGCGGGGCGACGGAGTTGAGCGGCAAGTACTACTTTATTTGGTAATATGCATACATTTTATGGCAATCATAGTGACTTATTTAGGTAGACATATTGTAATAATTTCTTCGCTAAGATTAGGTGCTCAGTTACTAAATTTGGTAATCATTTACTAAATTTGGTCTTTAAATACATTTTATAGCAATCATAGTGGGTTATTTAGGTAGAAATATTGTATTAATTTGTTCGCTAAGATTAGGTGCTCAGTTACTAAATTTGGTAATCATTTACTAAATTTGATCTTTGAATACAATTTAATTGTGCAGTCGCTACTAAAACAGGTAGTACCATTGTAATGGTAGAATTCTTTTTTTGGTGTTCAGTACATTTTTTTGGTAAGAAAGCTTGAGGGTATCAAAGTATTTTCTGGTGGTCATTATATTTGTTCCCTATATGAATTGTACAAACGCCAACACAGTTAAATGACCATCCTGTATTTATATAGAACCTTATTACAATGCACATAAAGTGTACGGGTGGAGTTAGCTGTGTTGTCGATAGTACTTAAATGAAATTCGTCACGTTGGTTGTATGACGTGGATGACATATTCCTTAAAACTTGTAATGCCTATATATGCCACCTATAGCCTGTCCAGAGTATATAGGTCCATGTTGACCGGTATGTTGATGTACACGACTATTGGATTAGGATTATTTATTTAATTTTAATTGTATTTCCTGTTAGAAAAAATTGTGAGTGGTACTTAATCAATTGTAGTGTAATGTTAAATGAATGAATGTGTTTATTATTAATATTAAATGTATATAGGATAAGTTGTAATAATCCAGATAAAATTTATATTGTTTTATGAATAAATAAATGAAAATGAAATGAAATTGTACTGCTTTCGCACCATTTTATAAATTTTGCTGTCTTATACTTGTATACGCTTGTGTACGCTCGACGGGTGTCGAAGACGTAAATTTAAAACTAATATAAATTCGAAGGACCTTGCGTATCTACCTTAGGTAGATGATCGAAGCGTGAGATTGCCAATATCCAAACCATTGCATTTTTACTGCGATTTATAATAATAGTTTATCACCTACACACACACACAATTAGGAACACAGGATAAAACAAGGAGATTCGCATGATAATCGAAAAGGTACCCATAGATAAGTTCTTCAGTTGAATGGGTGAGCTTCGGAGTGCCCCGGCCAGGGTTATAAATCACAGTGTTCTTCAATCACGGCGGCGCTATTCATGTATGCCACAAAGTGTCCAAAAATGCACTGATAAATACGATTATATCGCAGTGTTCACAAATACAATACAAAGTTCTGCAATATAATTAGCACAATTTATCTATCATTAAGTATTGTACGTTAAAAGTCGGAGAGTGCGCGTTCGCGGGCGCAACATCTATTCTCGACGCGGAAGGAAGCCAAGTGAGAGAGTTCTTTTTCAACAGTCCGAATCAGCTATCCCGTGCTTTACTATAAGCTCATTTCATTAATGAGAGCATGTTCTACATAGTTGTACTATTTTGACACGCGCAGCGCATCATGCGAGGGAAAGGAACGGTTACATAGGTATAATATGACCTTAGGTAACAAAATACGATCAACACCGCAAGGTGTCGCTGCAGTATAGATTAGAAAAAATCGGCCAAGTGCGTGTCGGGCCACGCGCAGTGTAGGGTTCCGTAGTTGCCTGTCTGTCTTAGTTACATCGACGTGCGTTGCGGTTGCGTCGGCCGAATTTGTACGAAAATTGGCCTTTCCAAGTACACATTAAGTTGGTCGACTATTACTCGGTAACTTATGCCTACTTATCCGTGATAGTCTTCCTTTTATAGTACATTACGTATCTAGGGCGGTGAAGTCGTGAATGGCCCAGATCGCAGTTGTTTGTGGCCCGAACCGAAGGTGAGGGCCATAAATATGCGGTCTGGGGCTTTACGAATTACCTCCCGTGGTAAGAACACAATTTTACGTCTTCATCTGGCCACAATGCGAGTTTTACCGTACGTGCAGCGTGCGGTAAAACCCGCATTATGGCCACATGTGACGTAAAATTCATTACATGTACTACTACCACGAATTTTTTCACATCCCCAGTAGTAGCCATTTAGCCGGCAGGGGGGGGGACACATGACTCGAACAAAAATTATGGCTTTAAAGCCCAATATCTCGCAAACTAATCATTGCTTTCAAAAATGGTTTTAGGAAACCCATGATATTTTTGAATGAGCTATCTAACAATACACCACACTATGGGTATAACGAGAAAAAAAAAATACATCCCCGCTTTAGGTGTGTGGGATGTACCCTAAAAAAAATTTTTTAACAAGATTTCATTATACTGTTTTGTCGGCGTGATTGATTTATATACCCATGCCGAATTACAGTTTTCTAATAGTAATGGTTACTGAGCTAAGCCGATGACGGACAGACGGACATGGCGAAACTATAAGGGTTCCTTGTTGACTACGGAACCCTAAAAATGAATTTATCCGCGCGAACAGTTTGATTTAGTTAAAGTTACATATACATTTTGCATATCTGCGATATTAGGTGTGCATTAGCAGCCTAGACTAAGTTAAATTAGTGATAGATAGTTATACTCATGTAACTACAAATGTAATTCTCATATAAGTGAAGATGTAAATAACTTCTTTTGAGAATAAATGATCTTAAACCTGAAAATGACGTAAATGTAGAATTCATCATCATATCAGCATTATCAACCGAAAAACGTCCACTGCTGGAAATACTATTCATATTCATATACAGCGCTTAAAACTTACAATCGATGTCATTGTGTTAACAGAGTGTTGGCTAGCTGGAGCTCCACCCGGCCAAATCCCCGGTTACCGCATGTACGCCACAAAAAACAATTTAAACCGTGCTGGCGGGGTGGTAGCCTATGTTCAGGATAAATGGAACGCTTCTGTCACCGAACCCCTCTTTGAAGAGGCTGAATGCTTGCTGCTTGAGCTATCGGAGTCGATCACAGTCTTTGGTATATATCGCTCGCCTTCATTTGGACAACATACTACTTTCCTGTCCCATCTTAGTAACGCTCTTGCAACAATTAATAATAACACCTCTGTCATCGTTGCCGGCGATATTGACATTAATATTTTAAGTACGCTCGACCATAAAAATTGTGAATATTTATGCTTCATGGCTGAAGCGGGCTTCCGCCCTGCAATTACTGAACCCACTAGATGTGATTCCTGCCTCGACCATATTTTCGTCAAAGCAAAATCTCACAACATAATTGGACTAGTCTGCAAGTGCGACATTACAGATCATAATGCTGTAATCCTTGGAATGTCTCTGGATGTTAACCATGCCAAAAACAAAAATCGTTTTGTTTTTAAATCAGACCAGTGGGCCATTCGAACCGAACTAGAAAAAGTGAGTTGGTCTGCGGTAACTGAACACAAAGACCCTGATCTGGCAGCTAAAGAACTCCACAAAATACTGGACACGGTAGTACAGAAACACACTATTAAAGAACGCGCTAGCAGATCAAGGTATACTCTGAAACCATGGATAACACCTGGTCTCATTCGATGTCAAAAGCATCGAGATCGACTGCATCTGGAGCTGAGGACCCATCCTAACGATCCCATGCGCGAATTAGTGTATAATAGAGATAGAAATTTTCTCACTGACCTCCAACATAAGTTAAAAAATGCCTATGAGAGCAAGGATGTAGAAAAAAACAAAAATAACCCCAAAGGTCTGTGGAAAGTTATTAAGAACATCGCCGAGTACCCGAAAAGCACATCAAAGGCCACAGAATTAACCAAAACAAAGTCTACACCCCAGGAGTCATTAGACTATAATGCAATGACTACTTCGCTAACATAGCACATATCATTTCATAGCGCATATCTTGCTAGTGACTTACTGGCAAGTATGAATAAGTCAGAGCTCACACTTCCGTCCACGCTGAATCAGGCCTCCTCTGCTCCACACTCCTTCTTTTTGAATCCGACCGATGAGCACGAAGTAGCCCGTCTCATCAGTACGCTGCAAAATGATAGTGCTCCAGGGTCTGATAACCTCAGACCATGCCTGATTAAAGCTATTAAAACCACTATAACATACCCACTGACTCATATATTTAATTTAAGCCTTTCGACTGGAGTCTTCCCTGCTAGGTGGAAAAAGGCAGTTGTCATCCCTATTCATAAAAGTGGTTCAAAAAGGTTACCCGAAAACTACACTGACTGTTCATGCTTGCAAGGGCATAGTACCTAATTAACTACTTAAATACTAGTGTTATTATTATTATTATCGTATTGACGAGAGACATCATTCTGATCTTGACACATTTTATTGTTATTGACCCTGTACATCTCTGACAATATAACATTAATGTTCCTTTTTTTGTTTTGACGCTTAGAGACCGTATACATCTCTTAGAATATTAGAATAATTATTAATTGTATTTGGACGCTCAGAGACCTTATACATCTCTGGAATACTGAATAATATCATTAACTTCTGTTAATGCTGGATACAGATCTTATATCGAATATAATGGTCATATTTTGCAATTTTGTTTTGTTTACATTAACTTAGTGACATTTAGTTTGTTAACCTTTTATATATCATTTTAAATTATTATTGTGTAAGATTACTATTTTATTGTACCGTTTGACATGTAAAAGTGCCCTTGTGGCCTATTTGCAGAATAAATAATTGATTTGATTTGATTTGATTTGATTTTACAGGCCAATTTCGCTTTTACCAATTTTTTCTAAGTTCCTCGAGAAAATCGTTAACGGTCGCTTAATTAGTTACCTGGAGCGCTTTGCCCTGTCGTCAAACTTTCAGTATGGTTTTAGACGCGGTAAGTCAACAGAGGAAGAAGTTGAGCTTTTGACTAAAAAAGTTACTAATGCTCTAGATAATGGCCTTAAGTGCGTGGGAGTGTTCCTTGACCTTGCAAAAGCATTCGACACCGTGTCAGTGAGTATTCTCTTGAAAAAGTTAGCGTATTACGGAATTCGGGGGCACCCATTGCAGTGGTTTCAGAGCTACCTCACTGGTAGGTGTCAAAGGTTAAGAGTGGACGACTGCTTGAGTGATGAAAAAGCAACTATTTATGGGGTACCACAGGGAAGTGTCTTAGGTCCAACCCTATTTATCCTTTATATAAATGATATATTCTCTGCGGCTCCTCCTCAAAGTGATCTCATTTGCTACGCCGGCGACACAGTTGCTTTATTCTATGGAAACTCCTGGACAGAAACTTTGCAAAGAGCCGAAACGGGCATGAATAGCTTAAAAAACTGGTTAGACAATAATCTTCTGTCTCTAAACTTAAAGAAAACCAAATACATTTGTTTCCATAAGACTAAAAGCTGAGCCAAAACACGCCACAAAGCTCCACATCAAGTGCGCTGCTAGCCACCTGCCGACAGATTCCCGCAATGAGATCGGTTGCACTGACTGCATACGCTATCTGGGTGTCGATATTGATATAAGCACTTCTCCTTTAAGCAACATGTGACCTCTCTCTCTCAACGTGTGAGACAGCTCACTTATGTAATGCGTCTGCTCCGTAACTCCGCCGACAAAGGTGTCCTACGCCAAGTTTATGTTGCCTTATGTCAGTCCATATTGGGGTACTTGTATTTCGGTTTGGGGCGGAACATGTGTCTCTACAATGCTGGTACTAGAAAGAGCCCAGAGGGCGGTTCTCAAGGTAATGGCCAAGAGGCCCTACCAATATCCAACGAACCAACTTCTTACCGAAACTCAGACGCTCTCGGTCCGCCAATTATTCACTTTTAGGGTTACCACAATTATGCCTTCCGGCCTGCCTGCCACCGAAAGACGTCGAACTCTCCCAATTACGCAGCGCTCCAACGCAAAAGGATCTTCCGTGTTCCTCAAACGTTGTCGAAAACGCCCTACTCACGCCGCTTTCCACAATTCCTACACCCTTTTATTTATAATAGAATATCGAACCTACTCAATATTCAAAATTTGTCTCACAATGATATTCAGAATATCCTTAGAAAATGGTTGATGCCTCTCTCTTATAAGGCGACTGAAGACATGCTGAAACCTATACAATAAATAGCACACCTTTACTTATGGGCATACACAAACACTCACTCACCCACAGACTTACCCACACACAGAGCACCCCTCTACAGTTTTAAATTCCCGCCTTTCTCTAATTCTCCCTAGTGTTAGGATATTGTATTTTAATAATGTATGTTTTAACTTTACCTCTCAATAACAGCTCTGTATTTTGCGCATCACGTTTGGATTAATTCTTCTGGAAACCTTACAGTCCTCACGACACAGGTTCGACCTAGTGTGAGGACTATTGCATAACTCTAATGTAAATACTCTTAGGCTATGCTCTTTGTAATTCTTACTGTTTATAAATCACTATAGGTAAATAAATAAATTTTGTATTTTGGTGTTTTGTATATTCATATCATTTATTGCGTTTCATGTTGTACATAAGGTCTTACATAATTGAACAATTCCAGGACCATGAGCCCTGCAAGGGCACAGCAATCTTATAAATATATGGAATAAAAAATAAATTACTCTAATTATAATGTTATTACCCACTACATAATTTGAATAATGAATAAATGTAATTAAGTATTAGAATAGATATAAGACTAAGATTCTAAGTTTAATATTTATTTATTTATTTATTTATTTCTTATTAAATACAGCGACTATCCTTACAGGTAACCCTAATACAATAGTGCCTTAACCTTAAATCAAAAATAATCCTTATTACTACTTAACTAAATAATTTAAATTAGAAATTCAATTTATTACAATGCATTAATAGTCAATTTAGATTTCAATATGTCATTACACAATAATTCAAATTAAATGTCAATCCGTTACATAGCATAATACATATAAACACGTTTTTGACAATTCCCACATAGGGCAATAAAAAAGATCTGTCTTGTCGGCAACGAGATTGAGAACGTGTATAGTACGGCTGAGAGGTGCCTTACGGAGCAGGTTCGTCCATATTAACAGTATGGTACAATTACAAAACAAATACGGGCAATGATAATAGTTTCTAATGATACACAAGTTATTGAGGTCATACATACACCAGTTTAAGACTTAAAAGAAAGAGTGGTACCTATTTCATTATTAATTTCGTTTATCAAACAAGGTTAATTCTAATATTGTGGAGATTTTTCAGATAGGAAATCTTGTGTGGTGTAATAGCATTTCCAAACTAAGAGGGCCCTCAAATACTCTGTGAATTTTTTGAAATTTGGTGCGAGTTTAATTGTATCTGGTAATTTATTGATTTTTTTTACACACCTCGCTATGCCAAATGGCAACAAATATAATGACCACCAAAAAATGCTTTGATACCCTAAGCTCTTTTACCAAAAAAATATACTGAACACCAAAAATAATAATTCTACCATTAGTACTAGCTGTTTAAGTAACGACTGCACATTAAATTGTATTCGAAGACCATATTTAGTAAATGATCACCAAATCTTATTAATACAATATTTCTACCTAAATAATCCACTATGATTGGCATAAAGTGTATGCATGTTACCAAATAAAGTATAATGATGCCAAATTTACAAGTGCTTTTTAACCTGATCGGCATTTGATTGAATTAACGCTTCTGTTTTTTTGGTAGTGGATAATTAATTTAGGGAAATTGAATTTCAGGTTAGTAAACATTTTCTAGTAACTTAAATGATTACTTCTTTATAGCGATCGAAAGGTAAAAATAGCTACCAAAACCCAAATTAGCGCACCCCTTCTTCCACGTGGTCTCCTCTGTCCTACCCCTAGAGTGTATATAAAAGCCCGCGGAGACAGAAGCGAGTCTCTGGCGGGAGCCCGGGCGGAGGGCGGGAGACTGAGTCCCAGAAACGAAAGCATTTTCTTTAATAGGATAGTAAGATGTTATAATTTGGGTTATTATTTCACATTAATAGGAGATAAAATTTTGTTGATAATTTACTAGTTTTGGGTTAGGAATGATTTATTAGGATAGCATTTTCTTTAATAGGATAGTAAGATGTTATAATTTGGGTTATTATTTCACATTAATAGGAGATACAATTTTGGTGTTCATTTAACTATTTTTGGATTAGCAATGATTTATTAGGATAGCATTTTCTTTAATAGGATAGTAAGATGTTATAATTTGGGTTACTATTTCACATTAAAATGGAGACATTGGTGATCATTTTCTATTTTTGGCAGTAAAAAGTATTTTTTGGCGTTATATTTTACTATATCTGGTGGTCCGTTAAACATATGCCATTTAAAATTGCAACGCAAACACCATCATTCGTGAAGTAATCAAAATTGAAAATGTCGGCCACCAAAAGCCATATAGTAAAAAAGAAAATAAATAAGTCTATTAACATGTGATGTTGGGTAGTATCGTTAAATAGGTATTTTAAAATCATTGTTAGGTTTCTTCCATATTTTTTTAGTTAAAATAACAGTTTAGATTTATAACGACTTAGATTTGGCTGAACAACAAATTTTTGGAGAGCTCCATCTCGGTAAGTATTGAACCTACAGAGCTGGTTCTGATCTCAAATTGTATCAATTTTAGTCTTCTTAAACAAACGTATAGATTTTTATTAACAAACCGCTTAGTTTAGGATTTATATTGACAATACCAAAAAAAGTGCGAAATTTTCGTAGTTTTTCGAGTGCTGCAAAGTTAGCACAGCACGTCCAGCACACGACGGCCGCGACATACTCTCGATTTTTATCTCACTATACCTCTTCTTTTAAGTGTTCTAATAAGAGAGAGACGGATAGTGCGAGAAAAATCGAGAGAGCTCGCGCGCCGTCGCGTGCTAGCCGTGCAGGTCTTTTGAAGCTGCACAACTAGCCGAAAACAATACTTATAATAAATCTCTTGTAAAAAAAACGGATCAGCCAGTATCATTTTCCAGACGTTACTTTGTCACGAAGGATCTCAGGTTCTCGTAACGTAAAAACATAAAAAAAATGTATAAGTAAATAGTAGTTATTCGAAATAATGACCCTTTTTAAGGGTTCCGTAGTCAACAAGGAACCCTTATAGTTCCGCCATGTCCATCTGGCAGGCCGTCCGTCCATCTGTCCGTCCGTCTTCGGCTTAGCTCAGTAACCATTACTACTAGAAAACTGTAATTCGGCATGGGTATATAAATCAATCACAACCACAAAACAGAAGAATAAAATCTTGAAAAACAAACATTTTTTTGGGGTACCTCTCCTACACCTAAAGTGGGGATGTAATTATTTTTTCTCGTTAAACCCATAGTGTCGGTCGGGTATCGTTGGATAGCTTGTTCAAAAATATTATGGGTTTCTTATAACGATTTTTAGAGATATTGGGCTTTAAAGCCCAAATTATTGTTCGAGTCATGTAGATCTTTTAGAGAATCTTTAAAAAATACAAGTTCCTGTGGTCCGGATGATATAAGTACCACTTTAATCAAGTATAGCCTTGAAGTTTTATGTGTACCGCTGCGTGATATATTCAATGCATGCATATGTGATGGAATTTTCCCCGCATACTTGAAAACAGCAAAAGTGGTCCCCTTACATAAAAAGCACTCTAAGACGGACATAAATAACTACCGCCCTATTTCGCTGCTATCAGTTTTATCAAAACTATTTGAAAAGGCAACTGCGACTAGAATTATTGATCATTTTGATAAAAATCGTTATTTTTGTTCTCAGCAATTTGGTTTCAGGAAAAATCAGAATGCTGTAACAGCTATTACTGAATTAGTCCGACAAGTTATGACCAATCTTAACCAAAACCTCAAATGTGCTGGAATATTCTGCGACCTTAGTAAGGCGTTTGATAGTTTGAATCATAAAATATTACTAGACAAATTACATTATTATGGAATACGGGGGTCTATATTAAAACTTCTTACGTCTTACCTCACGGATAGAGTCCAATTTGTTCAAATATCTGACGTAGATAGGTTGGGGTGCATTGAATATATCAATTCTGCTAAGAAAGCGGTTGACTGCGGAGTCCCCCAAGGATGGCCCCTTGCTATTTATTATTTTTATCAATGATCTACAGTGTAATATAACTTTTGGAACAGTTTACCTCTATGCAGACGACACAAGCATTATATTTGAAAATGAAAATGATGTAGCATTTAAGGCTCAAATTGGCCAAACACCTTACATACTGGTTTGAATGCAATGGTCTTAAGATTAACATGGATAAAACGCTGTATTTTCCTTTTCTAAGACATACAAACAGCATAACGTACGACTTGCCTTTACCCATAGTAAAAGTCACTAATGTCAAGTTTCTAGGCGTAGAACTAGATACACAGTTGCGCTGGTCAAACCATATAAGTCTACTAAGGAAAAGACTGGCCAGTGCCTGTTACGCCTTAAATAATCTTTCTAAAATGTTAAATTCTTCAGTACTTAAGACAGTTTATTTTGCATATTTTGAAAGCTTAGTAAGGTACGGCCTTGAGGTTTGGGGCAATAGTGTTCATGTGAACCGTGTTCTCATACTACAAAAAAAAGCTCTTAGGCAAGTCGAAAAAGCAAAGCCTCTCGAACACTGCCGTCCACTATTTATAAAACATAGAATACTGACCGTGATATCGCTTTACATATATTTACTATGCATTTTTGTTTACAAAAACAAGTCCAGATTTGTATGTAATAGTAACATTAGACCACGTAGATTATGCAGAGACAATTTTGACACTCAGCTACCAAAATCTAATAATTATGTACATTTTAAAAGAAGTATTGAATATAATGGTATAAAAGTTTATAATAAGTTAAATGACGACATTAAGCAATGCAATAATATTAGTGAATTTTCCAGAAAATTGAAATCCTACTTGATTACTCGACCGTTTTATAACGAAAGAATATTTTGATAATTTGTATAAATATATTATTGGTGTAATTAGATTAGTATTATGACGTTTTAAATTAGAATTTATATTTTGCATGCCAACCTATGGCGGAACATGCCCTCATGTAAATTAATTCTACTGACATGTACATTTATAACACCTGTGTATGTTTTGCATAATAAATCATTTCATTTCATAGACTTCATCCTTAACGTGAGACCCCACAAAAAGTAGTCTAGTAAATATGTATAATAGGTTAAATAGGGCGACCCCGCGGGGCATTGATACTTTTGATATTTAGGGCCGTTCGAACCATAGGTACCATTTACACAGGGAGTTATCATTGCCTATTTGACTACCGTGAGCCGGTGCCCCATCCTGTTCGAAATACACATAAAGTGCACGGATGGTCGGTTAACTGTGTTGGCGATGGTACGACAAATAGGCCAGGCGCGCACTACGATTTTTAGGGTTCCGTAGCCAAATGGCAAAAAACGGAACCCTTATGGATTCGTCACGTCTGTCTGTTTGTCTGTCCGTCCGTATGTCACAAGCATTTTACTCGAAAACTATAAGGTGTATTTGAATAAAATTTTGAGGATAGGTGTATTTTGTTAGCCGCAACATAGTTTTGTTAGGGGTGCCCTCCATACATAAAACTGAAAGTCTAATTTTTTTTTTCATTGCAAGCCTACGTTTGACACATCAATCGATAGGCCTTTCAAAATAAATATAAGGTTTTTCCGTAATTTTTTTGATTAAGTAAATAGAGTCGGAGATAATCGCACCGAAAGTCACTAAAATAGTGTCCTCCCGTCTGTAATTTTTGTACCGTGTATTTTAAAAATATGAAAAAAATCATGGACATAGGGCTTCCTTAAATAAAAGGACGTAAGTGCCATAAGATTTCAGTAACGATACGACTTTTTAATAGGCACGGAACCCTTCGTTGTGCGTGGTCCGACACGCACTTGGCCGCTTTTTTTGTCGTGCGATAATGCGCACTGACATATAAACACATACGCTGCATTTTTGCGACGCGATTATCGCACGACAAAAAAGAGTAGTGCGCGCCTGGCCATATGTGCACAGATTATAAGTAGGCGTGTTCGTGTTCGTTTGTTACTTTGTTTGTTTGTGTTCAACTCTCGTGTTGAATATCGGTTTTCGTATGGTAACTTTAAATATAACTTCCGTTTATGTAGGGCAACACGATAGGATAACCACTTCCTGTGGCCATTGCTACTACAACTTTCTGCTTTTGAAGTCGCACGCGCTGCGCCTACCTTTTCGTAATTTCATATAAAGATCGCGCTTTCCATATAGAAGTTAAAAGTTTTATTCTTAAGAGTGCACGTCACATCAAGAGAGTTTGGGCTGTGTCGTTGAGGTATCTTTAGGCGAAGACCGGTGGTAAGTCAGATCTGCGCGCCCGGTGAGTAGCTGAGAGTGCCTTAAGAGAACAGGAAGCCCTGAGGAGGCTCCAGACCTGGACGCTTCAGGTATGTGATTGTGCACTTTCTCTTCTGTGTCGATTGTCGAAATTAAAAATTATTAGCGTGTTTCTCGCATTTTCGGATTTTGCTAGAGTTCAGTCTTTTTACAGTACATCTTAATTTATCGCGTTTAAAAACAGTTTGTTTGTCTGTAAGTGAGTCTGAGTTAACTTTTTATCCTGAAAGTCAACCCCTAAGGAGGTAATATGGGGAGGAGAAAACATAACAACTTTAACATCCGCTCTGACAGATGTGGTCGACAATATATTGACTGAGCAGGACTCCGGTACTTGTTTGGTATTGCTGGATTTCTCCCGGGCTTTTGATAGCATTAACATTCCCCTACTCCTTTCAAAATTAGCGTACTACGGTGTAAACAACAAGTCCCTATGTTGGTTTCATAATTACCTTAGTGGCCGTACTCAGTCTGTTGGAATGAGAAGGGAAAATGGCAAGTCACTAGTATCCGAAAATACGCCACTAACTAGAGGAGTTCCTCAGGGCTCTATACTTGGACCTTTACTCTTCCTTATGTACAGCGCGGATATAATTCATGCCATCAAATACTGTAATTACCATTTGTACGCAGATGACCTCCAATAGGGAATATTCATGTTTTTTTTTTGTTTTTTTTTTATATATTCTATAAGTAATTATGTAACCGGAAAAAAATATAACACTCACAATATTATTAAATAAGCAAAAAAAATTAATTAATACTACTATCATTTTCGGACGATCAAAACGCCACCATTTTGGCGCGCTCATTTGTGACGTCACCGTGCAGTGTGCACTAAGAACAAATTAACAACAAAGTGTTTGATTCACACTTTTAATAAATGTGAGTGATTAAAGCTTATAAGATCAACTTATTGTAATGGAAGAGCACACAAAAGCTTATTATAAATATTGTATTGTCCATATACAATATATATATACAATACATGCAATTAAAACTGCAAATATTTTCATATGCCCAAAGGTGCAAATTATATAAGGATAAAGTGGTGTAAGGCGATGAGGAGAGATATCGTGCTTGAGTAGTTTATATTGTTATGAAGATCATTTCGACGTGAGTATTAAATATGTATGTACCTAAAATCTTTTTTATTAGGACTCGCGAAAAATATAAACAATAACCTAACCTCAAAATTGTATTATATGTATACTTATTCATAAAACTATTCCGAATCCCAAATTTTTTAGTTATTAATGTTACAAATATTATGATTTTTGTTGATCAACAGCTGACTACGAGTGTTTATTTTGATCATGAAACGTTTTAGCTATGTTTTTTTGTTTGCACTGTTAATCGAACATCGAAGTTGAAAGAATTTAATCCTTTTTACTGAGTGACCTACACAAATTTGTTTTATTTATCAGCCTTGACGAAAACAACCTAGTTTGTTTAAGTTCATAAAGATGTTCTCAACATTTAACATTCCTAATAGGTACCTACATATCTTTGATGATATAATACTAGCTTCTGCCCGCGACTCCGTCCGCGTGGAACTCGTTTATATCGTAGCTCCATACAAATTTTCACCCCCACTTCATCCCCTTGGGGGAGGATTTCCGGGATAAATCTATCCTATGTCCTTCCCCAGGACTCGAAACTATCTATATACCAAATTTCATCCAAATCGGTTCAGCGGTTTAAGCGTGAAGAGGTAACAGACAGAGACACACTTTCGCATTTATAATATTAGTACGAAAGTATGGATTAGTATGGATAGTATATATAGTATAGTATATGTGTAGTATGGATAAATATGTACTAGTTTTTTATTCCACTTATTTAAGAAAGACACCTATTTGAAGTAGTTTAAAAGTCTATAATTACTTAATTGACCAATCTCACGAGTATAAAAACTAGGAATATTAAAATTTATTGAATATCTGTAACTTATTTACCTTGCAGCTTTTACTTCTCTTAGTTCAGCGGACGTAAAGTCACAAATATTTGCGAAGTACGTAGATATTTAGTCATCATGAACACATCAATTTTAGGCAGATTATCCGACTGTGCCTTGACAAAACCGCCTTTAGTCATTGTGGCGAGACTTTTTTCACAAGGAGTCACTGCTTTCAGTTAATAATTACCAAAAAGCACTGATTATTTATCATAAACAGCGGCAAAACAATGCGAATAACTTTCAATAATCATACTAACGACCTGTTAACAGTAGACACCGAGCGCACGGTGACGTCACGTTTCGCTCCGCCAATAGCGTTGCGTTTTGGAAATTTGCGAGGGAATTTGAAAAATGGTACTTTTAAACAATTAAATTAATCAATAGAAACATGTGTGTATATTTAGGGTGAAGACATATCTATCAGCATCGAATCGCATTTTGTAATACAGTAAACGTAATTTGTATGAGATGCGTCCGCATGCGGAAGGGTGAATTGATGCGGACGCATCTCATACAAAATTACGTTTACTGTATTACAAAATGCGATTCGATGCTGATAAATGTGTCTTCACCCTTATTAAGCAATATAGATTACACGTGATTTTTTTTGTCCATTTCTAAATCACATGCATATTCCCTATTGTATTTGTCAGCACCTCCTCATGACTTTGCAGAGTCGGTCTACAAGGTAAATGAGGACCTAAACAGAATTGCGGCTTGGGCTGATAGTAATGGGTTACTGCTTAACCCTCAAAAGTCAAAGTTCATGGTCTTGGGCTCAAAAACGCAAATCTCTAAAATTTTAGTAAACAATCCAAAATTAAGCGTCAGTGGTTCACAGATTGAACGTGTGGAGGAATCTAGAGATTTAGGTATCATGATTGACAGTCAGTTGCGCTTTGAAAGCCATGTAGGAAATTTGGTACGATCTTGGTTTTTCCGAGTGAAGGTATTATATAAAATCCGAAATCTTTTAAGCGAAAAGGTACGCATGACTCTCTGTGAATCATTGATACTCTCTAGGTTAAATTATGGAGATATTGTGTATGGACCTCGATTACTGGCAAAGACTCGGCGTCTAGTACAACGTGTACAAAATGCATGTACTCGTTTCTGTTACTTACTTAAACAAGGCTTCAAGATTAAACATGTCCTCACGCAGACATTTACATCTCGCGTGCCTTTTATTTGATGTGATGAAATACAAAAGGCCAGAATATTTGTACTCGAGGATAAGAATTTCATCTTTTCACAAAAGGCATGGCACAGGGTCGAAACGTCGATGTCTCCTGGAAGTACACCCACACAGGGCAGCTGCTTTTACAGGTAGTTTCCGTTATCTTGCAACCAAATGCTGGAATAACATTCCTCCACCAATTAGATGCTTACCATCGAAACTTTCATTTAAGTCGCACTTTAAGAAGATGCTCATAGAGAAGCAAGTGGTAGGAATTCCGCACGGCTACTTGGTTGTAGATTTCGTTGTGTGACTGTGCACTCAAAACCACGTAGACTCTCCTTTCTTCCTGTTTTCCTTCTTTACACCGGTCGGTATACATTTTTTATTTTATTTTCTTCTTTTTTATCGTACCACTTTTTTGTTGTCTTTGAGTTATATAAGTAAAATTACTATTTGTTTATGTATGTTCGTCTCAAACATTTTTCTGGTTCATTTTTCTGTACTCAAATATTTTTCTGGGTTCCAACAGAATACCAGTGTTTTTGTTCAATTGCGAGCAAAGCTACGCACTGAGTTGGAGCCTTTTTGTCTTGCTGCAGTGCACACAGTTTATTTCTGTGCATAAAAACTGATTGTTTTATGTTATTTTAATGTTCTTTTAAGTTTTGTGTTTTCTGTATTTTTTTTCTCTTATTGTAATGTGTGTGTATTTTAGAAAAACAAATAAATGATTTATCTATCTATCTATCTATCTAACATAGCATACCGGTAGACGACCGGTTAGTCTAGTGGGTAGTGACGCTGCCTACGAAGCTGAAGGTCCTGGGTTCGAATCCCGGTAAGGACAAATATTTGTGTGATGAGCATGAATATTTGTTTCTGAGTCATGGATGTTTTCTATGTATTTAAGTATTTCTATCTATTAAATATATCGTCGTCTAGTACCCATAACACAAGCCTTATTGAGCTTACTATGGGACTAGGTCGATTTGTGTAAGATTGTCGCCGTGTTTAGAAGAGAAGTCATTTGCCTAGACACTAAGGACCAGGCCACTGACTCAAGCTGCGGTGCAGTAAGTAATAGGATCCTACTGCACAATCCAATCTTGTAGCTGATAACAGTTACAGAAGTCTAACTTTTTATTTATACAACGACGATGGCGCACTAACATATGGTCAGCCTGATGGTAAGTAGACGTCGCCTATACAGAAGTATCACAAGCACGCTACTACCCCTTTATTGATTTGAGGATTCGCTGTGTTGACAGCTAGAGATAAGAGCTGCATGTAGGATAATGAGTTAGAGTATGAAGCGACTTACCGCTGATGTTGGGTTTGTGTTGAATGCGCGCCGGCGCCAGCTCGAGCTCGTCCTTCACCACGCGCGCGGCGGCGCCGGCGCACAGGCGCGCGCCTGTCCCGCTCGCACAAGCTGCACTACTCGCACACTCAGGCTTCTCTTTCACACGGTCTTCAATCACGGGCATCTTGTCTCTCTCCTCCTTAATAGTCACTGTCGAGGAAAATACTGTTACTTACATCAAATATCAGACGAACATATTGGTCATTATGTATCACACTTTCACTGGCAGTTCAATAGGGGCGTAGACACTAAATAAAATAATCAATAATGACATATTTTCTCGAAAAAGGATAAAAAATGTAGTCAAATGGAGAAAAAATCAACGCAAAAGGTTAAATAATCACGAAGTTATAAGTGTCCAAAGTTTTAAGAAGGCGTATGTTCTATCCCTTTTTCGCAAAACGCGACTTCAAATGAAACGATGACGCTGGAAGAATGTGACGTCGCAGAAGACGGCAAAGTGCCGCGCTGCGTCGTGTTCGGCGCCGCGGTCGACGCGGCCTGCCGGGAGCATCCTGTAATGTGACGTCACACACCGTTTGCGTTTTCTCTCTCTAACAAGCAATATTAAAACGGTTTTAGCTTCGTAATTCTTTGAGATATCTGAATGGGAGATTCGTCACTAGGCATATTTTTATCCCTTCTTTCTTTTGGAGTAATAATAATTTTCGAGTCTACACCCGTATTAAGCACTGCTGAACTGATGTGGTTGAGCGCTTGTGGAAGTACTGTCACCGAAGCCATTAAGTAAATCTATGAAACCTTCAAGCCAGTATACAGGGTGGAAAAATCGAATGCAACGTGGATGGCAACTACCTTAAATATTGTAAATAGCACATTCTGTGTAAAGGAAACATTCCTTTGTTTTTAAAAACAATAAATTCTGCATTTAAGGATTTATGAAAAATCTCTTGCCTCAGTCGGGACTCGAACCGGTTTAGTTTTTAGTTTTCAATTTTCATGGCACTCCGTTATTCTGATTGTATTTGTTATTTAGAGAAAAATTAACCTTATCAGTTGCCCTTTCAATCTGCATCATAAAATAGAGCACGTTATTTTTTGTCACATTTGACCGGTTCGAGTCCCGACTAAGGCAAGCGATTTTTCATAAATCCTTAAATGCAGAATTTATTGTTTTTAAAAACAAAGGAATGTTTCCTTTACACAGAATGTGCTATTTACAATATTTAAGGTAGTTGCCATCCATGTTGCATTCGATTTTTCCACCCGGTATATTATGGGATATTCTTTTTTTATCACACTTATATTATAAAGAGGGACTTGACAGCTTGGTATGTTTGTATGGACGGTCAAAGTCAAAGTGATGTATTCTTCAATTGAGGCATATTACATGCACCTATGAGTGTCGATAAACTACCCCCGGTTCGGAAAGAAAACCGCTGCCCTGAGAAGAACCGGCGTAAAAAACTCGGCGAGGTATATTTTTTCAAAACAATATACAATATATAATTTCAGTATCAGATTAATATAAAATTACATGGCTACAGTAGAAAGCCT
Source organism: Epinotia ramella (assembly GCA_947578815.1). Classification (NCBI taxonomy): domain Eukaryota; kingdom Metazoa; phylum Arthropoda; class Insecta; order Lepidoptera; family Tortricidae; genus Epinotia; species Epinotia ramella. The sequence goes on along the minus strand of OX388226.1, from coordinate 52,413 downwards.
ATTTATTTATTTTGCGATAGATTTCTAGTGCAGGACTTTGTCACTGTTAACATCCCTATCCATGATGTAGGTAATCGTTTATCTTATAATATCTTATATATTATCTATAAATATAATATGCTTTTGAAATAAGTGTGTTTTACGACAGATTTGAATTTAGAGTCAGTAAGTTCGGTACTGTGTTTTGGAATTTTATTGTAGAATTGTATACAATTTCCCTTTGAAACTTTGTCGCTTTTACCAGTCTGTATAAAGTTGTTTTGAGCTTTCCTGTGCTTCTGGTAACCTTGGCCCTATTCAGTGTTCGCTGGGAAGTTGTATGAATTCTTCCTAACTTTATTATTTCAAATATGTATAGCGACAGCAGTGTTAGAATATCTGTTTCCTTGAAGAATTCTCTTAGTGACTCACACGACCCTAGGATATAAACTGCTCTAACAGCCCTTTTTTGTAAAATAAAGGCAGTCTCAATATCTGCCGCTGATCCCCATAAAATAAGACCATAAGTAATTATACTATTAAAGTAAGCAAAGGTTAATCTCCAGAACTGCTCATCCGATTTCAAAAATATTGAATGGACCTTCAGGATAGACATGGGCTCCATTTCATCCTAGAGCCTCGCCTGGGGTCTCTACAATACCGGGTGGAGGCGCACGGGCAGGTTAGGTATAGGTTTGATATATTACAAACAGAATTATTTTAATATGGACTTCCTTTATACATCATCATCTTCCTAGAGTTATTCCCAGTTGTACCCTAAGTCCTAGTCCGGGGGTCCCGTTTGACACCTAATCCCAAGATTTGGCAAAGGCACTAGTTTTAAGCAAGCGACTGCCATCCGACTTTCCAACCCAGATGGTAAAACTAGACCTTGGGATTAGACCGGTTTCCTCTTGATGTTTTCCTTCGCGGTATATATTCCGCACATAAGTTCCGAAAAACTCATTGGTACAAGCCAGGACTTCCTTTATACATATAACAATATTGCTTGTGGCAGGAAACTTGTCCCTCTTGGACGCTCCCCGGGGAGAGATACATTCAAACCCCACTACACTATTTATTGTTAATGCCATTCAACATTCAACTACAATCCTATATCACAATTATGGTCTAAACTCAACACAATGTTCCAAAACATTAATACATGTGGGGTTTTTTTCCATTTTTGTTTCAACACACCATGGTGGACATAATTCAGAATATTTTGATACTTAGTGCATTAAGCTATACACATATAATCATAAGTGTAACTTTCGAAACATATTGATTCATACAACATAGATCATCATCATTCTCCTAGTGTTGTTCCCGGTTATGACCCTAAAGGAGCTTGGGGTCCGCTTTGACACCTAATCCCAAGATTTGGCATAGGCGCTAGTTTTACGAAAGCGACTGCCATCTGACCTTCCAACCCAGAGGGAAAACTAGACCTTATTGGGATTAGACCGGTTTCCTCACGATGTTTTCCTTCACCGAAAAGCTAACGGTAAATATTCCGTACATAAGTTCCGAAAAACTCATTGGTACGAGCCGGGATTTGAACCCACGACCGCCGCTTGACAGCCGCATGCCTGAACCACTAGGCCACCGTAGCTTTTCAAACAACATACAACACAACATCATACAACATAGATAAGATAATTAATTATGAACCCTGCCTCACTATTCACAAACCTGAATATTTTCTATTCATATTAATATTACAAAGAATATTACTTTTCACTATGTACAAAATGTAAGTAATATGAATATGTATATATAATAGTGTATATTATTTGGTATATGTGTATGTTTATATCAGTATGTATTTGATAAATTAAATTTATCTGGGATCGAGTTTTCTTTAAAATTTTAATGTCTGCAACAAATGTTTCTGTTTAGCCTAATGGTTCACTGGTAGAGAATGCCTTATGGCATGAAGTCCACCATTCTTGTATTATGCAATAAAGTTTAAATAATAAACAGATAGACTATATGAGTTAGTGACTGTACTAATATGTTCCTTAATACATTTCTCCAACATGTAGAATGGATGTTTGAGATGGACATAGTCTACATTTTAACCTGTGGCTCTGCCTGCATTCTTTGTAATAAGTGGGGGGTCACCAGGAGAGGCAAGTGAAGTAGGTATGTATCAAATACCACAGGGATTTAACAATAATATTCATGGATTTATTAAACAAAAGATACACTACTCAAAAGAAAAGTTGGAGTGGTTGCCTCTTGATATAAGAGGAACATATTTCATTTGTGGAAATAAGTTATTTATTAAATAAGCTACGTATCCAGGTTGCGTATGGCTATTATATTACAGAATCGATTTCAAATTATTTAAAACTTAGTCGAAACTAATCACTGAATTCTCAAATTCCCTTCTCGGTCCTCTAGTTCTAGTATAAAACCTCTCGGTGCACCCTCTGGTCCAGCCCCGTGCTCAACCATTAGTAATTAAGTAAAATCTCGGCACTCACTGTGGAAGGTAAAGGTAGCACACTCGGGCTCCTGCTTTACGCGCGCCGCGTCCAGCGCCGCGCCGTCGCGGCCGGCCTCCATGCCCCAGTCTCCTCACGACGGGAGCCTCAGCACGCCACAGGTTTCTGAACATCCGCACAACCCGAACTACATATTGATGACAAGTTGGATAAAAGGTTGGTTGGTTGGTTGGTTGATAAAAGGTACTAATGAACTTCTTTTATAATATAAATAAACGGAACGAGGAACAAACTGGTGGTAGTATAACCTACTGCTGACGATTATCGACTAAAGTAAAGAAAACTGCCACGCCTAACGCTTGGGTACGCGGTTTTATTGTTCTATTGTTTTACAGTTCCATTGTTTAGTATCACACATAGAGTAAAGTATGTATTATTATTATAAAAGAGAAATGGCCGCCTCGAGGGCCTTTGCCAGAGTCAGTAAGTGTATAAATTAACTACGAATAACGAATTAAACCATTATAAAATCAAATAGACGTGACTATCGCCAAGATCGACATGCTAGATTCCGTAAAGTATGTATCACATCACAGCACAGACAGAATACCACCTACTTAGGTAGACACTTGAGCATTATGACTTGACAGATTGGGATTGCCACAGTTAAAATAAAAGATTAAAGTTTTTTTACAATATCAAGGCAGCTATGTTATAGCCGCTCCACACGATGGGCCATCCTGACCCATCATACAGGACGCGGCTATGCGGTAGAACGAGACATAAATATGTCCTACTCCCTTTAACGCATAATCTGTATACCCCGTATCGTATACAGATTATATGATTTTACCCCAATTTGTCAGTACAACATGTCGAAGTCATAATTGACAACATTTCATTTTATAAACACTTCAAAATGAATATATGATTCAAAAGCATATTGCCTCCTGAACACTATACTATATTAATAAAAAAAATATATAGCTTAATAAAATAGTTAAAGAACAATTAAAAATATGGTCTAATTTTACCCATTCTACGACATAGTTATGGATAGCCTGTGCCTTATGTTACAGAAAAAAAAAGCTCTGCTGCCACCATGAACCTATAATTACTACGGACAGGCTATGGTAATAATAATACCACGTGCGAGCGAGCTGGTAGCATACAAATCTCGATAAGTGTGACAGACAGAGATATATCATTGGTTATCCTTGTCATAGTTCCACTTTTTTTCTATTTGGCACAACAGTTGTGGCATACAATGCTGTCAATGCTCGCGCGTGGCTGCATACGAATCCGAAATATTTAATATTATTGTGAATAAAATAGTGTCCTAAAAGTAATTTACGCACGATAAGGTGTCTCGTGTTCCGTCTGTGCCAAGAAAATGGTTAATTGTTGCGTGCTTGGCTGTAAAAGCCGGTCGGAACAATGTGATGAAAATATAACCTTTCACACGTAAGTAGAACATCTTTCACTTTTCTGTATACGCAATACGTAAAAATAGCATGGTAAAATTACATTACGCTCAAAATCTTGTAAAATTTGACGATTACAATAGAAATAACATCATTGTTTACATTGTACAAGAGAATATTTGTTGACAAATTATCCGCCCAAATTACGTAGGTTGTTTATGGTAAGCTGCGAGAGGTGTTAGAATGTCTTCTCGATTTAGCTTCTTTGCAATCATTTTAGGGATACCAGCCAAAACAACTTAAAAATACCCGATTTCTCGGGTAATTTATACTCTAACAAAATTCTCGTACTTGTTATTACATAACATTCGTATATAATGGATGGGATCTATTCTTATATACGTATATTTACTCTGTACTCATAATAAAGATAAGCTTTTATGTAGCGAGTAATCTCGGACTGTTCATCCAATTTCAAAAATTCTTTCATCTGGCTTTATTTAATCCTGCATCTGCGCCTCCGCTTGTGTTCTTTCTACTACGCGGGTGGAGAGGAGACGCGTGGACAGCTAGTAATAAGTAAAGACGATCGACGGTTTAGAATGAATCATAATTTTCTATAAGCCCTATGCTTGAAATATTTTATGTAAAATAATATGTTTTTTTTTCTAGGTTTCCACTAAATGCGTGCGCGTGCGCGTAGTATGTGGGTTAAGGCTACATATATATATTTTTGATCGCATTCTCGAAAACAGTTCTTACGATTTTGATGGCATTTGCAGTATAGGGGTTTATGGGGGCGAAAAATCTATCAGCCGGAATGACCGGTCCTGCGCCATCCGCATCCAGCGGACTCCCGCGACCTTTGCCAGGTCATCAGTCAACCTTATAGGGGGCCTCCCACGCTGTGCCTCATAAAAAAAATCGATCTAGCTAGGTCTCATATCTGGGAAAAATCGTTCTCAGCATATTTTTACCCGAGCAGAGCTCTTTATCATTAATCTGTAATAATTTGAATATTTGAATAGTAAATGTTTTTTAATATGGTTGTGTCTCATTTCGGTATTTAGTGTCATTATTTTTCCCGCCTTAAGCCTGCATCGCGGTCAATAGTAAATTTTACAGCTAATGACAAGTTTGCCATTGATCGCCGCGGCCTGCGGTGGCGGTCAATAGTAAATTTGACACTAACTGTCAAGTTTACTATGAACCGCCACCGCAGGCCGCGCCAGTGTGATTCAGGCTTTATAATAATTAAGTAGATCAGCACGGCTATCACAGAACGCCCCGCGAGCTGTGTCGCGGCGAGGTAGACTGTCCGTCTCTTTCTAGTTAGAACGATTAGAAAGAGACGGATAGTCTACCTCGCCGCAACACAGCTCGCGGGCGTCCTGTCATAACTGTGCTGATAAGAAACTACCAGGTAAGCCGCTTGCACAAGGACTATTAATTACCTACATATCATGTTCTGTTACTAGAATCATATTTCATGTTATTAAGCTGAATATTACTAGTGGTTGCGAACAGAGCGCCTGCTAGGCAGTGAATGTGTGTAAAGCTTCAGTAAAAACTACTTACAATAAAAGCGCATTATTTAAAATAAACATATGGAAGCGATGGGGTAATTTTTAGTTACATGGCCACCCCACGGGAATCATCTACTTTGTTGCCGTCCCTCATTGTGGCGACACTTACGTCGCCTCTGTAGGTATATACTCTAAGGCTGCCACAAATTTGAATTTGACATTGACGTAAATTGTTTAGTTTACTATCGATGTTAACGACTGTAACCTAACGAAGTAAAATAAAATTAAAAGATTCTTTATTATAGGGCTTTAAAGCCTACTATGGAGAAACCCGCATGGATCGACGAGGTGTCTACTCCTCCTAAGTACACAAAGTATTGTTCCGTGCCAAGTTGTAACAATGACTCTTTGAAGAAACCGGACAAACATTTCTTCCATGTACCGCATAAAAATAAAGCGGAGTGGTGTCGAGCAGTAGGGAAAGAAGCAATTCCAAAGGTCCGTGTGAATGCAAGGTGTCGTATTTATATAATGCAGTATCGGTATCCTTTATCACAGCCAAATTCGTCGATGAAATCGTTTCTTTTTAACAAATAGCACAATTTAAATAAACAACACACCACAGACCTACTCCAGTGACAATGGAAAAGTCAGATGTTTTTTAGATAACTTTTTTTTTCGATCGTGGTATGACTAAGGTAAAGGCTATTCCTGCGTAGAATTAGAGTTACGCCCTTTTAGAATAAGTAAATATTGAAAAATTAATAACAAATTAAATACGAACCTTAGAGAAATAAATAAACTATCAGCGTATTTCTCTTTTTAAACCAAATACACAGAACCAATAAAATGTAGGGCTCAAAAATATGAAAAGTTGTCAATGGGTGTGTCGTACAGATGTAATGCCGGCACCCCACTGCGCTATGCGCTATTCGTTATGCGACTGCGCCGTATTTGCGAAAATATTTGTTATGTGCGCGAACAAACAGACATGCCCACCACACTGCGTGCTGGTGTGCCGCACATGCCAAATATGTGTGTTGTTTGCGTCGCAAATGTCAAAAGCGGCGATAGGCGAGTTGACAGCAGCAGCTTATTATTTTTACTTAAGGGGCTCCCATACGCCAATGACCTTCGATCTGAATCCTTTGGTTTTCTTATGTTTTTTGTAGCTTATTATATTAACAACAACGGCTTTACGCAATATAGTATCCCATATTTACTTCAAAGTTCATTGTTTTCGAGATATTTGGCTTCAGATTTTTGGCCTAAAATTGTTCAACTTTGATGAACAATTTTAGGCCAAAAAACTGATTTTCTGGCCATAACTTTTGTGTTAATTGGTTTATAATGAAAACCCTGGACCAGTTTTTAGAGACGTCACAGACGAACCCAAATATGTAGATTTCGTATATGTTAGATCTTTCACGTCAATAGAGATACGAAATAAGTGTTTTTTTTGTCAATGTTTAAAAAAATCATACATAATTATGTTTTCATTTGTTTCAAAATCCGGTGGACCAAAATGGAGGTAAAAGATTGAAAAACCGATAGCCGTTTTATTTATAATGCTATCTGTAGTGCAAAAAAAGGAGATACGATTCAAAACTTGTCAAAAATCGATGAAAACCTCGGGTAGCCCCTTAAATGCATCGTATTACTTTTTCATTTGTCCACTCCATTATTCAAATCGAACCCGTCGACAGACACGGCCGCCGCTAGCGAGAAAATGAGTGAGTGAACGAAGTGTGGGCAGTCAATGCGCTATTCGGCTTATTCGCCTCCTTTTATGTGTGGGTACCTTAAGTTTTGTTAAGTGGTCCATATTATATTTTTTGTAGTAAGTAAACGGTTAATGGAGTTCATAGCCGTAGCTACTTTTTTTTTATTCGTTTCTGTTTTTTACAAATAGTTTTTTTAATATCTCATTTGACAGATCTGTCGGTTGGTGATATGAATAGATGTCGTGCCTAGGTCGACGATATAAATAAAAAATAAATAAATATAAAAAAATAAAAATCTTTTATTTCATGTAACCATAGACACATATTTTGTTAGTATTATGAATAACTTAAAAACTAAATGTTAATTTACTAAGGAGGAGGTTACCATTTGATAACACTAGTGGGAGCATGCAATCTTCCACAGTGTAACATATAGGGACAGTCTGCCCTCTCGGCTATCATCTTTAGGATGGTGTTGGGACTGCCCCACACCCGACGCATCAGGGATGCGGCGCGCCCGCGCATTACTGTTACTCCAGGCAAAATAGGGTCAGCTAGTATGGCGAAATGGAAATAATTTATAATAGTTTTTTTTTTCTGCGTAACAGATAAATTATAATTGTATTAATAACGACGAGACTAAATCCGACAAAATATTTATGATTTAGATATTTTAATAAATAATTGAAAATTTATAAATTCCTGTAAAATCGGAAAAAAAATTAACTCATTTTTTATTCTTTGTTTTGATAAATTAATATTTCCTCTATAAGTTTGATGATAAATCAGGCAAAAAATGTTTCCGAATATTACATTTCTATTTAGTAGATCCCTAACATTTTATTCATTTACCATATTTCCGTGTCCAAAAATAATAATTGGCTGTAGGTTCCTACATTCTTTGATGAATGTAGTGGACACAAACATTAGAAACGAATCGCACACTAAACAACAACGGAGGGTGGATTTTAGGGGTTAAATGTTGTTTAACTATTTAAAAAAATGCAAAACTATCAGTTACTTTTGGGATTTTCATTATAAGCTATTTTTCATCGAATAATGTACGAATCCCCTTATAAAATCGGTTGCAAGTAATGTTATTACAAACACCTGTTAAAATAGGTTTAAAAATGCCGCGCGCGAGCCGCAGAGCTAACGTGATTGGCCGGCCACCCGCTCGCCGCGTAGGTACTACATACTAGGTAGGTAGGTAGGTACCGCACGAATCGCAGCGATTCGCGAAACCATCTAACGCGTCTAAGATCTAGTTGTTGATAGTAGTTAAATTTTAATATACTCGTTGTGAAACGAATTATGAAAATATTTAAGTATTTTTATTTATTTATCAATGAGTGACACTGACGAGCGTGGGATGAAGATACCTATGCAATTTAACTTTGAACTTTGACGTAGGTAGTGGAAGTTGGAAAAAGGGACTTCAAAGATTGTGCACACGTGTATATTCTGTAGTTTGTGATGGACTTTTTAAGACTAGAGGAAGATGCTTGCTTTGTTTACATTAATTTCTTTTTTGGTTCAGTTTTATTTATATATTTAGTCTTTATTGCACTAAGGACAACTTATCGTACAAGAGGCGGACTTAATGCCGTAAGCATTCTCTACCAGTCAACCTTTGCGCAAAGCAGATTGTGGGCGTGTAGTAATTGTAATAGAGCAAAATTCGTTAAAATAGTAAACTAGAGAGATTTATACCCTTACCTATTATTTGATTTTTATTATGCCCAATATTACACGTTAGATAATATACAGGGTGAAAAAATCTATGGAACCTGAAGGGAAACCCTTAAGACAGCTCATTCTCTCGCTCTCATTATCATGAATTAAACACTATTTAAATTTAATTTACCTACTTTTAGCCCGAATTACATTTGAATTACAATTTACTATCGCAATCACTAAAATTTATTGACTGAATATCTTTTGTCCGAAAACTTTTCGTATTTTTATGACTTCTCCGAATATACAATTCATTACTTTTTTCATTTACCATTTGATGTTATCCAAATGTGTCAGTTGTCCGAAAAACTTTTACCACTACAGTCTTTTGAGCTTTGTTACAACTTTTGTTTCATAGCCAATTTTTGACTTATCCAGCATTACTTTCCGCATTTCATACGTTTAGTCAAATGTTCATTTTGAATGAAATTCAAAGTAGTTTTACAGAGACTAAGGCAGGTCGGTGTAGGTACGACGACGAGCGAAGCGAGGAGGAGTTTTAGGTGAACTGCGAGTTTGCGACCCTACATCGCGCGAGCCGAGCGATCGTAGCGTGCCGTGGCAGCGGCCGGCGAAACGCCAGAACCGAACACTTTTTTACTACTTAATATTTACATATGTACTGTATAAGTAAGGGTCAGGTCGGAAGAAATAACTTGATAAACCAAATGTTGTAATTATTTAGTATCGATTTATTTAAAGAACACCCTGCCTAGAGATGGTGTTTACCCAACCTACCCAGAGTTACCCATTTCATCCCAAACGTCGTCTTGTGAAGCATTTTTGCAAAATATAATGAAACTTCTTACGTCATAGTCATATAGGAATGTGTAAACGTAAACGTTGTTGTTCTCATTGAGATTTTCTTACTTGGTTACTTGCTAAATATGCAAACAATATAGGCTCATCTTTCCCTGGCCAGACTATACGTGTGTTATTTTGAATAATAGTACATTACTGCAGAGGCAGTGAAGTAAGGGATTGCTGGACTAGTCCAGGCAATAAACTGACAACTTGTATGGAAAAAATATCAATTTTGGAAATAATTTATAATAACTTATTTTTTATGTATAACGGATATATTATCAACTAAATAGTTACCCAGCGACAAAATCCGACAAAATTTCAGACATCGAAAAAATGATAAGTTCTTCTAAAAAGTCAGTAAAAATATTAATAAATGTTTTTGTCTTAATTTTGGTTCATTTACATTTGCTCTATAATATTCAAGATAAATCGTACAAAAAAAGATAATGCATGCTTCATTGAAATCTACATAATTACTTCCGAGTGGAAAGTTTGTCGGATTCTTGACCAAATCATCTTAGAATAAGATTTTCAAATGAAATCAACAAAAAAAACGCTATTATAAAAAACGCTAAATTAATGTTTTTCAAAACCGTATTTTGCCTGGAGTAGACGAGATTGGGGTAAACCGGATACAACGAGTCCAGCAATCCATGTTCCGGCCGAGGATTGTATAGTGCGTTTCTCAAACGATGTGAGGAAATATAAAAATAAAAATAAATACAAGGTAATCAATTAAATAATAGGTAATTTGCCGCCTTTTTATTTTTTAAACATGCCATTTAAACAAGCCGTTCGAGCACTATGTTTAACCGCACATAGGTATAGTACCATCGTTTTTTTTTTTATGTCACAAGTTTGCTTACAGAACAGAGTCTAGTGGTGGTTGGCAGTATGTAATTTTTCCTTTGTCACTTTAATATTAGTAAGCAAATTTAAAAAGTTAGATTAGCGGACAATAATGGTTTTACTTAGGGTTACTTTTCTCAGTCCAGTTCCATAGGAAACAATTCACAGCCGTTACTAGTGTTAGCAAATTGGTGGGAACTGGCGAGAATAACCATCGAATACCAAAACCAAATGGTACTCAAGTATTGCATTTTTATCGAGTCGATACACGCGTAACGTAGCTGAAAATCGAATTTACCAGTCAGGGATATTAATATTTGTACCAGAGTAAGGATAAAAACTGACATAGAGGCGTACACAGATATTTATGCCCTTTTTTTGTACACTAGACAGCATAAGTGCATGGTCAAGTCGCAAACTGTTTCCCTTGACGCGCTTGCTAACGCCATCTATGTGCACGACGTGTAATATCATTATAGATGTAAATGTAAACCTCAGAGGATCGGCATAGTTTCACTAGATGGCGCTGTTAACACAGATGGAAACAAAAACTAATTCCTCATCTTGGATATAATTATATTTTTCTGGGGTTATTATTTTTCCTATATTATACTGTCAAGTAATCTTGCCAACGCATTATCGATCGATAATGGCGGTATTATGACGCAATTTGGAATGTGCTTTCTATTTATGTGCTACCTTTGTGCATTTATTTTTCTTGCGATGTTTCCGATTCACTACTAGTGAATATCCAAACAATTCCAAAAACACTTCTTTCCCAACATTTTTTTCGTTGGGTGCGGGATTTGAACCCGCGACTCTAAAGCTAGGTCGACAGTTACTTGCCTCGTTAGCCACTCGACCATCGGTTCAATTGACTAGGCAGTCGAAATTCATCATAAGTTTATTTTGCTGCTCAGATATTAATCCATTACGACTATGATTAGTATAATAATCGATGAGGGTAGACGAATGATTCAAAACTACCATACTTATTCGTTTTTATCACAAAGATGTTACATGTTCGTTCGTAGACCTACTTCAGCTGTGTTATTCATATTTTTTTTGGATATCATGAATATTAAAACTAGTTTTCTATGTAATATTGATCTAGTTAAAAGGTCGCAAATATTTGCGATATATAAAGAAGCTACAGAAACTGATCTAAACGTAAGTCGTTATTTTTACATGTTTGTGATATAATTATCTACTATAAGTAACTACTACTTAACTATCATACATTTTTCTGATGATTTATTTACGTATAATATTGTTGCAGCTAAAAAAAGGTTGAGCAAAAGGAAACGTCTCTGCTACACCGACAAAGAACGGCCACCAGCCATGGTAATGGACTACAAAGAAAATGATTTTGAATCGACAAGGCATTTCGTTGATTTATTGCACACAAGTGTGGACTGTTCGAGGTGTCTCCATAAAGAGGAGGGTTTATACTATCATGGGCATGCTGTTAAACCCTTGCTTACAGAGAAGCACATAAAACAGCAATTTGATACAATTTGGACACTGGACTAAATGTCATGTTTAGTGACGAGAAGTGAGAAGTGTTTAAATCTATTCAAAAGGACAATATAAGTTCACGTTCAGTGATCACGTAGTGCCTAACATGGAATCTGGTGGTATACCTAACTGTGAACATGTAAGGTTTGAAGAAAGACAGACCGGGTTATATATAAACAAGTGACAAAAGTAACATATGAGTAGGATATTGTTTTCATCATGCTTTTTTAACCCTATAGATACTATTAGTAATAGATGTGTTAAGTTAAGGAAAATTATTATTAACCAACATAATCATGTTAATTAACGAGATCGAGTGACATAGATAACCGTGGAATCCTACCATTATAATCTATGAAATATATGGTCGTCTAGTATCAATAATAAAAGCCTTAGTGAACTGTAAGATTGTCCCGTATTTTATTATTATTTTAAATGTCATTAACACAAATGGCGGGTTTATTTACTTACTTAAAAGCTTACTTATAGATTTGGCTAACACCAGAATGCGTTCGCCTGATATATATGTTATCATAACCCGGTCTGAAATTATTAATAAAATTGTCAATAGGTTTTATTTTTATTGGGGTAAAGCTTCAATCTTTTTCCGATTTTCGGAAATGAAACTTAAGCTACATATAACCTCGATAACATGTTAGAAAGTGGCTAATTCACTAATACTATTAACAAAAACTTCTGTTAACAGTGTTGCTGCTAACGGAAGGCCAGAAAACAAGGTTGTAATTTGGCCTATGATATGGCTGTCTGAAGTGAAGAGTGAAAAAGTGAAGTGAATTAAATCCAGTCAACAGGGCCATTTAAGTTTATAGTGTTATAATAATACGCGCCGTCATAATGGTCGCGTAGTTCCTAATATAGAAAAAGTGCAGATGCTGTCGGTCAAAGAGTACGGATTACGTTAAGATTTATATATTCTATAAACCGGGTTATCCTAAATAAATTAAAAATATATATATTGTTTCAGTAGGTAATAGGTATTAATATGCCGTTTGCTTTCTTTTTTATATTCCTTTACTATTTAAAATGTGATATTTCATAAGATCAAACAAGTGTAAGTAACGGTGAAAGACCAAATAAAATTATTATGATTATTTTCAAATCAATAACACAATAATTCATGGTTTGAACGCTCACATATAGGTATAGATATACTATGGCAATTAACACCTTAATGCGTTCTGCTGATTTGAATGTTAGATAACCCGGTTGTAAGTTAATATTGTCAATATTATATTTATTGGGGTGAAGCTTCAATCTTTTTCCAATTATGGAAATGAAACTTAAGCTATTACCTCAATAAAAATGTTACAAAGTTGCTAGGTAACTATTATTATGTAGTATTATAAAATTGCTTTAACAGAACTGTAGTGAACAAAATAAACATATTGAAACATAAAATGCTGTTTTAATTATTTAAGTTATGAATATATAATTTTCTTTATGACTAATATTTGTATATAAAGCACTTTCATCTATAGGAATAGAACAAATATAAAAAGATACAAAAACATAAACCTCCCATTACCTGGGATTCGAACCTCGACAGTTCTAGGCCGCTGAGCCTAGAGAACATGTCTTAATCCATTGAGCTATCTCAACATTATAGGTAATGGTGGAAATATAGCATTCAAATACCAGTGGTATCGCACTTAAATACAGCTATTATAAATTAGCATTTACCAGCCTTGTTAATAGTTATACTAATATGAGAATATTTCTGGTGATAACAAACAGGTGTCAATTTATAGGTATTTAATGTGCCTAGTAATGTGCTTATTTTCTGCGGTATGTCTAAATAGTAGCGCCAACAACGCCATCTAGTTTAATTATTGCGCACCACGTGCAACTATGTGAGCAGCAGACGTCAAACGATGCAAGCGAAACTGAGCCGTAAGGTGTCCATGCATTATTGCAGCCGATAGTACATATATTAATGCCTGACTTTAAATTTTCACCAAGATTAAACATATGATTAGTAAAAATAAACCAAATTAGCCCAAACTACCTACAATAGACGGACAGACAGACAGACAGACAGACAGACAGACAGCGGAGCCTTAGTAATAGGGTCCCGTTTTTACCCTTTGGGTAAAACAATATCACAGATTTGAGTAGGGCAGGCAGTGTCTTTCTGCCTTTACGTGGTGCACGCCACTGATGTTATGGATTTACGGTGGTTTTCTTTCAGGGTCCATAGGTTTTTCCACTCTGTATAGCTATAGCAGCTAAGCAGTATTTTAGCAGCGTGTTCTTTCTTACCCATTCCAATAATTAAGTACCTACTTCCGTTACTACAATGATGTGCAGATGGATCTTGTACTACCTACGCAGATTAAGTGGGAAATTAACTACTTTAAGTAGGAAATCACCTGTTAAAATTGTCGTCACTGTTTTATAATGATGACATTTATCAGTAAATAATTATGAAGCATTGAGACACCAAACATAGAAATGTACTAAATTCTTGGCATGTTTTCACTAAAATATGTTTATAAATTTCATTAATTGTTAGCGCGTTTCCCGCTTACGCCATTATTACACCGTGAATAGTCGCATTCTCCTACTAGTACATCGTCGAAGACGATATAAATGATTACAAATAATCTGCGTAGGTAATGTAGGTATCTATCTACTTCGCGTCACAGAAAAGGACTCGTTGCGTGCCGCCGTTGCGAGCGAATGTGATCGTTAACACACGCGGAAAGAGCTCAAGTTCAATTGTAGAATTAAACAGGACTATTCAAATGTGTATTATGCTTTACATAAACCTTTTTTGTGTAGGATTCGTGTACTACTTTAATAATCTATATAGTTAAATTAAATTTGGACACAATTTGGTCCTATAAATATATTTACCGATAGTTTATTGGAGTAAATGTATTTATATGCAATTCTAAACAAAAATCTATACGATTTTTAGCAAAATAGGTTCATCAATTATTTTTATGAGAATCAAATCAAAGTACTACTTATTACAATTTTTTTCTACCAACTTCTGTCACCTGTCACCCAAGCCATGCATTTTGTTAATATATTGATTTTACATGTAAAAAAAATGTCAGATTTCATTGTTTACAGGTTAAAGACAATAATATTGTTGTGTTGACGATTATAGACAACTATTATTAATTTTAATTAATAAAATCGGCGTATATTTGACAGTATTTTTTTATACCTACTTTCGGGTCGAAAGTTTGTAAGATTCGTAAATAGAGTATCTTAAAATATGTATTTATGACGGAGAAAAAAAACACAGGCTATTATAAATTAATGTTTGGCGAAACCGTATTTTGCCTGGACTATGTGTAAAAGCAATCCACTCGCGCCGCAGCAAACATACCCGACGCGCTACAGAAACGGGGCAGTCCCATCAACACCCGGAACGCGTTGTTATATTGAACACGAAGGGCCCCATATGCCCGTTGCGTATACTGCGCCCACAGGCTGCAGGTATAGAGGGAAGTGCAGAAAGCCCTGAATAACGTTGCTTTCACCTCTAAGGAGCATCCTGCAAACCTGCGAGCGATCATATTCGCCCGGACCGATAGGGCCCTTCGCTCTCTCTCCAAGTCCAGGTCGTCCTTGAGATCGACCGCAACAATATGCCCCAGATATTTAAAAGTATCTACTCTTTCCAAAAGATTATTGTACGATATTCCTACAGCATCAAACGACTCACCGCTACTGTGTCCATCCACCGCCTCGTGTCCCAAGGGCTAGGCTGAAGGTTCAGGGGTGATCGTCCAGCTAAATATGACGTACACAGGTTCCTAGGTCACTGGTAAGCGCACTCTAACAGGGGGGAAAGGTCCTCAACGCACACACGATAAATAATTAGAAAAATGTTGCTCTCGCGGCGCCGCTAGTTAACGAACTGATTTTGACATTGTGCGTGGCACTGCCCATTCGTATATCCGCTTCCGGCGGGTGGCGCTGTTAGCGCGCGGGTGTTGCCATCCCTCCAGGGATGACGGCTTCAAGACAAGAAGCAGTAAATCGCTAGAAGCTCGTAGGGATACCATACATATTAGAAACAAAATAAATTGACCCTTAAGATTGTGTCTTCAGTCAAAGAAACTAACGATTTTTAAAATTAAATAAAATTAGTGTTCCTGTACGGAACATGCCGCTCACCTTAAAAGGACTAGGGTGCTTTTAACGAGAAAGTACACTAAAGCTAACATATTTTAAACACCTAACTTAAGTACTAAGATTAAGTTGTATCGATTACAAATTATTCTAAGGGAAGCGGGCAAATTTTAACGACAGGGCGTTTATAAAACGAGTTCCCTGATTTTAAAGTTACTACCCGAGTAACGTTATCTGAGCCAGGATGAAGAGCATGAATGCGCGCGAGCCGCCACTGCAGCGGCGGGAGCTGCTCGTCACACACCACGACGATGGCTCCTTCGCGCACGGGCGCGCCGCGGCTCTGAAGCCACTTCTGGCTTTGCTGAAGCTCGTGGAGGTACTCCCGACTCCACCTTTTCCAAAAATGCTGAGTACACTGCTGTACCCAACGCCATCTACTAAGGCGACTTGGATTTTCGTCCGTTAAGGGAACGTCTGGAAGGGCCTTTAACGGCTCTCCCACAAGAAAGTGGGCTGGTGATAAAGGAAGGGGATCCGCAGAATCCGCGCTCATCAAACACAGAGGCCGTGAATTAAGTACGGCTTCAATTTGGCATAGCAGCGTATGCATCTCATCGTATGATTGAGTACGCGTGCCAACCACCCGATGTAAATGATGTTTAAATAAAACTCTTTACCCCAGATTCAAATAGACCACCAAAGTGGCTCGCATAGGGAGGCTGAAATCTCCAGGTAATGCCCTGTTGAAGGGTTTGTTTGTGCAATTCGTTTTGTACGACATCGTTGCGTAAAAACGTGTATAAGTCTTTCAAGTAATTACTGCAACCGACGAAATTTCGGCCGCAGTCTGAATAAATGTCAGTACATAAACCTCGACGGGATGTGAATCGTCGTAGGGCCGCGAGGAACGCTTCAGTGCTAAGGTCTGAAACGATTTCGAGATGAATTGCCTTTACGCTCATACATACAAATACGGCGACGTAACATTTAATTATTTTAGCATTGCGCACATTGTTTGCGCGCACGTAAAATGGACCGGCGTAGTCTACCGCGGTCTTAACAAAGGGTCGCGCGGGACGGAGGCGCGGCGCGGGCAGCGGGCCCATGCGCGGCTGCAGGCGCGCGGGCTTGGCGCGGAAACATGGCACGCAGCGGTGCACGCGCTGACGAACGATGTCTCGACTCGACAGAATCCAAAACCGCTGTCGCAGCAAATATTGCACCGATTGAGGTCCGGCGTGCAAATGACTCACGTGAGCATCGTCGATAATGAGGTCAGTTAAAGGGTGTTTTTTAGGGAGAATTAATTGTTGTTTCGATTCGAACGGTAAAAGTGACTTATGAATTCTCCCTCCAACTCTTAAGAGGTTGTCTTTGTCCATGAATGGCGTTAGACGCTGTAGGCAATGCGAGGATAATTTGCCTCGAGAATTATTTTTTATATCGTCCGCGAAAACGGAATGTTGAACGATGTAAATAAGTCGCATTAATGCGAAATTATATTCGGGCACAGTAATATAGTTTGGAAACGACACTATAGGCTTTTTTGAAAGTTTGTAGAACCGAAAAACGTATGACGTAACTCGAACGAGTTTACCTAATGTCGAATATCGTGAAATTATTTCAACATCCTGTATTTGTTCAGTAGTAGACGCGTTTGATACAAGCGGTATTATCGTGCGTTTTTCTTCGTTCGTTGTAGGAATATGTTTTGAAACGGGCCAAGCGTCTTGGTCTTTTTTGAGCCAAGCAGGTCCGTGAAACCACATTTCGTGCTGTAGAAAGGCAGAGGGGAGCATGCCTCGCGAGGCTGAGTCGGCTGGATTGTCAGCCGAAGGCACATGGGCCAGCACTCGGCGGGCACATGGGATAAAATCTCGCTAGTGCGGTTTGATACAAACGTTTTCCACTCGTGCGGCGGCGAGCGGAGCCACGCTAGCACGATAGCAGAGTCAGACCAAGCATAAATCTGATTGCGATCTATGCCGCCCTCATACGTTTGCATAACCTTATCTATGAGGCGGGATAAAAGCGCCGAGGCTAGAAGCTCGAGGCGCGGTACGGTCAAACGCATTCGTAAAGGTGCGACGCGGGTTTTCGCAATGACGAGATGTGTGGTGACGTCACCATCTCCATCTGTCAGACGTATGTAAACGCACGCGGCGAAACTGCGTTCCGAGGCATCTCCGTATCCATGGATTTGTATGGAATGCGAATGTGTGAAAATGTGACGAGGAAAAGACACTTTGGATAAGAGTGGTAACTCGTTTGTAAAGGCCGTCCATGCGTTAACAATGTCGACCGGCGGGACCGAATCCCAATCCACCTTAGCTATCCATAACAATTGTACTAAGTACTTTCCATACAAAGTGACCGGCGATAAGAGACCTAACGGGTCGTACCATTTGGCTATCTCAGAGAGAATAACTCTTTTTGTGCATATCGCAGTGGTGACTTGCACCTTGAAATTAAATGTATCAGAACTAGGGTTCCACTGGAGGCCGAGAACCTTAGTTTTTTTATCGTTCTCCATTTCTGCGAACGGAACATTCTCCGGCCGCTCACCATGAGAACCTGGCGGCAGCACCGCCGCGAGTATCGCAGGCGAGTTGCTGTGCCACTTGCGGAGTTCGAATCCGGCGGTACGAAAAATATCGATCAGCTCCTGTTGCAACGCTAGGGCTTTCGACTCCGTGCTTTCACCTGATACCACGTCATCAACAAATACAGAGTCTAACAGAACCGGAGAAGCAAGCTTACAACGTGTTGCCTCGTCGCGGGCTAATTGTTGAATTGTGCGCAACGCGAGAAAATGCGAGGCATTAATACCGAATGATACCGTGCGCAGACGGTAATCGCGTAAAGGTTCCTCCGGTGATTTCCGCCAAACAATTCGCTGATAATCGCGGTCGCATTCTCTAATTAAAATATTGCGATACATTTGTTTAATGTCTGCTGTAAACGCGATGGAATTTATGCGGAATTTCAAAAGCACGTCAACGATCTCCTGATGAAGTTTCGGACCCGTTAATAAAACATCGTTAAGTGAGTATCCACTGGATGATTTGCATCCAGCGTCGAACACGACCCGGGTCCGTGTCGTCTCGCTCGATTCTTTGACCACGCAGTGATGCGGGATCCAGTACTTCGGACTTGGCATATCGCACTCCACGGCCTCCATGTGATTTAAATCAAGATACTCTTGAAGGCACGCATGATAATCAGCTTTTAATTGAGGATTACGCTCAAGTCGGTACTCAAGTTTTCTAAATCGTGCGAGTGCGATTTGTCGCGACTCGCCGAGAGGGGGCGCGGCGGGCTTGAACGGAAGCGCGACGACGTACCGCCCGGTCTCGTCTCGGGTCTACGTCTCTAATAACATCTCCACCGGCTGGGGAGTGCCGAAATCTGGATCCGCCAGAGTTAAATTATTTAAATGAGTCCACCCCGTTTGAGACAATGGTACACTCGGCATACGCATCGTTAAGTTAGGTTAGGTTAGGTTAGGTTAGGTTAGGTTAGGTTAGGTTAGGTTAGGTTAGGTTAGGTTAGGTTAGGTTAGGTTAGGTTAGGTTAGGTTAGGTTAGGTTAGGTTAGGTTAGGTTAGGTTAGGTTAGGTTAGGTTCCCCCTTGGACTTGATTCGTTGAGTCCGAGGGGGAGAAACACATTTCCCCAGCGTCAAAAAAAAAAAAAAAAAAAAAAAAAAAAAGGTTAGGTTAGGTTAGGTTAGGTTAGGTTAGGTTAGGTTAGGTTAGGTTAGGTTAGGTTAGGTTTTTTTTTTTTTTTTTTTTTTTTTTTTTTTTTTTTTTTTTTTTTTTTTTTTTTTTTTTTTTTTTTTTTTTTTTTTTTTTACATGTTTCTCCAACATTATCGGAGCCTATTTTATTCTAGTACAGTCATTCCAGTTCCCGCACTTATGCTTCTCGCACTTTTATGCTTCATACTTTATCTTTCTGTCATGCTTTCTCTTTCTTCCTGGTGGGTGGGACTCCCACATACTCTACGCTTTCTAACCAGGGAAATAAAATACAGGGGACGGTTTTTTATTTCTCTTTCGTACCTGAGTTTTTGTTCTACATGGGGTTACATTTTTATTTATTTTTACTTATATCTATGATGTAATTTTAACTGTTGTTCTTATAATATCTAGACAATTCATCTTACTTTGCTATATGCTTATCACTAATATTTTCACAATATTATGAGAGCATAATTTTCTTATCTAGTTTTATTTCTTTTTATAACCTTGTTTACTATATTGACACAATATTTTAAGAACTGATCTCTATCGCCACTGTTTATTATTTTAGGCAGATTTTTCTCGACTATTTGTACATTAATTCTATTTTCTAATTCAAATCGCTCTAGCTCGTGTACTGGGCATTCTAATATTAAGTGTTGCACGGTTTCGGGTATTTCAGGTGCACAGATGCACGATGGGTTCTCCTTGCACTTGAAACGGTTCAAGTACTCTGAGAATCCACCGTGCCCCGTGAAGAGTTGAGTTGTGGCGCCATTTAGCTTTAGTTTTCGGATAGTTCGGTATGCCTCGGCTGCGTTTGGGAAGAATAGCTTTGTAGTTTTGGCGGTGCTGCTTGAATCGTACCTGCGGCTCCACTCGTCAATCGTTGCCGTTCGAATGCTTCGCTTGACGAATGATACCGGGCACGCATCGTAATCTGGTTTCCTTTTGGAATTTGTGGCTGCTTCCTTGGCCAGTTGGTCAGCTCTCTCATTTTCCTCCAGGCCCGCGTGTGCTTTAATCCAGAACAGAGTGACAACTTTGTTCTGGAGAGATATGGCTTTTATGTTATCTCTTGCTTCCACTTAGGTTAGGTTAGGTTAGGTTAGGTTAGGTTAGGTTAGGTTAGGTTAGGTTAGGTTAGGTTAGGTTAGGTTAGGTTAGGTTAGGTTAGGTTAGGTTAGGTTTTTTTTTTTTTTTTTTTTTTTTTTTTTTTTTTTTTTTTTTTTTTTCCTCCTGATCTACCTCCAACATAATCGGAGCCTATTTTAAGCCAAACAGTTTCACTCCAGTTCCATCGATTATGCCTCTCGCACTTTCATGCTGCATACTTTTTCTTTCTAACGTCCTTCCTCATTCTTACCTTGCTTTGTCTACTCTAACTAGCTATATTGTTTATTTATACATACTTTGTCTTGATCTATCTAACATTCCGTTTCCTTCCTCTTTTCCATACCATCATATCTTTCTAGCCGTCCTCTATTACCATACTTTATTATTTTCTTATTGTATCAACAATAGGAGGGAAGAGGATCCCCGGGTGTTTCTTTATTTATAATCAACAATATTTTATTCTTACAGTTTTTTGACTTAACTATGTTACCACTATGTATTACAATTTTACTTCTTATTTTTAACTTATGATGCTAACAATGTTTCAGTTTTTATGCCAGACACATTTCAGTAACTTAATTTATTGCTTACAATTTTCTTATTAACTACTATATTATTTAATACTATATTTATATATATAACATTTAATACTATATTATTTGTCATATATATATTTTGTATGCTAGTTCTTAATATACGCAGTATATTATTTTAGCATACTTTTCTTTACTTATTTTTATTTTTTACAATAGCAATGCAATACTTGACAAATGTGTCCCTGCTTTTTCCCATCATGATGTCTTTAATGCTGTCTTTAGTTAATGTCATGTCTATTTTTTGTTCCAGGTTATACCTCTGTATTCCATTCTGGGGGCATTCCAGGAGCAGGTGGGTGACTGTCTCCGGCACCCCGGGCTCGCATGAGCATGATGGATTCTCTTTGCACTTAAACCGGTTTAAGTATTCGGAGAATCCACCATGCCCGGTCATTGCCTGGGTCAGTATGCCGCGTGGAACCACCTTCCTGACTATCCTGTGCGCTGCCACCGCATCAGGGAAGAAAATTTTTGTCGTCGCTGCTGTTGTGCCTTCTGTATACCTCCGGTTCCACACCTCAAGCGTCTCCATTCGGAGGACTCGCTTGACGTGTGATACCGGGCATAGGTCGTAGTTTGGTCTCCTTTTGGACGCCATAGCGGCCTCCTTGGCTAGCTGGTCGGCCCTCTCGTTCCCGTCCAAACCCGCATGAGCCTTGATCCAGAACAGGGAGATTTCCTTGCCCTGGAGGGAGATAGATCTAATGTTCTCCCTTGCTGTAATGGCTAGCGGGTGGAGGCAACGATGGTTTGTGACCGTTTGTAGAGCCGCCCTGGAGTCACTATAGATTCCAAAAGAAGACCCAGCACTGCTAAGCGCCGCACTCGTTGCTTCGCGCAACGCCAGGAGCTCTGCCTGGTACACAGTACAATAACTCGAGAGAGCAAGCTTGACGGCTTTGGTCTCGGCGTCGCCTTGCCATATTGACAATGCGGCGCCGACCCTGCCGCCAATCTTGCTCCCATCTGTAAAGATCTTAGTTTGGTACCTTATGTTGTCACTTAGGGCCTCCTGGTCTGCCAGGATCCCGAACTCTATTTTTGTTAGCTCCGCTGGGTGCGGCGTTTCCAATGCGGATCCCTTCCGCTCTATCTCCCTGTCGCCCAGCTGCGGCAGGTCCGCTCCCCTCTTGGCCTCATATAATGAGGCCGCCTCACGGACTCGGAGGTCGAGGGGGAGCATTCCCGCCAACAGTAACGCAGCGTTCAGGGAGACAGTGCGGTAGGCTCCGCACTGCTTCTGCGCGATACCTCTCTGGACTGTTTCGAATTTTCTCCTTGTCATCAATTTTTCCGCAGCCGGTGCCCATACGCTGGCCGCATATAAGATCACCGGCTCGATGGTGGCCACGTATATCGTCCTGATGATTTCGGGATGAAGTCCCCAGCTAACTTTTGCTGCCCTTGCAAGTTGCTTGTATATCCCCGTAGCCTTCCTGCAGACGTTGCTTATGTGGGTGTTAAAAGTGAGCTTTTGGTCTATCGTCACCCCCAGCAGTTTAATCTCCTCTGCAAAGCAGACCTCTATCCCTCCCATGACAAGGCGAGGGGTGTCATATTTGAGCCTGTTGGTGATAAGTAGAGAGTTTGTCTTGTGTGGAGCAAACTTCAGTTTGCCCTTTACACCCCACGCCCTGACACGTTCGAGAGCGAGGTTCGCCTGCCTTTCGATTTCTTCAGCTGTATCTCCGTCAAACGCCATAACCACGTCATCCGCGAATGCCTGGCAGTAGTTACCCTCGTCCTCCAGATCCTTCAAGAGAGGGTCCAACAGTAAGTTCCATAGGATTGGGCCTCCTATGGAGCCCTGGACACAACCCTTCCTTGTGGATCTCGTGTGTTGCTCTCCCGCATACCTTACTACGACCTCTCTGTCGCTGAGATAACTGTCGATGACCCTCCTTAAGTTCAACGGACAATTCTCCTCCGCCAGTCGGACTCGGATTGCAGGCCACCATGCACTGTCGAATGCTCCCTCTATATCCAGTGAAATCAATGTAATGATTTTCTTTTGTTTTAATTTACTGCGGATGTATTGCATTAGGTTATAGAGGGAGTCTTCGGTGCTGCGCTGTGGCATAAATCCGTACTGACGGGGGCTCATCTTCGGTAATAGATGGAACTTAAGTCGGGTCACCAGCAGCTTCTCGTATGTTTTGCCCATAATGGACAGGAGGCCGATAGGTCTGTGAGATTTTGGGGCGGTATAATCGCTCTTAGGTTAGGTTAGGTTAGGTTAGGTTAGGTTAGGTTAGGTTAGGTTAGGTTAGGTTAGGTTAGGTTAGGTTAGGTTAGGTTAGGTTAGGTTAGGTTAGGTTAGGTTAGGTTAGGTTAGGTTAGGTTAGGTTAGGTTAGGTTAGGTTAGGTTAGGTTAGGTTAGGTTAGGTTAGGTTAGGTTAGGTTAGGTTAGGTTAGGTTAGGTTAGGTTAGGTTAGGTTAGGTTAGGTTAGGTTAGGTTAGGTTAGGTTAGGTTAGGTTAGGTTAGGTTAGGTTAGGTTAGGTTAGGTTAGGTTAGGTTAGGTTAGGTTAGGTTAGGTTAGGTTAGGTTAGGTTAGGTTAGGTTAGGTTAGGTTAGGTTAGGTTAGGTTAGGTTAGGTTAGGTTAGGTTAGGTTAGGTTAGGTTAGGTTAGGTTAGGTTAGGTTAGGTTAGGTTAGGTTAGGTTAGGTTAGGTTAGGTTAGGTTAGGTTAGGTTAGGTTAGGTTAGGTTAGGTTAGGTTAGGTTAGGTTAGGTTAGGTTAGGTTAGGTTAGGTTAGGTTAGGTTAGGTTAGGTTAGGTTAGGTTAGGTTAGGTTAGGTTAGGTTAGGTTAGGTTAGGTTAGGTTAGGTTAGGTTAGGTTAGGTTAGGTTAGGTTAGGTTAGGTTAGGTTAGGTTAGGTTAGGTTAGGTTAGGTTAGGTTAGGTTAGGTTAGGTTAGGTTAGGTTAGGTTAGGTTAGGTTAGGTTAGGTTAGGTTAGGTTAGGTTAGGTTAGGTTAGGTTAGGTTAGGTTAGGTTAGGTTAGGTTAGGTTAGGTTAGGTTAGGTTAGGTTAGGTTAGGTTAGGTTAGGTTAGGTTAGGTTAGGTTAGGTTAGGTTAGGTTAGGTTAGGTTAGGTTATAGGTACTCTAATCGGTAGATTTTGTTAAAATTTTGCGTACCGGTCTCTTTTTACGTGCTCTTTGTGTGGTCTTTTTGGCTTGGGGTAAAAACTCCCTCCTTTCGGTATGTCCCATATATTTTTTTTGAATTTTCGAGGTTTTTATTTTTTTATGGAAAAAGTACCACTCTCACGGGGCTGAAACCCGCCCCTACCCGGGATCATTTTTAAATACTAATAAATAGATATTTTTTTTATCACCCTAGGTCTGTAAAAGAAACTTTTAGACCCGGGTTGAATTTCAAGGTCAAATTGTAAATGTCGAATTTGGTAGAAAAAAAAAATGTTTTCCCATAGATTTTTCAATATTCCCATACATACTAACGTAGTATGGGAAAAAATCAAAAATGATGTCCGTTTTGCGATATCTCTCACCGTTTCCGAGATAAAAAATATATAGTTTTTCCGCTCTTTTATAAAAAAAATAACCTCGAAGACGAAAGCGGGAGCAAAGCTCCCGCTTCCGTCTTCTAACCTATCCGTGATCCGAGTTTGGTTTTGCCACTAGGTAATATCTAGTACTTATTATTAGGTATATTAGGTAGTGGTGTATCGTAGGATTCGTAGGTATATAGGCAGTATATAGGTAGATAGGGAACAGGGACTTATAGTGGCAAAACCGACTCTGTTCGCGGATATTAGATTAATTGAAGACGGAAGCGGGAAGTTATTTTATTTATATTTTTTATAACTCTTTTTTATTCATTTTACGCTTTCTGACCGTACATATATGTTGTTCACACTTGCGCCTATATATTCTACTTATATAACATTGTACTTTATGACGTTTTCATTATTCTTTTAGAGATTCCCGATGACGATGACGGACACCGCGATGCCTAGTAAGTAGGTACATAAAGCTAACTAACTAATAGGTATCTATAGCGTAATATGGAGAGGTATATAATATAGTATTGTCCGACAGGTCGCCGTATGCTCGTTTGCCACCATTGATAATGTATATAATAAAATAAAATAAAGCCCCCCCCCCCCCCCCCCCCCCTTCCTATCCCTCCCCCTGCGTGCCAATATATCTAATAACAACCCTATTAGTAGCACGCTATAGTTCAACTTAACTCAGTAAAATTGATATGAAGGAGACGGAAAAAATTAAAATACCAATTTAATCCAACTTAAGAACACTTTTCTAATTCGTGGCTGTAAAAAAATTAATAAGCTGACAAAATACCTTGATATTGATATATTCAACAGTAATATTCCTGCTGTGAGGCGTAAATTGACGAGAAGTTACTTTGAATGAGCGTAGCTTCAAAATTTTAGTTAATCATAATGTGTTCCTATCCGTATGATGTTGTTGTTTAGTTAAGTTAAATGAATACATAAGTTTCCACATTTTGTAACCCCTAGTTAGGAAATCTCACAAATTCAGTGTAAAAATAGTGATCTCACAAATGTTTACTGCGATGCTATCGGTGGGAACCTGTAATTGGCTTTTTGTATTTTATCTATATAGTCAATATGTTTCTGTAGCTGTTGGTTCTCCAAATAAATAAATAAATAAATAAATAAATAAATAATTTTGCCATTGTGAAATATTTTTCAAAGCTCTATCTCTTTAGGAATAACGTCCAAATTCGAACTAAGTATTCGAATTTGCTCAATATAGCAAAACGGTAAAGTACGCGTGGACAAAATTACAAATTTATTTGCAGAATACCTACGCAATTGCAAAAAGTGTTTAACGACTTTATGTTCTTAGGAATAGCGTTCAGTTTTGAATGAAATCGAATCGACTAGCAGCAAAATATAAAAGTTTGTTAAAACAAAATTGAATTTGCATTTACGGAAAATGTGACGACGACCTTATAATATTAACAATAAAGTACAAATTAGAACTATGTGCCCCTAGTCAAACCCCCGTTGATTGATGGAGGGTCGTCGTCGTCGTCGTCATGCACCGTCAAACGTGATCCTGTGCTGCGCTGTGCTGTGCTGTGATGATTCAACAATACCTACAGTATATTAGGTTAGATATCTAATAGTATAAAGACTTCCGCGCGTTAATAGTCTATAGGTACCTATAAGGTAGGTATATACCTACCTAGGTATTAGTTGATGGTTGGTAAATATATTGGTAGTGAAGCCGCGCAGGTCCCGGCGCGGCGCGCGGCGTAGTTCGCTCGTAGGTATATAATCCCGGTATATATATTAGGTGATGTTTGTTCCTGAGTCATGGATATTTTCTATGTATTAAAGTAAGTAAGTAAGTAAGTAAGTAAGTAAGTAAGTAAGTATATTTATTTATCGTCTAGTACGGTCGAGGTCATAAATACGTTTACACTTTTGCACCTTATTGCCTCGTAATAAGGTGCAAAAGTGTAAACATATTTATGACCTCGACTGTACAAGGTAAGTTTTTTTTTTTTTTTTTTTTTTTTAACGTGGGGAAATGCTTTTACGCATCCCGCCCGGGTGGGCGGGTATGTCGGACTCCCGCGGAAAGACTCCGGACTACCGACTAAAACCCCACGGTGACCGCGCGTTCCATCTCGTCCCTCTGCTGCTGGTCGCACCGTCTACCTATATATAATTATATATACAATAAAATAAAATATTATACTCTACTTGCGCCCAAAGCGCTCCAGGAAATGTTGGGCGCGGTGCAGCTGCATGCCGTACGACTCGTGCAACACGCGGACGGACAGTTTGGCTAACTTACGGCAGCGGCTGATCATGCTGGCCACCGACCGCCTCCGGAGCACCTTGTCGTGCTCCTGGCCCTCCTCCCAACATTTCCTACCCGTGGCACGTCGCATGTTGTGAGGGTTTGAGAGGAACCTGAGAATGTGCACGTCCTCCTCCTTCGTATACGACTCCCGCAACTCATTAAGAGTATAAGGATTCGGAGACGAGGAGGAGGAGGAGCAGGAGGACGAGGGACCGGCGATCTGATGTTTGTGTCTCGCCATGAAATCTGCGGGGAAATACCTGGCGAGCGTCTGCTGTTCCCCGCTGCAAGCAGGGCGCACCGCCGGCGGCGGCTGCGGCGTCGGCGGTGGCGGTGGCGGCATCGGCGTCGGCGGCGTCGGCGGCGTTGGCGGCGTCGGCACCGCGTAAAGCGGGGCCACTGTATCGAAAAAGCTTTTATTAGCACACACCTTTTTTGCTGGACTCTGCGACGGCGGCGAAACTGCATCAGGTGGTGAGGAGGAGGAGGAGGAGGAGGCGGCGGAAGCGGAAACGGCCGCTCCCAAAACCCTGTACGACTGCACAAGTGCAAAATCAGCCGTTTCCGCTTCGGACTCCCCCTTCTCCTCAGCCCGTATGGGTGGCGGCGGTGATGGCACCGGAGCTGAGGCGCAGCACGCGGCGGTCGCCATCACCGCCACGGTCTGTGTGGCCTTTATGGCAAACTTACGGACGTTCTGCCGCAAATTCAGGACGCTCTGAATGGTCGTCGACACGGCCATCGTCCGGTCGAGATTGCTAAGGTCTTTTACGACCTTAACCAACTCGGCCGGCTCGTAGGTGTTCTCGTTCATATAATATAATGGGAACGTGTCGATTTTGTTCCGAATTACATACTTTTTTATATTGTCTCCTTCGAAGGTGACGGCGCTCAGGCCGGGCACGCACGCCAATGCGAACTTGACAATTCGCTTGCGTGGCGACACGATGGCGGCTACGACCTCGGAGACTTGCACCTGCTTTTTGATGCCGCGCTGCTTTTGCGCCGACATAGAATAATAAGATAGGGGATCGTACTTGGTATAATGGACCGCGCGACCGTGCAGCAGGTACTCGCGGGCGACGGCCAGCACCCGGAACACGGTGTCCAGAACGACGTCCACCTGCTGCACCTCCCCTCCCCGTCGACTGCTGCTGCTGCTGCTGCTGCTGCTGCTGCTGGGTACCTGTGCGTATACAAATTCGAGCATATTCGCGTAGTTCGCGGCGGACATCGGCAGCTTCCTAATTGTCTCACCGTCAATCACGTCGATACCGTGACGGTATTTGAAGTCGCGCACCAATGCAGCAGACGACCCGTCCGCCGGCTGCGGCTGCGGGAGGAGTAGGTGTCTTACCGCCGTTGTGTCGTAGCGGGAGGGGTTGTCCTCTATCCAGCAGTAGAGCAGGTTCTCGTAGAGGTACACCTTGTTGGCGTGCTCCCTCTGGAACGACCCCCTGAAATTGATTGACCTCTCAAGGAAGCTCACCAGCATTTCGCCCGTCTCCCCGACGTACCGCTTCCAGTTGGCCATTTCGACGATGCAGCGGTTGGCGACAAGCGTCGCCAACACCTCCCCGATGCTGCCGGCCGACCTGCCCGCGATGTCGAAAAAGTCTCCGTCTATATCCTGTAAGCCTGTGAAATTGTGTACAACCTCAACCCTCAGGTCGGCGGCATCCTTTTGCGCGTTGACGAACTGCCTCAGTTGGCAGAGCCATTTGCGCGTTTTCACAGCTAACGCGTCGTCGATGCCCCTGAAACCGCGGCAAATAACATGAGCGAATACAGACCGCGGGTCGTTGTGGTCGGGGATGAGGTGGCTCGAGGTCTCGTACGCCTGCATGTACTGGACGCTCGGGAACGGTGCAGGCCTCCTGACTCCGCTAAAAGTGCCGTGTGCCGACATGAAAAATTTCCTATAAAATCGAAAATTCGGCTGAGATGCCCCCCCCGCTAGCAGGCGGCTCACCTCGCCGAGGCTCATCAGCAGCGTCGAATCAGGCAGCGCCGGATCGAGAGTCGCACCGGTGTGCAACTGCAGAAGGACCTCGTCGTCGTCGTCGTCGTCGTCGGCGTCGAAACAGAACGCCGCCGACAGCCTGTCGAGCACCGCCTGGGGGGGACATTTCATACCGTGCTCACAGGAGTAGAACCATGTGTACAACACCTGCCTGTGGGCGCGCATGAATGCGCCGAGGCGGCGATCAAAATTTAATTTGAACGCCGCCCAGTCTGTGGGAGAAATGGCGAACATGCTCCCGACCCTCGTGCTGCCTAGAAGGTTGCCGCAGCCCTTGCGTGTCGCCGACCGCGGCGGGAGGTCGGTGACGGCCGGCACCACGACTGTTTCCTGAAACACCTTACGGTAATTCACCCTACCGCTGCAGCCTCTGCTGGACGATACGGCCATGCCCTCCGATCGATCTCGATCCTTTACCGTCATCAGCAATACCCTCACCACCTCGGTGTCCGTTTCCAGGAGACGGAACTCGAACCACTCCCTTTTGGTGACGTCATCAACATCAAGACAATGATGTCGAGCGCATAACGCGTCCAACATTTTGCTGTTGTGACATACCGAAAACGATTGGTCGTTCGCGTACACCTGAACACGGACACCAGGCTTGAAAATGTTGAGGTTTTTCCCGACGACCGCATAGGAATCGATATCGATCCCTACGTGGACACCCTCTAGCGCCAGGACGGGTACCGCGACCGGTGGCGTCGGCGGCATACCTGATGGGTAGGTATAGGTAGGTAGGTAAGTAAGTAGGTAGGTAGGTAGGTAGGTAGGTAGGTAGGTAGGTAGGTATATAAGTAATAGGTAAGTAGCAGGTGTAGGTATGACGCGGCCATCACACTCTCCGTCGCCGATATAGATAGACGCGTGATGCAGCACGTCTAGCATGCGACGGCCGCGACATACCTACTCTCGATTTTTATCGCACTATACCTATCTCTTGTTTTAAGTGTTCTAATAAGAAATAGACGGATAGTGGGAGAAAAATCGAGATAGTTTAAAAATGATTATTTAAGTACCTACTAATAGTTACGTCGTAATCTTGAAAAAGCTAAGCATTTTGCAAAATATGCTAGTCTGTAAGAGTAAAGACCTCACAGAAACACACACACACACACACACACACACACACACACACACACACACAAACACGCACACACAGATAACAAGAATCATAACCTATATTATACTCGCACCGCACCAACTTCTTCCGACCCCTCGCCATACAAAAAGAAAGCGTATTATAATGCAATAAGGTACTTCTTAACCGCAAGCGGCGGCAACTTGGCGGATTTGTCAAAGGCACCGCCGCTTTGACACCTGTGCCGACACTGCTAGACTTCCCGTCGGCTAAAATAAATTTTAAAATTTTGCTCTTATTATCATTAGCAAAAGGATAAAAATTGCATGAGCGTTGAAAGGGAAACCCCTTCAGGAGCGTTGGTAGATATATACCCTTTCGAAAGGCTTTTCAAAAACCCTTGAAGGGGATACCGGGCGGGTCCCTGGATGAGACAAAGAGTGAATGTAGGTCTATAGGTAGGTACTTAAATGTACTTACCTGCAATGAGAAATGAACAGAGTTAGCTATAGGTGACTTAGGTAGGTATGTGATTTCGGTGCGTGAAACGTTTGCTGGAAAAAAAAATAGCACTTTACAATCCATTAAGTAGGTAAGTAGGTATTAGGTATTGTATTGAAATAAAATAACGTGTTGATTAATCAACCCGATCAATAGAATAATAATAATATTGTATTACTTATATGTATTTCATACAATAATTATAATAGGTAGTTATACGTAGGTATATACGTCCGTAAGAGTGAGACTCTATCGGTGTTTATTTGAACTAGCTGGTTGTAGGATGGATGAATGAATGTATCTATCTAGTTGTTACGTATAGTAACTAGTAGTTATACCAAAACACAATAGATGGCACGCTTAACAGTTAACTTGGGGTAAAATGTCAAAAATGTCCTCCCGCCGCCCGCACGATTCGGGAAGACTGAAGAAGAAACTTTCCAAGTAACTGGTATAGTATAATATAGGTATACCTATATGTTGAATACCTAATACAAATATTATTTAGAGGTAAGTAACTGAAAACGAAATACTTAGTCAAAAACACTTTGAAAAAGTTAGTCTGGAGAAAAGGTGATTTTTCGAATGATAATTTAATTACTTAAAATCGGCGTGATTTGGGGACTAAGTTTACTCTAGATATATATATTACTTTACACAGAAACTACTTATCGTAAATATCCAAAATTTTACATAGGTACATATAGTTCGATAACTAGTATATACAGATCAATCAAAATATTATGGGGCGTTCGCTTAATAGGTAACATAAATTATTAAGGGTTGAAGTTCACAATTAGGTAAGTAGCTCAAATTACAAAACTAATAAGTACCTAATTAGGTACCTACCTACCTTATTGCATTCTGATCGATTCTAAAAACTGTTCTTGGATCCTGGTGAGCACACGCATACAAATGTGGTATCAGCAGAGACACACAGCACGGCACGACACGATTCATATACTTACTTACTAAAAAACACCACGTTTTTGGTTTTCGTTATTGATTAAGTACTTAGGTAATTTAGCTTCGGATCTTTTGGAGATCTGATGTAAGTAGATAACAAAGGCGTTTAATTTTAATAGCGTATTAAAGAAAACCGTTCTACACCATATTTTTAAGTAAATAAGTACCTAATAAGACACCAATTTGAATAAATCTGCGCTCTTATTGAAAACTACTTGACTTTAACAATTATTATTAAAACACAAGTATTTTTTTGCAATGTATGACACAATTCAGAGCGTATATATATAATACAACAATTATTTGTATTTTTATTTACCTTGGTCTATTTCACATGCGAACGGTCACATTCGAACTGAGGAAAGAAATATGGCAGACATAAATATTTACCGCCGCGTAGTGTTGCCAGATGGCTAACATAAATTACCCCCCCAAACCCAAATTAGCTAAGGATTTTGTCCAAACGCTTTTTAAGTACCTAAAAAAATATTTAAACTTAAGCATTATGATATTTGAAAGAATTGCATAACATCACTCATTATCTTACTTAAGCTGGTATTATGTAGGTAACAATTGTATAAATGGTTGTCAAACTCATCGAGCATGATGGCCATATAATAGGCCATTAGCTAAGTAGGTATTACACACACACACACACACCTTGCAATTTGCCCGACATAGATACCGTTGATAGTTGGAATGAGACAACAATACATATCTTTTTTTCATTTGAACTATAGCTAATTAATAGGTACTGTCGAATCTCTGTTATCTCTGTCTGTCACTGACACGCCAAGTCGACACTTATACTTAGTTATTTTTTTAATGTAGCTACATCTAGGTATCTATCTGCATAGGTACGTATAATTTTTCAGCACACTAGGTAGGTAGGTAGGTAGGTAGGTAGGTACCTACTTACTTATGATTTAGAAAACATAATAACTTTGAATTTCTAAAACTGATAGGTATAGGTACTTACCTAAGTAGGTAATATATACATACCTACCTATATATCACGTAGCTATATAGGCAGTAGTAGGGAACAGGGACTTAGTTGCAAAACCGACTCGGATCGCGGATAGGTTAGAAGACGGAAGCGGGAGCTTTGCTCCCGCTTTCGTCTTCGAGGTTATTTTTTTTATAAAAGAGCGGAAAAACTTGTCAGAGCACTATATGTTTAAAGCGATATGTCTAAAGAGCAGAAAAACTTTTTTGAAAAAAAATAATTAAATAGGTACACTCGCGGTGAGTGAAATTGTTACGGGTCAGTGAGGAAAACCTTTATCGTGTTCGTGTTCTATGACAAAATAAGACATTCACGGTCTTCACGTCGTTCTCCCTTGTTAAGTAGGTAGGTAGGTACCTACTTAATTACCTAAGAACAGAACGGGTACACAGATACCTATATTGAACACGTTCGATTTATTAGATAGAGCCTATCTGGCTATTTCTGTAATCTGGGTGGTTGTTGCGACAAATTGCATTGTTTGTAATGTGCTGTGGCAATTCCCAATTCTATTCAGATATCACACACACACCGTAAAATTTTCACACAGTTATTTTCTCCCTCCCTTAAGACTCCTCAAATTCCATCTGGCAACACTGACTCGCTACATCACGCTTAGACTCATGGAGTACGTCACATTGCCGCTAGAGGGCTCGGTTATAAATAATAAATAAAATATCAATTGTACTTTATTTATTAACGATAGTTAGCCCCCCACCGGGGGTGTTAAAAAAACGGAGGCACTTCCATCACGTTTATGGTACTTATTTATATTATTTATATCGACTAATAAACTAAAAATACGTGAACGCCACGGCAGTCGGAAAGTCGACGCTTCCCGCTGTCTGCCCCTATGTATCTATATGCTTAGATCTTTAAAAATACGCAACGTATTTTGATGCGGTTTTCTTTAATAGATAGAGTGATTCAAGGGGAAGGTTTATAGGTATAATAAATATGGTACACGTGCGAATCCGGGTCGGGTCGCTAGTTATATTATATGCCGGTACAAGCGATTTCAAGTGATTTTATTTTTCTCACACCTGCACGGCTAGCACGCGACGGCACGCGAGCTCTCTCGATTTTTCTCGCACTACCTATCCGTCCGTCTCTCTCTCTCTCTCTCTTATTACACACAACACTTAGAACAAGATGTATTGTATAGTGCGATAAAAATTGAGAGTAAACTAAATTATAAAGGTCTATAATATCTTTAAATAGGTACTAAGAACGCTGGCGTCGATACACTGCAGAGGGCGCTGACGCTGCAGGCAGGGCGACGCCGCGGAATTCTGCGGTCGGTCCTGGAGGTATTAAATAAAAACAGTATCAGTCGAAATATACGGTAGGTAGTCTGTCTCCCAGCGATGTCGATGATGGTCATCGTCTTGATTGGGACGGCGAGACACACTATATAATTATACTCTGTCTCTGTCTGTACGGACCAGTGTAAGGCGGTCGCAACGACCGACGACGAACCGTGTCGTCGCTATTAGGAGAATGGACCATGGGACGTGGTAGCTGAGTCTTTGAAGACGAATGACCCGGGTTGTGTACGTGTCGGGAAGCCGCCGCCGTCGCCGTCGCCGTCGCCGCCGCCGCCGCCGCCGCCGCCGCCGCCGCCGCCGCCGCCGCCGCCGCCGCCGCCGCCGTCGCGGTAGGACGCAGGTCAGCCATTCTAGCCCGTACCGTACGTATCCATAAACTAGATCAGCGGCCGAGCACGCGCTATGCCGGCTGTCATTCATTACATTATGGCACATTAGAGATTTATTTGCCTGCGGATGGTAAGTAGACAGACGGTGGCGGTGGCGCGGCGGCAGGTATGGTCGCGGCTTGCCGGTTGGTTGATAGGTACTGCCGCACTGGATAGTGATGCCGTCTGTCCCTGGAATTAGAGTAGGTATACTTATTAGTTTAAAAGAGGTTTTTTAAAGACGAGAGAAATAGTAGTTTCAATGCGAGACATAATGTCCCCGTGTTACTACATTGTCCTTGTCCCTTTGTCTGATATAATATCAGTTGTGAATTTAGATATATAAATGACAGCTGATGGCAATTTAATTCTATTCGCTGTTGAAAAGCATATAATTAGCAACGGGTTTATGATTCGTGTATATATATATATATATATATATCGTGGCGTGTTGGCGGACCTGTAATTAATACCTAATATAATATGACGGATATGTTGTACATACCGCGCTGTATAAACTGCTAATGATGACTCTCTGTAATAGGCAGGCCAAATGGCCTCACCCGCGGGGTCCCTGAGCTTCTTACTAATGAAAGCTAGCGATTGCCAACCCAGTTCAGACTTCTGTTGTTCTAAAGCTGCACCCACATACATACATACATACATACATACATACATACATACATACATACATACATACATCCATATATAGATACATACATACATACATACATACATACATACATACATACATACATACATACATACATACATACATACATACATACATACATACATACATACATACATACATACATACATACATACATACATACATACATACATACATACATACATACATACATACATACATACATACATACATACATACATACATACATACATACATACATACATACATACATACATACATACATACATACATACATACATACATACATACATACATACATGCATGAATGAAAAGCGCTCTCTAGTTCGGGGGTCCATGGCATCGGCTTCGCACCCTTGAGCTTTGTGGCTAGCTTGTGTCTCCACAGGTAATAATTGATCATGCCAAGAAATTTAATCTTCTCAGGCCTTGAGCGGTTTTGGACAAAGTAAAAGGAAAATCCTGAAGAGCAGATATTTTGTCTGCCGGAGGTTTCAAACCATCCTGTGACGACCATGCATGTGTACATACATGTTGTAGGTACATACAGGTGAGCATCATGTTATTCACTACAGCGTACCGAGAGAAAACTAGGATATTGTCTACATAACATACTTAATATCGAAAACCAAAAATCCATACCTCTCATATTATTTCATCGATGAACCGCTGGAATGTTTGCCCAAGGATACCAGGAGGAATGATTGCCGGAGTCCAAATCCCATGTATTGCAGTCTTGCAAACATCAGCGGGTTCTCTCACTCGATTCTGCTGGACGCTGTGCTGCACGCAGTTTGTCGGGGTCGGGCGCGAGACGTCGGTTGTGCTTCACCACCACCTCTCGCTGCATTATGCCGGGAGGGCGAGTTATATCTGGAAATTCAGACGGAATTGTTTTATTTTATTTTATTAGTACCTAATCTTATCTTAATATTTATCTATCTATCTATCTATCTATCTATCTATCTATCTATCTGTCTATCTATCTATCTATGTCTTTAATTCTCAATTGTTCACAGTTTGCGACTGTGGCCCCAAAATTTCCTGCAGCCATAAGTTTCGATGCTAGCTAAGCGCTCCGTAGGCAGGTATTATTATTATTATTCTCTTGCTACAAATATTAAATGAATTTACATCAAATCTACTTACTTACTATTTTACAATAACAGTCATACCATAAGAGCAACTTTTAAACAAACAAACCAACTAACCAACCAACCAACCAACCAACCAACCACCACTCGAATCCACCATACAATACAATACAATACAATACAATACAATAGCTAAATACAAACAACAACAAACAAACAAAACAAAAGAGTCACATGGACATGGAATGGACATGACATTGACAATCTATATAGTGTGTAAAATGACGGCTAATGTCATCCGGTCCGTTTAAGGCGTCTTTTAAACCGTCGAAGATCCAAGATTACAGTATGCGTTTTAACTATAGGATGCTGATCCTGTGTCTTACCGAAAAGAAGTAATACAATACCTAGTGGGTATTTATTTCATTTGGTGCTAATCCGATGTCCGCGATAATATCACCCTCTAAATGAAGTAGGATCGTTACCGTGTCATAAGGTAACTTGTAATACAGAATGATCCCTAACTGGTGCTTAATTATAATTTATTTTATATAAAAGTATGTGAAAGTTATTTTGCTCAAAAGGGCCAAATTGTCATTGCCAAGGGGTGTCCACTTTCCAATTTTCGGTAACACCTCTATAAAAAATCCCATTAAATGCTCGTCTAAGACTGAAGTTGCTATTTACCTTAAAAGTTTAATAGTTATGACATACATTTTTGATTGCACAAATTAAATCGTATTCTATAAAACTTAACAGCATTATCGTATATTTTGGTTCCTACTTCATTCGTCATCACCGTGTCACTATGTGACGCGACGTGCAGCTCCTCACTAAATAGTTTCGTATAAACCCCACCGCTGTCCCCGCACGCCTCCAGTCGCTATACAAACGGCAGAGTGAACGCACGTCGCTCACGTAAAAATAGGTATTTATTTTAGTTTTCACAGTGTCGTACCGTGGCTTTTGTCAAAATAAGTTGTCTTTCTTGTGGGTCTTATTCCTCGGTAAGTACACTCACTGTTTGTATTAATCTTATTTTATCTCATAAATTAACTGATTTAATGTGACGTAATCAGTAGAACATTCTGGAACATTCAATATAGCGCATGCCCAACTGGAAATTTCTAGATTTTGTCATTACCAAGGTAGTCATTACCATGGATTACCGTGGACTTTTCAATCCACGGTAATGACATTGATTCCACGGTAAGGACTATCTGCAGACAGTCCTTACCGTGGAGTTATTGTCATTACCGTGGATATATATATTCACACATATAAATAATTACATGTAATTATTTATGAGAGTCCGAATATTAATGTTTGCTTTTTATATCTGTGCATAGTTTTCCAGAATGTTGGTGTACTTCTCGTATACTAATCATATAACTATAATATTTTTACATTATATTGCTTGTTTCAGTTTATAAAGTAAAAATGCCGCGTAAAAAACCAGATAATAGAAAAGAAATATTACGAAAAAAACGCGTAGCTGAAAAAAAAAGGCGTGAACAAATTAAATCTAACCCTGAGCTGTATAAAGAATACCTAGAAAAAGAAAAAGCACGGTATGCTCAAAGAAAAGAGGCAAAAAAACTTCTAGCAATAAATGAGTTAACACCAAGACTCCAGAGATTGCAAAGAAAAAAATGGAAAACCAATCAACAGAATTTAAGAGCAAGGAAATTACGAATAAAGAAACTAATGCAAAATGACACGCCACCTGCATCTGAACCCGAAGACGACCTCGGGATTATCGAGGGACAACCTGCTCCCTCTCACGCGCACTCTCCTAAAAGGCGTTCATCAACTCCTATAAGCAATCCTCTAGATGAACCTCCCGAGCCATCTCATGATCATTTTCTCAAAAGGCTTTCAGCATCATCTAAACGCAACCCATCAGATAAACTCCCTGGCCCGTCTTGTAGTTCATCTCGTCGTGCTTCCCCTAAAAGGTCTTCTATTACACCAGAAAGTAAGCTTTCTGATGCTCGTAAATTTCGGTATAAATTGGCAAAAAAAGAATCGCGCTACAAGAAGAGTTTGTTAGCTATGAAACAACAAAACAAATCATTGCTTAGGCGCATCAGTCGCTTCAGGCAAACTATTAAGAAGATAAAGTCTACTATAGGCCCGCGCAGTCCAGGTACAGAAGCTGAAATATTAATTGCTGACCCTGCCAAAATAGAAGAAGTCAAAAAGGCCATAGTATTTAAAGAGATTGTAAAGAACAACATGAACAATGATTATGAGAAACAGACAAAGTGTGAAAAACGAAAGATGAAGGAGAACATAGAACCGATTCGCAACAAACTGAAAAAATATAATTTACTTCAGGAACTGCCCAAAATTACAAGAAAAACGAATACTAAAGAGCAAGATGATACTAAAAGGGCGGAAATAGACAGTGACCTTAAGGCATTTTATGAAGATGATAATAACTCTAGAATCACAGCCGGTAAGAAAGAATGTATCACTCTCGACAAAAAAAAAGAGCAAAAGAGGTTTTTGAATGACACTCTTACAAATCTGCACAAAAAGTTTTTGAGAGAACACAACTATGACGTGAGTTATTCATATTTTTGCAAAGCCAGACCATTCTGGGTCATAGCTCCCACAGAAAAGGACAGAGAAACTTGCAAGTGTAAATTACATGAAAATGTTGATTTGCTGGCAAAAGCTCTCAGTATGAACAAAATAATCGTGGAAAAATCTTCAAAGGACATAATATCAGTCAGTGTATGCGACACACATAGTTTAAAATGTATTGAAAGAAAGTGCAGAGTTTGCATCAACAGAGGCCCAACAGTGATGGACTTTGACAATACATTGGAGTTAAACTATTGCATGTGGGAATCAGGTTATAAGGAAATCAGCACACAAAATGGAACGAGGCGGATAAGAATAACTGAGAAAAAACAGCACATTGATAAACCAAAATATGTTCTCGAGCTTCTATTGGATCTTCTAAAAAATTTGTACGTTCATACCGCCAATATTAAAAACCAATATGATTGCACCACGAACCTCAAAAAAGACCCAGAAGGCAACAGTGCTGTAATTCATATGGATTTTAGTGAAAATTACTCCACTAAATACAACACAGAAATCCAATCAATGCATTTTGGTGGAAGCCGCACAAATATAACTCTCCACACAAGCGTAATATACATAAGTGGTCGTGCAAAACCTACGAGCTTTTGTACATATAGTGATTGCGTACGCCATGATGCACTTGCTGTATGGGGGCATATCATCCCTTTACTAGATTTTGTCGAGAAAACGGCTCCAGAAACTAACGCAATCCATTTCATGACTGACTCAACTTGCAGTCAATACCGTAACAAGACCATGAATTACATCATTACTAAATTACACTGGTACTTACCAAAGCTAAAGACGGTCACTTGGAATTACTCGGAAGCCGGGCACGGGAAGGGTGCTCCAGACGGTGTCGGGGGTACTCTAAAAAGGACAGCTGATCAAATCATCAGACAAGGAAAAGATATACCGGACATTGATACATTTGCTAAGGAGATGAAGACATCTGTAAAGAATGTGATTCTTGAATATGTACCTGAGTACAACATTATTGAAAAGGAATACCTGATGCCTACTCGATTGTTGAAGCCATTTAAGGGCACAATGCAAGTGCATCAAATAGTGTGGGACAATAACAATAAAAACAAAATTGCCCTTCGACGCCAAAGCTGTATAGTAGATATGTGCAAAAACTATGCCACGGCTTGTCCCCATGGCAAACACCTCGGATTTTACAGCTTTTCCTCAGAGGAGTCTTCAGAATCCGGTACGGTAGTTATAAATTCCAATGTTTTACTGCAGCCAAGGCTTGAATTACAAACTCATGTGAATTCCCAAAACGAGCTTCAAATGCACTTGCCTCACACACCAGAAAATGACGATGAATCAGCACCGTGCTCATCACTTGGGGTTCAGCTTCAAAGGCCAGAAAATCTAACTCGAAAATATACAGAATTACCAACCGACGATATGGAAATACCAACAAATGGATCTCAAACACCAGAACATAATGACGACACATTAAGATGGTGTTCCTCATCCAATGTTGCAATGATACAAAGATCGAAAGCATTTGTAGCGCGGACTGAAGCTGAATTGCCAATACAGTTGCGAGTATCCCCAGAAGCTGAAGGATATAACCTTGAATCTTCCGGTATTTTCAGTTCTACTTCTGTGACAT
Source organism: Epinotia ramella (assembly GCA_947578815.1). Classification (NCBI taxonomy): domain Eukaryota; kingdom Metazoa; phylum Arthropoda; class Insecta; order Lepidoptera; family Tortricidae; genus Epinotia; species Epinotia ramella. Next base: position 11,743 of record OX388226.1, on the reverse strand, counting down.
TGGCCCATCAGTCTTTGCAAATATCAACAAACAGGCCTAATATACTAGAGAATTTTGTAGAAAACGAGGATCAATCGACCCGGAATTCATCACTTGACGTTGCAATCATCCAAAGATCCGAGCCATTTTTATCCCTAACCCACGCGCAATTGCCAGTGGAGTTGCAAATATTACCAGCAGCTAAAGAATGTAATGTCGAATCCTCTGACATTCAGTTTACGTGCACATTCGCTGATAAAGACCCTCTAACTTCTACTTGTCCAACACTGGTCCAGCAGTCTTTATTGGTTGTTAATAAGATGCTTACTTCTGCTCTACATTCTGACGAATATATTTCCGCCACTACAACTAGATTTCTACAAAATCTAGTCGGTCAGGAAATACCTTTGGATGTGATATGCCAACTTACCTCTGCTCAAAATCCTGGCAATGGCTCTTCTGTATCTGTAATTAGGTGTTCACCCTCGACTTCCAAATATGTAAGCTCGGACAGTATTACTCAACGTTCCAAAGCAAAACTGAAGAAAGGCAAGGTGGCAAAAAAAGGATCAACTAAGATTCTTACCACCTCACCAAAAATAAATGAAACTGTAACTCGAGCAAGAAAAACAAAGGAGAAAATTAAGCCAAATGAAATCAGAAAACAGAACAAAAAGGAAGCATTACCAAATCAGAAAGATACTATTATAAGAAGAGGGAAAAGACAAGGCATAAATACTGATTCTAAAGATGAAAACCCCTTACAACCAGCCAATTTCAGCATAGAAGAAAAAAGCGAGGAAGATGGAGCTGAAAGCGAACTTATTAAAGACAGTGTTCACGAAGGTGATTGGGTGGTGGTGAATTTCATTTCAGAAAAATATGTATTGCACCGATTCGTAGGCCAAGTTGTAAGTGAGTCTTCGACTTCCTTTGAAGTAAAATTTGCAAAGAAAATTGACGACAAAAAATTCAAATGGCCAGAAAAAAACGATATTTGTGAAATAGGAAAGGATCAAGTTGTAAGAAAACTTACTCCTCCCTGTTTTAAATCCTCTTCTAAGAGGATAGGAGCTTTTGAATTTATTCGGTCTCTTAAGCAACTGAAAATAGATAAATAAATGATTATCTCGCAATGATTTTTGAAACTCGGAAGTGTTGTTCTAACACTTCTAACCTACATCATAACACTCTTCAATATTCACATTTCCGAATTTTACTGATTCAGTCTTGTACAATTCGAGTTGTTCCGCTATTTGATCTATACAAATTAATAATTCGAAACTACGTGCTTCCTTATTATTTTGTTTTACTCGTTACTAATAATCTGATTTTGCGATATTTTCTTTATCAATGGTAAACCATATTTGAAAAGAATTATTACACATTTCCAATGTTTGTTTAAATTAATTTACTTAAAAGATTCTTTTATTTATTATTTTTCTACTTGTTATTGATTTTGAACACCGCAATTTAAACAATTTATTTTAAATTAAAGTCAGAGGGGGCAAGTGCGCCCCCGGGGTTAGTGCGCTTTTCATCAAACATATCGAGATCTACAGATATTTCACAAATAACGACATCTTCCATTTATGCAACAAACTAAAACAAGTTTATTGCATGGATTTCAGCGACTCTATATTGATTTTTAAATGATTGAATGATGAATGAGGCGCACTTTCTCCGGTGGCGCACATACCCGAACTGACCCTACCTATCATTAATGACTTCCCATTTAGAAGTATTCAATGTAGATCCTGAAAGATTGTTAAGGATTAATATATTTTTTAGCTGTGCGTTACGTAACGTCTATTGAATACGAAAATAAGTGTTACACTGTTATTTTATTTTAAGATGATTCCATTTGCATTTGTTGTTTTGTGAAGAATTATTGTAGACTGAGTAGGAAAACGTGTTCTATTTGTTATTGATTTGTAACATCTCATTTTAAACTTTTTTTTTAATTACCTGTCCTAATGACTTCCTATTTAGAAGTAATCAATGAAGAACCTGAAAGACTGTTAAGGATTAATGCCTTTTTTGGCTGTGCATTACGTTATGTCTATTGAATAAGAAAATAAGTGAGAGATTGTTATTTTATTTTAAGATGATACTATTTGCATTTTTTTCCCTTCATTATAATGTATGTTATAATTCTTTCAGTGAAATGATAAGTGCCTATGTCGTTTAGTGAAGAATTATTGTAGACTGAGTAGGTATTTAAGCAGAACAACTAATTGTTAGATTTTTTTATGAATGCTGAACGTTAAAGATTACTAGTTTATTTTCTATTATTATTGTTAACTGCTTATGCACGCAAAATCTAAATGGCAATAGAAACATTTGTCATTACCATTTGCTATAGTCATTACCAAGCATGCTAAATGTCATTACCGTGACGTTTAAATATTTGGGGGCCCACATCATCAGTAATTGGACCCCTAGGAGAGGGCCTCAACTTTTTTTATAACTCTTATATTACAAACTGTTAGTCAAGATTAAATTGGCTGTTAAAAACGATTTTTTTTTTCTTTTTTACCAAACCTTCCAATCTACACTAATTGAAATAAATACCCTAGTCAACAAAACTGAATTTTCGAATGATACTTAACTAATAACGTGAAATTGGCGTGATTCGGGGACTAAGTTTACCATATATTACTTTACACAGAAACTACACATCGTAAAAATCCAAAATTTTACATACATATAGTTCGATAGCTAGTACATACAGAACAATCAAAATATTATGGGGCGTTCGTTTAATAACAAATTCGTTAGCAAGTACTTATTGCCGTTATTGGACTCTGCGGCGCTACCACGAACTTCGAAAGTCGAAGTTAAAAGCCGCACACAATTCGGGAACTGAGTTTTAGGTAGGCGAGGCGAGCGGTCAGACTAGACAGGCAGAGGCAGCGCGAGAAACAAATTTCGAAATAAAAGGAGGGAACAATGACTGACTGACTTACTTGGCTAATACCTCGACTCGAACGAAGCTCGACTGAACCGCGGGCTGTTATTTATATAACTAACTACTGATGTGTATAGACGGTTCAAATTCTATTGCATGTAGGTATATAATAGAATGCACTCCGGCCCGGCCCGTTCGGTGAGAATCGTACATTAGGTAAGTACTTGCCTACCTACTGTGGTGGTTGATGTGATTTAAAATAAGATAAAAATGGAGTGAATAAAAACACGAAGCCCGCGAGAAACGCGAGAACAATGCGTCAACTCGCTACAATTATGACCGTATAAGTCCCCACTATTCTGTAAATTGTTTTAAGCTCAGCTCACCTCAAACCTCAACGCTCATCACCCACAAATATATCATGACACCGCGATGCGTAGGTATTAGTAACCAAGCGAAGGTAGTGGTCTAGTTTCGTGACGGCGTGGTGAGCCGCTTTAGCGCGTAGCAATTTGATATTAGACCTTATACTGTAGGGATAAAGTTAAAATTGGCTTGATAGGTAAACCTATAAGGACAAATCATACTTATCACCTATTTCGAGCCTACGTCTATGTGCGCCTCTGACGCGGTGGTCAGAGGTTGGACTACAACACAACAAAATGTGAGAGGTGGTCGCGGGTTCGAATAACTACATTTATAGAACGATAACTAGTTTATACATAACACTCAAAATATTATTTTTATTAGCTTAAAATCAAAAGTAAGTAAGGGTTGAAGTTGACATCACGCCCATTAACAAAAAATTTCCAAGTCCAAAAAATCGTGTCCATTTAGGAGCCAATATCTCGGTAATTATCAAATTTAGAGAAAAGTTGCCAAGTCGCAAAACATGCTTATTTTAGTATCTTCTATACTATAGGACCATAAAAAATAGGGGTCATAATGACGTCATATTTTTTTCATCAAAAATTTTTTAAGTGTTTTTTTTATTTTCAGTGTTTTTTTTTTTTTTTTGTCGGAGGTACAAACCACCCCATTTCGGTAGGTTTTTGGAAAATTTTGAAAATTTTGTCCAAATATTATATTTTAAATCGAGAGTTATTAAAACCTAATAAAAACTATTTTTAGACCTAACAAGACATGAAATGGTCAAAAACTTTTGAAAAAGTTGGTCTGGGAAAAAGTGAAATTTCGAATGATAATTACGTAAAGTGGACGTGATCCGGGGACCAAGTTTACTATAAAAAAGCTTTAAAAAAGCATATACTCGGCATAAAAGTCCAAAGTTTTACATACATATATAGAGATAACTCATTTATGCATAAAAATCAAAATGATATTTTTACTAGCTTAAAATCAAAAGTAATTAAGTGTTGAAGTTGACAATTTGTCCAGATTGCAGATATTTGGTCGTTATAATCGTTGTAACTTTGCCGTTTTCCGATGGAAAATTCGTAAATTTTCACAGAACGACAAGGGCACAAAAATACATACACTTGCATGAAAATTACATCAACGAAAATTACAGTGGAATTTTGTTTTAACAAAAACATCAGTTTTTTCGGTGCTTTTTGTGTGATTTCATCCACAGTATGAAAGTGGGTCCATGGTGGGTGTATATTGATGAAACTTGGCATATGGCGTTTTTTTCAGCACGCTCTACCCATCTCTGTTCCGGCTGGCTCTAATATATCCGTGATCCGAGTCGGTTTTTGCCACCAAGTGACTTTTTCCCTACTACTGCCATTACGTAAAGTGGACGTGATCCGGGGACCAAGTTTACTATAAAAAAAGCTTTAAAAAAGCATATACTCGGCATAAAAGTCCAAAGTTTTACATACATATATAGAGATAACTCATTTATGCATAAAAATCAAAATGATATTTTTACTAGCTTAAAATCAAAAGTAATTAAGGGTTGAAGTTGACAATTTGTCCAGATTGCAGATATTTGGTCGTTATAATCGTTGTAACTTTGCCGTTTTCCGATGGAAAATTCGTAAATTTTCACAGAACGACAAGGGCACAAAAATACATACACTTACATGAAAATTACATCAACGAAAATTACAGTGGAATTTTGTTTTAACAAAAACATCAGTTTTTTCGGTGCTTTTTGTGTGATTTCATCCACAGGATGAAAGTGGGTCCATGGTGGGTGTATATTGATGAAACTTGGCATATGGCGTTTTTTTCAGCACGCTCTACCCATCTCTGTTCCGGCTGGCTCTAATATATCCGTGATCCGAGTCGGTTTTTGCCACCAAGTGACTTTTTCCCTACTACTGCCACATCTGTACACCACCCACTCACTCACTATCTTTAGGAGCCAATATCTCGGTAATTATCAAATTTAGAGAAAAGTTGCCAAGTTGCAAATCATGCTTATTTTATAATCTTCTATACTATAGTATCATAAAAAATAGGGGTCATAATGACGTCATATTTTTTTTCATCAAAAATTTTCTAAGTGTTTTTTATTTTCAAAGTTTTTTTTTCTTTTTGTCGGGGGTACAAACCACCCCATTTCGGTAGGTTTTTGAAAAATTTTGAAAATTTTGTCCAAATATTATATTTTAAATCGAGAGTTATTAAAACCTAATAAAAACTATTTTTAGACCTAACAAGACATGAAATGGTCAAAAACTTTTGAAAAAGTTGGTCTGGGAAAAAGTGAAATTTCGAATGATAATTACGTAAAGTGGACGTGATCCGGGGACCAAGTTTACTATAAAAAAGCTTTAAAAAAGCATATACTCGGCATAAAAGTCCAAAGTTTTACATACATATATAGAGATAACTCATTTATGCATAAAAATCAAAATGATATTTTTACTAGCTTAAAATCAAAAGTAATTAAGGGTTGAAGTTGACAATTTGTCCAGATTGCAGATATTTGGTCGTTATAATCGTTATAACTTTGCCGTTTTCCGATGGAAAATTCGTAAATTTTCACAGAACGACAAGGGCACAAAAATACATACACTTACATGAAAATTACATCAACGAAAATTACAGTGGAATTTTGTTTTAACAAAAACATCAGTTTTTTCGGTGCTTTTTGTGTGATTTCATCCACAGTATGAAAGTGGGTCCATGGTGGGTGTATATTGATGAAACTTGGCATATGGCGTTTTTTTCAGCACGCTCTACCCATCTCTGTTCCGGCTGGCTCTAATATATCCGTGATCCGAGTCGGTTTTTGCCACCAAGTGACTTTTTCCCTACTACTGCCACATCTGTACACCACCCACTCACTCACTATCTTTAGGAGCCAATATCTCGGTAATTATCAAATTTAGAGAAAAGTTGCCAAGTTGCAAATCATGCTTATTTTATAATCTTCTATACTATAGTATCATAAAAAATAGGGGTCATAATGACGTCATATTTTTTTTCATCAAAAATTTTCTAAGTGTTTTTTATTTTCAAAGTTTTTTTTTCTTTTTGTCGGGGGTACAAACCACCCCATTTCGGTAGGTTTTTGAAAAATTTTGAAAATTTTGTCCAAATTGAAAAAAAAAAATTTTCTCTAACAGGAATTTACAATACCATACTTTAGTATGGAAATTCAAAAATGAAGTCCTTTTTTCGATATCTCACACCGTTTTCGGTATAATAAAGTTTTAGCACTTTTTTAGCCTAAAAACTTTCAAAAATAAAGGAGGATATAGGTACTCTAATCGGTAGATTTTGTTAAAATTTTGCGTACGGGTCTCTTTTTACGTGCTCTTTGTGTGGTCTTTTTGGCTTGGGGTAAAAACTCCCTCCTTTCGGTATGTCCCATACATTTTTTTTGAATTTTCGAGGTTTTTATTTTTTTATGGAAAAAGTACCACTCTCACGGGGCTGAAACCCACACGTTCCCGGATCATTTTTAAATATTAATAAATAGATATTTTTTTTATCACCCTAGGTCTGTAAACGAAACTTTTAGACCCGGGTTGAATTTCAAGGTCAAATTGTCATTGTCGAATTTGGTAGAAAAAAAAATGTTTTCCCATAGATTTTTCAATATTCCCATACATACTAACGTAGTATGGGAAAAAATCAAAAATGATGTCCGTTTTGCGATATCTCTCACCGTTTCCGAGATAAAAAATGGGCAATTTATTGAGCGTTTTTTACTACTTATACTATACTACCTACCTACTTATTAGAAAGTCTGACTCCGCATCGGCTCCGGCGCTGCGGGTGGAGCGGCCCCTCCGCCCTTGCGTACCAAAGCACGGGCACCAAATGTTCACCTTCGCAGCTTCGGCTTGTTGGTCGCCTTCGGCGACCAGCCTCAGCCGCTACGGCTCACATTGTGCCTCGTGCTTTGGTACGGCGGGCGGGGGCCGCTCCCCCTACGCGCCTCCGGCTTTTTATATACACTCTAGGGGTAGGGCAGACAAGACCACGTGGATAGTGGGGTGCTCCGATTCGGTTTTGTTACCTTATAATAATATATATACCTACCTACCTACCTACCTACCTACCTACCTACCTACTACTAACGCACGTACGTACTTACTTACTTACTTACTTACTTATAACATTTTAACCTAGGTATACCTACGGCGACGTTTTGGACAAAATTGGACATAAGTATGAATATGACACACTATAGCAGATAGATATATTAGGTTAGGGCAACCAGAAAGAGGGGGGACGGGGGGGCGAAGTCCCCCACCAGGGGGGCTCGGGGGGCGCAGCCCCCCGCATTAAAAGAAGATCACAGTCGTAACAGTGGTGTTATTTGTTAGTAGGTTAGGTTAGGTTTCACTTGTGTCCCTTAGAGCGGAAATAGACACCCCGCGAAGCGGGGTGGCGTCGACACGCTGGCGGTTGGGTTAGGTTAGGTTAGGTTAGGTTAGGTTAGGTTAGGTTAGGTTAGGTTAGGTTAGGTTAGGTTATATTAGGTTATATTAGGTTAGGTTACGTTACGTTAGGTTCAGGTGAAATAGAAAAAAATAATAGTTTCGAAGAAAATGAAAATGTGTTACAGTAGGGTAAAATTGTATTGTTCAAAATTGAAGTCCATTTTGCTCCACCTTTTACCGTTTCGGAGATAAAAAATGTGTAAATTTTTAAAAAGTCTGCGTCGGATTATTTCATCAGGCGCTTGATCGAAAAATGTATGGAAAACTGGACGTGATTTGGGAACAAAGTTTACTACAAAATTACTTTAAAAAAAAATTACTCATCATAAAAGTCCAAAATTTTACATACATATAGAAAGATAACCAATTAATGCATAACAATCAAAATTATATTTTTATTAGCTTAAAATCAAAAGTAATTAAGGGTTGAAGTTGTCAATTTGTTCAGTTTGCAGATATTATTAGGAAAAACTTTGCCATTTTCCTATGGAAAAATCGGAAATTGTCACAGAACGACAAGGGCAGTATAAGTTGTTCAAAAATTGAAGTTTATTTTGCTCTAACTTTTACCGTTTCGGAGATAAAGATTTTTGAATTTTTGAAAAAGGCGTGATTCGTTGCGTCGGATTATTTCATCAGGCGCTTGAAACTTGGCATATGGCGTTTTTTCAGCACGCTCTAATCTATCCGTGATCCGTCCGAGTCGGTTTTGCCACCAAGTGAATTTTTCCCTACTAATGCCACACTGCTACGGTACACCACCCACTCGCTATCTTTAGGAGCCAATATCTCGGTAATTATCAAATTTAGAGAAAAGTTGCCAAGCTCGCAAAACATGCTTATTTTAGTATCTTCTATACTATAGGACCATAAAAAATAGGGGTCATAATGACGTCATATTTTTTTCATCAAAAATTTTTTAAGTGTTTTTTTTTATTTTCAGTGTTTTTTTTTTTTTTTTGTCGGGGGTACAAACCACCCCATTTCGGTAGGTTTTTGGAAAATTTTGAAAATTTTGTCCAAATTGAAAAAAAAATTTTTTTTTTCCTTTAGGAATTTACAAAACCATACTTTAGTATGGCAATTCAAAAATGAAGTCCTTTTTTCGATATCTCACACCGTTTTCGGTATAATAAAGTTTTAGCACTTTTTTAGCCTAAAAACTTTCAAAAATAAAGGAGGTTATAGGTACTCTAATCGGTAGATTTTGTTAAAATTTTGCGTACCGGTTCTCTTTTACGTGCTCTTTGTGTGGTCTTTTTGGCTTGGGGTAAAACTCCCTCCTTTCGGTATGTCCCATATATTTTTTTTGAATTTTCGAGGTTTTTATTTTTTTATGGAAAAAGTACCACTCTCACGGGGCTGAAACCCGCCCTACCCGGGATCATTTTTAAATACTAATAAATAGATATTTTTTTTATCACCCTAGGTCTGTAAAAGAAACTTTTAGACCCGGGTTGAATTTCAAGGTCAAATTGTAAATGTCGAATTTGGTAGAAAAAAAAAATGTTTTCCCATAGATTTTTCAATATTCCCATACATACTAACGTAGTATGGGAAAAAATCAAAAATGATGTCCGTTTTGCGATATCTCTCACCGTTTCCGAGATAAAAAATATATAGTTTTTCCGCTCTTTTATAAAAAAAATAACCTCGAAGACGAAAGCGGGAGCAAAGCTCCCGCTTCCGTCTTCTAACCTATCCGTGATCCGAGTTTGGTTTTGCCACTAGGTAATATCTAGTACTTATTATTAGGTATATTAGGTAGTGGTGTATCGTAGGATTCGTAGGTATATAGGCAGTATATAGGTAGATAGGGAACAGGGACTTATAGTGGCAAAACCGACTCTGTTCGCGGATATTAGATTAATTGAAGACGGAAGCGGGAAGTTATTTTATTTATATTTTTTATAACTCTTTTTTATTCATTTTACGCTTTCTGACCGTACATATATGTTGTTCACACTTGCGCCCTATATATTCTACTTATATAACATTGTACTTTATGACGTTTTTCATTATTCTTTTAGAGATTCCCCGATGACGATGACGGACACCGCGATGCCTAGTAAGTAGGTACATAAAGCTAACTAACTAATAGGTATCTATAGCGTAATATGGAGAGGTATATAATATAGTATTGTCCGACAGGTCGCCGTATGCTCGTTTGCCACCATTGATAATGTATATAATAAAATAAAATAAAGCCCCCCCCCCCCCCCCCCCCCCCCCCTTCCTATCCCTCCCCCTGCGTGCCAATATATCTAATAACAACCCTATTAGTAGCACGCTATAGTTCAACTTAACTCAGTAAAATTGATATGAAGGAGACGGAAAAAATTAAAATACCAATTTAATCCAACTTAAGAACACTTTTCTAATTCGTGGCTGTAAAAAAATTAATAAGCTGACAAAATACCTTGATATTGATATATTCAACAGTAATATTCCTGCTGTGAGGCGTAAATTGACGAGAAGTTACTTTGAATGAGCGTAGCTTCAAAATTTTAGTTAATCATAATGTGTTCCTATCCGTATGATGTTGTTGTTTAGTTAAGTTAAATGAATACATAAGTTTCCACATTTTGTAACCCCTAGTTAGGAAATCTCACAAATTCAGTGTAAAAATAGTGATCTCACAAATGTTTACTGCGATGCTATCGGTGGGAACCTGTAATTGGCTTTTTGTATTTTATCTATATAGTCAATATGTTTCTGTAGCTGTTGGTTCTCCAAATAAATAAATAAATAAATAAATAAATAAATAATTTTGCCATTGTGAAATATTTTTCAAAGCTCTATCTCTTTAGGAATAACGTCCAAATTCGAACTAAGTATTCGAATTTGCTCAATATAGCAAAACGGTAAAGTACGCGTGGACAAAATTACAAATTTATTTGCAGAATACCTACGCAATTGCAAAAAGTGTTTAACGACTTTATGTTCTTAGGAATAGCGTTCAGTTTTGAATGAAATCGAATCGACTAGCAGCAAAATATAAAAGTTTGTTAAAACAAAATTGAATTTGCATTTACGGAAAATGTGACGACGACCTTATAATATTAACAATAAAGTACAAATTAGAACTATGTGCCCCTAGTCAAACCCCCGTTGATTGATGGAGGGTCGTCGTCGTCGTCGTCATGCACCGTCAAACGTGATCCTGTGCTGCGCTGTGCTGTGCTGTGATGATTCAACAATACCTACAGTATATTAGGTTAGATATCTAATAGTATAAAGACTTCCGCGCGTTAATAGTCTATAGGTACCTATAAGGTAGGTATATACCTACCTAGGTATTAGTTGATGGTTGGTAAATATATTGGTAGTGAAGCCGCGCAGGTCCCGGCGCGGCGCGCGGCGTAGTTCGCTCGTAGGTATATAATCCCGGTATATATATTAGGTGATGTTTGTTCCTGAGTCATGGATATTTTCTATGTATTAAAGTAAGTAAGTAAGTAAGTAAGTAAGTAAGTAAGTAAGTATATTTATTTATCGTCTAGTACGGTCGAGGTCATAAATACGTTTACACTTTTGCACCTTATTGCCTCGTAATAAGGTGCAAAAGTGTAAACATATTTATGACCTCGACTGTACAAGGTAAGTTTTTTTTTTTTTTTTTTTTTTTTAACGTGGGGAAATGCTTTTACGCATCCCGCCCGGGTGGGCGGGTATGTCGGACTCCCGCGGAAAGACTCCGGACTACCGACTAAAACCCCACGGTGACCGCGCGTTCCATCTCGTCCCTCTGCTGCTGGTCGCACCGTCTACCTATATATAATTATATATACAATAAAATAAAATATTATACTCTACTTGCGCCCAAAGCGCTCCAGGAAATGTTGGGCGCGGTGCAGCTGCATGCCGTACGACTCGTGCAACACGCGGACGGACAGTTTGGCTAACTTACGGCAGCGGCTGATCATGCTGGCCACCGACCGCCTCCGGAGCACCTTGTCGTGCTCCTGGCCCTCCTCCCAACATT